>CM053798.1:10197500-11598750 GCA_028671895.1 Oenanthe sinensis | reverse complement strand
TTTAAATTTTAATATGTTGTTAAGGAGTATGAATTCTTGACTTTTGATAGGATTTGTATAAGATCCCTCTTAATTTTATTGTAAAGAGAATATAAAATTTTAAACATTAAATTTTAATATGTTGATAAGGTGTATTTTATTGTATATAGGATATAAAATTTTAAATATTAAATTTTAATATATTGTTAAGGAGTATCGAACTATTGACATTTGGTAGTATTTGAATAATATATCTCCTACTCTTATTTATTATATACAAACTTATAACATGTGTGAAGTACGAGATAACTAATATTTAAGAAATTGATTTTTTATTGATATTTAATATAAAATTTTATAATATTAAGAATTTATGTTAATATTATATGTTCTCTTATTTTATATAAATTTATTCTATTTAATATAAATATGTTATAATTTGGACCCGTGTTATAATAAATATATAATTTGGCCTAAAAAATAAAAATTTAGTTAATATAAATATGTATTTAGTTAGAACCGGTATTATAATAAGTAAAATTATATAATTTAGACCTGTGTTTTAATAAATATATAATTGGGTTTGAAAAGTAAAATTTTAATTAGTATAGATATGTATATAATTAGAGCCCGTATTATAATAAATAAAATTATATATAATACATGTATATTTTTTAGTCCAGTGACCCGGTACCAACCGACCGACCAAAATTTTTAATATTCCGACAATAATAATATAATATATTTATAAGATATAATTGGGATATTCTCAATGGTACTGTTTTGGTTTTAACTTTTGCAAATGGTAGCATTCCTTCTTTTTTACTTACGAGTGATACTCTTGTATTTTAAGTTTCGTGTATGTCATGTCATTCCGTTACTCAAACTTTAAAATATAACTAAATGACATAATTATCCATTTAAATATTAAAAAAATTTGCACTTTTAATAACCGTAACAATCTACTACATTTAGAAATATTATTTATCAAAACATTGACCGAAAACACAGTCAAAACTTAAGATAACATGTTTAAGGATATTCTTTATGATACCATTGTTCTATTGTGTTTTACGACCAATACCATTATTTTTTTGACTTTTACGTGTGATACCCTTACATTTTAACGTTTGATTAATGTTTGGGTAACAGAATGGTATAACACATATGAAGCACTGTTAGGAATCTACATGTAATTTGATGATAACATTAATCTTATAATCATAGAAATTTTATTTGATGTAACTGATCAATTGATATGAAAGTTATAAATATCAATTGATCAGGAAACCATTTATCAGTTGAAGTGTTTATATGAATCAACTGATAATTTGGATTGTAGCATAGGTGTACTTAGTCTATTTCAATCGATAAGGTGTAAGTCAATTGATATTATTCCTATCAATTGATGTTAGAGTCGATTGATATAGATCATCAATTGATGTGTAAATTAAACTGTCAAATTGTAATTATTTGAAGACAGGAAATTACACAAGTGAAGGATGATCGATTGATATTGAAGCATCGATGGATAGGAGATCAATCGAAGAAGCCAAGTCAAGTATTGAAGACCATCAACTGATGTGAATACCCATCGATTGATATATCGATGAATAACATCTATCAATCGATAAGTCATTATTTATCAATCGATGGATATAAAGATCAATCTAAGAAGAACATCAGTTGATGGATTAAAGGAATGATCAATTGATAAGCTTAACACCAAATTATCAATTGATTGAGATAACACAGAAGGACTATCGGTTGAAGATCCAAAGGACAAAAACACACCTATGTAAGACATTCTATGATGACTGTGAAGACTCAATCTATAGCTATCTTTCAAACCTGTTTTTTAAAAATGAAAAAAAAAAGGTAAAAGGAAGGTAGATATAAATAATCCTAAAATAGGAATTGTAAAAACACACTTGTAGTTTATAAACAAGTGTGGTAGCATTGTTAGAAGTGTGTACAAGTTAGACTATTTTTCTTAAATCAATTGTTCAGCCTTAGAGCACTTTGTAAGAACAGTTGATTTACCTTCTAACTTTGTAAATCGAAGCTAGGTTTATTTTAACCTTGAAACATTGAGCAAAAATATACACTGATGGAAAAACCAATCCATTAGTAATTTTAAATCTCTTTGTTATATTTAATTTTCAGTCTTTAAGTTGTTCAAACATATTCTCTCTAATTCTCAAACATCAGTAACAAATATTAAAAAGAAAAAAAGTTTTAATATTTGTATTCAACCCCCCCCCCCCATTCTACAAATATTGGCATAGTTGTGGGAAATAACAATTGGTATCAAAGTCAGACTTTCAACATACAGAAAGTTTAAAGATCAAGAACAGTCAATATGGGCCAAAAAGATTCAGGTGTGAAAATTTTAGTGCTAGAAAAAGATGAATATTTTGCATGGAAGGTGAAAATGCATCTGCATCTACTCTCTCTTGACCCTTCATATGTTCACTGCATAGAGAAAGGTCCTCATGTTCCCATGAAGCTAGTCACAAGTGTAAACCCTGATGGAACTCTTGCACTTGACAAACATGTTCCAAAACTCATCACTGAGTTCACATAAGAGGATGAAAAAGAAGTACTTAAAGACAAAAGGCCATGAACATTCTGTTTAATGGTCTAGATAAAGATATGTTTGAAAATGTGATAAACTGTAATTCATCAAAAGAAGTATGAGATACTCTTCAAACTCTATATGAAGAAATTGAACAAGTAAAGAAAAACAAGATGCAACTCTTGATTCAAAAATATGAATCATTTCATTCAAAAATATGAATCATTTCATTTTAAGAAACCAATGACTGTTTCCATTAGACAATCTCAAGACTTCAAAGATTATACTGTTGAGAAACTTTATGGTATTCTCAAGACATATGAGTTAGAAATCCAACAAGATGAGGAGATTGAGAAGAATCAAAGAAAAGACAAAACTGTGGCTTTGATGGTCAAGGGAAATAAAGAGAAGAAGGAAGCAGGCTGTGTAGAAGGATCTGTCATGGTGGCTGATGTTGCTGTTGAAGAATCATTCAAAGGTAAAGGTAAGGGCAAGTGTGAAGAAATTGAAACATGCTCACAGGATGATTTGGATGAGATTGATGAGCACCTTACATTTCTGTCAAGGAAGTTTTCAAAGCTTAAATTCAAGAGGAATCCAAATGCTCAAAGTCTTGGATCCCAGTTTAGAAGTAACAATCAAAATAAAAATTTGGTTGATAGATCTAAATTCAAATGCATTAACTGTGGATTGGCTGGTCATTTCTCAAATGAGTGCAGAAAGCCAAAACAAGAAAGTGCAATGTCTTATGATGGTATTGATTACAAAAAGAAATACTTTGACCTTTTGAAATAAAAAGAAAAGGCTTTTGTTACTGATGAGAAGGACTGGGCTGCTGAGGATAGTGATTCTGAAGAGTTTATCAATCTAGCTCTAATGGCCAACCATGAAGATGAAGAAGCTAGTTCATCATCAAATCAGGTACTAGCTACTAACTTTTCTGAACTTATAAAAGATGAATGCAACAGTACCATTAATGAAATGTCTAATGAACTATACAATTTGCATGTCACTTTAAAATCTCTAAACAAAGAAAATCTTAAGTTGAGAAACACCATTGATGCTTTAACTGAGAGGAATGTTTTTCTTGAAAATGAACTTATGTGTTTAGAAAGATTCAAGCAGGAAAGTAAGGATGCTAGAGATGAACTAGTAAATAGTTTGAGAAGAGAAGAATTGTTAAAAGAACAATTAGCTGAAGAAATTGAAACCATTAACAAATGGAATAGGTCTGCTAAAACAGCCAAACAAATCATTGATGTTCAGGGTGTAGATACTCTAGGAGAACCCCCTAAATCAATAGGAAAGCCATTGGCTGATAGTTCAATGGATAAAGATCAATATCGACTGCTAATCCCTCATCAATTGATAAGGATTATCAATCGATTGATGTTGAATCAATCGATAAGCATCCATCGACAAGTAAATCATCAATGGCTAATAAGAAGAACAAATTTAGCACTCCTATCAAGTTTGTTAAGGAAAACAAAAAACAAGTTGACGCTGAGGTTGAGAAAATCAACATAGGTAGCTTATCCAAGAAACAATTAAAAATAAAATTAGAAGAGATAACACCTGTGAAAATTATCCAACCTAAGTCTGAGAAAAAGAAGAAGAATATGAATGGAAAAATAGGCATAAATAAGCATAACAATTACACTCCTGATATGTATGCACCTAGAAAGGTGTGTGCTAAATGTGGTAGTGTAAATCATTTGTCTATGCAATGCAAGAAAGAAAAGAACTATATATCTTCAAATGATTTAAATGCAAATGCCATGTCTGCAAATGTCATGCTTACCAATCCTATGCTCATGAATGTCATGTCTTATAATTTAGTTGCACCAAATGTCCATATGCCTGATGCACAAGTTCCATACATGTATAATCCTTTCTTTATATATGTAAATATGAACATGCCTGGAATGCCATGGAACATGCCTAACTTAGATAATGAAATGCATGGAAATTCCGCCATGAGTTCCAAGGTGTCTAAGCCCCAAAAGCCAACTCTCAAAGTTAAAGTGGATCTAAACCCACCAAAACAAAAGGAATCAAAATTGGCAACCAAGGCTCAGGCTGTAACTAATAAAAGAGGACCCAAGGCAATTTGGGTACCAAAAGCAACTTGATTGTTTTAAATGTGTACAGGGAAACAGGAGAAGAAATCTCTAGTATCTGGACAGTGGATGTTCTAGGCACATGACTGGAGATTTGTCCCTGCTCATAAAGTTTATGGAAAAGGATGGCCCGGGAGTTACTTTTGGAGATAACAGCAAAGGTTTTACTCTGTGATATGGCTCAATTGCAAAAGAAAATGTTATCATTGAATCTGTAGCACTGATTGATGGATTGAAGCACAATTTGCTCAGCATTAGTCAACTGTGTGATAATGGAAATGGTGTATGGTTTTCAACTGGATCATGCATCATAGCCAACAAAGAATCTGGTGAAATTCTCTTAACTGGTAAAAGAAAAGGAAATGTCTATGTGGCTGATTTCAACTCTGTAAAGGCAAACTCAATGACATGCCTACTTAGCAAAGCCAATACAGATGAAAGTTGTATTTGACACAAGAAGTTAGCCCATTTGAATTTCAAAGCCATGAATCAATTGGTTAGAAAGAATCTAGTTAGATGCATTCCACAAATGGAATTCATCAATGATAGACTTTGTGATGCCTGTCAAAAGGGAAAATAAAGAAAAACATCATTCAAGTCAAAGTCTAAATCATCAATTGACAAGCCTTTAGAATTGATACACATGGATTTATTTGATTTAGTCAACATCATATCTATTGCCAAAAAGAAATATGCATTAGTCATTATGGATGAATTCACAAGATATACATGAGTATATTTCTTACACTCTAAGGATGAGGCAAGCAAATTCATTATCAATCATGTGAAGAATGTTGACAACGGCACTGAATGGAAGGTCAAGAAAATTAGAAGTGATAATGGTAATGAATTCAAGAATGCAACAATGAAAGAATTCTGTGAAAAAAAGGTATCACTCATCATTTCTCTGCACCAAGGACTCCACAACAAAATGGAGTAGTTGAAAGGAAAAATAGGACCTTAATTGAAGCTGCTAGAACTATGTTAGAAGAAGCAAAACTTCCTACATATTTCTGGGCAGAAGCAATTAATACTGTTTGCTACAAAGCAGTATTAATGAGTTAGGTGGAAGATTTATGGCCACATAAATAAAAGGCTAGTTTTATTCATCGTTTTTGCTACTACACTCGGCTAAACCATATTTTGAGCTAGAAATTTTAATTTTTAAAAATTAAATTTCTAACATAATTAAATAATAGAATACTTTTGAAGATTTATGGAAAAAGAATTAGAATTAAATCTAATATTTCCAAATTGATATGCATTTTACAAATCATTAAATCTTTTAATGATTTTGAGAATAAAACCCATTTAAAAATAAATAAGAATGAGAATAAAATAATTATGAAATAAAATCACACTTATAAATATGAAATCTCATTCTTAAAAATATCTCAAAACTTTTATAAATCCTCAGATAAAATTGAAAGATATTTTCAGACAATTCTATAACCTTCCATATTTAAATAAATATTTTTTACCATTTAAACAAATAAACTTTTTACCCAAACCTAATTTTACTCGAGATACCAACTCGATCAGTAAATTTTGTAAACAAACCTAATTTCACTGAATCGGGAATTAACTAAATAAATAATGTTGAAAATCCATCAAACTAGAATAAAATATTAAAAATTTTATTTGTCCAATATTTCAGAAAATCAATAATTATTTAAATAATAATAAAAATTAAATTCTGAAAATCTGGGTTGTTATATTCAGCATATTCCTTGGAAAAGTTAATTGTCCGACCATCCCCTGTGAAACTCCAAATCGAAACTCTAAAATTCTTAGAAAGAATCCAAAGAGATATTGTGGCCCAATTCACCCATTCTCTGGTCCGTTTAGATATTTCATGGTTTTAGTAATTGCCTCACATATGTTGTCGCATGTCTGTCTACTTTCTACACGATATATAGCCTTTGTAAGATTACTCGCCCAAATAATCAAATTATGAGCTCAGTTCTCTGATCATTCTATGAAATCAATTCAATTAGATAATGCTACTAAATTTATATCCTTAACTTTCAATTATTACTGTATGTTAGTAAGAATCTCAATCGAATACCATGTGGCTCACGCACATACATAGAATGGTTTAGTGGAGTCTTTAATTAAAAGATTTCAACTTATTGCTCGTCATTTATTATTAAGGGCCAAATTACCTACCTCTGTTTGGGGTCATGCTATACTACACGCCGGAAATATAATCAGGGTCAGACCATTTGCTTATCATAAAGAATCTTTCCATCAATTAGTTCTCGATCAAGTATATGATATTTTACACTTTAAGATTTTTGGTAATGTAGTATATGTCCCTATTGCTCCACCACAAAGAACAAAAATGGGACCTCAAAGAAGAATTAGTATCTATGTTATTTTTTATTCCTCATTTATCATTAGATATTTTAAACCATTGACTTGTGATGTTTTTACTGCTCGTTATGTTAATTGTCATTTTGATGAGTATGTGTTCCCATCATTAGGGGGAGATAAATTTTTTCATAAATTAAATTATGAAATATCATGGTATGCATCAAGATTGAATTCTATTGACCCACGTACTAATCAATGTGAAAATGAGGTTAAAAGAATTATTCATGGTAAAACATTGCTAATCAAATGCTAGATGTTTTTAATGATTCTAGACTTATTATAAAATCACATACACCTATTGTTAATGCTTCAGCAAGGGTTGAAATTCCTAAACGTAAATGAATTCTTGAAGAATTGGTTGATGATTCAAAACCATACCAGAAGCGTGGTAGACCATGAAAATGTGAACATACCCTAGAAGAGGTATTACCTCCTGAAGAGGTTCCCCTGAAGTGGCGTAACAAAAACCCCAGAAGTGGTATTTCCTCCAAAAGAAGATATTGCTCCTGAAATGGCACATGCTTCAAGCAAAGGTACTTAAAAATTATGAGATCTCAATAAGTTATGTACATAACAGGAAATTATTGGATCGTGAGAGTAATGAAATTGATAATGTATATGATTTTTCCGTAGCATGTGATATTCTTGAAAACTCCGATCCTAAACCACAAAGTGTGGAAAAATATCGACAAAGAAATGATTGGCCAAAATGGAAAGTTGCAATCCAGAAAAAATTGCACTCCTTGTGCAAAAGAAATGTTTTTGGACCTGTAGTCCAAATACCAGCTGGTGTAGTCCCTATTGGGAATAGATGGGTATTTGTACGAAAACAAAATGAGAGAAATGAAATTGTGAGATATAAGGTTCAGTTAGTAGCCCAAGGATTCTCTCAAAGGTCTGGATTTGATTTCCAGGAAACATACTTTCCTGTTATGGATGTAGTTACCTTTCATTTTCTGATGGGTATGACTTGTATGGAAAAACTGGAAATACGTCTTATGGATGTTATAACAGGCTACCTATATGGATCACTTGATATTATTACATGAAAATCCCTGAAGGATAAAAATGGAAAGAAATAAGCCTCATCATTTATATTCCGTTAAATTATATGGTTCAAAAAAATCTGGTCGTATGTGGTACAATAGGCTTAGTGAATATTTATTAAATGATGGGTATATTAATAATCATGTGTGTTTATTAAAAGATCACAACCTGGTTTTGCTATTATTGTTGTATATATGGATGATTTGAATCTTGTTGGTACTTCTGAAGATATTACTAACGCTGCTAATTATTTGAAAAATGAGTTTGAAATGAAAGATCTTGGAACGTCAAAATTTTGTTTAGGTATACAAGTATAATACTTATCTTCAGGAATATTTGTTCACCAGTCCACTTACATAGAAAAGGTTCTTAATCGATTTTACATGGATAAATCTCATCCACTAACAACACCAATAGTTGTTCGATCACTTGAAGTTGAAAAAGATTCATTTCATCCTAGAAAACCAAATGAAGATGTTTTTGGACCTAAAGTTCCATATCTCAATGTTATTAGTGCTCCCATGTATCTTGCAAACAATACCCGACTTGACATTGCATTTGCTATGAATCTATTGGCAAGATTCAGTTCTAATCCAACTAAAAGGCATTGGGATAGAGTTAAACACATATTGAGATATCTTCATGGGATAATTGATCTTGGATTATTCTTTCCAAACAATTCAAAATCACAGCTAATTAGATATGCAGATGCTAGGTCAAAAATATTTTTAAAAAATTATATGTATTATTGAAAAATTCAAACTCTACTCGAACCCAACCTAAAATACTTGCTAGAAGCAGTTTGAACTCAATTCATTAATTCGTTTGTCAACGAACTCAACTTCGAATAAATAAATATATTAAATAAACTTAAGTTTAACTCAACTTAATAAAAACTCAAAACTCAATTTTGATAAAGAACAATTCGGACTCGATTCGTTTCTCTCAATTAAAAGTGAAGGTGATTACATAAAAACATATTTAAATTATCAACTCAAACACCAATAAGATTTTGGCCGGATAAATTTATATAATTTAAGTGTTTCTCACTCATCATCGCTTCATTTTTACTAAACAACTAAAAACAAAAGAGAGTTAAAGTAATTAATTAACAAAAAAGATGGTAAGAGCAAGTCGAATTTAGAGACCTTAGAGCACCTCCAGTGTTCCATCAACCCATTTCCACTTTATCTCTACTGTATCAGGCCACATAAGAAAAATCGGTCTCCAACAAAAAATTACTAATCTCCTCCAATGCAAGTCAACTTGCCACATTCTGTAGGACCCATTTTATTCATATTATATTATATTTTAAGTTAAATAATATCTTATAATTCAAATTAATTTAATTCAATAATATTTAAATAGTAATAATAAAATTAAAGTGATAATTTTTTTAAAAATATTATTAAAATTAAAACATGTCTCGTAATTAAATTACATCATATTATTAAAAAATAGAAAAATATTATATTAAAAGCATCACACGAGAAATTGACGATAAACTCTAATTTCTTGCCAAAATCTGTTGGACTTAAATCAAGCCTAGCCTATTTAATTATCTGTCTTGCTGTAACTTAGTTTGTGCTTCTGTAATAGACTAGTGACTTAGTAATTCATGTGTAATTTGTAACTAGAAGTTTTCTCTGTTTATCTTCAAATTGTAAATTAAGTCAGAAATAAAGTCAGTTAGAAGATTCAAGTTGAATCATGCAACCAGACAAAGAAGACTGTGAAGAAAATAAAAAGAGAAGTTATCTGAGAATTCTACTAAGGCAAGTTACTTGGTCGAGAAGTCAGCCATTCGAGAAGTCAGAACTGTGGAAACATTTCGAGAAGTCTCAAAACTTCTATCTGCTTAGTACTCGATCGAGAAGTCAGTCATTCGACAAGTCAGGTATTGAATCCAGTCGAGAAGTGTCAATTATGAGGCATTCGAGAAGTGAAAATAAACAATTCGAGAAGCTAGCAAATGGAGCATTCGAGAAGTGATAAGGCTGAGTCATTCGAGAAGTCAATATCAAGCATGTATTCGAGAAGTCTAATCTGATCGAGAAGTCATCAAGCTGAGTATGCGATCGAGAAGTCTAGACATTCGAGAAATCAAGTATTCAGGATCAATCGAGAAGTCACAGCTGTTCGAGAAGTCAATCTCCTTGACTTATCGAACCAATTTCAAGAAGAGTACTCGACTGCAAAAGAAGCTAGTTTCAAGGAAGAATTGCAGAACAAGACAGATGATGTTGCAGCTCTGTTTATGCAGGATAAGTCAAACCTGCACAGACAGAGACAAGTCTACAATGTAGCTGGGAAGATAAGCCAAGAAAAGTGACAGAAGAGATAAGGCAGGATGGAGCAGACTGTCACTACAGTGTTAGCTAGAAATAGTCATTAGTCAAATGTAAAGCAATCTCTGTCTATTTCTAGTTTTAGCTAAACTGTCTCATGTGAGCATGTGCACAGGACATGTTGTCTATATACTTTATGCACAGCCACATTTGATAGTGTCTTGAGCATTTTTACAATAGTAAGAATCCCAGAACAAGAAGCTGAAATTCAAACTGAATTTCAGATTGTAGCAAAGATCATTCTAATACAAAATTAGATTGAAAGTTACATCTGTGTCTATATTATTTCCTGTTATATGTCTTGATAAACACCTTCGTAATTCCATCTGTTCTTCAAGCTTCGAACAAGTTCTTTTCAAAAACAAGAAAATTTTTGAAGTATACATTCACCCCCCCCCCCTCTGTAACTTCTGGGCCTCTAAATTCCTAACAAGTGGTATCAGAGCCAGGCTGTAAACAAACATACAGACTAAAGATCAAGATGAGTTCTCAGAAGTTAAGCAGCATAAAGATTCCTACCTTTGACAGAGAAAATTACAACCTATGGAAGAAGAAGATGCTGATGTTCATAAAGGCTGCAAACCCCATGTATCCAGAAATATTAAAGAATGGTCCTTTCATGCCAGTAACTCTAGTTCCTGAAACTACTAGTGGGTCTGAAGTTATTCCTGCAACATGGATACCTAAAGATCCATCTCAGTACACAGACTCAGAGAAGGAAAAGGTGTCTCTTGACAATAGCTTAATGTTAATATTAATTGAGTCACTGGATCTTGTGATGTACAACAATATTGTCAATTGTACATCTGCCAAACACATATGGGAGACAATAGAAATTCTGTGTGAAGGAACTGAGGAAGTAAGAGAGAATCAAAGGCAGCTCCTTGTTTCCCAATATGAAGCATTCATGTCAAAATCAAATGAGGGCATAACTGAAGTATTTGAAAGGTTCAATAAACTGATCAATGATCTTCAACTTCATGGGAAATATTATGAAACAAAGGAGAAAAACATGAAGTTTTTGTTAACTCTCCCAGAGCACCTGGAGCATAAAATCTCTGCAATAAGAGAAGGAAGAGATTTGACAAAACTTCCACTTGAGACACTCTATGGAATACTGAAAACATATGAGCTGGAATTTTATCAAAAGAAGGCCATTTTAGCAAATAGAGGAAAAATGGCAAATGTCTCAAATGCCCTGGTTGCTAAGGAACCATCAACAATTGAAAAGACTGGTACAAGCAGGAAGTTGAAATCTGAGATGATTGAAGATCAGGAACAGGAAGACAAGGACTCCATCAAGAGTGAGTCAGAAGAAGATGACTTCTACACCATTGAAGAACTTGAAGGCATGGACAACAAAACAATGGCCTTCATGGCAAAGAAGTTTGGAAATTTGAGATTCAAAAGAAACAAAAGTTTCAAACCAAAACCAACCTTCAAGTCTTCAAGCAAAGGAAGGAATCCACAGAGAAGCTCCAATAATGGAGGATACAAGACTGGAACAGTTGATAGATCCAAGATAAGATGCTATAACTGTAATGATCTTGGACACTTTGCAACAGAATGCAACAAACCTAAGTCAATCAAGAAAGATAAAGACTACTTGGAGTTGGAAGCCAAGTATGAAGCTCTTCTCAAAAAGCAGACAGGAAAAGCCTATATTGCTGAAGGAAAATGCTGGGATGATACAGATGAAGATGAGGGGGAAGAATATGGGAATCTGGCACTCATGGCCAACTCACATGCTGGAACTTCATCCTCAAACTCTCAGGTACCTTCTTTAATCTCTCTTGATATGTCAAATTCTCAATACAAGAAAACTGTGGAAGATTTAAGTATTGAGATGTTTAATATTCACACCAGTATGACTGCTGCTTATGAGGAGATTGCTAGGTTAGTGAAAGCTAATGAGGAACTAGTTGCAAGAAATGAGACTCTAGAACTGTCTGTTATAAACATGGAAAACTTTAAACAGGAAAATGAGTATCTCAAGAACAAAATTGTTTGTTCTGAACAAATTGAGAAGTTTCTTAAAGAACAAATTTCTGAAAATGAGTTGAAAATTAGATCTTATCAAAACTCAGCAACCATTGTTAAAGAGTTTCATGAGAAGAACAAGGAAAGCACTAGGATTGGAGTTGGTTTTGATTATGAGAATCTTAAAAAGAAAAAATCTGTTTTAACAAGAGGCAAAAAGATTGAAATCCAAGGTAATCCTCATATTTTGAAAAATGTCAAAGAACCAATTTTTAAGAAGGCTACTGTTGAAGTAGATGAAGCCAGTATGGTTATCAAACAACAATTAGATGATGAGGATAAGGAAGCAATTGAAAGAAATTTGGCCTCTGTTGAAAAAGAAGAACCCACAATCAGAACCAAGTCCACTCCTGTTCAAACTGAAACTAAACAGGATGCTCAGAAAAATGATGCTATGCATGCTAAAAAGAAAAAGGCTAATAGAAATGGAAAAATAGGCATTAACAAACACAACAACTATGCACCTGTTCATAATGCACCAAGAAAGATTTGTAAAAACTGTGGTTCAACAAATCATTTTACTCACTTGTGCAAGAAACCTGTTGTGGGAAATGATAAGTTTGCCTGTGGTTATGTTAAGCCTTTAATGCATGATAATCATAAATTTTGTGACAAATTTGATTGTATGCCATGTAACATGAATATCATGAATACCTGCTTTAGGCTCAGGAAACAGTTTGTTGATGGATGCATAAGTCAGAATTTGTATATCAACAGTCCTAGGCCTAAATCTGCTAGTCCTGTGAAACACAGAAAACACTCCATGTCACCTAAGCATGCATCTAGTTCTGAAAGCACTAATCAAGCAAAAAATCAAAACAAGAAAAATGAAAATGTGCATGTGCAAGTGACTGAGACTGTTAAGAACAGGAATGATATTCATGTGACTAAGTATAAAGGACCCAACCTTGTTTGGGTACCAAAGAAAACTTGATTTGTGCTTGATTGCAGGGCACAAGTAAGAAGAAGGTCATGTGGATTTTGGACAGTGGCTGTTCAAGGCATATGACTGGTGACAAGGCCCTGCTGTCACAGTTCAAGGATGAGGCTGGCCCAATGGTAACCTTTGGAGACAACAGCACTGGTTTTACCATGGGATATGGCAAATTGATTCATGGAAATGTTGTCATTGAAGATGTAGCCCTAGTCAGTGGTTTGAAGCATAATCTTCTCAGCATCACTCAATTCTGCAACAAAGATTTGAAGGTGGAGTTTGATAAGGAACTGTGTCTCATATCACACAGGAAGACAAAGGAATTTGCTCTGCAAGGAGTAAGAAAAGGAAGCCTGTTTGTAGCAGATTTGGACTCTGCAAACAAGGAGAAGATTTGCTGTTTCTACACAAAGGCCTCAGAAAATGAAAGTATGCTCTGGCATAAGAGATTATCTCACCTAAATCTCAAGAACATTAATTCTTTAGTCAAAAGAGAATTAGTGAAGGACCTGCCCACACTTGAATTCTGCATAGAAGGATTATGTGAGGCATGTCAAAAAGGGAAAATGAAGAGATCTAGTCACAAGAGTAAGGAATTCACTTCAATCACAAAACCACTACAATTAATTCATATGGATCTGTTTGGACCAGTAAATGTCATGTCCATGTCTAAGAAAAGATTTGCTCTAGTCATGGTTGATGACTTTTCAAAATACACTTGGGTGGAATTCTTGCACTCAAAAGATGAAGCTCCTGAGATCATCATTGAAAATTTGAAAAGATTGGATAAAGGCCCTACACCAGTAGTTGCCATAAGGAGTGATAATGGTACAGAATTCAAAAATGCTATACTCAATGAATTCTGCAAGGAAAAAGGAATCACTCACCAATTTTCAGCCCCAAGAACTCCACAACAAAATGGAGTGGTTGAGAGAAAGAACAGAACTCTCATTGAAGCTGCAAGAACCATGTTAGCAGAAGCCAGTCTACCAACTAGCTTTTGGGCTGAAGCTGTTAGAACTGCATGCTACACTCAAAACAGGACACTCATCACAAAACCAGTTGGAAAAACTCCTTATCACATCATGACAAATAGAAGACCATCTGTAAAATACATGCATGTGTTTGGAACCAAGTGCTTTGTTCTCAAAGATGATGTCAACAACCTTGGGAAGTTTGAAGCCAAGGCTTATGAAGGAATTTTTGTGGGATACTCTTTGGACAAAACTGTCTATAGAGTATATGTGATTGATCAACAGAAGATTATGGAAAGCACAAATGTGACATTTGATGATTTCAAGTTCCCTACTATGAATCTGGAAGGAGAAAACTGTGACACCTTGAGGTTTGAAAATGAAATAGAGACTGGAACATTTGCAACTGAAAATGTTACCAATATGCATGAAGAGTCACATGTAGATATCTCACATGGAACAAATGTGGAAAGAGAAAATGAAGACTACAGTCATATTCAACTTGAGAATTCTCCACACAATCCTAGCATTCACTCAGGGGGAGATTCTCAAGGATCTGCAACTATTGGCAATCACTTCAATCAGGAAGAAACAAGTTCAAATGATAGAGATGGAGCTCATCAAATTAAATGGAGTAGAGCTCACACAGCTGATCAAATCATTGGAAATCCTGATGAAGGTGTAAGGACAAGAAGAGCAACTATAAATGAATGCCTATTTGCTTGCTTTCTGTCTCAAAATGAACCAAAAAGGATTGAAGAAGCCATGTTGGATCCAGACTGGATAATTGCCATGCAAGAGGAATTGAATCAATTTGTGAGAAACAATGTTTGGGAATTAGTGCCACCTCCAAAGGACAGGTCGGTAATTGGCACTAAGTGGGTCTATAGGAACAAAATGGATGAACATGGAATAGTTATAAGAAACAAAGCAAGGCTGGTTGCAAAAGGCTATTCCCAGGAAGAAGGCATTGACTATGATGAGACTTTTGCTCCTGTTGCAAGATTGGAAGCAATTAGAATTTTTCTAGCCTTTGCAGCACACTCAAATTTTAAGGTATATCAAATGGATGTGAAAAGTGCATTTCTCAATGGTGAATTAGAAGAGGAAGTTTATGTGCAGCAACCTCCTGGCTTTGAAGATCCAAATTTTCCAGACTTTGTTTACAGACTCATTAAAGCATTGTATGGACTCAAACAAGCCCCTAGAGCATGGTATGACACCTTGTCAAAATTTCTTCTAGAAAATCATTTTACTAGAGGAACTATTGACAAAACTCTTTTCTACAAAAAGCATGGTGAGGATATCATACTTGTTCAAATCTATGTAGATGATATCATTTTTGGATCTACAAATGAAAAACTGTGTCAAAGGTTCTCTAAGCTAATGCAAGGTGAATATGAGATGAGCATGATGGGAGAGCTCAATTATTTTTTAGGCCTTCAAATAAGTCAAAGGGATGATGGCATTTTCATAAGTCAAACAAAGTACATCAATGATTTACTCAAAAGGTTTGACATGCAAGACTGTTCTACTGCCAAGACTCCAATGTCTACAGCTACAAAACTTGATGAAGATAAGAAAGGAAAAAGTGTAGACATGAAGACCTACAGAGGAATGATTGGATCTCTCCTTTATCTCACAGCTAGTAGACCTGACATAATGTTCTCTACATGCCTATGTGCAAGGTTCCAGGCAAACCCCAAAGAATCTCATCTCATTGCTGTCAAAAGAATTCTGAGGTATCTAAAAGGAACATCATTCATGGGGTTATGGTACCCTAAAGAAACAGGATTCAACTTAGTTGGATATTCAGATGCTGATTTTGCTGGGTGCAGAGTGGATAGAAAAAGTACCTCAGGAAGCTGTCAATTTCTTGGACAGAGATTGGTATCTTGGTTTAGCAAAAAGCAACAATCAGTTTCTACTTCCACAGCTGAGGCTGAATATATTGCTGCAGGAAGTTGTTGTGCTCAAGTGCTTTGGATCAGGAATCAACTAAGGGACTATGGACTAGTGTTAGAAGGAATTCCTATTATGTGTGACAACACTAGTGCCATCTCAATTGTAGCCAATCCAGTCAACCATTCCAAGACAAAGCATATTGATGTAAGGTACCATTTCATAAGGGAACATGCAGAAAATGGAGTAATTAAATTATTCTATGTTCCTACACAAAAACAGTTGGCTGATATATTTACTAAACCACTTGATGAAGCCACCTTCAACAGGTTGGTTAGTGAAATTGGAATGCTAAACTCTTCAAGTTAGGTGGCCAAATAAATATATCTTTTCAACTGTTACAACAATTGTTTCACAGACACGAACTCAAATGATTTATCTAAGTGAAACAAAACTGGTATATGTTTATAAATATGTCAGTTATATTGTTGTACATATTGTTAACAAATGTTTTTAAAACTATCTTGGAACTATTTTCTTGTTCTGAGAAAGCCTGAAAAGAATTATTATACTTGTGCATTATTAAATAACAAGTGTGATAATTAAAGATTCAGGAATATCAATCAGACACATTTCTCTTTTTAAGATGAATAAATGGATTTTATTTATCTAAGAAATGAAGTCTGTAAATTATTATTCTATTTTCTAAGTGAAAATGGAATAATCTGTCAAAAACTAGAGTTTGTGATTAAGTTGCCATCATTTTCTGACTTCTCGACTAGTTACTTATTTCTTTTGAGTTCTCGACTCATGATTTTGTGAGTTCTCGAATAGCTCATTTTTAGAGTTCTCAATCGAGTACTGTCAAGAGTTCTCGAATCATCAGAGTTCTCGACTATCTCAGTTCTCGAATCATGTATATATATTCTTGAGAGTTCTCGATCAAATTCTGACAGTTCTCTACTGAAACTAACTTTACTCTTCTCTGAGTTCTCGAACATACAAAATCGATTACAATTCTAGTCGAGTTGTCTAAGTATTATACATAGCACAGTAGAAATAACATTTCATTTCTAAACTTAATTTCAAACTCAAAGAAACCCTCTCATTCTACAGCTACACTTGAACCCTTGCTATTCTACTCTCTAAAACCTTCGATTTCTTCGTTTCTCTCTTTCTATACACAACTCTATGGCATCTTCAAGCTCGAAACCTGCAACTGAAGTGTACGTAATTCCTGAAACCAACTTTCTCGCCATTGCAAGAGACGCAGATGCTAAGGCGCAGTACAAATGCTTCACTAGGTTTCTCATCGATTCCTATCTGAATGAAGCTCTGTTGGCAAACCCCACACTGTATCTCGACATTCTTGAGCAATTTTGGAAGACTGCTGACTGGGAAAATATAGCTTTGGAGGATGGTAGGTCAAAAGTGGTTGTAACCTGCAAAATCCAAGGAAAAGACATCAGTTTTGATGAAAATGATGTGAATACAAGCTTGAATATACCAACCGAAGAGTTTAATGAAGAACCTACTGAAGATGATCTTCTAGATTTTCTGGACTTCATTAGGTATGCTGATAATCTAAAGAGAGGAGTTGATGAGAAGTTCAAGCTGGGTAAATTAAACAAGAAGTACATGAGGAAGGAATGGTCATTCCTGTTTGATACCATCCTAAGAGTCTTCACCTGCAGAAAAACAGGGTTTGACCAGATAAGCCTCATTGCCTTGAAGCTGGCCTACTCATTAGCATACAACCAAAAGCTCAATGTTGGAAAGCTAGTTCTTGGGGAACTCATAACCAGGATTCCCAAGAGAGGTAATGAAATTTTCTTTCCTCGCTTTATTCAATTAATTCTCAATTATAAGAATGCTGGTTTAATTGAATTGCCTGGAATGAACAAACAAAGAATTGGCTACTCCAAATCCATGTCAAAAATCATTTTTGCCACATTGGATAGGAGAACCACTGTGAATGTCCCTCTCATAATCACCCCTCACATGAGGAGTGTATTTGAGGGATATCCACTAGTGCAGCCTAAATATGGTTACCTTGATACAGTAGGAGGTCCTAAGGTTGCAGAAGTACCAAATGCACCTAACCCAAGGACTTCCAACCCAACTGCTAGCCCTTCTTTGAAATCCCTAGATGTTAGCAAACCATCCTCTACATCCTCTCAACAGGGTGTAGTTGCAAAGAAGAAGAAGGAGAAAGCTGTTAAGAAAAGAGTGTTAGAAACAGTTGTAGAAAATGAATCAGATGAGTCACCTGTGGAGCCTTTGACCAGGAGAAAGAAAAATAAAAAGGCCACAACAGACCACTCTACATCCTCTCAACAGGATGTAGAAGTTAACAAGGGATTAAACCTACTTCTAGGTGCACTTTCTCAACAAGGTGCATCTATTGAAATTGGGAGTCAGCCCACTCCACCCTGTACAGAGTCTGCACCATTGCAGGAATTCACTCCTGTCAATGAAGAAGCTGTAGTTGAAAAAGAGACACACTGTGCACCAGTAGGATCTTCTCTTGAAACTTCCCCATTTTCTCAGGGGGAGTTGCCAATACTCAGTTCTACTCACACTCTACCTGCTATCTCTCAAATTTCATCTCAACCAAATGTGTCCAGCCAAACACATGAAGTTGTTGATCATCAGGACTCTTGTTTCCCTGGTGAGCCCCATTCAAGTGACTTGGTGCATGACACCTTGTTCACCACTCAGGACACTCCTTTAGATGGTGAGGGAATGCATGCTGAGGCATATCCTGATGACACCATCAAAACCACAGAGGTTCCAGGAGTTTTTACTTCAGACTCTGTGGGGGCTCAAGCATTTCAAAGCCAAGTGTCTTCACAGACATTGGGTAATCTGGGGGACCTCCACACCATGCAAATGGCATCCCCTAGACACTCCCCAGTCATTCAAAGACTGTCTCCTCAGGAGAATTCACCTATCCATCCAGTGTCTAATGAATCATCTGAGAAATTGGATGAGGAAATAGATGCTGAGGGGACTACTGTCACAAGTGGCCCTAGCTCTCACTCTCTGTCACAATGGCTGGAACCTGTGCAACATGATAGGGATTCAGGACCATCATCTCTTGGTGGGTCACTTTCTGATGAGAAACTAAAGGAATTGTATGGAGATCAGTTGGAGGGCTTCTATCACATTGCTCAGCAGCTTGTGACTTCTCATTTGCCAAACAAAGACTATGCTGCAATCATGCTTGAATATGCAAAAGATCAGGAGGAGTTGAAAGAAAAGAATGCAAATTTGGATGAAAATGAAGGTGAAAATGTGGATGCCTGGCTGGATGGTAAATCTGCAGTTAGCATGCAAGAAGTTTTGGAGTGGACTAGACAGAAGTATCTCACTTCTCTTGGATCTTGTGAGAAGATTTTTACTCCAAGTGCCATGTATGATGCAATTCATGAAGCTGCTAAAGTCCAACTGCAATCAAATCACTATCTTGCCAAAGGTGTGCAATCTGAGATAGATGATCACAGAGCTAAAGTAGAGGGCACCTTGAGAGCAATGGAAAACAAACTGAAGCCTGGAGGTCTTCTTGCTCACACTTCAAGAGGAGATTCAGGAAAGTCCTCCATTCTTCACACCAAAATAGACTCTATGGAAAAGGTGTTTAAGGAAATGGTTCAAGGTCACACAGCCATCATAGACAATCAAAGGAGAATAAACAGTATGGTTGAAGTTCTGTACAAAAACAGGCATGCAGATAGGCTGCCTGAGGATGTGCCTCTACACACCTTATCACCTTTCCAAGTGGACCTCTACTATCAGTCAAAGGCCAAGGATGAAGCTGCAAAGGCCTCCACCATTGATACCTTAAATGCCAGAGTGGATTCTCTCACATCCACAGTTTCACAACTTGTCTCAGATGTTCATAATCTAAAAAATGAGTTTGTCTCTACTTCTGCAAATCAAGGGACTTCTCTTGCCAGCATCTCAGCACAACTCACCTCTCTACAATCCCTC
Organism: Oenanthe sinensis; assembly: GCA_028671895.1. NCBI lineage: Eukaryota > Viridiplantae > Streptophyta > Magnoliopsida > Apiales > Apiaceae > Oenanthe > Oenanthe sinensis. The sequence continues at coordinate 11,578,459 of CM053798.1, read as the reverse complement.
ATCTCCAACCTAAGCACAACTAGTCAGGCTCCTCCAGCACCTTTGCCAACTCCAAGCTGGACTAAAATTAAGCCAAGTCATTCTTCCTTTCTCCAAAGTCAAGATATCAACCCTAAGGGGGAGAAGGAAAGGAGAGAAGAAATAGAGGCTGAAAGGCAAAAGGCAGTTATGAGAAAGCTCAGGAGTGAAATTTTAAAGCCCAAGCCCAACTCTGACAAGGAGTTTCTTGAACTTCTGCATCATATCAAAAAGCAAGTCCAGGGAAATCATTGGAAATATAAGAAGATGCTTGAAAATGCTATTGTTGCAGTAAGGGGAGTTAAGTTTGAACAGAATGGACAAATGTTCAAAGAGCCACTCATTCAAATGGAATCTGGCTACTTTAAAGTTTCAGTTACTCTATTCCAAAGGCTTTCATATACTGAACTGGAATGTCTGTACAAGGGAGTGGAGTTGGTAACCCAGGAAGATGAAGAATTGAAGAAGAAAATATTGGGGCCTCTCCTACCTCTTGCTCTACCTGAATCCTACTGTAGTCCAGATGGTGTGATGTATATGGCTAGAGAAGAAAAACTTGCTCATTTCAGGATCCCTCAACATCTCAATTCAGGCAACAGAAGTCAAATTATTAACCTAATTGAGTTGATTGAAAAGAAGAAGGTGAAGCAGATAGAGGACAATGAAATTGTAGTGAAAATGAAAAAGTTTATCTCTGGACAAATCTCTGAATTTGCAAAAGAAGAATTGAAGAACAAAAAGAAAGATGATGACAATGAGGATCAGGACAAGAAGGATAAAAGGTCTGAATCAAGGAGTGATAAGGAAGGAAAGGGAGAAGACAAGAAGAAGAAGGATGAAGACAAGAAGAAAAGAGACAACTCTGAGGACAACAAACAGTATCAAAGAAGAAATTCCTCTAAGCAGCAAGCTGCTGGCACTCATTCTAGTTCACCTACCAAATCTCAGGGTACTAGTGTGATGTCAACAGTTTCTGAAACTGCAACTGCCATCAAAACTAAATCTCCAAGAAGGATGTTCATGAAAGTTACTGCACATGGAGTGATAAGGAGGGAAATTAAAAAGGAACAGTCAAAGAAACTGAAGCCAAGCCAACATCTCAAAGTCAACACTGCCACATCAACCAAATTCAAGAACTCTACTAGCTCTTTGCTAGTAAGATGTCCTAAGTGGAGAAAACAACTCATTGTTCCTGATAAAGGTCTACCTATTAAACCTATTCAAGAAATTGCTGAAACTGACAAGGTGAGGATCAAACTGTGGAAGGCTGACAGAATTGTCAAGGTAGAAGTCAGAGACAAGAGGATGTTTGTTACTAATGTTGATGGAGAAGAAAGAGGATTTCATCATGACAACAGTGATGCTACCACTCATGACATTAGGAGAGTGATTAGCCTGTTTGACAAGAAATGCATGATTAACAAGCTGAGAATGATGGAAATGGCTCAGTACTTGGAAAGGAAGTATCAGAAAAAGACTGACAAGGTAAGATACATGGAGGAGATGATTGAGAAGAAAAGGAGGGAGGAGGAGAGAGTAGAGCAGTTGTCTGAAGAATTGAGAAGACAGGGTAAAAGTAGAGTGTTCAAAGATCCTGACAGAGTTGAATTCAAACTGAGAAGTGGTGTCACTGTCAAAGTTAGACTCAAGTTTGTCCAAGACTATCCAATGCTCACTCTACAGATTGCTGCAGACATGCTGAAAGATGCAATTTTGATTGAGGAAATCATGGCCAGACAAATGATACTGCAGGCAATTGAAGAAAACAGGGCCAGGCAAGAAAAGGAAAGAAAAGAAAAATATGATCAGGCAGCTCATCAACAACAACAATATAGGTAGGCTTGATATCTTGTATTAATTTGTAAAATTCATCATTTTCCAAATTGGGGGAGATTGTTGGACTTAAATCAAGCCTAGCCTATTTAATTATCTGTCTTGCTGTAACTTAGTTTGTGCTTCTGTAATAGACTAGTGACTTAGTAATTCATGTGTAATTTGTAACTAGAAGTTTTCTCTGTTTATCTTCAAATTGTAAATTAAGTCAGAAATAAAGTCAGTTAGAAGATTCAAGTTGAATCATGCAACCAGACAAAGAAGACTGTGAAGAAAATAAAAAGAGAAGTTATCTGAGAATTCTACTAAGGCAAGTTACTTGGTCGAGAAGTCAGCCATTCGAGAAGTCAGAACTGTGGAAACATTTCGAGAAGTCTCAAAACTTCTATCTGCTTAGTACTCGATCGAGAAGTCAGTCATTCGACAAGTCAGGTATTGAATCCAGTCGAGAAGTGTCAATTATGAGGCATTCGAGAAGTGAAAATAAACAATTCGAGAAGCTAGCAAATGGAGCATTCGAGAAGTGATAAGGCTGAGTCATTCGAGAAGTCAATATCAAGCATGTATTCGAGAAGTCTAATCTGATCGAGAAGTCATCAAGCTGAGTATGCGATCGAGAAGTCTAGACATTCGAGAAATCAAGTATTCAGGATCAATCGAGAAGTCACAGCTGTTCGAGAAGTCAATCTCCTTGACTTATCGAACCAATTTCAAGAAGAGTACTCGACTGCAAAAGAAGCTAGTTTCAAGGAAGAATTGCAGAACAAGACAGATGATGTTGCAGCTCTGTTTATGCAGGATAAGTCAAACCTGCACAGACAGAGACAAGTCTACAATGTAGCTGGGAAGATAAGCCAAGAAAAGTGACAGAAGAGATAAGGCAGGATGGAGCAGACTGTCACTACAGTGTTAGCTAGAAATAGTCATTAGTCAAATGTAAAGCAATCTCTGTCTATTTCTAGTTTTAGCTAAACTGTCTCATGTGAGCATGTGCACAGGACATGTTGTCTATATACTTTATGCACAGCCACATTTGATAGTGTCTTGAGCATTTTTACAATAGTAAGAATCCCAGAACAAGAAGCTGAAATTCAAACTGAATTTCAGATTGTAGCAAAGATCATTCTAATACAAAATTAGATTGAAAGTTACATCTGTGTCTATATTATTTCCTGTTATATGTCTTGATAAACACCTTCGTAATTCCATCTGTTCTTCAAGCTTCGAACAAGTTCTTTTCAAAAACAAGAAAATTTTTGAAGTATACATTCACCCCCCCCCCCCTCTGTAACTTCTGGGCCTCTAAATTCCTAACAAAATCTTCTCAAGCATTTTTGAATGAGCCTTCCGCTGAGCATCAGTCATTTTGGTAGTATCAGCCAAAATGACTTGTAAATCCATCACACTTTTCTTTGCCTCAATCTTTTTCTGTCGAGTCTCAAGTTCTAGTTGTTTAGTTTCTTTTAATACTTGCATTAGGTTCAACTTTCTGCATTGATTACCTCGTAATTCTTCATACTCTTCATCTGCTTCTACCGTTCTTGCCTTCCTTTCCCCCTCCTTTTAGCCGCTTTTGTACCTTGAGGACGAACCGGGGATTCAATAACATTCTCATTTGTTTCTGTACTGTTATTTCTCGATGATGAATAATTTTCAGAATTGCTTAATTTAGTTCTTTTTGAACTTTCAGTAGTTGAAAAAGTTCTCCACTTGGGCTATCTACGAATCTCAGGCCAATGCTTGTCAAAGTTAGAATTCTTTTTGTATTTAGTTAAATGAAGTTCATGAGTTTTCTCAGATATAGTATCCAAGTTTGAACCGCTCCCGACTATCTTGATTGCCTTTTCATAACACGTTCCAAATTTCTGAGCACCATCATTTATCCAGCTCCACCTTTTTTCATAGCCACAACTCCTCTCTTGATGATATCGGGATTATCTTCTTCATAATATTGATGAATTCAGTCCAAAAATGCTTCAGCCTTTGGATCAGTACCGATCAGTGGATCAATTAACACATTCAACCATTCACTTATTAAGAGTTTATCTTCAACCCACTTCCATTGTCCAGTAATTTCTCGAACATCTTCAGTTTCTTCAAAATCGTCATTTAGATCGATAAAAGTTGAGTTATTAAAGACAGGCACTTGTGAATGTGGAGAATTTTGAGAAAGTAATTATTGGGTTTCAAATTATGGATTTGAAAATGGTGGAAATGAAAATTGGTACGGAGAATTTTGAGGATGTGAACATGGAAATTGAGAATTTTGAAAATGTGAAAATTGATATTGAGAATTTGGAATTTGAGAATTAAAATTAAAATTTTGTAGATTTGGAAAATAGGAATTTGGATATGGACATGGAAATTTTGGGTTTGGATTTTGAGAATTTGGATGTGGAGGATTATTTGTATTCATTTTTTAGAGGAGAAAAAATTAAAAAAAAAATACTTGGAAGTAAAGAGTATGAATAATAGGGTATGAAATTTTTTTATTTATATTTTTTTTACCATAAAAGGAGTCGATTTTTATTAATCACTTAAATCATTCGACAAAACATAACGTAAATCGGGGTGGACATCTCCCACCCTTCAAATACGATCAGTTACAGAATTTATAGGAGTAAAATGTTGTCATTATTGTTTTAAACGTTAGAAATATATACGTTATATTTACAAAATGGACAATAATAACGGGTACAACAACTTTATTTAGCTAATTAATCAATTAAAATATGTTAAATAAAAAGTAGAGTAATTGGGTCAGCCCACCACGGTGGGACTGACAACTTTTATAATACACATACAGTGTTGTTTTTCTCTTTTTTCTACTACCTAACCGGTTTACATGTACCAATGCACCAAATGACCCGGTTGGGGATGGTCTTACGAGAATCAAAAAGTATATATGAACAAGGACAACTTTCACTGGTGAGAATTTAGGTAGTCATTTTAGAAGATGGATGGTCCAATCAATACATCAAAGACATGATCTTTGGTTCGAGATTTGAATTTTTTGAATGCTTTAAACAAAACTCTGGTCCTATTATTTATATCCTTGCCGACAAAAATGAACATGTACTTTTAATTAAATTTAGTTATTTTATTTTGGTAAAAGAGTTGTGTTACTATTTTGGAGCAAAAACTAAGTCAACTAGAACTATGTTAATTGTTTTTCGAGAATTGATTGATTTGTTTGTGTGAAAGTTTAATGTAAAAATAACTAAAATTCCAAAAATTTGCAAGTAGTACAATTATTTAGGCTAATAATTTGTCAGTGAATAAATAATTACTTGGCTTGTTTGCTAATGTTGCAAAGTGGAACTAGTCAAAATCTCATAAGATAAGATCTATATGTTTAGGTCATCATATAGATTTTGACTCTCGGAGGCCTCTACAATGTTTGTTGATAAGTGGAATCAATCATATCACCTTCTATTTGTTGCCCAGTTGGTCCATCTTCGGGTCGTTGGATTTCATAAGTATGACAATATGTTTCCCAACTTCGTATATATCCGGTGATGACCCTTATATCACAATTTTGAGTAAAATGATCCAAAATATCATAATTTAAAAAATTGATTCTTTGTATCACACAAAATACAATTTAAAGTTGCGTTTTTTTAAAAACGCATTATAAAACAATGTTTTTAATATTCATATAGAAAAAATAAAGGGGAATTTAAAAAAAATGTGGAAACACATGTTTATCATGCGTTACGTATAGAAACGCATATGAAATACTCGTTATGTTGTTGACTCTCATTCTCATCACAGTCTTTGTTTCGTTTAAAAAATAAAAAAAATGCAGACAAATGTTTAAACTTAGAAACGCAAGTTTATATATTATACGTTTTTATGTGACTAAGAAAGGCTACCTGTTTAAATTGTGACTTTTTGGGTAACTTCAAATTGTGATATATCAGTCCTTTATTCGTATATATTATTGCTGCTGTGTTTGGTCAGAAAGGATTAAATTAAATGGAATGTAATGAATAAAATTAAATAAAAATAGGAGGAAAAATTTGAATGAAAATAATATATAGAAATAAGAAAGATTTGAAGAAATTTTTTTATTAAGAGATTTGAATTAAAAATAGTTATAAAATGGATATATTTGAGCATGAAATATTTCTTTTAAAATTATTGAGATTTATTTTTTTATCTCAGATGATTATGAATAAATTGGAGGGAAAATGAATTTTTTTAACATTTATCTATAATTTAAATTTCTCCAATTTCAATACTATCAACCAAATATGTTAGAATATAATATTATAAAATCTAAATAAATTTTCTTTTATCAACTTAAGATTTTAGGAAAACTAATAATGTATCAGAACTCATGGGAGAGGAACTCATGAGAGAAGTGAGTGATCCACTTTCCGATACAAAAATAAAATTTCAAGGGGGAGTAATTTGGTTGGAATAATCACTTAAATTTAAATATTCATGCATATAATTTTTCGATTTTTTATTAATGACAAGAGGGTGTACACTAAATTACGTCTCGCAGATGTTTGTATATATGGTTGCGGCATTCGAACTTTAAAAGTAAAATGATTATTGTTTGTAGATGTTTGTATAAATTACGTCATTTGTTGATTAACAAATGACTTTGCACGCTTTAGAATCATCTTTTAACATTTGAAATTGCTTCTACAAGTGTTCTAGTGGACCAAAAACTAAGAACAATTCCTCCAAGACAAGAAGATCTTAATCAACATTAATTACCAAAGTTTTTCCTCTATTTATACCTATGTTTTGCAATGACGAACAAACAAAATTATACTTGGAAAGTTCTCAAATGGCTGACTCATTAGATTAGTTCCTTTCACTTAAAGGTTTTACTTAATTGGAGGGTGTTTTTTTCATTTTGGGTCGGGGCCATTTTTGAAATGAAGAGTATCTCATTCCAAAAGATGACAAGTGATATCCAAAAGCATCATACAATACATACAGTTGTATAAAGATTGAGCATGGCATCTTCATTCTTAAAGTAGACACTAAGATATATAGTGGGTTTTGCTATTTTTCTAGTACAAGCACTCATGCCTGCAATGCAAGTGGCCTATAGGTGGGATTGCTTTATGTTTTTTGGCTTTACAAAAATAGTCACATGCCGTATATATATATTTGTGTACATAAATTTATTTTACAGGCATCAAATTTTTGATTATGCGTTTATATTGTAAGTTATTTCGAGTCATGATGATATCATTGGAGAACGTCTTTTTCAGAATATTTTTACTTCTTTAGCTAAAATATATAATGAAAGATGTTTCACAAACTTTTCTAATAAATATTGAGTTCAGATGCATAGTAGAGGAATGAAACATGCAATCCTGAAGGGAATTTTTAATTAATTTAGTATTAAAAATTAGTAATTTACTTCAAGAAGAAAGAAATAATTATCAATATAAACATTTAAGAACGTGTTTGAATTTTTTACACATAATTTATAAATCGAAAAATATATGATTTAAACGTAGCCTAAGAATTCTTCAAAATAGTTTTCGGTTATAAAGGGGACCAACGTCACTATGACCATTGGACTAGAAAAGAACTTGTTTAATTACAAAGATGTCAGCTGCAAACATTAAGAATTAAGCTTCAACACATTGTCATCTGCAAGAATATTGTTCACAAACATTAATTAATTATATACTGCATCAACCGCAAAAAATTCCTTTATATAAATATTCCTACTCTCAAGTCTCAACAAACTTTATACTCCTTCTTGTCTTATTTACAGGTTATTTGACTTTTTAGATGTAATTTTATGTGTTTTGATCGCATAACTAAAATTAATATTTTTAAATTTTTTTTTGTGAATTAAAATTTAAATATTATAAAAATTATATTTTTATTCAAAAAATAAAATTAAAAAAATATTAATTCTAAGTATATGATTAAAATACCTAAAGTTAGGTGAAAAAATCTAGTAACCTAGGTAGAGGAGGAGAGGGAATATAAGGTAGAGTACATTTAAGAAAAGCCTGTTGGCAGCATCTTGCATCCCAACTTTGCCACAGAAAAGTAATATCTACTCCTAGTATATATACAATTGTACAAGATTACTGGTATGATATAAAACCATACATGATTATCAGGGGCATACCTATGATTTAAGATCATCAGGCCCTGAATCATTTATTATTAAAAAATTTATTTATTATTCAGAATTAGCCAAAATAAAAATTTATGCTTAAATAAAATGTAATTTATATATGGTAACTGAAAATGATGATCAAATTTAACTCCCTGTAATATTTTAGTGGTCAGAGTTTTAAATTTACAATATGATATTGTGGAGGTCAACATTGTTATTATTCTTAAAAAAGATGGTTAAAAATCACTTTTCTAAGAAAAAAAATCATTATTCTTTTTTTAAAAAAGTGGTTCTTAGCCACATTTTTAAGAATAAAAGTAATGTCTAAACGTCTGGTCACTCTATTATAAATTTGAAATTCTTATTATTAAAATATTATGTAGAATTAAATTCGGGCATAATTATGTAATCTATTCCAAAACATTTACTAACTTAATTTTTGGGCAAGCCGTGGCTTTGATTTGAGTCTGGCCTTTGCTGATCGATGATCATGCAAAGTATGAAATCAAAATTTATAATGTGCATGTAAATCATTGATAAAATGTGTATGTTTGTGGCATGGGAATCTAATCTCTGAGGACCAACTTTACAGAAGGGACATGTTCCCACTGAGATACAAAAATGCTTATAAAAATACTACTACCATGCCTAAGTTTATAGTAGTAGTGTAAATGAGAATGACACTACTTTATGGGCCAAAAAATCCACATTCTTTACAGCATAGAGTGTAGATGAGAATATAAGTGGGTGGTTTATGAAAAGAAGTGATGTATAAATAAACATAATGGACTGATGGACTTCCATTTTAAAGTGGGAAGCACCATTGCCCCAGAAGTCTTGAAAAACAAACTTTCTTTGCAAGGACCCATGCTTTTGTGTTCTTACAAAGATTAGTGCCTAATCACATGCAAATCCAATCACTTATACTTAATTAGTATATTGATGTGTGTAGGTTATGGGGGTCACATTCACTTCTCTAATAAATTTGTTTAAAATTTAAAATTTCATTATTTATCGTTCGATCTCGGGCACCGAATTATTTTCGAAACATTATCGAAATGATGCAATACATATACATAGATGTAAGATGTTACAACAGCTGACAAGTTTTGCATTTGTGGTTAATAATTAAGTTTGGCCAAATGTCTTGTAGCATGATGTAGCGTGACACGAACAAGAAATATATATAATCACTAGAGGTAAATAGGGATATGATTGAGGACAAGTTGAGTTGAAAATGTCTGGACCAGTTGATTAAAAGACTTTCCCACTTAATCTTCAACATCATGTCATGTTGGGTTTTCAAAAATTTCATGAGTAACCAACGCTACAAATTTAGTAATTCATATCCCTTCTGTCACGTTTGTACGATTTGCAACAAGAAGTCTAGAAATATTCATGCAATTTTCGGAAAATTGGCATATATAAATTTAATTAATCGATTTTAATCTTAGTTTAATATAAGTCTTACCGATATTTTTCATAAAAACGATTTCGGAGCACGATTGAAAAGTTGAAATGGTAGAGAAGTTATTATCTTTCGTTCAGATTCTCGGTTTAACTCTAGCTATCCTCAGATTATAAGAAGTTAATTAAAAAAACGATTTTGAAAATTCGACCAGATAACTTCACATATATGTATATATAATTTTCGAGACAATGTCTTTTATTAAGGTGTATATATATAACCGCAAACATATAAAGGCTAGTATATGGACCTGGTGGCCATATTTTGCTGTAAAGCTCTGGTAAAAGAATCGTAGGTCAGGGAACATATCATGGACACCTAGCTGAAGGATGGCGTGTAGCTCTGTACGTAAAAATAATATTTATTGTACATGTACTATAGAAATTAATTAAATAAATTTACACAGTTATTTAACCGAAAAATTCTACAATTTTTATGAATTTGTTTACGTAAATATTATTCAGGCACAACCGCACAAATGTTTTCTGAACTGTTATGTTTCCGATTACATGTTATCAAATTTATTTTTCGAGATTTTCATTAAGAATGACTACTAATTATAAATATTATTGGCAAATAATTGTTGTAGGGCAATAAATTTATCTTGACAGCTTCTGGGATTATTCAGAAGGTGGTTCCACAGAGATTTTTTGTCATGCTAAATAGTTCAATATAATTGGGATTAGGTGTAACAGATTAAAAAAAAGAAAAAAAGAGTCAAATGAAAATATAAATAAATATAAATATGATTCGATAAACATACTTTTACTGATCTCGAAAACATAATTCTTTATAGCTAAATAATATCCATCACTCTGTCAAAAAAAAATATCCATCACCATAATAAAACTTTAATCGAATTTTGAAGATCATATAAGTTCAGAAAATATTATAACAAAATTTAAACACCACTCGCGACTTAAAAAATAAAATTCCCGCTCATTTAAGTTTTTCGAGATAAAAATGTACATATGAAATTTACACACAAGCAGGACTATGAAATGAATAAGAGAATAAATAAAATTTCCGGTTATCATTTTTATTTTCGTTCAAGAACACAGAATAAATGACAAAATAGCGGTTTCCATGCGTCAGGGCCCTCCCACGTACACTGCTGCTTTTTTTATTAGTGACTTAGAAGTTTCAAAGAAAATGTACCCTCCTCTCTCCCTCTATCTCTCTCCCTCTCTCTCTGATATCTCTCTCTCTCCATGTGTATTCTCTCTCCATGTGTATGTGTCTTGCAGTAGTGTTACTTTTTTGTTGGTATTCAATATTCATGCTTTCTGTAGTTCTGTTGTACAAAGAAGTAAAGAACAATGATCAGTTTATTATTTACCTTTCAAAAGAATCATTCCTTAATTAATCGGAGTTTATTAGGCCTGTATGCCCAAATTTATCGATCAAATCATGACATATCTATTTCAAATCCAAAAACTCTCTCTCTCGTACAAAATGTACAATTTTTTTTCTATATTAATTTTTGACCGCACGAAATTTCCATGATCAATTTTCAAATTTTCTTTTGGGAAATATTAAGAGGGTTGCGTGTTATTAAGTCGATCTAGAGTAACATTAAATGAAATATCAATTGAAGACGTATATGTATTGTAATATTTTCTGTTTATAATATATTATAAAAGATAATAGAGAACATATATAAACCTCTTCGATTAATATTTCAGATAATAGTTTTCTATGGAATAAAACCCTATTATTATATACTCTATATTTTATCACATTTCATCCAATGAGTCAAGAATAGTTTACTTTTTTTTTTTGACTAATTTGACTTATATGTCTTACAATGAGAGTATCTGTTCTAACAAATCTCGGGAGTAAACGAGAATCGAACCCAGAACCTGGAACGACAAGGAGGACGACAAGAGATAAGCACTTACCACTTAATTTATCTCATCGCGCTCAAAATAGTCTACTTAAGTTCCTTGAGTTCCTTGAGTTAATTAATCAGAGTTTATTAGGCCTGTATACCTAATAATACCCTATTATTATATATATTTTATCACATTTCATCCAGTGAGTCAAGAATAGTCTACTTTTTTTTAATACTAATTTGGCATATATGGCTTACAATGTGAATATTTGTTTTAATAAATCTCGGGGTGAGTGAGAATCGAATTCAGGACCTGGAATGACAAGAGATAAACCCTTATCCCACTTAAAATAGTCTCCTTAAGTTACTTGAGTTCCTCTCTAATTATACAATGAAAACAATAACTTGCACATTTAGATTGAAACAAACATTTAAAGATTATGTGGCAAGCATGTTACGATATGCCAACTTAATAGTAATATGTAATGAAAGTTATGTAATGAAAGTTATTTTAAACATGCTTGTGCCGAAAGGTTCTTTCATTCTGTGCCGGAGGACACAAAACAATTAAGTTTAATTAGAATAAATATTAATTCTGTGTGTAGCACCTGTAGGGCCAATGGGTCATTGGAAAATAAAGATATACTCACTCCGACACTCCATCGAGATATGAATATTAAGAAAGGTTAAAAAAAAGAATAAAATAAAGAAAAATATTTTTTCCATTTCAAAATAATAGTCGGTTTGATTTTTTATGCGTATATTTAAGTGGAACAAACAGATAATTAGAATCACTATTAAATTTAAAATTTTATATTAAAATATAGATTTTAAACTTTTATTTAATATTTTTTTAAATTTTATAATAAATATAACTATGTTTTTTTCGTAATTTAATTAAAAATCAAAACGATTATTATTTTAGAACGGAGGGAATATGTGCAAATCAGGGGAACCTACAAATTCTAAATGAATTGGACATGTTAAAAGGAAAATATTAATAAATGAATGAGAGACTTGAATACATTGAATAATTGAATATAGTTTTAAGGGTGATTTGGATTGGTATGTTGCATATTGGGTTTGTTGAGGTGTTTGTATTGTTTCCCTGGACAAAAGTTTGGAATAAAACCTTCTTCTACTTGTTGTTAAGTTGATAACAGAAGAAGACAATTCTAATGCATCCAAACACAATCTCTGTTAACACAAGAAACAACAAGCATACTAAGTACATTACTACACAAACATGATATTTTCATCCCCTATCATTTTCTCATTTGTTTCTTTCCTCCTGTTGGTTTTTCTCCTGACTCCTGTTGCGGCCTTGGAATCCGGTGACCAGAATCCTGCTAACCAGACTTTCAGGCCACGACACGAGACACGGAAACTTGAGAGAGCAAGGGCTTATCTGAGGAAGATTAACAAACCAGCAGTCAAGACAATTCAGGCATTTGAAAATTTTCATGGTTTTTGTGGTTTAAGTGAGGTTATCTTTGATCTTTTGGTTGAGGTTTGTGATTTTTGGTTTCTTTTGTTTTTTCAAGCAGAGTCCTGATGGAGATGTTATAGAGTGTGTTCTATCTCACCTTCAACCAGCTTTTGACCATCCCCTACTCAAAGGGCATAAGCCATTGGTACTATACTCACACAACTTGCTTCTTTTATTTCATCAATGCCTATTTGAAAACAAATTACTAGCATTTGGCTCAAGATTTTCTTATTTATGTCTAATAAGTAAAAATTCATTGCCAGAATATCATGCAAGAATGTCGGTGGTAACCATTGATAATTCTATCTTTCTCTAAAGAAAACTTTGAGTGCTATAACTGAAAAGTTGCAAAAATGCAGACCAAATTAGAGCCAACAAAATGCAGTTGTATTTCTTGATGTTCGGTTTCTCAAGGCTTAAAGGTTCATATGCAGGAACAACCAGAGAGGCCAAAACATAACGACTCAATAGATTTGTCGACAGAGACTTTTCAGGCCTGGATGAATGCAAGTGAATCATGTCCTGAAGGAACTATTCCAATCAGAAGAACTACAGAGCAAGATGTTTTAAGAGCAAGTTCGGTCAGGAGATTTGGAAGGAAAATGCAACGTAGAGACACCACAAGCAGTGATCATGAGGTAATTCATTCATACTCAATTTTAATATCAGCTATACATTTTTATGTTGACTTTGCCAAGTGGACTTTGTAAAGCTTCTCACTGAACTGAACATATCCATTCTATTCCTAGACTGGATTTTGACACAGAAATTATTACTAATTTTTTATAGACAAATCTGTCTATATGATGTTTTTCAACTGATTACCAACTATCAGAAGGTCATTATCGCTAGAGCTTAGAGCTAAGCAATCAAAAAGTTCACAGAAAAACTATAAAGCATGGCACAAATGTAACAAGAAGCTGTATGCCATCTTATTAAAGTCTGAAGAGGCCTTAATAAATGACTATAAACTTCTATAATGATCTACACAAATGACAATAAAATGCTCTTTACACTATGTTTTTAACTGAAGTATGATCCTCTGACTATAGCATGCAGTAGCATTTGCCACTGGAGATCAATACTATGGAGCAAAAGCCAGCATTAATGTATGGGCGCCACAAGTAATTGATCAATATGAGTTTAGTCTATCGCAAGTATGGGTCATCTCTGGTTCCTTTGGAAATGATCTTAATACCATTGAAGCTGGCTGGCAGGTATACTGATAGATGTTGCTAAATATCCAACTTACTTTAAAATCCAGCATATCGAGTTATCAAGACAATACTTTTTTTCTCAGGTTAGCCCAGAATTATATGGAGATAATTACCCTAGATTCTTCACTTACTGGACTGTAAGTATCATTCTAAGGTTCATCTTTTTTGCGAAGACTATTCAATTTTTGACAATAATATGTTTATGTGTAGACCGACGCATATCAAACCACAGGATGCTACAACTTACTGTGCTCAGGCTTTGTTCAAACTAACAATAAGATTGCTATAGGAGCAGCAATATCTCCAAGGTCTTCTTACAACAACAGACAGTTTGATATTGGCATAATGATCTGGAAGGTTAGTTTCAGTCTTCAGAAATAAGTCAATAAAGAACAGAAATTATGCTACAAATCTAAACATGTCTAATAAGTTACAAAACAAATCAAACATTATTTTGACATTGAATATATAAAGCTAGTCTTTTAAGTTTAACAGTGAACTTGCAAGTTTCCCCATTTTGACAAAATCCTCTGGCTCAGCATGATTTTGTAGAATTAATAGACCAATTGTTTCTTATATTTAGCCCACACTGTGCATGGTTCAATTATTGTTTGACAAATCTTGACCAAAATTATTTTACAAATTTTTCCCAAAAGGTGTATTCATAGTTTAGTCATCACATTCTTGTCGATATCTTCTAAGAAACTCAAGAGCATCAGAAGCTTCTCTAACATGTTCGTTTTTTTGTTTTCTAAAGGATCCTAAACATGGACATTGGTGGCTAGAATTCGGATCAGGTCTACTGATTGGATACTGGCCTTCATATCTATTCAGCCATTTAAGGGATCATGCAAACATGATACAGTTTGGAGGAGAAATAGTAAATTCAGGATCAGGATATCACACATCGACACAAATGGGAAGCGGTCATTTTGCAGAAGAAGGATTTGGGAAAGCTTCTTATTTTCGAAACATGCAAATAGTTGATTGGGATAACAGTTTACTTCCGCTATCAAATCTGCGTCTCTTGGCAGACCATCCAAATTGTTACGATATCAGAGCAGGCAAAAATAATGTCTGGGGAAATTATATATATTATGGAGGTCCCGGAAGGAACCAAAGATGTCCATAAAATATATGCCAGAGTATAGGGACCTATAATTTTTTCTCATAAAAATACTTGTGCTTATATAGTATATACGCATCTCTGTGAGCTACATGACAACTTTGACAGGGCCATTGATAACGAATACATACTCCTCTGAGAGCTTAGCGAGGTCTGAGAGTGAAACTTCCGTACAAATTTCTACTTTCGGGGTCTATAATTAGCATTTAAATTTCTATAATTGATCAGTCGAAAAACGGAAAATTTAAAATGGACACAGCTGTTTATGGATAAGAGTTTCATTCACAGAATGATTAGATTTGAGGTCTGGACAAGAATAAACACAAGTGGCAGAGTAGTTATTCAATCAACAATCCACTCAAAGATTAGACACTTGGAGTATTATTTCTTGTTTCACAAAAATACAAGAATCAACTAAAATATTACTATCTATCCATGTCAAGTCAAGCCAACCTTTCAGGATTCTTCTCGCAGGAGGAAATTCATCAAGGTAGTCAAATCGAATTCTGTTACTGCATAGCAATCAACCACACAAATGATTCAACTACTAGATAGAATCTATAGAATGCAGGTAGACAGATTTTTCTGAACAAGATTTTATATAAGTTGGCGACCCAGACTTGACCCAAGTGAATATAAATAAATAACTATGAAATAGTGTCAATTTTGCGAGGTATTGGGCGTTGAAGTAAAAATTGTACATTATAAAAATGTGAATGTATGACGACAATCTGTAAAACATACAAAGTTATCTGAGTTTCTGTTGCTTAAACATGTACAACTACTTTACAGTGTCCATCAAAGTAAACAAATGTGGATGCAGAGGGCAAAATCCTTCGAGTGCATTAAATATATAATAAACAAAAGCTTTTAGTTTCGTACCGCAGGCTCTAATCTTAATTTGGTATCTGCATCACTGAAAGGCCTTTCTTTTTTATTCACCTCCGCCAGTAGTCCAAAACCAGAAGTGTGTATGTCGTAGAATATACTCAACCCATTCAGTCGAAGTGCAGCAGGGCTTCGTCTACAAGAGGTTTCAGCTATCAATTTTTATAGTAGTAGGGGACCGGTGGCAGAAAATTTCATGCAAACATCATCTACTACACTTGCTAGATCGCCGGGAGAACAAACTTGAGAGCTAGCAGACTCAAACAATTCCAAGAGCTTCATGTCATCCTCCTGCTTCAAATTGTAGCTTAGTTTGCATTGTTCATGTATCATTCCATAAACACTGCCCAAACTATTGCACAGTTCCAAGAATGTAGAATCACCCAACAATTTCTCACAATTAATCCCGAAGTCAAAATTTGCTTCTACACCAGCAGATTTCATCTTTAGTGAAATATTCCGAATTGAATCAAGGTTAAACATTATATTCTGAACTCTATGAGATGATTTCCAGTTGGTAGATTCACTGCTACTTGATAGATGGTGGAGCTGGACTAAATTGGCAAATGAGATCCGCACAAAGAATATGAAGAAGTCACAGAAATTCATGCCTGTAAAGAAAATAAAACATAAGAACAATATGAATAAACGGAACGAATATACTTATCCCGATTCACATGATTTTATAAAGGATCTCACTGACGACTGCAGAAAACATTGCTAGTTCAGAAATTATTGCAGAATTGAACTCTAAGAAAACCTCCTAGAAAAAAGAATACTATGAAATTTTTTATATAGTGCAGAGAATCACACAGAGGCATCACCTGTATTAGCAGCTAGATTCCGCTGGCAGAGACCCTCAAAATTTTCACATATGTCCTTAATATCTTCAATGTACTCCTTAGCTTCCTTGTAGTCTCTCGAAAGTAAATCCCACTGAAACCACACAAAGTCATGGAGGTTAATGTAGTTCCAAATAATATTGCCTCCTGTACTTTCTCAGTTATGCTTTTATTTAGCAAGTTACTCATGAACTCACCACGTAGGGCAGATTATAGCCATTGAACCAATTGTGATTTATTGATATCGTATCTACCTGAAACCACAGTGAGCTTATATGATACCAATCAAACGAAATATGGTTCAGCTACAACACTTAAGTTACAACAGTAATATATAGGGGAAAAAATCTATTCACATTACATGTAATATTTTATTTGGCGAACTCTTTGTTTCACTGATAAAGCACACACAACTTAGGATTCTTTGTTTCATACAGTATTACATACTGATATTCGACGAAGAAGTGAGTTATGACATGATTCTAGACCTATTCTTCTTAATTAATTTGTTGCTTAGCCATTTTCCACACAACATGTTCAAAACTACTATACATAAAATTTTAATTTTAATGCAATCCTTTGTTTAGTAAACTCGTTGTTTGTTCCATTAACTTTAATCACAAAAGAAAAGTAGAATTTACAGCTCCAGCCTAACATAGAGATAAGATTTGAGGCCTAGACGAGCTATGGCATGATTCTAAACCTAGTGTTCATATATCTTACATGGCTATTTTCCACACAGAGTGGGAGGCAATACTCTATCTCTTACTCAAATAATTTTAGTCTGTAAATCCAAACTAATATAACATTCAAACGTACCAGATTGTGAACCTGGTGATACCACCCACTGGGAATGAATAATCTCATTTTGTTCTTGAGTGCACGCCAACCAAGTAGCCTAAGCACGACATGCACTATGTGGATAAAAATGAGAATACAAAAGAGAACTTATAAAAAACAAACTTAGGAATGTCACTGGAACCGTACCTGCTGAAAACATGGAAAAATTTTCTCATCAACATCATCAAAAATGCTATACACAGAGTTTTTCATGTTCCTGAATGAAGCAAGTCACAATATGCAGAAAGGTAACTTTAGCTTGTGTGATCCTCTAGAAATAGAGAAAAGTACATCAAACTGTTTGTATCTTATGATACCAGATCTAGATCAAAATTGCTCAAAAGCAGTGCATTAAATTCAAAAAGAAAGTTGTCAATAACATTGACTATTAGCAGATTGATGGATGTGACACAGAGAGTATCACAAAGTTCTGCATGATTAGGTCATTGTGCTCCTTGTGGCTAAGATATATCCTCTGAATAGAGACCAAGGGTGGAGTTGCACATGAAACAAGAGCCAAGTCCAGTTCTCATTCTTGAGAACACTCTAAGAAATTGAGCATCTAGTATTAGAGAAAATTAAAGACCCAAAGTAAACTTGACCATCAACTTTCAAATCTGTAGGTACCCAAGAAGTCAATCACTTTGATTGTGTGTGTTTTTAATTTTCCAGACAGCCACTTTCTTGCTTATTTATGCATATTGGATGCAGCATATATGGTGCATCACTTTATTCACTATATTCAATTTCTGAAAAGCACTTTACACTTGATTATATATTAGATCTATGCCTTCTTGTAGTGTATATAATAAGAAAAAGCAAAATATTTTGCATCGTTCTGTTCTGGAAAAATTACAGTTGACATCATAAGCATTAACAGGTCAACTGTTCCAGTAAAATTTACCTACCTGTCAAAAACAAGGTGAGATTGACTCGGAGATAAGAAATACCACTGTTTCCTACCACAAACATTTGCTGACCAACTATAGGATCTAAAAACATCAGTGTGAAGAGGAGTCCATGTACCTGCACACAGACATAAGTCACATACTTACTAATGAGTGCTTGCAAAAAATCTATTTTTGCCTATATTAAGATCCAGTGATAACATATTTTGTCTTACAAGATATAGTTCAGCACATCACACTCAAACCTTTTGTCCCAATGTACACAAAACGATAGTCAGAGCAAGTTATCTCATTAGTCTCTTGATGATGAGTACTGGGACCATTCTGCATAGGATACTTGTCGAGATACAGATTAAGCCAATCATCACAGAAAAACAGTGGAGTTTTGTAAGCACAATAATCTGGGTACTCCTGAATAAATATGACGGGCGAGAGATTCAGTATAGTGATAATGCAATTAAATTTGAACATATGCAACTTAAATGCGGTGCATTATGCACTACATGTTTAAAAAGTAAATAAATTGAGAACTTGAATTAATCTAGGATGTCATGTGTGAGAACAAGGGTTTGGAAGGATATGCATGGTTGTGATAATACAAAGCAGTTGTAAATTACAGACTGCATATTTTGTCTAGACTATACAGAATTGAACAGTGTTGCCAAAGAGAAATTATTGTTCAAATTTTCAGGCTTATTTCTTATTCCGATTTGGAAAGATTTTACAAAACTTAATATCACTGGCTAATATAGGAATATTTTCGGACAAATATGTCATTCTGTATATGTATAGATTTACATAACATGTGCCACAAAGTTCAAAGGACTGCAAGTCCATGAATCTCTATAACTGTTTCAAATTGTACCTTCACAAAGTGCCAGTCCTTTAAATATAGCAAGGGTTTCAAATCATTGTCACATTCTTTCTGACTACGGTTAGGCCACTCAGAAATAAACTATGAAACGGACATCTCCATCCTCTTCTGATCAGTGAACTCTCTTGAAGCACAGTCAGCAACCTAAAAGTCAAACATAATGATTTTTAATCTAACATGTCATGAAGTATCGGTATTTTGGGTTATATCTCTGAATTTGGGTATTTTTTTGCAAATTTCTCCGTATTTTATGTACCGCCGAAAGGGCCTTTTTAGCTACCTTCCAAATCCGTGTGATTCAATTTGATTCTCCTTCCCAAATCCCCCCATTCCTATACCATGCATTCTCATTCCAATTTCAATCAAGAAGCAAAACATTTTCTAGTACGTCTTCATCATTTTATATTTCTCTGCAACTTATAAGTTACATATCAACTATCCAATACAATAATGTGTCCGTTTGGGTTTCCTTAAACTTAAAATAAGTTACTTGTTTCATATTTTTTTTTACATATTTTTTTTAAAGATAAATATTTATTTTATGTACCGCCGAAAGGGCCTTTTTAGCTACCTTCCAAATCCGTGTGATTCAAATTGATTCTCCTTCCCAAATCCCTCCATCCCTATACCATGCATTCTCATTCCAATTTCAATCAAGAAGCAAAACATTTTCTAGTACGTCTTCATCATTTTTTTATTTCTCTGCCTTTTAAGTTACATATCAACTATCCAATACAATAATAACTTATAAGTAAACAATAACAATTTACGTTACTACTAGCTCACTTAAAACATTAAAACGGTAAGCCATGAACTAAATGTATCATATATCTTTAAAAGTACCTTAAACCGCTAAATTAGATAAATTTCGGTATTTTCCTAGTAAAAATTAGCTTCAGACACAAATTTAAGTTACCAGCTTTCCTAAAACCTAAACCGATAACTTAATTATAACACATCTCCACTAAAACCTCAAACTATTAGTATCATATATATTTAAAAGTACCCTAAATGGCTAAATTAAATAAATTTCATGATTAGTCAGCTTCTGACACAGATTTAAGTTGTTACCGGTTCTCCTAAAACCGAGGGCTTAAACATGGCCATCAAATAACTAATACGATAAATTTCGAGATTTTCGATACGAAAAAAAACCTGAACACGGGAATTGCCAAAAGAGGAAGACAAGAAGGTGAGATTGGGAGCATCATGAGGAGAAACCCAATCTTTAGAAGCTCTCCAATCATCCATAAGACCATCTCCAATGCTAAAGGACACCCCACTTACATGTGGGGTTACTTTTTTGCCACATAAGCACCAAATGTTCTTCTAAAAAAAAGTGGCCACTACACTCCAATGTACAAGTCCATTTCCACTTACAAATGGGTCCCATTTAACTTTATTTTACTCTTTCTTTCACAATACTTCTTATAAATTATAATATATATTTATAAATAACGTTTAAAATTAGTTTAATTTAATTCTATTAAAATTATAATAATCAAACTAAAATGATTAATGTTTTAAAAAAAATCGGCAAAATAGACGTAATAAAAATGCATCATACTATTAATAAAAGAAATTACATGAGAAAATATTACATTAAAAACATCACACGAGAAAACATTAATTTTAAAACATTACGATATGAAAAATTAACGATTATTATGGAAGTGTGAGATATGCTCAACCAAGTCATTTTGTAGCTGACGATGTGTTCGTTTATCACACATCTATATAGTATTCTGAATATACGTTTCGTATTGAATTGGAGGTTCTTCACCTAGAATCGGTTCCGATAAACCATTTGTTGCATCATTATAAGTTGGTAGGGGACCAAATTGAGTGGCGTATGTGTCCTTCTCATCTTCAACAATCATATTATGAATTATGATGCATGCTCTCATAATTCTTCCAAGATCTGCTTTGTCCCAAAAACGTGCAGGACCACGTACAATTGCGAAACGGGACTGTAGCACACCAAACGCTCGTTCAACATCTTTTCGTTGACTTTCTTGATATTTTGAAAATAATTTTCTTTTCTCACCTTGTGGACGTGGATATGAAAATTGAGGGTTTGGATTTGAAGAATTTAGAGGTGGGGGATTATTTGGATTCATCTTTTGAGAGAGAAAATTAAAATTTTTAAGAGGAAATAATATGAATAATAAGGTATGAATATTATGTATATATATAGTAGTAAAATAGTTACCGTTAATATTAACGTTATTAATATTACCGTTAATATTACCGTTTTAATTTAACATACAGACATACAATACATAAAGTTATAATATAAAAACTAAAAAGTAATTTACTCTGCCAAAATTGGCCATGGACAGGTTAGTGTCCTTGGACACTTTTGATATTCCATCTCCAATGCAAAACAACTGCTATTTACTTGGCTGGTTCCATTTCACGAGTCTCGATGTGTAAACTGTCCTCCCAGTGTGGATGCTCTAAGGCCTGTTAATACAACTGGCTCATTGTTTTTCATGTACTTTTCTGCAAGCTCACTGTAACTTATTTCTTTACCGTTTACTTTTTCCACTTGCCTTGAGACTCTCAATCCCACCATTCTTGCAAAAAATTTCCTCAGTTCTTCCCCGAGTTCACCCAGCTCCTCCGAGTCATAAAATAATTCGGATTCACATATACAGAGTCTTAGGACCCGTTTGGGTAGCTTAAATTTAAAATAAGTAGCTTATTTTAATTTTTCTTTTTTACATATTTTCAATTTTTTTTAGATAAATATTTATTTAAGAATTTGAAAATCAAATATGATTTTCAAAATTGAAAATAAATTACTTATTTTCAGAAAAAGTAAACATACATACTTACTTTTTCTGAAAATAAACACTTATTTCCAGATTATAAGTTAAGCCAAACGGACACTTAATCAAATGAGAAATGATTCAAATGAGAGATAGAAAATACCCTATACAGCCCATATATAAACAAGTAACACATATTGATTATTTTAAACACTTTGAACATGTGCTACTTGAGTATGTTAGTAGGTCTGCGAATGGCGTAGCTCACGTGTTAGCACGAGCTTCTCATTTTATGTCAGACACATGAAAGTGGGTTCAAAACGCTCCTGAGTTTATATATGATACCTTGACATTTGATGAATTTTAAGTAATGAAGTACGGTATTTTTCAAAAAAAAAAACAAGTAACACACTTCACCTGCTGCGCACGTGGGCCTTGGAAAAAATCCCCCACCCCCCATGGCCTTGTTCTATAAGTTTATTACAACAAATAAATTATATTTTAAATTTTAAATAATAAATATAAATATACTTTTATTACAAAAATTATACTATAAAAAACAGTAATTATATTACATAAATTAGTATTTAATATTATAGAAATTAGTATTTAATATTATAGAAATCAGTATTTAATATTATATTTTTATTCTTTAAAATTTATGTTTTTAATTTTAAATAATAAATATAATAGAATATATTTTTATTATGGAAATTATATTACAAAAATCAGTAATTAATATTACAGAAATTAATATTTAATACTATATTTTTACTATTTAAAATTTATTTTTTAATATAAATAAGTAATATAATAGAATATATTTTTATTATGGAAATTATATTACATAAATCAATAATTAATATTATAAAAATCAATATTTAATATTACATAAATTAATATTTAATATAATAGAAAACACTAAATTATATTACAGAAATTAGTAATTAATATTATACAAATCAGTATTTAATATTACAGTAATCACTAACTATATATAGTAGGTTCACCTAAAATAATAGAGGTTACCGGAAAAATAAAATTCATCGAAATATAACACATATAGTATGTAAACTAATTGTTGGAAAACGGAAAAAAATGTGGTGAAATTAGATTTGAAAAAAAATTCACCAATTAACGGGAAAATTAAATTTAAAACGTAGGGGATTAAATAGATTGTGTATGTTAGGGTGCATTTAATTTGTGTGTGATTGTACCTTGGGACCATTAGATTAAAATTGAATATGTGGTTAAGATCAAATTTTTTATTTCTCATTTTAAGTTATTTCTCATTTGATTATTAGCATATATATATATATATATATATATATATATATATATATATATATATATTGATGCTAATTTTTCATTATCATTTTCCTTTTCCATTTCATTCTTTTCAAATAGACACAACTTAAAGGCTAGAATTCAAGACTATATTGCATTGCTTTAATTTAGAACCAAATACAAAAATTTATCACTTCAAAACAATTATATAATTATATGCAAATATGCATAGTTGGTTTCAAATTTTCAACTAAACATGATTGATTAATTAAAATTTTCAAAAAAAATACAAACATAAATGGCCGAAATATAAACGATATTTTTTGATGTAATGGAATAAAATGGCTCACTATCTAGCGAGACATAATTGTTTGATCTTTGTTTTAATGAAATTCCTTTTTATGGCAAAAAAACAATAATAAACTAATAAAGTGCTAGTTTTAACTTCAAAAGTTTAGTACGAATGAACCTGCTCAACCCTTTATCAACTTATAGTAATGTCTCTTTCTTGCTATACTGTTTAACTTGTCTGGTCTCTTTCCGGTTGTTATGGCAAAAGAATGCACATGATGAATCTGAGTTAATTTCATACCTGGGATATGCCTTTACCAATGATGGTCTATAAATATGCGGCCAGGCCCATATACACTTTGGGCCCGAGGAAGAAAGGCCAATTACTTAACTTGGGTACATTGACCCAGAACTGCTAACATTATAGGAAGAAAGAATGATGATCTAGCCGCATATCTGTCCTGACCATGCAGAGCTAAAGGAGGGCCAAAATTAAATGTACCAACCCTTAAACCTGCAGCAAAACACATGAGCCCATATCAATCCAGCCCACAACGGAGAAGGAGGGTCTAGCCTTAGAAGACTTGTCAACCACTACATTGTAACTAAATTAGTTATTGCTAATAACTAACAATATAATCATTGAATGAGCACGGTTGGATAGCTCAAGTGGTTGAGGGCTTATTCTCTGTCGTCCCAGGTTTTGGGTTCGACCCCGGCTCACCCGAGAATTGGCAATCCAACAATGCACGAGATGGGGGAGAAAACTATACTCATTTGTAAGGCTATAAACCAAATTAGTAAAAAAAAACAATATAATCATTGATGGCAATCCAACAATGCACGAGCAGTACTGGAGGGGGAGAAAGCTACGGCAGTAATACCTGGTGGCAATATACAAGTTACTTTTCTCATGTCAAATGCTGGTTTTTGGAGCCAGATTTCGCTAAGGCTCGGGAATGTCGCAACTCAAGACCATTGCATTGTAGCAGGAACAGGGTCTTCACAGTCTCACATCTGTACCAGTCTCTACACTATGATTATTGTGTCGCCTGCTCCATTCTATTCTGTGAGTTTAATCTCTTACAATCTTTCCTATTGAATCCCGGTGCCATTCTAAATTAAACAAATCTAAATATACCCTGTATAAAATTCTATTCGAAAACAATGTGCATGGATGGTAATATGTACGCAGAAATCAGAACTTGCCAATGGTGAAGAGCTAATTGTTAACAAGTATATATAATCTTCATATCCTTATAACACAATAAATTAATTTTGCAAATTGTAGCATCTTTTTGTTGGTAGAGTATCACCACTGAGTCGCTGATTATTTATTGCTGCAGTCTTTTCCACTAATAACTACTTAAAGTCCGGGCTTCATAGATGGGGCAGGTTATGGGGTGTTGGCCCCATATGTCACAATTTGGGAAGAAAATGCCCTAAATGGCACACTCCGAAAAAATGGCCCTAAATAGCACTCCAAAACGCTACATCGTGTAGAGTTTTGAAAAAAAAAAATCTCCCCAAAAACGCTACTTTAAGTTGCGTTTTTTAGCCAAAAACTCAAGATAAAGTAGCGTTTTCCCCCAAAAAAATTAAAAAAAAATGCAAAACGCTACACGAAGTAGCGTTTTTTGCCGAAAAAAATTAAAAAAAAGTGCAAAACGCTACACGAAGCAGCGTTTTCACCTTTTTTTCAGCACGCCACACTATGTAGCGTTTTAGAGTGCTATTTAGGGCCATTATTACGAGTTGTGCCATTTAGGGCATTTTCACCTCAAATTGTGACATATAGGGCCTTTTCTCCAGGTTATGCACACGAATTAAGTAGTGAATGAGCCATACATCCAGCTTGTCACTTCTCCTAAATATCATGCTGGATAGATAAGGCAAGCTGTGGTGAATTGAAATAACCGATTATTAGTTAATGATCTGGCTACTACTGGCCTCAATATAGTCCTATTTCTTATCCAGCATACCCTGATATAATGCTTTTTTATAGTACGCGAAAGTACTGGTTATGCCGGGACTTGCATATGGTACGTTGCCTATCAAAGCTTAATTACATCTATGTTAAAAACGCTGCACACTAATCTAAAAGCTTGTTCGGTCTAGAAATGCAACTATAGTAAGTTTCTACAAAAATAGTTTAGTTAGTTATTAATAATACATGTATGTGTTGGTATTGAAAGGACATAATAATGAAGTGTTATGCAACAAACGTATTTTGTAGCATGCTTACCGCTGGTATTAAGCGCGGTAAGGTAAAATACAATAAAACTCTAACCCTAAGCGCGGTAAGGATAACTGGACCCTGTATTATGCCCCCTAATTATGAAAATTACATACTATATTTGAGCGCGAAAGAGTGGAGATTGGAGAAATATAACTGCTCTTGCATCCTTGTAGTGAAGATTGCAAAAAGCTATTCGGCTAAAAACTGTGCAAGCCCACAAGGATTTCAAAGCAATATAGAATGCCACATTTTCACTCGATCCACTACTCTGTTTAGATAGCTGATGCCGTCCTAGTAGTGCCTAAATTATTTTGGGTTAAATCCATATTTTAAATTGATATCCTCCTAGAAGAATGTTACTAGAAACAGGTTACTTATATATTTGGATCTTGGTTCTCTATTCAAGTGAGTAACAAGAAAAATCATAGAAATCAAGTACGTTACGCACTTAAGGGAGCGGGTCCATTTGACTATAAAATATAGATTGTCAAATGCAGACACAATTAAATACAAGTTCACCATTTACATGAAGCAAGAGGGTCAAGGGACTTATGGCTAAGAGAAAACAATCTGCAAAGATGTAAAAAACCAAGCAGTAATGAAATTTCCTAATTTTACATGAATAAACTTGTGTCACCTGGTAGGAAGCAGGGAGTAGCAACAAAATCTGCATTATTAGATGAAGTTGTGAACCAAATATAACATTCGAAAACTATCTTGATGAGATGGTAGTCAGATTAGTCTTAATTCATATTCGCCAGCCATCGTGATGTATCTCACCCATGGAAGAGGTTGGTATCCACTTTTCTCTATGACTTTAAGATGACGAACCTGCAAATAACCGACAAGTCTATATAGGTAAAGGAAGAAACTGGAAATGTCAAGGATGCACAATTTCATGTTAATAGTAAGAAAGCTCTTCTGTGGAACCTAAAATATTCAACAGACTGATTTTAGGGAAACATGGAAGCACTGTGAGGGTTTTACAACCATGACGACAAAACTCTTGCAACAAAAACATCAAGATACACAGACCTGAATTCCTGAGACAGTGAAATATGGTATCTCAAACTTCAAGCTGATAGGAGCTTTTCTATCTGCAGATTCCTCTTCGGAAATTAAACTTGGAAGTTTAAATTCTGCGAGTAACATACATTCCTAAACACATTAAAACAAAATAGTTAGAAATAAAAAACATATTTTCGAATGAACAAGATCTTATTTTGTAAATGGCCTACCTTGTTACCCGGAAAAGATTTTATCTTCCATAGAATCGCATCTTTCTCTGGAGCATACTTTGCAGACCCCATCGATGTCCTGATTTGAAGATTTGTTGCATCATATGGTGTAGGCACCTCAATTACAACATTAGTCGCAGAGCTGTTGCAAAAGAAGATGTAAACTTGAACAAAAACAATAATAACTAGTTTAGGACGCTACTAATATTTGGAGCACTAGAATTTAGTGAGATACCTTGTGACTATAGTTGATACTGCATAACACTATGACAGCAGTATTCTGAATAAAATAGTGCCATGAATATTACTACCTCATTTATCTCTGTTTACTAATTTATAATTTTATTAGGACAGACCTTTTGTAGAATAACTTCGACTATCACTCAACTATAAAGAGTATTTTGTATTTTCATGAAGTACATGTGAAATATCAAGCCCAGTTCTTATTTATTTGTACAGATATAGGTATGCTAATGCTATAGTTGTCTCCCCCAACTATGCATATACAAATATATACCTACGCTCTCTGAACTGGCTGCGGGCTTTCACCAGGATCTCTACCCGACTTCTTGCATGCCTTTCAACTCGAGCTTCCACCCAAATGAGAGGTTTCACCTGAGAGCGGTTTAGAAGAGGGGAAAGGTAAGTAAATTAAATGGAAGAAGGGGATAAGGCAAATGATATCAGTTCCTATGGTACCTAAATATATTTATTGCATAGTGCTAGTCCTTGTTAATTACACCAAGATCATAGTGTAACATAGTTGTACTATATAGGTGATGCACAAAGATGTGTACCTTAGTGCTGAGTCTATAAGTCATCAGATCAAATGATCCATCTGGGGGTATAAAAGATATAGTGCGGTCACTTTCAAACCGAGCCAGACGTACACACCTAACCGAAATCCAAAAGTTTAAATGTTCTAGCTTGAACCAAATTAAAACTTTAAATATTAAGCAAATAGCATGCTGAATAGCACTGGGTGAACGCTTACTGGTGAAATTTTATATCATCCAGATCAATGGCCCTTCCTTTTATTGATTTTCCTTGAGCTTCCAACAGAACTCTATCATTGAGGCCAAGCTTGCACTCGGGCATACCACTATAAGAGTAGACTATGCTTGATCAGTTCTTAAAGGTTAACAAATAACAGCATTAATACATTCACTTGATGTAATTAATCTGAGTTCTGGTAGAACCCTTCGATGCAACATAATAATTTTATATATCCCCAAAATTAAGATGCCTAGAAAGTATGCGTAGGAATTCAAGGTTCATCTATACAATCAACAAAGAGGTTGACAGAGAACTATAGTAGTTAATGTGAAGCCAAAGGATGTGCATCACCGATGTGGTTTTACATTACGTACAGAAAGGGTAGTAAGATATCCATCAAGTTGATAACAAACCAAGCCAAGTTATGTAATTAATCAATTCACATTAAGGTCAGTCATGCTGACAATACGATAAATCTCAAATAGGTTTAATGCATTACCATTTACTCAAATTAGAGTAATTGGCAAGTAGCATCCCCAGAAATTAGCATTCGGGAAAAGTGTATACTTGTTTCCAAAACATGCAGATCGTGACTGTAAGTTTGAGAAGCGGGGATGTGGGTAAATTTCTATGCTTCTCAAACTTACAGCAGTGAGTTTGGTATCTTGAAAACAAGTATACACTTTAACCAAATGCTAATTTCTAGGGAATGAATAACGTACTTAAAAGAATATTTTTGCTAGTTGTGCCCCAACATGAAGAATATTTTTGTAATCAAAGTAGTTACTATATAATGTTCATCCAATACAGATTAATAGGCCTTCCAAGCTCCCCCAAAATTTTTTAATTGAGTTGAGTGTAAATGGCATTACATAAAAGTGTGCAATAAGCTCAATAAATCACTTATATTGAAGTGTGATGCAGATTTTTTCTGCAAATTACTATTTTTATATATTCATCACTGAAATTATCCACCGATGCCTATGAAATTGGTTGGAGGAGGGATCGTATATAATAGTAAATGAGGTACAGTAACTAATGTTGATTAGATGAACAATGAATGTTGATTAGATGAACGACTCGACTAAAAATGTCAAATTGATTGAAAAGAAGAGATTATTTTTGTCCAAGTCTGAATCCCCAGTATTCTGCAATATGCATGGAGATAGACCATCCTTGCAGTGAAAACTAATTATTAAATTGCTTAATTATAATCATTTTCTCAATGAGTTATGTAAAATGGAAATAAACATACTTTATATACCTCAAGTAAGTTCTCATTTTTAATGCCCCAACAACATCCGATCGGAGTATTTGGCCACTGCTATTCACTAATAGATTTATATGTTCCACAACATCCAAGAATACCTGGTTAATTGCAAAGAACATAAGATGGAAATTCTACCCCTCAAGTCGCAATAACATAAATATATGAAGCCCATACTTCATTTTTCTTGTAAAAAATCCCTTCACTACGCCATGAAACTGCATTTGTTACCGCCATAGGAGGCCGTTGTGTTAGTTCCATCCTATACGCATCAGTCTTAATAAACTCGCTGAGAATATTGGCTTCGGTATATTGAGGGTAACCGAAGTCCATCATTTCATCGAGTAATTCATACTGCATAATAACGGAGGAACCCACTTAAGAAAGCTAAAGTACTTGAAATATTTAATTTAACCAAACAGTAATAATACATCTTACCACAACAACAAAGTTATCTCTTAGGGATTCCTCTTCCAACTCTTCGAAGTAATATGTAAAGACCTGCATAGAAATATAGTCAACAACAACAAAATATATTTACTCTATTCTTATCAACATGATGCATATAATGTACAGGGAATGCTTACATCTACTAGGCGGTGCAGAAAGAGGAGGAGGCTGGCAGCATTGCAGTTCTGCCTTGCGGCTGTCATCAAATAAATATTATTGTGCGGTATAAACATGTATGCCACACCATTTTCATACGCAACTGGACCATGAGCATTTATATCACCCTTTGAACAAATTATATTAAATTAGTAGGACCAAACTTAAATTCTCCATATTTAAGAGTATGAAGTACTCACAATTTTGTTTGCTTAATTAACAAGAAAATTGTAATGAACTTGTTTAGGGAGCACAAGAAAAACTTAATTTAAAACACTGGTACCTCTTTGTCGAGAAGCTTAGAGAAGAATCGCTCGGCCTGAAGAGAAGAGACATCACCTCGATAATCGCGACAAAGCAGGCAGTTTCCTTTAATGTCCATTATAAATAGTGCCGACGTGGCACCCGCCATTAAACGTGCTACTTTGATTCTGGAATTGAAGATGATTAGAAGCACCACATCAATATTTTAAGATCATACATTTGCTAATATCTACATAGCAAAATTTTACTGCAAAAGTGTGTATACATTGACATTATCAAATTTGTTAGAATATATAATATAAGATTCTGACAAGCCCTCCTCCCGGCACGTTAAACTTTCATGATAACCGATAATTAACCTAGCTACGTAGCTAGAAGTTCCTTGGATATAAATTAGGTGCAAGTGTTTGGTTTAATAAATTTTAAACTTGATAAGGGAACTCGAAGTTCTAAGGTTTTTGTAGTTACCATAAAAAATTTAGTTATCAAGGTTCACCATGATCACTACAAGTTACATAGCTATTCAATATAAAAATATTAATTACCTACTAAAATTAACTATATAACTTCTAGTTACATAGTAATAAACCAAACACAAACATTTTAATTACATTATAACTTTATGATGTAACTTAATTACAAGGAAGTTCAAGTTCCTACGTAACTCAAAAGTTGACGAACCAAACGAGACCTAAGTTAACACGACAACTTAACAAAATTCAACTACGAACCATGTAGAATTACAACATTCTTAATGTAGATAAACAATTTATTAAGAATTCGCTAACAATACAAAACACTAATTATTTTGCATGTGAACGCAACTATATGCACATGCGTACAAAGTTGATGTGCGTCTGTGTCACAGAAGGTGTAAATTGCATTTTGTTCGAATATTAGCAATGTGAATGTGAGAGATTGAATCAGATGAATTGAGAGAGTTTACCAGTCGATCACCGATCAGTTGAATCTGGATTCAAGAAATCGTAGTTTCTCAATTTCTGTAATTCAACGTAGTAAAATTAATTTTCACGTTGTTTATATGGATTTCTTTGATATTTTGGATATACTTTGTTTAAGGCTTTGAGCTGCACAAAATGTGCAAAGTTTTTTTCATGGAGAAATACAAGCGAGGGAGTAACACTAAATATTCTAAATTGTGTTTAAAAAATATTTTCAAATCACATCATTTTATTTATGTAATATTATATAATATTTTAATAAGAAGTTTTGGTCAGTGGAGTACAAATTGAAGACCTATAAATATTTATATGAATATGAGTGTATAACATGTACTTTCGATTAATAAATTATATATTAATTATCATGATTTAAATATTTAATTTGATGTAATTTATCTTATTATTAGTTTATTTTTATGTAATGTTTTTTACGTCAGATAAGTTTATTATGAATCATATTTATATTTTCTTTTATGAGATAATTATTAAGGTTTGAGTCATCTCATTAATATAATATTTTATATCGAAGAGTAATATGTTGTTCAAGTAAGAAATGTATCTCATTAGTATAATATTTTATATTTTCAAAATTTAGCTAATTATAATTTAATAATGATTAATAAAATCAGTAAAATATAAATAGCCCAATTTAAATACCGACCAACCAACTATTAAAATTTTAAAATTTTCGATTATAATAATATAGTATTGTAATAAATTTTAATTAATATAGATAAAATAAAATTATTATTTTAATATTTATGAAATTTAATTAATAAATTTTAATTTTAAATAAGTTAAAGTATTTGAGCGGCAATGAAATTGAGATATATTGATAGATTGTTGGTAAAATTATATTACATAGAAATGATATTGTAAACAAGATTTTTAACATAAAAAACTTTGACTATAATTTAAATACAATATAATATTATTTGTGACTAGATCCGATAAAATGAGTCGAAGAACCGAACTGAATTGTATGGAACCGAGATTCAATTTTATATCCGAGTTTAATAATCCAAAATATAAATGAACCCGAAATAATTCGATCCGAACCGATATCAGGCCAATATAATCAAATCCGATTATGATCCAAAAACTGATTCGATCTGATCTGAAAATGAACTGGAACTGAGATTGTAACTGAAAATAATCTGAAATGATATATCCAATTATGACCTGAAATTGATTGAAAACAAAAAATCATCTTAACTAAATATGGCATGAACTTTACTGGTTAACCAATTTCTAAATGCGGGAGTAGATCCTAAATGAGACTTTTTGGTAGTACCGGTGAACCAGATGGCCGCGATAATGGAATCTGGGATGGAAGATTTGTAGTATCTTTGTCTAGAAATATTCGTTCAAACTCTTCGTTATTGGGTAAAAGACGCTTCACTTGTTTCAGCAATCCCGAAGTTGTTTTTGTGAAATTGAGAAAAAAATAATCTTGTTTTTTATTTTCGAACTTCTGTTTTATTGGATGTAATTTCAATGAATTAGATCGATCAAAGTCCTAGGTTTTTAGACTACAACTATATTTCACACGTACAATCTTACGATTCTTTATACTTACAAATGCATTATACACTTATACATATTTCACACATATCATTCATGTATATGTAAAATAAATTAATATAAAAAAATAAAATAGAATTTATTTTAAATTTGCTAAAAAATAAAACAAAATGAATGTAAATTTATATTTTAAAAAGAAATAAATATTATATATTATATATGTACATATAAAAATAATTAAACTTTATTTTATATTTTCCTTTGTGTACTCCAGAATTTTTTATATTATGTATTTAGTGAAAATTTTCTTTGTTCACATTGATCAAAATCGGACTTCAGAAATATATTATTCCATCGAAATAATATTTATATTAGACATTATTTTATTGAGTTTTAACTATAATTTGACAAATTTACTTAACGACCTTTATTTAAATTTAACGATAATTAAAATTAATTTAATATTAATCCGAATTATATTTTCAAAACCAAATAAAATCTAGTTTGAAATAAAAAATTATCCCGATCCAAAACCGATTTTAATCTGAATTCAAACCGAAACCGATTCAATATATATTATAATGAAAATTGGATCCGATTTGGATTCGAAATCCAACCATTTACCTGATTTACCGAGTCAATTCTTGAATAATGGTACAAAAGGAGGATTATATATTGCACCCATTATAATACAGGGAGGGAGCGCTCTTGGGCATCGGTTTTCCCCGATGCTCTATTTCCAACTGTATAAGATAGCTTCCAAGTAGCCCAGATAAATTAATTTATAAATTAACTAAATTAAGGAGTCATATTCAGAATTTTTTAATATAATTTTCTTCCCATATTACAAATGAAACTGAAGCAGAAACAGGAAAATAAATAAAAGTAACAAAGACCATGAGGGACAGAAATCATGTACAAATAGACCAGAGTTATGTAGCACAATTTCATCTCACCATCATAATCCAATTTTATTACATATATCAATCTACTTAATCTCAGATCAAACATCCCAAAACACACACACACACACAGAACACACCACCTAAAACACAGAAAACATCCCACAAACATCAACACATCTCCAAACCACATCAAGCCCTGCCAGCACTTTCCTGAGTCTTCTGTCCCACATCTCTAGCCTTCTGACCAATATATCCAGCAGTACCCTGCACCCGCTGCTTCGCCATCTCGACAGGATCACAGCCAGAGCCACTCCCCGCCTGACGAAGATAGTTCACAATCCAAGACAGTGAAGACAGGGCAGTAATCCCAAAAGCTCCTGATGTCAAGAACCCTGTAACAGCCAAGCCTATAGTCAGCACAGCCGGGACCAAAACAGGGCTGAAGATCACGAAAAGCGGGGTCGCGACAGCCAGGCCTATCAGGGTTCCTGTAAGAGTGATGCCTGCAAACAGGAGCAGAAGGCCTCCCAGAGGAAACAGAGTGACCACAGCCATGATCTGTGAGCCTGAGACGTTCTTCATCATGCCAGTACTGCTGCCTTTGTGCTGTTCTGCACCGTGGGGATAGCTAGATTGATCAGCCATGGTGATTAAATAAAACAGGCTTTGTTTTGTGTATTGTTTACAAATATTGTCAAGTGATGGGACATGGGGTATGTGTAGAGGGTTATTTAAAGTGATGAAAAGTGTTGACGCGTGGAGAATTGGAGACAGGTGTAAGTGTGTAGTGTTGCATGTTGAATAGTATGTTCTGGATCAACTTCAATGTATACAATGATGTAATATACTCCCTCCGTCCCACCCAATTGTTATCACTTTTTTTTCACTTTCTGGCACGCATTTTAAGGTGAATTTTAAGGATAGTTCCATAACTTATTTTTAAAATTTTCTTTTTTTGTATAAAAATAGGATTGTTCTATTTTTATACAAAAAAGGAAAATTTCAAAAATAAATTATGGAACTATCCTTAAAATTCACCTTAAAATGCGTGCCAGACACCCCATTTTAAAATGATAACAACTTAACGGGACGGAGGGAGTATATGATAAACTTAACAAAATTTGATGTTTGTATGTGCTATGTAGATTGGATTCATCGTGTTAATCTGTGGGCGAAGTCTCCTGCTGTAACATATTTATTAAGTTTTTAAATTTTTTTACACTTGTTAATATTTATAAAATTAATAATATAAATATTATATTTTAATATGTTATTGATCTGTTCTCTCTATCTGTATTATTTAATTATATTATTAAAATTGAAATATGATATATTTGGTAATCAGCGAGTCAAAACTGAGTTAGTTAATATTAATCGTTAATTAGATTTTGAATTTAATATTTAAATAATAATTTATTTTATTAAAATACATAAACCTTATCCGCGTTTAAGACATAATAAATCTTATTCACTTAAAATATAAACAGAAAAATATTGGTGTGCAATTATATAAATTTTTTTATATGTAATATTAAATAAAATTAAAATTATTGGTAGCAAAATAAAAAAAATTAAATTAAAAAATTAAAAAATTGAAATATTAAAATTATTTAAATGGTATCGGAGGCAGTAGTGTTGCACATGTTTAGTACGTTTGTTTTGTGCGCTTGATTAATTAGGGCGTCAGCCCCAATAAGACTTGGGGTTGCATACTACTCATCTGCTATTATTTAATAACTTTAAATTACAATTTTTTTTGTTAAATTTTGTGATCTCTTGTCCACAAAACTTCACACGCATATATACACAGAGATTTGTGACGAGTACAAATATAAACAAGAGATAACTTCATTGATGTCAAGAGATATTTGAACATGGAGGTAATACTTTGTATTTCTTATGTAATTGTCCAACCCTTTTTCTTCGGAGAGAAGTGTTCTATTTATAAGAGTCTTGGTGGGGTCCACATGACTTTCTCCCCAAATAATACTATTTAATGGGCTAAATGGGCTTTCTATATAATATATATTTATTATTTGATGTGTGGGCTAAAACCCAACATTTGTCCCTCCCTCCATTTTCTGTGGGATTTTTAGATTCGTATATGCTTTTTTGGGCCGTAGTTTTCCTTTTGGGCCTGAAGTCTGCTTCTTGGGCTATGGACTTGTGGATTGCAGGTAATTATTTGTAATCATTGCACTTGTTTTTGTGTGGTTTTCGAAAAATATTTCCCGTGTATTACACATAACCTTTGTAATTATTGTTTTTCCGGTTGTCTTTTGCCGGTTTGAATTCCCACGCCTTCTTGTGTCTTGAGCCATTGCAAGAGAGAGGTTTTCGTTCATAGCCACTGTCAACTCAGAAGTCATTCTAGTACTGCAGCCTCTATTCCCCATATATGTACGTATCTCTTTTTGTTCCTTTACTCCTTCTTTCTTCTTTATGTTTTGCATTTGTCGCTTTTAACTGTGATCTTCTAGTAATAGTGATTAATTGCCATGTCGAGCCTTAGTAACCTTGGAGCGTTCTTTTCTGAAACCATTAGTGACCATGTTCTTTCACCTCCCCCTAGAGATGATGATGTAGATAGCGGTAGGAACCCTGGAAATAGAATGTTGTATGAGGGTGAATCTAGTAGTCGACCTTCTAAGAAAACCTTTGATTGAGGATGAAGTCGAATTTAATCTTGATCATTTGGACATTCCTGACATAAGTGTTGAGGCTTTGAGGGGTTTTGAATTCTTGGACGAACTACCTTCTGTGCCTGATCCTGATTTAAGCCCTCAAATAGTAGAGTAGAGAATGAAGATCGTTGAAGAGACATATGTTAGAGGTCGAGATCTTTTTAGTGAAATGCCTCATATTGTCATGCCAGTATGTACACCGTTGCTCCTATAGACAAAGGTCTATTGATAAAGTGTGTTGATTTTTCTAACGTGTATAGTTATCGAGTTCCTCGAGTTAATGAACGAGTTTGGATGATGCCTGATTTCGGGATTCAAGGGATTTCCATGCTTTATTTTTAGTTTGGTTTTCGATTACCCATGCATCCCTTCCATTCTTGTATTTACGAGCACCTAGGCTGTGGGTTAGCCCATTTGTCCCCTGACTCCTTCGTGCAAGTTTATGGGTTTATTGCTCGATGTGCAGAGCTTGGCATCGAGCCCAATCTTCGCTTGTTCTTCTCCAGCTATCGTGCCAAGTATATCGACGGTCTAGTATATCTTCATAGCCATCCTAGAAGGGCGAAGTTAGTGTATACCAAGCCTTCTAATGCTGGATTTCACGAAAAGTGGCTATTTTTTCATGGGCCCAACCTCGTGCTATTCGAGCCTTACAGCGAGGTCGCTTCTGCGAATATAGACTACCTCACTCATTTAGAGCCTTATAACCGGGATTTTTTAGATCGTTTCCATGGTTCTGCCTCATTGTATGGTTATTTGAAATTTAAAGACACTTCATTTTTAGTTGCTCGTAACTGTGAGTCATTGATGTGTAAAAATACTGCAAGCGCACAATGGTTAATTGTATCAATCACATATCGATCCTCAAAAACTATGAAATTTCTAAATCCTAACAAATAAATGAGGCAGACTAGACAAATAATGTTGAGATGAGATTTGTTTAACCTAATAAGCAAATAAGATCAAATAAATATGGAAAACCTAGGAATCCGAATCCATCAATCAATCACAATTAATATCCAACTTGCACTAAAAATCAATTCTCTTTCTTCAAAAATCAAATATCAATTAATGAGACAAGCATATACTATGAAACTTATTATCTAACAATAACCCATCAAAACTTCATGGAGCAAGTATAGGATACCAAAAATAAATTTGGTAATAATAATATATCAAAATCACTTTGTTAATCAAATAATTAAGCACCAAGAAAAATTATGAGAATCAAATAATAGGAACAAGAAGGTATTAAAAATAAATAAATAACTTCATCTTCATCCTAGGGCAAGAGAATTAGCTACACATGATTAAAGAAGAAAAGAAAGCAACTAATATAAGACATGCAAATAACGGATAAAGTGTATTGAAAGAGCAAGAAAATAAAAGTATTTTACTCCTAATCTTAATTATTGAAAATTGAAGTTAAGGTTCTGGTTTAAGGTTTAAAAATACAAGAGAGGAGACACATATATATATGGGAAATAATATAGGTATTCTACATTGATTACAAATTGAATTCTAAATATTTCTTTCTATTCCTTTTTCTTCTCCAACAAGCATTCGATTTTTTCTCTAACTGGTTTTACCTCCAAGTAATTCCACCTCCTTTATATTCTCCCTTTTCTATTACAATTCTAATTTTAATTAATTTCCTACAAAATAAAATAAAAATAATTAATTAGTTAATAAAATTATGAAAACAAACATAAAATATGTATTAAAAATGTATTAAATATTGACCAATCAATCATGTTTGAGTTTTCTTTCTTTATTAAATTTGCTGCCTTATTTCATGCTTTGCTCATCCTATGTTTTTCTTTTCTCTTTTGTAGTGAGTGAAATTTCTTTGCGAAGAGTTTTAGAGATCGGAGTACAACCAGAGATGAAAAAGGCTGCATATGCGATGTTGAAGAAGTAGGTTGGAGGTCGTGGCGACGGACCTAGTCGAGCGAGCTTGCCTATGATGGCCGAGAATATAGGTGGTGAGCCTGTTGTTCAAGTTGAAAGTGTCGAGGACATTCGGGAGTGAAAAAGAAGGTCTGAGAAGGAAGGTCACTCAGGACGTCATTCTTCTTCTCGAAGATCGCTCTATGCATTGATGTGCTGTAAGTCACCCTCATCTGCAATCACTTCAGATATTTTGCCTGCCTCAAGATGACACCTCGTATGTAGGTCGTTCTTGAACTGAGGTTTCTGGTTTGGCTCGATCTCGTATTGGTCGAGTAAATGTTTCTTTTCTTGTACCTTTTTCTCTGCATGATTGTATTGGACGTGATATGTTTATGTATGTTCTACTTTGATCTTCGTATAGGTCATGTCTGGTTATGTGAGGATCATTGAAGCTTACAAGACTGACGATACCCAGATTCAGCATGAGCAGATGGAGAAGAGTTTGAATGATGATAAATCTGCAGTTTTTCAAGCTGAAAAGAAGGCAAATGACTTGGAAAAAGCTATAAACGCTTTGATTTCTGAGAAGAAGCAACTAGAACAAGGTACTGTAACTTCCAAGGCCTCTTTTGATGCTAAAATAAAGACCTATACAGATCAAATTATTAAGCTCAAGAAAGAGTTGAAGCGTGTGAAGACCGAGCTTGAGGAGGCCAATTTGTCGTTTACACAACTTGAGTCTGAGGATCAAGTCTTGCGTGAGACCAATATTCATTTGTATGACCGTGTGGATGCCTTACAGGAGGAGGTCGACAAGGGAAGTGCTGATATAGCGTGAGCCCTGAAAGATGGGTATATGGGATTGTATGCCCGACCGGTGGCGGCGGGGGTCAATCTCATTGGTCACTCATTTGAAATTACATTTTTATTATTTTGAAGATAACTGTTGTTTGTGTAATTGCTATGTAAAATTGCTAAAGGAACAATATAACAGCTAAAATGTTTAATAATTTGCAAAGAAATGAACTTTTGAAAAAAAGAACTTATAAGTATAGTGTCAAAAAAGCATGTAACTTGATGAAAAAAATATTATGATCTTATTAAGCATAATTTATGCAGCATGTCAAAATGGTAAATAAAAGACATAAAAAATAGTAAGAGAAATGGTAAAGAAATGTACTTTCATAAATTAGTAAAGCAATTCATTACAGAGATGAGGGCTTTAGTTGGGATCTCATAATGACCCCTTTTCGATACCCAACATCTTGCTTGAATTAAAAATTAAAGATGGCTATTAAGCCTTAATTAGAACTCGAGTCTTGATCTTACTGGAAGAATTTCTTGAGATGAGTTGTATTTCATCATGAATTCTTGATGGTCGTTCCATCGAGCTGTGCTAGCTCGTAGGTTCCTGGGTGGATGACCATGGTTATTTTATAGGGACCTTCCCATGGATTTTAAGTTTGCCGTAGACTGTTGGCATTAAGGTTGCAGATTCTCGCATGACAAGGTTGTTGATTTGGAAATCTTTTGTCACGACCTTTTTGTTGTAGTATTGGGTCACCTTGATTTGATAGGTCTTTGCTTGTTGCTGAGCTTCTTCTCGTACTTCCTCGAGGAGGTCGTTGTCGAGTTGGAGACCTTTTAGAGAAGAAACTGGATCAAATAGCTCGATCCTGGTCGTATTCATGCTAATCTCAACGGGCACTACGACATCTATTCCTTATGCCATTAAAAATGTGTCTTTCCCGTGGCTGTGTGGGGACTGGTCCTATATGCCAAAGAACATTGAGGAGCTCGTCAATCAAGTTCCTCGGGGCGTCTTGGATTCGCTTTTTCAAGATTTGGAGTAAGATTCCGTTGGTGACCTCGACCTGTCTATTAGATTGGGGATAGGCCACCGAAGCTCGGAGATGCTTGATATTGAGTTCTCGAAGGGTTTTTTTGAAGTCTTCTCTGACAAACTGAGTACCATTGTCAGTTACCACAGCTCATGGAACTACAAAGCGAAAGATAATGAATTCCATGAAAAATTATATCTTGACTTTTTCTTTGATCCGAGCGACAGGTTTTGCCTCGACCCATTTGGTCGCATAGTCAATGGCCACCACTCGATATTGTAATTGATTTCGTCCTTTTGGGAATGACCCCATTATATCATTTCTTGACATTTGATCTCCCATTTTCTTAACTCTACACACTTTAATTAGTACTTAGTCAATTCTCAATTTCATAGATGCAATTACCATTATCTTTCGTATTGACTCTTAGTTCACTAGTCAGGTTCTCAAGTGACTAACACCGATTCCGATCTTTACATATTCTTTACATAACAGTTGACTCTGTACTTCTGTTCAGACAACTATGCTGCATTTATAAGTAATCTGAACCCTTTTGGAACTTATACGTATTGAATTTCCAATATATCTGAAACCCTGATAGTCTTCAACCTTTACCCGATACCAAATTTTAAACATATTAATGAACTTCCTCCAGCAATCTATAGTAGTCTCCAAGACTCCATCTAATATTTTAATTCTTTATATCTACTACATCTTTATATCTTCTTGATTCATGTACTTATATTCTGCATATCATTGCTGGAATGATTCCCAGACAATGATTAAGAATAATTATTGTTGGATCACTAGAATCTTTCGGGTACTTAGACAAATACTTCACTGCTTCTTCATATATTCCTGAATATTTCAATCTTTATTCTTCACCGAGGCATGAATATATTAATGAACTTCTTTTAATGAGCTAACTCTTCAAGTCTATAGATATCTTCTTGATCCCGTCCTGATCAAGTCTTCATGTCTTCCTGAATCATGTGATTAATTCATATTATTCACAGGCCATGTTCTTGCGTTGAGTTATTATCACTATGTTACATATAAGTGTAGACATACAGACTTTCAATTATTGCGTAGAACCACATGTCGATCTTTGTGTAGAACCGAAGGTAATCTAGGAGAGAGATGGACAAGCTTCCTTGGAGCTATTTTTATCGATCTTTGTGTAGAACCATAGGTCGATCTTTGTGTAGAACCACAGGTAATCTAGGAGAGAGATGTACAAGCTACTTGTTTCTCAGAACATAGAGCTTTTGTTGAGCCTATTTTTCAAGCCCAAGTAATTTAGGATGGAGTTGCATACAATTTCTCAAGCTTTGAGCCAATATTTGTTGAGCTTTTGAGCTTGTTTTAATTTGTCCATTACTGGATTCTCTCGTAGTGACTTCTTAGATTCATTTTTGGCTAGTTTTATGAGTTTTATAACTCATATTCCTCACAATATGAGAATTAAGATCCCCTACAAATTCTTTGGATTTGTACTTGAAGATTTGTATTGGCATTGCCCTCTTCCGAGAAATTGTGTATCAATACACGACTTGGCAATCTGACCAGATAGATTGTCTTCGATAGTTCATAGCACAAGTTCTGCATATATGATATAAATGACATGGTTTAAGGTTTAATATAAAAACGTAAAATTTTACTCTAGCATGTGTATATGTTGTACAGTCATGAAATCTAATATAATTCACCAAGCATCAGGGTCACTGAACAATACTATATAGCTCATTTCA
This sequence comes from Oenanthe sinensis, assembly GCA_028671895.1. Classification (NCBI taxonomy): domain Eukaryota; kingdom Viridiplantae; phylum Streptophyta; class Magnoliopsida; order Apiales; family Apiaceae; genus Oenanthe; species Oenanthe sinensis. The sequence continues at coordinate 11,536,491 of CM053798.1, read as the reverse complement.
TATTTGTCGGATTAAAGTTTTTTTTATAAAAGTAAGAAGGATATTCAAATGTACACTTACAATAAGGTAGCTCAAATCAAGTGGTCACCAAACTTAAATTACATACTTTTATGGGTTAACTATGACAATTAATGCATATACAATGTAAAATATTGAATAACCAGTTGGCCTAATAACCTAATTAAACACATACACAATTATTTAGAATTCAAATAGGTGATACTTACAACCATTCGAGCTAACCAAGTTAAAGCAATTATATAAAAACATGTTTGACACTAAGTATTGCCCAATTAAATAACCATTGCATTGAAAACAACAATAAGTGTGGTGTTAAAGAGGAAAATGATGTATATATACTCATATTGTGTCATCCTTTTAGTTGAAATCAACATAAATAATAGAGTCATATTATGTATTTAATACCAGAGCTGCGATGGCTATATACATATTCATTACCGTATACTTAGTTGGCTCACCCAATCGTAGAAATATTGACTAAGTTGTGAAACCGAATTAACTAATTTGATCAGTTGATTTCTACTGAATTAATCCCATTCAACGAAGTCACTCTTGTAAAGTTGCAGATCCATTGATTTCCATTGTGTTTCTATGGTATGAACACTAGTTTGGAAGAAAACTAAACATTAGCATTTGTCAATAACAAAGAAATGGCTCGCCCGACTCCTGAGAATTGACCTAGATCGATTGAACTATCAACACGACAAGGAAGATTTTGATGACGAGGATATTGTGAAAATGAGAAGATTTGAAAAGGAGTCCTTCTAGCGCCAAATGTTGGAATCGAGGTCTTCCTTTCTGTCTCTCCCCTTTCCCCCCCACTTCGAGATGATCTTTTTATCTCTTTCTTAATGGGTCTTCACAGGCCTTGTTTGTAAATGGGCTTCATTTATAGGGCCATAATTTTGAGGCCCAATTTCGCATGAAATATTTATATGCTTTAATTTGTGGTTGTTCATTTTTGTGTACTTTCTAGTCACTATTTCTTCATTCATGTGTATCATGTCTCTCCCTTTCCCCCCTCCTCTATCCCCCCCCCCCCTCGAGATATCATATTCTTTCTTTTCTATCAATTTATGTTCTTATTAATATGAGAAATTGGACTACATAACTGTTGTGAAGGAATTTGACCAACACTCCCAGAAAATATGTCGATGATAGCGTTGATCTCAACTATGAAAACAGGTTCATAGCTGAGCTTCCACAGTGAGTGAGAAGGTGATTTAGATCTTTGTTTGGACTGAATTTGTCGGTATCCCGATGAATTAGGGGTGGTGCAGCTCTGTGCAAGCCTCTCTAGATTACCGGAAAAGTATATCTCTCGAGAATTTAGGGTGCCCACGTCCTTACTCGAATCATCTTCCCCGACAAATGTCCTATGTATCCAGTATTTATAGGGAATCAAGTATGTACGTAGTTCTTGGGCTATGAGCTTACGATTTATGGATATCAACAACGTTTATAGTAGTACAATGCCATTAGAATGCTGATTTGTTGATGTAGAAGCTGATTAGGAGTCTGTCAAGAGCTTCCATGAAGATACCTACTGCAGGTGAACCTCTCCTAGGTGGCAGATTACGTCTAGAATGCATCCCTTTTCGTATATGATTATATATACGAGATATATATGATGTAGGACTGTAATTAGGTTGCAATTATCATAATAGAATTCTGATAAGTAGTGAATAACGTGCCCTTAAAGTTTAGGAGATGATCTTTATTCGATAAGTTGATCTGCTATTTGATATACGAACCTCGACCCCTAGTCCTCGAATTTCAAACTCTCGAAGCTCGGACCTAGTCATAGATGAACCTCAACATTCTGTGTTTTAGCACTGCTGAACCTCGACCATTAGTGGACCTCATTCATATCCAGACCTCGTGCCTCATGCATTCACAAAGATTCCAAGGCAGAACCCATGTCAGTCAATGAACCTCCCCAGGCTGATATTCCAAATTGTCCCTTAAGAAGTTCAACGGTACCCATGTTAAATTTAGGGCACAACAGTAACCAAATTTAAATGACTAGCTAGCATACATATTTTGATTATACGAACGCAAGTAGGTAATTGGGTAATGTTGGGTGAAAATGACCTAATAGGTATTTAGTACTGAAATTATTATATAAAAGACGTTTTTCCGAATTCCTTTTACAAAAATTACATTTTTTTGTAAATTAATATGTTGGACCAATTTATACTTTATATGAGATAACGAACCTTTTAAGATTGAATTCTTCCTAATATCTATATAAATATGCGCATATTGTACAACATAGACATACATACACAAACATATATAACATGATTTAATTCTATGGAGGCTATTATTTAATTAGAGACCTTGGAGACCATATATATATATACCGCTTGTAGAATATTGCAAAACATATTATTCTACAACATATTTATACTAATGTTTTGATTGTGATAAATATATAATCTTCGGGTCTCCAATTAAAAAGTGGTCTCCATTGAATTTTTTCTATGCAACATAAATGAAAATAATAAATTAACACAATTAATAATTAAACAATAATATAGAAAGTGACTAACTGTTGGGGCGTAATTAAAAACTACACACAACAATGGGGCAGTTATATAAATAATTTAACAAGAATAGGCAGATTAAACCAATTAATAAAATAAAGCACGAAGGTAAAACAAGACATATAAATTAGTAACTGTAAGGACAAGAGAAAAGATAGAATACTTAGCTCTAACCGAAGCTGTACGCATACACTGATAGAACCAAACAACTGCTGAGTCGCCAAGCCTTGCCAGAAGTCTTGACTGTTCTTGAAGAGATTATTGCCCCACTACGCTGTGTTTGGTTGCAGCAATATCACTTCTAGGATAAAACAGCACAGAGTACTTCGTCCACAGATACGTAGCACTCAACAGCGACTAGCACCTCAGTTCACCCAAAAACCTATGCACTTTCTATATCCGAGGTCGGAGAAAGAGGCACACCTCAATTTGCCCGACAACCTATGCAATTTATTTTTAACTATGCAAGGTACAAGCAAGAGGCACACAAGCTAGAGGCACACCTCAATTTGCCCGACAACCTATGCAATTTATTTTTTTAATTATACAAGGTACAAGCAAGAGGCACACAAGCTAGATGCTCCCCTCAATTAGATGTGCACGCCTCAATATATAGGCATCTTGAGTTGTTCTTCTCTTATTCTACTCGATGTGGGATGTAGAGTTTTACAAGATGGGTTTTATTTGTTACTTATATTATTCAGATTAAGTAATATTAATATTACAATATATATATAGAGTCTGATTATTTAAATAATCCTTACTCAATATATTTAATATTAATATTAAATAATCAATATAAATAAATCAAATAAATTTGCAATTAAAAGATATAAAGTACTCAATAGCATCATGTGACATAAGCATTCTACTTACACTAGTAGTTGTAAACAACACTAACACAAGATGCTATATAAACTTATTATCCTTCCTTTACAAATTCAATGTGGGACAAACTCCACATAACCCATTTCAAACAAACAACTTCAACTCAATTTCTTTATGGATTACACTAAGAAAATGTCTTAGATCCAAACATGAGCTAGTAGCACCAGAACTAGTAGCACCAACAACAGGAGTTTCAGTTTCGTTAACCATCTTGTTAATTAACAATATATAACACAGATAATCTCTTCAAGATTGTTGGGGCGTAATTAAAAACTACACACAACAATGGGGCAGTTATATAAATAATTTAACAAGAAAAGGCAGATTAAACCAATTAACAAAACAAAGCACGAAGGTAAAACAAGACATATAAATTAGTAACTGTAAGGACAAGAGAAAAGATAGAATACTTAACTCTAACAGAAGATTTACGCATACACTGATAGAACCAAACAACTGCTGAGTCGCCAAGCCTTGCAAGAAGTCTTGACTGTTCTTGAAGAGATTATTGCCCCACTACACTGTGTTGGGTTGCAGCAATATCACTTCTAGGATAAAACAGCACAGAGTACTTCGTCCACAGATACGTAGCACTCAACAGCGACTAGCACCTCAGTTCGCCCAAAAACCTATGCACTTTATATATGCGAGGTAGGAGAAAGAGGCACACCTCAATTTGCCCGACAACCTATGCAATTTATTTTTAACTATGCAAGGTACAAACAAGAGGCACACAAGCTAGAGGCACACCTCAATTTGCTCGACAACCTATGCAATTTATTTTTTAATTATGCAAGGTACAAGCAAGAGGCACACAAGCTAGATGCTCTCCTCAATTAAATGTGCACGCCACAATATATTGGCATCTTGAGTTGCTCTTCTCTTATTCTACTCGATGTGGGATGTAGAGTTTTACAAAAAAAAATAGAGTTTTGCAAGATGGGTTTTATTTGTTACTTATATTATTCAGATTAAGTAATATTAATATTACAATATATATATAGAGTTTGATTATTTAAATAATTCTTACTCAATATATTTAATATTAATATTAAATAATCAATATAAATAAATCAAATAAATTTGCAATTAAAAGATATAAAGTCCTCAATAGCATCATGTGACATAAGCATTCTATTTACACTAGTAGTTGTAAACAACACTAACACAAGATGTTATATAAACTTATTATCATTCCTTTACAAATTCAATGTGGGACAAACCCCACATAACCCATTTCAAACAAGCAACTTCAACTCAATTTCTTTATGGATTACACTAAGAAAATGTCTTAGATCCAAACATGAAAGTTTAAGTCCTCATAGCAAGGAACAACCTCCAATAGTTAGTTTCTGGAAATTATATCAAGAACATATATAAAATATGTCTTAAACTTTCCATTTTCTAACAATCCCCCACAAATCCATACAGAAATGCATATCAGGTTCTACTCATGACTTGTTTTTCAGAGTTGGTACCCGTCAATGTTTGAACCCTCCTAAGTCCTCTACTTCGATGGCTACCAGATATAGATGGAATGTTTCATCTTGAATCTTTATCCGTTTTTGTGTAACCACACTCCATAGACAACGGCAATTCAAAGGCTATGATGCTAATCTACGGCTTTGAGACGTTAATGGTAATGCTCGATCCTGTTCATCGAATGCTTCAAGGAATAACCCTATCCTCTAATTGCGACCATACAATAACACTCGCTTAGCTGGGCATCTCCAAAGATGTACTGCCAACATCTCGTCTCACGACTTGACCCTATTCAGAGTTCTTAAAACTCTTGCTAACTAGCAGTTACAGTACCTCTTGAGGTTTACAGGGGAAAGACTCAAATACGTGAGTATCTATATAATTGTAGTAGAGGTACTACCGAATCACCCTCACAACTTGTTATTACCACATTGAATACACTTCGAGGGATCTCCTCTCAGGTGTATTGGGTTCCCGCTGTTGATGACTCAAAATGGGTTGTCAGTCCCATCCCCAACCTCGACTTAAGGACAACAGCATGCTCAAGTCCCTTAGTCAAAGGATCAACCAGGTTGTCTTGAGTTCCAATAAACTCAATAGCAATGATCCTGTCAGACACCAAACCCCTTATAGACTTTAGTCTAACTTGGACGTGTCTTTTTGTTTTCACATTATACTTCTTACTGTTTATCTTATCGATAGTTGAACGACTTTCATCATGAACAGCAAGAGCAGGAAACGGTTGGCTTACTACAGGAATTACAGACATAAGTCCATGCAACCATTCAACCTCCATCCCCGTGGCATCTAATGCACACACCTCAGCCTCAAAAGTAGACCGAGTTACAATAGTCTGTCTAGAAGACTTCCAGGTTATAGCTCTACCCGCAAGGGTAAACACATATCCAGTCACACCATTAGAACCAAATTTATTAGCTATCCAACTTGCATCACTATATCCTTCTAGCACTCTAGGAAACCTCCTATAGTGCAAACCAAGGTAGATGGTGCCTTTTAGATATCTAAGCACTATATCAAGAGCATCCCAATGAGTCTTGTTTGGACAGCTTGTATATCTAGCTAACTTAGACACAGAATATAAAATATCTGGTCTAGTACCATTAGCAAGATATTGCAAACTCCCAATAATATGAGAATACCTTAACCGAGACACAGGTACTCCTGATTTATTCTTGACAAGAGCAACTTTCTAATCATATGGCGTGCTTGCGATTCTACAATTTGAATAACCATATTTCTCAAGTATAGATTTCTCTATATAATGAGATTGTGATAAGGTTATTCCATCAGCTGACTGAGTCAACTTGATACCAAGAATCACATTAGCAGCACCCATATCCTTCATTTCAAAGTGCCTTTTCAAGAAACTTTTTGTCTCGTTAATAATCTCAATATTGGTTCCAAACAACAATATGCCATCAACATAGAGGCACAAAATCACTTTTTCATTTCCTTTAACCTTATAGTAGACACACTTGTCACTTTCATTAACCAAAAATTCAGAAGTCAAAACAGTTTCATCAAACTTTTTATGCCAAGTCTCTAGGAGCTTGTTTCAAGCCATAGATAGATTTGACTAATTTACAAACTTTCCTCTCGTTGCCAGAAGCAACAAATCCCTCAGGCTGATCCATATAAATCTCTTCTTCAAGATCACCACGAAGAAAAGCTGTTTTTACATCCATTTGATGGATGATAAGACCATGTACGGAAGCCAATGCTATAAGCATTTGAATTGTTGTCATTCTTGTAACAGGAGAGTATGTGTCAAAATAGTCAATTCCTTCTATTTGCCTAAAACCCTTAGCTACCAGCCTAGCCTTATACTTATCTATTGAGCCATCCGGGTTCATCTTTCTTTAGAAAATCCATTTACATCCTATAGTAGTACACCCAGGAGGGAGATCAACCAACTCCCATGTTCCGTTATAAATAATAGAGTCGATCTCACTCTTTACAGCGCCTTTCTAGTGCCTTGACTCCGCAGAATCCATGGCCTGTCGAAAAGTTAAAGGTTCTTCCTCGACATTGTAAGTGATAAAATCACTTCCAAAGTCGTTGACCACCTTTGCACGCTTACTCCTTCTAGGTTCCTCTACTTCATTAGGAGTAGAGCTACTAGCAGGATCCACCCCCACATTTGTCATCCTTTTCACATGATCAGGAATGGAACTCGATGTGCGAGTGGGATCATCATCAGAAATACCCTGAGGTATACCAGTCTTCATAGGGAACACATTCTCAAAGAATGTTGCATCACGAAACTCAACTATAGTGTTGGCCACTATCCCATCTATGTCAGATTTTAACACTAAAAATCTCATAGCGGTAGTGGTTTCAATATAGCCCAGAAAGATGCAATCAACAATTTTTGGCCCCAGTTTCTTTCTCTTGTGTTCAGGGACAAGTACCTTTGCAAGGCAGCCCCACACACGAAGATAATTTAAACTAGCCTTTCTGCCTTTCCATAATTCATAAGGTGTCTTGTCCATATGTTTCAGAGGGACTCTGTTCAGAATATGGCAAGCCGTATTCAGAGCCTCTCCCCACATGTACTTAGGCAACCCAGAATTAATTAGCATACTGTTAATCATATCTTTAAAAGTTCTGTTCTTTCGTTCTGCCACCCCGTTAGACTTAGGAATGTATGGTGGAGTCACTTCATGAACTATACCATTGCTTTTGCAAAATTCATTAAATGACGTACCCGTATACTCTCCACCTCTATCCGACCTCAAACGTTTAAGTACTTTGCCCGTTTGTGTTTCAACTTCATTTTTATACATAATGAATTTATCTAGTGCTTCATCTTTATGTTTAAGTAAATAAACATAGCAGTATCTACTACAATCGTCTATAAAGGTAATGAAATATCTTTTATTATCTTTAGTCAAAACACCACTGAATTCACATATGTTTGTGTGTACTAATTCTAATACTTCTGAATCCCTAACAACGTTATGAAAGGGTTTCCTAGTTAGTTTAACAGTCACACATACTTGACATTTAGATTTCTTTTCAATGACATACTTTGGAATCAACTTTAAATTCATCATATTTTTTAGAAAACCAAAATTTAGATGACCAAGACGAGAGTGCCATAAATCAGATGATTCACCACAATTCACAGAAGGAATAACATTATCATTAATAAAACTGCCCAAAACAGGCTCCACATTTATTAAAAATAAACCATCAGACAAGTAACCTTTGCCAAAAAATACACCAGTATGTGTAATAACTACTTTATTACATTTCAAAGAAAGTTTGAAACCATTTCTAACTAAACAGCTTCCACTTATTATATTTCTACGAATGTCAGGAATATGATGCACTCTAGTAAGAGATATAACACGCCCAGAAGCAAACTTCAGGTCCACGTTTCCTACTCCAAGTACTTGAGCAGCACTAGCATTCCTCATCGTCACTGTCATGCCTTGAACCTGTTGATAAGATACAAACAGAGTAATATCAGTACAAATATGTACATTAGCTCCAGTATCAATCAACCATTCATTTGACAGATAAGTGGAAAGTAGTGTAGGGTTGTAGGTAACATACCCATCATTGGTTTCAGAAGCAACAGCCTCACCAACAACCATGTTAACCACATGCCCACCAGTGGTTGCAATCACAGTATTAGTTTGTGCTACCACATTAGGTTTCTTCGCTTTCGTAGTAGGACAGTCCTTGCTCCAGTAACCAACCTGTCCACAAGACCAACATGGTTTGTTTGCCTTTGGTTTCTTAGCCTTGTTCTTGTCATTTTTAGGCTTGTTATTCTCCTTCTTAGTGACAGACTTTCTTTTCTGTCCTACAGTCACTACGTTCACCTTCGAACTCCCATGTTCAGTAGGCATCAAATGTCCCTATTTGAACTTGTGTTGTTTCTGCACAAAGATGTCCAACATCAGGTTAGTCCAAGTGATCTCTCCTTTCTGTCTTTTCAGGAAGAGAGCAAACTCTTTCCAAGACTTCGGGAGCTTTTCAATCACCGACATAACCTGAAACTTCCCAGGAAGGTCCATTCTAGTCTCCTTCAAAACATGTACCAATATCTCAAACTCATGCACTTGCTCCGTCATGGATTTAGTATCCACAAGTTTAAAATCAAGGAACCTTGTCACACTATACTTTTCCAGACCTTGTGAGTCAGTATTGTGGGATTGGTCCAGCTTCTCCCATAAGAGCTTAGTAGTGAAGACATTAGATGAATAAACATCGAACAGAGTGTTCGCTAAAGCTGCTAAAATAGCAGCCCTTGCCACTCCATCCTTTTCAGCCCACAAAGCATAGACCTTAACAGAGTCAGCCTGCTCTTGATTCACAACAGGAGGATCATACTGCACCACCGACCATAGACCCTTAACCGTTAACCACAACTTCATCTTTTTCTGCCAACGAGAAAAGCCAGCCCCACCGCTGAACTTATCAGGCAAACCAGACAGATCAATAGGTTGTGTGAAACGGTACATAGCCCAATCAATGGCAGTAGCAGTAACCCCTGACCCAGAACTAGTAACACCAACAACAGGAGTTTCAGTTTCGTTAACCATCTTGTTAATTAACAATATATAACACAGATAATCTCTTCAAGATTGTTGGGGCGTAATTAAAAACTACACACAACAATGGGACAGTTATATAAATAATTTAACAAGAAAAGGCAGATTAAACCAATTAACAAAACAAAGCACGAAGGTAAAACAAGACATATAAATTAGTAACTGTAAGGACAAGAGAAAAGGTAGAATACTTAGCTCTAACCGAAGCTTTACGCATACATTGATAGAACCAAACAACTGCTGAGTCGTCAAGCCTTGCCAGAAGTCTTGACTGTTCTTGAAGAGATTATTGCCCCACTACGCTGTGTTTGGTTGCAGCAATATCACTTCTAGGATAAAACAGCACAGAGTACTTCGTCCACAGATACGTAGCACTCAACAGCGACTAGCACCTCAGTTCACCCAAAAACCTATGCACTTTCTATATGCGAGGTCGGAGAAAGAGGCACACCTCAATTTACCCGACAACCTATGCAATTTATTTTTAACTATGCAAGGTACAAGCAAGAGGCACACAAGCTAGAGGCACACCTCAATTTGCCCGACAACCTATGCAATTTATTTTTTAATTATGCAAGGTACAATCAAGAGGCACACAAGCTAGATGCTCTCCTCAATTAGATGTGCACGCCTCAATATATAAGCATCTTGAGTTGTTCTTCTCTTATTCTACTCGATGTGGGATGTAGAGTTTTACAAGATGGGTTTTATTTGTTACTTATATTATTCAGATTAAGTAATATTAATATTACAATATATATATAGAGTCTGATTATTTAAATAATCCCTACTCAATATATTTAATATTAATATTAAATATTCAATATAAATAAATCAAATAAATTTGCAATTAAAAGATATAAAGTACTCAATAGCATCGACATAAGCATTCTACTTACACTAGTAGTTGTAAACAACACTAACACAAGATGCTATATAAACTTATTATCCTTCCTTTACAAATTCAATGTGGGACAAACTCCACATAACCCATTTCAAACAAACAACTTCAACTCAATTTCTTTATGGATTACACTAAGAAAATGTCTTAGATCCAAACATGAAAGTTTAAGTCCTCATAGCAAGGAACAACCTTCAATAATTAGTTTCCGAAAATTACATCAAGAACATATATAAAATATGTCTTAAATTTTACATTTTCTAACACTAACTTCCCATAATCATTTGTTCTATATTTTATCCGTCTTTAGGACTAAACATACCGTAAATAAATATGAATGATAGTGACGAAGTTCCCATAATCATTTGTTACAAATTTAAAATTTTAAGATATATTCAACTTTTTCCATATAGTGGTGTATCTAGAAATTCTATTAAACCGTAAGCTCAATAACTAGTAACAATTCTTTTTAAAATTAAAAGCTAACCCGTTTTGCAGCCCACCTTAGCATCTCTCATGGCCGGCCCATTTTTGACATAGATTCTTCCATTTTCTAGATTGTTCTCATGTTTACATAATTCTCATCAGTTCTAGAAGATTTATTTGATTGCATTTTTTTATGATTTATTCGTTTTAAACTAATTTGTCATATTTACGGTCTTTATCTAATAATGCGTGCAAGATATGTAGCATCGATGATGAGTATCCAAGATCAGTAAGTTCTAATTCAGAATTTTACATATATGAATATACATATAGATATATATACAAGTGCACATGTATATAGCGGTGATAATTTTATTCGATTGATATATACCTTATTTATTCCGATCTGGTTGGATTGGACATAGAACAAATTTCTAGAACTAGTTTTCTATTAGGGTAAAAGTTTTCATCTAAATTTTGATTTAACCGGAACGGAAACTAAATAATTTTATTATTTATTCTGTTCCGGTTCAAATTTTAATTATGTTTGCATTTTCGTTAGATATTAGTTAAAATCACATTGACCAAAAATCCATGATTTATGATTTGTTTTAGATTTAGGCATTAAGATCATATCGTGATGGACAACGATCCGATCTACAATGATTAAATTCTATTGTTGTGCTACTTGATATGATTTTTTCTCATCAAATTGTTAGATCATTCATTATTAATAAAAAATTCATGAAAGAATTTATCTGTGACATTGAAGTGCCTATTTTCCTGAATTGATATTTTTCAAAAATATTTGCAATAAACAATGAAGAAAATGCTCCTTGTAAAATTGTGCTTGAGATCCGTTCTGGGTGATTCTGCGACAACAAAAGTTTGGCTAAAAATCAGGTAAAATGTGCCATCGATTTTGGGAAAATGATGCAAAATTCATTTCCAAGGATTTTCTAGCTAATATTGTTGTACACTGTCATCGATGTTGATCCTTTGACTGATCCAAATATAATGAAGACATCATTTGCAACGGCATAAAAATAGTAGACTTGGGTCGATTGAAGCGCATGAAAATATGATCTAAAGCGTGAGATACATTGTCTAAAAGATGTAGCAGGATTGATTATCTTCTAAGGTGAAGATCGATAGAACTAATGCCTTGTAGTGACACATTGGAGTTCAGATAACAAAAATATTTCACAAAAGTTCTTTGATGTTAATAAAGCTATAAAAGTTTCATCTCTAGAAGTTAATAAAAGAAAATAAAGGATTGAAATTCAAAGAAAAGAAAAGAATGAAATTGAAATGTATTTATCTTTCTTTTCTTCTTGAGATTTAATAATTTTATACTTGTAATTTTTGTTTCTCTCCCGATCTCTCTACTTGTGGGAAATTTTTTTTAGAGAGATTGAAATTGCATTAAATTTTCTTTATATTTATTTCTCTTTCTCTCTAAAATTGAACTAGGGAAAATAATGTAAGTATTTAAATTACGGAGTCAGGTATTGGGTAGCTTATGAGAAGCAAACAATATTAGCAAAACTTTCAGAAGTTCAACGGAAAATAACACCAAAAAATAATGATTTATATTTATTTTATAAATTAAACAAAAATAAATTTAAATTTTAAGCAACTTGAACAAATATAATATTTAAACATGCATAAAATTTTGTATTCCTTCTCTTAAAATAAAAATTTGGAATAATTTGCTACCAAAAGAAAAATAGAAGGCCACCAACCTACTTTAAAGATTATAAAAAATGCAGTGATACATTTATTGTTCTTATACAAAAAAAAGGATTATAGTTTATATAAACATATATACAACTTGTATTTTATCCCGTAAAACTATATGATGGTCATATGAAAAAGTTCAACTATGTAAGGTAGCATGACAAAGTTCAACTAAAACATAGTAAAAGAACTTCTTTTTTATGATAAAAAAATAACATTTATAAATTAAATAAAATTAAAGATTAATAAATCTAAACTAAAAATTCAAAATAAATACATAAAATGAAAATTAAGCATATGGGAAAATATTCCAAGCTACATAAGATACCACTTCAGAGGTGTTGTGAGATGAACATGGTTACGACACTATGGAGGCCATTTGCTGGAATAGCAGATCAAGAAATAGCTTCTTGACAAAGCTTGCACAAAAGGTGGATGGTAGTTTTTGTGGTTAAGGGACTGAGCTAGAAGAAATCCAAAGCACAAGTGTGTAACCACTAGTGTTTACACATGCCAAGTACCTTAGAATTTCAATGAAAATTCGAGTTTCATGTGATCTCCCTTATGTGTGAAAATTTTTCGAACCCCATGCCAGTTGCCTACATACCCTATTTATAGGGAGCAAGTGCATATGTAGTTTTAGGTATTCGTGACTCTATTGATGAGTGATCATCTGTGTTTTGATAAGTTTCCTCCTTTGTTTGAATGTCTATCTCAAAGTGGTTGAGCAGAAAGAAGAGTCTAAGCATGATAGCTAGGACTACTTGGAAGCTCTTTTATGATGAATAATCGGTCAAATATATGTATTTTAATGATAATTATCCTTAATTGGATATGAATATCATGATAAATATCTCCTGCAATTGTGGAGAGATCATCTCCTAAAAATTAGATAAAACAGTCCTGGGAGAACTATCCTTCCAAGGGGTCCCAAAAATCTGTTCTGGAAGCTATGTCTTGGAACCTGTCCAATGGAACCTAAAACCTATTTTCTAGAAACTAGAGCATGTTAAGACCTCCCAGATGAATTCTAAGCTTCATTAGCCTTCTAGAACCTTTCTAAAATAGGTTCCAGCATTCATATAATGGAAGATTTTATGAATGCACACTCAGAGGGGTGGTGAATAGGTGTATATGACTAACTAAGACCAATTTTAACTTTTACCAACTTGTATCGACTGTTACAAATAAAACTGTCTGATACTGAACTGCCAGCTTGCTGATTACAAATTTCAGAGTATAATAGCTTGTTGTATCATGTAGTGCATAATGTAAATACTGAAAACAATAAAGAACACAATCGATTTTAGCCAGATTCGACCCATATCCTCTAATGATCTACGTCCTGGTCCCTTACCAACCCGGTAAGAGAATATATTATTGATCAATAAAAATACCAATAATACGATACAATAATATATATCCCTTTAACTCAGTTGCTGAAAATGACTTGCTTAAACACTATGTTTCTACTTGAATAATCAGCACTCTTGAACTCTAAGATCCTCTAACAAGCTTGTTCCTCTTGAACCATGAATTCCTTGAGCAAACCACTCATTTGAATTCTTTAGTTCCCGAACAACCTATTCTCTAATACAAAGAGTTCCCTAGAGCAATATATTCCTGATCACCTAGATCTCTTGTCATTACTTCAACAATTAATCAATACAACTTTCTTTACAAAGAATAAAAGCGTTACAACCTAAACTATAAACTCTTGTATATAATATACGTGTATATAACTATAGAGCTCAGAGTTTATAAAATAAAAAGTGTTTTGAGAGAAAAGAGTGGAAACTTGTATATTCAGATCTCAAAACTTTTTACGTTGTATATCGATTGGTTACTTACAATAAAGATTGCAAGTGAATATATATATAAGAAGCATACAATGGTTGTGAAGATAATATGTGATAATAAGAGATTTGATTTGTATCAAAAAATTATTCAACAACTAGGTAATTAGAAGATTTGAAATTTGAAATAGATTAAATCTTCTAACAAAACAATTTTGAAAGGTAATATCAATTTCCGAACAGCTAGAAAAAAATCAAAATGAATTTGAGCTATAATGGAAAGATTTTGATATGGAAATGATTGATAGAAATCTGTTTTGGAAAGATATGGTAAGGAGAATCAAATCTGAGTAAATAAGGAAGGTATTTGAAAACCCTTTTTGAACTCTATTAATTATATAAACTATATATTATATAATATAGTCCTTACAGATTTGAATCCTAACGAATCTCTGATATCTCCAAGCATCTTCAAGGAATATCCATTATCGAAATTGATTTTGAATAGCTTCTGGGTTGAACAATGTCAGCTTGCTGTTACGGTTCTGCAACTGATCTTAGCAAGCTGTTACGAACACTTTCTTGAAAATTTATCTTTCCACATACTCAACCAAGTTACCTGGGAATATACTTATACATAGCAAACTCATATATATGCAGGATATATCAAGTGAGTCAATCATATCATGGTAAGTTTTATAGAGTAAAACTGATAACATAGCTAGCTGTTACAGTAACAACTAATAAATCAGCACGCTGTTATATATCATCAAAACACATCAGATTAACAATCTCCACCTTTTTGATGATTATACACCAATATATGATTGTGCTAATATCTCCCCCTCAAACAATATGGATGTGAGCTAAAAGGCTCCCCCTCAAACAATGCTTCCTGCAAAATAAGCTAAATATGCAATATATCTCTCTCTTAAATATTATACGCGCACTTGTACGAAATAAAAAATATAGAATTAACCACATAAGCATGCAATCAGACTATATATTTTCTCCTTCTTAATCATGAAAAAGAGAAATATCACATTGCATGCACATCACATAAGTAATAAGATTAGATACCAAACTTTTCAAAGTATCATGTTGTTTAGACATTGCACATCCCGAGTTCCCTTCGAAGAACAAAAAATCTTTCTTCTACTATGGGTTTAGTGAAGATATCAGCTAGCTGATACTTTCCAGGAACAAATATCAGCCCTACCTTTCCCTTTGCAACATTATCTCTCAAAAAATGGTGTCGAACATCAATATGTTCTGTTCTTGAGTGATTCCCTGGATTCTTTGAAATGTTGATAGTGCTTGTATTGTCATAATAGATTGGAATTTTCACACATTTAATTCCAAAGTCCTTGAGTGTTTGAATCATCCAAAGCATTTGAGAGCAACAACTACCAGCTGCCAAATACTCCCTTTCTGCAGTAGATAATGCAACAGATGTTTGCTTCTTGCATTGCCAAGATACCAAACTCTGTCCTAAAAATGCACAAACACCACTAATACTCTTTCTATCCGTTTGATAACCTGCATTGTCTGCATCACTATATTCAACAAGATCAAATACATTTGTGATATGATAAAATAAACCAAGAGTTATAGTACCACTCAAATATCTAAATATCCTCTTGACAACATTCAAGTAAGACGCTTTTGGTTTTGCTTGAAATCTTGCACAAACACATACACTATACATGATATCAGGTCTAGAAGAAGTAAAGTATAATAAACAACCGATTATACCTCGATATCTAGTGACTTCTATATCCTTACCCTTTTCATCAGAAGCAGCTTGCTGGCTGGGGTCATTGGAGTAGATTTCGGCTTAACATTTTTAAATCCAAATCTTTTGAGTAACTCTTTTATGTACTTGGATTGATGCACATAGATTCTATCTTTTGTTTTCTTGATTTAGAGCCCTAAGAAATAATTGAGCTCTCACATCATCCTCATGTCAAATTCACTGTGCATACACTCAGAGAACCACTTACACATACTTTAATTAGTAGATCTAAAAATTATATCATCTTTATAAACTTGAACAACAAGTATATCATTCCTATCATGCTTAATAAATAAAGTTGATTCTATTTTACCTCGTGTGAAACTATTCTTAATTAAAAACTTATTGATCCTTTCATACCATAACCTAGGAGCTTGCTTTAATCCATACAAGGCCTTTTCTAGCAGCTATACATAATCTGGAAATTGTTCAAGCTCGAAACCAGGAGGCTGTTTTACATAAACTTCCACTTTCAAGTAGCCATTTAGGAAATCACTCTTCACATCCATCTGATACAGCTTGAATTTGTTATATGATATAAATGAGAGAAGCATCTTAATAGATTCCAACCTTGCAACAAATGCATAAGTCTGATCATAGTTGATTCCCTCTTGCTGATTGTATCCTTGTGGGACCAATCTTGCCTTATTTCGGGTAACTGTTCCATATTCATCCAATTTGTTCTTGTATACCCATTTTGTTCCTATTATTGAAGCATCTTTTGGTGGCTTGACGAGTTTCCAAACATCACATCTTTTAAAAAATTGAAGTTCCTCTTGCATCACCGCTACCCAATTTTCATCTTCCAATGCTTCTTTGACATTTTCCGGTTCTTCTTGAGCTAAAAAAGCAGCATAAGCACAAAAATTTATTGCTCCTTTTCTGGTCCTCATTCATTCATTAGCATTCCCAATCACAAACTCTTGTAGAAGATTCTTTGATGTCCTTATTGTCTTTGCCAATGTATGTTGAGAGATTTCTTCATAAAGATCAACAAATCTTCTAACTTTTGATGGTGGTGATAAATGATCTGATTTAACGGTATTAGACCTCTCTGGATTTGTTGGTGAAGATCCTCCAGTGAAATCCGCTACTGGAGTTGAGGTTCCAGCTTGTTGTTCACCATCAGTATTTGTACCAGGTGTTCTGTCAGCTGGCTATTTCTCTTCTGCAATGCTTCTCAACTTACTGTCAATACTTGTACCTGCATCATATTCTTCATCTCTTGATAGAAAATTAGTAGCTTCTTGAAATGTAACATTAATAGACTCTTTAATGATATGTTTTTGTATGTTATAGACTCTATAAGTTTTCCTATTTAAAGAATAGCCAAGAAATATAGATTCACAAGATTTTGCATCAAATTTACCATCTTTACCAATCGTTTTGAGTACAAAGCACTTGGAATGAAATATTCTGAAGTACCCAACGTTTGGCTTCTTGTTCTTCAGCAATTCATAAGGAGTTTTGTTGAGAATAGGTATGATCAGCACTCTGTTAAGAACATAGCTTGCTTTATTTACAGCTTCTGCCCAAAAACTCCTTGGCAGCTTGCTTTCTTGCAACAGTGTCCTTAATGTTTCTTGTAGTGACCTATTTTTCCTTTCAACAACACTGTTTTGCTGTAGAGTTCTTGGTGCAGAGAATTCATGAGAGATTCCTCTTTCTTTACAATAAGTTACAAACTCCTTTTGAAATTCTCCACCTCGATCACTTCGAATACCTACAAGTCTTGTATCTAGCTTGTTCTCAAGTATTTTTATTAGCTTATCAAATTTACTAAAAAGAAAATCTTTAGTACGAAGAAACAATACCCAAGTAAATCTAGAGTAATCATCAACAATTACAAAACTATAATTTTTACCTCCAATACATTCATATGCTTCGGGACCAAACAAGTCCAAATGAAGAAGCTCTAAAGATTTAGAAGTAGATACCATTTTCTTTGACTTGTGAGGTGTCCAGGCATGTTTTCCTAATTGGCAAGATGAACATGTTTCGGTTTTGACATACTTTAATTTGGACAGTCCTCTAACTAGCTTCTTTGAAGACATCTTGCTGAGTAAGTCCTTGTGAGCATGTCCTAGCCTTCTATGCCAAATATATGGTTCAACATCAAGAGCTGCTAAATAATACGTTGTTTCCTGCATCTCAAAGTCCACAATATATATATATATATATATATATATATATATATATATATATATATATATATATATATATATATATATTTCCTTCCCTTCTAGCAACTAGGGGGATTTTGTTAGTACCAACTGTAATAGTACATTTATCTTTACCAAAATTAACAGCATGTCTGTCATCATATAATTGACTTACACTAAGCAAATTATACTTAAGACCTTGGACATATTATACATCATCAATTGAAATCATACTATTACCAACTTTGTCTTTTCCAAGAATTTGAAGATTCTTGTTATCACCAATTGTGACTCTTCCTCCCTTTTTCTTTTTTAGGCTAAGAAACTGAGATTTTTCTCCACACATATGTCTTGTACAACCACTGTCCAATATCCATTGATTTACATTTATTTTGGCAACAAGACATACCTATAAAACAAACAAACACAACTCAACATTTTGGTAGCAATATAGGTTTGGGTCCAAATTGGTTAGTTGATAATACATAAAGAACAGTTAAATCAGATTTCTTGATCTACTTTTAGATCACTTTTGGGGATTGATTCCTTGGTTTTTGTGTTCTGATAGACTGATGTCGGTTATTTGTCTGTCTGTTCTAGTAAGCTGGTTCTGCATTCTGCAGTTTGAAATGCTTTGACAGGTGGCCCTTTCTTTGACACTTCTGACAAATCTTCCAAGGCATACCATAGTAATATGGAATACCATGTTTGCATTCATACTTGAGACCTTTATCCTTCAAATTAGTTTCCATTTCTAATCCTTCTTTTGCCAATGGTACTTTAGTTTTCTTCATCATGGATTTAAGAACTTCTTCACCTTGAACAAACTTTCCCATTCCTTTTTCAAGATGTTGTATCTCCTGTTCCAACTCTTTGATCTTTTCAGCTTGCTGAGATACTTCTCCGAAATCTGATTCCATAAGTTTGAATGTCTCATGGCATACATCTCTAGCTTCAATGTCTGCTTTCAGCTCGCTGATTTCCTTCATCAGAACATCATTTCTCTTTTGCACAAGTTTGTTAATTTCTTAAAGATTGGAAACTTCATTTTTGAGTTAAACAAGTTTATCACTGTTATCATTAGGCATCTTTCCATCCAAGACATCATATAACATTCCTTTATCCTATACCAAATTTTAAACATATTAATGAACTTCCTCCAGCAATCTATAGTAGTCTCCAAGACTCCATCTAATATTTTAATTTTCTGTATCTACCACATCTTTATATCTTCTTGATTCATGTACTTATACTCTGCATATCCTTGCTCGAATGATTCCCAGACAATGATTAAGAATAATTATTGTTGGATCACTAGAATCTGTCGGGTACTTAGACAAATACTTCACTGCTTTTTCATATATTCCTGAATATTTCAACCTTTATTCTTCACCGAGGCATGAATATATTAATGAACTTCTTTTAATGATCTAAGCTTCAAGTCTATAGATATCTTCTTGACCCTGTCTTGATCAAGTCTTCATTTCTTCCTGAATCATGTGATTAATTCATATTATTTACATGCCATGTTCTTGCGTTGAGTTATTATCACTATGTTACATATAAGTGTATACATACAGCCTTTCAATTATTGCGTAGAACCACATATCGATTTTTGTGTAGAACCGTAGGTAATCTAGGAGAGAGATGGACAAGCTTCCTTAGATCTATTTTTATCGATCTTTGTGTAGAATCATAGGTCGGTCTTTGTGTAGAACCACAAGTAATCTAGGAGAGAGATGTACAAGCTTCTTGTTTCTCAGTACATAGAGCTTTTATTGAGCCTATTTTTTAAGCCCATGTAATTTAGGATGGAGTTGCATACAATTTCTCAAGCTTTGAACCTGTATTTGTTGAGCTTTTGAGCTTGTTTTAATTTGTCCGTTACTCGATTCTCTCGTAGCGATTTCTTAGATTCATTTTTGGCTAGTTTTATGAGTTTTATAACTCATATTTATTACAATATGAGAATTAAGATCCCCTACAGATTCTTTGGATTTGTACTTGAAGATTTGTATTGGCATTGCCCTCTTCCGAGAAATTGTGTATCAATACACGACTTGGCAATCTGGCCTGATAGATTGTCTTCGATAGTTCATAGCACAAGTTCTGCATATATGATATAAATGACATGGTTTAAGGTTTAATATAAAAACGTAAATTTTTTCTCTAGCATGTGTATATGTTGTACAGTCATGAAATCTAATATAATTCACCAAGCATCAGGGTCATTAAACAATAATATATAGCTCATTTCATATTTGTCAGATTAAAGTTTTTTTTTATAAAAGTAAGGAGGATATTCAAATGTACACTTACAATAAGGTAACTCAAATCAGGTGGTCACCAAACTTAAATTGCATAGTTTTATGGGTTAACTATGACAATTAATGCATACACAATGTAAAATATTGAATAACCAGCTGGCCTAATAACCTAATTAAACACTTGCACAATTATTTAGAATTCAAATAGGTGTTACTTACAACAATTCGAGCTAACCAAGTTAAAGCAATTATATAAAACATGTTTGACACCAAGTATTGCCCAATTAAATAACCATTGCATTGAAAACAACAATAAGTGTGGTGTATTGTCATCAATATGTTCTGTTCTTGAGTGATTCCCTGGATTCTTTGAAATGTTGATAGTGCTTGTATTGTCATAATAGATTAGAATTTTCACACATTTAATTCCAAAGTCCTTGAGTTTTTGAATCATCCAAAGCATTTGAGAGCAACAACTATCATCTGCCAAATACTCCCCTTCTGCAGTAGATAATGCAACAGATGTTTGCTTCTTGCATTGCCAAGATACCAAACTCTGTCCTAAAAATGTACAAATACCACTAGTACTCTTTCTATCCATTTGATAACCTGCATTATCTGCATCACTATATTCAACAAGATCAAATACATTTGTGATAGGATAAAATAAACCAAGAGTTATAGTACCACTCAAATATCTAAATATCCTCTTAACAACATTCAAGTAAGACGCTTTTGGTTTTGCTTGAAATCTTGCACAAACACATACACTATACATGATATCAGGTCTAGAAGAAGTTAAGTATAATAAACAACCGATTATACCTCGATATCTAGTGACTTCTATATCCTTACCCTTTTCATCAGAAGCAGCTTGCTGGCTGGGGTCATTGGAGTAGATTTCGGCTTAACATTTTTAAATCCAAATCTTTTGAGTAACTCTTTTATGTACTTGGATTGATGCACATAGATTCTATCTTTTGTTTTCTAGATTTAGAGCCCTAAGAAATAATTGAGCTCTCACATCATCCTTATTTCAAATTCACTGTGCATACACTCAGAGAACCACTTACACATACTTTAATTAGTAGATCCAAAAATCATATCATCTATATAAACTTGAACAACAAGTATATCATTCATATCATGCTTACTAAATAAAGTTGGTTCTATTTTACCTCGTGTGAAACCATTCTTAATTAAAAACTTATTGATCCTTTCATACCATGACCTAGGAGCTTGCTTTAATCCATACAAGGCCTTTTTCAGCTTGTATACAAAATCTGGAAATTGCTCATGCTCGAAACCAGGAGGCTGTTTTACATAAACTTCCACTTTCAAGTAGCCATTTAGGAAATCACTCTTCACATCCATCTGATACAGCTTGAATTTGTTATATAATACAAATGAGAGAAGCATCCTAATAGATTCCAACCTTGCAACAAATGCATAAGTCTGATCATAGTTGATTCCCTCTTACTGACTGTATCCTTGTGGGACCAATCTTTCCTTATTTCGGGTAACTGTTCCATATTCATCCAATTTGTTCTTGTATACCTATTTTGTTCCTATTATTGAAGCATCCTTTGGTGGCTTGACGAGTTTCCAAACATCACATCTTTTAAAAAATTTAAGTTCCTCTTGCATCACCACTACCCAATTTTCATCTTTCAATGCTTCTTTGACATTTTTCGGTTCTTCTTGAGCTAAAAAAGCAGCATAAGCACAAAAATTTATTGCTCCTTTTCTGGTCCTCATTCATTCATTAACATTCCCAATCACAAGCTCTTGTGGATGATTCTTTGATGTCCTTATTGTCTTTGGCAATGTATGTTGAGAGATTTCTTCATAAAGATCAGAAAATCTTCTAACTTTTGATAGGGGTGATAAATGATCTGATTCAATGGTATTAGACCTCTCTGGATTTGTTGGTGAAGATCCTCCAGTGAAATCGGCTACTAGAGTTGAGGTTCCAGCTTGTTGTTCACCATCAGTATTTGTACCAAGTGTTCTGTCAGCTGGCTCTTTCTCTTCTGCAATGCTTCTCAGCTTACTGTCAGTACCTGTACATGCATCATATTCCACATCTCTTGACAGAAAATTAGTAGCTTCTTGAAATGTAACATTAATAGACTCTTCAACGATATGTTTTTGTATGTTATAGACTCTATAAGTTCTCATATTTAAAGAATAGCCAAGAAATATAGATTCACAAGATTTTGCATCAAATTTACCATCTTTACCAATCGTTTTGAGTACAAAGAACTTGGAACAAAATATGCTGAAGTACCCAACGTTTGGCTTCTTGTTCTTCAGCAATTCATAAGGAGTTTTGTTGAAAATAGGTATGATCATCACTCTGTTAAGAACATAGCTTGCTGTATTGAAAGGCTGTATGTATAGACCTATATGTAACATAGGGTTATAACTCAACACAAGAACATGACGTGTAAATAATATGAAGTTATCACCGGAATCAGGAAGACATGAAGACTTGGTAAAGACAAAGGATAAAGAAGAAATCTACAAACTTGAAGCATTAGCTCACTGGAAGAAGTTCATTAATATGTTCATGCCTCAGTGAAGAATAAAGGTTGAAGTATTCAAGGATGTGGAAGCAGTGAAGCAGTTGTCAAAGTACCAGAAAGATTCTAGTGATCCAAATCTGCAAATTAGTCAAGCAATGAATTGCAGAGCTCAAGTACAGGAATCGATAAGATAGAATATACGACAAATAAAAAGAATCAAAATATTAGATGGAATCTTGGAGTCTATTATAGATTCCTGGAGAAAGTTCATTCATATGTTCAGACTTCAGTGAAGGATAAAGTTCGAAGATGTTCAGGGTTTCAGATATGTTTGTGGTTCAGCATAAGTGCCAGAGGATTCCAATGTACTTACAATAGAAGCACTTCTTAACAGCTAGAGAAACATGGCCAATTGAATAATCAAGAAGGTGTGGAGATCAAGTTCGTGTTAGTCGTTTGTGAACCAAACCAGTTGCACTAAACGTCGGCACAAAAGGAATTGAGAACTCCATCTATGTTAGAAAAGAATTGGCTGTATAACCGTTGTGTGCTAAAGCTCGGAGAAAATCAAGTTCAAGTAGTAAAGGTAAATTTATTAACTTG
The DNA here is from genome assembly GCA_028671895.1 of Oenanthe sinensis. Lineage (NCBI taxonomy): Eukaryota > Viridiplantae > Streptophyta > Magnoliopsida > Apiales > Apiaceae > Oenanthe > Oenanthe sinensis. The sequence continues at coordinate 11,512,747 of CM053798.1, read as the reverse complement.
GTTGCAGTGAAAGAAAATATTACAGAGCTTTGAATCGTTGGAAAAATGGCTAAGGTGACTACCGATAGTTGGTTTTGGCTGTTTGACTGTTTTGTCTTATTTACCGACGGTTGGGTCTCCTGTTTGGCTATTTCGTCTTATTTACCGACGGTTAGCAAATCACTCGACGGTTACCATTTTGGATATATTATTAATTTCAAATCACTCGACGGTTACCATTTTGGATAAATTATTAATTCATTTCTCTCGACGGTTATGTTTTAATAATTCATTTTGAGTCGATAGTTATGGTTTAATAATTAATCTTTGAGTCGATAGTTATTGGGTTCGACTGTTTCGTCTTAATTGACCGACGGTTACAACATCTCAATAGTTAAGGTACTCATATAAATATTGTTTCCCAGAATAATCGATTATGAATACAAGTATATAGAATGGAATACTGTTTTGTATTATTAATGATCTCGAATACAAAACTCTCTCAAGAAAATAATGTTCTTAAGAGCTGCTAGGTTATATAACTATTTCTTAATGAATTCAACATTGAATTATAACCTATCTCTGTGTTTATATAGACACAACTACAAATACAATTACAAAACAGATTATGATAAGAATAGCTTTAATAAGGTAATTAGACTTGCACTTGAATTCCTTCTTACTATCCAAATCAGACTCTGATTTGTCTGTTTCCTTTTCTGGTAGACTCCGAAGCTAAACTCTGTCGGTTTGTCATTCTCTGATTTGAGCATTCTCTGTTAGAGTAAACTCTGATTGAGTATTCTCTGATAGAGTAAACTCTGACCGACAGCTTCCTTAAACTCTGATGACGTCAGCATAAACTCTGTTTAGTATTCTCTGACAATCATCAGTGTTTGCATTCCTAACAAATATCCAGATTATTTATTCCATCGACGGTTAAGTCATTCGATAGTTATGGCACTTCGATAGTTGAGGTTTAAGATTGTTTAATCTACAGCATGCCACCTATCATTGATATCCTTGAGCAGAATTGTATTAAGTGATTTATTTCAGTCTCGATGGTTATCAACAGACTCACCGATGGTTATAAATAAAATGTCTCGATGGTTGTTAATTCAAGAAGTGAGAAGCAGCTCAGTTACTTGGACTACATGAAGCCTAGTAGCTGTACTGAAAAAGCCTACACATAAATTGAAGCAAAGCCATTCATTTGGAGAAATCTTCAACAACACAACAAAAATATACAGAGAGAGAGAGAAGGCAAAGCCGGAGAGGAAAGAACACCCAGAAAAATCTATACCTCTTCACCGGAGATGTATTAATGGCCGGTCCCTTAACGGAAAATGTTCAGGGCCACTATATATCACTCTCTACGGTCTTAGTTTCCTTTGTACTGATCTAGAAATACTTGTATAGGAAATTGAGAGTTATATTTTTGTTAAGCAGCGAAGAACTTGTTCTTCGGACCGGATTTGTTGGTCGGGTGTAGCAACCTCAGGGTTTATATTTATCAAATGATATATTCCCCGAATCTTGTGTTGTTTATTTTATTGCTAATTTTCTGGAACCGAACTGATTAATCCTAAACACAGAAAATTAGTAAGCAGCTCCGTAAACACTATTCACCTCAAGAACACGAGCCCACTAACCGAACTCTAAATTATTTATCCGCAAAAGATTCGAAAGAATTTTTTAATTTAGTTAGTATCGTATTCAACCCCCCTTCTACGATACTTCCGGGGCCTAACAACTGGTATCAGAGCTTGCTGATTGATATATAAATCAAGATCCATTAGCTTAGTGAAGCTCGCCAGGCGGAAGCTGTTTGAACTTGAATGATGAAAGGCCATGTTAAATAAATTTATTTTATAAATTCAAATTTAAATAAGTTTTTTTTATAAATTTTATTTAAATAAATTTATCATATGAATTTAATTTAAATGAGTTTATTATTTAAACTTGAATAAGTTTATTTTATAAACTTAATTTAAATAAATTTATTTTATAAGTTTTATTTAAAAAAAGTTATTATTTAAACTTAAATAGATTTATTTTTATAATTTAAATTAATTTTTCCTTGTCCGTTTTAATAAGTGCTCAGCAGCTTGTCCACTTTTGTTAAAAACAGGCATGTACTCGAATTGGCCAGCAAATGTTTAGTCAACGCGCGCAGCTTGTACAAATTGATTCTGACACTTGCTGGACTTAATCATTTGCTAGATGTGTCAAGTTGACATGGACACCATCCGATACTTATTAAGTATCGAGGCTTAATTTATTTTTATGCACCGACTGTTAATAACTATCGACAACTAGCTGCCCTATTTTTTATTTTTGATTTATTTTATTTCAAAATTTTTAAAATTCGTAACTGTAAATTTTTCTTAAATATTAATTTATGTTTTATTTAATTTTTAAGAAAATTCAAAATTCTTGAAAATTAAAATTTTCGTGAATATTTATTTTTGATTAATTTATTAGAAAATTAAAAATTTTAGAAATGTAAATTTTTCTTAAATATTAAACTAAGAGTGTTAACACTGCAGAGTGTTTCTACTTTTGATTTACATCTCAGAAAAAGACATTTGCCCCTGGTGTAATTTTTGTTTCCAGAATAAAAATTGACTGGTGTTTATTAAACTCTGAAACATGATCATATAGTATTTTTACTATGTAATCATGTCTTAGGTATTAATATTGGCGAAGTTTCTTTTTGAGGAAAAATGTGACTCATTAGTGTTACTCTTGGACATAAGCGTCTCAGATGCTATTTTGGCCTACTTAACATTTTGAACTTTAATATCTATTTTAGATTTATTTATTTTTTCAGAAAATTTAATATTCTTGTTAATTAAATTTTTCTTAAATATTAATTTACAGTATTTTAATTTTTAAGAAAATTTGAAATTCTTGAAAATTAAGTTTTGTAAATTTTTATTTTTGATTAATTTATTTTCTAAGAAAAATAAAAATTCTGTAAATTTAAATTTTTCTTAAGTACTTATTCGAGGATGCTCAGAAGTTAGTAGTTGAAGATTTTTACGGGTTATTGAAGACAATAAAGATCGACTGAAGATTATCCAGAGAAGTTGATTCTGGTTATGAATAGATTATTTGGGTACAGTTTTTAGTTGGTTTGAGTTGAATTTGAAGATGAAAAATCTTGGAGGTTTAAAGTAGTGAAGGAGAAGAAACTGGACTACCTGGCATCTCTGTGCAAGCCTTAAAGATTATTCTACAAGGAGATTACAAGAAGTTCGTGCTAACACTGCAGATCATCTGGAACATAGGATTACAGCTATAAGGGATTCTAAGGATATAACCACATTATCTTTAGAAGATCTATATGTTGTGCTAAAGGCCTATGAACTAGAACAAGAGCTGAAGAAGATAATATTTGGTAAAGCAGAAGTTGTTAGCATATCCACTATTTTTGTGACCCAGGAACCAAATTTGATTGAAGTCAAGGTTGAGAACCTCTGAACAGAAAAGAAATGATCCAAGAAGCTGAATTGAAGATGTAGTAGCTCGAGGTAGTGGTCAAGGTATTATATATGAATTTGACACTTTGGAATATCTTGAGAACTGGACTGCAAGTCAAGCCTGCAAGGCAAATAGAAGTTCAGTGACATCAGATTCATATGGAATCCCAATTCTTAATCTAAGGTCCTTACCTATAGATTCCATAAAGGAGATTTTCAAGATCAGTTCAAAAGGCGGTTACAAGACCTGGATGGTTTGAAATAAAAAGACAAGATCGAGGTTTTGCTACATAGTTTGAAGAAGCCTGTACAAGCAAATGATGACAGAGACTATGTTGGGTTGTAGTAGGAATTAGGCATTAGTGAGGATGCAGCAAGGGAAAGCATTTGTTGATGAAGTTAAATGCAAGGATGATTCTATCAGTGACAGTGATGAACCAAATGAATATCTGGCATCAATGACCAACACTAGAGATGAATCACTAAGCACTTCACATGTACACTTACTAACTAGTATATCTTTATCTAATTCATAATTGTATGATTATTATTTTTTGAAATGTATTAGACTCGTGTCAGCATGTTAGCATCTTAGAACTTAAATGCTTAATTGATTGCTAAGAATAAGATTTTATGCTTAGTTATATGAGTTTAGTGAGTACATTTCATACTTGATTTTATATGCAGTAAAATGAATATCTAGAATTAGATAGGGTGTTCTCGACGGTTAGGTATATCCCTAAAAATTTGCTGGAACTTGATTTAAATCTTCTGTGATTTAATACCTCTACTAATGTTGTGAAAATTACTAAATAGACAAACAGGTCATAGATCAGATATTTTATATTTGTTCTTATTTTGATAAATGACTTGTTAAGTATGTGTGGAATTTGATATTGCTTATAATGTTTTATTAAAATATTCTGCATATTCTTAAAATTGTTTATGTGCTTATTTTCATATGATTTGCTCATACTCACATAGTTGCACTTAAATGTCATATCATATCATGTATTGCTTGTTAGGGATAGAATAATATAAGATGGTAGAATTATCTAAGTAGTCAGTAACATTTGTTGATTCGAGGATTAATCTAAAACTGACTTAGGTAATCAGAGATAGTTAAAAATGTTAGACAACAACAGAAATGGATTAGACAGAATTAGTAATTAATTTGTTAGTTCTTCTATCCATGTGCTTTATGCATATTGAAGCTGTTGTTACCTCTGATAATATCTCTAACCCATCTGGACTCAATTAAAATTGAGTACCAAGAAACTTAATCATTTGTGATTGCAGAGTATGTAACGAAAGACAAAAGTTATGTGACTTCGTGACATTTATTGTTCGAGGCATATGATTAAAATTGAAGCTCTACTATCACAGTTGGTTGAGAAGGCCTCCCCGATGGTAACCTTTGGAGATGACAGCAAAGGATGTACATGGGATATGGCTATCATGATTTAAGAATTGTCATCAGTGGAAGCATCTTTCTTGTGGAAGGACTTAAGCACTATCTACAGGGCACTAGGGAATTCTTTATTAAGGGTTTTCTGGAAAAGCATTGAAAAGGAAAAGTGTTTGATCTCAAACAAGAAGGTTGGATGCTCACTCAATTGAAAGTGATGAATTTTGTTCGTAGCTGACATGGATTTTGTATGCAAAGGTGAAGTGAACTTTTCAGTAAAGCTTCATTAGTAAAGAGTTAGTTATGGCATAAGAAGCTCTTACACTTGTTGATCAAGACAATGGATTATCAGATAAAGATGAAATTGGTAAGAGGACTGACTGCTTCATATGAAATTCTATCCAGAAGGACATTTTGAAGTATGTCACATTTAGGGAACTCATGGAAGCATCACACTGAAGCAAAACAAGTCATGGAAGAAATATGCTTAGTGGTGATTGATGACCCTAGTTATAATTTGGTGATGTTCGTGCATTCAACAAATATTGAAGCATTACAGATGGTGATTGATCACATCAGAAAGATCAGTTGGAAGTAAAGTAAGCTGTGAGAACTTTGAAGTCAGATAATGGAACTGAATTTCGTGAATGAAGTTCTAAGTGAAATCTGCACTTTAAGAGGATTATGAAGCTGAAGCAATTAACACAGCATACTACTGTATTCAACAAAGATCGTGAAAAGACTTAGTCGAAAGCTATCAAGGCATTTGTGATTAAAAACTAGAAGGTGATTGAAAGACAGAATGTTTCGTTCTACTACACCAAGCTCCCAAGCATTCAAATGAAAGACTATTCTGAATCTTTGAAGTTTGATATCTTGTTAGAGTCATATTCAGATACTAATGATGAAGCTGAGGTTACGGAAGGAAACAATGATAATGTTGGTGATTCAGATCCTAGCAGTGAAAATGGTAGTAAATCTACATAACTCATGGACTTTAACAGAAACCACTGAAAAAGGTGAAGGATCTTCAACACATCCTACCAGCAACTCAGGGGGAGCAAAACAATAGAAGGATCTACTAGTCGTACTCAACACAATGAAGATCAAATGAATACATTAAGAACATATCTGCGAAGACAAAGGGTTTGAAGTCAAAGTCATTCCTGGAGTCTAGTTCTTAGTGATCCGGATTTTGGAGTAAAGGCTAGAAGTGCTATGCAAAGTAAATGGTTATTCTTTGGGAAAGAACAGTTGGTAACAGTTGGTAGCCCAAAGAAGATTTTAGAAGCACTGATTGATCCAGATTGGGTGATTGCATTGCAAGATGATTTCAATCAGTTCAAAGGCAGAATCTACTGAAGCTGGAACCCATACCACAAAACAAGATGGTATTTGGTATTGTAAGGGTTTTCAGAGACTGGATGATTATTGGCATTGTTACGAGGGACAAAGCCAAACTGGTTGCTACAGGTTACTATCAAGTAGAAGGTAACGATGATGATGGAAACAGAATCTTCGAGACTTTCAAGATCTAACAGCAAGCACCAGTGACGAGACTTGATTCTATTAGGACTAACAAGATGAGGACCTAATATGATATTCCTAGCACCTGTTAAGAATTCAACCATGAATATCTATCAGATGAATGTGAACAAGTACATTCCTGAAGGACGAGTTAGAAGAAGCAGTTGATGTACAACAACTCCTGGACTTTGAAATTGCAGATCCATTGGAATTTGTATATCATCCTCTTCACAAGCTCTCTATGACAGAGGTAGGAAATCAAGCAGTCGTCAAGGACATGGTATGACACTCTAACTACTAATTACTTGAAAATGATTTTATATTAGAGTAGTTATACACATATATCTCTCTAGATTACAAAGCACACACAATGTAATATATGTGCAAGAATACCATGATTATATTATATGTGGATCTACTAACGAAAACTTTGGCAAGAGTTTATTGCTAAGTTAATGCAGAGTAGGTACAACATGAGCATGTTGGAAGAGTTGCAATTTTTTTGGATTACAATTAATTCAAAAGAATGATGGCAATTAAAGTAAGTAAAGGATCTTTTGAAGATGCGCAATTTAGAAGTTTCTAGACCTGCCAAGACTTCTTGCCAACAAACCACTAAGCTTGATCAGTGCAAATCAGGTATATGAACTGAAGTGACAAGCTATAGAGGTATGATCAGTTGAATACTTATTCAAGTGCTTAAAGACCATATATATTATTCTCGATATGCCTATGTGCAAGTTTCCAAGTGGATACTAGAGAATCTTATCTTATAGCTAAGTTATGAATTGTTAGATATCTTAGGAGATCACCAATTCTTAGAATCTGGGACCCTAAAGATACTAGGTTTAACCTAATTGGCTATATAGATATAGATAATGCAGGTTGTAAGAAAGACAGGGAAGTCATTCCTAGAAGCTGTCATTATTTCCAGCAAATCTGTTGATCTCTTCACACCACGTATGGAACAAGCGCATGGACACCAGGTATCATTTCTTTCGAGATTGTCCTTAGTAGAATAACTTGCAGATATTTGTTAAACAACTTGATGAATTTATTTTATCTAAGTTGGTTAGTGAACCAGGGATATTAATTATATGAACATTTATTGGAAATCCCATCTGCATGGAATTCTCAAATGAGTTCACAAGTATTAAATTTTCAATATTTAAAGGACTTGTGAATTTATTTTTAAATCCAGTACCTCATATTTTTTGCTATTAGTTTAATTATCATGCTTATAATGTAATATGCATAAGTGGTAGTTAAATTATTTAGCATAAGTTAGAAGCATAATTATTTGTATGTTAAATATTTAATGAGTATTAGTCAAGATGTCTTGCTTAATTGCTCTGATATTTTGCTCTGATATTCTTAAATATTTTGTTACAAATAATTGTGATACTTTTAGTATTAGTGACAGTATTTAGAATTTATGTTCTAAGTAATTAATGCATATTTCAAAACTCACTAATATTGGAAGACGGAGTATTTTCTAAGTCATGTGTATAAAACTCTCAATATTTTATATACTTAGAAAATATTTCTAAAATTTGATTTTATTTGCGAGGAGTTGTAATTAGGATCACAAGTATTAAATGTCAATATTTAAAGGACTTGTGAATTTCTATTCAACTATTTTCTCGAGCTTATATATATCAATAATAATTGTTATGAGTATAATTGTAATATGCTAGAGTGACAATTATTAGATGTAGTGTAGGAAGTTATATGCTAATATTCAATCTTATGAATATTTTAGTATTTAGCGAAATTATTTTATCCTATTAAAATTATGGATTGAAGCAATTCAATGATTATCAGTTTCATAATTTTGATTTGATAAAATATAAGAAGCACAATTTCTTGCATCTTGAAATTATTGATAAATATCGAATAATTGGTATCAGCGTGCAATTAATTGTGATATTTTTAATATTAGTGATAACACAAGTTGTTTATCTGAAATCACTAATAATAAAAATATCTCTTAATGCTTATTGTTCTACTGAATGATTGTCATGTTTAGTTAATATAAATATGCATGTGATTGGCAATTGCTTAGTGCAACATAAGTATTTAATTTATTTTAATTTGTTTAAATCATGATGATATAAAACAATTCAGTGATATATTGGTTCCATGATTTAAGTAAATTAAAATAAATTAGAAGCATAATTATTTGTAGTATAATTATTATCTTTTATTACTCTGTAATAATTGAATAATATTTTATTATAAAATAATTGTGATATATTGATACTAATGGATTTGCTTAGTTTTTATTCTAAGTAAAAATTGGTTTTTGAAAAAGCCGTTAATATTAATATATTTAGTTTTCTTTCTTTGACTGATTCCTGAATGTATTTAAAAGAAATTTTTATCTATTTCTTTTTCAAAATATTTTATTCAAAGATACATTCATCTTTCTAAAAGTTTTAGATAAGAAAACTTCAGAATTCTTTTTCAAAACTTCTCTTTTGAAAAACATTTTTTTTTAGGATAATTTTTCTCCAATCTCAAAATCTTTTATCATCTCCCAAAAGCTAGTTTTAAAAGTTTTATCTTTAAAAGCTTTATCTTTAAAAGCTTTTTCTCTCTTTTGAAAATTTGTTTTAACTTCGAGGTATCAATCACTTGTAAAATTATTTGTTTTCAAATACTTGTCTCAATGTATGTTTTACATTGATTCATAGTACCTAAACAGTGGTTGTTGCTTTGAAGGCCTAGTACTGTATTGTTAAGCAATCATCCAACCCCAATTGTCATGTTTTTATTTAAAGTCGGGGATACTATCAGGCAGACGAAAATGATGTAAATCATAATTGCATTATGAGTCGGAAAATCATTGTCTTCTATCTGATAAGGATGTTTTGCAAAACTGTTTTCAAAACATACAGTGCTTAGGTTTAATGGAAAAGAGACATTTTATTGAGATAGAATTTGGTAAGAGAGTTGAATTTCTTCTTGGATGAAAATTCCCGCGTTTTATTATGGGAAGTTTGCCTTATAAGAAATTCATAAGGAATAGAATTTTTCTCTGATATTCCCGAGTTTTATTATGGGATAAGTATCTTAAAGAAAATTTCTATTGGTGTCAGGCTCTTAAATGATATATCTTTAGAACCGACAAAACTCTTTTATTAAAAATGCTTTAATGCAATCCATTACCATTCCTTCATATATTTTTCTTTCTCCTTGAGATGAAAAATATGTTTTGGAATGTTAAAGTGATTATCTTTTTATCTTATTTAAATGATTTTATCCGTTTAGCCCCCAGTGGCTACAGAAGCTGGCCAGGAGGTTGAAAACCCATCAATCTCTTACCCATGCCTTAATACCAAACACTCATTCATCCACTTCCATATATTAACCCTTGGAGTTATAAGGAACACATGTTAGTTAGAGGTTGATAAGGGAGAAACTGCATTTTATGCAACAAATAAGGATGAAGTCGGAAGTGCACCCACAGCTCTACCTCCAGCGAAGTAAAGAAGTATCTAACTGAGGTATCTGTAAGCTCATCTGTATCTTCTCAAAAGGATGCAGAGCTGGAAAGGCAATAAAACTGTCTCTGGAATCATTCTCTCAACAGGGTGAGTCCATTAAAATTCGCTCGTCAGCCAGAGCAACTTGTAATGAGTCAAGCACACTACCGACACTAACGCTGATGGTAAGCCTAAACAGATAAATTCTAGGAACACATTACAAGGCGTGCACAGTGAGAGGTATAAGCATTCAGAGGAGATACGGACTCTAGTTAGCCATAGAGTACATTGTCCAATGTATCTACCTCAAACAGAAGTTAATCTTCTGCATCCCGAAAGGGAGATCTCTTGTTCAGATTTATCTAGGCTTGAGAGGCAACTGCTTGACAATTCTTCGGATGAGTCAAGTAGGGTATTTTATACAAAATTCCCGTCACAGGGTTATGAGGGAAACGTAGACTCTAATTTGCCATTCATTACATTGTCTACTATGTCGCCCCTCCTGGAAGGAACATTTCCAGATCCTGAAAAGGAATGTCCACCTCCCGTTTACGGAAAAGGTGTGAGGCAACCCCTTGATAGAACAAGGCAGGATTCCCTAATAGATATTAATATCTTGGGATAACCCATCTCAAAGAGGTGAGGCTCCACTAGATAGTGATTTAGCAAAAGCTATTGAGTCTGGTGCTGAGACAGTGCTTATGCATGATAGATCAAGAACACCTCAATGAGGCAATTCTCCACTTGATAGTGATTCAGTTTATTCTGATGAATTAGGTGATGAGAATATAAATGAATTGACGGATTTCACTTGCAGGTACAAAAGGCTATATTTGAAATGCAGAGTGAAAGTGAGAGAGAGAAACACTTAAGTGAAAGTGAGGGAGAGATACACTTGAGTGAGAGATAGGGAGAGAAAGAGTGAAACACTTCTAAGTGCTCGACACTTAAGTGTAAACACCAACAGAACGTAGTAGAAGTGAGGAAACCTGTTGGACTTAAATCAAGTCTAGCCTATTTAATTATCTGTCTTGCTGTAACTCAGTTTGTACTTCTGTAATAGACTAGTGACTTAGTTATTCATGTGTAATTTGCAGATAGAAGTTTTCTCTGTTTACTTTCAAATTGTAAATAAATTCAGAAATAAAGTCAGTTAGAAGATTCAAGTTGAATCATGCAACCAGACAAAGAAGACTATGAAGAAATAAGAGAAGTTATCTGAGAATTCTACTAAGGCAAATTACTTGGTCGAGAAGTCAGCTATTCGAGAAGTCAGAACTGTGGAAACATTTCGAGAAGTCTCAAAACTCTTATCTGCTCAGTACTCGATGGAGAAGTCAGTCATTCGACAAGTCAAGTATTGAAGCCAATCGAGAAGTGTTAATTATGAGTCATTTGAGAAGTGAAAATAAACAATTCGAGAAGCTAGCAAATGGAGCATTCGAGAAGTAATAAGGCTGAGTCATTCGAGAAGTCAATATCAAGCATGTATTCGAGAAGTCTAGTCTGATCGAGAAGTTATCAAGCTGAGTATGCGATCGAGAAGTCTAGTCATTCGAGAAATCAAGTATTCAGGACCAATCGAGAAGTCACAGCTGTTCGAGAAGTCAATCTCCTTGACTTATCGAATCAATTTCAAGAAGAGTACTCGACTGCAAAAGAAGCTAGTTTCAAGGAAGAATTGCAGAACAAGACAGATGATGTTGCAGCTTTGTTTATGCAGGATAAGTCAAACCTGCACAGATAGAGACAAGTCTACAATGCTGCTGGGAAGATAAGTCAAGAAAAGTGACAGAAGAGATAAGGCAGGATGGAGCAGACTGTCACAGCAGTGTTAGCTAGAAATAGTCATTAGTCAAATGTAAAGCAGGTCTTGTCTGTTTCTAGTTTTAGCACAACTATCATTAGTGAGCATGTGCACAGGACATGTTGTCTATATAGCTAATGCACAGTCAATTGATAACATGTGAGATACATAGAGCACATAATTGTAATATCTACTTTGAGTTGTAATCTTCCCAGAAGAGAAGCTAAAATTCAAACTGAATTTCAGATTGTAGCAAAGTTCATTCTAATATAAATTAGATTGAAAGTTACATCTGTGTTTACCTTATTTATTGTTATATGTCTTGATAAACACTATCGTAATTTCATCAGTTCTTCAAGCTTCGAACAAATTCTTTTTCTAAACAAGAAAATTTTGAAGTATACATTCACCCCCCCCTGTAACTTCTGGGTCTCTAAAATCCTAACAAGTGGTATCAAAGCAGGCTGTAAACATAATTACAGACTAAAGATCTAAGATGAGTTCTCAGAATTTAAGCAGTATCAAGATTCCTACTTTTGACAGAGAAAACTACATTCTATGGAAGAAGAAGATGTTGTTGTTCATAAAGACTGCAAATCCAATGTATCCAGAAATATTAAAGAATGGCCCCTTCATGCCAGTGACTCTTGTTCCTGAAACTACTAGTGGGTCTGAAGTTATTCCTGCTACATGGATACCTAAAGACCCATCTCAGTACACGGACACAGAGAAAGAGAAAGTGTCTCTATACAATAGTTTGATGCTCATCTTGATTGAGTCCTTGGATATTGTGATGTACAACAATATTGTAAATTGCACATCTGCCAAACACATTTGGGAGACAATAGAGATTCTGTGTGAATGAACTGAAGAAGTAAGAGAAAATCAAAGGCAGCTTCTTGTTTCTCAGTATGAAGCATTTATGTCAAAACCCAATGAAGGCATAACTGAAGTCTTTGAGAGGTTTAATAAACTAATCAATGACCTTCAACTTCATGGGAAATATTATGAAACAAAGGAGAAGAACATGAAGTTTTTGTTGACTCTTCCAGAGCACTTGGAACACAAAATATCTGCAATAAGAGAAGGGAGAGACTTAACAAAATTGCCATTAGAGACCCTCTATGGAATACTAAAGACATATGAACTTGAGTTTCATCAAAAGAAGGCCATTTTGGCAAATAGAGGAAAAATGACAAATGTCTCAAATGCCTTGGTTGCAAAGGAGCCATCTACAATAGTGAAGACTGGTACAAGCAAAAAGGAAAAGAATGAAAGACTTGAAGAACATGAAAAGGAAGAAAAAGACTCTATCAACAGTGAGTCAGAAGATGAGGATTTCTACACCATTGAAGAACTTGAAAGCATGGACAACAAAACCATGGCCTACATGGTAAAGAAGTTTGGAAATTTGAGATTCAAAAGAAACAAAAGCTTCAAACATAAGCCACCTTTCAAGTCCTCCAGCAAAGGAAAGAATCCAACAAGAAGCAACACAAATGATGGATATAAAACTGAAACAGTTGATAGATCCAAGATAAGATGCTACAACTGTAATGAGCCTGGACACTTTGCAACTGAGTGTAGAAAACCCAAAGCAGTTAAGAAAGACAAAGATTACTTGGAATTGGAGGCCAAGTATGAAGCTCTTCTCAAAAATCAGTCAGGAAAGGCTTATATTTTTGAAGGAAAATGCTGGGATGACACAGATGAAGATGAAGAAGAAGAATATGGAAATGTGGCACTTATGGCCAACTCAGAAAATGGATCTTCATCCTCAACATCTCAGGTACCCTCATTAATCTCTCTTGACATGTCAAACTCACAATATAAGAAAACTGTGGAAGAATTGCGCATTAAAATGTTTAATATTCATACCAGTATGACTGCTGCATATGAGGAAATTGCTAGATTAGTGAAAATAAATGATGAACTAACTGCTAGGAATGAAGCTTTGGAATTGTCTGTGATAACTCTGGAGAACCTGAAATAGGAAACTGAATATCTGAAAAATAAGGTTGTTTGTTCTGAACAAATTGAAAAATTTCTTAAAGAACAAATTTCTGAAAATGAGCTAAAGATCAGATCTTATCAAAACTCAGCAACTGTAATTCAAGAGTTCCATGATAAGAATAAGGAAAACACTAGAATTGGGATTGGTTTTGATTATGATAATCTCAAAAAGAAGAAATCTGTTTCAATAAAAGAAAAGAAAATTGAAATTCCTGGGAACCCTCACATTTTGAAAAATGTTGAAGGACCAATCTTCAAGAAAGCAACTGGTGAATTTGATGAGGTTAGCATGGTCATTAAACAGCAGTTGAATGATGAAGATAAGGAATAGACTAAAAGTCATGAGCCTTTTATTGAAAAAGATGAATTCACAATCAAAATCAAGGCCATTCCTGTACAACTTAAAACCAAACAAACTGATCTGAAAAATGGCATCATGCATACCAAGAAGAAAAAGACCAACAGAAATGGAAAAGTAGGTATCAACAAACACAACAATTATGCACCTATTCATAATGCTCCAAGAAAGATTTGTAACAATTGTGGTTCAACAAATCATCTTACACATGTGTGCAAAAAGCCTGTTGTTGGAAATAGTGAGTATGCTTGTGGTCATGTTAAATCCTTGATGCATGATGAACATAACTTCTGTGATAAGTTTGACTGTATGCCATGTAACATGAATATCATGACTACCTGTTTTAAGCTCAGAAAACAATTTATTGATGGATGCATAAGTCAGAATCTGAACATCAATAATTCTAGGTCTAAATCTACAAGTCCTGTAAAGCAAAGAAAAATTCTATGTCACCTAAACATGCATCTAGTTCTGAAAGCATCAATCAAGCAAAATGTCAGGATAAGAAGATTGAGAACATGCATGTGCAGGCAACTAGGAATGCTAAGAAAAGGAATGATATTCATGTCTCTAAGCACAAAGGACCCAACCTAGTTTTGGTACCAAAGAAAACTTGATTTGTGTTTATTTGCAGGGCACAGGTAAGAAGAAGGTCATGTGGATTCTGGACAGTGGATGTTCAAGGCATATGACTGGTGACAAGGCCCTGCTGTCACAATTCAGAGAAGAGGCTGGCCCAATGGTGACCTTTGGAGACAACAACATTGGTTTCACCATGGGATATGGCAAATTGATTCATGGAAATGTTGTCATTGAAGATGTATCCCTGGTCAGTGGTTTGAAGCACAACCTTCTCAGCATCACTCAATTCTGCAATAAAGATCTGAAGGTAGAGCTTGAAAAGGATCTGTGTCTAATAACACACAGGAAGTCTAGGGAGATTGCTCTGCAAGGAGTAAGGAAAGGAAGCTTGTTTGTAGCAGATCTGGACTATGCAAATAAGGAAAAGATTTGCTGCTTTTACACTAAAGCCATAGAGAATGAAAGATGGCTTTGGCACAAGAGGTTGTCTCATCTAAACTTCAAGAACATTAATTCTCTAGTCAAAAGAGAATTAGTGAAGGACTTGCCCACACTTGAATTCTGCATAGAAGGATTGTGTGAGGCATGCCAGAAAGGAAAAATGAAAAGGTCAAGTCACAAAAGCATGGAATTCACCTCAATAACCAAACCACTGCAATTAATTCATATGGATCTATTTGGACCAGTAAATGTTATGTCAATGTCTAAGAAAAGGTTTGCCCTAGTTATGGTTGATGACTTTTCAAAGTACACTTGGGTAGAATTCTTGCACTAAAAAAGTGAAGCTCCTGAAATCATTATTGAAAACTTGAAGAGATTGGATAAAGGCCCTACTCCTGTAGTTTCCATAAGGAGTGACAATGGCACAGAATTCAAAAATGTTGTACTCAATGAATTCTGCAAAGAAAAAGGAATCACTCACCAATTCTCAGCTCCAAGAACTCCACAGCAAAATGGAGTGGTTGAAAGGAAGAATAGAACACTTATTGAAGCTGCAAGAACCATGCTAGCTGAAGCAAATTTACCAACCAGTTTTTGGGCTGAAGCTGTTAGAACTGCATGTTACACTCAAAACAGAACACTAATCACAAAACCAGTTGGAAAAATTCCTTATCACATCATGACAAATAGAAGACCATCTGTAAGATATATGCATGTGTTTGGAACAAAATGTTTTGTTCTCAAGGATGATGTTAATAACCTTGGGAAATTTGAAGCCAAGGCATATGAAGGAATCTTTGTGGGATACTCTTTAGACAATACTGTCTACAGAATATATGTGATTGATCAACAAAGAATTATGGAAAGTACAAATGTGACATTTGATGATTTCAAATTTCCTGCTATGAACCTGGAAGGTGAAAACTGTGACACCTTAAGATTTGAAAATGAAATAGAGCCTGAAACTGTTGCAGTTGACAATGATGTCAATGCTCATGAAGGATCACATGTGGACATCTCACATGGAACTAATATGGAAAAATTGAATGAATATTTCAGCCATATTCAACTTGAGAATTCTCCACACAACCCTAGCACTTACTCAGGGGGAGATTCTCAAGGATCAGCAACTAATGGTAATCCACTCAATCAGGACGAAACTTGTTCAAGTGACAGAGATGGAGCTCATCAAACAAAATGGAAAAGAGCTCACACAGCTGATCAAATCATTGGAAATCCTGATGAAAGTGTGAGGACAAGAAGAGCAACTATGAATGAATGCTTATTTGCTTGGTTTCTGTCTCAGAATGAGCCAAAAAGGATTGAAGAAGCTATGCTAGATCCTGACTGGATAATTGCAATGCAGGAGGAACTGAATCAATTTGTAAGAAACAATGTATGGGAACTAGTGCCACCTCCAAAGGATAGGTCAGTGATTGGCACTAAATGGGTCTTCAGGAATAAAATGGATGAACATGGAATTGTGTTAAGAAACAAAGCAAGGCTGGTTGCAAAAGGCTAATCACAAGAAGAAGGCATTGATTATGATGAGACCTTTGCTCCTGTTGTAAGATTGGAAGCAATAAGAATTTTTCTAGCATTTGCAGCATATTCAAATTTTAAGGTCTATCAGATGGATGTCAAAAGTGCATTCCTCAATGGTGAATTAAAGGAAGAAATTTATGTGTAACAACCACCTGGCTTTGAAGATCCAAATTTTCCTGACTTTGTTTACAGACTCATCAAAGAATTGTATGGACTTAAACAAGCTCCTAGGGCATGGTATGACACGCTGTCATAGTTTCTTCTAGAAAATCAATTCACTAGAGGAGTCATTGATAAAACTCTTTTCTACAAAAAGCATGGTGAGGATATCATACTGGTGCAGATCTATGTAGATGATATCATCTTTGGCTCTACAAATGAAAAGCCGTGTCAAAGGTTTTCCAAGCTGATGCAAAGTGAATATGAAATGAGTATGATGGGAGAACTTAATTATTTTCTAGGTCTTCAAATAAGTCAGAGGACAGATGGCATCTTCATAAGTCAAACAAAGTATGTCAATGATTTGCTAAAAATGTTTGACATGCAAGATTGCCCACCTGCCAAAACTCCAATGTCTACAGCCACAAAGCTTGATGATGATAAGAAAGGAAACAGTGTAGACATGAAGACTTACAGAAGGATGATTGGATCTCTACTTTATCTCACAGCTAGCAGACCTGATATCATGTTTGTTACATGTCTATGTGCAAGGTTTCAGGCAAATCCAAAGGAATCTCATCTCATTGCTGTCAAAAGAATTCTGAGATATCTTAAGGGAACACCTTTCATGGGATTATGGTATCCTAAAGAAACAGGATTCAACCTAGTTGGATTTTCAGATGCTGATTTTGCTGGATGCAGAGTGGATAGGAAAAGCAGTTCAGGAAGCTGTCAATTTCTAGGACAAAGATTGGTGTCATGGTTCTGTAAAAAACATCAATCTGTTTCTACTTCCACAGCTGAAGCTGAATACATTGCTGCTGGAAGCTGTTGTGCACAAGTACTTTGGATCAGGAATCAATTAAGAGACTATGGACTAGTGTTGGAAGGAATTCCTATCATGTGTGACAACAACAGTGCCATATCAATTGTTGCAAATCCAGTAGATCACTCCAAGACAAAGCATATTGATGTAAGGTATCATTTTATAAGGGAACATGCTGAAAAGGGAGTAATTAAATTGTTCTATGTTCCTACACAAAAATAGTTGGCTGATATATTTACAAAACCACTTGATGAAGCCACCTTCAATAGGTTGGTAAGTGAGATTGGAATGCTAAATTCTTCAGGATAAGTGGCTAAATAAATATATCTCTCCAACTGTTACAACAATTGTTTGACAGACATGATCTTAAATGATTTATCTATGTGAAACAAAACTGGTGTATACTTATAAATATGTCAGTCATATTGTTGTACAGATGGTGAATAAATTCTTTAACTTAGCTTGTAGCTGTTCTACAGTTCTGAGAAAACCTGAATCAAATAGTTATACTTGTGCATTATTAAATAACAAGTGTGACAATTAAAAGTTTCAGGAACATTAATCAATCACATTTACTTCAAGATGAATAAATAAATTTTATTTGTCTAAGAAATAATGATTGTAAATTGTTATTTTATTTTCAAGTGAAGGTAAAATAATTTCTTAAAAACTGGAGTTTGTAGTTAAGTTTGCCATCCTTTCTGACTTCTCGACTAAATAGTTCAATTCTGTGAGTTCTCGAATCATTCAATAGTTCAATTCTGTGAGTTCTTGAATCATTCAATAGTTCAATTCTGTGAGTTCTCGAATCATTCAATTCTGTGAGTCCTCGAATAGTTTAATTCTGTGAGTTCTCGAATCATTCAATTCCGTGAGTCCTCGAATAGTTCAATTTTATGAGTTCTCGAATTGTTCAATTCTGTGAGTCCTCGAATCGTTCATTTTGTGAGTTCTCGAACAAGCTTTATTAAGAGTTCTCGATTGTCTTAGTTCTCGATTGAATTCTGACAGTTCTCTACTAAAACAGCTTTAGAGTTCTCGATCACTATTCTAGTCGAGTTGTCTGTGTCATTTAAATAGCAAAGTAGATCTAACATTTCATTTCTACACTTAACTGCAAACTCAAAGAAACCCTTGCATTTCTACTGTTCTCTTGCTACTCTTGCACTCTCTCTCTCTCTAAAACTTTCGCTTCTTCTCTTCTCTACTTCTATACACACACTCCATGGCATCCTCAAGCTTAGTTCCAACCGAAGTTTTTGTAATTCCTGAAACAAATTTCTTAGCCATTTCCAGAGATGCTGATGCAGAGCCTCAGTACAAGTGTTTCACTAAGTTTCTCATAGACTCATACCTATAAGAAGCCTTGTTAGCAAACCCAACACTTTACCTAGATATTCTTGAACAATTTTGGGCTACTGCAAACTGGGAAAGCATAGCTCTTGAAGATGGTAGCTCAAAGATCGTGGTCACCTTCAAGATTCAAGGGGTGGACATCAGCTTTGATGAAGAAGATGTTAATAAGAGCTTAAAGATTCAAACTGCAGAGTTTAATGATGAGCCAACTGAAGATGAGTTGCTGGACTTCCTAGAGATCATAAGGTACTCAGACACTGTGGACAAGGAAGGGGAAAGGTTCAAGCTGGGAAAAATCAACAAGAAATTCATGAGAAAGGAGTGGTCATTCCTCTTCGACACAATTCTCAGAGTCTTCACTTGCAGGAAGACAGGTTTTGACCAGGTCAGCCTCATTGCCATGAAGCTGGCATACTCATTGGCCTACAATCAATGGCTCAATGTTGGTAAGCTAGTTCTTGGGGAGCTCACAACCAGGATTCCCAGGAGAGGTAATGAGATTTTCTTTCCTCGCTTTATTCAATTAATTCTCAATAATAAGAATGCCAATTTAATTGAATTGCCTGGAATGAACAAACAAAGAATTGCCTATTCCAAATCCATGTCAAAAATAATTTTTGCTACATTGGATAGGAGAAACACAGTGAATGTGCCCCTTCAAATAACACCTCACATGCTGAGTGAATTTAGGGGGTACCCACTTGTGCAGCCTAAATATGGTTACATTGAAGCAGTAGGAAGTCCTAAGGTGGCAGAAGAACAGAATGCACCTAACCCAAAGACTTCTAACCCAACTGCAAACCCTTCTTTGAATTCCCTCGATGATAGTCAACCAACCTTCACATCCTCTCAACAGGGTGTGGTTGTAAAGAAGAAAAAGGAGAAACCAGTTAAGAAAAGAGTGCTAGAAACAGTTGTAGAAAATGAAACAGATGAGTCACCTGTGGAGCCTTTGACCAGGAGAAAGAAAATCAAAAAGGCCACAACAGACCACTCTACATCCTCTCAAAAGGATGTAGAGATTAATGAGGGTTTAACCTTACTTCTAGGTGCACTTTCCCAACAAAGTGCATCTATTAAAATTGGAAGCCAGCCCACTCCAATCTGTAAAGAGTCTGCACCATTGCAGGAATTCACTCCTGTCAATGAAGAAGATTTAGTTGAAAAGGAGACACTCAATGCACAGAAAGGACTATCTATTGAAACTTCCCCATTTTCTGAGGGGGAGTTGCCAACACTCACATCGACTCACACTCTTTCTTCCACCTCTAAAATTTCTTCTCAACCAAATGTGTCTGGCCAAACACATGAGGTTGTTGATCATCAGGATTCTTTATTCCCTGATGAGCCCCTCTCAAGTGACTTGGTGCATGACACCTTGTTCACCACTCAGGCATACATCAAGATGGTGAGGGAATGCATGCTGAGGCATATCCTGATGACACGATCAAAACCACAGAGGTTCCAGAAGTTTTCACTTCAGACTCTGTGGGGGCTCAGGCATATCAAAGACAAGTGTCTTCACAGACATTGGGTAATCTGGGGGACCTCCACTCCATGCAAATGGCATCCCTTGGAAAATTCCCAGTCATTCAAAGACTGTCTCCTCAGGAGAAATCACCAATCCATCCAGTGTCTAATGAATCATCTGAGAAATTAGATGAGGAAATAGATGCTGAGGGGACTACTGTAACAAGTGGCCCTAGCTCTCACTCTCTGTCACAATGGCTGGAACCTGTGCAACAAGACAGGGAACTAGGACCATCATCTCTTGGTGGGTCACTTACTGATGAAAAACTTAAAGAACTATATGGAGATCAATTGGAAGGGTTTTATCATATTGCACAGCAGCTACTTACCTCTCATTTGCCTAATAAGGACTATGCTGCAATTCTACTAGAGTATGTTAACGACCAGGAGAAATTGAAGGAGAAAAATGCAAACTTGGCTGAAGATGAAGAGGCCAATGTAGATGCCTGGTTAGATGGCAAATCTGCAGTTAGTATGGAGGAAGCCTTGGAGTGGACAAGGCAAAAATATCTTACTTCTCTTGGATCCTGTGAGAAGATCTTCACTCCAAGTGCTATATATGATGCAATATCTTACTTCACTTCAGGACTGGAGGAATGTATGGGGGCAATGCCAAGGGAGATTCTGTGAAGACTTCATTTCTCAACTCCAAGATGGACTCCCTAGAGAAAGTGTTTAAATAAATGACTCAAAGTAACATGGCCATCCTAGATAATCAAAGGAGAATCAACAATATGGTTGAAGTTTTTTACAAAAACAGGCATGCAGACAGGCTGCCTGAGGATGTGCCAATTCATAACTTGTCTCCATTACAAATGGATCTGTACTATCAGTCCAAGGCCAAAGATGAAGCTGCAAAGGCCTCCACCATTGATACTTTAAATGCCAGAGTGGATTCTCTCACATCCACAGTATCCAAAGTTGTTTCAGATGTCCAAAGCATGAAGCAAGAGTCTGTAAATTCCTCTGCAAATCAAAGGGCCTCACTAGCTAACATTTCTGCTCAACTCACTTCTCTACAATCATTACTTTCCAAGATGGGCACAACTGGTCAGACTCCTCCAGCTCAATTGCCACCTCCAATCAAGCCAAGTCATTCTTCATTTCTCCAAAGACAAGATATCAACCCCAAGGGGGAGAAGGAAAGGAGAGAAGAGATAGAGGCTGAAAGGTAAAAGGCAGTTATGAAAAAGCTCAGGAGTGAAATTTTAAAGCCCAATTCTGACAAGGATTTTCTTGACCTTCTGCATCATATCAAAAAGCAAGTCAAGGGAAATCATTGGAGTTATAAGAAGATGCTTGACAATGCTATTGTTGCAGTGAGGGGAGTTAAGTTTGAACAGAATGGACAAATGTTCAAAGAGCCACTCATTCAAATGGAGTCTGGTTACTTTAAAGTCTCAGTTGCTCTATTACAAAGGCTCTCATATACTGAACTGGAATGTCTGTACAAGGCAGTGGAGTTGGTAACCCAGGAAGATGAGGAATTGAATAATCAAATATTGGGGCCTCTCCTACCTCATGCTCTACCTGAATCCTACTGTAGTCCAGATGGTGTGATGTATATGGCTAGAGGAGAAAAACTTGCTCATTTCAGGATCCCTCAATATCTCAATTCAGGCAACAGAAGTCAAATTATTAACCTAATTGAGTTGATTGAAAAGAAGAAGGTGAAGCAGATGGAGGACAATGAAATTGTAGAGAAAATGAAAAAGTTTATCTCTGGACAAATCTCTGAATTTGCAAAAGAAGAATTGAAGAACAAAAAGAAAGATGATGACAATGAGGATCAGGACAAGAAGGATAAAAAGCCTGAATCCATGAGTGATAAGGATGGAAAGAAAGAAGACAAGAAGAACAAGGATGAAGACAAGAAGAAAAGAGACAACTCTGAGAAAAATAAACAATATCAAAGAAGAAATCCCTCTAAGCAGCAAGCTGCTGGAACTCACTCTAGTTCACCTACCAAATCTCAGGGTACTAGTGTGATGTCAACAGTTTCTGAAACTGCAACAGCCATCAAAACCAAATTTCCAATAAAGATGTTCATGAAAGTTACTGCACATGGAGTGATAAGGAGGGAAATTAAAAAGGAACAGTCAAGGAAACTGAAGCCAAGCCAACATCTCAAAGTCAACACTGCCACAACAACTAAATTCAAGAATTCTACTAGCTCTTTGCTAGTAAGATGTCCTAAATGGAGAAAAAAACTCATTGTTCCTGATAAAGGTCTACCTATTAAACCTATTCAAGAAATTGTTGAAACTGACAAGGTGAGGATCAAACAGTGGAAGGCTAACAGAATTGTCAAGGTAGAAGTCAGAGACAAAAGGATGTTTGTTACTAATGTTGATGGAGAAGAAAGAGGATTTCATCATGACAACAGTGATGCTACCACTCATGACATTAGGAGAGTGATTAGCCTGTTTGACAAGAGATGCATGATTAACAAGTTGAGAATGATGGAAATGGCTCAGTACTTGGAAAAGAAGTATCAGAAAAAGATTGACAAGGTAAGGTACATGGAGGAGATGATTGAGAAGAAAAGGAAGGAGGAGGAGAGAGTAGAGCAGTTGTCTGACGACTTGAGAAGACAGGGTAAAAGTAGAGTGTTCAAAGATCCTGACAGAGTTGAAATCAAACTGAGAAGTGGAATCACTGTCAAAATTAGACTCAAGTTTGTTCAAGACTATCCAATGCTCACTCTACAGATTGCTGCAGACATACTGAAAGATGCAATTTTGATTGAGGAAATCATGGCCAGACAAATGATACTGCAGGCAATTGAAGAAAACAAGGCCAGGGAAGAAAAGGAAAGAAAAGAAAAATATGATCAGGCAGCTCATCAACAACAACAATATAGGTAGGCTTGATATCTTGTATTAATTTTTAAAAATTTATCATTTTCCAAATTGGGGGAGATTGTTGGACTTAAATCAAGCCTAGCCTATTTATTTATTTGTCTTGCTGTAACTCAGTTTGTACTTCTGTAATAGACTAGTGACTTAGTTATTCATGTGTAATTTACAGATAGAAGTTTTCTCTGTTTACCTTCAAATTGTAAATAAAGTCAGAAATAAAGTCAGTTAGAAGATTCAAGTTGAATCATGCAACCAGACAAAGAAGACTGTGAAGAAATAAGAGAAGTTATCTGAGAATTCTACTAAGGCAAATTACTTGGTCGAGAAGTCAGCTATTCGAGAAGTCAGAACTGTGGAAACATTTCGAGAAGTTTCAAAACTCTTATCTACTCAGTACTCGATCGAGAAATCAGTCATTCGACAAGTCAAGTATTGAAGCCAATCGAGAAGTGTTAATTATGAGTCATTCGAGAAGTGAAAATAAATAATTCGAGAAGCTAGCAAATGGAGCATTCGAGAAGTAATAAGGCTGAGTCATTCGAGAAGTCAATATTAAGCATGTATTCGACAAGTCTAGTCTGATCGAGAAGATATCAAGCTGAGTATGCGATCGAGAAGTCTAGTCATTCGAGAAATCAAGTATTCAGGACCAATCGAGAAGTCACAGCTGTTCGAGAAGTCAATCTCCTTGACTTATCGAATCAATTTCAAGAAGAGTACTCGACTGCAAAAGAAGCTAGTTTCAAGGAAGAATTGCAGAACAAGACAGATGATGTTACAGCTCTGTTTATGCAGGATAAGTCAAACCTGCACAGATAGAGACAAGTCTACAATGCAGCTGGGAAGATAAGTCAAGAAAAGTGACAGAAGAGATAAGGCAGGATAGAGCAGACTATCACAGCAGTGTTAGTGTTAGGTCCCGAAATATCGTAGAAGGGGGGTTGAATATGATATTCACAATAATTTAAATTTTTTTTCGAAATTTGCGGATAAATAAATTATTGCTTCAGAGTGGGTTTGGCCATTTGTAGTGTTTAGGTGAGCTGCCTACTAATTTTCTGTGAGTCCGGATAAATCAATCATGTTCAAGAAAATTAGCAGGTAAATTATGGAGACAAGTTTCCGGGAATATTACTCTCGTATTAATCCCAGAGGGTTTTGCTACACCCAGTTAAAATAATAACTGGCTTCCAAAGAACTGATTCGTTCTTTGCTTCTAGAGAGATAAAGCTAGATCCCTATTACAATGTTTGACAATATTTAGTAGTAACTGGAATCAAGCTAACAGTGAGTGTTTTACAATAGCCCTAAGTATTTGTGACATGTTTGACCGGCTAGATTGTAAAACCCATGAGAAGAAGGTATAGAATTATCATGGTGACTTCTTCTTTTCCGGCTTCGAAATATCTCACTGCCTCTTCTTCTGGTTGGCTGTGTCTCCACCAACCATATTAAACAAAAATGAATAATTCATTTTATTTAATATAGTGTAGACTTTTCAAATCAATAGAATTGATTTGCTTCACAATTGCTCAAGTCCTGAGTTGCGCCTGTAGAGTGGTTATGGTGTGTAGGCGACACTTGAGGCTGTGTTGCGCCAATATACCTGAGTTGCGCCTCCAACTTCATGTGAGTTGCGCCTATACAGTGGTTTCCCTGTATAGGCGCCACTCATGCCTTAGAAACAATTTAGCTGCCTGCCTTTGTTAGTTGCGCCAATACAGTGGATTCCCTGTATAGGCGCCACTTATCCCTTAGAAAAATCTTCAACAGCTTTATTGCGCCTGAAGGCTATGTTGCGCCTCTACTCTGTAAGCACTATGTTGGCGCCACTTCCTGCCTTAGAATAATTCCTTGCGCCTTAACTTGTTTGTTGCGCTTATACTCTCATTGCACTGTGTAGGCACCACTAACACTTCCCTTAGACTTTTCTTGCACCTTGAAATATAAGCTGCGCCTCTCCATTGCTTCAAGAGTATTAATCCACCTTATGTAGTAATACTTGCCTTAGCATATTTCTTGAAATGCTTGAAGTATTTACCACTTTAATTCACTCATTTGGCTTGGCTTGATCAACTGATTTTCTACTGATTAATCAAGGTAATTCTCTTCTAGTTGTGCTGACGCTTAGTGCACTGGTCTGGTTCACAAACGACTAACACTGAATTGAATTCCCTTGATTTCTTTTCTGTTTCAGCTGAGTAAGCTAGGACTGTTGCATTGCTTCAAACACTGACTATTGATAGATACTGTTATTTCACTGGAATCTTTTCTGGTACTTCGACAACGTCTTCATTACTACAATCCAGTTCAAGACTGCAGTTGTCTTCTTTAACCTTTGTCTTCACCCTTCTGGATTCCTATGCTTCGAACACTATCTGTCTTCAATCAATGCTACTACACTGAAATCTGTTAGTGGCACTGCAATACTGAATCTTCAACACTTATCTGAAACCCTGAAAGTCTTTAAACATTGTTCTTCACTGAGGCATGAACATCTAAATGAACTTCTTTCAGTGACCTGTAGTAGACTTCAAAACTTCTTCTAATGTCTTGATTCACTGTATCTGCCTTGTCTTCATTTCTTCCTGATTTCTGTGTAGGTGTAGTATTATTTACTTGTCCTGTTCTAGTGTTGAGTTATCACGATTACTATTAATACAGCTTCGTAATCTCCAACAATCTCCCCCTATTTGATTGTTAAACTTTTAGCAAACAAATCACCTAGGGAGGATAACTCAACTAACAACTAGAAAAAGGTCATCCGAGACTTGTAAATAATGCTACTGGTTTTTCTGGATCAGATATTGCATTTCCAGAATTCTTGTGTGACTGAACCGAAAGATGTTTGTTCCTCTGGCGCTGAACTGATATTCAAATTGTATCATCTTCATTTCTGTCTGTTTGAGCTTTCTCCGTTTCAAAATCCTTCATTGTTTGAACTTAAAGAACTTATCATGAACAGAGCTTCATAAGAATCAATTCCTGGGTATGTCTTCAACCAATACTGAACATAGCTCAAATAACGTTCTCCCCCTACGAATGTGATTCTCCTTCTTATTCTCCTTCTCCCTTTAGAAAATAAATGGAATAGTCATTTCTGTTCTTCCAAGTATAGAATTACAGCTTCTTGATTCTCCCATATATCTGTTGTTTCCCCTCAGGATCAGAAGATAAAATTTTCTTCTTCGTGTCTAAAATCTCCCCCTAAGGATACGAAGATAAGACTTATTAACTTCACCTTTTTCTTGTTATAATTATAACACTATAACTTCTCCCTCATAAGAAGAGGAATCCTCCAATTTCTTTTTCTTGTTATAACTATAACACTATAAATTCTCCCCCTTAGTTGAGGAATCCTCCAATGGCCCACTTTTGAAGATACCAAATGTTAATACCAATTGATAGGTCCTCTTTTAAATGGTTTGTCTTCCAAGGAAGGTTCTCGTCTGTCGTTGAACGGGAAAAATATAGTAACTTTTCTTCCAGAAGCAGCAAGTAGCAAGGGTAAGTGTTTGGCTTGTGGTTTCCTCACTTCTACTACGTTCTGTTGGTGTTTACACTTAAGTGTCGAGCACTTAGAAGTGTTTCACTCTTTCTCTCCCTATCTCTCACTCAAGTGTATCTCTCCCTCACTTTCACTCAAGTGTTTCTCTCTCTCACTTTCACTCTGCATTCCAAATTTAGCCTTCTGTACCTGCAAGTGAAATCCGTCAATTCATACATTCCCAACACCTGATTCATCAGAATGAACTGAATCACTATCAAGTGGGGAATTGCCTCGTAGAGGTGTTCTTGATCTATCATGCATAAGCACTGTCCCACACCAGACTCAATAGCAATTGCTAAATCACTGTCTAGTGGAGCCTCACCTCTTTGAGATGGGTTATCCCAAGATTTTAAAATCTTTTTGGGAATCCTGCCTTGTTCTATCAAGGAGTTGCCTCACACCTTCTCCGTAAACGGGAGGTGGACATTCCTTTTCAGGATCTGGAAATGTTCCTTCCAGGAGGGGCGACGTAGTAGACAATGTAATGTATGGCAATTTAGAGTCTACGTTTCCCTCGCAACCCAATGACGGGTGTTTGTTAACATGCCTATACCTCACACTGTGCACGCCTTGCAATGTGTCCAATTGTTAGGCCCCTAGTATAACTGATAGGATTGTTAGGTCCCAAAAATTATATAAGGTTCCTAGTATATATCTGTTTAGGCTTACCATCAGCGTGAGTGTCGGTGGTGTGCTTGACTCATTACAAGATGCTCTGGCTGACGAGCGAATTTCAATGGACTCATCCTGTTGAGAGAATGATTCCAGAGACAGTTTTATTGCCTTTTCAGCTCTGCATTTTTTTGAGAAGATACAGATGAGCTTACAGATACCTCAGTTTATATACTTCTTTACTTCGCTGGAGGTAGAGCTGTGGGTGCACTTCCGACTTCATCCTTATTTGCTGCATCAAGTGCAGTTTCTCCCTTATCAACCTCTAAGAAACATTAGTTCCTTATAACTCCAAGGGTTAATATATGGAAGTGGATGAATCAGTGTTTGGTATTCAGGCCTGGGTAAGAGATTGATGGGTTTTCAACCTCTTGGCCAGCTTCTGTAGCCACTGGGGGCTAAACGGATAAGATCATTTAAATAAGATAACACGAAATAATCAATTAACATTCCAAAACATATTTTTCATCTCAATGAGAAAGAAAAATATATGAAGGAATGGTAATTGATTGCGTTAAAGCACTTTTAATAAAAGAGTTTTGTCGGTTCTAAAGATTTGACATTTAAGAGCATGACATCAATAGAAATTTTCTTTAAAATACTTATCCCATAATAAAACGCGGGAATGTGTATCAGAGAAAAAATCTATCCCTTATGAATTTCTTATAAGGCAAACTTCCCATAATAAAACGCGGGAGTTTACACCAAAGAAGAAATTCAACTCTTCTACCAAATTATATCTCAATAAAATGACTCTTTTCCATTAAACCTAAGCACTGTATGTTTTGAAAACAGTTTTGCAAAACATCCTTATCAGATAGAAGAAAATGATTTTCCGACTCATAATGCAATTATGATTTACATCACTTTAGTCTGCCTGATAATATCCCCGACTTAAAATCAAAACATGACAATTAGGGTTAGGATGAATGCTTAACAATACAGTACTAGGCCTTCAAAGCAACAATCACTGTTTTGGTACTATGAATCAATGTGAAACATACATTGAAACAAGTATTTGAAAACAAATCATTTTACAAGTGATTGGTACCTCGAAATTAAAACATATTTTAAAAGAGAGAAAGCTTTGTTAGATAAAACATTTAAAACAAGCTTTTGGGAGAGGATAAAATTTCGAGAGAAAAGAAAGATTATCCTTAAGAAAAGTTTTTCAAAAGAGAAGTTTTTGAAAAAGAATTCTTAAGTTTTCTTAACTAAGACTGATTAAAAAGAATGAATGTATCTTTGCATAAAAAAATTTGAAAAAGAAATAGACAAAAATTTCTTTTAAATACATTCAGGATTGTAAACCAGTCAAAGAAAGAAAACTATATATCACAATTATTTTGTAATAAAATATTGTTCAATTATCACAAAGTAATAACAGAGAATATTTATACTACGAATAATTATGTTTCGAATTTATTTTAATTTACTTAAATCATGGAACAGATATTTCACTGAATTGTTTTATATCATCATGATTTAAATAAATCAAAATAAATTAAATACTTATGCTATACTAAGTAATTGCCAATCACATGCATATATATCTACTAAACATGGCAATCATTCAGCAGAACAATAAGCATTGTAATATATTTTTATTATTAGTGATTTTAAATAAACATTAAGTTGTATTATCACTAATATTAAAAATATCACAGTTAAGTGCACGAATGCAAGAAACTATGCTTCTGTTATTTTATCAAATCAAAATTATGAAACTAATAATCATTGAATTGCTTCAATCCATAATTTCAATAAGATAAAATAAATTCGCTAAATACTAAAATATTCATTAGATTGAATATTAGCATCTAACTTCCTACGCCATATCTAATAATTGTCACTTTGCACATTGTAAGCATGCTCATAACAATTATTAATTGATATACGTAAGCTCGAGGTTATAGTTGAAAAGAAATTCACAAGTCCTTTATATAGGGAAAAAATAATACTTGTGATTCTAATTGCAACTCCTCGTAAACAAACTTGTTTTTAGAAATATTTTCTAAGTATATAAAATATTGAGAATTTTATACACATAACTTAGAAAATACTTCATCTTCCAATATTAGTGAGTTTTGAAATTTGCATTGATTATTTAGAACATAAATTCTAAATACCGTCACTAATATCAAAAGTATCACAATTATTTGTAATAAAATATTTAAGAATATCAGAGCAAAATATCAGAGCAATTAAGCAAGATATCATTGACTAATACTCATCAAATATTTAAAACATACAAATAATTATGCTTCTTACTTATGCTAAAAATCTAACTACCACATATGCATAATACATTAAAAGCATGATAATTAAACTAATAGCAAAAAGTATAAGGATCTGGATTTCAAATAAATTCACAAGTCCTTTGGATCGGGAAAAAGTAATACTTGTGAACTCATTTGAGAATTCCTTGCAGATGGGATTTTCAATAAATATGCATATTAATAATATCCCAAGTTTACTAACCAACTTAGATAAAATAAATTCATCAAGTCATTTAGCAAAAATCTGCAAGTTATTCGACTAAGGACAACTCTCAAAAGAAATGATACCTGGTGTCCATGCGCTTGTTCCTTCAGTGGTGTGAAGAGTTCAACAGTGTTGCTGGAAATTGACAGCTTCTAGGAATGACTTCCCTGTCTTTCTTACAACCTGCGTTATCTATATCTATATAGCCAATTAGGTTAAACCTATTATCTTAAGGGTCCCAGATTCCAAGAATTGGTGATCCCCTAAGATATCTAACAATTCATAACTTGACTATAAGATAAGATTCTCTAGTATCCACTTGGAAACTTGCACATAGGCATATCGAGAATTAAGGTATACTTGCACATATATATGACATTGTGTGTGCCTTGCATTTCTAGAGAGATATGCATAACAACTCAAGTGTAAAATTACTTTTAAGTAATTAACAGTTAGAGAGTCATACCATGTCCTTGACGTTTTGCTTGAGTCCTTACCTCCGTCATAGAAAATCCTGGGAAGAGAATGATATACAAATTGTAATGGATCTGCACCTTCATCTTCTAGCTTCACCATTCAGGAGTAGGTCCTAATCGTTGAGTCCCTGAAAATTGTTAGGTCCCCATTGATGAGTCCCAAAGGATCAAGTCTCGTCACTGGTGCTTACTGCTTGATCTAGAAAGTCCCGAAGATTCTGTTTCCATCATCGTCGATACCTTCTGCTTTAAAGTCCTGTAGCTACCAGTTTGGCTTTGCCCCTCATAACAATGCCAATAGTCATCCAGTTTCTGTGAACCCCTACTGTACCAGTTTCAGCTTCGACTTTAGTGGTCTGTGGTCTGGGTTCCAGTTTCAGTGGTTTCTGCCTTCGAACTGATTGAGATCATTTTGCATTGCAATCACCCAATCTGGATCAATCTGTGCTTCTTCAGTATTCTTTAGGACACCAATTGATGGGTGATACCAATTGTTGATACCAATTGTAAGATGTTGACAATTTCTCTTTCCCAACTTGGTCCCGAAAAATATATGTTCGTTTCGATTAGCACTACTAGCCACTACACAAGAATCCGGATCACTAAGAACGAGACTCCAGGATAGAATTTGACTTCAAACCTTTTGTCTTGGCAGAAATGTTCTTAATGAAATCCTTTGATCTTCATTGTTGAGCATGACTAATAGATCCTTCTTTTATTTGCTCCCCTGAGTTGCTGCTAAACATTAATTCCTTTATGCAACCTCAGCTTCTACATCAGTATCTGAATTTGTCAAAGATTCAGACTAGTCGTTCATTGAATGCCTGGGAGCTTGGTGTAGTTGAACGTCACATTCAGACTTTTAATCACCTATGAGTAGCCGAGGAGAATTGTTCCATGAGCCTTAACTTCTTGTCAAGTTACTCAAATAAATCTTCATTAAAAATCAATTCCCTCCAAACACACGAAAGAGCCTCAGTGTTTGCTTCTGGTTGGCCATTAACTCAAATGATGTCTTTTCACGATCTTGTTGAATAAAGCAGCATGCTGTGTTAATTGCTTCAGCTTCTAAATACCTTTTCAGTGCAGACTTCATTTAGAACTTCACTCGCGAAATGTAGTTCCAATATCTGACTTCAAAGTTCTCACAGCTTACCAATTGTTTCCAACTTGATCTTCCTTATTAGATCAATCACCATTGTGACATTTTGTCTGTTGAATGCTTGAACATCACCAATCTGTAATAAGGGTTATCAATTTCAATCACCACTAAGCATATGACTTTTCTTCAGTGTGATGTTTCCATTGACTTTCTTATATGACATACTCCAAAATGTCCTTCTGAATAGAATTCCAAATGAAGCAGTCCTCTCACCAATTTCATCTTTATCAGAATCCATTGCCTTGCTGACTAACAAGTGTGAGAGCTTCCTTTGCCATAGCTAACTCTTCATTGATGAAGCTTTACTAAAAAGTTGACTTCACCTTTGCATCCAAATTCCATGTCAGCTACGAACAAACTTCCTCACTCTCAGTTGAGCGAGCTTCCAACCTTCTTGCTTGAGATCAAACACTTCTCCAGAAAACCCTTGACGAAGAATTCCCTAGTGCCCTTTAAAAAGTGCTTAACTCTTTCAACAAGAAAGATGCTTCCATTGATGACAGTTCTTAAAACATGATAGCCATATCCCTTGTACATCCTTTGCTGTCATCTCCAAAGGTTACCATCGGGGAGGCCTTCTCAACCAATTGTGATAGTAGAGCTTTAATCTTAATCATATGCCTCGAACAATAAATGTCACGAAGTCACATAACTTTTGACTTTTGTTACCTACTCTGCAATCACAAATGATTAAGCGTCTTGGTACTCAATTTCAATTGAGTCCAGATGGGTTAGAGATATTATCGGTGGTAACAACAGCTTCAATATGCGTAAAAGCACATGGATAGAAGAACTAACAATTAGATTACTAATTCTTTCTAATCCATTTCTGTCGTTGTCTAACATTTTTAACTATCTCTAATTACTTAAGTCAGTTTTAGATTAAGCCTCGAATCAACAAATGTTACTGACTACTTAGATAATTCTACCATCTTTTATTATTCTATCCCTAACAAGCAATACATGATATGATATGACATTTAAGTGCAACTATGTGAGTGGGAGCAAATCATATGAAAATAAGCACATAAACAATTCAAGAATATGCAGAATATTTGAATAAGACATTATGAGCAATATCAAATTCCACATATACTTAACAAGTCATTAATAAGAGCAAATATAAAATATCTGATCTATGACATGTTTGTCTATTTAGCAATTTTCACAACATTAGCAGAGGTATTAAATCACATAAGATTTAACTCAAGTTCCAGCAAATGTTTTAGGGATACACCTAACCGTCTAGAACACCCTATCTAATTCTAGATATTCATTTTACTGCAAATAAAATTAAGTATGAAATGTACTAATTAAACTCATGAATCCTAGCATGCAATCTCATTCTTAGCAATCAATTAAGCATTTAAGTCCTAAGATGCTAACATGCTGACATGAATATAATACATTTCAAAACTTAATAAACATACAGTTCTGAATTAGATAAACGTATACTAGTTAGAAAGTGTACCTGTGAAGTGCTTAGTGATTCATCTCCAGTGTTGGTCGTTGATGCCAGATGTCCATTTGGTTCATCACTGTCACTGATAGAATCATCATTGCATTTAACTTCATCAACAAATGTTTTCCCTTGCTGCATCCTCATTAATGCTTAAGATTCCTTCTTCAACCCAAAATAGTGTCGTCATCTTTTGCTTGTACAGGCTTCTTCAAATTATGTAGCAAACCCCTAATCTTGTCTTTCAAATATAAACCATCCCTGACTTGCAACCGCCTCTTGAACTGATCTTGAAAATCTCCTTCATGGAATCTATAGGTAAGGACCTTAGATTTAGAATTAGGATTCCGTCTGAATCTGATGTCACTGAACTTCCTGTTGCCCTGCAGGCTTGACTTGCAGTCCAGTTCTCAGGTTATTCCAAAGTGTAAGATTCACTTATAACACCTTGACCACTACCTTGAGCTACAACATCTTCAATTCAGCTTCTTGGATCATTTCGTTTCTGTTCAGAGGTTCTCAACCTTGACGTCAATCAAATTTGGTTCCTGGGTCACAAATACAGTGGATATGCTAACAACCTGCTTTACCAAATATTATCTTCTTCAGCTCTTGTTCTAGATCATAGGCCTTCAGCACATTAGTAGTTCATCTAAAGATAATTTGGTTGTATCCTTAGATTCCCTATGGCTGTAACCCTGTTTTCCAGATGATCTTCAGTGTTAGCACGAACTTTCAGTAATCTCCCTGAAGAAAACTTTAACGCTTGATGGAGATTCCAGGTGGTCCAGTCTGCTCTCCTTCACAACTCTTTAACCTCCAAGATTCTTCATCCAACAATACAACTCGAATCAACCAAAACTATACCCAAATTAACTTCTTCTTTTGCAGCTTCCAAAATATTAGTGGGATCCTTTTGAGTAGACCTCTGAGGAAATTAAAACCACTATTTCTTCAGTCTGTTCCAGAATGATCTTCATTGGATAACCTTCAGTCAATCTTTGTTGTCTTCAAAAATCGAGAAAAAAAAATCTTCATCTACTAACTTGAGCACCTTCAAATTAGTAACCGCGTCTGCTGCTTCCTTTAAGAGATGAGCCTTAAAATGTTTAATAAATTTAAATGATAAACTTTAGTATTTAAAATTTATAAAATAAACTAATTAAAATTTATAACACAAACTTATTAAAAGTTTATAAAATAAATTTCATAAGAGTTTATAAAATAAGTTTTATTTTAAAATTCATGAGATAAACTAATTAAAATTTATAAATCAAACTAATAAGAGTTTATAGAATAAATTTTATAAGAGTTTACAGAACAAATTTTATTTTTAAAATTTACGAGATAAACTAATTAAAATTTAAATCATAAACTAATAAAAGTTTATAAAATAAATTTTATGGAAGTTTATCAAATAAATTCTATTTTAAAATTTATAAAGTGAACTAATTAAAATTTATAAAATCAACTAATAAAAGTTTGTTAAACAAATTTTATAAAAGTTTATAAAATAAATTTTATCAAAAACTTATAAAATAAACTAATTAAAATTTATAATATTAACTAACAAAAGTTTGTTAAACAAATTTTATAAAAATTTATAAAATAAATTTTATCTAAAATTTATAAAATAAACTAATTAAAATTTATAACATAAACTAATAAAAGTTTATAAAATAAATTTTATAAAAGTTTATAAAATAAATTTTATTTAAAAAGTTTTAAAATTAAATTTATTTAACACGGCCTCCATTCGAGTCAACACAGCTTCGGCACGGCGAGCTTCACTGAGATACGGATCTTGATTTGTAACTTCAATCAGTCTGCTCTGATACCAATTGTTAGGTCCCGAAATATCGTAGAAGGGGGGTTGAATACGATATTCACAATAATTTAAATTTTTTTTCGGAATTTGCGGATAAATAAATTATTGCTTCAGAGTGGGTTTGGCCATTTGTAGTGTTTAGGTGAGCTGCCTACTAATTTTCTGTGAGTCCGGATAAATCAATCATGTTCAAGAAAATTAGCAGGTAAATTATGGAGACAAGTTTCAGGGAATATTACTCTCGTATTAATCCCAGAGGGTTTTGCTACACCTAGTTAAAATAATAACTGGCTTCCAAAGAACTGATTCGTTCTTTGCTTCTAGAGAGATAAAGCTAGATCCCTATTACAATGTTTGACAGTATTTAGTAGTAACTGGAATCAAGCTAACAGTGAGTGTTTTACAATAGCCCTAAGTATTTGTGACATGTTTGACCGGCTAGATTGTAAAACCCATGAGAAGAAGGTATAGAATTATCATGGTGACTTCTTCTTTTCCGGCTTCGAAATATCTCACTGCCTCTTCTTCTGGTTGGCTGTGTCTCCACCAACCATATTAAACAAAAATGAATAATTCATTTTATTTAATATAGTGTAGACTTTTCAAATCAATAGAATTGATTTGCTTCACAATTGCTCAAGTCCTGAGTTGCGCCTGTAGAGTGGTTATGGTGTGTAGGCGACACTTGAGGCTGTGTTGCGCCAATATACCTGAGTTGCGCCTCCAACTTCATGTGAGTTGCGCCTATACAGTGGTTTCCCTGTATAGGCGCCACTCATGCCTTAGAAACAATTTAGCTGCCTGCCTTTGTTAGTTGCGCCAATACAGTGGATTCCCTGTATAGGCGCCACTTATCCCTTAGAAAAATCTTCAACAGCTTTATTGCGCCTGAAGGCTATGTTGCGCCTCTACTCTGTAAGCACTATGTTGGCGCCACTTCCTGCCTTAGAATAATTCCTTGCGCCTTAACTTGTTTGTTGCGCTTATACTCTCATTGCACTGTGTAGGCACCACTAACACTTCCCTTAGACTTTTCTTGCACCTTGAAATATAAGCTGCGCCTCTCCATTGCTTCAAGAGTATTAATCCACCTTATGTAGTAATACTTGCCTTAGCATATTTCTTGAAATGCTTGAAGTATTTACCACTTTAATTCACTCATTTGGCTTGGCTTGATCAACTGATTTTCTACTGATTAATCAAGGTAATTCTCTTCTAGTTGTGCTGACGCTTAGTGCACTGGTCTGGTTCACAAACGACTAACACTGAATTGAATTCCCTTGATTTCTTTTCTGTTTCAGCTGAGTAAGCTAGGACTGTTGCATTGCTTCAAACACTGACTATTGATAGATAGTGTTATTTCACTGGAATCTTTTCTGGTACTTCGACAACGTCTTCATTACTATAATCCAGTTCAAGACTGCAGTTGTCTTCTTTAACCTTTGTCTTCACCCTTCTGGATTCCTATGCTTCGAACACTATCTGTCTTCAATCAATGCTACTACACTGAAATCTGTTAGTGGCACTGCAATACTGAATCTTCAACACTTATCTGAAACCCTGAAAGTCTTTAAACATTGTTCTTCACTGAGGCATGAACATCTAAATGAACTTCTTTCAGTGACCTGTAGTAGACTTCAAAACTTCTTCTAATGTCTTGATTCACTGTATCTGCCTTGTCTTCATTTCTTCCTGATTTCTGTGTAGGTGTAGTATTATTTACTTGTCCTGTTCTAGTGTTGAGTTATCACGATTACTATTAATACAGCTTCGTAATCTCCAACAGTTAGCTAGAAATAGTCATTAGTCAAATGTAAAGCAGGTCTTGTCTGTTTCTAGTTTTAGCACAACTATCATTACTGAGCATGTGCACAGGACATGTTGTCTATATAGCTAATGCACAGTCAATTGATAACATGTGAGATACATATAGCACATAATTGTAATATCTACTTTGACTTGTAATCTTCCCAGAAGAGAAGCTGAAATTCAAACTGAATTTCAGATTGTAGCAAAGTTCATTCTAATACAAATTAGATTGAAAGTTACATCTGTGTTTACCTTATTTATTGTTATATGTCTTCATAAACACTATCGTAATTTCATCAGTTCTTCAAGCTTCGAACAAGTTCTTTTTCTAAACAAGAAAATTTTAAAGTATACATTCACCCCCCCTCCTCTGTAACTTCTGGGTCTCTAAATTCCTAACAAAACCATAGACCAAACACTTACCCTTGCTACTTGCTACTTCTGAAAGAAAAGCTACTATGTTTTCCCAATCAATGACATACGAGAACCTTCTTTGGAAGACAAGCCATTCGAAAGATCATGGGCCATTGGAGGATTCCTCAACTAAGGGGGAGAATTTAGTATACAAGAAAAGGGAGAAGGTCTTATCTTCATATCCTTAGGGGAGAAGTTAATATCCTTAGGGGGAGAAGAATTTAGTAGACAAGAAAAAGAAGAAAATCTTACTATCCAGTGTGCAGCATTGAATAACTAAGAGGGAGAGCAAGAGGAAGAAGAAGCAAAATCACATTCTCAGGGGGAGAACATTATTTGAGCAATGTTCTATATTTTATTGAAGATGTTCCCAGGAATTTTGATTCTTATGAAGCTCAGTTTATGATAAGTTCTTTGTAGGTCAAGCTTTGAAGGATTTTGAAGCAGAGAAAAGCTCAAACACAGAGGAATGAAGATGATATCTATTGAAGATGCATTCAGTGCTAAAGGAACACTCATTTTCTATATAGAAATCTGGAAATGTATTATATGATCCAGAACCCAAGTAGTATTATTTACAAGTCTAGAGCATTAATATTTTCTTGTAGTTAGTTGAGTTATCCTCTAGGGATTTGCTTGTTAATCTCTACCAAACAAATAGGGGGAGATTGAAAGGCTGTATGTATAGACCTATATGTAACATAGGGTTATAACTCAACACAAGAACAGGACGTGTAAATAATATGAAGTTATCTCCGGAATCAGGAAGACATGAAGACTTGGTAAAGACAAAGGATAAAGAAGAAATCTACAGACTTGAAGCATTAGCTCACTGGAAGAAGTTCATTAATATGTTCATGCCTTAGTGAAGAATAAAGGTTGAAGTATTCAAGGATGTGGAAGCAGTGAAGCAGTTGTCAAAGTACCAGAAAGATTCTAGTGATTCAAATCTGCAAATTAGTCAAGCAATGAATTGCAGAGCTCAAGTACAGGAATCGATAAGATGAATATACGGCAAATAAAAAGAATCAAAATATTAGATGGAATCTTGGAGTCTATTATAGATTGCTGGAGAAAGTTCATTCATATGTTCAGACTTCAGTGAAGGATAAAGTTCGAAGATGTTCAGGGTTTCAGATATGTTTGTGGTTCAGCATAAGTGCCAGAGGATTCCAATGTACTTACAACAGAAGCACTTCTTAACAGCTAGAGAAACAGGGCCAATTGAATAGTCAAGAAGGTGTGGAGATCAAGTTCGTGTTAGTCGTTTGTGAACCAGACCAGTTGCACTAAACGTCAGCACAAAAGGAATTGAGAACTACATCTATGTTAGAAAAGAATTGGCTGTATAATCGTTGTGTGCTAAAGCTCGGAGAAAATCAAGTTCAAATAGTAAAGGTAAATTTATTAACTTGGTTGCAGTGAAAGAAAATATTACAGAACTTTGAATCGTTGGAAAAATGGCTAAGGTGAACTACCGATAGTTGGTTTTGGCTGTTTGACTGTTTTGTCTTATTTACCGACGGTTGGGTCTCCTGTTTGGCTATTTCGTCTTATGTACCGACGGTTAGCAAATCACTCGACGGTTACCATTTTGGATATATTATTAATTTCAAATCACTTGACGGTTACCATTTTGGATAAATTATTAATTCATTTCTCTCGACGGTTATGTTTTAATAATTCATTTCGAGTCGATAGTTATGGTTTAATAATTAATCTTTGAGCCGATAGTTATTGGGTTCGACTGTTTCGTCTTAATTGACCGACGGTTACAGCATCTCGATAGTTAAGGTACTCAGATAAATATCCAGATTATTTATTCCATCGACGGTTAAGTCATTCGATAGTTATGGCACTTCGATAGTTGAGGTTTAAGATTGTTTAATCTACAGCCAGCCATAGCATGCCACCGATCATTGATATCCTTGAGCAGAATTGTATTAAGTGATTTATTTCAGTCTCGATAGTTATCAGCAGACTCACCGATGGTTATAAAT
Source organism: Oenanthe sinensis (assembly GCA_028671895.1). Lineage (NCBI taxonomy): Eukaryota > Viridiplantae > Streptophyta > Magnoliopsida > Apiales > Apiaceae > Oenanthe > Oenanthe sinensis. Next base: position 11,473,528 of record CM053798.1, on the reverse strand, counting down.
AAAATGTCTCGACGGTTGTTAATTCAAGAAGTGAGAAGCAGCTCAGTTACTTGGACCACATGAAGCCACGTAGCTGTACTGAAAAACCCTACATATAAATTGAAGCAGAGCCATTCATTTGGAGAAGTCTTCAACAACACAACAAAAATATACAGAGAGAGAGAAGGCAAAGCCGGAGGGGAGAGAACACCCAGAAAAATCTATACCTCTTCACCGGAGATGTATTAGTGGCCGGTCCCTTAACGGAAAATGTTCAGGGCCACTATATATCACTCTCTACGGTCTTAGTTTCCTTTGTACTGATCTAGAAATACTTGTATAGGAAATTGAGAATTATATTTTTGTTAAGCAGCGAAGAACTTGTTCTTCGGACCGGATTTGTTGGCCGGGTGTAGCAACCTCAGGGTTTATATTTATCAAATGATATATTCCCCCAAATCTTGTGTTGTTTATTTTATTGCTAATTTTCTGTAACTGAACTGATTAATCCTAAACACAGAAAATTAGTAAGCAACTCCGTAAACACTATTCACCTCAAGAACACGAGCCCACTAACCGAAATCTAAATTATTTATCCACAAAAGATTCGAAAGAATTTTTTAATTTAGTGAGTATCGTATTCAACCCCCCTTCTACGATACTTCCGGGGCCTAACATGTATTTATAGCTTCTGCCCAAAAACTCCTTGGCAACTTGCTTTCTTGCAACAGTGTCCTTAATGTTTCTTGTAGTGACATGTTTTTCCTTTCAACAACATTGTTTTGCTGTGGAGTTCTTGGTGCAGAGAATTCATGAGAGATTCCTCTTTCTTTACAATAAGTTACAAAATCCTTTTGAAATTCTCCACCTCGATCACTTCGAATAACTACAAGTCTTGTATCTAGCTTGTTCTCAAGTATTTTTATTAGCTTATCAAATTTACTAAAAAGAGAATCTTTAGTACGAAGAAACAATACCCAAGTAAATCTAGAGTAATCATCAACGATTACAAAACCATAATTTTTACCTCCAATACATTCATATGCTTCGGGACCAAATAAGTCCAAATGAAGAAGCTCTAAAGGTTTAGAAGTAGATACCATTTTCTTTGACTTGTGAGGTGTCCTGGCATGTTTTCCTAATTGGTAAGATGAACATGTTTCATTTTTGACATACTTCAATTTGGACAGTCCTCTAACTAGCTTCTTTGAAGACATCTTGCTGAGTAAGTCCTTGTGAGCATGTCCTAGCCTTCTATGCCAAATATATGGTTGAACATCAAGAGCTTCTAAATAATACGTTGTTTCTTGCATCTCAAAGTCCACAATATATATATATATATATATATATATATATATATATATATATATATATATATATATATATATATATATATATATTTCCTTCCCTTCTAGCAACTAGGGGGATTTTGTTAGTACCAACAGTAATAGTACATTTATCATTACCAAAATTAACAACATGTCTGTCATCATATAATTGACTCACACTAAGCAAATTATACTTAAGACCTTGGACATATTGTACATTATCAATTGAAATCATACTATTACCAACTTGGTCTTTTCCAAGAATTTGAAGATTCTTGTTATCACCAATTGTAACTCTTCCTCCCTTTTTCTTTTTTAGGCTAAGAAACTGAGATTTTCTCCACACATATGTCTTGTAAAGCCACTGTCCAATATCCATTGATTTACATTTATTTTGGCAACAAGACATACCTATAAAACAAATAAACACAACTCAACATTTTGGTACCCATATAGGCTTGGGTCCAAATTGGTTAGTTGATAACACATAAAGAACAGTTAAATCAGATTTCTTGATCCACTTTTGGATCACTTTTGGTGATTGATTCCTTGGTTTTTGTGTCCTGCTAGACTGATGTCGGTTATTTGTCTGTCTATTCTTGTAAGCTGATTCTGCATTCTGCAGTTTGAAATGCTTTGACATGTGGCCCTTTCTTTGACACTTCTGACAAATCTTCCAAGGCATACCATAGTAATATGGAATATCATGTTTGCATTCATACTTGAGACCTTTATCCTTCAAATTAGTTTCCATTTCTAATCCTTCTTTTGCCAATGGTACTTTAGTTTTCTTCATCATGGATTTAAGAACTTCTTCACCTTGAACAAACTTTCCCTTTCCTTTTTCAAGATGTTTTATCTCCTGTTCCAACTCTTTGATCTTTTCAGCTTGCTGAGATACTTCTTCGAAATCTGATTCCATAAGTTTGAATGTCTCATGGCATACATCTCTAGCTTCAATGTCTGCTTTTAGCTCACTGATTTCCTTCATCAGAACACCATTTCTCTTTTGCACAAGTTTGTTAATTTCTTAAAGATTGGAAACTTCATTTTTGAGTTAAACAAGTTAATCACTGTTATCATTAGGCATCTTTCCATCCAAGACATCATATAACATTCCCTTGAGATAAATATTTTTTTCTTCCAGCTTGTTATTTTTAGATTTTAGTGCAAAAAACTCATCTATTGAAACAACTTATGTTTCCTACATGGTTAGTAATTTCGGAATAATAGTTTCAGATGGTTTACCAGAATAAAAGGAGTTTATCTTACTACCATCGGATTCTGAATCAGAAACATCACTTTCAAGCAACGCTTTTTCCGTATTCTCTTGAAGTATTTCATTATCGAGACCAATAATGCTAGGTTGGCCATGTCACCACTTGATTCAGCACCAGAACCATCTTCGTCATCACTCCATGACAAAAGAGCTTTTGATTTCTTTTTCTCCTTTATAGCAGCTTGCTGTTTGTTCTTCAGCTTATAATAGTTCTTTATGTAGTGTCCTGGCTTGCCACATTCGAAGCAATTTTCCACCTTTGAATCTCTAGAGTATTTTCTGCCTTTTTCTTTCTTCATCATGTTCTTCTTATGTATGAGCATCTTGATCTTTCTGGATAGTAAATCTATATCTTCATCTTCTGATTCTTCTGATTCCAGCTTCCTGTTATCAGTATGAAGTGCCAAGTTTTTCATCTTAGCCACTGGAGCTTGAATGATTTCAGTTTGACTAGCCTTTAATTTGCTTTCAAACTGTTCTAGTTCAGTAAATACCGCCATGGTATCCATAGTATCTATTATTGGTGAAGATTCCAATGCAGTCACCTTTGGTTCTTAGATAAATGGCACAACATTGAGTATTTTCATATTGATTTCTTCTTGAGGAATCTCCTTGCCAAGTTGTTTGAGAGCATTCTTATTTATTTGAAATCTAGATGGACTTTCTTTGATTGTTTCTCCTTCTCCAAGCTTGAAATTCCCAAACTCGTTCATCAGCTTGCTGAGGTTCACCTTTTTTAGCCCTTTAAAACCTTCATGACATAATTCTAAGGTATCCCAGATTTCTTTTTTCGTCTTACATGAAGATACTTTGTCACATTCAGTAGGACACAGTCCATTCATTAGATTATTTCTTGCTCTGCCATTATAACTCATCTTTGATAGTTCACCATCTGTGAGATCATCAATGTCTTTCGCCTTGCCGTATTTGTTTTTAAACTCAAACGGTCCCTTTTGGACAACTCTCCATTCATGTGGCTCTCTGGTCAGATGTATCTCCATTCTATTTTTCCACCAGTTGTAATTTTCAATTCCCAAGAGAAGTGGTGGCCTCGAACTCGATGTTCCTTTAGGATAAAAGTTAGTAGCCATGGCTATAAGACTCGTACTTTCCTGCCATAAAAATATTAGTACACAAAATCTCTGATACCAAATGTGAATGCACACCTATAGGGGGGGGGTGAATAGTTGTATATGACTAACTAAGGCCAATTTTAACTTTTACCAACTTGTATCGATTGTTACAAACAAAACAGTCTGCTGCTGAATTGTCAGCTTGTTGATTACAAATTATAGAGTATAATAGCTTACTATTATGATGTAGTGTAGAATGTAAATACTGAAAACAATAAAGAACATAATCGATTTTAGCCATGTTCGACCCATATCCTCTAATGGTCTACGTCCTAGTCCATTACCAACCCGGTAAGAGAATATATTATTGAACAATAAAAATACAAATTATACGATACAATAATATATCTCCCTTTAACCCAGTTGCTGAAAATGGTTTGCTGAAACACTATGTTTCCCCTTGAATAATCAGCCCTCTTTAACTCTAAAATCCTCTAACAAGCTTGTTCCTTTTGAACCCTGAATTCCTTGAGTAAATCAGTCCCTTGAATTCCTTAGTTCCCGAATAACCTGTTCTCTAATACAAAGAGTTCCCTGGAGCAATATATTCCTGATCACCTAGATCTTTTGCCACTACTTCAGCAACTAATCAATACAACTTTGTTTACAAAGGATAAAAGCGTTACAACCCAAACTATAAACTCTTGTATATAATATAAGTGTATATAACTATAGAGATCAGAGTTTATAAAATCAAAAGTGTTTTGAGAGAAAAAAGAAGAAACGTGTATATTCATATCTCAAAACTTTTTAAGTTGTATATCGATTGGTTACTTATAATAAAGATTACAAGTGAATATATATAAGAAGCATACAATGGTTGCGAAGATATTAAACGATAAAAAGAGGTTTGATTTGGATCAAAATATTCTTCAACAACTAGGTAATTAGAAGATTTGAATTTTGAAATTCGAAATAGTTTTAATCTTCTAACAAAACAATTTTGAAAGGTAATATCAATTTTTGAAGGATTTAGTGGCGCCTCTACAAGGCATTGGAAGTAAAGGCGCAATAAAATGGTTGCCTTAGGTGTTGTGGAGTTGAAGGCGCAAGGAAATATTCAATGGACAGTTCGTGGCGCCTACACACTGCAACTAGTGTGCAGGCGCAACAAAAGGACAACCAGGCTCAAGAAAACTTCTGTGAATGTTTTCTAAGTTATTAGTGGCGCTTATACAAGGAAACAAGTGTATAGGCGTAACTAATCTTGTTCTAGTTGCAACAAACAACCAGAGGCGCAACCAAACATCTTGTGGCGCCTACACACCACCAACACTCTTACAGGCGCAACAAAGGACTTGTGCATTATTGGAAAATCAATTCATTGGATTTCCAAAAGTCTATAAAATATATATGGGTGAAATCAATACAGACAGTAATTACATTCATCTTCAACATTTAAGACATACAGACGAGAAGCTTCATTAAAGCCATACATTAAACACACCCAACTATATTTAGTTGTAATATTGATTGAACCCATTGAAGCTAATCATTCGATTAGAAGTGTAGCACCTTATGGATTTAATAATATATCTTTATTTTTCCGAATCATTGTGTTTCCTTTACTACCATTTTTGTATCTCAAGAACACAAACACTTAATCCGCAATTAAACGAAAAATCTACCAACATCATATTCAACCCCCCTTCTATATTGATTTTAGACCTAACAATTGGTATCAGAGATTGTTGATTGAAGTTATAAATGGAGATCCAAAAATATTTTTACGAAAAAGTGCATTTTTAGATCTAGAAAAATTTATATTGAAATTTCTTAATTTTTAAAGAAATTCAATTTCGAATTTTTTAAAGATTTTAAATAAACTAATTTTAAAAAACTACCAATCATCAAGAATTCAAATTAAAATTTTATTTTGAGAAATTTAATTTTTATTCGAATTAATTTTAATTTTTAAGAAATTAATTATTTCTTGAGATTTAAAATTCTTCACAACCATGAGTACCCAAAAACTTAGTAGCATCAAAATCCCAGCCTTTGAGAAAAATGAATACATTTTATGGAAGAAGAAGATGTCCACTTTCATCAAATCAGCTAATTCTCAATACATGAGAATTTCGTAAAATGGACCCTATGTACCTCAGAAGATAACACTAGAAACAGTTTCAGATGACGGTGAACTGATTCCTCAAGGATTTACCCCAAATGAGCCTTCAGAGTACACTGACACTGATAAGGATAGAGTTGCATGTGATAATCATCTTCAATGTATCCTAATGGATTTACTGGACACTACAATGCTGAATCAAGTGATTAATTGCACTAGTGCCAAAAAAATGTGGGATACGATTGATCTGATAATGGAAGGTACAACAGAAGTGAATGAGAACAGGTTAGATATTCTTACCTCCCAGTACGAAGCTTTCAAGTCACTACCTTGAGAAAGTATCACGTAAGTCTTTGAGAGATACAATAAATTGTTGAATGACTTGTCACTGCACGGAAAGGCCTACTCACGTAGGGAGATCAATAGAAAATTTATGTTGACACTACCAGCGCATCGTAAACACAAAATCTCTGTCATCAGAGAGAAAAGTGACATAAATGACAGATCATTTATGGTTCAGGAACAGTGGATGTTAAAAATACAGCATTGTTGAAAACTACATCACTTGTAACCAAAGATGTTGCTGTCACAGAGACCATCATAGTGAAGCCTATAGTTGAGAAAGAAGGAATTCTGGAAGCTGAATTTACAGAAAATACTCAACCAGGTGATGAAGATAACTTCTACTCAGTGGAAGAACTTGAACAGTTAGAAAATAAGACAATGACCTATATGGAAGGGAAGTTCAAGAACCTCAGGTTTAGAAGGAACCCTATGTACAAATTCAAGAGTAATAACAATTACAGTGATTCCAACTTTAGAAATAACAACCGAGGTGGTTCGTCTTCAAGGTCTTACAGCAAAGAAGGTTTTAAGACGGGAATGGTAGACCGCAGCAAGTTCAAGTGCTATAACTGTGATGAACCCAAACATTTTGCTACAGAATGCCGGAAGCCTAAGAAAGGAAAGGAAAGAAAGGAGTCGTATGATGAACTCAAGCAAAAGTATGATGCACTGGTAAAGAAGCATCAAGGCAGGCTTATATAACCGAGAGAAAGAGCTGGGATGACTCGGATAATGATGAAGAAGAGACATATGAAAATGTTGTACTAATGACAGACTCTTCAGAGGCATCACCTCAGTCATCATAAGTATCATTTCTTTCCACAGTTGACATTAGTGCAAGATCTAAGCGTAGAAATGTTTAACATTCACATAAACATGTTAGCATCTAAAGAAGAAAATGTTAAACTAGTTCTGAAGAATAAAATGCTAGAAACTAGAAATGAAGAACTAGAGCTTGCATGTGTTAACTTAGAAGATCTGAAACAGAAGATGGAATATCTGCATAATAGAGACAAATGCAACCAAGAAGTAGAAACTGCTCTTAGGAATATAATTTCTGAGTTAGAGTTAAAACTTTAGGCTTATAAGAAATCTACTAATCTTGTTAAGGAGTCAATAGATAAACAGGTCACAGGTCAAAAAACTGGAATATGATTTGACTATGATAAAAAGGCAGGAAAGAGACATGAGGAATCAATTGCTGCGGAAAGTCCTGTCAAGCAAGATATTCCACGTGTATTAAAAAATGTCCCTAAGCCCCTATACAAGAAGTTTGTCATCGAACCGCTAGATGAAAAACAAATATTAATGAAAGAAGAAATCATTGCTGAAGATAAAAAGAAAGAGGAAGAAGATAAAAAGGAGTTGTCTAAGAAATCTGTAAAAATTGTAGAACCTAAGGAACAGATTAAAAGTGATTTAGGCAACAAGAATGAAAAAATGAAAGCTAACTGAAATGGCAAGATAGGTGTTAATAAGAAAAATGATTATGCCTACTCTCTCAAAGCTATTAGAAAAGTTTGTAACAATTGTAATTCTACTGGTCATCTTACGTATGCATGCAAAAAGATAAAAGTAGTAAAAACAGAAACTTCTAATATGCCTGCCATGCCTGCCATGTCTATCCCTCATCAACCATGTGGTAAAGTAGGATGCATGCCATGTGCTTTCAACATTATGTATGTATACATAAACTTGATGAATGCATCATCCAGTACTTGCATTAATACAGATGTGAACATGAATAAAAAGCATGTTAGGGCAAAGACTGCTAGTCCTCCTAAGTCTAGGAAGAAAGCCCCTGTCCCTAAGCCTAAAGACACCCCTGTCAAGGCTAAACCAAAGGGCAAGGGCACAGTCAATGAGAAAGACAAGGACAAGAAAATTTCTATAGCTAAATCTGTTTACTTATCTAAGACTCTTGGACCCAATCAAATTTGGGTGCCAAAGAAGAAGTAATCAATCTATGGTTGCATGTCATAGCAAAGAACAAGCGTGTTATGTGGTTTCTTGACAGCGGCTGTTCAAGGTATATGACAGGTGATAAAGCTCTGCTATCAGATGTGATTGAGCAAGTTGGCCCGATAGTGACCTTTGGAGATAACAACAAGGGATTCACAACGAGATATAGCAATCTGGAAATTAGAAATGTTATCATAGAAAATATCTCTCTTGTGGATGGATTAAAGCACAAACTTCTAAGTATTAGTCAGTTCATTGACAAGAGCTAAAAGTAACTTTTAAAAAGGAAAGATGTGCAATCCAAAACAGGAAAGATGCGAAGTTTGCCCTTCAAGGAGTGAGAAAGGGGAATCTCTTTGTGGCTGACTTATTCTCTGCAAGAAAAGGCAAAGTTCAATGTTTTTACAGTAAAGCTTTAACAAAGGACAGTTGGTTATGGCATAAGAAACTTTCACACCTGAACTTCAAGGCAATGAACTCTTTAGTTAAGAGGGAATTGGTTAGAGGTTTACCTGAGATGGAATTCTGTCAAGAAGGTTTATGTGAAGCATGTGAAAAGGGGAAGTCAAAGAAATTATCTCACCGAAGCAAAGATTCATCAAACATTAATGAACCACTGCAACTTCTGCATATGGATTTATTTTTTCCAGTCAACGTCATGTCAATGTCAAGGAAGAGATATGCACTAGTAATTGTAGATGACTAGTCTAAGTATATGTAGGTGTTGTTTCTAGCCTCAAAGGACGAAGCCCCTCAAACAATTATTGATCACATAAAGAAGATAAAATTAGAAGCTGATTTGCCTGTCAGGAAAATAAGGTCTGACAATGGGCCAAAATTCAGAAATGTAACCCTGAATGATTTTTATATTGAGAAAGGGATTTCAAGATAATATTCAGCACCCAGAACTCCATGAAAAAATGAAGTAGTAGAAATGAAGAATAAAACTATAGTTGAAGCAGCAAGAACAATACTGAATGAAGCTAAGTTACCTCTATACTTTTGGGCTGAAGCAGTCAACACAACTTGCTATACTCAGAACCGTACCTTGGTAAATAAAGATCATGACAAGTCTCCGTACGAGTTGATGGAAAACAAGAAACCAACACTGAAATACTTTCATGTGTTTGAAGCTAAGTGCTTTGTACTGAAAGATGATGAGCATCTAGGAAATTTTAAATCCAAGGCTCATGAAGGAATATATCTTGGCTACTCTCTGGAATCTAAGGCATACAGGATTTAAGTGATTGAACACAAAAAGGTCATTGGAAGCATGAATATAACTTTCGATGATCTCAAGCTCCCAAGTTTGCAAAGAATAGATAACACTGAAACTCTGCGGTTTGAAAATATGAACTCAGATGAAGGTGAAATAGAACCTGAAGCTGCAACAGAAAATCAAGCACCAAATGAGAATAACAACAATGGTGATTCTGACCCTAGTAGTGGAAACAATGGAAGATTCACAGAAACTACTAGTAGTGGCAGAGAGTCTCATTCTCAACCAAGCAACAACTCAGGGAGAGCAACTGAAGGATCTACTAACAGGACTCAGCACTTTAATGATAATCAGGCTGAATAATCTAGAGGAAATCAGCCTAGGCATAGGGTGTGGAGTAGAGATCACCCCTTTGAGTTGATTCTAGAAGATCTAGATGCTGAGTCCAAACTAGACGTGTTTCTCAGAATGAATGTTTATTCTCTGGTTTTATCTCTGAAATAGAGCCAAAGAAAGTAGAAGAAGCTCTAGAAGATCCAGATTGGGTTATTGCTATGCAAGAAGAACTCAATCAATTTGAAAGATGAAAAGTCTGGAAGCTGGTACCCAGGCCAAAGAACAAGTCTATAATGGGCACAAAATGGGTATTCAGAAATAAACTGGATGAAGATGACATTGTTACGAGGAACAAAGCCAGATTAGTTGCTAAAGGTTATTCCCAAGAAGAAGGAATAGATTATAATGAAACATATGCACCAGTGGCAAGGCTTGAAGCTATCAGGATGTTTCTGGCATTCATAGCACCTTCTAACTTCAAAGTATATCAAATGTATGTGAAGAGTGCATTCCTGAATGGAGAGCTTGAAGAAGAAGTGCATGTAGAACAACCCCAGGATTTGAAGATCCAGAATTTGAAGATTTTGTTTACTTTCTCTTCAAGGCACTCTATGGCTTAAAGCAAGCACCTCAGACATGATTTGCTAAGCTAATACAGAGTAGGTATGAAATGAGCATGATTGGTAAGCTGAATTACTTTCTTGGACTCCAAGTAAGTCAAAGGAAAGATGGAATCTTCATTTACCAGACCAATTACATCAGAGATCTATTGAAGAAGTGTGGTCTTGAAGATACATCATCAGCCAAAACCCCTATGCAAACTGCCACTAAGCTTGATAAAGATGAACCTGGTAAGAAGGTAGACATTAAAAGCTACAGAGGTATGATCAGCTCATTACTTTACTTGACTGTAAGTAGGCCAGATATTATGTTTGCTACATACTTGTGTGCTAGATTTCAGTCTGACCCTGAAAAATCACATCTTATAGCTGTTAAATGAATTTTTAGGTATCTTAAGGGAAGTCTAAATCTTGGAATTTGGTACCCTAAAGATACAGGTTTTGACCTTGTTGGCTATAAAGATTCTGATTATGCAAGTTGTAGGATTGATCGAAAGAGTACATCAGGGAGTTGTCAATTCCTTGGTAGAAGATTGGTGTCCTGGTATAGCAAGAAGCAGCACTCAGTTGCAATGTCAACAGCTGAAACTGAATATGTTGCTGCTGGAAGTTGCTGTGCACAAATATTGTGGATAAGGAACCAACTTCAAGACTATGGACTGTTGCTGAGCAAAATTCCAATATTCTGTGACAACACAAGTGCCATAGCCATCACAAACAATCATGTTCAACATTCAAGGACCAAGCACATTGATATCATGTATCATTTAATAAGAGAACATGTCATGAATGGTACTATAGAATTACATTTTGTACCTACAGAGCAGCAAATTGCAGACATCTTCACTAAACCACTAGATGAAATCACTTTCACTAGACTGGTTTGTGAACTCGGGATGCTAAATTCTACTAACTAATTAGTTAGTAATCATTAACTGCAATTTGAAGCTGATAAATTCACTAGTTAATTAATTTTAATATTTTTAGGACTTGTGAATTTATTTACCAAATTATTTTCCAATTATTAAGATTAAATATTAAATAAATACCTTGTGCATGCCTGCTAATTTTATTAATCTGGTATTTATTTGATTTTGATCTTAGAAAATATTTAAGTGCTCGTATTTAATTAATAAATTCTTGGCACTTATATATTTAAATATTATTTGAAATTATTTTAAATAGAAAGGATGAATATTTATATTTGTTCTCATATTTAATATAAAAGTAAAATAATAAGAAGCATAATTTATTTATGATAATAATTTTAACAATTAATGTTATTATTGTTATTAATAACTATATTGTGAAATAATATTTGTGAGTAATTAATTATGATTGATTAATTATTCAAATTGTTCATAAATATTATTTAAAAGTAGCAAAATCTAGGAGCAACTTGAATGTTTAAAGAAACAAGTACATTGTTGCGCTAAAATGGTTTGTGGCGCCTATACAGTAGTTTACCTGTATAGGCATAACAAAAAATTAGTACAAGTACTTAGAAACTTTTCTCGTAAATCAAGTTGCGCCTGTAGATTTTGTTGCGCCTACGCAGTGTCACCACTGTAGAGGCGCAACAAACTACTTGAAGATTTTGTTTGTGTTATTTTTTGCTACAAGGAATTTTATGGCGCCATCACAGTGTATCCACTGTGTAGGTGCAATAAAATACTTTAACCATTTTGTTGTTACGCTTCATGAAGTTTGTGGCGCCATCAAAGTGCTATCACTGTGTAAGCGCAATAAACCACTTAGAATATTTTTTTTGATGCGCATATATTTATATATGTCTTGTTTTGTACTTGCATTTCAATTTTATATACTTACACAATACATACACCAGTAAAGGCGCAAGAAAAAAATCGAGATCTACATTTTTAATCGAACATAACTTAATCATTTCTTTACCAAATTTTAATATGAGGCTAGTTTTGTGAATCCCATTCACTGACCTGCATTTTGCAACTGTAATATCTTCATTTGGTGTAGATTTGCAAAATCACTATTCTTGATCTATTCAAGTTATTGATTAGAATTTGTTAAGATTTAAGTCGATTAAAAATTAACATAAAAATAGAAGTGTGCTTAAAATTACTAGGAGTTTATCATATTTTAATTTCAACTCAATCCAAGTAATTTTAAAATTAGGGTTTAGTTCGTAATTTGCTAAAATAATTCGAAATTAATTAGTAATTTTAATTCGTAAAAATTACCTTTCTCTATTAATTAAATGGGGAGTCGTTTTGAGATTAAAAAGACTAATTATTTATCCATTTTAATAGATGACTGGACTGAAGCAGGTGAGTTAGGAAAATGGGCCCGGTTTTTATATGAATATTCAATAGTCCGATGTGCACTAACTACTGTTGTTCCTTTAAATAGAAATCTTCTTAGACAAGTATACAGGTCTGCTCAAAACATCAAATATGGAAAAAGATGACTCAGTAAATGAAGCATCACCAGAAGAAGAACAAGGGTCTAATAAAGATGACGAAGGCATGGATGAAGCTAGTTCAGACAATGATCAAGAACCAGATCCTGCATAAGAACAACAAAGGAAAAGTCCTGATAATGCACCAGAGGAGGTAGCTGTTGAGAACATAATGGAAGAGACTCAGAACACTGATGTGTACATTCCTGACCTTTCTGATGAACAAATGGAAGAAGGTAAACTTCTGGATTTTGACTTTTCCGCTTTTCTTCAAGATGAATTTGTCATAATATCTACTTCTGTGCCTCAAATAGCAGTGCACACACTTGAGCTCTCAGTGGCCTTAGAAGCTAGCAATGAACTTGGCGACCAACCAGTTCTAACCACTACCAAAGATCAATAAACACTTCACATATCTCCTCAAACCAGAAAAAGAACCATTAATATAGATGATAGGAGTGAGTCCCTACCGAATCAGGAAATTTTTGAAATATCCCCTACAGCTCTGCCTTCTCAAAAATGACAAAAAATGAATTTAAAACCTAAGGCATCTGTGAGCCAGGAACCTGATTCTCCAATCTCTTAAACCTTTCTATTTCTTCGTTCGTAATCTAAATTCTGAAATTGATAAAATCCTGAAAGGTACGGGAATAGAAACAGAGATGAAAACTCTTTCAGCTACTTCGGTAGCAAGTACTGTTTTGGTTAATCAAATTTAGAACCTGTCTTTATAGACGGTTGGGGCATCACTGACTCTTACGAGCCATTCATTACATTGTCAAATGTGGTGACCCCCAGGATTTAATAACTCCAGATCCTAGTAAGGATGTTTTCCCTCCCCAGTTGGGTGAAGAGGAAAGGAAACTCTCCTTTAGAAGGGAAGAGGTCTCCATTCATGGAGTAGCTGCGTCAGCAGCATCACCACTACAATTGGAAGTTCATTCATAGGCTTTGCGGGGGACCACAGGCTCTCATTTGTCAATCATTACATTGCCTGAGGTGGTGACCCCCCTGGAGATTCCAAATCCAGCTCCTACAAAGGAGGTGCTCCCCACATTTCTAGGTCAGACGGAGGGACAACACACCCAGAGAAGGGATGTGGACACTATACATAGAGTATCTGCTGCTTCGGTAGTAGAACCTGTTCAGGGCGTCTCTGAGCAGGTAAGGCTGTTAATAGCTTCAGCTAGCATCATAGATTTTTCAATATTACCAATCATTATAGAATCCATCATGGTGACCACACTGGGTCTCAAACCCCCAATTCCTGAAATAGGAGTTCTCCCTACCCACAATGGTCAGGCGGAGATGCAACCTACCCATAGAAGGGATAAGGATTTTCTTGCAGGTACAAAAGATCAGGATGCAATGAATGAAATAAATGAAACACTTAACCTGAGTGATCTTCAATTCCCTGACCCTGATCAGCCGAGTGTGAGTGTTGAGTGCCGTGCATAAATAGTAATAGTGAGTAGTGAGACACCCACTAACCAAACAAACAACCCACACATAAAACACATAAAACACAGCCAAAGGATTCTAAACCTGGAGGCCCAAGTCACAGAAATTCATTACTCTATAAGGAAAATCTTGGAAGTGCAAGAGCGGCAGCAAAATGAAATGAAAGATATTAAAGAGTTAGTCCAACAACTGTTGGCTCAGAAAGTACCTGTTTCTACTCAATCAAGTTCAACAACTCAAATTACTCCGGTCAGAAGGGAGGATAACCCAACTGAGGGGGAGAGAAGAGAACAAGAAAAAGTTGGAGCTGAAATGATAATGAAATATACAGCTCAGAGGGAGTCAGATATTTTTTACAGGCCTGGAGCGAGACAACTGGAGGAAGGAGAAATCTTTGAACCCTATGTGCCAATGGATATTCCAACTGAGATTGAAATATATGAAACAACAAATGCTGCAGGAATAGATGTCGAGGAGGAATTTGCTGAAGAATATTCTTTTGATAATGACTGTCTTCTAGTTGGTGTAGATGAAGTTGTTACTCAAGATATAGTTCAATCTCAAGATTTGATGAGAAGAAAGTGGAAAAGAGTTCAACACACAATGGAAAGAAGAAATATAATTAAGGACATAGAAGCTAAAGTTGGTCTTGAATGGGATGAAGCAAAGAGTCTGTTGAAGAAGAAGGAATTAACTCTAAGTCAGAAGAAAGATAGAGAAGTCCTTGACCTTTTCAGAACCATAAGGGAGAAATTTGAAGATGTTCATGAGTTCTATGATGTGCTATTAGATGAAATAACAAGCATGTCAGTCACTGCTTTCAAATCCGGTTGGAAGATGTACATCAATTCAACAACACTGGGATTTAGAATATTGTCGACAAAGAGCTTTGAGAAAATGAATATAATGGAGTTGTATGTGCTGAAGAAGAAAGTCATCTTTGGGGGACACAAGACAAATGAGATACTGAGAGATCTAATTGAAAAGATGATTATTGAGATCGGTGTCAAAGCATTTGAGAAGCCTCTGGTGGTCAAGTACTACAAAAAAAACACTACACAATCTAACTTTGTCAGATGAAGGTCTGGAGTCAAGCCAAGTAATGTTCATGCAGTATGTAAAAGGGAGACTCAGAAGCAAGAAGAACAGAACTGAAGAAGATCTAAAAGCGGCTGAGTTAATCTATGCATTCAGGCTGAACAAAGCTATAAAAACTTCAGGAAGATATCTTGTGGAGACAACCAGATACTACCAGGATCCAGTGTATGTGAGAAAAGAGGATGACACAGAGGAACTTGAAATCATTAAAGATTCTGAACTTTGCATTCAAACGGAGCAAAATGGAACAAAGTACTTCTTTTTCAAGAAAAATGGAGTGGAGAAGAAAAAGGAACTGTCAAAACTGAAAAGGAACAATTCTGACATAATCAGAAAAGTCTTTTCTAGGGTTAAATGATCCACTGTCAAATTAGACAAGAAGGCTTTGAGGATGATTCAAGATGTTCTGATGGAAAAATTGGTAGAAGAGTCTATGCATGACACTGACAAAGTGAAAGGCTTTCCAAAGAGAATAACGGTGTTCATGTTTTCAAAGAGACACTCACTGGACTTCGAGTCATTCTCAAAGACAAATTCAAATAAATTTATCACAGAAGTTTTGAAGAAACTAGAAGATCCACCTCCTGTCAACACTCTTGAAGTTGAAGCTAGGGATCTGGTCAAAGCAAGGTTAGAAGAAAAGGAAGAACAGCTAAGAAAGCACTACTCTGAGACAAGATCCAAGAAGAAGCAAGACACAGTACAAACATGCAGAAGATCATAGAAATATTTTTTCAGGCAAGAGGAACAAACTTCTCTTGTACTTGTAAAGAAATCTGGAAATGTAAAATCCAGTCCAGAATGTAATTAATATTATTTCCTGTCTTTCTGCACTTTACTTTTTCTTGTAAGTATCAGTTGAGTTATTCTCTCACGGGATTTACTTGTGGAACTCTAACAACCAAATAGGGGGAGATTGTATAGCATAATGTAACGTAATATGTAATAGTGGTAACGATAACTCAACTAAGAAACAAAGACATTCAAATAATACTAATATGCAGCACAAGAATACAAAAGGACATGTAAACATGAATCAAACATACATCATTACAGAGCATTCAAGATAAAAGGCTTACTGAACGTCAGCGAGAGATGTTCATTTATATGTTCAGGCCTCTGCAACAAATAAGAGTTCAGAAGATTTCATACTAAAGACAGTGTAATGATTTAGTATATTTGTCAAAGGGTTTCAGTGATCAGAAGTAATGCAAAAGTCCAAGGTTAATCAGCTGAAACAGAACAGAAGTCAAGGGAATTCAATTTAGTGTTACTCGTTTATGAACCAAACCAGTGCACTAAGCGTCAACACAACAAGAAAATAATTGTTTTGTGTAATCAAAAGAAATTCAGTTGATCAAGCCAAAAGAATGTAAACCAAGTGGTAAATACTTCAAGCATATCAAGAATATTGTAAAGGCAAGTATTATCAGTTTTGTTGTTTTTTCACTCTTGAAGCAATGGAGAGGCGCAACAAAATCATCCAAAGCTCAAGAAATCTATCCTCCAAGTAAGAAGGATTTAGTGGCGCCTCTACAAGGAATTGGAAGTAAGGTGCAACAAAATAGTTGCCTTAGGTGTTGTGGAGTTGAAGGCGCAAGGAAATATTCAATGGACAGTTCGTGGCGCCTACACACTGTAACTAGTGTAAAGGCGCAACAAAAGGACAACCAAGTGTAAGAAAACTTATGTGGATGTTTTCTAAGTTATAAGTAGCGCCTATACAAGGAAACAAGTGTATAGGCGTAACTAATCTTGTTCTAGGCGCAACAAACAACTAGAGGCGCAACCAAACATCTTGTGGCGCCTACACACCACCAACACTCTTGTAGGCGCAACAAAGGACTTGTTCATTGTTGGAAAATCAATTCATTAGATTTCCAAAAGTCTACAGAATATATATGGGTGAAATCAATACAGACAATAATTACATTCATCTTCAACATTCAAGACATACAGACGGGAAGCTCCATTAAAGCCATACATTAAACACACTCAACTGTATTTAGTTGTAATATTGATTGAACACTTAATCTACAATTAATTAAAAATCTACCAACATCATATTCAACCCCCCTTCTATGATGATTTCGGACCTAACAAATTCTAACCAATCTCTGATATCTCCAAGAATATTCAAGGAATATCCATTATCAAAATTTATTTTGAATAGCTTCTGGGCGGAACAGTGTCGGCTTGCTGTTACGGTTCTGTGACTGATCTTAGCAGACTATTACGAACACTTTCCTGAAACTTTGTCTTTCCACATACTCAACCAAGTTACCTGAGAATATACTTATACATATCAAACTCATATATGTGCAGGATATATCAAGTGAGTCAATCATATAATGGTAAGCTTTATAAAGTAAAACTGGTAACATAGCTAGCTGTTACAGAAACAACTAACAAATCAGCACACTATTATATATCATTAAAACACATCAGATTAACAGCTTTTTGGTCAGTGGAACCTCTGGATTAATAGATTTCTCTTCCCTGGTAGATCCTCATATTTGGATGGTTCCTCTCCCTTTACACTTTCTTAACAGCCTCCATGGTTGACCTTAGTATAGTGTAATCTCTAGAATTCTTCTCAACCTGCCTTGAAACCTTTTGAAGAGCCCAATTATATGATGGATTGGACCTCAAACCACTTATAGACCTAAATCTAGCCCATGTGAGATTCTGAGCACAACAAGAGGATATCAACCAAATAATTTTCAAACATTTCCCACTTGATCTCAATTTGGTTGAAGAGCTTGTCATTGTAAACTTGGTATAAATAAAATTAAATTATAATCCTAATCAAGCTAATGATAAATATATAAATCAGGTTCAAAGCACACATGAATGTAGATAATATGATGATCATGTTTCTAAGTTAAGGGTGATTTAGTCCAAGGGATGGCTAGTCAGCTTTTAAATTCCAAAGTAGGCTTTTATATTTTATAAAAAATCAACTTTTAAATATGAGACATCAGAGACCATATATGTATATATTGTTTATTAATATTTAAAAATATATTTTTTCTCTAGAACATAATAAAACGCATTAGCTTCCACAACCATCAGAATCCATTATCACCATTGCAACTATTTTACCACCACTCTGCATATCTAACTGCTCCACCCCTCGCATCCTCTCCCCTCTCCTTCATCCACAAAAGTATATTTGTGTATATCATTGTTGCTTATAACCTTCAACATCAATGCATCATTCTAATATCACTATAATTATGTTATTAGATTTATATAAAACAATATTTTTGATAGTTTTGGTGATTTGGTTGTGTTCGTATTAAAATGTTATTTTGGTGATCTCTTTGGTTATCACCCTGGGATCTCACCGGCCTCTTCCTCACTCAAAAAGTATGGATTGTGAATCTCTCCTTTTATCCCCCTGAAAGAAGTAGGGAGCTTTTCATACTCGTGCTCACCTTTTGGCATGTCACTAGCCAGCCTCTCATTCATCTCGATCACTCATATCTAAAAGTGTTTTGTGGGATCGACAAATGATGAAGAATAAATGTCGATGGATGTGAGATATCCGTCAATTGATGAAAATCTATCGATAAAGGGATATTTGTCGATGGATATGGAAGATCATTTGATTGAGAGATATCCATCGACTGAATAGTAGCACTTGAGAGGGTATTATTAGTTATTTCAGATATAATATTTGAAATCAATTTTGAGAAGGAATCCAATTTCTCTGAGGTATTATCCTCATTTTGAAATGGAATGTTGACTTCTTATTGAGTTGTAAAGAGGGATACTTTGGAAAAGGTTAATTATCTATCCAGACAGTTCTAAAGAAATTTCAGAAGACAAAATTTGAGAGTGTGGGGCTGCATCTTCACATTTTCGAGATAAATCAATAGAACGTACACTACAAGAAAAACTGGCTTTAATAACAATTTTTCTCGTTTTTTGATACCCATGTTTCCCGTTGTCTATTGAGACTCCGTTTCTTATGTGTCTTAGACAACGGTACATAAACCATTGTGGAAGTATGATCAAGACAACGATCCCTATTTTATGAAGCTTTGTATAATATTTACAAAACACAACAATCTTTATTAAAACTCTAGTCTATTACCATTTCATTCAAGTGTTTTTTTAGTATAGATAGTTGTTGTTCAAGAGGAAAGATAATTGTTGTTGAAACAAAAACATTTATTCCATATCATTTTATACAATGAATTATTTCAGCATGACCATTGTTAGATAACTGACCACAAAACAGTTTTTATAAACAAATACAATGGATTATATTATTTCAGACAACTTTTATAAACAAAAACCCCTTGCGGTAATATTTTATATACAAATATTTTCTAATATAATAATATTATTATAACTACCATAGACAACAGTTTTGTTCACCTAATTGCTTGTTTTTGATATATTCAGATAATGATTTATTTGTAATTGAACTATTGTTTGATTGTAAAGGATACGACATTTGTACATTTATAAAATGTTATCTTAATAACTACCATATAACACTTTTATTACCTCACATTTTTGTGTTTACTTGAGTCGAAAAATGGTAATTATGTTTACAAAATATTGTCTTAGTAACTAAGATACGAGTCTTTTATTTTTGCATATTTTTGTGTTTCTTTGTAGTTAAACAATGCTAATTATGTTTATAAAATTTTGTCTCAATAAAAAATATACGAGGCTTTAATTTTTTTCATGTTTTTGTATTTTTTGTAGTTGGACATCGGTTATTTTCTTTTTATCTGTTGTACATATTTTTGTTTCACAAATGTTTATTTTGTTAAAATCATTATTTTAAGTTTTGCACACCATGATCTTATGAAGCTTGGCTATTGTCTGATGTGATTTATAACACCTCTATTTATATATGCCCATTAATTTGAAACAAAGGAGACAATGGATTTTTTATACCAAGAAAGTAATTAAGCTATAAAAAGTAATCAACAAGCCAAAATTACTAAGCCTAACATAGACTTCATCATTTCATTACCAACTAATATTCATCCCAACATAAACATCCAATATTGAAAAATATACAGTGAAAGTATTTTCACACTAGTTGTGGTACTCTTAACTACTATTTTCACATCCAATTTTTCAAATGAAACATAAATAGTGAAAGTATGGATAGATGTTTGCTCCCTGAGAGCCGGTTTTTGAATATTTGGGGATTGAGTTGGGGATTCCATTTTCATGGTGTGGAGGTCCCCAACTAATTCACCAAAAGTTTGTGAGAACAGGGTCTCTATCACCTCATTAATGATAATGGTAGGTGATGTTTCTCTTTCTTCTACATGTTCTCAAGTAAAACTCCTCGAACTCGTGTGTTTGTGATGGTGTCATTAGAGTATGTCATACCATACATCGATCTCTTGAATATCTAAATACAGTGTCGAGTTGGTTAGCAAGCTATCAAGTACTATTTCACTTGACTTGGTTCTATCACCAGGAAAAATGAATTCCTGGTGATAAAGGACATCTTGTGCATTTGACTACACTATTGGTTGGGAAGAAATAGTATGCTCAGAATTGAGTTTTGCCAACTCGCTATGAGATATAGGAGGATTTCGAACAAAATTCCATATCTGTTATCCACTCAAACGTGCCTTGGAGTAGTTTTTTGGATATCCTCCTCATTTTTACAAGAGTTTCTAAAGAATTGTACCTCACATTTCTCTTTTGAAAAGACCACAATTCTATATGTGATCCTTATCTTAAAGATTAATACATATTTATGCAATTAAATATCAGGCATTCAATATTGAACTTCATGTATTCAGCGAAAGAACATTAAAATCATAAAGTTTAACCTTTTACTATACGGGTCTCACTATATCATCATCATAAGAATATGTCAGGGGTTATCCCCATAGCCATTTGATTATCATAATTTAATTTAGCCATTAAACCAAGTTCTTGGGACCTTAATTCGGTTGGGTATCCACCATGACACCATTAAATAATAGGCTTAAGGCCCATCCATTTTGATGATTTATTAAATTGTTCTTTTGATAACCTTTTGGCTAACGGATCTGTAATATTATCCTTTGACAGTATAAGTCAACGATTAAAATATTTCAGTTCATATTAATTGTTCAATGAAGCTATGTCGTCATCGTATATGACGAGACTTCCCATCATAAAAAATTCTATGTTCTTTATCAATAGATACTCCACGTACTATTGCAATGTAATTGTATTACAATTACAAGTTTTAATCAATCTTGCCCCCTTTCTCTCTTCCTCCCTTTTCCAACCCTAATTTTCTTTTTCGCCTCCTTCCTTTCTCTCCTCCCTGCTCTTATTCTGACTATGCTGTATTTGTTACCACTCCCCTTGCTCTTCACTCAAAACTCTTGGTTTCCATAAATCCCCCTCTCGCTGAAGACCTCCTACCATATCTCCTCATGACTCAATCAAGACTCTCCATGGCTATCTCCCATAACAAGACTCTCCTTACTCTACCCTTGGGAACGAGTATTGATCCCTCTTCCCTGGTGACAAGGCGATCTCATAACCATGATGCTCCAACCAAGGACCTCCAAGCAAAGATGCTAAGGATTCAATCTCCAGTGGTAATATCTCCTCTTTTATGTGCAGTTCACAAGAGTTATCTAGTACCAATCAGAACCATAGTGTGTTAGCAAGAGCTAATGGATCTGTATATGTATCTCCACCTATTGAATTTTTGTATCATGCTTCTATGTTTTGGAAAAACTGTTGTTGTGGGGTTTTAGACTTTGAGTTTGCGGCTGTTAAGATTTTTGCTCTTCGTGTTGATGAATTTGCTGGTCTTAAGAATATGTTTAAACATCTTGGGGGTTATGTAATTTTTAAGTTCAAGAATGAAACTGTTATGTTTAGATATATCAAGTATAGTCCTCTTGATATAATTGGATGCTTGTTTAATCTCAAGTTATGATCTGAAGACCTCCCTATGAATGTCACTCCTGCCTTGATTACTATATGGGTCACACTTCCCCTGTCTAATCACACGTGGAATGATGTTCAAGGGTTAAACCCCTCCCTTGAATCCTTTGTGCTACAAAAAATTGAAGCCCTTTGTGCCAAACCCTTTGTGATTTGTATCCCTCTACCTAGCCACTAACTGGTTTTAAAGCCGTTTTCTTGTTAAATAACTCACCCCAGATAGCCTATGCTCTATTTATATCTATAACGACCATTCTAGTGCCTTTTGCCCTATTTTCTTAGATATCCTCCCTTTCCAAAGACCTGGCATAAGTAGAGGTCCTGCTCCCTGCCCTGCTACCCTAGCTACTCCCTTTATGGATGAACTCTAAGCTTCTAATGAACTTCAAACTTCCAATGAACTTCAAGCTTCCGATGAACCTACCTTGATTTAGCCTCAAACACAGCCTCCTACACACATTGAAAAAGATAAGGATATTGAGGTTAATATGGTTTACATAAATAGACATTCAAAAGATGTACATATGTTACGTCAATACAAAAGGAAGAATGATAAGCATGTGCTCCCAGTGGTGGAGATTGAAGAAGTTGGCAGAAAGCTTAGGCCAAGGCATGGGATGGACAAGGGAAAAGGAAGGACGCATGTTGACAAAGGAAAAGGTCTTGCTCATGTGATGGATAAAGAAACCTATCCTCATGACCTTCTTCATGATGATGATGATGATGATGTGACAGTCCTTGTAATTATTGGATTGTCGTCAAGCAAGGATGACCGCTTTGGTCCTTGGAATAGTTCAAAGAGGCGCAGGATGCTGCTTTCTCAACCTTAATTAATATTTGGGTTGTTGAACAATTTATTTTCAATTAAGACTTGTATTATGTTTTGTGAATTTTGGTGTTAGCTATGCTGCACCATCTAATTTAGTAACTATATGAGCTTGTAACATGACCTTCCTCCTATGGAGGCTTAGTGGAGCTCGACTCCACCATTTCAGTTTATAAAATATATTTAAAATAGCAAAAAAAACTAACTTCTAACAGTTAAGGTAAATATTAAGCCTTTTGTGCATATTTATCTAATTCCACAAACATTGATTCAATCCTCGACTCACCATTTGTTCGGAGAATTTCTATATCAAAATAGTATCATAGTAGTGCAAGTATTACATGAAAATTAGGGGTCTCAAAGAAATTCTAAATATATGATATGCATTTCAAAATATTTATATTCATATTAGAAATAAAGTGGATATTATCCGTATTCAAAATATCCGAGATATTATCTCAATACGACAATTTTGGATACCAATATAAATATTGGTATATCTGTATCTGATAATAATCCGAATTTAAATATGTATAATATAAATGGGTAATACTTTGCTGCAAATTTTTTACTAAATTTTACTATATATATATATATATATGGTGAAAAGTATCCTTTATAATTTTTAATTTAATTTCTGTCTATAAATACATGTTTATTTTTATTTTTATTTTTATAATTAATTTAGAGAGATAATCTTTCAAAACTATATCTATATTTATCATTTCTAATATTTGATTCTTTACGTATCAAAATCAAGATATAAAAATTATACGGTAGTCTACCGTGATGCATCAGAAAGCAAAAGTAAAAGAGTAATGGGGATAACTACAACAAATTGCTCAACAATAGGTTCTACGGATTAGGAATAAAGCAGACCACAATCAACATAATGCACATGGATATGGACATATCAGTGGCTTTTCGTACTGCGATTCCCTACGATGAATCAACCATACGTGATCATTTACAAAGTGGTTGAGATATGGTTAGTTTTAGGAATTCACAATCCAGTTTATTACATAAATGCAAACAATGATTCAAGGATTCTACGAATATTTGGTAACATTACAATTCTTTTTTGAGTTCGATATATATGTAAAAGATTTTCATCTAGTAAAAAGTATACGTTTCTTAACTCTCGAAATTCACTAAAATTTTATGTTCATTTATAATTTACAATCTTGTTTTATTCTCGAACGGGGGATTGTTAATTACTTCATCAATATTCTATTCTACAAGAATGGGTATATACACACCGTGATATTTATACCTTTGCGGTTATGGAAAATTGGTGTCATGGGGTTTCTTGGTTGGTTGTTCAAAACTTATAAGGATTAGTTGTAGGCGGATCACACAACAAACTAACGTCAAAGCAAATCATGAATTAAAAAGTTTTGGATTTAAGGGTCTCTACGAATAATTGACACCGTCTACAAAAGACAGAATTCCAAAGTCAAATAACATGTCTTATAGGGGGCCTATGTTTTTGCAAGGAGAGCGAACATGATAATCTGCCCTTGCAGGCATATGAGTTTTTGCACAAGATATGATGATACAATCACAAATGTTTTCCTACAATCAGCTTGTTATGTACCCTGTTAATATCATGGCCAGAGAGTCTTATTACGGGTAAGTCCCATGTGCAGAAACCCATGGGCTAAGGCATCATTTTAATCACTTTATAAATTAATTATGTGATCAAATGTATGTTTGTTTCAAAATTTTACCATGTTCTTTTATGTATTCGAAGTAAATATTGTCTTTGTATATATATATATATATATCACTCACTAATTTGTAATGCACTAAGCCGAGGTCTTCAAGGAAACAACCTCCCTATTGTAACCAGTAGGGGCATGGTATGCGCACATCTTACCCTCCCAAGTCCCTGCTCTAAGCGGGATATACTCGGTATATTATGATGTTATATATATATATATATATATATATATATATATATATATATATATATATATATATATATATATATATATCAAATAAGAAATAACTTAAAATGAGAAATACAAAATTATATCTTAACTACATATTCAATTTTATTCTAATGGTCCCAAGGTGGAACCACACACAAATTAAATGCACCCTCACATACACAATCCACTTAATCCCCTTCATTTTAAATTTAATTTTCCCGTTAATTGGTGGACATTTTTTCAAATCTAACTTCACCACATTTTCTCCATCTCCCAACAATCAGTTTCCATACCGTATGTGTTATATTCTGACGAATTGTATTTTACCAGTAATGTTAGGAAGCAAACACTGATGGCTGTCAGAGAATACAAATCAGAGTTTACACTGCTGACGTCATCATAGTTTAAGGAGATGTTGGTCAGAGTTTACTCTGTCAGAGAATACAAATCAGAGTTTACTCTAACAGAGAATGCTCTATCAGAGAATAACAATCGACAGAGTTTGCAAGACAGAGTTTCTCAGGAAGCAATTCAAATCAGATTCTGAATAGGATAGTAAGAAGGAATTCTAATGCAAATATATTTCCTTATGTAAAGCTGTTATATTTCTAATCTGATTTGTAATTGAGTTGTAACTGTGTCTATATAAACACAGGCATTGGTTAACATCAAAGCAATCTTTTCAAATCATATTATTCATAACCTAGCAGCTCTTGAGAACAAAGAACTTCTTGAGATTGTTTTGTAACCTATTCATTATCTTTAATACATGACAATATTCATCTTTTACATACTTGTGTTCTTAATCGATTTACTGGTACTATTACATTCAACCCCCCTTCTATAAAAGCTTACTTATCTGGGCAAACAAGAGAAGCTTGTTTTACTAGAGATATAATTGATAAAACCTTGTTTTATTGGTGCAAATATATGTTGATGATATTATATTTGATTCCACTAATGAGAAGCTCTGTGAAAGATTTTCAAAATTAATGCAGTCGAGGTATCAAATGAGTGTGATGGGAGAATTGAGTTATTTTCTAGGCTTACAAGTAAAACAGACTGAGGAATGTATTTTCATTAATCAGTCTAAATATATAAATAATCTGCTCACAAAGTTTCAAATGCAAGACTCTACATCTGCTACTACTCTTATGGCTACTGCAACAAAGCTTGATCAAGACACTGGAGAGCCTGTTGTTGATATTACAACATACATAGGAATGATTGGTTCTCTACTTTATTTGACTGCAAGTAGACCAGACATCATGGTTGCCACATATCTTTGTGCTAGATTTCAAGAAGATCCAAGGGCACCTCATTTGATAGCTGTGAAGAGGATTTTCAAATATCTTAAAGGCACTATTAATCTTGGCTTATTGTATCCTAGAGAGTCTGATTTTAAATTAATTGGCTATTCAGATGCTGACTTTGCAGGATGCAAAATTGACAGAAAAACCACAAGTGGCAATTGTCAATTTTTAGGTGGAAGACTTGTGTCATGATTAGCAAGAAGCAGAAATCAATCTCAACATCAACATCAGATGTTGAATATATAGTTGTAGGAAGCTGTTGTGCACAGATCTTATGGATGAAAAATCAACTGTTGGATTATGGTTTGAATTTTTCTAAAATTCCTATTTATTGTGATAATTAAAGTGCTATTGCAATGACAGGAAATCCAGTTCAACATTCTCTGACAAAGCACATCAGTATCATATATCATTTCATAAGGGAACATGTTATGGAAGGCATAATTGAATTACATTTTATTCCCATAGATTAACAAATAACAGATATATTCACCAAGCCTTTGCCTGAAGCAACATTTAACAGACTGGTTTCTGAATTAGGGACGGTAACAAGTGGCTCAACTTGACTTAGAAAGTTTCAGATAATCAGAGTATATGTCAGAGTATGTGGTAAATTCTGATTAAAAATGGAGTAAACTCTGATCATTGCAGCATCTAATCTCTGATCACAAGTTATCAGTGTTTATGGTAAATTCTATCAGAGTATATGGTAAACTCTGACAGATCATTCTAAACTCTGACTCATATAAACTCTGATTTTTTGCTTGATAAACTCTATTTAAGTGGTAAACTCTAATATTACATTTAAGACATCATATTTCATATTTATGACATCATAATTATCATTCTCTGATTGAACTTGAAATAAGGCGCGTGTATCTCACGAATGATGGTTCATATACTTACACAGATATACAAACACTTGCTGTATTTTGATACTTGTACTAATAATTGCTCTTTAAATCAGTTTTTGCCACATGTCCCCTAAAGGTTATATGCAAACGAAGAGGCACAGTTTATTTCTCATTTTCATTTTGAGATTATTCATTTGTATCTATTATTCTTCTTTTGCTCTCTCGTTTCACATAAACCCTAACTGTTCAAACCTGCAAATCCTTATTATTTCAATGGCATCCGAAGGACAAACCTTCCAAAACTACACTTTTGCTGCCACTAACTATATTGCTTTGTTAAATAAATCTGATGCACTTGAGGATCATCATGTCATTCAAGATTTCTTAAGGCAGAGTTATATTGGCTATGCTTTGCAAGAACCTTTAAATTTCCTGCTCAATCCTTGATAAGAATTTGGTCATTTGCAAAGTTTAACAAAGCAGGTGATGATGAAGAACCAATCATCACGTTCAACTGCAATGACAAGCACTTGATAACACCGGCTGTAGTTTAACAAACCCTTCATCTTTTAGAAGTAGTTGCGTATGATGATATGGTGGAAGATGAATAGATCAAAGAATTTTTCAGGTTTATAGGGTATGAAGGAAGCCTATCAAAGTTGGGGAGCCTAACAAGACCTAATCTTCGAAGATAATGAAGTTTCTTCTTCGATTGTATTACAAAGGCCTTCACAGGTAAGTGCACGAATTTTGATGCAATCCCACAGCTAGCATAACAGATTGGGTATTCTCTGACCCATAATCTCAATTTTAATTTTATTTGTTTAATTATTAGGCAGATGGCTAACAAAATAAAGGATGATACTCATACTATATATTTTGCTAGATTTCTTCAGTTAATTTTTAACCATTTGTTACCTGATGTAAATTTTGAGATTGATCAGAGTTTAGCTAGTTTTTGTATGAATAAGAGAATTTTTGCTGACCTAGCTAGGAAGGATGCTAAGAAAGGTAATCTCTCTCCTCTCTATTATCCCACATGGGTCAGGCTTCTCTTAAATCAGAGAATGCCTACTATATATGGAAGGGACTTTCTCTCCATGGATATGGATCAGAGTTTAGCCCCCTCTGATTCAAACCCAGGCCACCTTCCAAACACTAAAACCCAAACACTTTTGCCAACCTCTACAGTCTCCCAAAAGACTGTAGTTGTAAAACACACCTCTCAACAGGGCACAAGCAAAAGGAAGGGGAATGCAGTGAAAGAATCTTCTCCTAAAAAGTGAAAATTGATTGATGAGGATTCAGATTATGATGAAGGGTTGGTTTTTGCTAAGAGAAAAATTGTTGAATAGGCTTCTGAGATACCCCCTGCACCTTTTATGAAGCCATTCACAGTGAATCCAATGCATGAGGTGAAGAAGAAGAAGAGAAGATTAGTCAAGCATGAAAACACTGAAAGACTAAACTCTGATGCAGCAATAAACTCCGATCAACAAAAATCTCAAGATTTAAACTCTGAAGACATCCTAAACTCTGAGCCAAACACTGATGTCTTGACAAATTCTGTTGAAGCATGACGTTGCTAGAAGGCAAATATTCCTTGGAAGGAACCTGGATTACCAGTTCCAATTGAGAACATGATTATTCGGTATGTCAAGTCAAAAGTTGATTGGTGGATAAATGTTGCCCATTATAGCCGTGAACTTATTAGACGGGGGGCTACTGCTGACAAGACAGTCTGCAGGAAAAAATTAGGGAATCTAAATGATCTTTGGCTCAAGGCAGAACAGGAACGACAACACAATTATTTGAAAGATGGGCCATATGTCACTCTAGAGGAAGCTGTTCCTATAGATTCTCTGATTCTCCTACAAACTCACCTAAACAAATTATCAATGAGATTTATTATGAAAGAGTTAGGGAGTTGGAAGAACAAGTAAGGAAAGAGATGGAAGCTAAAAAGTCTACATCATCTGCCTCTCCAAGTTCAAAACAATTTTCAAGAAAGAAGAGGAAGTCTGTCACTTTTAGGCAGGATACAAAATAACCTATCTCTCAAAGTGAGATAGCAATCTCTACATGGCCAGGCACACAATAACCTGTTGATCAAAGTTCAACAGCAGCCACTATTCCAGCAATTGAAGCCAACTTGGATCAGGGGTACAACCCACAAGAACCTTCAGCTCAAAGGGTTGAAGAAGTTGTTAAGGCCCCAGCCACACAAGAACCATCCAATCAAAGTTTGGATGCAGGCACTGAACCTATTCTAGAAGACCTTGTTGTTGCTGATGCTGAAGGCCAATCTTGAAAGGCATATGATAAGACCTATTTGTAATAAGTAGATGGCAACTCAACTCAAGTAAGAAAATGAAGTAAGTAATAAATAATGAGGAAGGAATCAAGTCAAAGAATGTCAACTAGACACAAAGAATCCTAATATCAGAAGTGTTCTAATGAAACTGCTACTCTACACCGGAAGAAGTTCATTAATATGTTCAAGCGTCGGCGAAAAATAAAGAAGTAGTATTTCAGAAGAGTTCAGAAGATACAGAAGATTTCAAGTGCCTACTACAAAGAGATTCCAAGATAAGAAATAATGAAGACAAAGCTAGAGGACAAGACAAGACACAAAGACCACTACAGCAAAAATGAGAATCAACATTGTAGTTAGTCATCTGTGAACCAGACCAGTGCACAGGGTGTTAACAATGTCAGTGAAGATTCATCATCAAAAAGTTCAAGTGGTTAGAAAGGTTATTGTTGAAGAACAGAAGAGTTTTATCTACCTCAACAATAGGCAAGCCTTTAATTTAATTCTATATTAATTAATTAAATAAATTAGTTAATTTAATTAGTGAATTAATTCACTCAGAATTAATTTATTTCTTAAATTAATTAAAGGATCAATTAATTTAGAATTATTTTAGAATGACAGAAGAAAGAAGATGGAAGCTCAAAGGGATACAGAATCAGCTAAACAGGCCTGACGGTACAGACTTTAAGACAAGACGGAAAAAGTATTGACACGGAAGAAATGCAGAGTCATATATTCTTAAAAGTGGAACCCCGGTTGAAATTGATTTATCATTTCCAAGTCAAAAGAAGTTCGGTTCTTAAAAGTGGTGGCATTGTTACAAGGAACAAGGTCAGACTGGTTGTAAAGGGTTACTCCCAGGAAGAGGGAATTGATTATGATGAGACCTACGCACCAGTTGCAAGACTTGAAGCCATCAGAATATTTCTGGCATTCGCAGCACATTCCAATTTTAAAGTCTATCAAATGGAAGTGAAGAGTGCTTTTCTGAATGGAAAGTTAGAAGATGAAGTATATGTGGAACAGCCTCCTGGCTTTGAAAATCCAGAGTTTGCTGATTTTGTGTATTTTCTATTCAAAGCTCTCTATGGACTCAAGCAAGCACCGAGGACATGGTATGACACACTCTCTCAATTTTTACTTGAAAACGGTTTTACTAGAGGTGTCATAGATAAAACTCTCTTTTATAAAATCCATGATAAAGATATGATATTTGTTCAAGTTTATGTAGACGATATTATATTTGGTTCTACTAATGAAAACTTGTGCAAAAGATTTGCTAAGTTAATGCAGAGCAGGTATGAAATGAGCATGATGGGTGAGCTGTCATTCTTCCTAGGATTACAGGTAAAGCAAAAGGAAGAAGTGATTTTTATTAGCCAATCAAAATACGTAAGGGATCTTCTGAGAAAATACAGTCTAGAAGATTCTTCACCGGCAAAAACCCCTATGCCAACAGCCACAAAGCTTGACAAAGATGAAATTGGTAAGAAAGTTGACATCACAAGCTACAGAGGTATGATAGGCTCATTATTATATCTAACTGCTAGTAGACCCGATATAATGTTTGCAACATGCTTATGTGCAAGGTTTCAAACTGATCCTAGAGAATCTCATCTTATAGCTGTTAAAAGAATTTTTAGATATCTGAAGGGTACACCGAATCTTGGAATTTGGTACCCTAAAGGTACAAGTTTTGAACTAATAGGCTATACAGATTCAGATTATGCAGGATGCGGGATGGACAGGAAAAGTACTTCTGGAAGCTGTCAGTTTCTAGGACAACGGTTGATCTCCTGGTACAGCAAGAAACAACACTCAGTATCTACCTCGACAGCCGAAACAGAATACATTGCAGCAGGTAGTTGTTGTGCACAGATCTTGTGGATAAGGAATCAACTGAATGATTATGGACTTGCGTTAACTAAAATTTCAATACTTTGCGATAACACAAGTGCCATAACAATTTCCAACAATCCTGTACAACATTCAAGAACCAAGCACATAGACATAAGGTATCATTTTATCCGAGAGCATGTCATGAACGGAACTGTGGTGTTACATTTTGTACCCACAGAAGATCAAATTACTAACATCTTCACGAAACCACTTGATGAATCCACTTTCTCAAAGTTGGTTAGTGAGTTAGGGATGTTAAACATGAATTGATTATTGCATGATGTTTTAAATTGCATATTTAATTTTAAGCAAACCTTGTATATATACTGTATATATTCCTTAAAAAAAATTATTATCAAAAACAAACAAATAAAATGAAAAAGAAAACTCAAAAAGATTTTCCTTATTTTTATACAGTTTTATTTATTTGGCATCTCTACTGTAAAAATTTTATATTATTGTTGTTTTCCAATAATTGGCATATATTATTTATATATATAAGTATGTATAGTTTTCGTTATTTTTCAACATTGGCATCCTTATTTTTTATTTATGTTTTTACATTTTTGTTTATATATAAATATGCGCTGATTATTTCACGTCTCTTTTGAGAAGTAGGAAAGATCTATGAGCTTGATCATCCAATTGTTTCTAATAGTTAGATCCCAAACATTGACATCAATCTCTATCCAAGATCTTAGAACCAAACACACAAACACAATCACATCCGTCTCTCTAAACCATTAAACAGAATACCTAATTGTTAAGAATGAGGGAGCCAATGCCTTGATTGCATTTGATAAGGTTGGTATTGTGAGTGATCCAACAGCTCTGTCTCTAGAAAGGTGATTCATATATATAAAAGTTGAGACAACTGTTAGCTCATCTGTGTTTTCTCAAAAAGATACAGACTTGGAAAAGGGAAAACTATTACTAGGTTCATTCTCTCAACAGAGTGAGTCTATTGAATTCGGCCTGTCAGCCAAGGCCACTTGTAAAGAGTCAATTTCATCTGATATTTGTCAAGAAACCACATATTTTGTCTTATGTTTTAGGGACCAACACCAAGGGACCAACAATGTAAGGACTTACTTGGGACCAAAAAGGGACCAAGAAGGAGCAGTTGAAATGTCATAGTAAGGATGAATTGATGGAAGCAATTATTCTAAACTTCCATATAAAGGAAGGAAATCAACATGCCTTCACAGGCATCAGGAGGAAACTTGGATCATTTGCTACATTATTGATCCTTGTCTCCCTCCCGAGATGGAACATATCTGGATTCCTAACGGAATAGATCATCTTAGATGATCAGCAACTCACTGAATCTATTCCTGAAGCAATTCAGTTTATAAAAATCAAATATTTTAATAGATTCAATTGAGGACGAGGATTTACGAAACCCCATTGCACCACCAGTGACCTCTCTTGAAGGGGCTATGGTGATCTTTCTTGCAGGTACAAAAGACTGAGTCATCCATACTGAGAGAGATATAGTGATGTGAGAAAAGAGTGAAACACAAGTAAGGAAAAGTGAAAATATACATTCTATGAGTGAAACACTTAGAGAGTATATGAGCGAAACACTTGTGAGGAACACAAAGTAAAATCACACACTAGCACAATTACCGAATCCCTTTCCCAATTCCCTGTTACAGATTTCAAATGTTACTTAACCAAAGTGGAAATTTCTTCAGAAAAGGACCAACAATTGGGGGAGAATTATTAAGAGGATTACTCAACTAAGGGGGAGAATTATTAAGAGGATTACTCCAAAATGTTAAAGTGTTCAACTAAGGGGGAGTAGATCAAAAGGGGAGAAGTAAACAAAGACTTTTGCCAGAAGAGGATTACTCAATTGTTGAACAAGAAAAGTTGTTTAATTTACGAAAAGGGAAAATGAATCTACCTTGGGTGAGAAGTAAAAATAGAAGTTGGAAATTTAAAGAAAAAGTGGTAAGAAGAGAACAGACATCATCTCTGTCATCCTAAGGGGGAGTAGTGATGAGTCTGAGAAATGAAGATAATACTACATGTATAATATGTACAGTGCTAGAGGAACAAACATCTTTCATTTCAGTTAACTCAGGAAATCTGGAAATGTATTATATAATCCAGAGAACAATTTATTATTTACAGTTCTTAAATGTCATATTATTTTCTTAGTTGTTAGTTGAGTTATCCTCTAGGGATTTGTATGTTAAATGCTTAACAACAAATAGGGGGAGATTGAAAGGCATATGATAAGACCTATTTGTAATAAGTAGATGGCAACTCAACTCAAGTAAGAAAATGAAGTAAGTAATAAATAATGAGGAAGGAATCAAGTCAAAGAATGTCAACTAGACACAAAGAATCCTAATATCAGAAGTGTTCTAATGAAACTGCTACTCTACACCGGAAGAAGTTCATTAATATGTTCAAGCGTCGGCGAAAAATAAAGGAGTAGTATTTCAGAAGAGTTCAGAAGATACAGAAGATTTCAAGTGCCTACTACAAAGAGATTCCAAGATAAGAAATAATGAAGACAAAGCTAGAGGACAAGACAAGACACAAAGACCACTACAGCAAAAATGAGAATCAACATTGTAGTTAGTTATCCGTGAACCAGACCAGTGCACAGGGTGTTAACAATATCAGTGAAGATTCGTCATAAAAAGTTCAAGTGGTTAGAAAGGTTATTGTTGAAGAACAGAAGAGTTTTATCTACATCAACAATAGTCAAGCCTTTAATTTAATTCTCTATTAATTAATTAAATTAATTAGTTAATTTAATTAGTAAATTAATTCACTCAGAATTAATTTATTTCTTAAATTAATTAAAGGATCAATTAATTTAGAATTATTTTAGAATGACAGAAGAAAGAAGATAGAAGCTCAAAGGGATACAGAATCAGCTAAACAGGCCTGACAGTACAGACTTTAAGACAAGACGGAAAAAGTATTGACACGGAAGAAATGCAGAGTCATATATTCTTAAAAGTGGAACCCCGGTTGGAATTGATTTATCATTTTCAAGTCAAAAGAAGTTCGGTTCCAGACGATCAGGAGACCGCAGCTTAGAGCGTAAGGATTTAGTTAATTAATAAATATTTTATTTATTTAGTAAATTATATTTATAAATATCTAAATAATATTAGATATTTATTTTTATAATTTCTGAATTAAATTTATTATTTATTAATCAAAGAATATAAGCTGTGCGGGTCGAAAAGCATTTCTACGGAGCTAGTCCTAATAAGGACAAAATAGGCCCCGGTTTCTTTCAATTTGTTAGCAGGTCACCAGTGATTTTGTGTGGCCAACCGGTGCTTGACACGTGTCCTAAACAAATCAAAAAGAAAAGAACATGGTAGGTTATAACAAGTCATACCGAGCTGATTTAATTAGTCATACCGAGCTTCAATCCATTGAGTCATACCGAAGGATTTATATAATAAGTCATGCTGATTTAATTTTAATTAATTAAGTCATTCTGATTTATTTAATTAAAAGAAAAATCCAGTATGACTTTTAACAAGTCATACCGAATTTCTGATGAGTCATACCGGATTCTAAATGAGTCATACCGAATTTCTGAAGAGTCATACCGACCATTATAAGTCATGCCCAGCCTTTTTGTGAGTCATACAAGTGTTAAATCAATTAGGAAAAAGGTCATATTGGGATGAGTCATGCTAGCTTTCAACCTCTATAAATATGAGGAGTTGTCTTCATTTTTCAGAGTCAAGAAAAACAGCTCAAATTCAGTAATTTGTCTGCATTGTAATATTCACAGATTTCTGTGCTGAGTTTGAAATATAATTGTTAAACACGAACAGTTCATGTCAAATTTGTTCTAGATCATCTTATCAATTATATATCAGTTTTCTACTTATTAATTTTGTAATACTTTTCAAGTTAACATTATATCTTCTACTTGAACAGTATTTCATTTCAATTAATATTTCGTGTGAATTTAAAATAATATTTTTAAATCCAATATTCCGCGATAATTAATAGATATTGTATTCAACCCCCCTTCTACAATATTAGGGACCAACAAATCTATGGCAGAGTCAAACCCACAAGAACCTTCACCTCAAAATGGTGAAACAGCTGAAGATGTGACTCAGGTCCCACAAGTACCAATGATCCATTTTATGATTGCTGACCAAGACTCTAATGATGGACAGACAAACTCTGATGAATCTCCACTAGCAATCTCTGATGCTCTTATGGTACAACCAATATCTGCACAACCAATAGAGATAACATCTACATCCACAACTCAAGGTACTCAGAGTTTATCTGTTATAAACTTTGATCTTTTGGTAAACTCTAAGAAAGCTATAAACTCTGATGGGGAGAACACAAACTCTGATGAGCCTATTTTTGCTGATGAAGAAGTTACAGACCTGTCAATCCCCTACACACAAAGGTACAATACCAAGAAGTGGCTAGTAAATTCTCATGATGCACATGAAAGATTGAGAATGAAGAATCCTGATTACCTGGTGGTGGAGCAACTTAAAAGAGATATTGAAGTTGCTCGAGATGTTGAAGGTGTAAATAGAGATTTCACTTCTAAGGCAGAACCATCTCAATATGTATTGATAAATTCTCACAAATAAAAAGTATGCGATAGTTCATGGAAATAATCAAATGAAGTCATCTCTTGGCCACATGTTTATGAATTGATAAGTAAAGCCGATAATGATATAAACTCTGATGAAATAAAGTCAATCTTAAAAGCTACTACTGTGTTACCTAAAGGACTTTACAGTGAAATTGGTGAACTCAAGGATTCTATCACCAAAAACTCTGCTTCTGTTCAATATGCTATTACAGCATCACAACATTATCTAGAATTAAAACTCAAAACTTTCTCAATAAAGCAGGATGCATTGGAAGCAAAAGTTAATAATCTTTCTACTTCTGTCAGTTCTATGCAGGGAATCCTACATACCATAGTTGAAATTCTTATTGTAAACAAAGGGAATGATGTCAGAAAGTGGGAGAAGGGTTCAGACAAATGCAAGAAGGATGCTGCACAACAACTTGACACACCTGATGATGAAGATCAAGGGAGTCATAAGGAAGGAAAACAAACTCTGAAGCAACAAACTCTGATTGGTCAATCTTCAACCACTCAAACTCTGATGACAGCAAACTTTGACAAGCAGTTAATCTCTGATAAACACCAAACTCTGATAGAAGCTTATTTAGAACTAACAAAGAGGCTTGAAGAAGAAGAGAAGCCTCAGAAAATTAAAGAACAAAATCTGAAAGATGCAGAACTGACAATGAAGCTATTTAAAGAAGAAAATCCAGGATTAGATCCAGTTAATGTGGAAGCTGAATTGAAGAAATATGGTAATGCAGTGGATAAATCTAGAAAAAGAGAAGATATATAAAGAGAGGTCCAAGTCAGAAAAAGGAAACTACTCAACAGAAGAAATTAGAATCTAAGCCTGTTCAAATCAAATCAATTGAAACTGCAAAGCTAGTTGCTCAATCAAAACCAGTCTCAGAAATTCAAACAAGATCATCTTCAAGAATTCAACAAAAAGCTCCAGCTAAGCCAAAGACTACTCTCACTATGTCTGGAACAACTTTTCTTCCAAGTGGCTCAAGCTTTGATGATGAGGAAGAAGAATATCAACAATATCTGATAAGGAAGAAAATATCTGATCTTCTATGGACAAAGACTCAAACTCTAACTCTCAATGCCAGGCTTGGAAAAGACAAATGTGGTATTAGTGATTCACATGTTAAGGTCTATAAGGGAAAAGCAAATATCTTTAGAGATCTTTTTTCATTGAAAGATAAACCTGAGGAAGAGTTGACTCAAGAACATCTGGACAAATTAATCTCTGTTAACATTTGAAGGATATCTTTGATGATGCTCAAGCTAAGGAGAAGCTCATTTATTTCCTAGAAGATATGAGAGTTTTGAAGATTGCTTAGGAAGATTTGATTCAAAAAACATCTAAAGAACTTGAACATGTTCTATATCTTATTAATGATGAAAATGAAGTTACTTCTAGATGGGTGAAAATTCTTGAAGGAGTGATAGTTAAGATAAAGAAGAATGAAAGGCTGATGATGATAAATTCTAAAGAATATGAGCTTGGATATACACTTGAATATTGAACAAGAAGAGCTTGAGGAAAGGAGAGACAAGGGTCAAAATGGTGTTAGGGATTCCTACACTAATTTTAAATCCTGATGGTATGAAGGCATGTTACATTGTCCTGAATGAAAGAATGAAAAGATCATCAATTTATGCTCTAAGGGATGCAATATTTCAAATAGATGATTCTTCTGAACAAATGAAGGAATTGAAGGAGAAGCTGGTTGAGCTGTTGAAAAGTGATGAAGAAAAGCTCCTGAATCAATTTCTGAAACCAGATTTCTCCTACAGAAGAATATGAATCGTGAAGGGTAAACAAACTCTGATGCATTTGTCTTAGATTTCTGATATCATAATTGAAATTTATGTTTTAATTCTTAAAGCATAAATTGGGGGAGATTGTTAAGAAGCAAACACTGATGGCTGTTAGAGAATACAAATCAGAGTTTACACTGCTGACGTCATCAGAGTTTAAGGAACTGTTGGTCAGAGTTTACTCTGTCAGAGAATACAAATCAGAGTTTACTCTAACAGAGAATGCTCTATCAGAGAATAACAACCGACAGAGTTTGTTAGGAAGCAATTCAAATCGGAGTCTGAATATGATAGTAAGAAGGAATTCTAATGCAAGTATATTTCCTTATGTAAAGCTGTTCTATTTCTAATCTGATTTGTAATTGAGTTGTAACTGTGTCTATATAAACACAAGCATAGGTTAACATCAAAGCAATCTTTGTAAATCAAATTATTCATAACCTAGCAGCTCTTGAGAATAAAGAACTTCTTGAGAGAGTTTTGTAACCTATTTATTATCTTTAATACAGAACAATATTCGTCTTTTACATACTTGTGTTCTTAATCGATTTACTGGTACTATTACATTCAACCCCCCTTCTGTAATAGCTTACTTATCTGGGCAAACGGGTAATTTCTCTTATTTTAGATGAATCCAATGTATATAAATTAGTGATTACTGTAATATTAAATATTGATTTGCGTAATATTAATTACTGAATTTTGTAATATAATTTAGTGATTTCTATTACATTAAATATTGATTTCTGTAATATTAATTACTGATTATGTAATATAATTATTGTAATAAAATATATTCTATTATATTTATTATTTATATTAAAAAAATAAATGTTAAATAATAAAAATATAGTATTAAATACTAATTTCTATAATATTAATTACTGATTTTTGTAATATTAATTACTGATTTATGGAATATAATTTCCATAATAGAAATATATTACATTATATTTATCATTTAAAATTAAAACATAAATTTTAAATAATAAAAATATAATATTAAATACTGATTTCTATAATATTAAATAGGCTTAAATGTAATTTAAACCCTGTGTTATTAACAATATACAATTCAAACTCTCTTTTAATATATTTAGTAAATTTAACCCTACGTTTTTTAACTATTTATAATTGAAACTTTTTTTAAAATAATTAGTAAATTTAACCCTATGTTTTTGAACTATGTACAATTGAAACTTTTTTTAAAATAAATAGTAAATTTAACCCTACGTTTTAAAACATTTAGTAAATTTAACCTTGAATTTTTAATTTCAGAATAAAATAAATTTTACGACAAAATTTTGAATAAATATTCGTCGAATGCACTATTGTCAATTTTGTTGTATAGATATTATCTAAGCATAATAGATATTTGCAATTGTTAGAGTTTTTTCTTATAAAATGGATATTTAGATGTTTTTTCTATATTAATATATCTATATGTATAATATATTATATATGTTCAATAAAATTTTAATATGTGTTTATATTATTTCATCTTGCCATCACACTTCCCGCTCAATATATTCATGAATAGTCATCACCGAATTTAATTTATTTTCAAAAATACTCTTCGATGAATATATTCTCGAAAATACTTTTTCGATATAAAATTTATTTTATTCCGAAATTAAAAAGTCAAGGTTAAATTTACTAAATGTTTTAAAATATTGGGTTAAATTTACTATTTATTTTAAAAAAGGTTTCAATTGTACATGGTTAAAAAACATAGGGTTAAATTTACTAATTATTTTAAAATTTTAGTAATTATTTTAAAAAAGGTTTCAATTGTATATAGTTAAAAAACGTATGGTTAAATTTACTAAATATATTAAAAGAGGGTTTGAATTGTATATTGTTAATAACATAGGTTTTAAATTATAAATAAGCCTATGAAATATTAATTTCTATAATATTAATTACTAATTTATGTAATATAAACACTAATTTTTATAGTATAATTTCTGTAATTAAAAAACTCTATTATATTTATTATTTAAAATTAAAAATATAAATTATTTAGATTAATAAAATTGTAGAAAAAATTAGCATAGGTAGCGTGGGAAGGAGCACGTGCACACTTGTGGAGGGTGAACACGTGCGTCAGGTGAAGTGTTTAGTTAAATGGGCTGAGTATTCTCTATTTCTGATTTAAGTCATTTCTCATTTGAGCAAGACTCTCTCTATATATATATTGTTAGAAAATAAACACTGATGATGTCAGAGAATACCATAACAAAGTTTATGATTGCTGACATCATCAGAGAATAGGAAGCTTTCGGTTAGAGTTTACTCTATCAGAGAATACTCAATCAGAGTTTACTCTAACAGAGAGTGTTCAATTAGAGAATGACAAACGACAAAGTTTACAAATCAGAGTTTAAGAAGGGAACATACAAATCAGAGATTGATTTGGATAGTGAAGAAGGAATTCAAATGCAAGTCTAGATTACCTTATTGAAGCTATTATTTTATTATCTGTTTTGTAATAGGAATTTGTAACTGTGTCTATATAAACACAGACATAGGTTAACATTATAATAACATTAAAGTCATAATTTTCATATAACCTAGTAGATCTTGAGAACAGTAAAATTCTTGAGAGAGTTCTTGTACACAGTTTAATATCAATACAAAGCTGTACTTCTTTACATACTTGTGTTCATAATCGATTTACTTGATACTAATATATTCAACCCCCTTCTATAATAGATTATCATCTGGGCAAACAATTGGTATCAGAGCAGGCAGTTAAATTCAACTGAAAGATCATAAAAACATGTCTCGAAAAAAGTATGAAACCATAAGAATTCCAATCTTAAAGAAAGATGAGTACCCTACATGGAGGGTGAAGATGTTGATGTTCTTGGAAGCGGCAGATCCTGATTATTTAGATAAAATTAATGAAGGCCAGTATCTTCCAACCAAATTAGTGCCATCAACAATTGTAGAAGGAAGACAGGTTCCTGAATACTACACCTTGAAAGACAAAAATGAGTGAACCAATGAGGAAAAACTAGAAGTTCTCAAAGATGCAAAGGTAAGGGACATTCTGCATAACAGTCTTGACTCTGTGATGTCTAGCAGGGTAATTGCATGCAAAACTGCCAAAGAAATCTGGGATGCACTAGCGGTTCAATGCCAAAAAACTAAGGAAATCAAGAAGAATAGAAGATTTGTCTTAATTCAAGAGTATGGATATTTTGAAGCTAAACAGAATGAGTCCCTCACCGTTATCTACGATAGATTTCTAACTCTATTAAATAACTTGGCTTTGGTGGATAAGGTGTATGACAATGAGGATTCTAACACCAAGTCTCTAAGAGCACTACCTGAAGAATGGGATTTGCAAACATCCTTGATAAGAGACATGGATGATTTAGATGAGATGTATTTAGATGAAGTGTATGGAAAATTGAAGACTCGTGACTTAGAATTACAACAAAGAAGGAACAGAAAAAGTAGTAAGGCAAAATCCATTGCTTTGAATGTTGAAGCCGAGATTGAAGAACCAAAAGAAAAATTCCTTAAGGCCTCAACAAGAAAAGGAAAAGTTGTAATGGTCAAGGAAAGTAGTGAATTAGAGTCTGAGACAAACTCTGATGCAAACTTTGATGACTCCATAGACTCTGACATGATGAGATGGTTGTTACGATTGTTAAAGGTTTCAAAAAGATGAAGTACAGAAAGTATAAGAAGCAAGGTAATTTTCAGAAAAAACATGGAGAATGAGAAAAGAAAGACAGATTCAGGAAAAGAGAAGAGAAAGATGGAAAATCAAAGACTATTAACAAACCAAAGGTTAAGTGTTACAAGTGTAACAAGATGAGGCACTTTGCTACTGAATGCAGAAGCAAGGAATCTGGAAAAGCACTAATCACATCAAAGAAGGATTGAATGGATTCCTCAGACTTTGAAGAAGAAACAAATTATGCACCTATGGCAAACACTAATGCTCCCATCTTAAACTCTGATAAGGTAACAAACTCTGTCTTCAATTTTAATACTAAAGATATCCATGAATTAAAATCTTTTCTTAGAACCTTGCATGTTAGCTTTAAACCACAGTCTCTTGAGAATGAAAGATTAAAATCTGAGATACAAACTCTGACTGCTAGGAATGAACTTCTTGAATCTGAAAATTCACACATACTTAGCACTAAGAAAGACTATGATAATGCTATACACATGCAAATTTAGTTAGAAATACAAGTTGAATATTAAAAATCTGAGATAGCTAAAGAAAAAGTGACTTTCAGAGTTTGGACAAACTCTGGAAAAAGAGTCCAACAAATGCTTTCTAACAAGAATTGGACTTCTGCCTTAGGTTATGAATCTGACAAGGAAAAATACACTAAAATACACACAAAAGGAACATTGAGTGATCCTGTGAAATTTGTTAGAGCTAGTAATGACAAGAAGAATATCTCTGGTGAATGCCCTAAAAATAACAAAGGTAAAGAAAAAAGTGTGTTAGAAAATAAAAAGGAGAATATAGGATTACTCTCTCAGAAGCAACTTAATGAAAAGTTGAAGGCAGTCACTAATAAAAACAAACCTAAAATGGTAAAAAGAAATAGAAATGGTAAAGTAGGAATTACTAAGGATAATAACTATAATTATATTCCTGATTCTCCTAGAAAAACATACTTTACTTGTGGTAATTCAAATCACCTTGCCATTGACTGCAAACAAAACAAAATGAAGGAACCTAAGAGATCTAGTTTAGAGGCTAGAAAATAAATTAGATATAGACCAAAAAAATCCATGTTTTCACTGTGGTAGTATATGGCATTCAATATATACGTGCAAAGGATATCATAGTTTGTATTTCAATTATTATGAAATGTTGCCTAAATTGAATAAAACACCTTTCTTTTCTAAACATACTGTCAAACAAACATATGTGATAAAAGCTAATAATAGAAAGATAAACTCTGAAAATATAAAATCTGCTAATGTAAACTCTATTAACATAAACTCTGATAAAAGTACTTCTGTTGTAAAAGTTAACAAGTTTCAAAAGAAAGAACACAAACTTGTTTGGGTTCCCAAATCTACTAATTAATTATCATTAATTGATTATAGGAAAACAGAAAAAACA
The DNA here is from genome assembly GCA_028671895.1 of Oenanthe sinensis. Lineage (NCBI taxonomy): Eukaryota > Viridiplantae > Streptophyta > Magnoliopsida > Apiales > Apiaceae > Oenanthe > Oenanthe sinensis. Next base: position 11,430,647 of record CM053798.1, on the reverse strand, counting down.
TCCTATTAATTGATAGTGGATGTTCTGCACATATGACTGGAAACAAATTCCTACTTTCAAAGTTTGAGGAGAAGGCTGACCCAGCAGTATCTTATGGAGATGACAACATAGGAATAACATTGGGATATGACAATATTGTTATTGGAAATGCCATCATTGAAAATGTAGCTCTGGTTGAAGGACTCAAGCATAATCTATTAAGTGTAAGTCAAATAACAGACAGAGGTTATTCTGTAAAATTTCATGGAACTCATTGTGAAGTAAAAAGTAAGAAGGATGACAAAGTAGTTCTTATTGGTCACAAACATAACAACTTATTTGAAGCTAGCTTGGATGTAAACTCTTATGGTCCTTTAACTTGTTTACTTGGAAAGGCATCATCTTTGGAAAGCTGGAATTGGCACAAAAAGCTGTGTCACTTGAACTTTGGAAACATAAATGAATTGGTGAAAAAGGATCTAGTTAGAGGTCTTCCAAAAGTTCAATTTCATCTTGATGGACTCTGTGATTCATGTCAAAAGACCAAACAAAAGAAGACATCTTTCAAGAGCAAAATTGAAAATTCTATTGATCAACCTTTTCATCTACTGCATCTTGATTTATTTGGACCTGTCAACATTATGTCAATTGGAAAGAAGAAATATACTCTGGTGATAGTTGATGATTATACTAGATTTACCTGAGTGTACTTTTTACATAAAAAGGATGAAACTACAGAAATTATTTTTGATCATATTGCAATGATTGAAAATGAATCACCACACAAGGTAAAGAATTTAAGAAATGACAATGGAACAGAGTTTAAGAACTCTGTAATGGAAGAATTCTGCTCAACAAAAGGAATTTTTCAACAATTCTCAGCACCTAGCACACCTTAACAAAATGGTGTAGTTGAAAGAAAGAACAGAACTCTAATTGAAGCTGCAAGAACAATTTTAGAAGGAGCAAAACTACCTACTTATTTTTGGGCAGAAGCTGTGAATACTATATGTATTACTCAAAATTGCACTTTAATAAATAAACATGGAATGATTCCAAGCCAAATGTTAAATACTTTCACATTTTTGGAAGCAAGTGTTTTATTCTTAAAACACATCCTGAACAACTGAAGAAGTTTGAACTCAAAGCAGATGAATGAATTTTTGTTGGTTATACAACAACTTCTAAAATCTCTTCAAGGGCATTCAAAGTATTTAATCTAAGAACCAAGGCAATCATGGAATCTATTAATGTCTCTTTTGATGAAGGAAAAATAGATGGTTTACATGATGAAGATACTCATGAAACTTTGAGGTTTGAAAATGAATTGCAGAACACAAACTCTGTTGAGCTAAACTCTGATGAGATAACTCTGTTGAACCAAACTCTAGTGAGTTAAAATCTGATCCCTTAAACTCTAATTCTGAAATGATTGAAATAGAAATTGAAGATTATCCACATATTGAGGTGGAGCAACATCAATCAATTACTGATATTAGAGAACAAACCACAGTCATTGAAATATCAGAGTCCGACCAAACTCTGACCAACACAAACTCTGAAACCCTAAACTCTAATCAATCAAACTCTGAAACCACAAATTTTGATCACTCAAACTCTGATCATTCAAACTCTGAGTACATAAACTCTGAGACATCAAACACTTATGGAAGCACAACTTTAGGGGAATGATCAACATTTACAGAAGAATTATTCTATGAAGGCAGAAATCATGGGGGATCATCTAGTTCAAGAAATTTTCCACTTCCAAGAAAATGGACCAAAGATCACACACTTGACTTGTTTATTGGTGATCTAGAAAGTGGAGTACAAACGAGAAAAGCTACTCAGAATGAATGTCTATTTCATAGTTTTCTTTCTTAGACAGAACCAAAGAAGGTTGAAGATGCTTTGAAGGATGCAGATTGGGTTACTGCAATCCAGGAAGAATTAAATGAGTTTGAGAGAAATGAAGTTTGGACCCTAGTTTTAAGGCCTAAGAATAGATCAATTGTTGGCACACAGTGGGTTTTTAGGAACAAGACAGACTCTGATAGAATTATTACAAGGAACAAAGCAAAACTTATTGCCAAAGGTTACTCTCAACAGGAAGGTATTGATTATGATGAAACCTTTGCACCTGTAGATAGACTTGAAGTAATCAGAATTTTTCTTGCTTATGTTGCACACAAGAAATTCAAGGTTTATCAGATGGATGTTAAAAGTGCATTTTTAAATGGAGAACTTAAAGAAGAGGTTTATGTTGAACAACTACCTAACTTTGTCAATCCAAAATATCCAAATCATGTCTACAGACTGGATAAAGCCTTATATGGACTCAAGCAAGCACCAAGAGGCTGGTATGAAACTCTGGCTCAATTTTAACTTGAAAATGGTTTTACAAGAGGTACAACTGATAAAATCTTGTTTTATAGAACTCAAGGTAAGGATTTATTACTAGTTCAAATATATGTTGATGATATTATATTTGGTTCCACTAATGAGAAACTCTGTAAAATATTTTCAAATCTAATGCAGTCTAGGTATCAAATGAGCATGATGGGAGAATTAAGTTATTTTCTAGGGTTACAAATGGAACAAATTGAGGAAGGTATCCACTCATCTATGACTATGTATTTCTTGTCAAAAAAAATATATGTAGTATTGAGTTGAATTTACATATTGATGACTTGAATTTACATTAATATAGTTAAATTGAGCTTTATTTATTTATGGCGATTAAAGAAAAGAAAAAAAATTAGGAAAACTAAGCCATGATTGTAAGATTAAGGCCTGTTACAGACAACTACATCAGTTTTTTGCTGAAACAATGTAAAACAGATATTGGGCATTCTAGAAAAGCATTTCGCAGTTGATTTACCGAAAAAGCCGAAAATGGGTTTTGAATCTTTAGCACAATTCATAGATTCGGAATCGGGAGAGATTCCCAATTAATTTGAATAATAGATGTGTATCTAGGGACAATTCACTTTGTTTGAAGCGATTATTCCCTAGATACACAGGTCGTGATATTTTAATTTTATTTCACAATTGACTGAATTTAAAAATTAAAAAAGACCTAAAGTTAGGGATTTATCAATAGGTAATGTTGCACCAATACCCAACCAAAGGGCCACTACGGTACCAATCAAAAAGACGGTTGTCAGAATGATATTTGGTAAATTCTAAAAGTTGTCGTTTGGAAAAGTGTTTTTAATCTAAAAGCTGCTGTTAGCAAAAACATGTCTCTCATGCTTTTCGAAAAAGCTGCTTTCAGGTTTTACACGAAGTAGCTATCAGTTTAATTATCAAATGTTCTCAAAAATATTATTTTTATATATTATATCTCAAAATATGCATAAATCAAAAAAATTACTAAACAGTCATATGATTTTCTTAACATCAATTTTTCCACTAGCATGTTTTCTCATAGTAGAGCAGATTTCAACAGTACTCCCAAACGGAGCCTAAAACAATGTGTTACACGCCGCGCTATAAGCAGTTGCAATATAGGGCATGAAAACTTAAATTCATAATATTATATAAATTTATTTATTTATTATTTTTTTCCAAAATAAGTTTATTTATAATTTAGACATTTAATTGCTTACAAATTTCCTTAGTAGATACTTTTTCATATAAATTTTATTTTTTAACAATTAAAATAAAAAATTATTAAGTTTAATATAATATATAAAGGAAGTTTTTGGAAATTAAAATTTCTAAAAGATAAAATTAAGTCCTCTAAATAAATATATTATCATATAATTATATATATAAATGTAATATTTGCAAACATATAATTGTTATTTAAATTTTATATATACTACATATTTTTTATATTTAAAAATAAATTATATAATTTTTTACAAAATCTTCAAAATTATTGAGACGGAAATAAAGTGTTAAATGAATACACGCAAAAAATTTGTTAATTATTCATCATTTCCTACGGTGGTTACTATTATTTTCCCCCCTTCCCGTGTTATTAGCCATTTCTAATAAAAACAATTGGTTGGATCGCCATTGGTGGTATTTTGTACCACTTTTTAAAGTTCAGTTTAAATCTACCCAAGAAAAGTAAGGGAGCCCATATAACATATACGTATGATTTGCTATTGATTGCAAAGATAAAAAATTGGTATTGGTGGTGGCCTGCGCGGGGACAATTTCTTGCTTTACTTTTACTGGTATGAAAACTTTCTAGCAGGACAACAGTAAAATTTTCATTAAATTTTATAAAACAAAAATAAAAAATGTAAAAAAATGTTTAGATTAATTTTTTATTATAATTTGACAAATAAAATTATGATTTTACACTATTTTTTTCATTTTTTATTATAATTTTACAAAACTTAGTAAAAAATTTCACGGCCTCGCGCTCAAAAGTTTGTGTTACTCTTACTTTTATTACACTGAAGCTGCCAATATGTATCTCTCTGTAATCTGTAGTATGTCCTTTCATGTCTTTAGTATTCATTCATCTGCAATTTGTTCCCACGTGGGCTTTGCTTCTTTTGCACGTCTAACTGATCTATCATATGTATGTGTACATTAATACATTGGCCGAGATTGCTGTCAGCCATCTTTTATGTGCTTTTTTTTAGCTGAAGAGGAAAAAATTCGACAATTTATCACTCTGTGCGTTTTTAATTTAGAGCGGAAGGGATATGTGGATTCACATAAAAAATCGAGTATCAATATTTTTGGTTATAAAAAACAATCAAATAAATATTACCATTGTTTCTCATGGACATGGGTACTTGATCACAACAATCCATCCACATTTTTCTCCATCCGCGTTCTTGTCGGGTGATAAAAAAATTCTAAAAATCATGTAAAATAGATGACGTGATCTTGGATTTACAAAAAAAATTGATATTAAAAAACATTGATGGGTGGGTGTAACAATGCTTGTTAGGGAACAAGACCCTTTATACATATATACTCTCTCCGTCCCATTGAATTGTATACGTTTTTTTTTCACTGCCCGACACGCATTTTAAGGTAATTATAAAGTATAGTTCCACAACTTATTTTTAAAATTTTCTTTTTTTGTATAAAAATTTAACAATCCTATTTTTATACAAAAAAGAAAATTTTAAAAATAAATTATCAATCTATCTTTAAAATGCATCTTAAAATGTGTGTCACGCCCCGGTCTCCCAATGTATACTACTCCATGGGGGACAGAGGGAGTATATATTATATATGATTTTTAGGTGGGTATTAACTAATGTAAAAGGAGTACTGCTTGTACAGTATATCTATCTATTCATGCTTGAACAGTTTTTTATATACTATTGTACGACTACTGCCCACCCAGTGATCGAACATTGTTCAGATTTATTTAACTGCAGATGGATGACCCGCTTTGTCTTCTTTTTTCATCTACAACTGTAAAGTTCCCCCTACTCTCCTAGCGAGCAATAGAATATACAATAATTTAAGGTTTGAGTATAATATTATTATATAATTTATCGAATTGATCTTATCAAATTTGAATCAAGAACTCGAACTTTTTATTCAATGAATAAACCTAATTTAAAGTCTAAAAAGATTTGTGTGTGTATGTTTATTAAAAGTAATCGCTTGTATGATATGTACAGAATGATTCATGATGCACATTTCTTCAAAATCTATGCCTGTAAAATTTATTGATCTCACATATTCTCCCGATAATCTGACCAAAAAATGAGTCCGAAAAAGGCCGAAACAAACCAAGAGTCGGCCAGAAAAATGCTGAAACAAATTTGTAACAACAAATTTAAACCAAGCCACCTCGAGTTATTTCCTTTATTAATCCTAGCTCCTCACAAAAAAAATTAAATAAACAAATAATGAATGGGATATATATATATATATATATATATATATATATATATATATATGTATATATATATATATATATATATATATATATATATAGTAGCCGAACCAGGACTTCAAATAGTCTGGGCTCGAAATTTTAATATAAACAAATTTTTTTTGTTCAAAAAATCCAAAAACCTACTCAAAAAGGAATCACAACTAAATATATATTCAAATATTTGTGAAACTTAACATTTCGTACCATTGGTAATTATCTCATATATATGAAAAATATGTGATAGGTTTTGTTCTTAATTTTTAAATACAAGAAATTTTCTTATAATTTAATCAGTGAAATCAGTCGAAGGAAACACTTCTGATTATAATGTGATAATGTACCCTCTCCAATTTAAGAAAATGACACTATAAACAATATGACTCCCTCATATATAGCATAGTCCAAGCGAATCCACTTAAAATAATCATGATGGACGGGACATCATATTAGCAAATAAACATATTGATGAACTTAATGCTTGAAAAAAAATGAGAAATGACAATCCATTTTTTGAATCTCAGGAGAGTAATGTAATAGTGTACTTTAACCTATCAAACTGTGTAAATCAATTTAATTGAAAATTTATTTTAGTTTTATTGTATATTAGTTCTTTGAAAAACAAAAATCAAACTGTTGTAAAATGAGGAGTAAAATCAAGAAATTTGGATAAATGTATAAATTCTTTTTATGAGAATTATAATTTAACTATCCAAGAATGAATGGTGATGTAATAGCGTGAGAAATAACGACAACTAACAAGTAGTAGAATTGAAAGTAGAGGTACTAGAATTGTAAAAAATAGAAGTTACTATTTAATGGAAGCTTTAAAATAATAAAAATAAAAAAAAAATTATTGATTATTTTTTTCAGCCTCCTTTAGCCCCCTACTTCTCCAGTGTGTGTGTGTGTGTATATATATATTTATATATATAGGACTTATTTATATAGTATGAATTAGTGGATTAGTAGGGATATATTATAATAGTTTTTATAAAATTCTTAAAATTTATATATAATTAAGTTTATAATTTAAAAAAATAATAAACATCAAACTAATATTTCGTAAAATATGATTAGAATATTTGTGATCCTATAAATATAGATATTTGTAGGGTTTTTTAAGAGAGCCAATTGTTAGAGATTTGTGTGAGAGATACACAACACAGAGTTTATTAGTCAAGTTGAGGTGATTGTATTGAAGAGTTTTGTGTGAGGAAGCGACTCTATTCTTATATTACTTTCATATTCTTGTCTTGGACCTTTATGTACACATGCAAATATATTGCACAGATTTTACATAGACTTCGGCTAAAACCCATGTCTAAACTAGTTTTTCTAGTAGTGTATTTGTTATGAGATATATTAAGATATTACTCATATTAACATATATATATATATATATATATATATATATATAGTATCTTTACATTATTAAGAGATATTATACTTGTTAATCAAGTCTTATAATTTTTAGGGAAATTCCTAATAGTACCATTGTACTATTGGCTTTTCCAAATGGTACCAATTATTGTTTTGACCTTCCAAGTGGTAATACCGAACTATTGACTTCGTCCACACTGTAACACTCCGTTATCTATTTGTTAGTCAAACGTTATAATCATTGGTACCACTTGAAAAAGTCAATTCTATAGTGGTACCATTAAGAATTTCCCTATATAATTTTCATAAATCGACTAATTTTAATATTGATTAAAATCTTTAAAATAATATGATTAAAATCTGTTAGGGATTGTGGTACCAACAATGTAATCAACTAATATTTACTTAGATTAATTAATAATTAACTAAGTAAAACATACTGTCATATAAAACGTTTAATACAGTATAATATTATATTGTATATCATATTTAATATTGAAAAAAATTATAAAATGTGAGCAAACGTCCAAACATGTCTTTATCAAGAGTAACGTTTGATTAACGTTCAACTAACGGAGTGTTACCATGTGAATGAAGTCAATAGTTCAGTATTAGAAGTTCAAAACAATCATTGGTACCATTTGGAAAAACCAAATGTACGGTGGTACTATTAGGAATTTCCCTTTAATTAATTGTAATTTATAACGTTTGACTAACGGTCAGCCAAAAGAGTGTTATAATATGGATGAAGTCAAAAGTACAGTGTTACTACTTGGAAGTCTAAAATAGTGATTGGTGCCATTTGGAAAAGCCAATAGTACAATGGTACTATTAGAATTTCCCTAATTTTTATATATTTAATTATTATGACCGAGAAATAGAAAAGATTGAGAATTTTATCATGACATTAGAGATATGTTAGATTATGTGTGAGGTTAGGTGAGATGAAGCAATCTTCAAGAGAGAAAATAAAAATATACCAAGAGTTTAGTGAGGAAAAAAATCTTACTATGGTTTATGGGATCTGAAAAAAAAAAGAAATGGAGGAGAGCTCGTGAGTATTAAAATGACATACAAGAGTTTGTGGGTTAATTAAAATTATCCCAAAATACAATACTTTTGAGAATAATTGTACTTATTAAATTAAAATCTATATAATATATATCTACATGATTTGCTCATCAGATGGGAAAAGTTTGAAATAGTATGAAAAGGCCTATATACAATGAAAGACAGCTAGGCAACCCCTCATTTACAACCTTCTGTGAGATGCTTATTCAACCGTTTCTGCATTTACTGTGACATAAACTGTTTTGGATTTTTGATATTGTGTTTGAATGTTAGAGAGTGTTATGTGTGATCCACAAATGAAGCTGGACTCAGAAGCCAGTGATTATATATTCCAAACAGTCAAAAATAATTTTTTTGACCCACTATATCTATATCACAAAAAATAACATGAGAACCTTTTTTTATATATATATAATTAGAATCTAAAATAAATTTTTATGCATTAAATTTAAACGATTGATGCTTAAACCAGTCATTAGAAGTGAATTCTTCCAATATTTTCGAAAAGGGCGATAAAATCACATCTAAATAGTGGTAAGAAATCTACTATTAAAGGATGCCTTTATTTAGAACAAATTAAAGAAAGAAACCTAAAACCAATTTATTTATATATTCCAAAGAAAAAATTAATTACAGGCCTGGACTTTAATTTGTGGCCTATTGCTAGAAAATTAAGAATACTCCAATGGAGACATAAAGACCTAGCTAGCTAGAAGTTACAACTATTAAAATAAACAAAGCCTTAATAGTATATAGCTATCAATGTAATAGCTATATATCAATGGCTTACATAGGTTTATACATATATTATCTCAAAGATCTTGAACAAAAAAACCCTAGTTCCATAGGTTACAATAACACTACAAGAAAAACGGATAATTTTCACCAGCTTAAATCTAAATAATAAAGATAAAAATTAAGGGGAAGCTACAGTCCTTTTCCTGCATCATTCCCTCCTACTTCATTGACATCTCCACTACAAGTGTTGCTGTCCAAAGAGCTTGAATTCCAAGGGATCGGATAAGTAGGTTGTGAAGGAAAGGAGAAACTTGTACAAAGTGTTGGATAAGTACTTGCAGTATCATGGCCACTTGATATTCCAGTCAAGTCATTAACATTCCCAATATTGTTGCTTGTGCTGTTGATCACTCCCTGAGGTAAGGGGGGCAATGAGTCACGGCAGGCGAATCGAATCAACTCAGAGTTAACTGCATCAAGTTCCTTTTGAAGTCTCTCAACTTGTCTTTGGAGGAATGATATGGTGCCAACACAGCCATAAACTGGATCTCTCACGCGTGCCTCAGCTTCATACGCGAGGGAGTTTACAGCATCTTCTCTCTGATGAGGAAGGAGCTCGTTGAGCAGCTTTGTCACGTTACTGGCTCCGAAGATCTTGTGCACATTGGCAAACTTTTGAGGTTCTTCTGGTGGGAAATAAGGCGCGAAGATGCAACCGGGCATGCATTTTCTTCTTAAGAACTTGCATGCGGCACATGGAGAATTGTATGAGTTGGATGAAGCCATTCCCAGCCTTATTATAGCACAAGTAAATATCCACGGTTACTATATCATCCTTGATTTCTTAGATAGGGTACTATATAAAAATTATAAATTGAAGTACCATATTTTCAATTAATTGGATTTATGCAAATCAAATTGACTGGCCAGAGGACTATAAACTCATTCCATATTATAACGTATAATAACCATGAAGGACAATGAGCTATCCGCGTGTCCCACTAGCAATTACCCTATGGGTTAAATATCAAAATGGTCATCAAAATGAATATCATGAATTCGTTCATTATAATTAACGGGGTCTATAATATCCCACTATAGTAGTCGGTAATGACAATTGTGTTAATTTGACTTGTTAACCTGACGGAAAATGGTTTGACTGTAACATGACATAGTTGACTTGTATGAGTAAGAGGACATGGCATACTCTTTTTCTGATTTGAAGAGATGAGCCGACTATAAGTTACTAAGTTGCACCATATATGCATGCGTTTCAAGTTTCTTCCACCGGTTTTTGATCATGTTTCATACACCGGTAGTCCGTATCAAGCTCCATAACGCGTTCTTTCATATCATCCATACAATCAGTTCCCATTTGGGGGAACCATCATGTTTGGAAAGTGAAAGTGGTACTTGCAGGTTATTATATGGCTGTGATATATATATGCCGAGTATATTATCTGATTATTTGACATCTACTAAATTGTCACTGACTACTTAAAAGAATGAAGCATATATGTTAAGTCAAAAATTTTCGGTCAAATCAACAGTTAGAGTTTAACGGACATCTCATTACTGATTACTAGAATGGTACATTAGAAACCACCTTAACTATAATGAACGAATTGATACATAGCTCTCAGTTGAGTGACCACTCTCATATTTAACTCATATATTACCCTATTAATTACTCTGCATTTTTTTATGGTGCATAGAATTAACACTTGATTTTTTATGTGAATAGAGCTTCCACTAGCTGAGTGATGGATGACAAAAATCGCTTGTCATGGAATCAGCAGCCATAACATATAATTACAAGATTTGGACATATATATAGAGTCCGTTCAGCCAGGGCTAAGAAGGAATTTTCTAGCCATTGATCTTCAATAAATACTAAGTTGTTTGTCCAAATGCTTCAATACATAAATGTTAATGTAATTCAGTAAATTCAAACCTAATTAATTCTATTGGAATTAGGGATGTTGCACGCACGCACGCACAACATAACCGACAGATTTATATCGCTGTGTGCTAGATACAAACACACATGCAGAGGATCATTTCAACTATACATGCACAGAGATTGCTTTTTATTTGGAGAATATATATGTGGGTGTGAATGTGTGTGCCACTCTCTTACAGTGTTACTCAATCTCTTTGAATATCTTCATAACCTATATTAATTTCCATGTATTATTTTTATAAATTATTATTTCATTTTTATTAGAAATTAATACATATGGTAAACATCTGAAATAATTCTCACGTGAAGGCATTGCTGAGACTGATAGATATAAAGATTTTTAAGTTGCGCCTATCAGTTATAAAATAATATATGGTACTTCCTTCTGAAACTTGCAGGGGTCACAATGAAATTATTGGATCTGACTGTATGAATGTTGTAATCACATATTTTCTCTCTGCAGGGAGTAATTATACAACTAGTAATAAAATATCCATTATATATATATGGGGAACAACCACAAATTAAACTGTAAACCCTAGATCAGGAAACTGTGCAACTCACTGCCTTTTACTTAGTATTTACCTTTTCCAAGGTCTGACAGACACACACAGAGAGAGAGGGGGGAGAGAGAGAGAGAGAGAGTTTTGCTAATGAGAAGAATGAACAAACAGAATTTTGTACCTTTTCTTTCTGTTTTTTCACTTTAGCTAGAGTGACGAGTTAGCTCTTTTGGTATCAGCGGTCTCTGTGTTTCTCAAATTCAATGTTTTCTACAATTCATGGAGATAAACATGTAAGCTAAATATATATACATGCATATAAGCTAGCTAGCTGCAGATATATATGTAAAATTCATATACTAGTTGTGGTGAGGGCATTTAATATAGAGCTAGCTAGGCAAGATTTAAGAGCCTTTAAAGTAAACAGAAAAATATAAGTGGCTAGACTAGGCAAAAGGTAAAAATGGGAATGATGAAGAGGAAAAGAGAAAGGCTAAGGAAGATGAGTAGGAGAGGCAAAGAGCATTTAGTGCAGGGGAGAAAGAATGAAGAGAAAGGACGAATTAGAGGAGGGGGAGGTACACTATCTAAATGATGAGTATGACACTCCATCCAATTCTTTAATTATTGCAGTATTATCATCCCAATTGCCTTGTGACAAATGGAAATATCAATGATTTTCCTCCATCTCCAAAAGTATACCAATTATATTATACTGTACAATTTGATTTTCCATCACTCAAAACCAATATAAAATTAACTTTATCTTTAACACTCTATTCATTCAATTTAATTTTTTATATTTTCTATATTTCAAATATTTTTTTAATTTATTAAATTTATCAAACTTTTGAAATTTTTAATATATTTCTTCATACACATTTGTGATCTATGGCCGTATAATATATATTATTTATTTTAATAATATCTCTAAGAACATTATAAGAAAAAGTGTTAGAACCCACTGTTGAAACAATTAGTTTTAAAAAAAACGGTCAATTTTACATAAACTCGATTGAAAATGATGGTGGGTTAAATCCCATAGGTTTTAAATAAAATTGATTAATTTTAACTTTCACAAAGATTGATTCTAAATCACCCCACAATAGTGAAGTGGCAATAACAAGTATGTGAGACTAACACATGTATCAATTACCAAAAACAAGTCATTTATATATATTATTAGGAGAACCGCCCAGATCTGATTCAACCTCTCTTTAGACACACAAGAATTAAGATCAAACTAATGCTCATTCTTTTTCTGTTAAGAAAAGATCTATTTTTAACCTCTCAGTAACTAATGAACAATTGATCAATTGAGACAAAAATTCTTTAGTTCTGATTTTTTTGATAAAAAAGAAGAACATCATAATTATTCATAACTTAACTGAATTGCTCGTTTTAGACTAAATTCAGTCAGTTTTAAATAAACTTGACTGTAACGGTAAAATATCAGAATTGTAGCGATTTATTGAACCCAATCACTCAAAACTTATCGTTCAATCATAAAGACCGTCAGATTTGGTATGAATATGGTTGGATTTATCATAAATGTGTGGTTAATTTTTTCGGACACTAATAGCAACAAGACCAGCAAATCCGATGAAATATGTAAGATCATATGTTCTAAGCACTTTTTTAATGGTTCTTGAATTAATAAAAATCAATCCAGAGGTCAAACTTGGCCGTAAAATTATTGTCATTATATTTTATATGAGAAAGAGGGCTCTAAGATGACGTTAGGTAATTATCTAAGATTATAAGTTATTTCAATACAAAAATTGAGTAGTAATTTTGTGATAATAATGCATGTATTTACAAAGATAGCCCTTATTTTGTATTACATTTTGTTATAATCATAGATAATTAGTAAGGTCATTTTTAGGGTTATCAAACTCATTTTATTTATTAAACATTAGCTAATATTATTATTTTATACACTTTACAATTCATTCTTCCAACTACGTTTTATTGACCTGATGTTCGTACAGTTAGAGATGCGTGATAGAGATAGTCCTGAATAATAAGATTAACAATTAAAGTTTAATAGCTCACAAAACCTAACAATTAATTCGACCAAATTTTTATTCCACAACAAGTGTCTTGTCCAAATTAAATTACTTATGCACATCAATAAACTTCATGGTAAAATAAAATAAATATAATTTAAGTACATCCATTGACAATATATAATTTATTCACAATACGATTTTGACTTGTCAAGTTTATAATATTTCTAACATTTTCATCCTTACATTAATAACAGCTATGTACTACAAGTCTATAACATTGGAAGATATATAGTTATTCACAATGTACGAAGCGCCCGTTTCGGAAGCAAAAGTATGGAAAACAGAAACCGTGTTTCTCACCAAGCTTCGCTGTGCTGGTAGTGTTGTCATCGTCTTTCATAATCTTGGAATTATTTTCCGCCACACCTATATTGTACATTGATAAAAAAATTACAGATTAAAAATTTTAAAAATAAACAATGACTCGAGTCGAACAAACTTATTTCGAGTTTTGTTTTAAATTGCTTCTCAGGTTTATTACATGGATTTTCTTTGAAATAACGATTGACTTACATTGATGTATACCACACTGGAAGAGGAGAACCAAGTTGAAGACAAACAGAGCTTGAAGCCTAATACTAGCCATTATATTTTCCAGTTATCGATCTGTTCGAGAGATTGTTAACGTTCGAATTTGTAATGAATTTGGGTAACAACTTACATAGTTGATACTTTTTCAGGGAGATAGTTGAAACTTGAAGATATCAAATTTTCTATTTTAATCCATATTAAAACATAGTAATGCTGGGGGTACAAAAATGGGTACAAAAAATTCATCTCAAATGACACGGGTGTGTCAATTTAGAAACTTTTAATTGATGAAATTTGTGTGAATACATTGGGCTCCTTTACATTAAATAAAATTATAATCAATCACAATATTCCTATGAAAAATATTTTTGTACCCCATTTTTACCCTCAACACTCCTTCCTCATTAATAAAATACAAAATTATTAATAAAATCAAAATCAAAATGGATAGTTCAAAATAAAAAATTTGTATAAAAAAAGTATGTATGATACTTGAGTAGGGACTAGGGATACTTGTATTTTTCTTCTCATATTAGTAGCTAAAAGAAACTACTAATATGAGAAGAAAAATACAAGTATGAATAAGGAGACTAGTAACTACACGTTGCATGAACTTCTTCCGAATCAACCACATTTCTTAGCTGATCAAGACTGCAATTTCAATTTTTATTTGTACCTCTTCAAGACAATATATATGCTACATGATTCCACTGCAATATTACAAGTAACTATTGCCACCATATGTCCATATTTTCTCATGATCAATATCATATTCGAAATTGAGAATTTTTTTTTGAAATTAGACACAATTCTTAGTGATCGATTTTTTTAATTAAAAACCCTTGTCGTAAGTAGGTCAACACCTCTTAGGTTTGAAGTTGAGAATATATATTAAAGGAGCAAAACTTTCTAGCGATGTTGCAAACCCGCATCATCCTTTCCACGACTCTCATTTTTTAGCAACTATGTATCTGTAAGAGAACTTTTTGCGATTTTCTTTAGTTGCATTTTGAGACTATTGGATGAAAAAAGAAACTCCGTTAAAACAATTGTTAAAATTTTAAGAATTTTTCATAAAATTGCAAAAATCACCAATATTTGCGCCACAAGAATTTTATATGATTTTATTTTTTTTATTTGACTGGAGAATTTTATATGACAAAAAAAACTTCCACGAGCAGAACAAAAATAATAATTAGTATAAATGCATTTGTGTTTATAGTTATGCTACAATCAGTTGATGATTAGTTCTAAATTAGGTTGGGGATTTTTTAACCTTCACCCCTCTAAAAAGCATAAATGCATTTGTGCATATACTTAACCTGCAATCCGATGTACCCGTACATGCAGCCCCTCACCCTCAAGGGTTATATTTTAATTCATAATAAAAAAGAAGGTTCATGGTCAATTTTAGTGTAAATAACGTTATATTTATATATTCGTTAATGATGACGAGGATTAAATGATACAAGTATACATACAGAATCAACAAGAATCGTAATATAAATGGTACAATAACTTAATAAGTACGGTACGACCGTCCAAACCGGACCACCAATGGCGGTTTAATGTCTCCACTAACCTGCACGAATAGAAATATTTTATTCATTTAAAACCGAATCGCGGGCTTCCGGTGATCGGTTTTAACTCTATACTAAATTTATGATACTAACCTTTTTTCCTTCATTTATTTCATACATCTTCATTTTTAAGAGATAGGGGGAAAAAGTGGGTGAAATTTATAATTTTTTTAAAGGTTTAAATGTGGGAGAGGAATTAAAACTCATTATTGATAAATATCATTTTTTTATTTTCATTATTTATGTGTATTATGCATGTATATATACACACAAAAATCTGTATATATGGTTGTTGGTTTTTGATGATTAAGGTTGGTATTAATAAATGAGTATGAATATATTTATATGTTATTTTATAATTTAGTTTACTTTTCATGAATATGTAATAAATGTGTAATATGCATGATAGATGTTAAATCAAAATTGAGATTGGATGAATCGATGTATGGAAAAAAATTTCCTTCCAACGAGTAGTGAATATTGAGATGGGTCGTATATTTTTTGGATTTTATACTTAAAAATGGGATGAAAGTTGGAAAGATGGTTGAAAATTGATAAGGTCAAACTTCATATTTAACAAAATGTGGAATTATGGAACATTATAAAGTATGGAGTTTACATGATAAATCTAAAGAACTAACTAAAAAGAGAAAACGCAAATGTAACTCGGAAGATGTTGTTTCGGAGGATATACGTTGTTGAAGAACCATTTGATTTGAACACATAATTACGAGATTTAAATGCTAGAAATCATAATGAAAAACAAGGCTTGGGAAATATTAATTTCGAATAAGAACCAAACACATATGCTTCTCAATTTTATTCGGATGTTAAGGATTCAGGAGCTCCTATTTATCCGGGTAACATAACTTTTACAATAATGTCATTGACTTGTAGGTTGCTACATTTTAAGAATGTGGCACAATGCTCCGAAAAGGTATTTTATTCTTTACTAGCATTGCGTGGTGAAGTTCTTCCAAAGGATAATACATTACCAACTTTTTTTATATTATGAAGACGATGATGAAGAAGTTAACATTGGGATATGAGAAAATTAATGTATGTAAGAATGTTTATATGTTGTGGGGGATATATTGAGTGACGCACAAGCCAACCCGGCCATCTATCATTCTCCCTACGTACGCTCAAGTGTTGAACATTACTAATTAATGTGGCCGTTAAAATGTAAAGGAACCCAAAAACCGATCTACAAGCATTTTCTAGTGCTATTTTTGGATAGGTAACTCAGCTTATTGGAAATATTCTCTAGCCAATTTATAACAAATATGAAAATGAAAATCAAAAGGTAATGACTTGTTTTTATTGTAGTGTCGATTTTTTTTTATCATAGTGTAGGTTTATACTAATGTCTCATTTTTGTATGTAAGAGATAGAGAGGGCTCAATAAAGAGATGATCATTAGAAGTACAATCAAGACGAGGATAATGGAGGAGCCGACAATGGAGGCGATGGTGGGGATGATGATGAGGAGGACGGTGATGATGACGAGTGATGATGATGAGGGTTTTCGATCCTCAAGTTTGGTTATGTTGGTCAATATGGAACTTGTTTGCTTATGGTTGCACGTTTTTAGACTTATTTGGTATGATTATGTTTATATTGGAGTTTATGGTTATGTTACTACATACGTTTATGTTATGGTTTGAATTTGAAAATGTATTTGTTGGATTTGGTATTGTATGATGAATATTTTGGTATTTTATGATAAATATTTTGGCATGCTATGATGAATGATTTGGTATTTGGATTTTACTTTTGGATATATGATTAAGATTTGAATTGGTTTTGGTATTATTTACAATGAATAGAAATGGTTGAATGTAACAGAACTTAAAAAAAATTGCAGTCTTAACCAACCGTTGAATCCAAAATCGACCGTCTTTTTCTAGTAAGATACCAAAAAACTAACCGCATTCAACTTAAACCTGACCGCCTTCATACTAAACCAGACCGCATTCATAAATAGGCGGTCTGGTTTAAGTGGTCGTGTTTATTAAATCAAAAATATTCATATTACAAACCCAACCATTTCTACACAGACGGTTGGGTTTATATAAAATTGACTAACTTTCGGTCGGTTATGACAGTAGTTTTTAAACTATATTTTTGTGTATGTACTAGTGCCACGTGTGCTCGTCCCACACACGTGGCACTGCCACATCAGCATAGTTGGGTCGATCAGAGGTAACCATGGTCAACTCTAAAACTGACCAACTTTATTAAAAACCGACCGGGTTTAACCCGACCACTATTTACAGTCGGGTTTAGTTAAAACCAACCGACTCTCTTCTAAAACTGACCGTTCAGGCGATAAGAATTAACTCTGTTTCTTGTAATGCACCCCCTCCCACACACACCTTACACACCTTTAAGTAATTGGTTAACTTTTGCTCATTAAGCCTATTCATTCATAGAGACAGCTAGTGAGGAACTAGATAATAAATTGCCTTATACCTAATAATATAATTTTCTTCGGTCTAGATTATACCTGTCTTTTTTTATATAAAATCATGTAATTTTAAATATTTTTTTTTCTAGTTTCCCTTAAATTTGTGTTACTAGCTATTACTTGTAATTTTTTGATTCAAATGTTAATCATTATTATGTATTATATTTGAAAGCTCGCGATTTCCCAAAAGCCTATTTCTTGATCAAGATTACTACCGCCCATATTTTGGGGAAGTAATTTGCCTTAAGTTTGGAATTTACTTAATGATGAATATTGGGAGTAAGAGACTTCTAAATCCATACATCTCCCGACCAGAGCTTTAATATTTTTATAAGTTACATAATATTTAGATTTTAGGAGAAAATTTTACCGTGATAATGTATTATAATATTATAAGAATACCGAATCACATGGAAACACATGTTCACTGATAAAATTAATTAAATTACCAAGATTGATATGATGATGAGGATGAGGATCACATGAGAAACCTCCGATGGAGAAACCATTAAAATCCCTAATTCAAGGGGATAGTTTCCCAACTAAATTCATGTGGATTTTGTTGTTTGTTACTACGAGTACACTTAAATTGTATGGTTTTAAAATTTTATTGTAATGTTGTCATTCTCATAGGTTTTATATGTCATTTTATCAAAAATAAAAAAGGAAAATATTTACAAGATCATAGCAATAAATTATTTGTATATGTGCAATATGGAAAGTAGGAATTATATTCATGCTATTTTTTTAATTAATAAATCCTAGGAATTGGTAAAAAAAGACCGAATATCATCGTTAATAAAATAGCTACATAATCTTTATTAATAATTTTTGCAACACACCCTCTCACTCTCAATAAATATTTTTTACAACGCACGTATTTTTTTTGCCTAAAGATAGGCGTAAAATATTGTATGAATAATAATAAGAAACTAAAGAAGTAAAAATGTTAGGCTAAACTCAATAAAAATTTAATACTAATATAGGTTAAATAATAATTATGTATGTTTAAGAGAAGAAAATTATGTATATATTATTATATTTAAAACAATATATTTATCAACTATATTAATTGATTAATATATCAATTAATCAAAATATCTACGAAACCTCTATGAGCTTTAAATGTTGTTTATCCAATATCATATCTTTATTGGAAAGCTAGAAATAAAATTTTGGATTCTCACATTTAATTGCATTTACATATCTTGACGTTCTTCTTTTTCAATATTGGGTTAATCCACTTTCCGTATAGCATAATTTTAATTGATTAAGTAGTGTAGTAGATAAATCTCTTTGTGCAAGCTAGTTTTTGGATGGGGAGAAGCACATTAGCACCCAAACAATATAAATTAAAAATGAAATAGTATAATGCCATTGAATTGCAAGAGTAAATCATAAAATAATAACGGTTGTACCTTTGGAAGCAACCATTTTATAAACTTGTACATTTTTAAGAATTTTTTTTAAATTAACTATGACTTATTTATAAAGTCACATGATACCAAAACCTAATTGCACTATCTAATTTGTTTAATAAAAAATATTGATTTCCATATATTCAAATATGATGTTAAAGTCCTTTCAAGCAATTATGGACCTTTTAATTGTGAAACCTTTGTGAGATTACTATTATTTCTATCCAATTGCCATATCTTTTAGATTCTCAGGTTTAATTTCGTCAGCATTATCATGAGATTTTTAGTTTTTGACTGTTTTGTTAATCTAGGTCGAATAGTATAATTTGTTGACTAAAAAGTGCAGTAGGTAAATTTTATCATGTAAGTTTATTTTTGGAATTAAAGAGGCTCGATAGCACCCAAATAATATGAATCAAGAATGAAAGTTTTCTTAAAATTTATATTTATATTAACATTTTATAACCTTTAATTCAAAAAAATGTAATAAAAGTATTTGAATATTCATGGTTCAACCCTTACACATAACTTAATAAAATTTAATAAAAATCATCCCTTAATCCCAGCTAGCTAAAGTAACCCAAGTACCCAACCCAAACATAAACCATACTTTTTTAATCTCATATCCAAACACATTCTTAATAAATAAAATCAAACGTATAGAAGATGTACAAGATATATGATATGAAATATTATGAGATATTGATAATCTTATTTTATCTTAATTAAATACAAGATAAAGATATATATGTTGATATTTATTTATACTTTTAGTATACGTATTGAAACCTTTTTAGGTACACCGGCCTACACCTATATATAGGCAGATCTCTTACATGTTTTCCTAATGTTTTTAACTTCTCCATTTTTATTTCATATATACTTTAAATTATAAACACATTATTGTAATCTCTATTTTACTCATTATATAAATTTGGATAATGAAGCTGATACTATTGAATACACGAGTATATTAATCCAACCGTCTTGATTATTGGCCATAAACATGGATAAAAAAACTTTTATAGTTATAAAAACAGTTGGATGCAGACATGCTAGAGTAACTATACTATGCCTACAAAATTTCAGCTACGTATATATAATTGAGGTAAAGATAGTACAAGGTTTGCATACAATGAAATAAATTATTTTCTTCATTTGTAGCAACATGTACATATGTTTTGACATGATTTTTTGGCTAATAGGTCATGCAAGAGATGAATCTATACTACTATCATGAAACAAATTATCGGCCCATCCCCTTCAACAACTAACTAATAAACAATTAACCTACTATTTGGCTATAATTAAATTGCTTTCCGGCTCCTACACAACTTAAGTTTTGATTTTGTTTGATGTTGTATTTTAGTATTGTATTCTACGAATTCATTTTTGACTCGTGAACTAAGCCTTACAAATTGTTTGTATAAAATGATAATTGTTAAAGATATGCTGGTTTATTTTTACTATTCTACAAAGTTTAACTATAAGAAAAAAGATGGGAATAATTCATAATTATATATATATATAAAGAAAGATAAAAAGATTTGTTTGATTTTGAAAAAAAAGTTCTTGCGCTTTGTTATGTATCCTTAATCCTCTCTTTTTTACATTATCAATTCATTTTAATTTTATTTAAAAACGCGTATCATTATACTCTCTTAAAAAAATATTTTGAAATAATTGTTAAAGAATTTTTTTTCTAATCTTTACTTTACTTCCTAAAAATATTTGGAAGTACAACTCAGAAAAATATTTATAAACTTTTTCGTTCTATTTTTTAACTCAAAGTTATTTTTTGATAGGTTATACTATACTCTACTACCATGAAGTTTATACGAAAATACCCATGAACTATTAATTTTTTTTTTGAACGATTCAGCTATCAAATATGAAATTTTTTTTTGAACGATTCAGCTATCAAATATAAACGTTGTACACAAAACCATAAATCTCTCAAGTCATGCCAAATACCGAGTACCTGAGGACAACTTGTAGACATTGCGGGTTAAACAAACATACATCAACATTTTAAGAAATCGTCAAAATCCTCTTTTAAATCTCTCTTCCGGGAATTTATTTATACATCAAACATGTATATATATCACATACATGATTAGTGCATATTTTTATACCTATTTAGTATTTGTTTTAATATTTTTAATTAATTAATTTGATGCATTTTCATTATTTTGTAGATATTTGATTAAATAAGAAGAAAAAAGAAAAAAGGAAGAAAATGGGAGAAAAGAGTAAGATAGGAAAAAAAGTAAGTTTGAGGCAACCCATCAAGCAATTTTCAAGCTATCAAGCTATAATTGGAGCCAAAGGAAAAGGCAAGTGGATGGATAGAGATGAAGGGCCAGGCTTTACCCAATACCCTAATTTTGTCATATAAATACTCCTCTTCTCCCATTGTATTCTCATCTTTAGTTTAGGCAGTTTCAGTACTAGACTCTTTTTTAATTTTCTAGATCTACTTTTTAGTTCTCTCAAATATTGTAAACACTTTTCATATTAATGCAAGTCTTTATTTTTTTTATGCTAGTCTCCATCTTCATCTTTTATAAGTTTTATTTTCTTTTATGTTAGTCTCAATCTTTATCTTTTGAGCTATGATAGCTTTCAAAATCAACCAAGTTGAGCTTGGGGAAATGAAAGGAGCACTTTT
Source organism: Oenanthe sinensis (assembly GCA_028671895.1). Lineage (NCBI taxonomy): Eukaryota > Viridiplantae > Streptophyta > Magnoliopsida > Apiales > Apiaceae > Oenanthe > Oenanthe sinensis. The sequence goes on along the minus strand of CM053798.1, from coordinate 11,408,402 downwards.
ATTTTAAACTTTTTAGATCTACTTTTCTTTTTATATTTTGTGGGTAAGTCCCTATTAGATTTCAATTCTATTAGCGGGTTTGATTCAGATAACTTTTAAATCTACTTTTTATTCTCATTTATTTGCATCTTCTTCTCTACTTTTATATTCCTAGCATTTTTTATCTCCATTTTATTTTGGGTTATGAATCTTTCAAAGTACCACAACTTAAGTTGGGGAAATGAAAGGAGCCCCTTTAGTTTAAATCTATTAGATCTAATTACTTCTTTATATTTGGTAGTTGAGCCTCTAATAAATTTTAATTTTATTAATATGTTTGATTTATTACTTAGATCTACTTTTTATTACTTTTGTAGTTGAGCCCTTTAGATCTACTTTTATTTATTAGTTGTTTAATGGAGCTTATAGATCTACTTGTTTTCATCTTTAATTTACATCTTGTTCTTGTCTTTTATGTTTGAGCCTTCAACCCTCAAATCTTTATTTCACTTTTAATATTAAACCCATTTTTGCTTTGAATTGAGTCTTGTCAACAAGATTTTTGCTTTGTTGATTGTCTCTTTTATATTGGGATCCAGGCCTTTGAGTGGGATTCCTCTTGAATTTAAGTTTTGAAAATTTTTTTGATAGAAAAGCCAAATGCTCATCTATTTCATCCATCTCATCCTTAGTGTATGACTCAACATCCTCAACTATTTCTTTTCCTTTCCCAGTTGAAGATTCATCATATCTAACACCACTTGCACTATTGCCATGACTTTCTTTCATCCCTTCTTTGACAGCAACATCTTCACCAATTTCTGCAATTTGCTTATCCTTGACCACCAAAGCAATGGACTTGTGTCTTTTCTGACTCTTCTTAATTTCTTCATCTTGCTGTAGTTCCAACTCATAAGTTTTTAATATACCATACAGCTTGTCAAGAGTATATTCTTTGAAGTCAGGAGTTTGTCTTATAGAGACAGTTATTGGTTTCCATTTCTTGGGTAAGGACCTCAAAAATTTGAGGTTGGTATCTTCAACAACATACACTCTTCCATATAGTTTTAGCTCATTCAACAGCTTTTGAAACCTACTATATGTGTCATTGATTGCTTCACCACTCTTAAAATGAAAGGCTTCATATTTTTAAATCAAGAGTTGCATCTTGGTCTTTCTTACTTGTTCAGTGCCTTCACATAGAGTTTGAAGAGTGTCCCAGACTTTCTTGGAGGTTGTACAATTGATAACATTTTCGAACATATCCTTGTCAAGACCATTGAATAAAATATTCACAGCCTTTTTATCCTTATGTACTTCCTTCTCATCCTTATGTGTGTATTCACTTACAAGTTTCGGAATGAGTTTGTCTAGTGCCTGAGTACCATCTGCATTTATACTTATAACTATCTTTATAGGCACATGTAGACCTTTCTCTATGCAGTGATGTTGGGTCCCGGAAGTATCGTAGAAGGGGGGTTGAATGCGATACTGACAACAATTTAAAATTCTTCTCAGAATTTGCGGAATTAAATTATTGCTTTAACAGAGGGTTCGGGTCCTTGTAGTGTTTGGGAGGCTGACTTACTAACTTTCTATTTTTATGATATAACAATTAAGATATAGAAATTAGTAAGTAAGTAAACAAGATTCAAGTTAAACACGTATATTAAAACTTGAAAGGGTGTTACAATATCCGGTAGAATAAACTTTAATTCCTAGAACAAATTTGACATGAATTGTTCTACTTAAGGAATTAAAACCAAACTAGCACAGAAAGTCTGTGAATATAACTTTGCAGACAAATTGCTGAATTTGTAAGTTTTTCTACTCTGAAAAATGAAGCCCCTGGCTTCATATTTATAGAGGTGGAAAGTCAGCATGACTCATCCCAGTATGACCTTTTTCTATTAAAATTAACCCTTGTATGACTCATAAAAAGGCTGGGCATGACTTATTTTTGTCGGTATGACTCTTCCGAATTCGGTATGACTTATTGTAATCTCGGTATGACTCCTTGTAAGTCATATTCGAATTTTCTTTAATTAAAATAAATCAGAATGACTTATTTTAAAGGAAAGAAACTCGGTATGACTCATCTAAGAATTCTTCGGTATGACTCTTTGAATTCACTCGGTATGACTCATTGGATTGAAGCTCGGTATGACTTGCAATTGGGCTTCGGTATGACTCAAGATTTCTTCTTGGTATTACTCTTTAACTTCTCTCGGTATGACTCTTTTTCAACAGCCAATTTCTTTTCTTTAAGTCTGTACCGTCAGGCCTGTTTAGCTGTATCTACAGTTGCAATTAGAAGTACCTCTGTTCCTTAAATAATCTGATTCTTTAAACTAGACCATACTTCTTTTCACCACTGCATGTACCCAGTCAAATATTCAATCTTGGATTCTGACTCTTGTACACTGCAATACAAACAAACCTGTATCCCTTTGAGCTTCCAACTTTTGTCTTCTGTCATTCTTTTTAACCACTTGAACTTTTTGATGACGAATCTTCACTGACATTGTTGACACCCTGTGCACTGGTCTGGTTCACGGATGACTAACTACAATGTTGATTCTCATTTCTACTGTAGTGGTCTTTGTGTCTTCTCTTGTCCTGTCATGGCTTCTTTTGTTCTTCCTCTATATTCAATATTTATTATTTACTTCGCTTTCTTATCTGAGTTGAGTTTTCATCTACTTATTACAAATAGGACTAGTAATATGACTTTCAATCTCCCCCTATTTGTTGTTAAACATTTAACACACAAATTCCTAGAGGATAACTCAACTAACAACTAAGAAAATAAATACAAAATTTAAGAACTGTAAATAATAAATTGTTTTCTGGATCATATAATACATTTCCAGATTTCAATTATGAAAGATAAATAAGATAGATGTTCCTCTAGACTGAACATATTTAACAAAGTTCTATCTTGACTTACTTATCATTACCAGCTTCAGAAGTATCAACTTCACCTTCTTCTAGAGTTTAACTTTTGTGACCAGGTGTCATTGGTAGATCTTCAGTGACTGGTTTCTCTGGATCAGATTCTGCATTTCCAGATTTCTTGAGAAACTGAAATGAAAGATGTTTGTTCCTCTAGTACTGAACATATTATAAAAGTAGTATTATCTTCATTTCTCAGACTCATCACTACTCCCCCTTAGGATGGCAGGGATGAAGTCTTGTTCTCTTATTACCATTTCTCCTCTGTTTCTCCAACTTCTGTCTTCACTTCTCTCCCAAGGTAAATTCATTCTCCCCTTACGTGAATTATCCAACCAATTTAATAGAGGTAACAACAGACATGGCATACATACAGCATTAAACCATCGCAGATATAAAAAATGCAAACTATGACATGTTATGCATTTTAGAAAATCCAGTTAATCCTATATACAAGAATTTTCTAAAATCAAATGGATCCAATCCAAGCATGTTGTTATATACCCCCTTTTCAACAATGGAGTAATCCTCTTCTAGTAAAAGTCTTTGTTAAACAATTCTCCCATTTGGATCTTGTTCAACACTTTTCCCTTTTTTGATCTACTTCTCCCTTTTTGGATCTTGTTTAACAGTTCGAACTGTTCAACACTTCTCCCCCTTAGTTGAGTAATCCTCTTCAGAAACCTTATTAATAGAAGAAATTTCATCCCCCTTAGTTGAGTAACATTATAAATCTGTAACAGATAATTGGGAATGGGATTTGGTAATTGTGTTAGTGTGTGATTTTACTTTGTGTTTCTCACAAGTGTTTCGCTCATATACTCTCTAAGTGTTTCACTCATAGAATATATATTTTCACTCTTTCTCACTTGTGTTTCACTCTGTTCTCACAACACTATTTCTCTCTCAGTACGGATGACACAATCGTTTGTACCTGCAAGAAAGATCACCATAGCCCCTTCAAGAGAGGTCACTGGTGGTGTAATGGGGTTTCGTAAATCCCCGTCCTCAATTGAATCCATTAAAATATTTGAATTTGAAAACTGAATTGCTTCAGGAATAGATTCAATGAGTTGCTGATCATCTAAGATGATCTGTTCCGTTAGGAATCCAGATATGTTCCATCTGGGGAGGGAGACAAGGATCTATAATGTAGCAAATGATCCAAGTTTCCTCCTGACGCCTGTGAAGGCATGTTGATTCAGTCAGAATCATCAATCATCCTTCCTTCCTTGATATGGAAGTTTAGAATAATTGCTTCCGTCAATTCATCCTTAGTGTGTGACAATCCTTACAGTGTATTTGAATATATACATTTATGGTTTGCAGTGTTTGAGAGTGTCTAGATGAAGTTGACTCTTTACAAATGGCCTTGGCTGACAGGCCGAATTCAATAGACTCACTCTGTTGAGAGAATGAACCTAGTAACAGTTTTGCCATTTGAAAATCTATACCCTTTTGAGAGAATATAAATTAGTTAGCACTTGCCTTGGTTTCAATTTCATATTCTAACTAGAGGCAGAGCTGCTGGAACACTCATAGATACTTCTCTTTTCTAGTGCACTAGAGGCACTTACTCTGTCACCCTCTTCAATTGATAAACTTTTCTTTTCAGGGGTTTAGTAGATGAAGTTGTATCTGTTTGAGTGTTTAGTTCTATGATCTGTGTTAGAGATTGTAGGTTTTCAATCACTTGATCTTGTCCTATAGCCACTGAGGGCTCAATATATCAATTGTATATATTTTTATATCAATTGATTAGATAATATATCAAGATCGAGATTACCTGCTTTTACCTCGAGTCGATTGCTCTTGTTCGGCAGAACACATAAATGCTTTTATTATTAGTGATTTTCAGATACACAATATATATATTATCACTAACAACAAAAATCATAACTAATTACAATGAAATAATAAAAAACTATCAAAATATGATAATTAATAATAATTTCAAAAAGAAAGTAATTATTCTTTTAATATCTCATCGTATTAAAACTATGAAGCTAATAAACATTTAATTGCTTTAATTCATAAATTTAATAAGATAAAATAATCTTGCTAAATACTAAATAATCATAGGAATGAAAATTAGCAATTAACTTCATACATTATATCACAGATATATGTAAGCTCGAGAAAGTAGATGTAAAGAAATTCACAAGTCCTTTAAATATTGACATTTAATACTTATGATTCTTAGAACAATTTCTCGTAGACAAAAATAAAATTTAAAAATAAAATGAAATAAACTATAAAATAAAAATATACCAATTTAATAGGAAAAAAAATAAACACAAAATAAAAACAAACTTACACACTTATAACGAAATTTTCTTTAAGATACATATCCCTTCATAAAATGCGGGAAAAATTGTATCTGAGAAGAAAGTTTCTATCACTTATGAATTTCCTATAAGACAAATTTCCCATAATAAAATGCGGGAATTTGTACCAAAGAAGAAATTCAATTCTCTTAAGGAAAAAAAAATATATATATAGTATGAATGCCAATTAAATAAAACTGTACAAAACTAAAAATGTTGCAAGTACCTCTCACTGTGCACGCCTTGCAATGTGTTCCTAGAATTTATCTATTTAGGCTTACCATCAGCGTGAGTGCTGGTGGTGTGTTTGATTCATTACAAAGTGCTCTAGCTGACGAGCGAATTTTAATGGATTCATCCTGTAGAGAGAATGATTCCAGAGACAGTTTTATTGCCTTTTCAGCTGTGCATCCTTTTGAGAAGATGCAGATGAGCTTACAGTTACCTCAGTTATATACTCCTTTTCTTCTCTGGAGGTAGAGCTGTGGGTGCACTTCCGAAATCATCCTTATTTGCTGCATCAAGTGCAGTATCTCCCTTATCAACCTCTAACTTAAATGAGTTCCTTATATCTCCAGGGGTTAATATATGGAAGTGGATGAATTGGTGTTTGGTACTATGGCCTGGGTAAGAGATTGATGGGTTTTCAACCTCTTGGCCAGTTTCTAAAGCCACTAGGGGCTAACTGGAAAGAACCAATCGAGATAAAAAGATAATCACCTTAACATTCCAAAACATATTTTTCATCCCAAGGAGAAGGAAAAATATAATAAGGAATGGTAATAGATTGCATTAAAGCACTTTCAATAAAAGAGTTTTGTCAGAACTAAAGATTTATCATTTAAAAGCATGATACAAAATTTTCTTTAAGATACATATTCCATAATAAAACGCGGGAAAGTTGTATCATAAAAGAAAGTTTTTATCCTTTATGAATTTCCTATAAGGCAAACTTCCCATTATAAAATGCGAGAATTTATACCAAATAAGAAATTCAACTCTCTTACCAAATTATATCTTGTTAAAATGACTCTTTTCCTTTATACCTTAATACTGTATGATTTGTAAACAGTTTTGCAAGCCATCCTTATCAGATAGAGGACTATGACTTTACGACATATAATGCAATTATGATCTTTATCATTTTCGTCCACCTGATATTATCCCTAACTTAAAATAAAAAATTCCATGACAATAGGGGTGGATGTATTCTTAGCAATACAGTATAAGGCCTTCAAAGCAACAACCACTGTTTAGGTACTTTGAATCAATGTGCAACAAACATTGAAACAAGTGTTTGAAAACAAATCATTTTACAAATGGTTGATACCTAGAAGTAAAACTAATTTTGGAAATATTTCTAAGTATATAAAATATTGAGAATTTTATATACGCATAACTTAGAAAATACTTCCGTTATTCCAATATTAGTGTTTTTGAAATAAGCATTGATTATTTAGATCAGAAATTCTAAATAATGTCACTAATATTAAAAGTGTCACAATTATTTGTAACAAAATATTTAAAAATATCAGAGAAAAATATCAAAACAATTAAGCAAGATATCATTAACTGATACTCATAAAATATTTAACATACAAATAATTATGCTGCATATTATTTAAATCATTCAAATTATGAGACTTATATGACATTGAATTGTCTGACATCATAATTTAAATCAATTAAGATAATATACAAACTAATGCTAGAATACCTAATTACCACATATGCATATTACATTGTAAACATGATAATTAAAGTAGTAGCAATAAGTACGAGGTTCTGGATTTTAAATAAATTCACAAGTCCTTTAAATATGGAAAATGTAAAACTTGTGAACTCATTTAAGAATTCCTTACAGATGAGATTTCCAACAAATATGCACATACATAATATCCCAACTTCACTAACCAACTTAGACAAAATGAATTCATCAAGCTGTTTAGCAAATATATGCAAGTTATTCTACTAAGGACTACTCTCGATATAAATGATACCTAGTGTCCATGCGCTTGTTCCGTGAGTGGTAAATAGATTATTCAGCAGAGTTTATGGAGTTTGACAACTTCTGGTAATTACCTCTCTGTCTTTCTTATAACCTGCATTATCTATATCTATATAGCCAATTAGGTTAAACCTGGTATCTTTAGGGTACCTGATTCTTAGAATTGGTAATCCCTTAAGATATCTAACAATTCATATCTTAGCTATCAGATTAGATTCTCTAGTATCCACGTGGAAACTTACACATAGGCATATTGAGAATAAAATATATGGTCTTTATGCACAATAGACCCACATATAATATAATCATGGTATACTTGCACTAATATTACATTATGTGTGTGTGCCTTGTATTCTAGAGAGATATGTGTATAACGACTATAATATAAAATCATATTCAAGTAATTATCAGTTAGAGTGTCATACTATGTCCTTGACGATTGCTTGATCTCTTACCTCCATCATAGAGAGCTTTGTGAAGAGAATGATATACAAATTCCAATGGATAAGAAACTTCAAATTCCAGGAGTTGTTGTACATCAACTTGTTCAGCCCTAAATAGTATCAAGTTTCGTCTCTGGTGCTTTAGTTAGATCTTGAAAGTCCCGAAGATTCTGTTTCCATCATCGTCGATACCTTCTGTAGCAACCAGTTTGGCTTTGTTCCTCATAACAATGCCAAAAATCATCCAGTCTCTGAAAACCCTTACAGTACCAATTACAACTTTGTCTTGTGGCCTGGGTTCCAGATTCAGTAGATTCTGCCTTCGAAATGATTGAGATCATCTTGCATTGCAATCACCCAATCTGGATCAATCAGTGCTTCTTCAATCTTCTTTAGGATTCCAACTGTTTAACAATTGTTCTTTCCCGAAGAGTAACCATTTACTTTGCATAGCACTTCTAGTCTTTACTCTAGTATCCGGAACACTAAGAACTAGACTCCAGGAATGACTTTGACTACAAACCCTTTGTCTCGGCAGATGTGTTCTTAATGTATACCTTTGATCTTTATTGTGTTGAGTACGACTAGTAGATCCTTCTTTTATTTGCTCCCCTTGAGTTGCTGCTAGGATGTGTTGAAGATCCTTCACCTTGTTGAGTGGATTCTGTTAAAGTCCACGAGTTGTGTAGATTCACTACCATTTCCACTACTAGGATCTGAATCATCATCATTAACATTGATTCCTTCTGCAACCTCAGTTTCATCATCAATATCTGAATATGACTCTGACAAGATGTCAAGCTTCAAAGATTCAGAATAGTCTTTTATTTGAATGCTTGGGAGCTTCTTGAATAGTGTAACACAGCCCTGATCTTGCCTTACTACTTTTAGCCTCATATGTTTCTTCAGTTGTGACCTCTAACGATTCTTTAATCCGCTTTGTATAAGTACAAAAACTAGAATGATCATTAGAGTCAGAAAAAAAATTTTCAGAGTTCCCCACTAATAAATCTATCATATCTTTACATTTGAGCAGTTTGTGGAACTATAACATGAACAGTCGTAATATCCACAATAACATTCAAATGATCTGGAATAAACCTACTAATATGAAATGACCACTTTCCTCAAAACCGGGTCATATGCTCTACGAATTAATTCTGAGCCAAAACGGAGAATTTTCCAACTACAAACCCTTTTTGAAAAATGGACCAAGTTTTAATATCTTTAGATTATAAATTAAATCTATATAAATTTAACTAATAAATTTACTTAAATTAAATTTATAAAATAAATTCATTTAAATTAAGTTTATAAAATAAACCTTTTTCAAGTTTAAATAATAAACTCATTTAAATTAAATTCACAAAATAAATTTATTTTAAATAACATTTATAAAATAAAATTATCTAAAGTTAAATTTATAAAATAAAATTATCTAAACAAATTTAAATTATATAAGGAAATCTATTTAAATTTAAAGAATAAATTTATTTAAATTAAAATTTATAAAGTAAACTTATTTAAATTAAGTTTATAAAAGAAACTTTTTCAAGTTTAAATAATAAACTCATTTAAATTAAATTCACAAATTAAATTTATTTTAAATAACATTTATAAAATAAAATTATCTAAATTTAAATTTATAAAATAAAATTATCTAAAAAAATTTAAATTATAAAAGGAAATCTATTTAAATTTAAAGAATAAATTTATTTAAATTAAAATTTATAAACTAAACTTATTTAAATTAAGTTTATAAAAGAAACTTTTTCAAGTTTAAATAAAAAACTCATTTAAATTAAATTCACAAAATAAATTTATTTTAAATAACATTTATAAAATAAATTTATCTAAATTTAAATTTATAAAATAAAATTATTTAACATGGCCTCTAGACATTCAGAGTTCAAACAGCTTCGGTACCCTGAGCTTCACTGGACTGCGGATCTTGATTTGTATATCAATCAGCTTGCTCTGATGCAAATTGTTGGGTCCCGGAAGTATCGTAGAAGGGGGGTTGAATGCGATATTGACAACAATTTAAAATTCTTCTCAGAATTTGCGGAATTAAATTATTGGGATCCAGGCCTTTGAGTGGGATTCCTCTTGAATTTAAGTTTTGAAAATTTTTTTGATAGAAAAGCCAAATGCTCATCTATTTCATCCATCTCATCCTTGGTGTATGACTCAACATCCTCAACTATTTCTTTTCCTTTCCCAGTTGAAGATTCATCATATCTAACACCACTTGCACTATTGCCATGACTTTCTTTCATCCCTTCTTTGACAGCAACATCTTCACAAATTTCTGCAATTTGCTTATCCTTGACCACCAAAGCAATGGACTTGTGTCTTTTCTGACTCTTCTCAATTTCTTCATCTTGCTGTAGTTCCAACTCATAAGTTTTTAATATACCATGCAGCTTGTCAAGAGTATATTCTTTGAAGTCAGGAGTTTGTCTTATAGAGACAGTTATTGGTTTCCATTTCTTGGGTAAGGACCTCAAAAATTTGAGGTTGGTATCTTCAACAACATACACTCTTCCATATAGTTTTAGCTCATTCAACAGCTTTTGAAACCTACTATATGTGTCATTGATTGCTTCACCACTCTTAAAATGAAAGGCTTCATATTTTTAAATCAAGAGTTGCATCTTGGTCTTTCTTACTTGTTCAGTGCCTTCACATAGAGTTTGAAGAGTGTCCCAGAATTTCTTGGAGGTTGTACAATTGATAACATTTTCGAACATATCCTTGTCAAGACCATTGAATAAAATATTCACAGCCTTTTTATCCTTATGTACTTCCTTCTCATCCTTATGTGTGTATTCACTTACAAGTTTCGGAATGAGTTTGTCTAGTGCCTGAGTACCATCTGCATTTATACTTATAACTATCTTTATAGGCACATGTAGACCTTTCTCTATGCAGTGATGTTGGGTCCCGGAAGTATCGTAGAAGGGGGGTTGAATGCGATATTGACAACAATTTAAAATTCTTCTCAGAATTTGCGGAATTAAATTATTGCTTTAACAGAGGGTTCGGGTCCTTGTAGTGTTTGGGAGGCTGACTTACTAACTTTCTATTTTTATGATATAACAATTAAGATATAGAAATTAGTAAGTAAGTAAACAAGATTCAAGTTAAATACATATATTAAAACTTGAAAGGGTGTTACAATATCCGGTAGAATAAACTTTAATTCCTAGAACAAATTTGACATGAATTGTTCTACTTAAGGAATTAAAACCAAACTAGCACAGAAAGTCTGTGAATATAACTTTGCAGACAAATTGCTGAATTTGTAAGTTTTTCTACTCTGAAAAATGAAGCCCCTGGCCTCATATTTATAGAGGTGGAAAGCCAGCACGACTCATCCCAGTATGACCTTTTTCTATTAAAATTAACCCTTGTATGACTCATAAAAAGGCTGGGCATGACTTATTTCTGTCGGTATGACTCTTCAGAATTCGGTATGACTTATTGTAAGCTCGGTATGACTCCTTGTAAGTCATATTCGAATTTTCTTTAATTAAAATAAATCAGAATGACTTATTTTAAAGGAAAGAAACTCGGTATGACTCATCTAAGAATTCTTCGGTATGACTCTTTGAATTCACTCGGTATGACTCATTGGATTGAAGCTCGGTATGACTTGCAATTGGGCTTCGGTATGACTCAAGATTTCTTCTCGGTATTACTCTTTAACTTCTCTCGGTATGACTCTTTTTCAACAGCTAATTTCTTTTCTTTAAGTCTGTACCGTCAGGCCTGTTTAGCTGTATCTACAGTTGCAATTAGAAGTACCTATGTTCCTTAAATAATCTGATTCTTTAAACTAGACCATACTTCTTTTCACCACTGCATGTACCCAGTCAAATATTCAATCTTGGATTCTGACTCTTGTACACTGCAATACAAACAAACATGTATCCCTTTGAGCTTCCAACTTCTGTCTTCTGTCATTCTTTTTAACCACTTGAACTTTTTGATGACGAATCTTCACTAACATTGTTGACACCCTGTGCACTGGTCTGGTTCACGGATGACTAACTACAATGTTGATTCTCATTTCTGCTGTAGTGGTCTTTGTGTCTTCTCTTGTCCTGTCATGGCTTCTTTTGTTCTTCCTCTATATTCAATATTTATTATTTACTTCGCTTTCTTATCTGAGTTGAGTTTTCATCTACTTATTACAAATAGGACTAGTAATATGACTTTCAAGTGAACATAGGAAGGATCAATGGATAACAAATGCAAGTGCATTTTCACTTTCCAGGGAAAATACTTATCTTTCTCTAGAACTGGAATCTTTACTCCTGTGTCTTTTTGACCCATGCTTAATGTACTTTAGATCGTAACTTTCTGTATGTTGAAAACCTGCTCTAATACCAATTGTTATTTGCCCTTAAGTACACTAAGTTTGGAGAAGGGGGGTTGAATACAAACTTAAGAACTAATTAAACTTCTTGCGGATTTAAGTTTTTGTTTAACAAGAGTGTTTGAGGAAATATTGAAAGAGATGATCGAATTGGCAAGATAAATAATAAACGGATAGAAAGAAAACAAGACAAGCAAAATTAAAAATTACTAGTGGATTGGTTTTTCCACTAGTATGCTTTTTGCTTTCAAGAAATCTTGGTAGAAATACCTAGCTACTTACAAAGTGTTTCTGCACTATAATGCTTACAATATGTCTCACACTTTTTCACTCTTGTTTTCTCACACTTTGCTACAATGGACTACTAGCTACTTTATAGTAGTTTTCTTCTCTTCTATTTCCTATCGACATATACCATTATAAATTACAAATTACAATGTTTACAAGAAAATAGAAATTAGCTACTTTCACAGTCTTCATTGGACTTGTCTAGTCCTAAAAGTATCTTTGTCTTGATGCATTCCTTGAAAACTGTGTTGCCTTGAAAGTCTTCACAATCCTGACATGACTGTCTTCCATTGATTCAGTTTCTGCACAGTTTCCTTCCTTTTGTCTTTAGCTAAATTGGGAAACCTTAATCAACTAATAAATGATGTTAAGCTTATTAGTTGATTCTTCTTTGCTCATCCATCGATGGATAGGCTATCCATCGATCAATTGATGTATTGATGGATAATCTAGTTATCCATCGACTCCTTATCCATTGATGAACTGCTATCTGTTGATTGCCCTTATCCGTTGATGACTTTCATCCGTTGATGACTTTTATCCGTTGAGTAGTGTCTTCATCCATCGACTTCAATATCTATTGATCACATCATTTGTGAGAATTCTGACTTAGAATATTTAAAATTGATCATCCATTTCCTTCACATTCGTTGAGAAGCTATCAATTGAAGTCAAGTAACATCAGTTGACTACTTTATAGTATCCATCAAGGCAATACAATCAATTGATAAAGAAACATGAATCAAATGTTACAATTCAATTTATTAGTTGATTGACAAGCTTCAACTGATAACTGGTTTCCTAGTCAATGGATATTTATAAGTCATATATCCATCGACTAGTTACAATGAATTTTTTTTAAATCCCTATTAAAATTCTAACTAACTTGTTATCATCAAAACTCATAATTCCTAACAGATACACAAGACATAGTTTATTAATCAAGTTGAGGTGATTGTATTAAAGAGTGTTGTGTGAGGGAGCGACTATATACTTATATTACTTTCATATTCTTGTCTTGGACCTTTATGTACACATGCAAATACATTGCACAGATTTTACATAGACTTGGGCTAAAACCCATGTCTAAACTAGTTTTTCTAGTAGTGTATTTCTTATGAGATATATTAAGATATTACTGATATTAATATATATATATAGTATTTTTACATTATTAAGAGATGTTATATTTGTTGATCAAGTCTTATAATCTTTATATATTTAATTATTATGACCGAGAAATATATAAGATTGAGAAATTTATCAGACATTAGAGATATGTTAGATTATGTGTGAGGTTAGGTGAGATGAAGCAATCTTGAAGAGAGAAAATAAAAATATACCAAGAGTTTAGTGAGGAAAAAAAATCTTACTATGGTTTGTGGAATCTAAAAAAAAAAGAGATCGACGAGAGCTCGTGAGTATTAAAATGACATACAAGAGTTTGTGGGTTAATTAAAATTAAAAAAAAGAGTCTGAGAGAGACGTCGTGGAAAACAAAACGTGTGAGGGTTCGATAGTTCGTAGGTATAGTTGTGACATAAGTAAGGATTTACATATTGATAACTTGAATTTACATTAATATAGTTAAATTGAACTTTATTTATTTATGGCGATTAAAGAAAAGAAAAAATAGGAAAACTAAGCCATGATTGTAAGATTAAGGCCTGTCACACATAACTACATCATTTTTTTGCTGAAAAGCTGTCAGAATGGTATTTGGTAAATTCTAAAAGTTGTAGAAAAACGCTTTTAGTCTAAAAGCTGTTAGCAAAAACATGTCTCCCATGATTTTGGAAAAAACTGCTTTCAGGTTTTACAGGAAGTAACTATCAGTTTCATCATCAAACTTTCTCAAAAATATTATTTTTATATATTATATTTCAAAATATGCATAAATCAAAAAAATTACCAAACAGTGATATGATTTTCTTGACAACATTTTTTCCACTAGCATGTTTTCTCATAGTACAACAGTACTCCCAAACGGAGCCTAAAACAATGTGTTACAGGCCCTGCTATAAGCAGTTGCAATATAGGGCATGAAAACTTAAATTCATAATATTATATAAATTTATTTATTTATTATTTTTTTCCCAAAATAAGTTTATTTATAATTTAGACATTTAATTGCTTACAAGTTTCCTTAGTAGATACTTTTTCATATAAATTTTATTTTTTAACAATTAAAATAAAAAAATTATTAAGTTTAATATAATATATAAAGGAAGTTTTTGGAAATTAAAATTTCTAAAAGATAAAATTAAGTCCTCTAAATAAATATATTATCATATAATTTTATATATATATGTAATATTTACAAACATATAATTGTTATTTAATTTTTATATACTACATATTTTTTATATTTAAAAATAAATTATACAATTTTGTACAAAATCTTCAAATTTATTGAGACGGAAATAAAGTGTTAAATGAATACACGCAAAAAAATTGTTAATTATTCATCATTTCCTATGGTGGTTGCTATTATTTTTCCCCCTTCTTCCCGTGTTATTAGCCATTTCTAATAACATTTCTAATAAAAACAATTGGTTGGATCGCCATTGGTGGTATTTTGTACCACTTTTCAAGATTCAGTTTAAATCTACCCAAGAAAAGCAAGGGAGCCCATATAACATATACATATGATTTGCTATTGATTGCAAAGATAAAAAATTGGTATTGGTGGTGGCCTGCGCGGGGACAATTTCTTGCCTTACTTTTACGGCTACTTATTAGGTGAAAACTTTTTAGTATGATAATCGTAAATTTTTTTATTAAATTTTGCAGAATAAAAATAAAAAATACAAAAAAATGTTTAGATTAATTTTTTATTATAGTTTTACAAATAAAATTATGATTTTGGGCTGTTTTTTTCATTTTTTATTATGATTCTGCAGAATTTAGTAAAATTTTTCACATTTTTGTGTTACTCTTACTTCTATTACACTGAAGCTGCCAATATGTGTCTCTCTGTAATCTGTAGTATGTCCTTTCATGTCTTTAGTATTCATTCATCTGCAATTTGTTCCCACCTGGGCTTTGCTTCTTTTGCACGTCTAACTGATCTATCATATGTATGTGTACATTAATACATTGGCCAAGATTGCTGTCAGCCATCTTTTATGTGCTTTTTTTCGCTGAAGAGGAAAAAATTCGACAATTTATCACTCTGTGCGTTTTTAATTTACAGCGGAAGGGATAGGTGGATTCACATAAAAAATCGAGTATCAATATTTTTGGTTATAAAAAACAATCAAATAAATATTATCATTGTTTCTCATGGACATGGTATTTGATCACAACAATCCATCCGCGTTTTTCTCCATCCGCGTTTTTGTCGGGTGAGAAAAAAAATTCTAAAATTCATGTAAAATAGATGACGTGATCCTTGAATTTATAAAAAAATTTGGTGTTCAAAAATATTGATGGGTTGTTGTAACAATGCTTGTTAGGGAACAAGACCCTTTATATATATATATATTATATATGATTTTTAGGTGGGTATTAACTAATGTAAAAGGAGTACTGTTTGTACAGTATATATATCTATTCATGCTTGAACAGTTTTTTATATACTATTGTACGACTACTGCCGACCCAGTGATCGAACATTGTTCAGATTTATTTAACTGCAGATGGATGACCCGCTTTGTCTTCTTTTTTCATCTACAACTGTAAAGTTCCCCCTGCTCTCCTAGCGAGCAATAGAATATACAATAATTTAAGGATATAGCATAGTCCAAGCGAATCCACTTAAAATAACCATGATGGACCGGACATCATATTAGCAAATAAACGTAATCATGAACTTAATGCGCGAAAAAAATGAGAAATGACAATCCATTTCTTGAATCTCACGAGAGTAATGTAATAGTGTACTTTAACCCATCAAACTGTGTAAATCAATTTAATTGAAAATTTATTTTAATTTTATTGTATATTAGTTCTTTGAAAAACAAAAATCAAACTGTTGTAAAATGAGGAGTAAAATCAAGAAATTTAGATAAATGTATGAAATGTTTTTTATGGGAATTATAATTTAACTATCCAAGAACGAATGGTGATGTAATAACGTGAAAAATAACGACAACTAACAAGTAGTAGAATTGAAAGTAGAGATACTAGAATTGTAAAAAATAGAAGTTACTATTTAATGGAAGCTTTAAAATAATAAAAATAAAAAAAATTATTGATTATTTTTTCCAGCCTCCTTTAGCCCCCCTTGTTGGGGATACGTATGTAGTCACAAAGGGGTAGACAAAATATTGAGCAGCGTATATGACATCTCATGTGATGAAAATAAAAATAGGGAACAAATCAAAATTTATCAGATGAAAATCAAGATAACTTATCTGAACAACAGTCGTGGCGTGAACTTAATCACTGCGCTAAAGTTGAATTTGCCCCCCTACATACACACGGACTCATGACAATCAACATCCAGCGTTACACGACATCTGTCTCACTGGTGCAGTACAGGGAAACAGATTGAGAACTCTCTTGATTATTGCCCATAAACTTGTTTATATAAAATATATGAGGCTACTCGTTTATTATCTTCTCAAAACACACTAGAGGAGAAAACCTCGTTTGATAGTGATCAGAACTTGCCACTCTCCTTCAGTTAGAAAGCCAAAAGCCACTAGTATTTAAAAGAAAAAGTTAAGACAATTCAAAAGTCTCAACCATTGAAAAGTCTCACATATAAATTAAAAAATATATATTAATATATATATATATTATTTTTCTTTTGAAGCAAACTAAAAATTGGAATAATATTTATATAAATTCCAACAATCCCCCATATGATTCAAAAGAAAAAAATTAGTTTTATGGGCAATGGATATTCAGTTTATTAAGCATCAATGTCTCGTGGACTTTAATTGATACCTAGTGCATACAAGTATGTTCCACAACCATGTTAGGTGAAACAAATTCTTGAACCTCTCATGATAGTTAGTGAAAACATATATGCGCACTAAAATCTTTCTCAAATCAAAAGTATTCTCGCAGAACATTAATCTTGGTAATGTCAAACACAATTTATTGTAAGATGCCCCACATTGTAGCTGAATATTCATGAATGCTCTAGAGTCCTTAGCCTAGAGGATCTCATAGGGGATTGGGGGTAACCCCCACATTCACATAGGTAAGTTCATCAAGTTTGTATTGTCGCAAACCACCTTACAAGGTTATGAACTTATTAAGAACATTAGTTCATCCTAACACATATGACAATAAAAAATACTACATCACTTTATTAATAGGAATGGTAGTAGTATTACAAAAACATGAGTTCTTTTGTGATTGCGTTTGACCCATTGAACTTAGACATTCCTAAGATGGGTATCCATCACAATTCACTCCACAATAGGCTTCAAACTCATTCCTATTTGTGCTAACTCTAGCACCATGCAAAGGTCATAAACTTGAGTTCTTTTGTGATTCATCACAATTCACTCCACCATAGGTATCAAAACTTATTTTGTGCCAACTCTAGCAACAAAAGACTTTTGCTGAGAGAATCTGCAGTATTCATCTCATACTCTTTATACACAAGTGATATCACATTATTATTGATCAGATTTACACATTAGCATGCCTTAGACGTTTATGTCTTCTCTTTATTATAGATTTAAATTTTGCCAACCTTTGCAAATCATACAATGCCAATCACTTTTCTTGAAATACAAACTCAATGTTTGTCATACAAACACATGCACCATTTATTAATATTGGCAAAAAATTGCAACCCCCACAGCAAAATAAAGTGAATATCGAAAGTATTTACCTCAAAATTATAATTTGATTAAATACCTTGAACATCTTCTCAACATAATGAGACTGATTTAAGTCAACCCATATGAATTACTAATAATTCACATTTGCCTTTTCTAAGCCCTTCATATCAAAACAAGAAGTTAGGAAGACATTGCTTGTGTTAAGCACATTATATTGTATCAAATATTAACACATCATCCATAAAAAAAAACATGTATGATCACACAACCAAATTAATCAAATTTGGAATAAACACAAGCATCAGAACCATTTACCTGATAACCATTAGAGGTAATGGTTTATGAAATTTTCCATACCGCTCTTTGGGTGTTTGTCTTAGACCATATAATGATCTCATAGTCTCGTCACAAGTTTTGGGATCTTCCTCAAGAATGAAGGCATTTATCTCCTCTTACCTAAAATTTTTCCTCAATTAAAAAAAATTAGTAATAAAAGGAAGTCCAAAACTTGTCTCAATCCTAGCCTTTTTACTCATTTTAGGCTCAGGAGTGTCACAAGATATAGACAAAGAAGATGCATATATAGTCAAAGAAGATGCATGTGGCAAACATGATAGTCACTTTCATATGATATATATTCTCAAAGATTAAACATATCTTAATTCTTCATATGAACCAAAATCAGATACAAATGAACTTAATTCTAATGTGATGAAAATAAAAATAGGGAACAAATCAAAATTTATCAGATGAAAATCAAGATAACTTATCTGAACAACAGTCGTGGCGTGAACTTAATCACTGCGCTAAAGTTGAATTTGCCCCGCTACATACACACGGACTCATGACAATCAACCTCCAGCGTTACACGACATCTGTCTCACTGGTGTAGTACAGGGAAACAGATTGAGAACTCTCTTGATCATTGCCCATAAACTTGTTTATATAAAATATATGAGGCTACTCGTTTATTATCTTCTCAAAACACACTAGAGGAGAAAACCTCGTTTGATAGTAATCAGAACTTGCCACTCTCCTTCAGTTAGAAAGCCAAAAGCCATTAGTATTTAAAAGAAAAAGTTAAGACAATTCAAAAGTCTCAACCATTGAAAAGTCTCACATATAAATTAAAAAATATATATTAATATATATATATATATATATTATTTTTCTTTTGAAGCAAACTAAAAATTGGAATAATATTTATATAAATTGTTGTCACAAAGGGGTAGACAAAATATTGAGCACCGTATATGACATCTCATGTGATGAAAATAAAAATAGGGAACAAATCAAAATTTATCAGATGAAAATCAAGATAACTTATCTGAACAACAGTAGTGGCGTGAACTTAATCACTGCGCTAAAGTTGAATTTGCCCCGCTACATACACACGGACTCATGACAATCAACCTCCAGCGTTACACGACATCTGTCTCACTGGTGTAGTACAGGGAAACAGATTGAGAACTCTCTTGATCATTGCCCATAAACTTGTTTATATAAAATATATGAGGCTACTCGTTTATTATCTTCTCAAAACACACTAGAGGAGAAAACCTCGTTTGATAGTGATCAGAACTTGCCACTCTCCTTCAGTTAGAAAGCCAAAAGCCACTAGTATTTAAAAGAAAAAGGTAAGACAATTCAAAAGTCTCAACCATTGAAAAGTCTCACATATAAATTAAAAAATATATATTAATATATATATATATATATATATATATTATTTTTCTTTTGAAGCAAACTAAAAATTGGAATAATATTTATATAAATTCCAACACCCCTACTTCCCCGGTGTGTGTGTGTGTATATATATATATATATATATATATCAGACTTATTTATATAGTATGAATTAGTGGATTAGTAGGGATATATTTTAATAGTTTTTATAAAATTCTTAAAATTTATATATAATTAAGTTTATAATTTAAAAAAATAACAAACATCAAACTAATATTTGGTAAACTATGATTAGAATATTTGTGATGCCTATAAATATGGATATTTGTAGGGTTTTTTAAGAGAGCCAATGGTTAGAGATTTGTGTGAGAGATACACAACACAGAGTTTATTAGTCAAGTTGAGGTGATTGTATTGAAGAGTGTTGTGTGAGGGAACGACTCTATTCTTATATTACTTTCATATTCTTGTCTTGGACCTTTATGTACACATGCAAATATATTGCACAGATTTTACATAAACTTCGGCTAAAACCAATGTCTAAACTAGTTTTTCTAGTAGTGTATCTGTTATGAGATATATTAAGATATTACTCATATTAATATATGTATATATATATATATATATATATATAGTATTTTTTACATTATTAAGAGATATTATACTTGTTAATCAAGTCTTATAATCTTTATATATTTAATTATTTTGACCGAGAAATATATAAGATTGAGAATTTTATCATGACATTAGAGATATGTTAGATTATGTGTGAGGTTAGGTGAGATGAAGCAATCTTCAAGAGAGAAAATAAAAATATACCAAGAGTTTAGTGAGGAAATTTTTTTTACTATGGTTTATGGGATCCGAAAAAAAAAAAAAGATCGATGAGAGCTCGTGAGTATTAAAATGACATACAAGAGTTTGTGGGTTAATTAAAATTAAAAAAAAAAGAGTCTGAGAGAGACGTCCTGGAAAATAAAACTTGTGAGGGTTCGACAGTTCGTAGTTGTGACATAAATAAGGAGAACATGCTAATGATTTAGTGGGAGAGAGAGTAATAGTGACAATAATGTAGAAGACAACAAAGAAGATAATGAAGATGATGAAATTCGAAGAATTGAAGATTTTTTTCATGCAAGTTGATCATTTCAAATTATCATGCTCAAGTTATCTTCATGTTCCAACTTAAGGGAGGGTGTTAAAAAATATATTAACTTATTGCTGAAATTAAAATATTTTAAAAGCATATAATATGTTTCCATTATTAAAAGATATAATACTATTGTTTACTAAATTTTGTAATCTATAATATAGAGTTTTTTTTATAATAACACCTCCACAATATATGGTAAACAGAAAGACGTTGGAGCCCTAATGGTACGACACAAACCCTTATTAAGTACCCAATTTTATATCACACACTGGACAAAATGTCCTTCATCCGACAAATGAAAGTCGAGCATTGCATCCTGCATATATATATAATTTGGTAAATTATCCCAAAATACAGTACTTTTGAGAAAAATTGTACTTATTAAATTAAAATCTATATAATATATATCTACATGATTTGCTCATCAGATGGGAAAAGTTTGAAATAGTATGAAAAGGCCTATATACAATGAAAGACAGCTAGGCAACCCCTCATTTACAACCTTCTATGAGATGCTTATTCAACCGTTTCTGCATTTACTGTGACACAAACTGTTTTGGATTTTTGATATTGTGTTTGAATGTTAGAGAGTGTTATGTGTGATCCACAAATGAAGCTGGACTCAGAAGCCAGTGATTATATATTCCAAACAGTCAAAAATAAATTTTTTGACCCACTATATCTATATCACAAAAAATAACATGAGAACCTTTTTATATATATATATATAATTAGAATCTAAAATAAATTTTTATGCATTAAATTTAAACGATTGATGCTTAAACCAGTCATTAGAAGTGAATTCTTCCAATATTTTCGAAAAGGGCGATAAAATCACATCTAAATAGTGGTAAGAAATCTACTATTAAAGGATGCCTTTATTTAGAACAAATTAAAGAAAGAAACCTAAAACCAATTTATTTATATATTCCAAAGAAAAAATTAATTACAGGCCTGGACTTTAATTTGTGGCCTATTGCTAGAAAATTAAGAATACTCCAATGGAGACATAAAGACCTAGCTAGCTAGAAGTTACAACTATTAAAATAAACAAAGCCTTAATAGTATATAGCTATCAATGTAATAGCTATATATCAATGGCTTACATAGGTTTATACATATATTATCTCAAAGATCTTGAACAAAAAAACCCCAGTTCCATAGGTTACAATAACACTACAAGAAAAACGGATAATTTTCACCAGCTTAAATCTAAATAATAAAGATAAAAATTAAGGGGAAGCTACAGTCCTTTTCCTGCATCATTCCCTCCTACTTCATTGACATCTCCACTACAAGTGTTGCTGTCCAAAGAGCTTGAATTCCAAGGGATCGGATAAGTAGGTTGTGAAGGAAAGGAGAAACTTGTACAAAGTGTTGGATAAGTACTTGCAGTATCATGGCCACTTGATATTCCAGTCAAGTCATTAACATTCCCAATATTGTTGCTTGTGCTGTTGATCACTCCCTGAGGTAAGGGGGGCAATGAGTCACTGCAGGCGAACCGAATCAACTCAGAGTTAACTGCATCAAGTTCCTTTTGAAGTCTCTCAACTTGTCTTTGGAGGAATGATATGGCGCCAACACAGCCATAAACTGGATCTCTCACGCGTGCCTCAGCTTCATAGGCGAGGGAGTTTACAGCAACTTCTCTCTGATGAGGAAGGAGCTCGTTGAGCAGCTTTGTCACGTTACTGACTCCGAAGATCTTGTGCACGTTGGCAAACTTTTGAGGTTCTTCTGGTGGGAAATAAGGCGCGAAGATGCAACCGGGCATGCATTTTCTTCTTAAGAACTTGCATGCGGCACATGGAGAATTGTATGAGTTGGATGAAGCCATTCCCAGCCTTATTATAGCACAAGTAAATATCCACGGTTACTATATCATCCTTGATTTCTTAGATAGGGTACTATATAAAAATTATAAATTGAAGTACCATATTTTCAATTAATTGGATTTATGCAAATCAAATTGACTAGCCAGAGGACTATAAACTCATCCCATATTATAACGTATAATAACCATGAAGGACAATGAGCTATCCGCGTGTCCCATTAGCAATTACCCTATGGGTTAAATATCAAAATGATCAGCAAAATGAATATCATATATCATGAATTCGTTCATTATAGTTAACGGGGTCTATAATGTCCCACTATAGTAGTCGGTAATGACAATTGTGTTAATTTGACTTGTTAACATGACGGAAAATGGTTTGACTGTGACATGCCATAGTTGACTTGTATGAGTAAGAGGACACGGCATACTCTTTTTCTGACTTGAAGAGATGAGCCAACTATAAGTTACTAAGTTGCATCATATATGCATGCGCTTCAAGTTTCTTCCACCGGTTTTTGATCATGTTTCATACACCGGTAGTCCGTATCAAGCTCCATAACGCGTTCTTTCATATCATCCATACAATCAGTTCCCATTTGGGGGAACCATCATGTTTGGACACTGAAAGTGGTACTTGCAGGTTATTATATGGCT
This sequence comes from Oenanthe sinensis, assembly GCA_028671895.1. Taxonomy (NCBI): domain Eukaryota; kingdom Viridiplantae; phylum Streptophyta; class Magnoliopsida; order Apiales; family Apiaceae; genus Oenanthe; species Oenanthe sinensis. The sequence continues at coordinate 11,384,938 of CM053798.1, read as the reverse complement.
GTGATATATATATGCCGAGTATATTATCTGATTATTTGACATCTACTAAATTGTCACTGACTACTCAAAAGAATGAAGCATATATGTTAAGTCAAAAATTTTCGGTCAAGTCAACAGTTAGAGTTTAACGGACATCTCATTACTGATTACTAGAATGGTACATTAGAGACCACCTTAACTATAATGAATGAATTGATACATAGCTCTCAATTGAGTGACCACTCTCATATTTAACTCATATATTACCCTATTCATTACTCTGCATTTTTTTTTATGGTGCATGGAATTAACACTTGATTTTTTATGTGAATAGAGCTTCCACTAGCTGAGTGATGGATGACAAAAATCGCTTGTCATGGAATCAGCAACCATAACATATAATTACAAGATTTGGACATATATATAGAGTCCGTTCAGCCAGGGCTAAGAAGGAATTTTCTAGCCATTGATCTTCAATAAATACTAAGTTGTTTGTCCAAATGATTCAATACATAAATGTTAATGTAATTCAGTAAATTCAAACCTAATTAATTCTATTGGAATTAGGGATGTTGCACGCACGCACAACATAACCGACAGATTTATATCGCTGTGTGCTAGATACAAACACACATGCAGAGGATCATTTCTTTTTATTTGGAGAATATATATGTGGGTGTGAATGTGTGTGCCAGTCTCTTACAGTGTTACTCAATCTCTTTGAATATCTTCATAACCTATATTAATTTCCATGTATTATTTTTATAAATTATTATTTCATTTTTATTAGAAATTAATACATATTGTAAACATCTGAAATAATTCTCACGTGAAGGCATTGCTGAGACTGATAGATATAAAGATTTTTAAGTTGCGCCTATCAGTTATAAAATAATATATGGTACTTCCTTCTGAAACTTGCAGGGGTCACAATGAAATTATTGGATCTGACTGTATGAATGTTGTAATCACATATTTTCTCTCTGCAGGGAGTAATTATACAACTAGTAATAAAATATCCATTATATATATATGGGGAACAACCACAAATTAAACTGTAAACCCTAGATCAGGAAACTGTGCAACTCACTGCCTTTTACTTAGTATTTACCTTTTCCAAGGTCTGACAGACACACACAGAGAGAGAGGGGGGGGGGGGGGGGAGAGAGAGAGAGAGAGAGTTTTGCTAATGAGAAGAATGAACAAACATAATTTTGTACCTTTTCTTTCTGTTTTTTCACTTTAGCTAGAGTGACGAGTTAGCTCTTTTGGTATCAGCGGTCTCTGTGTTTCTCAAATTCAATGTTTTCTGCAATTCATGGAGATAAACATGTAAGCTAAATATATATACATGCATATAAGCTAGCTAGCTGCAGATATATATGTAAAATTCATATACTAGTTGTGGTGAGGGCATTTAATATAGAGCTAGCTAGGCAAGATTTAAGAGCCTTTAAAGTAAACAGAAAAATATAAGTGGCTAGACTAGGCAAAAGGTAAAAATGGGAATGATGAAGAGGAAAAGAGAAAGGCTAAGGAAGATGAGTAGGAGAGGCAAAGAGCATTTAGTGCAGGGGAGAAAGAATGAAGAGAAAGGACGAATTAGAGGAGGGGGAGGTACACTATCTAAATGATGAGTATGACACTCCATCCAATTCTTTAATTATTGCAGTATTATCATCCCAATTGCCTTGTGACAAATGGAAATATCAATGATTTTCCTCCATCTCCAAAAGTATACCAATTATATTATACTGTACAATTTGATTTTCCATCACTCAAACCAATATAAAATTAACTTTATCTTTAATATTCTATTCATTCAATTTAATTTTTTATATTTTCTATATTTCAAATATTTTTTTTATTTATTAAATTTATCAAACTTTTGAAATTTTTAATATATTTCTTCATACACATTTGTGATCTATTTTTAACCTCTCAGTAACTGATGAACAATTGATCAATTGAGACAAAAATTCTTTAGTTCTGATTTTTTTGATAAAAAAGAAGAACATCATAATTATTCATAACTTAACTGAATTGCTCGTTTTAGACTAAATTCAGTCAGTTTTAAATAAACTTGACTGTAACGGTAAAATATCATAATTGTAGCGATTTATTGAACCCAATCACTCAAAACTTATCGTTCAATCATAAAGACCGTCAGATTTGGTATGAATATGGTTGGATTTATCATAAATGTGTGGTTAATTTTTTCGGACACTAATAGCAACCCGACCAGCAAATCCGATGAAATATGTAAGATCATATGTTCTAAGCACTTTTTTAATGGTTCTTGAATTAATAAAAATCAATCCAGAGGTCAAACTTGGCTGTAAAATCTTTGTCATTATATTTTATTTGAGAAAAAGGGCCTAAGATGACATTAGGTAATTATCTAAGGTTATAAGTTATTTCAATACAAAAATTGAGTAGTAATTTTGTGATAATAATGCAGACCATGTATTTACAAAGATAGCCCTTATTTTGTATTACATTTTGTTATAATCATAGATAATTAGTAAGGTCATTTTTAGGGTTATCAAACTCATTTTATTTATTAAACATTAGCTAATATTATTATTTTATACACTTTACAATTCATTCTTCCAACTACGTTTTATTGACCTGATGTTCGTACAGTTAGAGATGCGTGATAGAGATAGTCCTGAATAATAAGATTAACAATTAAAGTTTAATAGCTCACAAAACCTAACAATTAATTCGACCAAATTTTTATTCCACAACAAGTGTCTTGTCCAAATTAAATTACTTATGCACATCAATAAACTTCATGGTAAAATAAAATAAATATAATTTAAGTACATCCATTGACAATATATAATTTATTCACAATACGATTTTGACTTGTCAAGTTTATAATATTTCTAACATTTTCATCCTTACATTAATAACAGCTATGTACTACAAGTCTATAACATTGGAAGATATATAGTTATTCACAATGTACGAAGCGCCCGTTTCGGAAGCAAAAGTATGGAAAACAGAAACCGTGTTTCTCACCAAGCTTCGCTGTGCTGGTAGTGTTGTCATCGTCTTTCATAATCTTGGAATTATTTTCCGCCACACCTATATTGTACATTGATAAAAAAATTACAGATTAAAAATTTTAAAAATAAACAATGACTCGAGTCGAACAAACTTATTTCGAGTTTTGTTTTAAATTGCTTCTCAGGTTTATTACATGGATTTTCTTTGAAATAACGATTGACTTACATTGATGTATACCACACTGGAAGAGGAGAACCAAGTTGAAGACAAACAGAGCTTGAAGCCTAATACTAGCCATTATATTTTCCAGTTATCGATCTGTTCGAGAGATTGTTAACGTTCGAATTTGTAATGAATTTGGGTAACAACTTACATAGTTGATACTTTTTCAGGGAGATAGTTGAAACTTGAAGATATCAAATTTTCTATTTTAATCCATATTAAAACATAGTAATGCTGGGGGTACAAAAATGGGTACAAAAAATTCATCTCAAATGACACGGGTGTGTCAATTTAGAAACTTTTAATTGATGAAATTTGTGTGAATACATTGGGCTCCTTTACATTAAATAAAATTATAATCAATCACAATATTCCTATGAAAAATATTTTTGTACCCCATTTTTACCCTCAACACTCCTTCCTCATTAATAAAATACAAAATCATTAATAAAATCAAAATCAAAATGGATAGTTCAAAATAAAAAATTTGTATAAAAAAAGTATGTATGATACTTGAGTAGGGACTAGGGATACTTGTATTTTTCTTCTCATATTAGTAGCTAAAAGAAACTACTAATATGAGAAGAAAAATACAAGTATGAATAAGGAGACTAGTAACTACACGTTGCATGAACTTCTTCCGAATCAACCACATTTCTTAGCTGATCAAGACTGCAATTTCAATTTTTATTTGTACCTCTTCAAGACAATATATATGCTACATGATTCCACTGCAATATTACAAGTAACTATTGCCACCATATGTCCATATTTTCTCATGATCAATATCATATTCGAAATTGAGAATTTTTTTTTGAAATTAGACACAATTCTTAGTGATCGATTTTTTTAATTAAAAACCCTTGTCGTAAGTAGGTCAACACCTCTTAGGTTTGAAGTTGAGAATATATATTAAAGGAGCAAAACTTTCTAGCGATGTTGCAAACCCGCATCATCCTTTCCACGACTCTCATTTTTTAGCAACTATGTATCTGTAAGAGAACTTTTTGCGATTTTCTTTAGTTGCATTTTGAGACTATTGGATGAAAAAAGAAACTCCGTTAAAACAATTGTTAAAATTTTAAGAATTTTTCATAAAATTGCAAAAATCACCAATATTTGCGCCACAAGAATTTTATATGATTTTATTTTTTTTATTTGACTGGAGAATTTTATATGACAAAAAAAACTTCCACGAGCAGAACAAAAATAATAATTAGTATAAATGCATTTGTGTTTATAGTTATGCTACAATCAGTTGATGATTAGTTCTAAATTAGGTTGGGGATTTTTTAACCTTCACCCCTCTAAAAAGCATAAATGCATTTGTGCATATACTTAACCTGCAATCCGATGTACCCGTACATGCAGCCCCTCACCCTCAAGGGTTATATTTTAATTCATAATAAAAAAGAAGGTTCATGGTCAATTTTAGTGTAAATAACGTTATATTTATATATTCGTTAATGATGACGAGGATTAAATGATACAAGTATACATACAGAATCAACAAGAATCGTAATATAAATGGTACAATAACTTAATAAGTACGGTACGACCGTCCAAACCGGACCACCAATGGCGGTTTAATGTCTCCACTAACCTGCACGAATAGAAATATTTTATTCATTTAAAACCGAATCGCGGGCTTCCGGTGATCGGTTTTAACTCTATACTAAATTTATGATACTAACCTTTTTTCCTTCATTTATTTCATACATCTTCATTTTTAAGAGATAGGGGGAAAAAGTGGGTGAAATTTATAATTTTTTTAAAGGTTTAAATGTGGGAGAGGAATTAAAACTCATTATTGATAAATATCATTTTTTTATTTTCATTATTTATGTGTATTATGCATGTATATATACACACAAAAATCTGTATATATGGTTGTTGGTTTTTGATGATTAAGGTTGGTATTAATAAATGAGTATGAATATATTTATATGTTATTTTATAATTTAGTTTACTTTTCATGAATATGTAATAAATGTGTAATATGCATGATAGATGTTAAATCAAAATTGAGATTGGATGAATCGATGTATGGAAAAAAATTTCCTTCCAACGAGTAGTGAATATTGAGATGGGTCGTATATTTTTTGGATTTTATACTTAAAAATGGGATGAAAGTTGGAAAGATGGTTGAAAATTGATAAGGTCAAACTTCATATTTAACAAAATGTGGAATTATGGAACATTATAAAGTATGGAGTTTACATGATAAATCTAAAGAACTAACTAAAAAGAGAAAACGCAAATGTAACTCGGAAGATGTTGTTTCGGAGGATATACGTTGTTGAAGAACCATTTGATTTGAACACATAATTACGAGATTTAAATGCTAGAAATCATAATGAAAAACAAGGCTTGGGAAATATTAATTTCGAATAAGAACCAAACACATATGCTTCTCAATTTTATTCGGATGTTAAGGATTCGGGAGCTCCTATTTATCCGGGTAACATAACTTTTACAATAATGTTATTGACTTGTAGGTTGCTACATTTTAAGAATGTGGCACAATGCTCCGAAAAGGTATTTTATTCTTTACTAGCATTGCGTGGTGAAGTTCTTCCAAAGGATAATACATTACCAACTTTTTTTATATTATGAAGACGATGATGAAGAAGTTAACATTGGGATATGAGAAAATTAATGTATGTAAGAATGTTTATATGTTGTGGGGGATATATTGAGTGACGCACAAGCCAACCCGGCCATCTATCATTCTCCCTACGTACGCTCAAGTGTTGAACATTACTAATTAATGTGGCCGTTAAAATGTAAAGGAACCCAAAAACCGATCTACAAGCATTTTCTAGTGCTATTTTTGGATAGGTAACTCAGCTTATTGGAAATATTCTCTAGCCAATTTATAACAAATATGAAAATGAAAATCAAAAGGTAATGACTTATTTTTATTGTAGTGTCGATTTTTTTATCATAGTGTAGGTTTATACTAATGTCTCATTTTTGTATGTAAGAGATAGAGAGGGCTCAATAAAGAGATGATCATTAGAAGTACAATCAAGACGAGGATAATGGAGGAGCCGACAATGGAGGCGATGGTGGGGATGATGATGAGGAGGACGGTGATGATGACGAGTGATGATGATGAGGGTTTTCGATCCTCAAGTTTGGTTATGTTGGTCAATATAGAACTTGTTTGCTTATGGTTGCACGTTTTTAGACTTATTTGGTATGATTATGTTTATATTGGAGTTTATGGTTATGTTACTACATACGTTTATGTTATGGTTTGAATTTGAAAATGTATTTGTTGGATTTGGTATTGTATGATGAATATTTTGGTATTTTATGATAAATATTTTGGCATGCTATGATGAATGATTTGGTATTTGGATTTTACTTTTGGATATATGATTAAGATTTGAATTGGTTTTGGTATTATTTACAATGAATAGAAATGGTAGAATGTAAGAGAACCTTAAAAAAGTTGCAGACTTAACCAACCGTTGAATCCAAAACCGACCGTCTTTTACTAGTAAAATACCAAAAAACTAACCACATTCAACCCAAACCTGACCGCCTTCATACTAAACCAGACCGCATTCATAAATAGGTGGTCTGTTTTGAGGGGTCGTATTTATTAAATAAAAAATATTCGTGTTACAAACCCAACCATTTCTACACAGACGGTCGGGTTTATATATAAAATTGACTGACTTTCGATCGGTTATGACGGTAGTTTCTAAACTATATTTTTGTTTACGTACTAGTGCCACGTGTGCTGGTCTCACACACGTGGCACTGCCACATCAGTATAGTTGGGTCGATCAGAGGTAACCATGGTCAACTCTAAAACTGACCAACTTTATTAAAAACCGACCGGATTTAACCCGACCACTTTTTACAGTCGGGTTTAGTTAAAACCAATCCACTCTCTTCTAAAACTGACCGTTGAGGCCATAAGAATTAACTCTGTTTCTTGTAATGCACCCCCCTCCCACACACACCTTACACACATTTAAGTAATTGGTTAACTTTTTCTCATTAAGCCTATTCATTCATAGAGACAGCTAGTGAGGAACTCGATAATAAATTGCCTTATACCTAATAATATAATTTTCTTCGGTCTAGATTATACCTGTCTTTTTTATATAAAATCATGTAATTTTAAATATTTTTTTTTCTAGTATCATTTAAATTTGTGTTACTAGCTATTATTTGTAATTTTTTGGTTCAAATGTTATACATCGTAGCATTACTTATAATTTCTTAAGTTACTAATCATTATTATGTATTATATTTGAAAGCTATTGCCCAAAAGCCTATTTCTTGATCAAAATTACTACCACCCATATTTTGGGGAAGTAATTTGTCTTAAGTTTGGAATTTAGTTACTGAGGAATATTGGGAGTAAGAGACTTCTAAATCCTTACATCTCCCGACCCCAGCTTTAATATTTTCACAAGTTACATAATATTTAGATTTTAGGAGAAAATTTTACGGTGGTAATGTATTATAATATTATAACAATACTGAATCACATGGAAAGACATGTTCACTGATAAAATTAATTAAATTACCAAGATTGATATGATGATGAGGATGATGATCACAACCATGAGAAACCTCCGATGAAGAAACCATTAAAATCACTAATTCAAGGGGATAGTTTCCCAACTAAATTCATGTGGATTTTGTTGTTTGTTACAAGTACACTTAAATTATATGGTTTTAAAATTTTATTGTAATGTTGTCATTCTCATAGGTTTTATATGTCATTTTATCAAAAATAAAAAAGAAAAATATTTACAAGATCATAGCAATAAATTATTTGTATATGTGCAATATTGAAAGTAATAATCTTTATTAATAATTTTTACAACACACCCTCTCCCTCTTGCAATAAATATTTTTTGCAACACATATTTTTTTTTGCCTAAAGATAGGCGTAAAACATTGTTTGAATAATAATAAGGAACTAAAGAAGTAAAAATGTTAGGCTAAACTCAATAAAAATTTAATACTAATATAGGTTAAATAATAATTATGTATGTTTAAGAGAAGAAAATTATGTATATATTATTAAATTTAAAACAATATATTTATCAACTATATTAATTGATTAATATATCAATTAATCAAAATATCTATGAAACCTTTATGAGCTTTAAATGTTGTTTATCGAATATCATATCTTTACTGGAAAACTAGAAATAAAATTTTGGATTCTCACATTTAATTGCATTTACATATCTTGACGTTCTTCTTTCTCAATATTGGCTTAATCCACTTTCCGTATAGCATAATTTTAATTGATTAAGAAGTGTACTAGATAAATCTCTTGGGGCAAGCTAGTTTTTGGATGGGGAGAAGCACATTAGCACCCAAATAATATAAATTAAAAAAGAAGGAGTATAATGCCATTGAATTGCAAGTGTAAATCATAGAATAATAAGGTTGTACCTTTGGAAGCAATCATTTTATAAAGTTGTACATTTTTAAGAAAAAAGTTTAAATTAACTATGACTTATTTACAAAGTCACATGATACCAAAACCTAATTATGCTATCTAACTTGTTTAATAAAAAAATATTGGTTTCCATATATTCAAATATGATGGGAATGTCCTTCCAAGCAATTATGGACCTTTTAATTGTGAAACCATTGTGAGATTACAATTATTTTTATCCAATTGCCATAACTTTTGGATTCTCAAGTTTAATTTCATCAGCATTATCTTGAGGTTTTTAGTTTTTGACTGTTGTGTTAATCTAGGTCGAATAGTATAATTTGTTGATTAAAAAGTGCAGTAGGTAAATTTTATCATGTAACTTTATTTTTGGAATTAAAGAGGCTCCGTAGCAACCAAATAATATGAATCAAGAATGAAAGTTTTTTTTAAATTTATATTTATATTAAAATTTTATAACCTTTAATTCAAAAAAATGTAATAAAAGTATTTGAATATTCATGGTTCAACCCTTACACCTAACATAATAAAATTTAATAAAAATCATCCCTTCATCCCAACTAGCTAAAGTAACCCAAGTACCCAACCCAAACATAAACCATACCTTTTTAATCTCATATCCAAACACATTCTTAATAAATAAAATCAAACTATAGAAGATGTACAAGATATATGATATGAGATATTATTAGATATTGATAATCTTATTTTATCTTAATTAAATACAAGATAAAGAGATATATATTGATATTTATTTTATACCTTTGGTACAGGTATTGAAACCTTTTTAGGTACACCGGCCTACACCTATATATAGGCACATCTCTTACACGTTTTCCTAATGTTTTTAACTTCTCCATTTTTTCTTCATATAATCTTTAAATTATAAACACATTATTGTAATCTCTATTTTACTAATTGTATAAATTTGGATAATGAAGCTGATAGTATTGAACACACGAGTATATTCATCCAACGGTCTTGATTATTGGCCATAAACATGGATAAAAAAAACTTTTATAGCTATGAAAACAGTTGGATGCAGACATGCTAGAGTAACTATACTATGCGTACAAAATTTCAGCTACCTATATATAATTGAGGTAAAGATAGTACAAGGTTTGCATAGAGTAAAATAAATTAATTTCTTCATTCGTAGCAACATGTACATATGTTTTGACAGGATTTTTTGGCTAACAGGCCGTGCAAGAGATGGATCTATACTACAATCATGAAACAAATTATCGGCCCATCCCCTTCAACAACTAACTAATAAACAATTAACCTACTATTTGGCTATAATTAAATTGCTTTCGCGCTCCTACACAACCTAAGTTTTGATTTTGTTTGATGTTCTAAGCCTTACAAATTGTTTGTATAAAATGGTAATTGTTAAAGATATGCTGGTTTACTTTTATTATTCTAGAAAGTTTAACTATAAGAAAGAAGATGAGAATAATTCATAATTATATATATATGAAGAAAGATAAAAAGATTTGTTTGATTTTGAAAAAAAAGTTCTTGCGCTTTGTTATGTATCCTTAATACTCTCTTTTTTACATTATCAATTCATTTTAATTTTATTTAAAAACATGTATCATTATACTCTCTTAAAAAAATATTTTGAAATAATTGTTAAAGAATTTTTTTTCTAATCTTTACTTTACTTCCTAAAAATATTTGGAAGTACAACTCAGAAAACTATTTATAAACTTTTTGGTTCTATTTTTTAACTCAAAGTTATTTTTTGATAGGTTATACTATACTCTACTACCATGAAGTTTATACCAAAATACCCATGAACTATTTAATTTTTTTGTGAACGATTCAGCTATCAAAGTATGAACGTTGTACACAAAACCATAAATCTCTCAAGTCATGCCAAATACCGAGTACCTGAGGACAACTTGTAGACATTGCGGGTTAAACATACATCAACATTATAAGAAATCGTCATAATCCTCGTTTAAATCTCTTTTCCCGGAATTTATTTATACATCAAACATGTATATATATCACATACAAGATTAGTGCATATTTTTATACCTATTTAGTATTTGGCTTAATATTTTTTAATTAATTAATTTGATGCATTTTCATTATTTTGTAGATATTTAATTAAATAAGAAGAAAAAAAGGAAAAGGAAGAAAATGGGAGAAAAGAATAAGATAGGAAAAAAAAGTAAGTTTAAGCCGACCCATTAAGTAATTTTCAAGCCATCAAGCTATACTTGGAGCCAAAGGAAATGGCAAGTGGATGGATAGAGATGAAGTGTTAGGCTTTACCCAATACCCTAATTTTGTCCTATAAATACTCCTCTTCTACCTTGCCATTGTATTCCCATCTTTAGTTTACCCAGTTTTACTAACCTCTCTTTTAATTTTCTAGATCTACTTTTTAGCTCTCTCAAATAATATAAATATTTTTCATATTAATGCAAGTCTTTATTTTTTTATGCTAGTTTCCATCTTCATCTTTTATAAGTTTTATTTTCTTTTATGTTAGTCTCAATCTTCATCTTTTGAGCTATGATAGCTTTTAAAATCCACCAAGTTGAGCTTGGGGAAATGAAATGAGCAGTTTTATTTTAATCTTTTTAGATTTAGTTTTCTTTTTATATTTTGTGGGTAAGTCCCTATTAGATTTCAATTCTATTAGCGGGTTTGATTCACATAACTTTTAAATCTACATTTTATTCTCATTTATTTGCATATTCTTCTCTACTTTTATATTCCTAGCACTTTTCATCTCCATTTTATTTTGGGTTATGAATCTTTCAAAGTACCAGAACTTAAGTTTGGGGAAATGGAAGGAGCCCCTTTATTTTAAATCTATCAGATCTAATTACTTCTTTATATTTGGTAGTTGAGCCTCTAATAAATTTCAATTTTATTAATATGTTTGATTTATTACTTAGATCTACTTTTTATTACTTTTGTAGTTGAGCCCTTTAGATGTACTTTTATTTATTAGTTGTTTAATGGAGCTTACAGATGTACTTGTTTTCATCTTTAATTTACATTTTGTTCTTATCTTTTATGTTTGAGCCTTCAACCCTCATATATTTATTTTACTTTTAATATTAAACCAATTTTTAAATTTTAAATTTATTAGTAGGTTTAATAATTTAAGCTTAGGTTTCTCTCCATTAATAGTTTAATTTTTTTAGATTTAGATATAATTTTTTGTACTGTTAAAGTAGGAACTTTAAATTTTTTAGATATAGTTTACTAGCTTACTTGTTTTTTTTCTTTTATTAGTATAAACAAAATTAACCTTGAAATTAAATTATCTAATTCGCCTAAGTTAAATTTTAAGGATCGCGAAATTAATTTAGTCATTGTGGTTCGAATCTTAAAAATACTAAAACGAGATGGTGCACTTGCGATAATTTCTAAATTAAATATTTTTAGCACATCAATACACATCATCTTTAAAAGTCCATAATATTCCATTCTCAACAATCATCGTAAGAATATTTATATAACATTCACAATATGCCTTGCCACAACTAAATTCTTAAATTTTGGCAAAGTAAGTCCTGGTTCACATAACATGATGTTCTGTGATTCTGTAAACGTGCGCTTCTCAAACACAATGTAATCATCTAAAAAAGAATCCATTAATGTTACAATGTGTACGTATTATTGAATCTGAGTGAAAGATGGTAATGAACAGTTCTCATCTCGCTGCTAATGTAATGTAAATTCTAGAAAGTGAATGTCCTCGCATTTAATATTAAGCTAGAGAAAAATCCTACTGAGAAGCATCTTTAAAATTAGAAAGGCTTTCGATGATGATGATCAAGATTTGTGCCTAAAACTCCCAACTACGTTTCTCAATCACCTAGCTGGATGCCTAAAGGCGGCCAACAAATAAATTGTGTGTTGAATCTAATTATAATGCTTTGATGCTTGTGGTCAACTTATTTTATCCAATTATCACATATATTGGTGCCACTAATATGGCGCACTAATGCCCTATCTATGAATTTTGTGTATCTTATATAATTAAGCTAGTAGATATCTGTTACCAAAAAATTAGTGGATGAGATGATCAGTCTCTAATTGGTACTACCATAACAGTTCACCTGGGTAGCTTGAGGCTCAAATGGAACTTGCTAATTACTAATACTTTGAAAGATTTTAGTTTATGTTTCTTGGTTTTCCTGTTCTCTTCCAATCACATCTCTAGGTTTTCCTGTTTCTTGGAAATCACCTGCATTTTGATGTGGATGAGATCAGTTTTTACGAGCAAAGAATAAACTTCAACGACTATTTGCAACTGGCCGCAATTATTAGGTGACTGGTGAGAGCAATACGCCAGGTGAAAAGACAGTTGAAATGTGGTTAAAGGATAGGATAATACATAATAAATAATGATGGCTGATATATTAAGTCTTAATTGCTGAGCCATTTTTCTGTAAAAACATTATAGTTCAGGTCATCAAACTGCAATTAAGTCATATATTAAAGTTAAAAATAGTAAGAGTAATACATAATAAATAAAGTTTAATGTGTGTTTTAAGCAAAAGAATTTTTTTTTTTGAAAATATGCAAAATTTAAGAAATCAACAAGCCGTAAATATTTTTTTCTAGTTATTTATTTCAAATAAAATTGAAGTTTTTTTAGTAAAAGAAAATATCTTACTAAGTTTGAGTATAACTAATATCTTACAAATTTATAATTATATATAGTAATAAAAATTCATATAATTTTTGAGAAAATTAATATTGAGATTCTACCAAATGTAACATAAATTCTGTCATTATTATTATGAAAAGAACATATTCATTGTACGTAAATTAAATAGACTTTACTAATTGAAAGATGTACAGTTTTACTTGAATATAATTATGGTATAGATAAAAAAACTACGGTGTATTTAATGCTAGGGTTGGGAGCTTCGGAGGTTTAATGACTGCTCTCGTGGTGATACTTTCACGGTTGGAAAGGATAAGGCAGAAAACGTAAGTTTAAGAATGATGAGTTAGACCCTTTATATACACGTGGAGAGCCTAAAAATTAGATTAGGTTTAACAACCTTGTGGGTAAGCCACCCTCTTTCTGATTTGGTGAAGGTTACATTATAGGATTCTGTTTCAGTCGCCTTATAAGACAGTGATTCTAGATTTTTGGTCCGAAATCAGTTTCCGTGCAGGTTTTGGTGATCCGGGATGCCCGTTCACGAGTGATGGCCCTTGGTTTGGAGTATGACCATGGGCTATTTAATTAACTCTATATTAATTATGAAATTAATATTTAATTAGGGTTAGATGACTCATTAATAGGCCTCTTAAATGAACCACACTAGGTCTGATTAATACAACATTAATTATATCGTTAGAATTATTTTACCCCATATCATTTGCTCCTAAAATTCTAGGAAAACTTCTTGAGGTTTCAATAAAGTTACAAAGGTCTTTTTACTTGACATAGAGTCTTATCGTCTCTTCATGTGTTTCGTCTATTTAGTAAAGTGTGGAGCGACCTGCACATTTACGACGATTTGCCCTATTGGAGGTTGTTTTGTAAGTCATTGGCCTTAAACAAGACTTATTAACGAGCAAGCATTACATACAAAGCTTAACTGGCCTTAATTGAGCCTAATTTTGTCTTCATCAAGCTCAATTTTCCTTAGTCAAGCTTAATTTTCCTTAATCAAGCTTAATTTTCCTTAATCGAGATTATTTTCTTCCTAATTAGGAATAATTTTTCTTTAATTACAATTAATTTTTCCTTAATCAAGATTAATTTTTTCACCTGAATTATTTTTTTTGGAGCTGGCCATCCGTCCAACGAGGATCTCCGGAGCAAGTTTGACAAGCCAAGAGGGCCATGCCTCGCCTTGGTTGGCCTAGAGCCTCCATGTGCCCGTGTCGACTGGCCTTGGTCGGCCTAAAGCTTCCCTGAGCCTGGGTCAACCGACTTTGATCGGCTTAAGGTTTTCTTTTGCTTGGCTCGAAACGGCTTGGTTGAGACCACTTTATGAGACCCTAAATAAGAAACTATATTTGCCTGTTTCAAAGCAGGATGAAAAATAAGTAACTACAGTCACATTTTTGGAAAATGTAATCAAATTTCTTTGCCCCAGAATATGCAGGACCTGCATAAAGAAAAGCATCTAGCCCAAAAGCATAGAGTAGCATAACAAAACTGATTATGTTAGTATTAGTCAAGCATGTTAAAAGCTGACATGTTCCCACATCAACAGATGCAACATCTTCAAAAATATCTATACTACTTGGGATTTATCGTTATCGAGAACCTATGTGACACCATGATGAAAGCCATAGTAAATGAATATATTATTAACTAGATTTAGATACTAATATTATATGCTCTCTCCCTCTCCATACATATGTCAATACTAATGCAGAAAAGAAATGATCTGGTTAAAAATTGTAGGTACATTCGCAAGTTCTAAATTTCTTTAATATATCAAGTCTAAAATTAGCAAGATTTGTCTCAATTAGCACTATGGGGTACTATCAGAAACAACTTCTGCAGAATTGCATAATAACAAACGTAAGAGCTGCAAAAGGAACTCACTTGCTCCACCATAGATGTTCTGATATACCAAGGAGCAACAACGTTACTTCTGATATTGTCCTTAGCCCACTCACAAGCCAGATTTTTTGTCAGCTGGTTGATTGCTCCTGAGATTTTCAAGTAAAGCAAATGCAGACATCTCAATAACGGACATGAGTATGCTCTAGAATTTAGTCACATTTCCAAGTTACCTTTAGTTGCTCCCTGTACAGACATAGACTTGAGTGAGACAAAACCAGAGACAGAGGAAGTAAATACAATACTTCCTGCTTTTGACGCCTTTAGAAGAGGATATGAAAGTTGACTCAAATGAAAAACAGATTCAAAGTTTGTTTCCATCAGGGTTGAAAAATCTTCAGACGTGATCTCTTCCACAGGTTTACGAATGTTAAATCCCCAATTTGAAGCCCTAATTGCCTGCAAAATCATATAAAATTAAAAATTAGTAACAAGCTTTTAATTCAAGCCCACTACCACCGGTCCCTCCTTTCTCTCTCTCCAGCCTCCCTCATCTATCTCTCTTCTCTCCTCCTCTCTCCATCTTCTCTCTTCTCCTCTCTCTCTCTCCACTACTCCCTCTCTCCCTCTCTTTCCCATCATCTCCCTCCGTCTCTCTCAATCTCTCCTGGTCTCTCTCCTTCGCTGCCATAAACACCAACACACACACACACACCAGTCGCACACCCAATCGAACACACACACACACATCAGACATACATACACACAATCATAAAACATATACACACATATATAATCCCTCCTTCAACCTCCTGCTGCAACTCCGGCCACCGCCGCCGGCCTACGTCGCCGTCGAGGTGGGACAGCCCACATCCCCTGCTCCGATTAACCAACCTTGTGATTTATATACCCTTTAATTTATATTTTACCCACACAATCTTTAGATATCTATCGCCAATCTTCCTAACTCCCCTCTTTCTTCCACCTCTTTGTTTTTTAACCCAACCCAAATTAAATATCCAACACAGAACAAAGAGATGGAGATGGAGAAATAGAGAGAGAAATAAACAGACAACCAATAGATAGAGAGAGTACTCAGTTGATAGAGAGAAATGAAAGGGGGGTTTAGAGTTAGGGTTTGAATTTTGGGAAATCGGCTGATAAAGAAAAGGGGGGAAATGAAAAGGGAAGGGCTAAATGAGGGTTAAGGGGATTGTATTTTTAATCGGGAAAAGGTAAAAATTTTTAAAAAATTAAAAAAAATTACCATTTTAGTATTCATTTGATATATATAATGAGTATATAAGATATTTTATTTTTATATTTTTATATTTGGTAATTCATTTTTAAATTTTAGTATTCATTTTATAGTTTGAGTAATGGTTAAATTGAGATATTTTTATATTTGGTACAATTACATTACTTTTATTATATATAAGATATTTAATGTAAATATATAAATTTAGGATATGATTTTAATATAATACTAGCATATACGCATTAAATTTTTTTAATATTTTCTTTATATAATCTTAAATTGGGTTAAAAATAAATAATGATATTTTTCTATAAATTTACAATAATTATAAATATATTTTTTTAATTATAATAATTTATAATAACTATAAATCTATCTAATTATTACACATAATGTATTTTTTTAAAATATTTTTTTGACGATCCAACCGTACGGATGTTAAGATCTATTGATTTGAGTGATGTGCACAAAAAATCAGAAAATTCCAAATTAATCTTATATTCTTTTATAATATAAATCTCTCAAAAGTACTAACTTTAACACGGCTCATCCCGTTTGCACATAATGTATTTTTTTAAAATATTTTTTTGACGATCCAACCGTACGGATGTTAATATCTATTGATTTGAGTGATGTGCACAAAAAATCAGAAAATTCCAAATTAATCTTATATTCTTTTATAATATAAATCTCTCAAAAGTACTAACTTTAACACGACTCATCCCAATTGCACATAATGTATTTTTTTTAAATATTTTTTTGACGATCCAACCGTACGGATGTTAAGATCTATTGATTTGAGTGATGTGCACAAAAAATCAGAAAATTCAAAATTAATCTTGTATTCTTTTATAATATAAATCTCTCAAAAGTACTAACTTTAACACGACTCATCCCGATTGCACATAATGTATTTTTTAAAATATTTTTTTCGATGATCCAACCGTACGGATGTTAAGATTTTTTGGTTTTAGTTATGTATAAAAAAACTAAAATTTTTAAAATTTATTTTATGTGTTTTTTTAACTAAACTAATAAAATGTGTTTAAATAAATTTTCGTCTTATTATGAAAAGGTAATTTTTGTCATCTTCTGTGAATCAGACAATGGTTTTGTAAACCGTTGTTAGAATCAGACAACTGTTTATTCAAACTGCTATGTGAAATCCATTTAAGTAACAAAAAAAAAACACTTGTCTGTTTTTAACAACGGTTTATGAAACACTTGTCTGACCTTTCTTCAGACAACGGTTTTATAATTCCGTTGTGTAAAGCCTCTGCTTTACTCCTTCTAATAGACAATGGTTTTAGAAACCGTTGTGGAAGTTCTTTCAGACAACAGACAGATTTTGCAAAAAAAAAAACCGTTGTGTGAAAATTTCAAACAATGCTTTTACTACCGACCGTTGTCTGATAAGTGTTGTCTGTTTCAGTTTTTCTTGTAGTGTAGGTATATAAATTTGTAGCAACATGTACATATGTTTCGACAGGATTTTTTTGTTAATAGGCCCGGCAAGAACAGATAGATCTATACTACAATCATGATACAAATTATCGGCCCATCCCCTTCAATAGCTAACTAATAAACAAGTTAACCTAGGATTTGGCTATAATTTACTCCTTTTAAGAATGTTTCGGTTTCTAAATGAGGTTGCAAGCCCCTCGTCGCGCGTGGAAAAGATTATATTTTGGTCCCTGTGATGTTTCTCTTTGGAGCTTTTATTTTCTAATGCACGTTGCTTTGGGCTGCTTTTGATCCACCTGTTCATGCTTGCATAACTTAGGGAGACAATAAACTCATGTACTTCATCATATCATGAATAATTACATGTCAAGATGTTACATGAATAATCATCGGTGTTTTATACTAAGTGAATCTTTTAGCATACACTACTAGTGGTGGGTTAGTCAGGAGAAAACCTTAAACACTAGTATTACAACGTGACGGTCTTAGAGCATGGTCTTTATTGATTACAATATAGTCCTTCACACTTAGTTTTAGGGCATCATTATTTGAACAATTTGAATTTAACAAATGTATTTGGAACATAGCACACCTAAGAAAATTATAGACTTTTTCTTTCTTTCTTCAAAGTCAAAGTTATTTTATGATATATTAAAATTAAAAAAGTTAGAATCATATATAATAACTAAAGTTTAATGTGCGTTTTAAACAAACAAAATTCTTTTTCTAAAAATATGCAAAAGCTAAGGAATCAATAAGCCGTAAATATTTTTTCTAGTTATTTGTTTCAAATAAAATTTATGTTTTTCATTAAAAGATAATATCTTACTAAGTTCGAGTATATTTAAATGAATATCTTAGAAAATTTTAATTATATTTATAATAATAATATTTGCTGATATTTCGCTAAGACTTGGTCTTTCAGCTAGTGGAGAATTTGTAGGAGTCCTTGCAAATAAACATTAGGTGGTAGAGTTGTTTTAGGAAGTCAGGTCCTTATTTTTAGCAACCAAACTGTTCAACAGGAACACAGAGAGTCAGGATCCTCTACTCCCTTCTATGCTCCCCAATATGTCCCCTCTTTATTATTGGAATTTTTGTTTTATTTATATTATGGATAATTATGTGTACTTACCTATTATATGATTATTGAAAGTACATGTAAGTGTAGACAATTATACTTTATATAAATATAAATAATTATATGTTATATAATTACTCAAAAAGACAAAACTGACTTACGAGGGGACATATTAGGGAGCATGGAAGAGAGTAGAGGATTCGGACTCTTCAACAGATACTTATATTTTGTATTGTTCAGTTTGAATAAAATTAGCACGATCAGAGTACTCAATTTGTTTTGTCAGTTTCATAAACAAACACTTATAATATAAACGTATAGCTCTGCGTGTGATTAGGCTTATAAATTTACAACAAGATCCAAGTTATTTTTATCGAATTGTCATATCTTTCCCATTCTTAACTACTTTAACTTTGTTTACATTATCTTGATGTTCTTCATTTCTCATTTTTCTGTTAACCCGGCCACCTCCCATAGCATAATATTATAGATTATTGATCAATAGCACTCAAATAATATGATTTAGGAACGCAATTTCAGCGTTAAAATATGTACAACCTTTAATTCAAAAATATGTAATAAAAATGTTTGAACCATCAATTTTCAACCCATAGAACCCAACATAATAAAATTTAATCAAAGATCATCTCTTCTCGGCCGAAATAAAGTAACACAAACCAACATAACCCATCCTTCGTCAACCTCATATCCAAACACACCCTTAAAAAAGTAAATGGAATGTATACCAGATGTACGAGATATGATATGGGATATTATGAGATATTGATAATCTCATTTTATCCTAAATAGAAATTAATCAAATATATATTGATATTTTTTTTATACTTTTAATACATGTATTGAAAACATTTAGAGCACACCTCTAGCTCTATATATACCTAGCTAACTCTCTTGCATGTTTTTTGTGATGTTTTTAACTTCTCCATTTGGCTTCGATCCCATATATATATATATATATATATATATATATATATATATATTATAGAATACATGAAAAAATTTTCGAACATAAAAAAACTACCGAACACAAAAAACAATCATAAAACAAACAAAAAAATTACATAACATACAAAAAATAAAGAATACAAAATTACATAACACTATTCGGTATTAGTGTTCTGTAATTTGTGTTCTATAATTTTTTATAGATTATGTAATTTTTGTTTGTTTTGCAATTATCTTTTGTGGGGGTTATATGATTTTTTTGTATGTTCTATAGTTTCTATAATTATTTGTTAATCAAATTTTTATAAAATATGAATTGGTTCCTCAATTACTCAAATAAGGAGTTCATATATATATATATATATATATATATATATATATATATATATATATATATATATATATATATATATATATATATATATATATATATATGATTTGGGGTCTATAGAGATAAAAAAAAAAGTGAAGACATTGGAGACCTATGTTACTAATGTTAGAACATTTTTTTATCAATAACTGAGATTAAATAAAAAATAATGGCAGTTTTGTAAATAACTATATTAAAAAATGGTAATGTTCTGTAAAAAAAATATACGTATATCATTGTTCTATCAAAATTTAATTTCAATTGTCCCGCACTAATCAAGATATGAGAAGTTACAAATCAATTCCCCATCCCATTTTGCGCTACTTTCAATATTGAGGCATAGCTTTTTTCAGGGTTTCATTTCAGTTGGTTAGTAATTTGATACTGCAATATACAAATAATTTTTGTGATTATGAAAAAGAGAGATCAAGTCACCCGGACGAAGAGCCTCGAGAACAAGGAGGCGACGATTAATAAGCGAAAAAGTCTTTTCTTTTGTTGTTCGGGGGATGGAGGGAGACGCTAGCGAAAGTGAGATGACGGCGGGAGGAGTGCAACTGTGAAAGGTTTGTCGATCTCTTGCTGAACAACTGAATCGGCTGAGTTTAAGGCTTTGTGTACAGATTTGCACATAATCACCTTGATACTAAACCGGATCGAGCCCGGGATCTTCTTCATCAATAGGGCTCTAGTCGGTCACTTTTCTGGGCCGGGATCAATCTTCAAACCAAAAGCCAGATCTTGCTATCCTGACGGGGAAAATGAAAGCAGAATTCGTTCGGATCCTCAAGAAAAGCCTTTCTCGATACCTTTTCCTTTGTTCTTTCTCTGAAAGATGCTCAAACCAGAGAGGCTCTGAAACGAATAACTGACACTGAGGTTGATCCCTTTCCTGTTGGATTCTTGTAGTTCCGGAGGATCCAGCTACAGGAACTAAGTCTTTCTAGACCTTCTTTCTCTTGCTTTCGGGTCCTAGTCTGTTGGGAATCGGTAAAGGGTCGAAAGGGGAATATCCCCTTGGTCCGCTTTCTCTATCTGGGGAAATAGACTTTTCATGTCATTCCCATTTAAGTTATTAGATGCCTCACGAAAGCCCGTCTAAAGGCCAAGGGAAATCACTTTAGGATCGATGGTTCGACACCCACGCTTTCTCGATCCAGGAGAAAGCCGGGTAAATAAAAATGAAAAAAACACACAACTATTAACGCTCTTTCCTAATGGGTAAATGGGATAGCTTTCATCTAATGCCTTTTGTTCGGACTGGACTCAAAGCTTGTAGTTTAAGGGAGAGGGAGAGTCAGGAATTCTGAACCGGGCAAGCCCCGTCTTTCGTACCCTTGGGATGAGCCAATGCGATGATTCACTTGTTCCCTTGTCCATAGGGACCTCGTGGCAGTTGACGGGCTTTTAACTACGGTCTGGTTTCAAAAACTGGAACTGAGTTTCTTCCAACAAAGTTAGAATCTCACTCCATCAAGATCAAGCGAGTAGGAAACGAGACTTTTCTTTTTCTTTTTTTGAAAAGCTCTTAATCTTAGCCAACAAACCAGAAGACAGAACCGACCACTCAGAGAGTTCATTAACTAGTTGAGCACAGGGGGGAGTCATCACGGCATTACTTCGAGACCTTTTGGTGGGCGGAGCGCTCATTATCCTTACTTTACTCTCTGCTGGGGAAACACGTCTTCATATTCCATCTTTTCTCCAATTTTCTTTAACGGAGAAAAGGAACTCAAGGGTTTACGGGTCCGAGAGGAGAGTCTTCATTCCACTCTGACTTTTTTTTTCCTTTCTTAATAAGTCCAGGGATGAATCCTATGTTTTTTCGTGGAGCGCCATTTTTCAAAAGGCGCTATTTTCCCATATCTTTTTTTAGGGATGGGAGGAATACCCGGGTGGTGACAGAAACAAGTTTTTGTATCCTTGATCGGGCCTTTCCTCGCTCTTATTTTATCGATCGAACGAAAACAGCTTCTTACTTTTTTTATCCCAATCACGATCTAGGGTTCATATTTTAACGGGAGTAAAAAGAGGAAGGAAGTTATGAATGCAATGTATCAATGTATTTTTTGATTATATTTATAGTATAATAGCATTGTTTGTATGATGTATCAATGTATTTTTTGATTATATTTATAGTATAATAGCGTTGAAATATTGACTCAACAATATGTAACGGTTATTGATTGTGATAATGATTCAACAAGAAGAATTTTATGTACTACACTCTATTATACATCATTGTGCAGAACATAAGAGATGACGATATGTAAAGAATATTCTTTCAAGAAAATTTAAAACATTTCTTCTTGAAAAATACAATATTTCGTAAAAGTAATATAGATTAATGTAGTGCACAGCTTTGTACGGCAATGAATAACCTGATTTTTAAAGTATCACACGAACAGAACATTATGATGTATTTTACATCATTTTACGGAACAAAAGAGATGATGATATGTAAGCGATATTCCTTAAAAAAAAATCAAAGAATTTTTTATAGAAAAATACAATGGTTGAGCAAAAGTAATATTGATTAATGCATTGCACAACTTTGTATATAGTGCATAAATGACCTGATTATTGAAATTAAAATATGTAACTGTTCTTCGTACTATAAACACGATTACTCGTGATTGGATATACACGTTTGTTGTATGAATATCTACGTGTACCTACGTATATTTTTACATCTATTAACTGTAGTGCAATTTTTCTAAACAAAATATTTGTATTGTTATTGATAAGTGCAATGGTAGAATTAGGTGGTTGTTACACATACACTATGTGTTGTATATATAGAAGTGAGTTATTTATACCAAGCATTCTTCTTACGGCTAGATCCAATCTCCTGGTCCCTGCGGAAAGGAAAAAGAATTTCACGCTTTTCCTTTCGGTAATGGAGGACTAGGGAAATCCTATTGATTGGAGCTTTCTCCAGACCTCCGGGAATAACATGAAAAAATGGCTTGAATTTTACGATCCCCCATCACCCCACAATGAAAGGGGTGATCTCGTAGTTCTTGGTCTATGAAGATGCGTTATTAGGTGCTCAATTTTATTATGTCCATCTATCTATATTTTTATTTGACAATAAATAAGTGTAAGAATTATATAAACGATAATAAATAGAAACTATATCTACCTATATTTTTGTATAGCTATGGTTTCAATAATTGTTATTTGCTTATGTGTATTATTTGATTCATCAAACATATTAACTGGGATTTTGTATAGTTTTTTAGTTTAGCTACACGCGTTTAATTTTTTTTCGTGCTTAATCACTTATGGGCCTTTTCGTTCATAAAATTTAAATACTAGGGGTCATTTGATTATAATTGAATGGAGCATATATCAACTCAACGGAATGAGTTGGATTGAATGGTTCAGATTGTTTGTAGATTTGTTGCAA
This sequence comes from Oenanthe sinensis, assembly GCA_028671895.1. Classification (NCBI taxonomy): domain Eukaryota; kingdom Viridiplantae; phylum Streptophyta; class Magnoliopsida; order Apiales; family Apiaceae; genus Oenanthe; species Oenanthe sinensis. The sequence goes on along the minus strand of CM053798.1, from coordinate 11,361,217 downwards.
TTGCCCTGGACGAGTCATGCATTTCTAAAATTCTATCTTAACCATTGAAAAACATTTATTCATTGAATACGTGTAATACGGTATATATAATGGTAATTAGTAAATATTTATGTATATGAAAATTAATTTATCATTTTCTCGTATAAATTTATTTTTTCTAGCTATTTGAGGATTTTAAATTATAAATTTATTAGAATCTATTTAAAAGTTAATAATAACTTTGTATTCACCTAACTTTTTATCATAGATTTTGTTATATAACATTAATTATAGATATGTGATTTATTTATTTATTATTAATGTTTTTAAACTTTTCTATCATAAATATTATAATGTGTTATGATACAAAGTTACAAACTACTAATAACAAATCTTGAAAGAAAATTATAAATAGTGAAAATTATGGTTCAGAAATTTTAAAATTTTATTTAACAAAAAACATTTTTTTTGAAGTAAACAAAAACAATAATAATCATTATTCATCACTACTTAGATATAATAATCAGTCAGATTTTTTATTCATTTAGATAATAGTGTTGCGCATAGATAGACTTTGATAATAGAATTACAATAAATATATCTATACTATATTATTAAATCCAACATCCAAATATTTGATCGGTAATCTAGTCATAATATTTCTCTGGTACTCAACTCCAAACACAATTTCTAATAAATTTTAATTAGAGTACACTATTATATAAACTCTTTTGTTTAATTTATTTGAATAATAATAATGTTATACAAACCCCTTTCACTAGAATATACCCATATACTAACTCTTTTAATTATTTAAAATTAAATACAAAAAATAAAATTAGATATAAAATATATTATTATAACAAATAAAACAGATATATCATACATATATTCACCCTTCTATACAACTGATAATATTATATTATATCTAAATTATAACCTATTTTTCTATTTTCATATTCCTACTTACATTATAATTTTTTTTAAATAGTTGTACTCACATTTTATTCAATTTAATCAACATTCAAAATCTTTGATTTATTATAAATTATAATTTTTAATTAAATTTTATAAATACTAAAATCAAAAAAGTAATTAATATATTAACAATATTACATAAAAAAAATATAGAAAACAATTATTAATAAAATAAATTATCACATTAAATATTTAAATTATATAAAATAATTAATACATAATTTATTAATGTTTATAAGCTAGTATATAGAGTGCTACTCAAATAGAAAATAGTTTAAATGAGAATTAGAAAACATTATCCTTTACCGTATCCACACACAAATTAAATACACCATCATACACAAAATCCCATCTATTTCCCTTCATTTTTAATTTAATTTTTTCCGTTAATTGGTGATTTTTTTTTCCAAATCTAACTTCACCACATTTTTCTTTATCTCCCAACGATTAGTTTCCATACCATATGTATTATATTTAGGTGAATATAATTTATAATTAAAATAAATTCATCACTTATCAGATCTGAACTTCAATCACTAAATTATATTATAGAAACCACTACTTTGTATTATAGAAATCACTAATTTGTATCATAAAAATCACTAAATTATATATCTTGGGTTCACAAAAAATAATGAAGATTACTGGAAAAATAAAACTTACCGGAATATAACATATGGTATGCAACCGATTATTGGGAGATGGAGAAAAATGTCGTGAAGTTAAATTTGAAAAAAAATTGACTAACTAACGGGAAAAATCAAATTAAAAAAGGAGGAATTATATGGGATTATGAAGGAATTTATGCACCAGCGGAAGCATTGAATAACATTTATTCGCATATATTCTTATGTATACATACATATAGATACAAAAACTATTTTATAAATTGAAGAATACCTCGATTGCTTTCCGGCAATAGCTAGAGAAGATCTTGTTCTTCAATCCTTGCAATCACCCCTCAAGTGTGGAGTGCTCTAAAGATATCCACCAAAAATCAAACTAAAAGATGAAGGAGGAGGCTAGAGAGGAAATTAGGGTTGCCTCCTTTTTAAAATATTTCTCACAAATATTAGGATTTTTGGTATTAGGGTTTATAATCCTATATTTATAGGCAAATATCTCAACTGAGATATTTTCAATAAATATCTTATTATTAATTCCCTTTTTAATTAATTAATCTTATTAATTAATTAGTTAATGATTAAAACTATTTTAATCATTAATTCCTTTTTCTAAACTCTTTTAGAAAATTATTCTTTCTTTATATTTAATTAATAATATTAAGATCTTATCTTAAATAATTTATAATCAATTAAATCTCATTTAATTAATTTATAAAATTTGCTAAGTAATTATTTATTTCATAAATAAATAATGACTAGCTATTAATTATTCCTTCATCAATAATTTAATCTTTTTTATGGTGTGACTCTTTAGGTTCAATATTATGCCGGTAGTAGAAATAAATAATAATAAACATTTTATTTATTATTTATATGAATTCTATTAATTCATTAAATATAATTAATCTCATTAATTATATTTATTCTACATCGTGAGTGATGCTTCTCACCATATCGCGACTATCCAGATAATATGAAATCATTGCTTCGAATACTTATAACCTGTCAGTAATTAGTTACCGAACAATTAATTCATTCTACCCTTCAATATCTCGATTAAATACAAGGCATGGAACTCGTGTCAAGCCTATCTAATTTAATCATATGATTTCTTATTCATAATGCAAAGTTCCTTTTAATGTAAATTAGAAACTCTTTCTAATTTCATTCACTCTGGCCAAAGATTCCTGAACTTGCATATCTAAGAATAACATAGGATATTCACTTCCTTTACTGGAAGGGGCAGATCCTTTATTGATCCGTTAACTATCTCCATACACAAATCACTATGCCCAGAATGGACCTAATGAATGTCCTAGAGACTAAGGACTAAACCAAAGCATAAATCATTGTGTACGAGATTACTCTAGCGATCTCAAGTCTAAGGATACTTGTACAACTATTTACTTAATAAACAACTATCGACACATGAGTAAACTCCATTAGTTGTTCTACTTATCGAGTCATGTTCAGTGAACTTATTCCTTAATAAGCACCTACATACTAGATATAGTGTCACCACACAAATGTCTATGAGAACAAACATCCTCCTAAGAGAGCTAGCATAATATGTACTAATCTTTACGGATTTACCAATTTCCAATTAGTTATCCTATGATCAGGTACTATTTAAGTCTAAAGCTATTATCTTCTAGATCTCATTATAATTCTAGAAGCTTTGCTCTAAATAATGGAACATCTTATTTAATACACTTCAAATAGATTAAGCCCATAACATAAATACTTTATTATTATCAAATGAAATCAAATAAGTGTAGTAGAAAGTTTTTCCTAACTCATCATACATGATTGGTTTTAGGTCAAACACTTTCAATCTCCCACTTGGCCTAAAGCCAATCACTCTGGTATCTAATACCCATCCGCTCCTTATGACGATCAAAATTTAACTGAGACAGCGGCTTCGTGAACGGGTCTGCTATGTTATTATGTGTGTCAACTCTTTCGATCTTGACATCTCCTCTTTCAATGATCTCCCTAATCAAATGAAACCGCCGTAATATATGTTTGGTATTCTTGTGAGACCTCGGTTCCTTGGCTTGAGCTATTGCAGCGTTATTGTCACAATATAACACAATAGGCCCCTCTATGCCAAGAACTACTCCCAACTCAGAAAAAAATTTCTTCATCCAAACAGGTTCCTTTGCAGCCTCACTTGCAGCTATATACTCTGCTTCTGCTGTGGAGTCAGCCGTCGTAGATTGCTTACGACTTCTCCAACTAATCGCCCCACCATTTAGAGTAAACACATACCCTGACATAGATGTACTATCATCACACTCTGACTGAAAACTAGAGTCAGTGTAACCCTCTATTTTCAACTCAAACCCACCAAAAACAAGAAAAATATCCTTAGTCCTTCTCAAATACTTAAGGATATTCTTCACTGCTTTCCAGTGGTCTTCACCTGGATTTGACTGATATCTGCTAGTCACACTAATTGAGTGAGCAACATCAGGTCTAGTACATAACATCGCGTACATGATAGATCCTATTGCCGACGCATAAGGAATCCTACTCATACGCTCTCTTTCTTCAGGTTTCCTAGGAGACATCTTGTCAGAAAGGGAGACTCCATGGCTCATCGGTATGAGACCTCTCTTGGAATTTTCCATGCTAAACCTTTTAAGCACCTTATCGATGTACGTACCTTGGGTTAGACCTATCATTCTTCTTGATCTATCTCTATAGATCTTCATACCAAGAATGTAGGACGCTTCTCCCAAGTCTTTCATAGTGAAGTTCTTTGATAGCCACATTTTTACTGATTGCAGCATTGGTATGTCATTTCCTATTAAGAGTATGTCATGTACATACAAAATAAGAAATGTTACTGCGCTCCCACCAACCTTCTTGTAGACACATGGTTCATCTATGTTTTTGATAAAATCAAACTCTTTGATTGTCTCATCAAAACGAATGTTCCATCTTCGAGAAGCTTGCTTTAACCCATATATGGTTCGTAGTAGCTTACATACTAGATGTTCATTTCCTATGGAAATAAAACCCTCTGGCTATGTCATATACACTTCTTCTTCAAGTTCCCCATTGAGGAAAGCCGTCTTTACGTCCATTTGCCAGATCTCATAGTCATAGTAAGCTGCAATAGCAAGTAAAATCCGAATTGATTTGAGCAAGGCTACAGGCGAAAAAGTTTCATCAAAATCAATCCCTTGTCTTTGTTTGAATCCTTTTTGCCACGAGCCTGGCCTTGTAGATCTCTACCTGTCCATTTGCTCCAATCTTTCTCTTGTATACCCACTTGCACCCTATAGGCTTTATATCCTTGGGTGCCTCTACCAAAGTCCATACTTGGTTGGCATACATGGAGTCCATTTCGGATTTCATGGCACTCTGCCGTTTCTCCGAGTCAACACTACTCACAGCCTCGTTGAAGGTCATAGGGTCGTCTCCATCAATGACCGCCAATTCATTGTCATTCTCAATGACAAGGCCATAATACCTCTCAGGTTGGTGAGACACCCTTTGTGATCTACGGATGGGCTGTTCTACGGAAGGTTGTTCAATATGAACATGTGTTTCCTCTTGAACCGTAGTAGTTTGTTCTTCATGAACTTCATCAAGTTCAATCTTGCTCCCACTATTCCCTTCAAGGATAAACTGTTTTTCCAGGAAGGTAGGATGTCGGGAGACAAACACCCTTTGTTCGGTGTAAAAGTGATACCCTAAAGTCTCTTTAGGATATCCTACAAACCTACATTTCACGGATCGAGATTCTAGCTTATCGGGGTCAACTTTCTTCACATAAGCCGGACATCCCCAAATCTTAACGTGCTTAAGACTCGGTTTCCTTTCTTTCCATATCTCGTACGGAGTTTGAGGAACAGATTTGGAAGGCACCTTGTTCAATATATATGCTGATGTTTCCAATGCATAACCCCAAAGTGATACTGGAAGATCTTTATAGCTCATCATGGATCGAACCATGTCCAACAAAGTTCGATTTCTCCTTTCGGATACTCCATTCAACTAGGGAGTGGCCGGAGGAGTCCATTGAAAGACTATACCATTTTCTTTGAGATAAATTAGAAACTTGCCATTTAAGTATTCACCTCCTCGATCTGATCGAAGAGTTTTAATGTTATACTTGGTTTGTTTCTCTACTTCATACTTATATTCTTTGAACTTTTCAAAGGCTTCGGATTTGTATTTCATCAAATACACATATCCAAATCTAGATCGATCATCTGTAAAAGTAATGAAGTATGAAAATCCACCCATGGCTTGCGTGGACATCGGCCCACACACATCTGTATGTACCAATCCAAGCAACTCCGCACCTCTTTCTCCATGTCCACTAAATGGAGATTTGGTCATTCTGCCTAACAGACAAGACTCGCATGTAGGATATGATTCAAAATCAAAAGGTTCTAGTAACCCTTCCTTATGCAATGTCTTAAGTCTATTTTCACTAATATGACCAACTCTGCAGTGCCACAAGTTGGTGGTATTTTCATCATCTCTTTTTCTTTTATTACTATGTTCAATTTGAAGTAAACTATGTTCTACGTCACATACATACAAACCATTATTTAAAATACCAACACCATAAAGAACATTATTTCTAAAAATTGAACATTTATTATTCTCAATAACAAATGAAAAACCATCCAAGTCTAACATGGGAATAGAAATAATATTCCTCACAATTGAGGGAACAAAATAACAATTATCCAAAATAATAGTCTTGCCCGTAGGCATAAGTAAATCAAACGATCCTATAGCTACAGCAACAACTCTTGCTCCATTGCCCATACATAGGATCACCTCCTCTTCTTCAAGATCTTACTTCTCCTTAGTCCCTGCAACGAATTGCAAATGTGAGAACCATAGGCGGTATCTAATACCCAAGTAGAAGTTTTATTAAGTGACATTTTTAGTTCGATCATGAACATACCGGAAGCAGAAGCAGTAGTCTCACCACCCTTCTTCTTCTTCAATTCTGCAAGGTAAGCCTTATAGTTTCTCTTCCAGTGCCCCACTTTGTTGCCGTGAAAGCAAACAGCTTTACTTTTGGGATCTTCAGCTTTTGGCGGAACTGGCCTTTTCTCACCTACCTTCTTCTTCTTCTTCTTAGGAGGGCTCCCCTTCCTCTTCTTAGGGTTAGAGCCTTCACCAATTAGAAGAACAGAACTCTTCTTTGTGGGAAAATTCGACTCAACACTTTTCAACACGTTATGGAGTTCAGGCAAGCTGACATCCAACTTGTTCATGTGAAAGTTCACAACGAACTGCGAGAATGAATCTGGAAGTGATTGCAAGACCAGATCTTGACTCAGCTCCCCATCCATGACAAATCCAAGTTGTCTAAGACGCTCAATCAAATTGATCATCTTGAGCACATGAACATTCATAGATGATCCCTCAGTCATCCTACAACGGAACAACTCCTTCGATATCTCATATCGAGATGTCCTTCCTGCCACATCATACAAATCTTGTAGATGCATAAGGATAGAGTGAGCATCCATATGCTCGTGTTGCTTTTGGAGCTCATCATTCATGGATCCCAGCATAACATACTGTGCAACTCTTGCATCATCTAACCAGTTAAGATACACAATATGTTCATCATTATGTGCATCCTGAGTAGGTTCAGCAGGTTTAGGTGAGTCTAGTACATATTCCTTCTTCTCAATCCTGAGAACAATTCTCAGGTTTCGAAGCCAATCAGCATAGTTAGGACCAGTTAATTTGTGTGCATCGAGCATGCAACGGAGTGATAGTGCAGAAGACATTATGTATATAGTAAATCTGTTAGTAATTGTGCTCTAGAGACAATACTTTTTATATTTTAAGGAAAATATTTATTATTAAGGATTATGTTTTATTGATTATTATTTATTTATTATGTTTTATTTACTGTGTAATAAATTGAAAGCATAATAAATGTCCTTGGAATTTTGATATGTATTATATATCTTTAAGTATGTGACTTAAAAATGAGATTATATGAATAGTATCTTATTCCTAAAATTCCCCAGTCGAGTATTATTATTTAAGGACAATAATAATGCACAAAGACTAGTATGTTTCTTGACAGATGACCACATCTCATTGGTCATAGGTATGGTGATACTAAAGTCAAGAACATAAGTGCATGTATCAATGCATGGCACTGGAATGACCCTCCGTGAGATTCTACATGTTAAATAAGTGTCATAAGTAATTCTCACTGTGATAATGGTGTAATGATCCTTAGACCTGAAATCATTATATTTCTATACGAGAATTAATATACTTTGATTACATTAAAAGTTACCTTTGACCGGGTGCTGATAAAAGTGGACATTGGGTATATTATGAATCGTATGAGAAATATGAATGATCTAGATGGGATTTAATCCTCCTAATTTTAGGAGTGATATTATTGGCCTCTTGTTTGAGTGAGACTATGAAATGCACGGCCGTGCTCAAATGTTGATTTGATTTTAATAGTCTATGTTAGGAATATATTCATTTGATGATGTACAAAATACTAGAACATGGTCTAGATTAGATTATCTGTAATAAGTCTTTCTAGTCTCTGAAATGTATAATCAGAGTCTAGATAGTCAACATTCATGTTATTTGTACTTAGAAGAATTTCTGTAGAAAGTGAAACCAGAGTCTGCATGAAGATCAGAGTCTGGAAGGTGATCAGAGTCTATAGACTATCAGAGTCTATGATCTATCAGAGTCTACATGTGATCAGAGTCTGAAGATCATCAGAGTCTGAAGATTTCAGAGTCTATACAGTTGAGGATAAATTTGGAAGAAGATCACATGAATGGAAAGTCTTTGAAGATCAAGATAAATATATTGCAGATATGCTATGGGAAAGAAATAGAATTCTAGAAGGAAACTGTCAACTAATAATTAAGGATTTTATTCCTATTGTAATTTTACTTTCTGTTTTTAGTTGATAGGCAGCTCTCTATAAAAACTCTAAGTAACCTAATTGTAAAGGTGTGGAAGTCGAAGCATAATTGTCTGAGTGATATTTTGTGAGAGCATAGAGATAGAGAGAGTTGCTGTGATAAACACAGAGAAGCTGCTAGGATTTGTGTACACCCTAGGAGAGTTTTGTATTCACAAATCAATAATACAAAACAATACTTATTCATATTTTTGTGTTTGAGTTTGTTCTTAATTTAATTTTAAATCAGGCAGAAAAGACATACAAGTATTCAACCCCGCTTTCTACTTGTACAACTGGGAAAACAATGGGTATCAGAGCCTAACGTTTAAAATCGATCAAAGATGTCTGGAAACAAAGATGGCAATTCTAAGATTCATATGCTTAAGATAAACGAGTTCACCCACTGGAAGGTTAAGATGCTGCACCATCTGGAAGCAACAGACCCTGACTATCTTGACAGGATTAATGAAGGACCCTGTGTGCCCTTAAAAATTGTACCTCAAATCAACGAGGAAGGCAAAATAACTGAAGAACACCTCATTGAGAAACCAAAGGCTGAATGGACAAAAGAGGATAAGGAAAATGTCCTTAAGGAGGCAAAAGTAAAGAACATTCTCTTCAACAGTTAGGATTCTGTTCTAACTAACTGTGTCATATCATGCAAGAATGCTAAGGAGATGTGGACAAAGCTTGAGGTGCACTGTCAAGGGACTAAAGATGTCAAGAAGAATGCTAGGTCTTTGCTAATTCAAGAGTATGAGTACTTTGAGGCAAAATCTGGAGAATCTATCACTGAGATGTATGATAGGTTTACAAAACTCTTGAATGAAATGGCTATGCTTGGTAAGGTTTATGATTCTGAAGATACAAACACCAAGTTTCTGAGAGCACTTTCTGAAGAGTGGGAAAATAAGACTACAGCCATAAGGGAAGCTAGAGATTTGGATGAACTAACTCTAGAAGAATTGTATGGCAGACTCAAGACATATGATTTGGAGATGCAACAGAGGAAGAATAAGAAGTCCGTGAAGACAAAATCTGTGGCACTCTTGATGGAGTCTGAGAAAGAACAACAGGAACAACCCACAGAAGCAAGAATCAAGGATTCAAGAAAGAAGGGTAAAGATGTTGTGGAGTCAAAGTCTACTGACACAGACTCTGATTCTGATGAAGAGTTTGATCTAAGTCAAATGATGGCTATGTTTGCTAAAAATTTCAAAAGAGTGAAATTCGACAAAAGAACTGGCAAATTTAGCAAAAGGCCATCATTCAAGAAGGAAGATGAGAAGGTTGAGAAGAGCAAGAGTACAATAATTAAACTTAACAAAGCAAAGGTCAAATGTTTCAACTGTGGAATATTGGGGCACTTTGCCAGTGAATGCAGAAAATCAAAAAGTCAAGGAAAAGGAAAAACACTTATATCAACAGGAAAGGATTGGGCAGACTCAAGCTCAGAGGATGAAATTGATTATGAAAATCTAGCATTGATGGCATCCTCCTCAAGAAAATCACAGTCTCCCAAAGAACCCTCATCTCCTAAAACTCATGTATCAATCTTTACTCCTGAATCCTTAATTAATTTAGACTCTGATGGCATAGAGATTGTGAAAAGTGAGGTTAATAAAATAATGACAACATGTAGGTCTCTCACTAGTGAAAGTGAAAGGTTGAGAGAAGAAAATTTAACCTTAACTAAAAGGAATGGTCATTTAGAGTCTGAGTTATTATTAATGGAACAATACAAAAAGGATTCTGAGAAATATAGTCATAACTACACTGAAATTTTGAAAGCCTATGACTATGTTAGGAAAGAACTAGAAGAAGAAAGGCTTAAGTTTAAAGTTTGGATAGACTCTGGAAGAAAAGTTCAAGAAATTCTCAATAATCAAAACGTGTGTCAAACTGCTGGTCTAGGCTATGACAAGTGTCAAGGCAAAAGACCTATTGTTGAGAATGATAACAATGAAGAAGCTAACAAACTTAATAAGACTAAAGACAAAAGTACATTTGTTCCTGTTAAGTTTGTGATCCCTAAAGAAAAAACTGAAACCACAAACTCATCTGTCAATAGTCCCCCCGTTGGTGACAAAAAGACAGATGAAACAGGGGCCAATAACTCTAAGAAAAATATAAACATAGGATACTTGTCTAAGTCTAAGTTGAAAGAAAGGTTAGAGAACTTATCAGAGTCCACCAAAACTAGGAGAAATAGGAATGGTAAGGAAGGCATCAATAAGGCTAATAATTATCAAAAAGATCCTAATGCTCCTAGAAAGAAGTGTTATAGATGTGGCAACCATAACCATTTAGCTATAGATTGTAAAACAAAAATTGAGATAAAATCAGAGTCTAGTCCTTCTCAGACTCTGAAAAGTCACTACATACCACAGAAACCTTGTTATCACTGTGGTAGCATATTTCATTCTATTTATATGTGTAGGGACTATCATGATTTGTATTACAATTTTTATGAGCTAAAATCTTCTATTGATAAAAGTTGGTATGACACTGTTAAGACTCCACCAGAGTCTAGAGCAACAAAAGAGACATGTAAGCCAAAGGTGAAAATTGTTAACCCTGTTTCTCCTAAAATTAGTAGAAAAGGATCCAAAACTGTTTGGGTCCTCAAAACGTCTAACTAGTTTCTTTATGTATGCAGGGAATCAGGGTAAAGAAAGTAACTCTAATCCTGGACAGTGGATGCGCAGGACATATGACTGGAAAGAAATCCCTGCTTACAGACTTTGAGGAAATGGCTGGCCCAGAAGTATCCTTTGGAGATGGCAACAAAGGACAAACACTGGGATATGGCAAGATTGTACTTGGGAATGTCATCATTGAACAAGTAGCTCTAGTTGATGGCTTAAGGCACCATTTAATAAGCATAAGTCAACTTGGAGATAAAGGTTACCATACTGGCTTTGACAACAAAGAGTGTCTTGTGATTCACAAAGAAACAGGCATTGTGATTTTCAAAGGACACAGACATGGTAACATTTATGAAGCCAGCTTGGAGGATTGCATAAACAGTGAAGTCACATGTCTATACAGCAAGGCCTCAACTGAAGAAAGCTAGAAATGGCACAAGAAACTGTCACACATCAACTTCAAAACACTCAACAAGTTGGTTAAACAGAATCTTGTAAGAGGATTACCACAGGTTGATTTTGTGCAAGATGGACTTTGTGAAGCATGTCAACTTGGAAAACAAAGGAAATTATCCTTCAAGAGCAAGACAATAAACACCATTTCTGAACCCTTTTATTTATTGCATCTTGATTTATTTGGTCCAGTAAATGTTATGTCAATTAACAAAAATAAATATACTCTTGTTATTGTAGATGATTTTACAAGATTCACATGGGTTTTCTTTCTATATTCAAAGGATGAAGCTTCACAACACATAATAGACCATATCACTTTTCTGGGAAGAAAATCAAACAAAACAGTAAGAATTCTGAGGAGTGACAATGGTACTGAATTCAAGAATTCAGTCATGGAGGACTACTGTGCATCAAAAGGAATTACTCAACAATTTTCTGCGCCAGGAACTCCTCAACAAAATGGAGTTGTGGAAAGAAAGAATAGGACACTCATAGAAGCTGCCAGAACAATGTTGGCAGAGTCTAAGCTGCCAATATATTTTTGGGCTGAGGCAGTCAATACAACATATTTCACTCAAAACTGCACTCTAATAAACATGCATGGAAAGACTCCCTATGAAATGATAAAGGACAAGAAGCCAAGTGTGAAACACTTTCACATTTTTGGATGCAAGTGTTATGTACTGAAAGTACATCCTGAAAATCTAAGCAAATTTGAAGCCAAGGCAAATGAATCAATCTTTCTTGGATATGCATCGAACACAAAAGCGTTCAGAGTGTTTAATCTCAGAACCAAAATTGTTATAGAATCTGTTCATATTGCATTTGATGATAAAAAGTATACAGGATTGCAGGATGAGTCATAGTCTACTAAACTAGAATTTGAAAATCTAAAAAATTCTGAGATAAATGAAGAAGAAGAGGACGAAGACCCTAAAATAAATCCTGAACCAACACAGGAACCTGCACACTCTGAGGGGGAGCCATAAAATTCAACTCCAAATAATTCAGAGTCTAAAAGGTCAGGGTCTACCCAGACAGAGTCTAACTCATCAGGGTCTAGATCAAGCAACTCTGAACCCTTGTCAGAGTCAAGCAATTTAGGGGGAGCCTCTTCATTTGAATTTCACTCAAACACAGAAGATGCAAATGACTTAGGGGGAGCTTCAAGTTCAAGAACCAATCATCCACCTGCTAGAAAATGGACAAGGAATCACACTCCTGACTTGATAATTGCTGATCCTGAGAGTGGTGTACAAACAAGAACAACCACTCAAAATGAATGTCTTTATAGCTGTTTCCTCTCAAAGAATGAACCCAAGAAAATTGAGGAAGCCTTGCAAGATCCTGATTGGATTATTGCAATGCAAGAAGAATTGAATGAATTTGAGAGAAATAAAGTGTGGAAACTTGTACCAAGACCTAGAGATAGATCAGTGGTTGGTGCAAAATGGGTGTACAGAAACAAACTTGATGATAATGGAACTGTAATCAGAAACAAAGAAAGGCTAGTTGCAAAAGGATACTCACAGGAGGAAGGGATTGACTATGATGAAACTTTTGCACCAGTAGCAAGATTGGAAGCTATCAGAATGTTTCTGGCCTTTGCAGCTCATTCCAAATTCAAGGTGTATCAGATGGATGTGAAAAGTGCATTCTTAAATGGAGAATTGGAAGAAGAAGTCTATGTGGAGCAACCACCAGGATTTGTTGATCCAAAGTTTCCTGATCATGTTTACAGGTTAGACAAGGCACTATATGGATTGAAGCAAGCACCTAAAGCATGGTATGAAACTCTTTCAAAATTTCTTCTTGAAAATGGATTCACAAGAGGTACCATTGACAAAACTCTCTTTATTAAAAAATATAAAGGTGATATTTTGCTTGTCCAAATTTATGTTGATGATATTATATTTGGATCTACTAATGATAATCTCTGTGAAAAGTTTAGTCAACTAATGCAGTCAAATTATGAAATGAGCATGATGGGAGAATTAAACTTCTTTTGGGGGCTTCAAGTCAAACAGAATGATGATGGAATTTTCATCAATCAAACAAAGTATGTAAAAGAACTGTTGAAGAAGTTTGATATGCAAGATTCTGCAACTGCTAAAACTCCCATGTCAACAGCTACTAAGCTAGACTCTGACCCAAAGGGTAAGAAAGTTGAGAACACTAGCTACAGAGGTATGATTGGCTCATTGTTATATTTAACTGCTAGTAGACCAGATATAATGTTTGCAACTTGTCTGTGTGCCAGATTTCAAGCTGACCCTAGAGAATCACACTTAATAGTTGTGAAAAGAATTTTTAGATATCTCAAGGGGGCACAAATTCTTGGACTTTGGTATCCTAGAGAGTCAGATTTTTCACTAATTGGCTATTCAGATTCTGACTATGCAGGATGCAAAGTAGACAGGAAAAGCACAATAGGACAATGTCAGTTTCTTGGCAACAGATTAATTTCTTGGTTTAGCAAGAAACAACAAACTGTATCAACCTCAGTAGCTGAGGCTAAATACATTGCAGCTGGAAGTTGCTGTGCTCAAATTCTGTGGATGAGAAATCAATTACTTGATTATGGACTAACATTCTCAAATATTCCTATGTATTGTGATAATACTAGTGCTATTAAAATTGCAGAGAATCCAGTCCAACACTCTAGAACAAAGCACATTGATGTCAGGTATCACTTTATTAGAGAACATGTTGAAAATGGTACTGTGACACTTCACTATGTTCCAACTGACAGACAGATTGCAGACATTTTGACAAAACCACTTGATGAGTCTACCTTTCTCAGACTGGTAGGTGAATTAGGTATGTTAAATATGTAAGTGATCAAAAATTACAAGAAGTAAGGTATGTACTTTAATTATAGTCCATGTCTTAACACACTGTGATTAATTATTATTGCAATATTTTGTTTGGTATTTTACCTTGACAGAGTCTAGTTTTTAGACTCTGACGAGTCTATAGACTATGACGAGTCTGTAGACTCTGAGAGTCAGTAGACTCTGAGAAAATTATCACCTAGACTCTGAAACGGTTAAAATCCGCGCCTGCAGACTCTGATTGCATTTAAAATGTCCAAATGACTTGAAATAGGCGGTAACAATTATCTTTTGACTAGAGACAGGCTGTGTGTGTATTGTATGCAACTTGAACAAAATAGAATTTTTCATACAATTTACTCACTTGTTTATTGCAATTATTTTCTAAGGCAAAAATATTCACAAAGCTTTTTACGAAACCTAGCTAATTTCTTCAAGCTTTTCCATCACTTTCCACTCAACAACTTTAATGGCTGTCGTTTCTACTGTCATGAGGGGACCCAAGGCGATTGCTTTCACCTTTGGGGATTTTGATTTCATGACTACAAATCATGTTGCTGCTCTTGGAGATAAGAAAGGAGTAGATGCTGACTACTTCCCAATGATGGATTTCATGGAGCAATCTGAGCTCAGTTACATTCTGAAAGCATCTCCAGTGATTCATATGGATGTTGTCTCCAAAGTTTGGAGTTCTGCACAGGTCGTTGATCCTTCTCAGGATCAACCAGGTAAAATAATGTTCACCTTTGGCACGACTACATTTGATGTCACTGCAGTTGTGCTTAATTCTGTGTTTAAATTGCCTGTTAAATCTTCTTTTGATGAAACTGTATCTGATGATGACATTAAAAACATGTTTAAGGCAATAGGTTATTCTGCTAGCTTAGATAACATGAGCAAGATAACTAGGCCTTACTTAAGAAAAGAACGGTTATTTTTCTTTGATCAAATTGCTAAGTGTTTTACTGGTAAGTGCAGTGGATTTGATGCTATTACTGCTATTACTTATCAAATTGGTCACAGTCTCCTATTTGATAGAATAATCAACATTGGTGATATGTTGCTCACTCAAATGGGAGCAAAATTAAATAATGTGCATGAGGGGAGGAAGAAAGTCTACTATCATAGATTTCTTATGATTCTCCTTAATCATTTCATTCCTGACATGTCAACCAAGTTGGCAGATGATTGTTGTGTGGAGGCCTACAAACAACAAATGAGGATATTCTCTGACATCAAGAGAATTGATGACAAAAAGAAGAGTCTACCTGTCATGCACTATCCACAGGTAATGCAGGTAAAACTCTCAACCTACAAACCTTCTATCTACAATGATTCTTTTTTTGGTGGTGACATGGTGCAGGAACAAGTACTGGAGAGTCCCCCTGCACCTACCCAGTCACCAAATCCCCTTCAATTACACAATCTTCCAAACCAAAATCCAAAAAGAAACCAACCTCTCGTGTCTCTCAACAAACACCAGTTGTAAAGAGGAGAAAATTGGTTCAAACCAGGCTTATAGATGAGCATAGTGATGAGGAGCTCAACCCTCTAAAGAAACAAGTTGTTGAAGGTCTTTCTTTGCTAAAAGAAGGTCATGATACACTTGATTCTAACCTTCCATCCAAGTCTGTAGTCTCTGAAAAGGCTACAGACTCTGAAAAACCTAGGGAAGCACCTCAGGATTCTCACATTGAGTCTCCTGAGAAATCTTTTGCTCAGAAGTACAGAAGGTTAAGGAAAGCTTATTCTACACACACACACAAGCCTGTTATTATTACTAACCCTGTTTTGCAGGAAACAGATGCTCCCAAGGCTCCTGCAGAGCCAGACTCTGAAATCAAGAAAACACCTGAACCAGAGTCTAATGTTTAGTTAGAGTCTAGACTGCCTTTAGACTCTGATCATGAAACATTTTGGGAAGGAATGCCATTGGATGCAGCCTCATGTCTAATTGATGAGATCATTACTCCAAGTGATGAGGCACTGCTATTCTTATATCCTTTGGTGAAATCAGTTGAAGATCCAGGGCAATATCAGTCTAAATCTCAAGTCTTGGATTTTCTTTCAACCTATGAAGCCCTAAGAAAGAGAATGGAACAGGAGCTACAAATGTATGCACAGGATGTGGTCAAAAATCTCTACAGCTACCTATTCTACTCTTCATTCCAAGTACAAGCAGCTGGGCTCATAGAAGGCAGAACAAATAAAGTTCTCAAAGCACTAGGTGTGCCAGACTCTAAACAGCAAATCACAAAGAAGCCTAAAAAGCTTAAGGTCCACAAAAGGAGAGCATCAAAGTCTGTTGCTGAGTTGGAAACTGAGATTGAGAAACCAGTTTTTAACCATGAAGCAATTTGGGATAATGGAGTTACCTACAAGACAACCATTCAATGGATCTCTCAAATTCAACCTCTGTCAAGACAGGTGGCTGACTATCTTGTCCATAATATAGGTACAATTGCCAACAAATACATCTATCCAACCTACCAAAGTGTACTGGATCAATTCAAGGGAACATATTTTCAAAGAGTAAGAAGGGAACTGCAGGAACTCTTCAATCTCACAGATGCCCAGGCAATCAATGCAATCCATCTCAGGGCCTTTCATCACAAGTTGGATGCATTTATTCTTAAAGAATAACTGGAGGTAGCAGGTGATGCTAGGCAGTTGGAGGTTGGGACTAGTGCACCAGTGGTGACTAGTGATAAAGATGCTCAGTCTGCCTCACCCACACAAGAACCACCTAGTCAGAGGTTGGGTGATAGTGGGGCATGAGAGTATGTTGTTGGGCCCTCCTTGAAAACTCATCAAAGAGCTTATGAGAACCCCAGTGATATGGGAGGACAGACTCTGATGGATGCTCATGAATTAATTTCCCAATCTATTCTATCAGAGTCTATCCACCTTGAGGGGGAGTCTCATGCACAAACAGTCAAAGATGGTAACACTCAGACTCTGACTTCTAATGAAGTCATACTGAAGCAGTCAGAGTCTAGAGTAGACCCTCAGACTGGAATACTGGAGCCAACAGACTCTGAAAAGAGAGAAGATGCTAGTAAGGGTTCAGAATTTGTTGATGCTCACCCCTTGGTGGAAACCCCTAGCCTTCAGACATTTGAAGGGGTTCCCCTCCATCAAGGTGGTTCAGGTATTGAAGCACCATTATTATCTCTCAACCCCTCTTCTGTAGGTTTATTGAGTGTGCCCTCCACATTGAGTGACAAAATATCTGAGAGGCTGGCACTGGACCAGGCAAAAGGAGAGGTAGAAAAGGCTGTAGAGAGCCTGAGTGAGATTGAGAAAGTGGGTGCCCAATCCCACTGTGAGCATGAGAGATTAGGGTATCCTGAACCTAGCTTTACTTATTGGGATCAAGATTTTCCAAAGAGTTGGTCCAATGAGTTGGAGCAGGGGATGGATGACAATTCACATGTCTGATTGTGCAGATTGGCAAACAGGAAGAGGCTCTTGCTGCTCAGAAATCATTTACACAGAGACCACATCTTCATCTGGTGGATTCTCTAGCAAGGAGAGCAGATAAGGTCATGGAGGCTTTGGTGGATAATCCTGTAATTATAACTGAGGCTGCATATTCGAAGTCAGAAGAACCACTCTTAATCATGCCTACAAGGGCTAGACTTCCTGAGTCTATAGTCTCTGATCACTCTCAGGAGGAGTCAGGGTCTATAGTCCCGTTTGCAGTTTCGGAGTCTACACCACCACCAGGGTGTACACCTCCATTCACAAAGCTAGAGCCTGTTGCTGAAGAGTGCACTTCTGAAGATGATGATCACGTTACTCCTTCTTTTATCTATTTTGATCAGGTGTTTCGTCAGTCTTGGGAGTCTGCACAGCAAAGAGGCATCAATGATAAAGATTCTTTTGAGTGTATTTTGGATATTCATCATTCTGAGAGACTTAAAGCTTTTCAGAAAAAATCCTTTCAACAGGAACATGGTTACTATCCTGGTGAAGACGATCAAGTCTTATATGGAGCTGTTAAAGCTGAGTTACCTTATGTTGCTGCTCAATTATCCAATGTGGTCCAGGACATTTCTCATATTAAAATCAAGCTCACTAGTGTTGATAATACAACTTCTCTGCTCAATACAAGATTTGACAGAATTCACTCCCTTCAATTATCCAAAGATGTAGCTTTTAAAGATGCTCTAACTGCTATCACTACAACTCAAGCCTCTCTTCAAACTACAGTTTCTGATTTGACCACCAAGGTTGATTCAGTTATTGCAGCCCAGGCAAATATCTCCACAGTTCTTGAGCAGATTCTTTTGGCTGTCACCAGTAATGATGATGTCAAAAAGGGGGAGAAGGAGAAGCAAGGTGAGTCATCCAGGAGACATAAGGATGAGGGATGCAAGGATACATCAAGGGGAGTTAAAAGGAGGATAGATGGTGATGATGTGATAGTTCTCATGGTCCTAGGGGTCTTGATGATGTGCAACAAAAGCAATCTGGAGTGGCAAGAACTCAAACACATCAGTCAGGGACTAGACATGGGAAATCAGAGTCTAAGTCAGACTCTGATAAGCAAAGAAAGAAGTCAGACTCTGATCAAACTCAAGAACCTTCATACTGGAAGTGCAGTCAATCAAATCTGCAACTTAGAGCTAAAAAGAAGATGGGTCTTGGAGGATTTGAAGAATTTGACATTGACAGAACATCTACTCTAACCAAGGATCCTCAATCCTTGACAGATAGGCAGTTTGAGAAGATCACTCAGAAGCACTTAAATAAAGTGGTGTCTGCTCAAATTGTTTATAATTTTTTTGAAACAAAGATACAAGGAGGTCAGGGAGGTACAGAAAAGGTGAAAAATGAGATGCTGGTTTATTTCTTAGATGGTGGAAGTGTATGATGGATTAGTCAGTCAAATTTATCTTTTTCAAACAGGCTGAGGAACTACAGTATATTAGATTCCTACTTCAAATTGCTTATGAAGTTAACAAGAGCAAATAAGCCGTTACACACAAATGGTTCAAGGAGATTAATAGGAAGCTGATTTTGCACAGACAGGCAAATCGACAAATGGGCAAATTTTCTTTAAAATATGTTGATACTGAGGGAAATGATCAAGTCATGCCATTGGAAGAAAAACAGATTAAATTTCAAGAAGGTGTGCGTCATTACTTTGGGTTTCAGCCTATGAGTGGGAAAGTTAGTGTTCTGATTTTGAAGGACTTAAAAGATCAAGAAAGCAGTGAAAATGATCTTAGAGCAGCTTATTGTCAAATTAAATGCTCAAGTGAAGAAATGAAGAAATTGAAGAAATTTATTGCTGAGGCTCTGGCAATTGTGGAGGAAAATATGCTGAATTCATTTTTGAAGAATAATCCAGCCTTTGAGAAGATTAAATAAGAAGTAATTCTTTTTCCTTTATAATTCTTTTATACTGTTCTAGATTAATAGTTTTATTCTTTAGTTTTGACATCATCAAACCTTTATTTATGCTTACATTTTATAAAGCATAAATTAGGGGAGATTGTTAGGAATATATTCATTTGATGATGTACAAAATACTATAACAGGGTCTAGATTAGTTTATCTGTAATAAGTCTTTCTAGTCTCTGAAATGTATAATCAGAGTCTAGATAGTCAACATTCATATTTTTTGTACTTAGAAGAATTTCTGTAGAAAGTGAAACCAGAGTCTGCATGAAGATCAGAGTCTGGAAGGTGATCAGAGTCTATAGACTATCAGAGTCTATGATCTATCAGAGTCTACATGTGATCAGAGTCTGAAGATCATCAGAGTCTAAAGATTTCAGAGTCTATACAGTTGAGGATAAATTTGGAAGAAGTTCACAGGAATGGAAAGTCTTCGAAGATCAAGATAAATATATTGCAGATATGCTATGGGAAAGAAAGAGAATTCTAGAAGGAAACTGTCAACTAATAATTAGGGATTTTATTCCTATTGTAATTTTACTTTCTGTTATTAGTTGATAGACAGCTCTCTATAAAAACTCTATGTAACCTAATTGTAAAGGTGTGGAAGTCGAAGCATAATTGTCTGAGTGAAATTTTGTGAGAGCATAGAGATAGAGAGAGTTGCTTTGATAAACATAGAGAAGCTGCTAGGGTTTGTGTACACCCTAGGAGAGTTTTGTATTCACAAATCAATAATACAAAACAATACTTATTCATATTTTTGTGTTTGAGTTTGTTCTTAATTTGATTTTAAATCAGGCAGAAAAGACATACAAGTATTCAACCCCCCCTTCTACTTGTACAACCGGGAAAACAGTCTACTCATTGATCAAGAAAATAAAAATTAAATTATGAAGAGGATGACACGAGACATGCCATGAGTTTAATCTATAATATCAAGATTAAAGGAATTATATTACATGGAACATTATTCACGAAAGGCTTAATCGAATCACCGATTTATTATTATTACTTGGGTAGCAATGATGTATTACTAGATGCCGCTCATTGTTTACAATTTTAATTAGATATTAAAATTATTGCCAATGTAATAATAACCTACAGGGTCACACACAAAGAACGCTTGAAAGAAAAATAATTTAAATTGTGAATTTAAATTAAATAAGTAATTTATTTTATTTATGATATTAACTAAGTATGACTTAATTAATTATATAAATAGAATAAATGAATTATTTAAAATAATTCCAAAATTAATAATTAATTAATTAAGGGAGACTTAATTAAATAATTTAGAATTTTGGATTAGTATTAATTATAATTGGATTATAATTAGAAAACGTATTCCTCTCTCTATATAATCTCTTTATGGGCTGATTTAATTTAAGAGACAGTTTTTTACTAAAACCCTAGCCGTTTTGAGAAAAGAGGAAGATAGAGAGAGAGAAGCAGTTTTCGGGTGCTAATATACATCAATCCTTCATGAAAGGTGTTCGTGTGGATACCGTAGAGCGTAGATCGCGAGAGCGAGATACGTGGTGATTAAACAAGCTTTGGACCTCCATTAATCTTCCATTAATGAACTGTTAAAGCTTCTAAAGGTATTTATTCTTTATCTCCGAATTAAATCTTTTGTTTTCGCATGGATCCTGCGGAGGGTTTCACTATTTTGATTTATTTTTCGCGTTTATTCCGGTGCGTTTGTGCCTCGAAACCCTTCAAAATCTGCAAATAATAAACACATAACAACATTTAGCAAATACTCTATTTCATTATCTAAAACACCATATGAATCGGGTCTTTATTCATAAGTGCCTCCCACTATTCTATCTAATTTCAATATCCCTTATTGAAATTCAGCATTCATAATGATAGTGGGATAGGGATCTTACATTCCATCACACAACCTCGGCTGTAGCACGAAACGCCATGTAACGTTCAATAGGCAGACAACTCTTATCAACTACATTTCATGTTATTCCCTAATCTTACTTTAGCCTCTTGAATACTTGAGTCACGGCTGTGGCACGACAAACTCAATATTCTAAGTCAAGTCAATCCCAACATCTTGTATAATTAAACTAGTTTCAAATAGCCCACGGCTGTAGCACGTAACCACCATAAGATTCTAATTCATCGTACACATCTCATGTTATAGACAAGTATCTCTTCTTTCAGAAACAACGCCCTCGGCTGTAGCACGAAACGACAGAGTTTCAAAAACAAGAAATACTTTCTATTATGTTGGAAGGCTATGACCAACACAAGCCCTTTGTGTTTTATGGCCAATTACTAATTGGACATGGTGCGATCAATGTTGAGTCAAGGAATCTTCCAATTAGTTTCTGGGGTTGCACCCTGGAAATGGCTTCATATACACTTAATTGTGTTCCTACTAAAATGGTTCAAAAGACTTCTTATGAGATATGGACTAAGAAACGTCACAGCATGTCTTTTATGAAAATTTAGGGATGTAAAGCATTTATGAAACGTCTAATCTCTGACAAGCTAGGACCAAAATCAGATAAATGCAATTTTATGGGATACCCAACTGAAACTGGGGGTTATTCTTTCTATAATCCTTCCGAGAACAAAGTGTTTGTTGCTTGAACTGCTATGTTCCTTGAGAGAGATGCTCTCTAAGAAAGACAGTGGGAGGATAATAGATCTCGATGAAGTTCGAGACCCACATGATAACATTGAACCAATGGAGGAACCTAAGCAGTATGTAAAAGAAAACAATACTGCTCAAGAAACACAGGTTGTTCGTAGGTCTGGTAGGATTTACCATGAGCCCGAGAGATATTATGGATTTCTCTTGACTCAAGATGATGATGTGATGCTTGTGGATGAAGATGAGCCTCTCACCTACCAAGACGATATGAACACTCCAGATTCTAAGAGATGGAACATTTATTTTCATGAAACAGTCAAAAAGAGTTTGACTTTATTCAGAATGAAGATGAAACTTGTGTTTATAAGAAGTTTAGTGGGAGCCATGTGGCATTCCTAGTATTATATGTTGATGATATATTACTAATAGGGAATGACATTCCTTCTCTATAGACTGTGGAGACTTGGTTGAGAAATAATTTCTCAATAAAAGACTTAGGTGATGCGACCTATATATTAGGGATCATGATCTATAGAGATAGATCAAGGAGATTGATTGGCCTAAGTTAGAGTACATACATTGACAAAGTTTTACATCGATTTCGAATGCAAAGAGGCTAAATGAATATGTCCCAATGTCTCATGGGATAATGATCTCAAAATAAAATTTGTCCTAAATCATTGGATGATAATGCATGCAATGATATGTATTCATCCTGATGTCTCGTATGCTTTAAGCATGACAAGTAGATACCAGTCTAATCCAGGTGAAGGTCACTGGACAGGCAGTCAAGAATATTCTTAAGTACTTGAAGAGGACTAAAGACTCATTCTTGTTATATGGAGGAGATGTGAAGCTAGTTGTAAGAGGTTTCAGTGATGCTAGTTTCTAGACAGACAACGATGATTTAATGTTTCAGTCTGGCTTTGTGTTTTATCTATTTTTATTGAGATGTTGTATGCTGGAATGGTTCACAGCAGAGACAGTTGTTGATTCTACAATAGAGCCTGAGTATATTGATGCTTGCGAAGCAGCCAAGGAGGCTGTTTGGGCATGTACTTAGGAGATATCACCTAATTAATGAGATTAATGATCAAGGAGATATACATATATGTAAAGTGCATACTAATAATAATATTGCAGACTCACTGACTAAAGGCTTTGTCGCAGCAGAAGCACGAAAGTCACACTAGTTCCATGAGTATTGGATACTTGGGTAATTGGCTCTAGTGCAAGTGGGAGATTGTTAGTAATTGTGCTCTAGAGACAATACTTTTCATATTTTAAGGAAAATATTTATTATTAAGGATTATGTTTTATTAATTATTATTTATTTATTATGTTTTATTTACTGCGTAATAAATTGAATGCATAATAAATGTCCTTGGAATTTTGATAGGTATTATATATCTTTAAGTATGTGACTTAAAAATGAGATTATATGAATAGTATCTTATTCCTAAAATTCCCTAGTCGAGTATTATTATTTAAGGACAATAATAATGCACAAAGACTAGTATGTTTCTTGACAGATGACCACATCTCATTGGTCATAGGTATGGTGATACTAAAGTCAAGAACATAAGTGCATGTATCAATGCATGGCACTGGAATGACCCGCCGTGAGATTCTACATGTTAAATAAGTGTCATAATTAATTCTCACTGTGATAATGGTGTAATGATCCTTAGACCTGAAATCATTATATTTCTATACGAGAATTAATATACTTTGATTACATTAAAAGTTACCTTTGACCGGGTGATGATATAAGTGGACATTGGGTATATTATGAATCGTATGAGAAATATGAATGATCTAGATGGGATTCAATCCTCCAAATTTTAGGAGTGATATTATTGGCCTCTTGTTTGAGTGAGACTATGAAATGCACGGCCGTGCTCAAATGTTGATTTGATTTTAATAGTCTACTCATTGATCAAGAAACTAAAGATTAAATTATGAAGAGGATGACACGAGACATGCCTTGAGTTTAATCTATAATATCAAGATTAAAGAGATTATATTACATGGAACATTATTCACGAAAGGCTTAATCGAATCACCGATTTATTATTATTACTTGGGTAACAATGATGTATTACTAGATGCCGCTCATTGTTTACAATTTTAATTAGATATTAAAATTGTTGCCAACGTAATAATATCCTATAGGGTCACACATAAAGAACGCTTGAAGGAGAAATAATTTAAATTGTGAATTTAAATTAAATAAGTAATTTATTTTATTTATGATATTAATTAAGTATGACTTAATTAATTATATAAATAGAATAAATGAATTATTTAAACTAATTCCAAAATTAATAATTAATTAATTAAGGGAGACTTAATTAAATAATTTAGAATTTTGGATTAGTATTAATTATAATTGGATTATAATTAGAAAACGTATTCCTCTCTCTATATAATCTCTTTATGGGCTGATTTAATTTAAGAGACAGATTTCTACTAAAACCCTAGCCGTTTTGAGAAAAGAGGAAGATATAGAGAGAGAAGCAGTTTTCGGGTGCTATTACACATCAATCCTTCATGAAAAGTGTTCGTGTAGATACCGTAGAGCGTAGATCGCGAGAGCGGGATACGTGGTGATTAAACAAGCTTTGGACCTCAATTAATCTTCCATTAATGAATCTTAAAGCTTCTAAAAGTATTTATTCTTTATCTCCGAATTAAATCTTTTGTTTTCGCATGGATCCTGCGGAGGGTTTCGCTATTTTGATTTATTTTTCGCGTTTATTCCGCTGCGTTTGTGCCTCGAAACCCTTCAAAATCTGCAAATAATAAACACATAACAACATTTAGCAAATACTCTATTTCATTATCTAAAACACCATATGAATCGGGTCTTTATTCATAAGTGCCTCCCACTATTCTATCTAATTTCAATATCCCTTTTTGAAATTCAGCATTCATAATGATAGTGGGATAGGGATCTTACATTCCATCACACAACCTCGGCTGTAGCACGAAACGCCATGTAACGTTCAATAGGCAGACAACTCCTATCAGCTACATCTCATGTTATTCCCTAATCTTACTTTAGCCTCTTGAATACTTGAGTCACGGTTGTGGCACGACAAACTCAATATTCTAAGTCAAGTCAATCCCAACATCTCGTATAATTAAACTAGTTTCAAATAGCCCAGGGCTGTAGCACGTAACCACCATAAGATTCTAATTCATCGTACACATCTCATGTTATAGACAAGTATCTCTTCTTTCAGAAACAACGCCCTCGGCTGTAGCACGAAACGACAGAGTTTCAAAAACAAGAAATACTTTCTATTATGTTGGAAGGCTATGACCAACACAAGCCCTTTGTGTTTTATGGCCAATTACTACTTGATATTCTTTATATTTTAGGGGATTATATTATGTTAAAATCATAATCATATTATAAAGAGATTCTTTTAGATTGGATTAAATATTTCAAATCAACTATTGATACTTGGAGTCATCCCAGGCCAGGGGTGGAGCATTGTCAAGAAGCGTCTCTTAATAACCCTCTTTCTTACAGATAGAACATCTATTGTATGACAGAATCATCATTTCACTTAAGTTGAAAATTCATATTCAATCACGTGTTTCATAAACACAAAAATCTCATGATTGTATTCATAATATGTAAATTAAGGTCACGAAACAATTTCACTATTCTAGATTGTCTAACATACGCATTATGTTAATTAAGTTCACCTAAATCTATCATCTCATGATAATTCAAGCATATATCACATATATATAATCACGAATAAACATAAGGTAGGCATGTTAAATCATATATTACAACATATAAGCATTATACATCTCTATGTATCACATGGTGTATTTAAAAGCAACTTAAAACAATTAAAACTTGCTTTAAAACACTTTTGGAAACTCTAAACAGTCCGAAACAATTTCAGAAAAATTATTTTAATATACCATTAGAACCGTCTTGGAAAAACGAATCCAACGGTATATTACACGCCCCATTTTGAGCTCTCACGCGCCCGCACGCGCACCGAAAAGTTTCTGACGCATCCCCATGCGCGCACGCGCGTCAGGCGCGTGCAAGACACCCTGTCACGTATCTCGGTTATGCGTTACAAGCCAAAAACCCTTTTTTAGCTTGTAACGCATGCGCAGAATGCTTTACACCCTTTTTTTATATAGATATTATTATTTAATTACGAATTAATTAAAAACAACTTTAAAAATCCATAATAAATAATCTATTGCTCATAAAAATATTCTAAAAATACCTGGACGATCTACAACACTTGTAGAACACATGAAAAATATAAAATAAATTTTGAGGAACAGTAATAAATTAATCATAATTAAATCATTATTATTGTTTTCAAAATTCATAATAAATATTCTACGCATCAGAAAATTATGAAAAATTAAGTGGACGATATACAACACTTATAGAACCCAGGAAAATTATCAAAACAATTTTGACGAATAGTATCATATTAATCATAATTAAAACATGATATTGCTTGTATAAATCATAATAAATACATACATGCTCATAAAATTCTGAAACTTGACCACGAATCTATATGCATACAACCTAAGCTCTAATACCATTGAAGGAATTTATGCACCAGCGGAAGCATTGAATAACATTTATTTTCATATATTACTATGTATACATACATATAGATACAAAAACTATTTTATAAATTGAAGAATACCTCGATTGCTTTCCGGCAACAGCTAGAGAAGATCTTGTTCTTCAATCCTTGCAATCACCCCTCAAGTGTGGAGTGCTCTAAAGATATCCACCAAAAATCAAACTAAAAGAGGAAGGAGAAGGCTAGAGAGGAAATTAGGGTTGCCTCCCTTTTAAAATATTTCTCACAAATATTAGGATTTTTCGTATTAGGGTTTATAATCCTATATTTATAGGCAAATATTTAATTACTTTAATTAAATATTTAATTAATAATATTAAGATCTTATCTTAAATAATTTATAATCAATTAAATCTCATTTAATTAATTTATAAAATTTGCTAACTAATTATTTATTTCATAAATAAATAATTACTAGTTATTAATTATTCCTTCATCTATAATTTAATCTCTTTTATGGTGTGACTTTTTAGGTTCAATATTAAGCCAGTAGTAGAAATAAATAATAATAAACATTTTATTTATTATTTATATGAATTCTATTAATTCATTAAATATAATTAATCTGATTAATTATATTTATTCTACATCGTGAGTGATGCTTCTTAACATATCGCGACTATCCAGATGATACGAAATCATTGCTTAGAATACTTAGAACCTGTCAGTAATTAGTTACCGTACAATTAATTCCTTCTACCATTCAATATCCCGATTAAATACAAGGCATGGAACTCGTGTCAAGCCTATCTAATTTAATCATATAATTCCTTATTTATAATGCAAAGTTCCTTTTAATGCAAATTAAAAACTCTTTCTAATTTCATTCATTCTGGCCAGAGATTCTTGAACTTTCATATCTAAGAATAACATAGGATATTCACTTCCTTTACTGGAAGGGGCAGATCCTTTATTGATTCGTTAACTATCTCTATACACAAATCACTATGCCCAGAATGGACCTAATGAATGTCCTAGAGACTAAGGATTAAACCAGAGCATAAATCATTGTGTACGAGATTACTCTAACGATCTCAAGTCTAAGGATACTTGTACAACTATTTACTTAATAAACAACTATCGACACGTGAGTAAACTCCATTAGTTGTTCTACTTATCGAGTCATGTTCAGTGAACTTATTCCTTAATAAGCACCTACATACTAGATATAGTGTCACCACACAAATGTCTATGAGAACAGACATCCTCCTAAGAGAGCTAGCATAGTATGTACTGATCTTTACGGATTTACCAATTTCCAATTAGTTATCCTATGATCAGGAACTGTTTAAGTCTAAAGCTATTATCTTCTAGATCTCATTATTACAATCTCATTATAATTCTAGAAGCTTTGCTCTAAATTATGGAACATCTTATTTAATACACTTCAAATAGATTAAGTCTGTGACATAAATACTTTATTATTATTAAATGAAATCAAGTAAGAGTAGCAGAAAGTTTTTCCTAACTCATCATACATGATTGGTTTTATGTCAAACACCTTCAGATTGTGTGTGTGAGGTCTATTTAATTTGCGTATGGGTGACCCTCTTTGTCATTAGATTATATTGAATATGTAGTTTAGATTTTATTTTCTATTTTTTATTCTAAATTATTTTCTATTTGATCATTTGCCCTAGTATATATATATATATATAGTATTACTCAAATAGTAAATAGTTTAAATGAGAGATAGAAAACCTTATCCTTATACATGTTGCACCCACACACAAATTAAATACACCCTCACACACACAATCACATCTATTCTCCTTCATTTTTAATTTAATTTTTCCCATCAATTGGCGAGGTTTTCTTTAAATCTAACTTCACCGCATTTTTCTTCATCTCTCAACCATCAGTTTCCATACCATATGTACTCTATTTCAGCGAATATAATTCATAATTAAAATAAATTCGTCATATATCTGATCTGAACTTAAATCATTAAATTATATTACAGAAACCACTAACTTATATTATAGAAATCACTAATTCGTATCACAGTAATCACTAAATTATATATCCTGGGTTAGTAAAAAATAATGAAACTCACCAAAAAAATAAAAGTCACCAGAATATGGCATATATGGTATGCAAACTGATTGTTGGGAGATGGAGAAAAATGTGGTGAAGTTAGATTTGAAAAAAAATTCACTAAAGAACGGGAAAATTAAATTAAAAATGAAGGGATTATGTGGGATTGTGTGTGGGAGGTCTATTTGATTTGTGTGTGAGTGCCCCTGTTTGCCATTGGATTAGATTAAATATGGGTTAAATATCAATCAGGTGACTGATTGCGTCCAGATGTATCAAGTAGGTGACTGATTGCAAATTTGACTCATTTTGGTGACTGATTGCACAACTTGACTCATTTCAGTTTTGAGGCCACCTGAAAATTTTTCGGTGAAAAAAATATGCACAAAAAAATCCGAAAAAAATTATATGTAGTAAAATACCCCGACTTTGAATCTCCTAAACTCAGAATTATCGAAAGGAAATTCAAAACACGAAATCGAAATTAAATAAATTTGGGTCAAAATCGGAATCATACCTTTATCTGGTCTTGACTTACACGAACTCAACGGAGATCCTAGCTTTCACGACTTGTGTCTTCCTCTCGAAAACACCTCTATGGTATCCACACGAGCACCTTCAAGAACGTCTCATGATCTTGATTATGGAATGGATGTACTAGCCTCCTTTGATGATTTCGAATTCTGCCTCTGCCTTTTCTCTTTGCCTTTGCTGCTGCTAGGGTTCGTTTTTCTTAAATAAACTTAATACCTATTAACCCTACATTATCTATTTATAATGGTTGGTTAATAGGCCCATAATAGCAACCCATAGCAGCAAAGCCTAACCGGTTTAGGATTAAATAATAAAACCGAATTTTATTATTTAATTAATAACTAAGTCACACTTAATTATTAATGGCAGAATTCAAATTCGAATTTATATTATTTCAATTAATTAAGTCTCACTTAATTAATATAATAAAATTTAAATAATCATCAATTAATTTAAATCTATAATTTAAATTAATTATTCCTTTAAGTACTCTATGTGTGTGACCCTATAGGCTATTATTTAATTAGCAATAATTTTATTCTCCAATAAAATTATAAACAATGAGCGGTATCTAGTAATACATCATTGCTACCCAATTAAATAATAATTAAATCGTGATTCGATAAAACCTTTCGTGATTAATGTTTCAGTGTAATATAATCCCTTTAACCATATATATTATAGATTAAACTCGAGGCATGTATTTAGTCATCCTCTTCAACATTTAATCTGGGTTTACTTGATCCATGAGTAGACTATGAAAACAAATTATTATTTGAGCACGACCATGCATTTTATAGTCTCACTCAATCAAGAGACCAATAATATCTCGCCTAATTATATGAGGGTTAATTCATTTATCTATCATTCATATTTCTCATACGACTCATGATATACCCGATGTCCACTTTTATCATCACCCGGTCAAAGGTAACTTTTAATGTAGTCAAAGTATATTAATCCTCGTATAGAAATATAATGATCTCAAGTCAAAGGATCATTACACCATTATCACTGTGAGTCTTTCTTATGACTTTATTAAACATGAAGAATCTCACTGTGGGTCTGTCCAGTATCATGTACTCCTACATGTACCTATGTATTGACTTTAGTATCCCCATACTTATAACCAATGAGATGTGGTTATCAGTAAAACAACATACTAGTCTATTTATGTATTATTATTGTCCTATAATAATAATACTCGACTAGGGACATTTAAGAATATGATATATTATATAATCTCAAGTTCAAGTCATGTACTAAACTATACAATGTGTATCATGATTCTAAGGACATTTATTATGCTAACAAATATATCGCAGTAATTAAAGTCATAATAAATACGTTTATTGAATAATCAATTGACATAAAGGTTTATCAAAATAAACATTGTATTGCCTCTAGGGCACCTACACCAACAGTTGGGTGCGCCTAAAGTTCTGTCATAATCTTTTCATCGTAAATAGCTCTTATTGCTGTAGTGGTTCCCCTTCTAAAGTGCAATTGTTTAAAAGAATGATCGAGGCAGTAGATGAATGCTCCAGCTTAAGCTCGTGAAGGCTGCTAAGGCCATGTATGTAACGTCCCCTCGAAACCATTTTTCGAACCTCAAGTTATGCGAACACTTTGTCGAGGCTTAAGCTCAAGAGGAGGTGAAATGACACCGTCACCAAGGTGATAAATGATGAGTCTAGAGTGGTGAAGGAGGGGAACAATTTCGCTTCCAAGGTTGGGAACCTGGAATGTGAAGGAGATGCAGAACTCCACCTCTCCAAAAGGCTGTAAGCACTCTGAAAGTGCCCGACCAGGACTAATCCCTTCTTGGAGAAGACGCGGTGATGATGGTTGCAGACATCAAGAAGGAGCTACAAGGTGAAGAGGCGGACACTGAGGTCCAACATGTGGAACTTGTTGTTAATGTGACACCTATGCAAGTGGAGGTTCCCAAGGCAGCTGAGGATATTGTTATTGCTCATGAGGTCCTTCCCAAATAACATTTCGTGGATGAGCTCCCCCATGTAACACCCTTGCCAAGGATTAACCTCCCAATGTGTCGTCCTCTAACCCGACCAACAGCTTGACTCCCCCACTATATTTTATGAACTTTTAATCTACTCCTTTTAAGACTTGATTGATTGAATGTTTCAGTTTCTAAATGAGGTTGCAAGCCCCTTGTAGTAACTCGCGCGTTGTAAAGATTATATTTTGGTCCGTGGGTTGTTTCTCTTTGGAGCTTTTAATTTGCTGCTTCTATTTTCTCATTCATGCAGGTTTGTCACTCAGAGACATTAAACTCGTATACTTCATCATATCATGAATAATTTGTCTATCAAGACGTAACATGAATAATCATGTGTGTTTTATAATAAGTTAATCTTTTAGCATACGCTACCAGTCTCACTAACGGTGGGTTTGTCACTAGAAAACCTTAAAACACTAGTATTGCAGCGTGACGGTCTTAGAGCACGGGTCCTTGACCATTACATAGAGCTCTTAACACTAAGTTTAAGGGCATCATAATTTGAACAATTTGAATTTAACAACACCAATATATATAGAGGGTATTTTTACTCACAGGTGAGTAACCTGTTTGGATATATAGAGGTCTGCCATATTATTGATTCGTGTAGACACATTTGAGGCTCACATTTGGGAAGCTTCTGCCAAGATATACCCTCAATGAGTCTTCATATAAATCCTTAAATCGCTCGGATCACGTGAATTGAAGATAGGTGCCTCCTTGGCTATGTATAAATAAATGGAAACTCAGGAGCTGATTTTAGATACCTCCTCAGCCATGAGTAAATGAATACAAGTTGAGTAGCCAATTTTAGATACATCCTTAGCCATGACTAGATGAATATTAATATAATCGACCTAATCTACGACCTTCAAACCTAAAATTAGATAATAAAAATACATTTAAGAAAATTACAATTCACCTAAATAAGGACTTATAACAATAAACTACAATATTAATTTATAATGTTTTCAAACCATAATAAAACTATAATATAATACTACTACAATAAATTAAATTAAAATACTACTACATTTAAAAAATGTATATGTATAATAAATTTACGGAGAGAAACCATAATTTTTCAACTACAAGAATGTAGTTGATCGTGAACCTTTGAAAAAATTATTGAAGACATTAGATGAGACAAATAAGTTGGTAAAATGTTTCAAAATGAATCAAGATAGATTCAACGAAGAAGATAGTGTGGGCATAATGAGTGTGATGAAGGCATCTACATCATCTAGAAGGGAGAATCACATAACCCCATACAATGAAGTAACAACTATTAGAATGGGTGACAATGATATATAAAGCCATATATTGTTATTCCTAAAATGGTTATCAGGAGGAGATTTATTATTACGAGTAGAATACAGGTCAACCAAAGAAAGGGATGAGAGGACATTTCAAAGGAAATTTTATTCATGCAATTTACGGTTCATCCACATGGTGTTTTAAGAACTTAATTAAAAAGAAAATTAATTTAAATCTTACTTTTTAAAGAAAACAATATATTAGGTTTACTATACATGCCACGGGTAGGTAACATATGTTTAGCATATTCTTTTTATGTTGCGGCAAATATGATAGGTACCACGTAATGATCTCTTTTATCCTTATTTTATATTAATAATTGTTTTTGTAATTTTTATATTCCCTCTAATCCATGAGTGGAGCAGTGCAATATTAAAATTAATTTGGTCAACGAGGATGAATGCGTGTTATTGGTAAAATTTAGGTGTTCAGAAACAAGATGGATGAAAGTAGTACTGTGACTAGATGTAAAGAAAGATCGGTTGTCAAAGAGTTCTTATAAGAAGAAGAAAAAGATTTGATGAGTCTTTTTGAAAGGAGAATTGGAATAAGAGATCTATCTTGAGCAACCTCCCGACTCTCAAGATTCAAATTTTTCTTGCTATGTCTATTTCCTATTAATGGCGCCAAGAGCTTCGTATGACACACTTTTACAATTCTTGATGGAGAATCATTTCGCAAGATCGAGGTGTTAGTGATAAAACTTTTTTTTTTATAGAAATGTTAATGTTTATGTGATACTTGTTCAAATTTATGGAGAACTAACATGGTTTCTCGATTTGCAAGTCAAC
The DNA here is from genome assembly GCA_028671895.1 of Oenanthe sinensis. Taxonomy (NCBI): domain Eukaryota; kingdom Viridiplantae; phylum Streptophyta; class Magnoliopsida; order Apiales; family Apiaceae; genus Oenanthe; species Oenanthe sinensis. The sequence goes on along the minus strand of CM053798.1, from coordinate 11,327,379 downwards.
CAAGTAAATAATGAAATCTTTATAAGTCAACTAAACACATTCATGATTTATTAAAAAAAGTTCAATTTAACTAACTGTAGTTCTTCAAAAAATCTTGTAGTTCTTCAAAATATCTTATGGTCAATGGAACTAAAATTCAATTGAATACTAAGCCAAAATGTTCATATTAAGTTATGGAGGCATTGTTCCGGTCATTATTATATATATTTAGGTGCTACTAGGTCAATGTTTGCTACTTATCTACTTATCTGTGTACTACATTTCAGGTGATTGTAAAGAGTCTCACTTAGTTGCTAACAAAGCATTTTCAAATGTTTCAATAGAACTATGGAACTAAAATTTAGGACTTTGATACTATATAAATTCTCTGTATAAACTTGTGATCTTATGTGTGTAAATTGTTTGTTGGGCCTATCAGGTCAAGTTGTTGATATATACTACTTCAGTCTTTCTTTTTTAAAGAGTTTAAAATCATTTTTATAGATCTTGTTAATTGTTTTGAGTTATTTTAGTTAAGATTATATTAAAAAAGGCGTGTCCAAAACACATAATAAAGAAAACTGTTGTAGAAATGTTCAAAACTACACATGCTAACAAATAATATTTTGATAAATTTATTATTTAAATTTTTAATAATAATTATAATTATCATGCAAATTAAAATTTCATTTGTGGTTATCAAAAATTAAATAATTTTATACTTCATAAATATTTATAATTATTATACAATAATAATAATAATAATGAAATAATAGTAATAATAATGTTATTATAATATAATTTTAATATTATTTAATAACTATATTATATTTTAAATGTATAATATATGGCATCTCAAATGAATATGAGATATCATAAGAAATATACCGATATTATTTTTATGATTTCAATAATATTAGGGATATTATGTAGATCTTAAATGAAAGATTATGATAATATTGGGGATATTATAAATATATTATACGGATTTTACAAATATTAAGATTTTTCATTAATTTGTCTACCTCTCTTTTGCCTATATATACGCACCCTTTTAGTTGTTCTATTGTACAAAAAATAAACACTCAGTTTCTTTTATTCAAACGGGTTCATGATACTTGATTGGTTTGTTGAGTTATGTCTACCTCCTATTCGTATCATCCTCCCACAAATATATAGTATACATATATCGAGTACAATCATGTACACTAGCATTTGTCATCCAAAAAAAATGATATATCAAGCATGGGTTCACCTCCTAAATGGTTGAAATATTGGTCCTTTACCTCCTCTGCAGGTTCTTAACATTGATATATCAACATATAATTATGTACTAGCCTATACCAGAGAGAAGAGTAATAAATAATATATTATATATTTTAAATGAATTAAATATTTAGTTTTATTATTTATGTTATTAATACTTTTTTATGTAATGTTGTACATGGGATATATTAATTTTGAATCATATTTATATTATGTGTTTAAATTCTCATTAATATATTATTATATATTTATATTAATTAACATAAATTAACAACCGGTGCAAAACAATAATAAATTTTATTAATAAAAAGAATTTCGAATATATTAGCAATATTTTAATTAAAATTTAAATAAAAGAGTATGTTTTAATATAGATAAAATATTAATATAATTTTAATATTCAAAAAAAATTTGTTATAAAATTGTAATTCTAAATAAATTAAAATGTTTGAGCCATGATACTATTAGATTTACAACTCTATATTCTAATTAATTAAAAAAAACCGTTTAGAGTAATATAATATAAACTATATATAATATAGATAGAGCAGAATAATAAAATTTAATTAATACAAATTAAATAATAATATTATTTTAATATTCATAAAATTTAATGATATTAAATAAATTAAAGATATTGACTAATGAGAAAATTAAAACATGGTGATATATTGATTAAAAGAATGTATTTAAAATTCATTAGGAATTTGAATTTGAGTAGAACAGGACCAGACGACAACCGACCAACCTTGACTTTAATAATATAGTATAAATGTCACAAATAAACACATCTCTTTTTATATATTATTGTGCATAGTACTTCGTAGACTTTGAATGTTAATTTATATAACATCATTTTGTTTAATTACATGAGGGATCAATACTAAATAGGGGTTCAGTAATTGGTCCATATTTAATACATCTTTAATACATATTTTATATTTGTTTTGGTAATTTTATTAATTAATTAATTAATTTTATTTTGTTTTACAGAAAATTAATTAAAATCAGAATTGTACCATAAAAAGGAAAATAAAGGAATGAGGTAGAATTAATTGGAGGCAAAGCAATTAGAGAAAAAATGGAATGCTTCTTGGAGAAGAAAATGGAATAGAATGAAATATTTGGAATTCAATTTGTAGTCAATATAGAAGACCTACATTATTTTCCTGGGGCTCCTCTCTTGTTGTTTTGAATAGTTAGGAGTGGGAGTAAAGTACTTTTATTTTCTTGCTCTTTCAATACACTTTTTCCGTTCTTTGCATGTCTTATATTGGTTGCTTTGTTTGCTTCTTTAATCATGTTTAGCTAAATCTCTTACCCCCGATGAATATGAAGTTAGTTAATTATTTTTAGTATTTACGTGTTCCTATTGATTCTCATAATTGTTGTTGGTGCTTAATTGTTTTGATTAACAAAGTGATTTTAATATATTATTGTTACCGAATTTAATTTTCATAGCCTATGCTTGCTCCATGAAATTTTGATGGGTTATTGTTAGATAATAAGTTTCATAATATATGCTTGTTTCGTCTATTAATATTTATTTGTTGAAGAAAGAGAATTGATTTTTAGGGCAATTGGGATATTAATTGTAATTATATGATGGATTGAGATTCCTACATTTTCATTTGATCTTATTTGCTAATTAGGTTAAACAAATTTCACCTTAAACATTATTTGTCTAGTTTGTCAGATTTATTTGTTAGGGTTTGAAAGTTTTATAGTCTTTGAGGATCATATGTGATTGTTACAATTAACCACTATTGGTAATTTTCACTCCTTAATATTTAATTCTTTGGATTAATTTCTTGTTTTTCTTTATATTGTTTTAGGGATTTGTGAAGTGGAGAAAGGTTTGGACAAGAATATCATTAAGAGGCATGGTTGTCTCGTTAGAAATTTTTGGAAAGAACTTTTTGGTATTCCGTATCACCTCTCTAAATTTTATTTTTTTATCACAAATATTAAAGAAATCCAAATAAATTAAATATTCAAAAAATCCAAGAAAGAATTAGTTAGTTATTTGTCTTGTTAAAAACTAATTTGTTGCATCATTCACATATCACATAGGAACACATCTTTTAGATTTTCTTTATTTTATTTTATTTCTTTCCATCTTATGAATGTGGTGATTTCGGAAGAAAGAGGTACGTACAATTTAGATTAATTCAGGTAGTGTAGTGCATACATAGTTGCTTATTTTCTCGTTCTTTGTGCGTTTTATTTATCTAATCAATTATAAGGGTGTCACCCAATTACAAGTTAAGGTAAGGGATTTCATCACCCTTTTCTTGACCCACAAATCTCTAATACATCCATCTTGCAATCCCCTTACCTTAATAAAATCAAGTAGACGTTGGCCCTTAGGATTTCGCACTCACTTAGGAAGAAAACCTAACACAAAAAAATCTTTACGTATTCTTACTTTTGGTGTCTAGGAAAGCTGAGACTTACCTAGACAATTTTGATTGGTGTCTAGAAAGTGAGGTTATTTAATTGTGCGCTTTGCTTTCGGAAGATGGCAAAGAAGGTCGTCTTACCGCCTAGCCAATCAGTTTGAATATTTCTAGATTTATGATTCTTAGTATTATCTTAAAGTTAAGAGCATGTCTATATTTTCTCTAGGTTAACATTGACATAGGATTTTCTTTTACATTTTTTTAGGTGTTTACTTCTATCTTTTGTCTACTACGTGCTTACTTGTAAGTTATGTCTATTCCACTTAGAGATCGTTGTTATCGCGCTCATTCCACCCAACCCACCCTCATGCATAATCCTACGGGGTAGAGAGAGAGGATCTGTATATTTTCATCCGAGAGTTTGAGGAAGTTTGTGCCTTACAGAAAATCCAACAATTGACTGATGACTCCATTAAACCGAGACTTGTAGGCATACAGAAAATGCTAAAAAATGTTTATACTGTCTACCCATTAATTTTGTTTTCACATGGAAAGGGTTTGTAGGCATATTTCTTAAAAAATATTTACCAAACCATAGGGCTAACAAACTTAGGAATGAAATCAACCAATTTCAACAAAAACAAAATGAGTCTTTTTGGAAATATTTTGATAGAATTAAAAATTTGTTGTCCTAATGTCCTCAACATGGTATAGAATAATGGAGACTTTGTAAAATTCTTTATGAAGGTTTAGATAGTCTAACCACTTCTTTGTTAGAGTCAATGAGTCAATGTGTCAAGGTAATTTCATGGATAAAAATGAGGAAGAATCTTGGCAATTTTTTTAGAAGTTAGCTAAAAAATAATGTTATGGGAGTCAACTAGGGAACCAAGTAAGGAAACTGAAAAACCTAGCTCATCTAAGGGTATACATGTGATTGGTAATCATATTGCAACTGAAGCTAAGTTAGCTACACTCACTAGAAGACTAGAAGCCTTAGAAACCAACAACATGTCTTCACAAGTGTCTGCCTGCGAAGACTGGAACTCATCTAATCATGTTACAGAAAATTGCTCTGAAATTCAACAAGTCAAAGCCATGTTTCAAGCAAGAGCTATGAATAACCCATTCTCACCACATACAACCCTGGTTGGAACATCACCCAAATTTATCATAGAACCAAGGCCAATACAATCAATATAACCAACCTGCTTTTCAAAATTCCAATCCTGGTTCATTTTCAACTCAAAATCTTAACTCATTTCATGCTCAAAACTTTGGTCCATATCCAAATTCTATTTCGGTCTCTTTGAATCCTCCTAGTTTTAATGAAACTGATAAGAAATTGATTTTTTTGGAAAAGAGTATTGAGGCGCTATTGAAATCTGAAGCTAATCTAACTCAATCTCAACAGTCTTTCATGCAAACTATGACCCAAGATAGGCAGTTATAAATTTCAATACTCAAGCCATATCTAAGCTAGAGGTCCAAATTAGTCAGTTAGCCAACACAATCAGTGAGAGAGAAAAACTGATTTCCTAGTCAACTTGAGCTTAATCCTAAATTTCATATAAACCAAAAACCTCATGAAACTGTAAACTCTGTTATCTCTCTTAGGTCTGATAATCAATTTAACAACCATGCTGGTCTCAATACTCAAGAGGAATAAAAACTCACTTCTGAGCCAAATTTTTTACTCTTAAATCCTAGTCTTGACCAATCCTTGACTCCCAAGTGTTCTGAAGTAGTAGTGCAATCTAGTGATCGAACCTTCCAAATCTGATGAACCACCTTCAAAACCCATCTTTGATACGTCTAGTGAAAAGGTCTTCAAACCAAAAGTCTCATTTCCTCAAAGACTCACTTCAAACAAACAATCTGCTCAATTAGACAAGATTTTGGAAGTCTTTAAACAAGTCGAGATCAACATTCCTCATTTAGATGCAATTCAACAAATTCCCTCCTATGCGAAGTATCTAAAAGATTTGTGTACTCATAAAAGAACCACTCATGTTCCAAAGAAAGCTTTTCTAACCTCTCATGTTAGTTCTATCATATTGCATCAAATGCTTGTGAAGTATAAGGATCTTAGTTGTCCTACAATCTCTTGTGGTAATACTTTCATTGATGAAGCTTTACTTGATCTAGGAGCTAGTGTGAATCTTCTTCAATTATTTGTCTATCAAGCATTGGGTTTAGGTGAGCTTAAAAAGTCTAATGTCACTCTTCAGTTAGCTGATCGTTATGTCAAAACTCCTAAGGGTATAGTGGAAGATGTCTTAATTAAGGTTGGTGATTTTGGGTTTCCCCTAGATTTTGTTGTTCTCGAAACCGAACCTGTCAAAAATTTTAAAAATCAAATTCCCATCATTTTGGGAAGACCATTTCTTGCTACTTCCAATGCTCTGATTAACTATAGGAATGGTTCAATGAAACTCACTTTTAGAAATATGACTCTAGATCTTAATATCTCTAATGTGGGAAGTCATCCAATGATCTTTATGAATAACCAATAGGAGTTTACTTCATTGATGACTTTATTTATTGGTCAAACTTGAGGATGAGTTTAATTGAGTCTCTTCTTGAAAACGATGTTTTGTTAGAGTCGGAAAATAATAAAGAACTTCGTGAGCTATATCAAAATTTTACTTCCGATGAGATGTTAGATGAATTGAATTCCATTTGTTCTAAACATGATACCCAGTTGGGGGATATTTGTTTTGAGCGTAGGACCGTTGTTAAGACTTCTGTAGATGAGTCACCCACACTTGATTCTGCACTATCTCTTTCAACTTTTGGTCAGTCTTTTGTAGGTCTTAATGAAACTCGTTATGTTTTTATTTCTAGTGAGTTAGTCCATGACCGAAAATTTCAAGTAATCAATCTGCTTAAACAATCTAAAGAGTGTCTAATTGGTCAATGGATGATGTTAGTGATATGAGTTTTATGTTGTTGCAAGATCATATATTTCTAGTGGATAATGTTGTTCTTGAGAATGTGTTTCAACAGTGTACTTACTCTATGATAAAAGAAGTTTTTCCTCGATGTGGTATTGATTAGTAAGTTATTATTGATTGTCTCCGATAGTCGAGTGTAGGTATGTGGGAGTAACTATGTGTGAGTGTGTGTGTGTGTGTGGTATAGGTAATTTTGTATCTCGGCCATTCTTTATCAGGTATTCTCGTCCTTTTACTTTGTCATTTCTCTCTTATTTTCATACATTGAGGACAATGCATGATTTAGGTATGGGGGAGGGTTTTAGTGGTGTTAGTGTTTTAAAAATCTAAAAATCCAAAAAAAATAGAAAATTCAAAATAGAGATAATTTGAACGTAGTTAAGTAATGTTTTCTTCATGAAACTTGTGCCAAAATTTTTTTTGCTTAAAAGTCCAAGACGACACTTATTACACAAGGTCTTTGTAGGAAAAATTGTTTAGGGAAGTTTTTGATACCTAAGAGAGAGCCCACATGCTAAAACAATATCGAACCAATTTTTTGTGAAAAAATAGAAAAAAAAAGAGAAAAAAATGTGAATAAACTGCTTCAATACCTAAAATTCCTCACAAATAAATACAAACTTGTGATGATGGGAAGAAGTAGATTGACTAGTCTTGTTTTGTGGCCTTTGTTACTCGAGTTATTAAGTCCGTAGGGGTATTTTGAAATCTAATGCCCGAAAATCAACTGGTTTGGGAGTCATTGGCCCAAAGCCCGTTACATGGGTAACATAGAAAGCCTAAGAAAACGAACAGTGTATAGTCAATAAAAAAAGGAAAAGAGAAAAAAATGTAAATTTTGGCTAGATACTTATTTGGATAGAGATTGGGTCAATTCAATATTCATTCAAAAAGAGGAAATGTACTTATTCAATTGATTCTTCATAGACCTATTTTCACCACAAACCTTGGGAGTTTTCGCAAAAGTTTGAGTCGATATTATAAGTGAATTTTGGATACATATGTCTTGGCTATTACTAGAAGAGTCTTTAAGGTATGTATTTTCCTACAAATTATTTTGTTGCCACCAATGAATGTTATTGTTGCTTGAGTTGGATACTTGCTAGTGTATTTCATAGATTTTTTGGGTATATTTTTTATAAACCCTTAGGAGACAACACTCATTTGGTAAAGATCGTCTACGAGTTTAAATCGGTTGTTACACCTAAATGTATTTGTGAGTCCTCCGACAATGGCTAGGTTTTTATTATAATTTTTTTCTATTGATTTTTCTTGAGGGCGAGCAAAAGATAAGTATGAGGGTATTTGATTGGTCCACATTTAATACATCTTTAATAACTGTTTTATATTTTTTTTTGTAATTTTATTAATTAATTTTATTTTATTTTGTAGGAAATTAATTAAAATCATAATTATAGTAGAAAAAGAAAAATACAAGGAAGAAGGTGGAATTACTTGGAGGCAAAGAAATTAGAGAAAAAATGGAATGCTTGTTGGAGAAGAAAATGTAATAGAAGGAAATATTTAGAATTCAATTTGTAATCAATATAGAATACTTACATTATTTTCGTGGGGCTCTTTCTTGTACAACCTTGAACTTGTAACCTTACCTTTAGTTTTCAATAGTTAGGAGTAGGAGTAAAGTACTTTTATTTTCTTACTCTTTCAATACATTTTTTCCGTTCTTTGCATGTCTTATATTAGTTGCTTTGTTTGCTTCTTTAATCATGTCTAGTTAAATCTCTTACCCTAGGATGAAGATGAAGTTAGTTAATTATTTTTAGTATTTAGTTGTTCCTATTAATTGATTCTCATAATTGTTCTTGGTGTTTAATTGTTTTGATTAACAAAGTGATTTTGATATATTATTGTTACTGAATTTATTTTTCATAGCATATGCTTTCTCCATGAAGTTTTGATGAGTTATTGTTAGATAATAAGTTTCATAGTATATGCTTGTTTCGTCAATTGATATTTATTTGTTGAAGAAAGAATTAATTTTTAGGACAATTTGGATATTAATTGTAATTAATTGATAGATTCAGATTCCTACATTTTTCATATTTATTTCATCTTCTTTGCTGATTAGGTTAAACAAATCTCACCTCAAACATTATTTGTCTAGTTTTCCTCATTTATTTGTTAGGATTTAAAAGTTTCATAGTCTCCGACGATCGATCTTAATTGCTACAATTAACTATTGTGCGTTTACAGTATTTTTTTTAGACATCATAGAGAGTGGTTCGGGCCAGAATGAAGGATAATATAGGCATGTTAATCAAGCAAATGTATATAAAATGTTATATTTTGATTTTCTATGGGCACAAAACTATTTTGGGATCCTAGCATTGAACTAACCTGTTAAATCAAGTGGAAGACCTTGCAAACTATCTCAATGATTTTGACCCACAAGATCAAACTATACATGTGATGCTTCAGGCAATGTAACTAGGGTCTTATTGAACCCCAAACACTTGCTCAATATTTTATTTAATGTTGTAAGAATTATAATTTTATATTAATTTGATTGTACACACATGATCTTCATATGATATTTATATAAGTTATCTTGTTCTATGCACCACAATAAATAGTCATACATGTTTTTTCCCTTTCCATATAGCATAATTTTAATTGATTAAGATGTGTGACAGATAAATCTCATTGGGCAAGCTAGTTTTTGGATGGAGAGAAGCACATTAGCACCGAATAATATTTAAATTAAAAAAGAAATATTAGAAAGTCATTCAATTACAAGAGTAAATCAATAATAACAGTTGTACCTTTGGAAATAACCATTTTATAAAGTCATACATCTTTAGGAAAAGATGTTTAAATTAACTACGACTTGTTTAAACAAATATATTGATTTCCACATATTCAAATATCAAGGGAATGTCCTTTCAAGCCATTATGGACCTTTTAACTGTGAAACCTTTACCAGAATAAAGTTATTTATATCCAATTGCCATATCTTGAACTTTTTGGTTTCTCGTGTATGGTTATTTTAATCCAGGTCCCACATCATAATATTATTGTTTAAAAAGTGTCGCAGGTGAATATTATCATATAAATTTGTTATTGAAATGAAATAGGCTCCATATTATCATAACATTCATCTTCAAACGTAAACCTAATATAATAAAATTTAATCTAAAATCATTCCTTCCTAGCCCATGTAAATTAAACCAACCCAACATAACACATCTTTTTGCCATAAAAACTATTGGATGACATATGCTAGTCTACACTATATATAGTATGCCTACAAAATTTGATTGAGTTGAGATTTACATATATAAATTTGTAGCAACATGTACATCTGTTTTGACAGCAGGATTTTTTTACTAACATGCCCGGCAAGAACAGATCGATCTATACTACCATCATGAAACAAATTATCGGTCCATCCCCTTCAATAGCTAACTAATAAAGAAGTTAACCTAGGATTTGGCTATAATCTACTCCTTTTAAGAATGTTTCGGTTTCTAAATGAGATTGCAAGCCCCTCGAAGTAGTACCTCGAGGGTTGTAAAGTTTATCTTTTGGTCCCTGGGATGTTTCTCTTTGGAGCTTTTAATTTGATGCTTCTATTTTCTCATGCATGTTGCTTTGGGTTGCTTTTGATCCACCTTTTCTTGCTTGCATAACTTAGGGAGACAATAAACTCATGTACTTCATCATATCATGAATAATTGCATGTCAAGATGAAACATGAATAATCATGTGTGTTTTACACTAAGTAAATCTTTTAGCATACACTACTAGTCTGAATAACGGTGGGTTTGTCACGAGAAAGGTGGGTTTGTCACCAGAAAACCTTAAACACTAGTATTGCAATGTGATGGTCTTAGAGCATGGTTCTTAACAATTACATAGCCCTTCACACTTAGTTTTAGGGCATCATTAGTTGAACAATTTAAATTTTACAACACCATTAGGTACAGATCGGGTATTTTCACTTGCCCGTGAGTAACCTGTTTTGATGCATAGAGGTTTTCCATATTAATCATTCCTTTAATCACATTTGAGGCACACATTTGGGAAGCTTCTGCCTAGATATACCCTCAATGAGACTTCATATGAATCCTTAAATTGCTTGGAACACGTTGATCGAAGATAGGTTCCTCATATTTATGTATAAATAAATGGAACCTAAGGAGCCCATGTTAGACACCTAGTGAGCCTTGAGTAAATGAATGCCACTTGAGTAGCGAATTTTAGATATCTACTAAGCCATGCCAAAATGAATATTAATATAATCGACCTAATATACAACCTTCAAACCTAAATTTAGATAATAAAAATACATTTAAGAAAATTAGTCTAATAAAAACAAACTACAATTAATATTAATTTATAATCTTTTCTAACCATAATAAAACTCTATAATATAATACTACTACAATAAATTAAATTAAAATACTACTACACATAAAAATTGTACATGTATAATAAATTTAAGGAGAGAATCCATAATTTTTCTAATTATATATTTATGATACAAATATCAAAGCTAGTAATCGCACGCGCTCAATAAATCTTCACGACCAATATAGTTTGACCGTGAACTTTTGAAAAAAAATTATTGAAGATGATAGATGAGACAAATAAGTTTATAAAATATTTTAAAACGAATCAAGATATATATATACAACTAAAAAGATATTGTGGGCACAATAATTCTGATAAAGGCATCTGCATCATCATCTGGAGGGGAGAATCACATAACACCATATAATAAAGTAACAATATAATAGTGGGTGACAATGATAAAGAAGGATATTGTTGTTCCTAAAATGGTTATCATGAGGTCATTTATTATCAGGAGTAGAATATAGATCAACCAAAGTAAGGGATAAGAGGTCATACCAAAGGAAATTCTATTCATGTAATTTATGGTTCATCCACGTGCTGTTTTAAAATTTTAATTAAAAGGAAAACGGGTTGTCAAAGAGTCCTTATAAGAAGAAGAAAAAGATTTTGATGAGTTTTTTTAAAAGGAGAATTGGAATAAGAGGTCTATGTTGAGCAACCTTTCAACTTGAAATTTCAAATTTTCCTCGCTATGTCTATTTCCTTTTAATGGGCCCAAGAGCTTCCTATGATACAGTTATACAATTCTTGATGGAGAATCATTTCGGTAAAACTTTCTTTTACACAAATGGTAATGTTTTTGTGATACTTGTTCAAATTTGTGGAGAACTAACCTGGTTTACTGGTTTGCAAGTCAAATCTTTATAAGGCAAACTCAACACATTCATGATTTATTAAAAATTTCGATTGAACTAATTATAGTTCTTCAAAAACTCTTGTAGTTGTTCAAAAAAATCTTAATATCAATGCAACTAAAATTTAATTGAATACTAATGCAACTGTACATTTTCAGTTATAGAGGAATAATTGGGCTCATTATTATATATATTTAAGTGCTAGTAGGCCAACATGTTGTTTGCTACTTGTCTATGTACTACATTTCAGGTGATGGTTGACAATCTCACATAGTTGCTAGTAAAAGAATTTTCAAATATTTCAATGAAACTAAAAATGTTAATTTTTTGAGTTATTTTAGTTATGAATATGTTAAAAAAAAAAGGCCCCTCCAAGACACATAGTAATGGCAAAACGGTTGTTGCAATGTTCAAAACTACACATGCTAACAAATCATAATTTGATAACTTAATTATTTCAATAATTAATAATAATTATAATTATCATGCAAATTAAATTTGCATTTGTGGTCACCAAAAATTAAAGAATTTTATACTTCATAAATACTTATAATTATTATACAACAATAATAATAAATCAACAATAAAATAATAGTAATAATAATATTATTCTTATTTATATTATATTTTAAATTATGTATAACATATGGCATCTCAAATGTATATGAGATATTATAAGAAATATAGCGGTATTATTTTTACAATTTTTATAATGTTAGGGATATTATGTAGATCTTGAATGAAAGATTATGACAATATTGGGGATATTATAAAGATTTTATATAGGATTTTAATAATATTAAGATTTTTAATGTCTACATCTCTTTTGCCTATATATACACGCCCTTTTAGTTACTTTTCTGTTGTAGAAAAAATTAAACACGCAGTTTTCTTCATTCACACAGGTTCATGGTACTTGATTGCTATGTTAAGTTATGTCCATCTGCAATTGTTATCCTCCTCCCATAAATATGTAGTATACATACATCACGTACAATCATGTACACTAGCATTTGTCATCCAACAAATATATCGAGGCTTTCCAATGATGTCAACCATGGGTTCACCTCCAGTAATAATAGGCCGGTTGAGCAGATGGGGAATGGCTTCGGCGAGAATGGAGGATATAGGCCGCTGAGCACATGGGGAATGGCTCGACGAGAAGATTAACTTCTTGTTAGGCTAAACTCAATACAAATTCAATATGAATATAAGTTAAATAATAATTATGTATGTTTAAGAGAAGATGATTATGTATGTATTATTAAATTTAAAACAATATACCTGTTCGGCTATATTAATTGATTAATAAATCAGTTAATTAAAAGCTCTATGAAACCTCTATGAGCTTTAAGTGTTCTTTATTCAATTCATATCATTATTGAAAATCTATTATGAAATAAAATTTTGGATTGTCAAGTTTAATTGCATGCATTTACATGGTCTTGAAGTTCTTCCTTTCTCAATGTTGGGTTAATCCACTTTTTTCATATAGCATTAATTTTAATTGATTAAGAAGTGTAACAAATAAATCTCATTGGGCAAGCTAGTTTTTGGATGGAGAGAAGCACATTAGCACCAAACAATATAAATTAAAAAAGAAATATTAGAATGTCATTCAATGACAAGAGTAAATCATAGAATAATAACAGTTGTACCTTGGAAGTAAACGTTTTATAAAGTCATACATCTTTAAGAAAAGATGTTTAAATTAACTACGACTTATTGGAAAGTCATATAATACCAAAAGGTAAATGCACTATCTTACTTGTTTAATCAAAAAATATTGATTTCCACATATTCAAATACCATGAGAATGTCCTTTCAAGCCATTATGGACCTTTTAATTGTGAAACCTTTGTAAGATTAAAGTTATTTATATCTAATTTTCATATCTTCTCGATTCCCAAGTTTAATTTTTTCTACATTATCTTGAACCTTGAACTTTTTAGTTTCTCACGGTTGTGTTAATCTAGGTCCCACATCATAATATTATTGATTAAAAAGTGTAGCACGTAAATCTCATCATGTAAGTTTGTTTTTTTTGGAATGAAAGAGGCTCCATATCACTCGAATAATATGAATTAGGAATGAAAAATGAGCCTTAAAATTTTTATTTATATTTTAACCTTTAATTCAAAAAAAATGTAAGAAAATTGTTTGAACATTCAGCTTCAAACGTTACACCCAATATAATAAAATTTAATCCAAAATCATCCCTTCATAACCCAAGTAAAGTAAACCAACCCAACATAACTCATCCTTGTTTAACCATATATCCAAACACACCATTAAAAAATAAAATCAAATGTATACAATATGTACAAGATATATGATATGGGATATTTTGAGATATTGATAATATGATTTTATCTTAAATACAAGATAATGAGATATTATATTTATTTTATACTTTTTGTATATGTATTGAAAACTTTTTGGTACACCTCCATCTATATATTATATAGGTAGCTCTCTAGCATGTTTTCCCAACGTTTTTAACTTCTCTATTTTTGCTTCATCGTATGGTCTTCAAATCATAAACACATTCTTGTAATCTCTGTTTACTCATTGTATAAGTTTGGATAATGAGCTCATACTATTGTGTACCCCAGGGTATTCATCCAACCGTTTTGACTATTGGCCATAAACATATATATATATATATATATATATATATATATATATATATATATATATATATATATATATATATATATATATATATAAACTTTTATAGCCATAATAAACTGTTGGATGACATATGCTAGTGTGCGCTATAGTATGCCTACAAAATTTGAGTGGGATTTACGTAAATAAATTTGTAGCAACATGTACATATGTTTTGACAAGATTTTTTTGCTAACAGACCCCGCAAGAACAGATTGATCTATACTACAATCATGAAACAAATTATCGGCCCATCCCCTTAAATAGCTAACTAATAAACAAGTTAACCTATGATTTGGTTATAACCTACTCCTTTTAAGACTTGATTAATTGAATGTTTCGGTTTCTAGATGAGGTTGCAAGCCCCTCATAGTACCTCGCATGTTGTAAAGATTATATTTTGGTCATTCGCATGTTTCTCTTTGGAGCTTTTAATTTGATGCTTCTATTTTCTCATGCATGTTGCTTTGGGCTGCTTTTGATCCACCGGTTCTTGCTTGCATTGCATAATTTAGGGAGACAACAAACTCATGTACTTCATCATATCATGAATAATTGCATGCCAAGACGTAACATGAATAATCATGTGTGTTTTATACTAACTGAATCTTTTAGCATACACCACCAGTTTGAATAACGGTGGGTTTGTCACGATAAAACCTTAAACACTATTATTGCAACGTGATGGTCTTAGAGCATGGGTCCTTAATGATTACAAAGCCCTTCACACGTAGTTTTAGGACATCATTATTTGAACAATTTGAATTCAAAAATACCATTACGTAGAGAGGGTATTTTTACTTACCGGTATGTAATGTGTTTGGATGTATAGAGGTTTGCCATGTTAATGATTCCTGTAGACACATCTGAGGCTCACATTTGGGAAGCGTCTACCAAGATATACCCTTAATAAGCCTTCATATAAATCCTTAAATTGCTCGGATCATGTGAATCGAAGATAGGTACCTCATTGGCTATGTATAAATAAATGAAACCTCAGGAGCGGATACCTCCTTATCTGTGAGTAAATGAATGCAACTTCAGTAGCCGGTTTTAGATACCTCCTAAGACATGACTAAATGAATATTAATATAATCGACCTAATCTACAACTTTCAAACCTAAATTTAGATAATAAAAATACATTTAAGAAAAATAAAATTCACCTACATAAGACTTATAATAATAAACTAGAATATTAATTTATAACTTTTTCTAATCTTAATAAAACTCTATAATATGATACTACAACGATAAATTAAATTAAAATACTACTACATATAAAAAATGTATATGTTTAACAAAATTAAAGAGAGAAACCATAAGATTTCTAATTATATATTGATGATACAGATAACAAAGCTAGTAATTACATGCACGCACTCAATAAATCATCAACACAATAATGTAGTTGATGGTGAACTTTTGAAAAAATTAATGAAGATGCTAGATGAGACAAATAAGATGATAAATGTTTTAAATGAATCAAGATAGATTCAACGAAGAAGATATTTGTGGCCACAATGATTGTGATGAAGGCATCTACATCATCCAGAAGGGAGAATCACAAAACATCATACAACGAAGTAACAACTATAACAGTGGGTGAGCAAGATATTGTTATTCCTAAAAGGGGGTTATCATGGGGAGATTTATTATGAGGAGTAGAATATAGGCCAACCAAAGAAAGGGATAAGAGGAATGAAATTCTATTCATGCAATTTATGTTTCATCTACATGGTGTTTTAAGAACTTAATTAAAAGAAAATTAATTTAGATATGGTACCATATAACACATGTGACGGTTAGACCAAGTCTCGCCCTAGGCTTCCTATTCATGTCACCAATAGGTACCCTATGTTTCCTATATCTTTAAGGGCTAGTTGGCCAACATGATGTTTGCTACTTGTCTATGTACTATACTAGATTTAAGGTGACGGTAGAGAGTCTAACTTAGTTGCTAGTAAAAGAATTTTCAAATATTTCAATGGAAAAAAAATTAGGACTTTGGTACTATATAGATTCTCGATTTGATTTACTTGGCTATTCAGTTGTAAGGTACATAGAAAATGTACAATTGGCGGTGAAGAATTACCCACATAAATTTTTGATCAAATTGCCCATATGCTTTACCTAATAATAATATAAAATTATCAATATTTATTATCAATATTTTAAGATCAAGTAGCTTTGATTACTGTGAGGGGAAGACGAGGTATTGTCTCTAATTGTGGCTAGATGATGTTTGCTCTTTTTGCCACGCCATTCATATTATTTCAAATGGTTGTATTATGTATAAACCGTTGAGTAACCAAGTAATCTAAAATGTATAAACTCTTGATTAACAAATGTAACATAAAAGTTATTATTAATATTGACTTAAATAGTTGAAATATGTATAATTTTACATGAAGATAATTAGTTTAATATTATTGTTAAAAATATAACTAAATGTTACATAAAGATTATTGGTTGCATATATAAACCATATAATGTTATGATTTTTTTAAATAATAATCCAATTCAATAATAAAAGATATTTCTTTAAAATAATAATAATAATATGATAGATCAACAAAGCTAAAATTTATATGGCACAACATCTTTTTCATGATTTGTTAAAATATATCTGCATGATTGACCATTATCAATGAATCAATTTCATATAAATCCTCTAAATATATCTGAACATTAAAAAAATGAAGCTCTCACAAGGGCGAGAAACAAGTCTCACATGTAAAGAATTAAGGATAGAAAGACTCTTAATAAAAAAAGTTAAATTTATTAAATAAAAAAAAATCAAGAAACATAGAGAACACCAGGCAGCCAGTTTATGACTGAGTTAACTATTATTAAAAGACACAACATTTCTCTCTCCCTCTCATATCTCTTCCTCCTAAGCACTTCATCCAACTACATTCATACCCACAAACACAAATATTTGCACAATGTTTAACAACAACAAGCCCTAATTTTATTTAGACCAACCCACAATTATTCATCTGGTCTTCCAAATTATGAACCATAATTTTATTCACACTTGCAAAGTAATGAGAATGAAGTCATTGATATAGTCTTTAATATCTGAGATAAATTAAGGATCCCAAAATAATTTTAAACCCTTATTTATAATTTTAACCCCTTATTTTGTACTATTCCTTACAATAAATCCGGTTATTTATGACAAAATTTTTATACTGAATATTAATCGTCACCTACTACTAAAATGTAAGCGAGCTATCTTACTTGTGTAAAAAAAAATTGGTTTCCATAAATACAAATATTGTGTGAACGTCCTTTAATGCTATTACGGGTCTTTTAATTGTGAAGCTTTTGTGAGATCGAAGTTATTTCTATCACTTGCAGTAGCTATGAAATTTTGGACCTATTGTAACACGGAGAAATAAGTGTTACATTCACTATAACATTGTGTAGCTCACGGTGTTGCACAACTTGCAACCCTTGTGACGTGGCAATTGGACCCACCACTTGTGACGTGGCAGTGATATCTAATTACTTACCTTTGTCACCAAGACATATCGTATATAATAATTGCCCAATTATAATTATTATCATCTATAATAATTATTCAAATACAATTATTATACTACCCATATTTGTGTTGGATCACCAAAACTCGTACTATCATAATGGGTTTAACCCAACATATAGGTAAACCAAACAAAGTGATAAGAGGAATGAAATTCTATTCATGCAATTTATGTTTCATCCACATGGTGTTTTAAAAATTTATTTAAAAGAAAATTAATTTAGATTTGGTACCATACAACTCATTTGATGGTTAGACTAAGTCTCTCCCTAGGTTTCCTATTCATGTCACCAATAGGTAACTCATGTGATGTTTGCTACTTGTCTATATAGTGCATTTAAGGTGATGGTAGAGAGTCTCACTTAGTTGCTAGTAAAAAAAATTTCAAACATTTCAATGTAACAAAAAATTTAGGACTTTGGTACTATATAGATTTCGGATTTGATTTAATTGGCTATTCAGATGCAAGTTGTAAGGTACATAAAAAAAATACAATTGGTGGTGAAGAATTACCCACATAATTTTTTGATCAAATTGCCCATATATTTTACCTAATAATAATATAAAATTATCAATATTTTAAGATCAAGTAGCTTTGATTACTGTGAGGGGAAGACCATGAATTGTCTCTAATTGTGTCTGGATGGTGTTTGCTCTTATAGCCATGGGGCCATCGATATTATTTCAAGCCATGGGGCCATCTGTATTATTCCAAATGGTTGTATTATGTATAAACTGATGAGTAACCAATTAATCTAAAACTTTATGATGTATAAAGTAACAAACTCATTTAAAAACTTACGTTATTATGTGTATATAAATTGTTGGGCCTATCTGGTCAACTTGTTGATGTAAACTATTTCAGTCCTTCTTGTTCAAAGAGGTTAAGTAATTTTTTCATAGTAGTGGCAAAACCGTTGTAGCAATGTTCAAAACTACACATGATAAAGAATCATAATTTGATAAATTTATTATTTCAATTTTTAATAACAATTATAATTATCATGCAAATTAAAATTATATTTGTGGTCATCAAAAATTAAAGAATGGTATACGTCATAAACACTTATAATTATTATCATACAATAACAATAATAATAACAATAAAATAATAGTAATAATAATTTTATGATAATTGAATTTTATTATTATTTAATATTTTATATTATATTTTAAATTCACTACGTTTGACATCTCAAATGAATATGAGATATTATAAGAAATATATAGATATTATTTTTACGATAATGTTAGGGATATTATATACGTAGATCTTGAATGAAAGATTTTGACAATATTGAGGATATTATAAAGATATTATATGGGATTTTGATAATATTAAGATTTTTGATTAATTTGTCTACATCTCTTTTGCCTATATACACGCGCCCTTTTAGTTCTTTTTCTATTGTACAAATGGGTTCATGGTACTTGATTGGTATGTTGAATTATGTCGGTCTGCAATTGTTATTATCATCCCACAAATATGTAGTATACATACATCTTCTACAATCATCTGCACTAGCATTGTCATCCAACAGCTTCTCAATGATTATGTAGTATAGGCATGTTAAGCAGTTCAGGAAGACCTTGCAAACTATCCCAATGATTTTGACCCCACATGATCAAGCTATACACATGTGAAGCTTTAGGCAATGTAGCTAGGGTCTTATTGAACCCCAAACACTTGCTTAATATTTTATTTAATGTTGTAGGTATTATATCTTTGGTAATTATATTTTAATTTGATTCTACACACATGATCTTGATATGATATTTATATAAGTTCTCTTGTTCAATGTAGCACAATAAATGGTCATATATGGTTTCCCCTTTGTTTCAATGGGAAAACTCTAACAATGGATGTAGTAAGTGCCGGAGAAAACAATAAAGCGGATCTACAAGTGGTAAAGGTTATGGTAAAGGTTAGAGATATGCTGGTTTACTTTCACTATTCTAAAAACTTTAGCTATAAGACAAAATATGGGAAAGGTTATGGTAAAGGTAAATATTTTTTATGGTTATTTGTTTCAAAGAAAATTTAAATTTTTTTAGTATTAGAAAATATTTTTCTAAGTTTCATACAAATAAATGAATATCTTAGAAATTTATAATTATATGTATAGTAATATAAAAATTTATAATGTTTAAGAAAATTAATATTGAGGTTCTAAAATATGTAACATAAATTTTATTATTAATATTTACTTAAATAGTTGAAATATCTATAGTTTTACATGAATATAATTAGTTTAATATTATTGTTAAAAATATAAATAAATGTTATATAAAGATTATTGGTTGCATATATAAACCTTATAATGTTATAATTGTTTTTAATAATAATCCAATTCAATAATAAAAGGTATTTCTTTAAAATAATAATAATAATATGATAGATCAACAAAGCTAAAATTTATATGGCACAACATCTTTTTCATGATTTGTTAAAATATATCTGCATGATTGACCATTATCAATGAATCAATTTCATATAAATCCTCTAAATATATCTGAACATTAAAAAAATGAAGCTCTCACAAGGGGGAGAAACAAGTCTCACATGTAAAGAATTAAGGATAGAAAGACTCTTAATAAAAAAAGTTAAATTTATTAAATAAGAACAAAAAATAAGGAAACATAGAGAACACCACGCGGCCAGTTTATGAATGAGTTAACTATTATTAAAAGACACAACATTTCCTTCTCCCTCTCATCTCTCTTCCTCCTCATCACTTCATCCAACTACATTCATACCCACAAACACAAATACTTGCACAATCTTTAACAACAACAAGCCCTAATTTTATTTACACCACTCCACAATTATTCATCTCATCTTCCAAATTATGAACCATAATTTTATTCACACTTACAAAGTAATGAAAATGAAGTCATTGATATAGTCTTTAATATCTGAGATAAATAAAGGATCCCCAAAATAATTTTAAACCCTTATTTTGTACTATTCCTTACAACAAATCCCGTTATTTACCACAAATTGTTTTACACTGAATATTAATTGTCACCTACTACTAAAATGTAAGCGAGCTATCTAATTACTTGTGTAGAAAAAATTTGGTTTCTATAAATACAAATATCATGTTAACGTCCTTTAATGCTGTTATGGACCTTTTAATTATGAAACTTTTGTGTGATCAAAGTGATTTCTATCACTACGCCATAAGTGATCATAGTCAATGCTTTTAGAAAGTCTTGCACAGTTACCCTCTAGTAACTATGAAATTTTGGACCTATTGTAACACGGAGAAATAAGTGTTACATTAGCTATAATATTGTGTAGCTCACGGTGTTGCACAACTTGCAAAGCTAGTTAACGTGGTGTTACATTAGCCAATCATCAAGAATTGTAAGTGCTAGCAAGTGCCCGAAATACAGGACTTTCTGAATAATCCTAAAGCTTAAGTGGCTAACGTGGTGTTACATTAGCCAATCATGAGGAATTGTAAGTCATGACGAGTGTGGGAAAGATAGGACTTTTCGAACAAGCCTAAAGCTTAAGTGGCAGTGGGGCCCACCACTGCTGACACCACTATTGACAGGGCATTGGGGACCACGCTCACGTAAGAGTTGGACCCACCACTGGTGACGTGACAGGGGAACCCCTCGTGACGTGATAGTGGGTCCATCACTGCTAACGTGGTTATGGGCCCACGCTGATGTGGCAATGGGTCCCACCACTACTAACATCGCAGTGGGACCCCTCTAATGACATGGTAATGGGACCATTGCTGACGTGCCATGTGTGGGGCCCACCTGTGGGTCCACTTTTACTGACGTGGTAGTGGTCCCTTGCTAATGTGGCATGAGATATACTGAAAAGTGTTGCAATAGGCGTTGTAGTGTTGCAGTTGTATTTTGTAGTGTTGTTATAATAATTAGACTTTTCTAATGATAATTTTATTTTTTTTAAAAACATTTTCAATGACCGAACCATACGGATGTTAATATATAACTATTTTAGTGATGTGAAATTGTTTTAAAAAATTTACAGCTTTATTTATTATGATTTTATAAAAGTCAAAACGGTCAAAATATACTTCATAAAACTAGTTTTTACTTTAATTAACATTCTATTTTTAAATTTATTTTTGTACGATATAACCATACGGATGGTTAATATCTTATGATTTTAGTGAGTTAAAAAATTATTGAGAAAATATTAAACTTTTTTGGTGTGTTTCTTTTACGGTCAAGCAAGTCAAACCAGTACTTCTTAAAATTAGTTTTTACTGTAATTAAAGTTCTATTTTTTTAAAAAAAAATTGTACGATCAAACCATACAGATGTTAATATCTTATTATTTTATTGAGTCAAAAAAATATTTAGAAAATTTTAGACTTGTTTGGTGTGTTTCTTTTACCTTAAAACCAGTCTTTACTATAATTAATGTTCTATTTTTTTAAAATTAATTTTTTATGATCCAACCATACGGATATTAATATCTTATGATTTTAGTGAGTCAAAAAAATATTTAGAAAATATTACACTTTTTAAGTGTGTTTCTTTTACGTTCAAGCAAGTCAAAATAGTACTTCTTAAAACTAGTCTTTACTATTTTTCTTAAAATTATTTTTGTACGATCCAACTGTACGGATGTTAATATCTTATGATTTTAGGAGTCAAAAAAATATTTAGAAAATATTAGACTTTTTGGGTGTATTTTTTTACGGTCAAAAAAATCAAACTAGTTCTTCTTAAAACTAGTCTTTACTATAATTAACATTTTATTTTTTTCAATTATTTTTGTACGATTCAACCATACGGATATTAATATCTTATGATTTTAGCGAGTCAAAAAAATACTTAAAAAATATTTGACTTTTTTGATGTGTTTCTTTTACGATCAAACCAGTATCGCTTAAAACCAGTTTTGACTGTAATTAAAGTTCTATTTTTTAAAATTATTTTTATATGATCCAAACGTACCGATGTTAATTTTTAACGATTTTGTTGATGTGAAAAGTTTTTTAAAAAATTAGATTTATTTTAGGTCAAAGTGCACCTTCCCATTTATTATATACTACATTAATTATTTTTAGATTATATTTTCATTCAAATATATATTTTTTAAGTTATTTAAAATATTATTTAAAATGGGCATTGCGTATGCCCATCAGCTATAGGCTAAAAGTAAGTCCAAAAGACACAATTAATGTAGCATTAAGTAGACCTAGTTTGATCTAAAAAGGAGGCCCATTTAATGAGATTTAGAACCCTAATAAATTTGTAATTAATTAATTAGATAAATATACAACTAATTAGTTATGCCCAACTACATGGAAACTACTCCAAGGAGTAGCCCCGAAGACACCTTAATCAACAAGGAAACATATTCCTACATGGAAACTACTTCTATCACAAGAAGGATCCAGAATCCTTCTAGGAAGTGCCTTACCCATCTAGGTTCCCAAACCTTCTCTAATTCTTAGACACTCTACGTCTATATAAAGGGCCTAACTGCTCATTCTTAGAACTATGTCGGGCTTGATTCTCATACGCACTGAGATACGTAAGCATCCTATGAGGGCAGAACTAAGCTACGAAACAAAAGTGCATCTATTAAAGCACAATAAGCTCCGAGACTCATCACAATTAATACACCCTATATTTTAATCCACAACATTTGGCGTCGCCTTTGGGAAGACAACATCAACCATGGCAAGAATAAGAAGAACTGATGTAGATATCGTCCCTTTTACAGGAGACCCAACTACTGAGATTCCTCCCACGGGAGACCCAACTGTTATGATCCATCCAGATGGAACTCAAGACACCGAAGTCCCATTACCACCATTGTTCATGCTGGAACTCAAGGTCCTAGCACTCAAAGGCTTGACCCGTTCAGTGAAATCATTCATTCTACCAATCTTGAGGAAATCATCCATGGATTCGATCCTCTATCCCAGGTAACTCGAACTTCTTTTATTGCTACTCCTCCTCGTGCACAAATTTCTACTGTTGTTATCCCTAGCAGCACTCTTGCCCAACCTAGGCTTGGACTCTCCCAAGCTTATCCCACTCCATACATCAGAGGGTTAGAACCACAAAACTATGGGCGTAGAGAGGGAATCCGTGAATTCTCAGGACCATACTCGACTAATGATGAATGCTCTGAAGGCACCGATATTAATCCCTGAAGGAGAAGGCCTGGCTAGGAACCCGTAGGGAGCCAACGTTCACAGTCTCGTAGGACACTAGAACAGAAAATTGCTTCCTACGAGGCTAAACTCAAAGAGCTAAAGAAAAGCCTAGGTCGACAAGGCACAAGGCCAACCTCGAGGCGTGAAGCCCTTGACATCATAGAATTAGATGGAACCCCTCAAGAGATGAAGAATGAAGCTCCAAGGGCTAATCCAAATGAGTTTCTACCACTCGGAGATCCTGATGATCCAACGCTCCCTTTTACTGAGGTGATAATGAATGCTCACATCTCAAGGAAATTTAAGATGCCTACAATCAAAACTTATGACAGGGCGGGCGATCCAACTAATCACGTAAGAACCTTTTCGAATACTTTGTTATTACAACCTATCAACGATACTGTCAAGCGCAGGGCTTTTCCTCAAACCCTGGAGGGCATGACTCAATGTTGGTATATCTGATTACCTATCAACTCCATTGGGTCCTTTAAAGAACTCAGCAAGGCCTTCATAAGCCAGTTTATAAGCGGAAGAGTGCACGAAAAAAGCGCATCTTCTCTCATGATTCTGGAGCAGGGGAAGAAGGAATCCCTGAGGGACTACCTGAACCGGTTCACCAAAGAAGCCTTGAAGGTGCCAGACTTGGATGAGAAAGTGGCTATGATAGCTTTACAATAGGGGACGACTGATACTTACTTCAAGAGATCTCTAGCTAAGCATCTACCCGAGAACATGCTATTTCTCCAAGGTAGAGCAGGGAAATATATTAAGGTAGAAGAAAGCATGAAGAAAATAACTATATCAGTGGCGGCACATGGGAAGAATAATAAAAAGAGAAAAGGCGATGAAGAGTATGATGCCCAGGACAAGTATTCTAAGACAGATAAGGATTCAGAATCCCCTCCTAGGAAAAATAACTCAGGATCAAAATTCGTTGAATATGCAAGGTTGAATACGCCTCGAAGCCAAATCCTGATGGATATTGAAAGAGATCGAGACCTAAGATGGCCTAAACCCTTGAAGTCTGATCCTGAGAAGATAAATAAGAACGCATTTTACCGATTTCATAAGGATACCTGATATGGAACAAATGATTGCAGACAATTGAAGGATGAAATCGAATTCCTT
This sequence comes from Oenanthe sinensis, assembly GCA_028671895.1. Taxonomy (NCBI): domain Eukaryota; kingdom Viridiplantae; phylum Streptophyta; class Magnoliopsida; order Apiales; family Apiaceae; genus Oenanthe; species Oenanthe sinensis. The sequence continues at coordinate 11,302,033 of CM053798.1, read as the reverse complement.
ATCAAAAAAGGAAAACTTTCTAAGTACACTAAAGATGGAAGTCGTGATAGACGCTATGATAATGGGGGAAACAATGATAGTCGGGATAGGAATCCCCAGCCTAGAGGACCAGTTATTAATACGATTTTCGGAGGACCCACAGTTGTAGGGAGTTCAAGAAACTCAAAGAAAGCATACACAAGAGAAGTTATGCAAGTCATAGGGGAAGCACCTAAACGTGCTAGAACGGAGGTGGTCATATCCTAAACTCAGACTTGGAAGGAATAAAGTTTCCCCATGATGGTCCACATGTCATAACCCCTTTGATAAGAAATTCAGAAGTAAAAAGAGTCATGGTGGACAATGGAGCCTTAGTTGATATCTTGTTCTATGATGCATTTGTGAAGATGGGGTACAATGATTCCCAACTAACTCCTTCGGATGTTCCAATCTATGGTTTTAATGGAGTGGAATCGAAAGTAGAATGAACCATTCAACTACCCATGACAATGGAAAGAGAGCCTCGAGAGGCCACTCAGATGTTAATCTTTCTAGTAATGAAAGCATCTTCTACGTGCAATGAAATCCTTGGAAGAACATGTTTGCATACTTTTATGGTTGTTGCCTCGAGTTATCACTTGAAGGTCAAGTTCCTCACAAGACACGACATTGGGGAGGAAAAAGGAGACCAAAGAATGGCAAGAATTTGCTACATGGCAGCCCTGATACCCGATGGAGTCAGGGGCAAGTCTTGCTCATAGAGGACATGGACTCAAGAGAAGACGAAGAAAAAACGAGGAAGCCAGCTGAGGATTTGGTTCCAATTCCCTTAGTTCCAAGAGACCCTGAGATGGTCACTTATATTGGGGCCTCATTAAGAGAGCCTATGAAAAAAAATTAACAAAGTTCTTGCAAGAAAATGGGGACTTATTTGCTTGGATAGCCGCTGATATGCCAGGGATTGACCCCGAACTAATCACTCACAAGCTTAACGTGGATCCGAGACGGAAAACAGTGAAGCAAAAGAAGAGAAATTTCACTCTAGAAAGGTAGGAAGCCATAAAGAAAGAACTGGAAAAGTTCCTAGAGGCTGGTTTTATTAAAGAAATTTAATTTCTCGAATGGCTAGCTACCCTGTGATGGTCAAGAAATCTGATGGCAAGTAGAGAATGTGTGTAGACTTTACTGATTTAAATAATTCATGTCCAAAGGGTTTCTTTCCTCTTCCGAGGATCGATGCACTTATAGATGCCACAACAGGACATGAGATGTTAAGCTTCATGGATGGCTTTAGTGGATACAATCAAATCAGGATGCACGAAGATGACATTGCCAAGGTATCTTTCATCACTAACTTTGGTATATTTTGTTATCTTGTTATGGCCTTTGGGTTAAAGAATGCAGGAGCCATCTATCAAAGGCTAGTTAACAAAATTTTCAAGCATCTTATTGGAAAAACCATGGAGGTCTATGTTGACGATATGCTAATTAGAAGCCTCGATAAGGCCGATCACATTGAACACCTTGGAGAGGTTTTCAAAGTGTTGAGGCACCACAAAATGATGCTAAACCCTGTAAAATGCATTTTTGGCGCAGGGTCTGGAAAATTCTTATGAATGTTGGTCTCTAAAAGGGGGGTTGAGGCCAATCCTGACAAAATTAAGGCTATACTCGACATGGAACCCCCAAAGATAGTAAGGGATATCCAGAAATTGACAACAAGAGTTGCGGCCCTAGGAAGGTTCGTTTCGAAGTTTGGAGATAAATGCCTACCCTTCTTCAAGACGTTAAAGAAGGTAAAAGATTTTGTGTGGACAGAAAAAAGTCAAGCATCCTTCGAGTAACTGAAGAAATATATGGTTGAAGCTCCGTTGATAGTCAAGAGTAGTCCCGAGGACATCTTATACTTGTATTTGGCCGTATCAGAAAAGGCCCTGAGTGCTGTCATTATAAAGGAAGAAGAAAAGATTCAAAAACCTGTTTATTATGTGAGCAAGGTCTTGTATGGAGCGAAACTTAACTACTCCAAGATTGAAAAGTTTGCACTGGCCTTAGTGATGGCCTCAAGAAAGTTACGGCCCTACTTTCAAGCACACAAAATCGAGGTATTAACTGATAAACCTTTGAGGAATATCATACATAGCCCGAAGGCATGTAGAAGATTGATTAAATGGGCCATAGAATTGGGAGAATTCAACATCAAGTATAAGTCTCGAACGGCCATTAAAGCTCAAACTCTTGCTGACTTCGTGGTCAAATGTACCATTAACGACCAAGAAGTCGAGGGTAGGATAGGGAGGAAACAACACAAAAAGAAGAAGGACAATCTCCTAAAGAATATTGGGTGTTTAATTTTGATGGGGCATCAAAAACAAAATCTAGTGGAGCAGACTTGGTGCTACAAAGTCCCGAAGGATTCGTCATTGAGTATGCTATTAAGCTTGACTTTCCAATAACCAATAATGAAGCCGAATATGAAACTCTGATAGTTGGCCTGGGCCTAGCCAAAGCACTGAATACCAAATACCTTAAAGTCTGTAGAGACTCGAAATTGGTCATATCCCAAGTAAATGGGGAGTTTGAAGAAAGGGAAAAAGTCATGATTAAATACCTCTGACTAGTAAAAGCTATAATGACTCAATTTGAAGAATGTCAGATGGAATATGTTCCTAGAGAAGAGAATGTAAAGGCCGATTCCTTATCGAAGTTCGCCTCATCAGAAGTGGATGAACATATGGGAAGTGTCTACTTCCAAGTCTTGAAAACCCCCAGCATCAATGCAAAGCTGGTAGCCACAATAAATATGGGCAGTTGCTGGATGGATCCAATTAAATCCATCTTCAATCTGGATGGACTCCTGCCAAAGCCATGGAAGCCAGAAAGCTTACTGCGAGGGAATTAAGATAAGCTCTTATTGATGGAATTCTCTATAAGAAATCTTTTGTTATTCCATACTTGAAATGTCTAGGGCCAGATCAAGCCCATGAGGCCTTGAAAGAATTACATGAAGGAATTTATGGCCAACACTTGGGGGCAGAGCTTTGGCTCACAAAATCACCCGCATTGGCTTTTAATGGCCTAACTTCCTAAAAGATTCAAAAGAGTATGTAAGAAGGTGTGACAGGTGCCAAAGGCATGCACCAGTTGTCAGGCAACCTCCTGAGATGTTGACTTCCATCAATTCCCCTATCCCCTTTGCAATGTGGGGAAAGGACATCCTTGGACCCTTTCCATTGGCTAGCAGACAAAGAAAGTTTTTGATCATTGTGATTGAATATTTCACTAAGTGGATTGAGGCTAAACCACTGGCCATGATAACTACCAAGCACATAGCTCAATTCCTCTGGGAAAACATCATATGCAGGTACGGAATACCACGAATCCTGGTCACAGACAATGGAACACAATTCAATGAGAAGAATTCAAGAAATATTGCAATGATAATGACATTGATCTACGCTTTACTTCTGTTGCACATCCTCAACACAAATGGGCAGGCTGAGTAGCCAATCGAATTATCCTTGATGGACTCAGCAAAATCAAAAAAAATGGAGAAGGAGGGTAAGAAAAATTACCCTTATCAGAAACATTAGAAAGGCTCACGGCACTTATCAGATCTTAACTTCAATCACTAAATTATATTATAGAAACCACTACTTTGTATTATCGAAATCACTAATTTGTATTATAAAAATCACTAAATTATATATCCTGGGTTCACAAAAAATAATGAAGATTATTGGAAAAATAAAAGTTACCGGAATATAACATATGGTATGCAAGCCGATTATTGGGAGATGGAGAAAAATGTGGTGAAGTTAGATTTGAAAAAAAATTGACTAACTAACGGGAAAAATCAAATTAAAAAAGGAGGAATTATGTGGGATTGTGTGTGTGAGATCTATTTAATTTTCGTATGGGTGACCCTCATTGTCATTAGATTAGATTGAATATGTAGTTTAGATCTTATTTTTTATTTTTTATTCTAAATTATTTTCTATTTGATCATTTGCCCTAGTATATATATAGAGAGTATTACTAAAATACAAAATAGTTTAAATGAGAGATGAAAAACCTTATCCTTATACATGTTGCACCCACACACAAATTAAATACACCCTCACACACAAAATCACATCTCTTCTCCTCCGTTTTTAATTTAATTTTTCCCATCAATTGGCGATGTTTTCTTCAAATCTAACTTCACCGCATTTTTTTCCATCTCTCAACCATCAGTTTCCATACCATATGTACTATATTTCAGCGAATATAATTCATAATTAAAATAAATTCGTCATATATCAGATCTGAACTTAAATCACTAAATTATATTACAGAAACCACTAATTTATATTATAGAAATCATTAATTTGTATCACAGAAATCACTAAATTATATATCCTGGGTTAGTAAAAAATAATGAAAATCACCGAAAAAATTAAAGTCACCAGAATATGGCACATATGGTATGCAAACTGATTGTTGGGAGATGAAGAAAAATGTGGTGAAGTTAGATTTGAAAAAAAACTTCACTAAATAACGGGAAAATTAAATTAAAACCGAAGAGATTATGTGGGATTGTGTGTGGGGGGGTCTATTTGATTTGTGTGTGAGTGCCCCTGATTGTCATTGGATTAGATTGAATATGGGTTAAATATCAATCAGGTGACTAATTGCGTCCACATGTATCAAGTAGGTGACTGATTGCAAATTTGACTCATTTTTGTGGCTGATTGCACAATTTGACTTATTTCAGGTTTATCAAAAGGAAATTCAAAACTTAAAATCAAAATTAAATAAATCTTGACACAAAGTCGGGGTGTTTTACTACATATAATTTTTTTTCGGATTTTTTTGTGCATATTTTTTTTCGTCAAAAAATTTTCAGGTGGCTGGAAAACTGAAATGAGTCAAATTGTGCAATCAGTCACCAAAATAAGTCAAATTTGCAATCAGTCACCTACTTGATACATCTGGACGCAATTAGTCACCTGGTTTATATTTAACCCGATTGGATATATGGTCTAGATCTCATTTTCTCTTTTCTATTTGATCACTTGCCTATATATATATATATATATATATATATATATATATATATATATATATATAGGCTAAGGTTTAAGTGAGAACTCATTATTTGCTGGGGAACTCAGAACTTAATTACTAAGCTTCAATTATCTCGACAGACATTTATTTCACACTCCACCCCTTCATTTTTTAACGATGAAGACATTATTGACGATGAAGATGACATTATTGATGATGAAGATGATGTGGTTCACTACAACCAATTACAACAATAACAGCTATTTACGACAGAAATTATACAATGGATCTGTCGTAAATGAACCATTTAAGACATAAATTAATTGTTGTAAATAGTCCAGTTGAATAATTGTTACAAATTTAAAATTGCTCGCAAGTTTCATGTTTGTCACAAAATGCAATTTAGTAAGAAGTGAACAATTAGTCACAAATTGTGTTTTCATCATAAATCTGAAATTAGTCACAAGTGAAAATTTTAGTCATAAATACGAAGGTGGGGCCTAGCATTTATTAAATTTCAAAGAAAATGAAAAAATAAAAATAATTAAGTTATAACGGATTATAATGAAGAACATCTGTCACAAGTTCGGAAAAATGAAGTACTTACGCCAGAATTGTTAGTCACAAGTTTGGTAGACTTGTACCTAGTTTCAGCTATTTTTTTATTTTGAAGAATACATTATTAAAATAAACTTCCGACAACAACATTTTCCGTCGTAAATTCGTAGAAAACGACGTCACATTCTGCCATTCAAATAAATATTATATTTTCACTTAATTTTAAATGTAAATAATCTTTAAAATAATTAACTTACGATAAATATATTTCCGTCGTAAATTTCAAACAACGTAGGTTTGCTTGGTGAGACTATTAGCGCCCAAATTTTATTATTAAAATACTAAATTTATGACAGATTTATTTTCCATCATAAGGACTTATGACGAATAACTGTATTCCGTCGTAAGTTGGGTGCGCCTAAAGTTCTGTCGTAATATTTTCATCGTAAATAGCTCTTATTGTTGTAGTGGTTCCCCTTCTAAAGTGCAATTGTTTAAAAGAATGATCGAGGCAGTAGATGAATGCTCCAGGTTAAGCTCGTGAAGGCTGCTAAGGCCATGTATTTAACGTCCCCTCGAAACCATTTTTCGAACCTCTAGTTACGCGAACACTTTGTCGAGGCTTAAGCTCAAGAGGAGGTGAAATGACACTGTCACCAAGGTGATAAATGATGAGTCTAGAGTGGTGAAGGAGGGGAACAATTTCGGTTCCAAGGTTGGGAACCTGGAATGTGAAGGAGATGCAGAACTCCACCTCTCCAAAAGGCTGTAAGCACTCTGAAAGTGCCCGACTAGGACTAATCCCTTCTTGGAGAAGACGCGGTGATGATGGTTGCAGACATCAAGAAGTAGCTGCAAGGTGAAGAGGCGGACACTGAGGTCCAACATGTGGAACTTGTTGCTGATGTGACGCCTATGCAAGTGGAGGTTCCCAAGGCAGCCGAGGATATTGTTATTGCTCATGAGGTCCTTCCCAAATAACATGTCGTGGATGAGCTCCCCCATGTAACATCCTTGCCAAGGATTAACCTCCCAATGTGTCGTCCTCTAACCCGACCAACAGCTTGACTCCCCCACTATATTTTATGAACTTTTAATCTACTCCTTTTAAGACTTGATTGATTGAATGTTTCAGTTTCTAAATGAGGTTGCAAACCCCTCGTAGTAACTCGCGCGTTGTAAAGATTATATTTTGATCCCTGGGTTGTTTCTCTTTGGAGCTTTTAATTTGCTGCTTCTATTTTCTCATGCATGCAGGTTTGTCACTGGGAGACATTAAACTCATATACTTCATCATATCACGAATAATTTGCCTAACAAGACGTAACATGAATAATCATGTGTGTTTTATAATAAGTTAATCTTTTAGCATATGCTACCAGTCTCACTAACGGTGGGTTTGTCACGAGAAAACCTTAAAACTCTAGTATTGCGGCATGACGGTCTTAGAGCACGGGTCCTTGACCATTACATACAGCTCTTCACACTAAGTTTAAGGGCATCATAATTTCAACAATTTGAATTTAACAACACCAATATGTATAGAGGGTATTTTTACTCACAGGTGAGTAACCTGTTTGGATATATAGAGGTCTGCCATATTAATGATTCTTGTAGACACATTTGAGGCTCACATTTGGGAAGCTTCTGTCAAGATATACCCTCAATGAGTCTTCATATAAATCCTTAAATCGCTCGGATCACGTGAATTGAAGACAGGTGCCTCCTTGGCTATGTATAAATAAATGGAAACTCAGGAGCTGATTTTAGATACCTCCTCAGCCATGAGTAAATGAATACAAGTTCAGTAACTAATTTTAGATAACTCCTAAGCCATGACTAGATGAATATTAATATAATCGACCTAATCTACAACCTTCAAACCTATATTTAGATAATAAAAATACATTTAAGAAAATTACAATTCACCTAAATAAGGACTTATAACAATAAACTACAATATTAATTTATAATGTTTTCCAACCATAATAAAACTATAATATAATACTACTACAAAAAATTAAATTAAAATACTACTACATTTAAAAAATGTATATGTATAATAAATTTATGGAGAGAAACCATAATTTTTCAAGTACAAGAATGTAGTTGATGGTGTACCTTTGAAAAAATTATTGAAGACATTAGATGAGACAAATAAGTTGGTAAAATGTTTCAAAATGAATCAAGATAGATTCAACGAAGAAGATAGTGTGGGCATAATGAGTGTGATGAAGGCATCTACATCATCTAGAAGGGAGAATCACATGACCCCATACAATGAAGTAACAACTATGAGAGTGGGTGACAATGATATATAAAGCAAGATATTGTTATTCCTAAAATGGTTATCAGGAGGAGATTTATTATCACGAGTAGAATACAGGTCAACCAAAGAAAGGGATGAGAGGAAATTTTATTCATGCAATTTACGGTTCATCCACATGGTGTTTTAAGAACTTAATTAAAAAGAAAATTAATTTAAATCTTACTTTTTAAAGAAAACAATATATTAGGTTTACTATACATGCCACAAGTAGGTAACATATGTTTAGCATATTCTTTTTATGTTGCCAAGTAAGGCAAATATGATACGTACCACGTAATGCTCTCTTTTATCCTTATTTTATATTAATAATTGTTCTTGTAATTTTTATATTCCCTCTATCCATGAGTGGAGCAGTGCAATATTAAAATTAATTTGGTCAACGAGGATGAATGCGTGTTATTGGTAAAATTTAGGTGTTCAGAAACAAGATGGATGAAAGTAGTACTGTGACTAGATGTAAAGAAAGATCGGTTGTCAAAGAGTTCTTATAAGAAGAAGAAAAAGATTTGATGAGTCTTTTTGAAAGGAGAATTCGAATAAGAGGTCTATCTTGAGCAACCTCCTGACTCTCAAGATTCAAATTTTTCTTGCTATGTCTATTTCCTATTAATGGCGCCAAGAGCTTCCTATGACACATTTTTACAATTCTTGATGGAGAATCATTTCGCAAGATGGAGGTGTCAGTGATAAAACTTTTTTTTTTATAGAAATGTTAATGTTTATGTGATACTTGTTCAAATGTATGGAGAACTAACCTGCTTTCTCGATTTGCAAGTCAACCAAGTAAATAATGTAATCTTTATAAGTCAACTAAACACATTCATGATTTATTTAAAAAAGTTCAATTTAACTAACTGTAGTTCTTCAAAAAATCTTGTAGTTTTTCAAAATATCTTATGGTCAATGGAACTAAAATTCAATTGAATACTAAGGCAAAATGTTCATATTAAGTTATGGAGGCAAGTTATGGAGGCATAGTTCGGTCATTATTATATATATTTAGGTACTGCTAGGTCAACATGATGTTTGCTACTTATCTACTTATCTATGTACTACATTTCAGGTGATTGTAAAGAGTCTCACTTAGTTGCTAATAAATCATTTTCAAATGTTTCAATGGAACTATGGAACTAAAATTTAGGACTTTGATACTATATAAATTCTCTGTATAAACTTGTGATTTTATGTGTGTGTAAATTGTTTATTGGGTCTATCAGGTCAACTTGTTGATATATACTACTTCAGTCTTTCTTTTTTAAAGAGTTTAATTTTTTTTTATAGATCTTGTTAATTGTTTTGAGTTATTTTAGTTAAGATTATATTAAAAAAGGCATGTCCAAAACACATAGTAAAGAAAACTGTTGTAGAAATGTTCAAAACTACACATGCTAACAAATAATAATTTGATAAATTTATTATTTAAATTTTTAATAATAATTATAATTATCATGCAAATTAAAATTGCATTTGTGGTTATCAAAAATTAAATAATTTTATACTTCATAAATATTTATAATTATTATACAATAATAATAATAATAATAATAATGAAATAATAGTAATAATAATGTTATTATAATATAATTTTAATATTATTTAATAACTATATTATATTTTAAATGTATAATATATGGCATCTCAAATGAATATGAGATATCATAAGAAATATATGGATATTATTTTTATGATTTCAATAATATTAGGGATATTATGTAGATCTTAAATGAAAGATTATGATAATATTGGGGATATTATAAATATATTATACGGATTTTACAAATATTAAGATTTTTTATTAATTTGTCTACCTCTCTTTTGCCTATATATACGTACCCTTTTAGTTGTTCTATTGTACAAAAAAATAAACACTCAGTTTCTGTTATTCAAACAGGTTCATGGTACTTGATTGGTTTGTTGAGTTATGTCTACCTCCGATTGGTATCATCCTCCCACAAATATATAGTATACATATATCGAGTACAATCATGTACACTAGCATTTGTCATCCAAAGAAAATGATATATCAAGCATGGGTTCACCTCCTAAATGGTTGAAATATTGGTCCTTTACCTCCTCTGCAGGTTCTTAACATTGATATATCAACATATAATTATGTATTAGCCTATACCAGAGAGAAGAGTAATAAATAATATATTATATATTTTAAATGAATTAAATATTTAATTTGATTATTTATGTTATTAATACTTTTTTTATGTAATGTTTTACATGGGATATATTAATTTTGAATCATATTTATATTATGTGTTTAAATTCTCATTAATATATTATTATATATTTATATTTATTAACATAAATTAATAACCGGTGCAAAACAATAATAAATTTTATTAATAAAAAGAGTTTCGAATATATTAGAAATATTTTATTTAAAATTTAAATAAAAAAGTATGTTTTAATATAGATAAAATTTATTATAAAATTGTAATTCTAAATAAATTAAAATGTTTGAGCGATGATACTATTAGATTTGCAACTCTATATTCTAATTAATTAAAAAAAAGTTCGTTTAGAGTAATATAATATAAACTATATATAATATAGATAGAGGAGAATAATAAAATTTAATTAATACAAATTAAATAATAATATTATTTTAATATTCATAAAATTTAATGATATTAAATAAATTAAAGATATTGACTAATGAGAAAATTAAAACAAGAGATATATTGATTAAAAGAATGTATTTAAAATTGATTAGGAATTTGAAGTTGAGTGTAACAGGACCAGACAACCGACCTTGGGCTTTAATAATATAGTATAGATGTCACAAATAAACACATCACTTTTTATATATTATTGTACATAGTACTTCGTAGACTTTGAATGTTAATTTATATAACATCATTGTGTTTAATTACAGCAGTAATCAATAGTAAATAGGGGGTCAGTAATTAGTCCATATTTAATACATCTTTAATATATATTTTATGTTTGTTTTGGTAATTTTATTAATTAATTAATTAATTTTGTTTTGTTTTGCAGAAAATTAATTAAAATCATAATTGTAGCATAAAAAGGAAAATAAAGGAAGGAGGTGGAATTACTTGGAGACAAAGCAATTGGAGAAAAAATGGAATGCTTCCTGGAGAAGAAAATGAAATAGAAAGAAATATTTAGAATCCAATTTGTAGTCAATATAAAAGACCTACATTATTTTCCCGAGGCTCTGTAGAACGTTGAACCTGTAACCTTAATTTTAGTTTTCAATAGTTAGGAGTAGGAATAAAGTACTTTTATTTTATTGCTCTTTCAATACACTTTTTCCATTCTTTGCATGTTTTATATTAGTTGCTTCGTTTGCTTCTTTAATCATGCCTACCTAAATCTCTTACCATGGATGAATATGAAGTTGGTTAATTATTTTTAGTATTTACGTGTTCCTATTAATTGATTCTCATAATTGTTCTTGGTGCTTAATTGTTTTGATTAATAAAGTGATTTTGATATATTATTGTTACCGAATTTATTTTTCATAGCCTATGCTTGCTCCATGAAGTTTTGATGGGTTATTGTTAGATAATAAGTTTCATTGTATATGATTGTTTCGTCCATTGATATTTATTTATCGAAGAAAGAGAATTGATCTTTAGGGGAATTTGGATATTAATTATAATTAATTGATGGATTCAGATTCCTATGTTTTCCATATTTATTTGATCTTATTTGTTGATTAGGTTAAAAAAATCTCAGGCTAAAACATTATTTGTCTAGTCTGCCGGATTTATTTGTTAGGGTTTGAAAGTTTTATAGTCTTTGATGATCGATATGTGATTGGTACAATTAACCACTATTGATAATTTTCACTCCTTAATATTTAATGCTTTGGATTAATTTCTTGCTTTTCTTTATATTGTTTTAGGGATTTGTGAAGTGGAGAAAGGTTTGGACAAGAATATCATTAAGAGGCATGGTTGTCTCCTTAGAAATTTTTGGAAAGCACTTTTTCGTATTCCGTATCACCTCTCTAAATTTTGTTTTTTTTATCACAAATATTAAAGAAATTTAAAAAAATCCAAGAAAGAATTAGTTAGTTATTTGTCTTGTTAAAAACTAATTTATTGCATCATTCACATATCACATATGGACACATCTTTTAGATTTTCGTTATTGTATTTTATTTCTTTCCATCTTATAATTGTGGTGATTTCGGAGGAAAGAGATACGTACAATTTAGATTAATTCAGGTACTGTAGTGCATATGTAGTTGTTTATTTTCTCGTTCTTTATGCCTTTCATTCATCTAATCAATTATAAGGGTGTCACCCAATTACAAGATAAGGTAAGGGATTTCATCACCCTTTCCTTGGCCCACAAATCACTAATACATCCATCTTGCATTCCCATTATCTTAATAAAATCAAGTAGACGTTGGCCCCAAGGATTTCGCGCTCACTTAGGAAAAGAACCTAAGACAAAAAAAATCTTTACGTATTCTTACTTTGATTGGTGTCTAGAAAGCGAGGCTATTTAATTGTGCGTTTTGCTTTCAGAAGATCGCAAAGAAGGTCGTCTTGCCGCCTGGCCAATCAGTTTGAATATTTCTAGATTTGTGACTCTTAGTTTTATCTTAAAGTTAGGAGGAGGTCTATATTTTCTCTAGGTTAACATTGACATTCTATTTTGTTTTGCATTTTTTAGGTGTTTACTTATATCTCTTGTCTACTACGTGCTTACTTATAAGTCATGTCTATTCCACTTAGAGATCGTTGTTATCCCGCTCGTTCCACCCAATCCTCATGCATAATCCTACCAGCAGTAAATGGGAACAAGTCTTAAATTAAAACTCACCACATTAACATGTTACCTAAGTTTACTGGGGTAGAGGGAGAGGATCTGTATGTTTTTATCCGAGAGTTTGAGAAAGTTTGTGCCCTACAGAAAATCCAACAATTGACTCATGACTCCATTAAACTGACCAAGAGGAATAAAAACCATGCTCGTCTCAATACTCAAGAAGAATAAAAACTCACTTCTTAGCCAAATTCTTTACTCTTAAATCCTAGTCTTGACCAATCCTTGACTCCCAAGTGTTCTCAAGTAGTAGTGCAATCTAGTGATCGAACCTTCTAAATCTAATGAACCACCTTCAAAACCCATCTTTGATACATCTAGTGAAAAGGTCTTCAAACCAAAAGTCTCATTTCCTCAAAGACTCACTTCAAACAAATAATCTGCTCAATTAGACAAGATTTTGGAAATCTTTAAATAAGTCGAGATCAACATTCCTCATTTAGATGCAAATTAACAAATTCCCTCTTATGCAAAGTGTCCAAAAGATTTTGTGTACTCATAAAAGAACCATTCATGTTCCTAAGAAAGCTTTTCTAACCTCTCATGTTAGTTCTATTATATTGCATCAAATCCTTATGAAGTATAAGAATTCCGGTTGTCCTACAATCTCTTGTGTCATAGGTGATACTTTCATTGATAAAGCTTTACTTGATCTAGGTGCTAGTGTGAATCTTCTTCCATTATTTGTCTATCAGGCATTGGGTTTAGGTGAGCTTAAAAAGACTAATGTCACTCTTCAGTTAGCTGATCGTTATGTCAAAACTCCTAAGGGTATAGTGGAAGATGTCTTAATTAAGGTTGTTGATTTTGTCTTTCCCTTGGATTTTGTTGTTCTCGAAACTGTACCTATCAAAAATTTCAAAAATCAAATTCCCATTATTTTGGGAAGACCATTTCTTGGTACTTCCAATGCTCTGATTGACTATAGGAATGGTACAATGAAACTCACTTCTGGAAACATGACTCTAGATCTTACTATCTCTAATGTGGGAAGTCATCCAATGATCTTTATGAATAACCTATAGGAGTTCACTTCACTGATGACTTTATTTCTTGGTCGAACTTGAGGATGAGTTTAATTGAGTCTCTTCTTGAAAATGATGTTTTGTTAGAGTCTGAGAATAATAAAGAACTTCATGAGCTATATCAAAATTTTACTTCCGATGAGATGTTAGATGAATTGAATTCCATTTGTTCTAAACATGATACCTAGTTGGAGGATATTTGTTTTGAGCGTAAGACCGTTGTTAAGACTTTTGTAGATGAGCCACCCACACTTGATTCTGCACTATCTCTTTCAACTTTTGGTCAGTCTTTTGTAGGTCTTAATGAAACTCGTTATGTTTTTATTTCTAATGAGTTAGTCCACGACTAAAAATTTCAAGTAATCAATCTGCTTAAACAATCTAAAGAGTGTCTAATTGGTCAATGGATGATGTTAGTGATATGAGTTTTATATTGTTGCAAGATCATATATTTTTAGTGGATAATGTTGTTCTTGAGAATGTGTTTCAACAGTGTACTTACTCTATGATAAAAGAAGTTTTTCCTCGATGTGGTATTGATTAGTAAGTTATTATTGATTGTCTCCGATAGTCGAGTATAGGTATGGGGGAATAACTATGTGTGAGTGTGTGTGTGTGTGGTATAGGTAATTTTGTATCTCGGCCATTCTTTATCAGGTATTCTCGTCCTTTTACTTTGTCATTTCTCTCTTATTTGCATACATTGAGGACAATGCATGATTTAGGTATGGGGGAGGGTTTTAGTGGTTTTAGTGTTTTAAAAATCTAAAAATCCAAAAAAAATAGAAAATCCAAAATAGAGATAATTTGAACGTAGTTAAGTAATGTTTTCTTCATGAAACTTGTGCCAAAAAATTTTTTGCTTAAAAGTCGAAGACGACACTTATTACACAAGGTCTTTGTTGGAAAAATTGTTTAGGGAAGTTTTTGATACCTAAGAGAGAGCCCACATGTTAAAACAATGTCGAACCAATTTTTTGTGAAAAAATAGAAAAAAAAGAGAGAAAAAAATGTGAATAAACTGCTTCAATACCCAAAATTCCTCACAAATAAATACAAACTTGTGATGATGGGAAGAAGTAGATTGACTAGTCTTGTTTTGTGGCCTTTGTTACTCGAGTTATTAAGTCCGTAGGGGTATTTTGAAATCTAATGCCCGAAAACCAACTCGTTTGAGAGTCATTGGCCCAGAGCCCGTTACATAGGTAACATAGAAAGCCTAAGAAAACGAATAGTGTATAGTCAATAAAAAAAGGAAAAAAAAGAAAAGAGAAAAAAATGTGAATTTTGGCTAGATACTTATTTGGATAGAGATTGGGTCAATTCAATATTCATTCAAAAAGAGGAAATGTACTTATTCAATTGATTCTTCACAGACCTATTTTCACCACAAACCTTGGGAGTTTTCGCAAACGTTTGAGTCGATATTATAAGTGAATTTTGGATACATACGTTTTGGCTATTATTAGAAGAGTCTTTAAGGTATGTATTTTCCTACCAATTATTTTGTTAACACCAATGAATGTTATTATTGCTTGAGTTGGATACTTGCTACTGTATTTCATAGATTTTATGGGTATATCTTTTATAAACCCTTAGGAGACAATACTCCTCTGGTAGAGATCGTCAACGAGTTTAAATGGGTTGTTACACCTAAATGTATCTACGAGTCCTACGACAATGGGTGGGTTTTTATTATAATTTTTTTTTATTGATTTTTCTCGAGTACGAGCAAAAGATAGGTGTGAGGGTATTTGATTGGTTCATATTTAATACATCTTTAATACATGTTTTATATTTATTTTCATAATTTTATTAATTAATTTTATTTTATTTTGTAGAAAATTAATTAAAATCAGAATTATAGTAGAAAAAGAAAAATACAAGGAAGAAGGTAGAATTACTTCGAGGCAAAGAAATTAGAGAAAAAATGGAATGCTTGTTGGAGAAGAAAATGTAATAGAAGGAAATATTTAGAATTCAATTTGTAATCAATATAGAAGATGTACATTATTTTCCTGGGGCTGCTCTCTTGTAGAACCTTGAACCTGTAACTTTAACTTTAGTTTTCAATAGTTAGGAGTAGGAGTAAAGTACTTTTATTTTCTTTCTCTTTCAATACACTTTTTCCCTTCTTTGCATGTCTTATATTAGTTGTTTTATTTGCATCTTTAATCATGTCTAGTTAAATCTCTTACCCTAGCTAGGATGACGATGAAGTTAGTTAATTATTTTTAGTATTTACTTGTTCATATTAATTGATTCTCATAATTGTTCTTGGTGCTTAATTGTTTTGATTAACAGAGTGATTTTGATATATTATTGTTACCGAATTTATTTTTCATAGTCTATGCTTGCTCCATGAAGTTTTGATGAGTTATTGTTAGATAATAAGTTTCATAGTATATGCTTGTTTCGTCCATTGATATTTATTTGTTGAAGAAAGAATTGATTTTTAGGGCAATTTGGATATTAATTGTAATTAATTGATGGATTCGGATTTCTACATTCTCTATATTTATTTGATCTTCTTTGCTATTAGGTTAAACAAATCTCACCTCAAACATTATTTGTCTAGTGTTCCTGATTTATTTGTTAGGGTTTGAAAGTTTCATAATCTCCGAGGATCGATTTTGATTACTATTGTGCGCTTCCAATATTTTTTACACATCATAGAAAGTAGTTCCCACCCGAATGAAGGAGAATATAAGCATCCTAGCATTGAACTAACCTGTTAAATCAAGTGGAAGACCTTGCAAACTATCTCAATGATTTTGACCCACAAGATCAAACTATAGATGTAATGCTTCAAGCAATGTAACTAGGGTCTTATTGAACCCCAAACACTTGCTCAATATTTTTTTTAATGTTGTAAGTATTATATCTTTTATAATTTTATTTTAATTTGATTGTACACACATGATCTTGATATGATATTTATATAAGTTCTCTTGTTCTATGCACCACAATAAATAGTCATACATGTTTTTTCCCTTTGCATATAGCATAATTTTAATTGATTAAGATGTGTGACAGATAAATCTCATTGGGCAAGCTAGTTTTTGGATGAAAGAAGCACATTAGCATCCAACAATATTTAAATTAAAAAAGAGATATTAGAATTTCATTCAATTACAAGAGTAAATCAATAATAACAATTGTACCTTTGGAAATAACCATTTTATAAAGTCATACATCTTTAGGAAAAAATGTTTAAATTAACTACGACTTACATAATACCAAAAGCTAAATGCAATATCATACTTGTTTAATCAAATATATTGATTTTCACATATTCAAATATCATGGGAATGTCCTTTCAAGCCATTATGGACCTTTTAACTGTGAAACCTTTACCAGAATAAAGTTATTTATATCCAATTGCCATATCTTGAACTTTTTGGTTTCTGGTGTATGGTTGTGTTAACCCAGGTCCCACATCATAATATTATTTTTTAAAGAGTGTAGCACTTGAATATCATCATGTAAATATGTTTTTGAAATGAAAGAGGCTCCACAGCACCGAAATAATATGACTCAAGAACGAAAAATGAGTCTTAATTTTTTATTTATATTTTAACCTTTTATGACCTTTAATTCAAAAAAATGTAATAAAAGTGTTTGAACATTCATCTCCAAACGTAAACCCAACATAATAAAATTTAATCTAAAATCATCCCTTCCTAGCCCATGTAAATTAAACCAACCCAACATAACACATCTTTTTGCCATAAAAACTATTGGATGACATATGCTAGTCTACACTATATATAGTATGCCTATAAAATTTGATTGAGTTGGGATTTACGTATATAAATTTGTAGCAACATGTACATCTCTTTTGACAGCAGGATTTTTTTGCTAACATGCCCGGCAAGAACAGATCAATCTATACTACAATCATGAAATAAATTATCGGCCCATCCCCTTCAATAGCTAACTAATAAACAAGTTAACCTAGGATTTGGCTATAATCCACTCCTTTTAAGAATGTTTCGGTTTCTAAATGAGATTGCAAGCCCCTCGAAGTAGTACCTCGAGGGTTGTAAAGTTTATATTTTGGTGCCAGGGAAGTTTCTCTTTGGAGCTTTTAATTTGATGCTTCTATTTTCTCATGCATGTTGCTTTGGGTTGCTTTTGATCCACCTTTTCTTGCTTGCATAACTTAGGGAGACAATAAACTCATTTACTTCATCATATCATGAATAATTGCATGTGAAGATGTAACATGAATAATCATGTGTGTTTCACACTAAATAAATCTTTTAGCATACACTACTAGTCATAATAACGGTGGGTTTGTCACGAGAAAGGTGGGTTTGTCAGGAGAAAACCTTAAACACTAGTATTGCAACGTGACCGTCTTAGAGCATGGTCCTTAACGATTACATACCACTTCACACTTAGTTTTAGGGCATAATTAGTTGAACAATTTAAATTTAACAACACCATTAGGTACAGACTGGGTATTTTCACTTACCGGTGAGTAACCTATTATGATGCATAGAGGTTTGCCATATTAATCATTCCTTTAAACACATTTGAGGCACACATTTGGGAAGCTTCTGCCTAGATATACCCTCAATGAGTCTTCATATGAATCCTTAAATTGCTTGGAACACATTGATCGAAAATAGGTGCCTCATATTCTATGTATAAATAAATGGAACCTAAGGAGCCCATGTTAGATACCTAGTGAACCTTGAGTAAATGAATGCAACTTGAGTAGCTAACTTTAGATATCTACTAAGCCATGCCTAAATGAATATTAATATAATCGACCAAATATATAACATTCAAACCTAAATTTAGATAATAAAAATACATTTAAGAAAATTAGACTAATAAAAACAAACTACAATTAATATTAATTTATAACTTTTTCTAACCATAATAAAACTCTATAATATAATACTACTACAATAAATTAAATTAAAATACTACTACATATAAAAAATGTACATGTATAATAATACTACTATAATATAAAAAATGTATATATTTATGATACAAATAACAAAGCTACTAATCGCAGGCGCTCAATAAATCTTCAAGACGAATATAGTTTGACTTTGAAATTTTGAAAAAAACATTGAAGATGTTAGATGAGACAAATAAGTTTGTAATTTTTTTTAAATGAATCAAGATATATATATGTATATATATATACAATTAAAAAGATATTGTGGGCACAATGATTCTGATGAAGGCATCTGCATCATCTGGAGGGAAGAATCACATAACACCATATAGTGAAGTAACAATATAATAGTGGGTGACAATGATAAAGAAGGATATTGTTGTTCCTAAAATGGTTATCATGAGGTGATTTATTATCAGCAGTAGAATATAGGCCAACCAAAGAAAGGGATAAGAGGTCATTCCAAAGAAAATTCTATTCATGTAATTTATGGTTCATCCACATGCTGTTTCAAAATTTTAATCAAAAGGAAGATCCGTTGTCAAAGAGTCCTTATAAGAAGAAGAAAAAGATTTTGACGAGTTTTTTAAAAGGAGAATTGGAATAAGAGGTCTATGTTGAGCAACCTTTCGACTCTGAAATTTTAAATTTTCCTGGCTATGTCTATTTCCTTTTAATGGGCCCAAGAGTTTCCTATGACACACTTATACAATTCTTGATGGAGAATCATTTCACAAGATCGTGGTACCAGTGGTAAAACTTTCTTTTACAGAAATGGTAATGTTTCTGTGATACTTGTTCAAATTTATGGAGAACTAACCTGGTTTATCGGTTTGCAAGTCAAATCTTTATAAGTCAAACTCAACACATTCATGATTTATTAAAAATTTCGATTTAACTAATTAAATTTCTTCAAAAAACTCTTGTAGTTGTTCAAAAAAATCTTAATATCAATGCAACTAAAATTCAATTGAATACTAATGCAAATGTACATTTTCAGTTATAGAGGCATAATTGGGCTCATTATTATATATATTTAAGTGCTAGTAGGCCAACATCATCTTTACTACTTGTCTATGTACTACATTTCAAGTGATGGTTGACAATCTCACACAGTTGCTAGTAAAAGAATTTTCAAATATTTCAATGAAACTAAAAATGTAGGACTTTAGTACTATATAGATTCTCGATTTATTCTAATTGACTACTCAGATGCAAGTTGTAAGGTACATACGAAAAGTATAATTGACAGTGAAGAATTACTCACATAAATTTTTGATCAAATTTCCCATATGCTTTACCTAATAATAATATAAAATTAAAAAAAAATTAAGATCAATTAGCTTTGATTACTGTGAGGGGATGGGTCCTAATTGTGGGTAGATGGTGTTTGCTCTTATAGCCCTGGGGCCATCGGTATTATATGCAAATGGTTGTATTCTGTATAAACATGTGGTTTTACATGTATATAATTGGTTTGGCCTATCGGGTCACTATTTCAGTCTTTCTAGTTCAAAGAGTTTAAAATCATTTTGATCAATCTTGTTAATTTTTTTTGAGTTATTTAAGTTATGAATATGTTAAAAAAGGTCCGTCCAAGAAACATAGTAATGGCAAAACGGCTGTTGCAATGTTCAAAACTACACATGCTAACAAATCATAATTTGATAACTTAATTATTTCAATAATTAATAATAATTATAATTATCATGCAAATTAAATTTGCATTTGTGGTCATCAAAAATTAAAGAATTTTATACTTCATAAATACGTATAATTATTATACAACAATAATAATAAACCAATAATAAAATAATAGTAATAATAATATTATTCTTATTTATATTATATTTTAAATTATGTATAACATATGGCATCTCAAATGTATATGAGATATTATAAGAAATATAGTGGTATTATTTTTACAATTTTTATAATGTTAGGGATATTATGTAGATCTTGAATGAAAGATTATGACAATATTGGGGATATTATAAAGATTTTATATAGGATTTTGATAATATTAAGATTTTTAATTAATTTGTCTACATCTCTTTTGCCTATATATACACCCCTTTTAGTTATTTTTCTATTGTAGAAAAAATTAAACACTCAGTTTTCTTCATTCACACAGGTTCATGGTACTTGATTGCTATGTTGAGTTATGTCCATCTGCAATTGTTATCCTCCTCCCACAAATATGTAGTATACATACATCACGTACAATCATGTACACTAGCATTTGTCATCCAACAAATATATCGAGGCATTCCAGTGATGTCAACCATGGGTTCACCTCCCGTAAATAGGCTTTAAGTGTTCTTTATCCAATTCCTATCATTATTGAAAAGCTATTATGAAATAAAATTTTGGATTGTCAAGTTTAATTGCATTTACATTGTCTTGATGTTCTTCCTTTCTCAATGTTGGGTTAATCCACTTTTTTCATATAGCATTAATTTTAATTGATTAAGAAGTGTAACACATAAATCTCATTGGGCAAGCTAGTTTTTGGATGGAGAGAAGCACATTAGCATCAAACAATATAAATTAAAAAAGAAATATTAGAATGTCATTCAATGACAAGAGTAAATCATGGAATAATAACAGCTGTACCTTGGAAGTAAACATTTTATAAAGTCATACATCTTTAAGAAAAGATGTTTAAATTAACTACGACTATTGGAAAGTCACATAATACCTTAACGTAAATGCACTATCTTACTTGTTAAATCAAAAAATATTGATTTCCACATATTCAAATACCCTGGGAATGTCCTTTCAAGCCATTATGGACCTTTTAATTGTGAAACCTTTGTAAGATTAAAGTTATTTATATCCAATTGTCATATCTTCTGGATTCCCAAGTTTAATTTCTTCTACATTATCTTGAACTTTTTGGTTTCTCATGGTTGTGTTAATCCAGTTCCCACATCATAATATTATTGATTAAAAAGTGTAGCAGGTAAATCTCATCATGTAAGTTTGTTTTTTTTGGAATGAAAGAGGCTCCATAACACCCAAATAATATGAATTAGGAATGAAAAATGAGCCTTAAAATTTTTATTTATATTTTAACCTTTAATTCAAAAAAAAAATGTAAGAAAAGTGTTTGAACATTAAGCTTCAAATGTTACACCCAATATAATAAAATTTAATCTAAAACCATCCATTCATAACCCAAGTAAAGTAAACCAACCCAACATAACAAATCCTTGTTTAACCTTATATCCAAACACGCCATTAAAAAATAAAATTAAATGTATACAAGATGTACAAGATATATGATCTGGGATATTTTGAGATATTGTTAATATGATTTTATCTTAAGTACAAGATAATGAGATATTATATTTATTTTATACTTTTTGTATATGTATTGAAAACTTTTTGGTACACCTCCATCTATATTATATACGTAGCTCTCTAGCATGTTTTCCCAACATTTTTAATTTCTCTATTTTTGCTTCATCATATAGTCTTCAAATCATAAACACATTCTTGTAATCTCTGTTTACTCATTGTATAAGTTTGGATAATGAGCTGATACTATTGTGTACCCGAGCATATTCATCCAACCGTTTTGACTATTGGCCATAAACATATATAGATATAAAAACTTTTATAGCCATAATAAACTGTTGGATGACATATGCTAGTGTACGCTATAGTATGCCTACAAAATTTGAGTTGGATTTACGTAAATAAATTTGTAGCAACATGTACATATGTTTTGACAAGATTTTTTTGCTAACAGGCCTCGCAAGAACATATTGATCTATACTACAATCATGAAACAAATTATCCGCCCATCCCCTTCAATAGCTAACTAAAAAACAAGTTAACCTAGGATTTGGTTATAACCTACTCCTTTTAAGACTTGATTAATTGAATGTTTCGGTTTCTAGATGAGGTTGCAATCCCCTCGTAGTACCTCGCATGTTGTAAAGATTATATTTTGGTCCTTCGCATGTTTCTCTTTGGAGCTTTTAATTTGATGCTTCTATTTTCTCATGCATGTTGCTTTGGGCTGCTTTTGATCCACCGGCTCTTGCTTGCATAACTTAGGGAGACAATAAACTCATGTACTTCATCATATCATGAATAATTGCATGTCAAGACGTAACATGAATAATCATGTGTGTTTTATACTAACTGAATCTTTTAGCATACACCACTAATTTGAATAACTGTGGGTTTGTCACCATAAAACCTTAAACACTATTATTGCAGCGTGATGGTCTTAGAGCATGGGTCCTTAACGATTACAAAGCCCTTCACACGTAGTTTTAGGACATCATTATTTGAACAATTTGAATTCAAAAATACCATTACGTAGAGAGGGTATTTTTCCTTACGGGTGAGTAATGTGTTTGGATGTATAGAGGTTTGCCATGTTAATGATTCCTGTAGACATATTTGAGGCTCACATTTGGGAAGCTTCTACCAAGATATACCTCAATAAGTCTTCATATAAATCTTTAAATTGCTCGTATCATGTGAATCGAAGATAGGTGCCTCATTGGCTATGTATAAATAAATGGAACCTCCGGAGCTGATACCTCCTCATCTGTGAGTAAATGAATGCAACTTCACTAGCTTGTTTTAGATACCTCCTAAGACATGACTAAATGAATATTAATATAATCGACCTAATTTACAACTTTCAAACCTAAATTTAGATAATAAAAATACATTTAAGAAAATTAAAATTCACCTACATAAGACTTATAATAATAAACTAGAATATTAATTTTTAACTTTTTCAAACCATAATAAAACTCTATAATATGATACTACAACGATAAATTAAATTAAAATACTACTACATATAAAAAATGTATATGTATAACAAAATTAAGGAGAGAAACCATAATATTTCTAATTATATATTGATGATACACATAAAAAAGCTAGTAATCACATGCACGCACTCAATAAATCATCAAGACAATAATGTAGTTGATGGTGAACTTTTGAAAAAATTAATGAAGATGCTATATGAGACAAATAAGTTGGTAAATGTTTTAAATGAATCAAGATAGATTCAACGAAGAAGATATTGTGGCCACAATGATTGTGATGAAGGCATCTACATCATCAAGAAAGGAGAATCACAAAACATCATACAATGAAGTAACAACTATAATAGTGGGTGAGCAAGATATTGTTATTCCTAAAAGGGTTATCATGGGGAGATTTATTACGAGGATTAGAATATAGGCCAACCAAAGAAAGGGATAAGAGGAATGAAATTCTATTCATGCAATTTAAGTTTCATCCACATGGTGTTTTAAGAAATTAATTAAAAGAAAATTAATTTAGATATGGTACCATATAACACGTGATGGTTAGACCAAGTCTCGCCCTGGGTTTCCTATTCATGTCACCAATAGGTAACCTATGTTTTCTATATCTTTAAGGGCTAGTAGGCCAACATGATGTTTTCTCCTTGTCTATGTACTACATTTAAGGTGATGGTAGAGAGTCTAACTTAATTGCTAGTAAAAGAATTTTCAAATATTTCAATGGAATAAAAAAATTAGGACTTTGGTACTATATAGATTCCGGATTTGATTTAATTGGCTATTCAGTTGTAAGGTACATAGAAAAAGTACAATTGGCGGTGAAGAATTACCCACATAAATTTTTGATCAAATTGCCCAAATTCTTTACCTAATAATAATATAAAATTATCAATATTTTAAGATAAAGTAGCTTTGATTACTGTGAGGGGAAGACAAGGAATTGTCTCTAATTGTGGCTAGATGGTGTTTGCTCTTTTTGCCATGGGGCCATTGGTATTATTTCAAGCCATGGGGCCATTCATATTATTTCAAATGGTTGTATTATGTATAAATGGTTGAGTAACCAACTAATCTAAAATCTTATTATGTATAAACTCTTGAGTAACAAATGTAACATAAATTTTATTATTAATATTGACTTAAATAGTTGAAATATGTATAGTTTTACATGAATATAATTAGCTTAATATTATTGTTAAAAATTTAAATAAATGTTACATAAAGATTATTGGTTGCATATATAAACCTTATAATGTTATAATTTTTTTAATAATAATCCAATTCAATAATAAAAGGTATTTCTTTAAAATAATAATAATAATATGATAGATCAACAAATCTAAAATTTATATGGCACAACATCCTTTTCATGATTTGTTAAAATATATCTGCATGATTGACCATTATCAATGAATCAATTTCATATAAATCCTCTAAATATATTGAACATTAAAAAAATGAAGCTCTCACAAATGGGAGAAACAAGTCTCACATGTAAAGAATTAAGGATAGAAAGACTCTTAATAAAAAAAGTTAAATTTATTATATAAGAACAAAAAATAAGGAAACATAGAGAACACCAGGCAGCCAGTTTATGAATGAGTTAACTATTATTAAAAGACACAACATTTCCCTCTCCCTCTCATCTCTCTTCCTCCTCATCACTTCATCCAACTACATTCATACCCACAAACACAAATACTTGCACAATCTTTAACAACAATAAGCCCTAATTTTATTTACACCACTCCACAATTATTCATCTCATCTTCCAAATTATGAACCATAATTTTATTCACACTTACAAAGTAATGAAAATGAAGTCATTGATATAGCACTACAAGAAAAACCGGCTAAATGTGGCCGAATATTTTTGACCGACTTAAATTCGACCGATTTTGGTCGAATTTGAGACCAATTTCAGTCAAACAATTCCCAGAATTAAATTCTACCAAATCTGGTCACTTTTAAGATCGGTCGAATTTAGTCGGTCGAATTTAGTTAAATTTAACCACTAATTTTTGTTAGTCGAATTTATGTCAGGCCAAAAAAAGGGAGGGAAAATTCGTGCCCATTTTATCAAATTCTTGAAACATAAATGTGACCAAATTCGGTCGAATTTATAAAAGCCACCTAAAACGGCCGAATTTAATTCTAGATAGAAAGGGAGGGAAAATTCCCGCCCATTTTATCAAATTGTTGAAACAGAAATGTGATTGAATCCGGTCGAATTTATAATAGCGACCGAAAACAGTTACATTTATAAATGTGACCAACAACAGTCACATTTATAAATGTGACTGAATCTTGTCAAATTTAGCTAAATATGACCCAACATGATCGAATTTAGTGCTAGGTCAGTGATCCGCGTGAAAGGTATCCAATGGTCTAGATTTGATCAACTAAACACAAATCCAACGGTCCGAAAATTATGACACCAAATTCCACTTATATACACACATTTTAAATCACTACTCTTCTACTTCTTCTTCTTACTCATCCTCTTTTCTCTCTTTCCCCCAAAACATAAGTATTTGTATATCATATATTTATATTAACATACACAAATGATATATATAATCTTTTTATTACAAAATAATGGTACACACAAGAATTACACCAAGAAAATCAACTCAGGGAATAGTCATTCCGGTTATGAAGCCAAATCGGATAACGAAAGCAAATCTGGCATCAAAAGCAATTCCGGCGAATGAAGAAATTTCGGCGACCCAAAAATTTCCAGCGAATGAAGAAATTCCGGCGAATGAAAAAATTCCGGTGAATGAAGAAATTCCGGCGACCCAAAAGTTTGACAAATGTTTGTCTCCAAGTAGATGAGAAAATGATAGTAGTATTATGAAATTCGACTAAAATATTTGAGTTGAATTCTTATGACTCTAAGTATTTGTAACAAAAATATTATTGATAAATATGAAATTATTTATGTTCTTCAATTGATTATATTACTTAAATTATATGATATTAATGTTGATAATAACATAAACCTAATGAATATATTAATCAATACATCAAAATAATATATATGGGGCATATATTACTGCAAATAAAAGTAGCTGAAATCTCCTGCAAAATTTTCAAATATGGCGCATTAAATTCGACCCGAGTCGGTCACATTTATAAATTCGACCGGATTTGGTCATTTTTATCAATTCGACCGAATTTAGGCACCAAATTTTAAAAAATTCAAAATTTGAAATTTCAAAATTTTGGTTGAATTTAGCTAAATTCGACCGATTTTACTAAAAGTGACTCCTCTAAAAGCGACCAGACAGTTTCGGTCGAATTTAGCTAAATTCGACCGAAACTAGTCAAATTTAGCTAAATACGACCGCATTATTCTAGTCGAATTTAGCCGTTTTTCTTGTAGTGTAGTCTTTAATATCTGAGATAAATTAAGGATCCCAAAATAATTTTAAACCCTTATTTATAATTTTAACCCCTTATTTTCTACTATTCCTTACAACAAATCCAGTTATTTATGACAGATTTTTTACACTGGATATTAATTGTCACCTACTACTAAAATGTAAACGAGCTATCCTACTTGTGTAAAAAAAATTGGTTTCCATAAATACAAATATTGTGTGAACGTCCTTTAATGCTATTATGGACCTTTTAATTGTGAAACTTTTGTGAGATCGAAGTTATTTCTATCACTTGCAGTAGCTATGAAATTTTGGACCTATTGTAACACGGAGAAATAAGTGTTACATTAGTTATAACATTGTGTAGCTCACGGTGTTGCATAACTTGCAACGCTAGCTAACGTGGTGTTGCATTAGCCAATCATCAAGAATTGCAAGTGCTGGCGAGTGCCCGAAAGATAGGACTTTCTGAATAAGCCTAAAGCTTAAGTGGCAGTGGGGCCTACCACTGCTAACACAACTATTGACGTGGCATTGGGGCCTATGCTCATGTAGCAATTGGACCCACCACTAGTGACATGGCAGTGGTAACTAATTACTTACATTTATCACAAAGACATATCATATATAATAATTGCCCAATTATAATTATTATCATCTATAATAATTATTCAAATACAATTATTATACTACCCATATTTGTGTTGGATCACCAAAACTCGTACTACCATAATGGGTTTAACCCAACATATAGGTCAACCAAAGAAAGTGATAAGAATAATGAAATTCTATTCATGCAATTTATGTTTCATCCACATGGTGTTTTAAAAACTTAATTAAAAGAAAATTAATTTTGATATGGTACCATACAACTCATCTGATGGTTAGACTAAGTCTGGCGCTAGGTTTCCTATTCATGTCACCAATAGGTAACCTATGTTTCCTATATATTTAAGGGCTAGTAGGCCAACATGATGTTTGCTACTTGTCTATATAGTACATTTAAGGTGATGGTAGAGAGTCTCACTTAGTTGCTAGTAAAATAATTTTCAAACATTTCAATGGAACAAAAATTTTAGGACTTTGGTACTATATAGATTCCGGATTTGATTTAATTGGCTATTCAGATGCAAGTTTTAAGGTAAATAAAAAAAATACAATTGGCGGTGAAGAATTACCCACATAAATTTTTGATCAAATTGCCCATATGTTTTGCCTAATAATAATATAAAATTACCAATATTTTAAGATCAAGTAGCTTTGATTACTGTGAGGGGAGGACGAGGAATTCTCTCTAATTGTGTCTAGATGGTGTTTGCTCTTATAGCCATGGGGCCATTGGTATTATTTCAAGCCATGGGGCCATCATATTATTCCAAATGGTTGTATTATGTATAAAGTGATGGTTAATCTAAAACCTTATTATGTATAAAGTAACAAACTCATTTAAAACCTTACCTTATTATGTGTATATAAATTGTTGGGCCTATCTGGTCAACTTGTTGATGTAAACTATTTGGGTCCTTGTTCAAAGAGGTTAAGTAATTTTTTCATAGTAGTGGCAAAATCGTTGTAGCAATGTTCAAAACTACACATGCTAAAGAATCATAATTTGATAAATTTATTATTTCAATTTTTAATAATAATTATAATTATCATGCAAATTAAAATTACATTTGTGGTCATCAAAAATTAAAGAATGGTATACCTCATAAATACTTATAATTATTATCAAACAACAACAATAATAATAACAATAAAATAATAGTAATAATAATGTTATGATAATTGAATTTTATTATTATTTAATATTTTATATTATATTTTAAATTCACAACGTTTGACATCTCAAATGAATATGATATATTATAAGAAATATATAGATATTATTTGTACGATAATGTTAGGGATATTATACACGTAGATCTTGAATGAAAGATTATGACAATATTGAGGATATTATAAAGATATTATATGGGATTTTGATGATTTTAAGATTTTTGATTAATTTGTCTACATCTCTTTTGCTTATATATACACGCCCTTTTAGTTCTTTTTCTATTGTACAAATGGGTTCATGGCACTTGATTGGTATGTTAAGTTATGTCCGTCTGCAATTGTTATTTTCCTCCCACAAATATGTAGTGTACATACATCTTGTACAATCATCTGCACTAGCATTGTCATCCAACAGCTTCTCAATGATTATGTAGTATAGGCATGCTAAGCAGATGGGGAAGACCTTGCAAACTATCCCAATGATTTTGACCTCACATCATCAAGCTATACACATGTGAAGCTTTAGGCAATGTAGCTAGGGTCTTATTGAACCCCAAACACTTGCTTAATATTTTATTTAATGTTGTACGTATTATATCTTTTGTAATTATATTTTTATTTGATTGTACACACATGATCTTGATATGATATGTATATAAGTTCTCTTGTTCTATGTAGCACAATAAATGGTCATATATGTTTCCCCCTTTGTTTCAATGGGAAAACTCTAACAATGGATGTAGCAAGTGCGGGAGAAAACTATAAAGCGGATCTACAAGTGGTAAAGGTTATGGTAAAGGTTAGAGATATGGTGGTTTGTTTTCACTATTCTAAAAACTTTAGCTATAAGAAAAAAGATGGGAACAATTCATAATCATATAAAGAAAGATAAATGCTTTGTTTTATTATAAAACAGAAAAGTTCTTACACTACTTTGTTTTTCTGTATTTTAAATCCTCCCTTATTTACATCATCAATTCATTTTAATTGTAAAAATGTTTGGAAGTTTTTAGGTGCAAAAGGAAAAAAATCTTTTAAAAGCCCTAATTTCTTTTCAGTTATACCTCCTTAAGAGACATAATTTGAAAGAATTGTTTAAAAATTCTTAATAAAAATTTTCTTTCTTTCTTCAAACTCAAGTTATTTTTTGATATAATAAAGTTGAAAAGAGTTATAAACATATATAATAAATAAAGTTTAATGTGTGCTTTAAGGAAACAAAATTCTTTTTCTGAAAATATGCAAAAGCTAAGGAATCAACAAGCGGTAAATATTTTTTATGGTTATTTGTTTCAAAAAAAATTAAGTTTTTTTAGTAATAGAAAATATCTTTCGAAGTTATATATAAATAAATGAATATCTCAGAAATTTATAATTATTTGTATAGTAATATAAAAATTTATAATGTTTAAGAAAATTAATATTGAGGTTCTAACAAAAGTAACATAAATTTTATTATTAATATTGACTTAATAGTTGAAATATGTATAGTTTCACATGAATATAATCAGTTTAATATTATTGTTAAAAATATAAATAAATGTTATATAAAGATTATTGGTTGCATATATAAACCTTATAATGTTATAATTTTTTTTAATAATAATCTAATTCAATAATAAAAGGTATTTCTTTAAAATAATAATAATAATATGATAGATCAACAAAGCAAAAAATTATATGGCACAACATCCTTTTCATGATTTGTTAAAATATAACTGCATGATTGACCATTATCAATGAATCAATTTCAAATAAATCCTCTAAATATATCTAAACAATAAAATAATAAAGCTCTCACAAGGGGGAGAAACAAGTCTCACATGTAAAGAATTAAGGATAGAAAGACTCTTAATAAAAAAAAGATAAATTTTTTAAATAAGAACAAAAAATAAAGAACACCAGGCGGCCAGTTTATAATTGGGTTAACTATTATTAAAAGACATAATCTTTCCCTCTCTCTTTCATCTCTCTTCATACTCATCACTTCATCCAACTACATTCATACCCACAAACACAAATACTTGCACAATCTTTAACACCAATAAGCCCTAATTTTATTTACACCACCCCACAATTATTCATCTCATCTTCCAAATTATGAACCATAATTTTATTCACACTTACAAAGTAATGAGAAGAAGTCATTGATATAGTCTTTAATATCTGATATAAATTAAGGATCCCCAAAATAATTTTTAACCTTTATTTTGTACTATTCCTTACAACAAATCCCGTTAGCTACGACAGATTGTTTTACACCGAATATTAATTGTCACCTACTACCAAAATGTAAGCCAGCTATCTACATACTTGTGTAAAAAAAAATTGGTTTCCATAAATACAAATATCGTGTTAACGTCCTTTAATGCAGTTATGGACCTTTTAATTGTGAAACTTTTGTGAGATCAAAGTTATTTCTATCACTACCCCATAAGTGATCATAGTTAATGCTTTTAGAAAGTCTTGCACACTTACCCTTCCAGTAGCTATGAAATTTTGGACCTATTTTAACACTGAGAAATAAGTGTTACATTAGCTTATAATATTGTGTAGCTCACGGTATTGCACAACTTGCAAAGCTAGCTAACGTGGTGTTACATTAGCTAATCATCAAGAATTGCAAGTGCTGGCGAGCGTCGGAAAGATAGCACTTTCCCAACAAGCCTAAAGCTTAAGTGGCTAACATGGTGTTACACTAGCCAATCATCAAGAATTGCAAGTGCTGGCGAGCGTCGGAAATATAGGACTTTCTGAAAAAGCCTAAATCTTAAGTGGTAGTGGGGCCCACCACTGCTGACACCACTATTGATGAAAAACCCAAAATCTTAAGTGGTAGTGGGGCCCACCACTGCTGACACCACTATTGACATGGCATTAGGGTCCACGCTCACGTAGCAGTTGGACCCACCACTAGTGACGTGGCAGTGGGATCCCTGGTGACGTGATAGTGGGGTCCATCACTGCTAACGTGGTTATGGGCCCACGCTGATGTGGCAATGGGGCCCACCACTACTGACATCGCAGTGGGACCCCTGGTGATTTGGTAGTGGGGTCCACCACTACTGACATGGTAATGGGACCCTTGCTGACGTGGCTTGTGTGGGGGCCACCTATGGGTCCACTTTTGTTGACGTTGCAGTGGTCCCATGCTAATGTGACATGAGGTGTACTGAAAAGTGTTGCGATAGGCGTAGTGTTGCGGTTGTATTTTGTAGTGTTGTTATAATAATTAGACTTTTCTAATGATAATTTTTTTTTAAATAATTTCGACGACCGAACCATACCAATGTTAATATATAACTATTTTAGTGATTTGAAAATTTTTAAAAAAAATTACAGATTTATTTGGTATGATTTTATAAAAGTCAAAACGGTTAAAGTATACTTCATAAGACTAGTTTTTACTTTAATTAACGTTCTATTTTTAAAATTATTTTTGTGCGATCTAACCATACGGATGTTAATATCTTATGATTTTAGTGAGTCAAAAAATTATTTAGAAAATATTAGACTTTTTTGGTGTGTTTCTTTTACGGTCAAGCAAATCAAACTAGTACTTCTTAAAATTAGTCTTTATTGTAATTAAAGTTCTATTTTAAAAAAAAAAATTGTACGGTCCAACCATACATATGTTAATATCTTATTATTTTAGTAAGTCAAAAAATTATTTAGAAAATATTAGACTTGTTTGGTGTGTTTCTTTTACGTTCAAACTAGTTCTTCTTAAAACCAATCTTTATTGTAATTAACGTTCTAATTTTTTAAATTATATTTTTACGATCCAACCATACGGATATTAATACCTTATGATTTTAGAGAGTCAAAAAATTTTTTTAGAAAATATTACACTTTTTAAGTGTGTTCCCTTCTTTTATGGTCAAGCAAGTCAAAACAGTACTTCTTAAAACTAGTTTTTACTATTTTTCTTAAAATTATTTTTGTACGATCCAACGATACGGATGTTAATATCTTATGATTTTAGTCAATCAAAAAGATATTTAGGAAATTTAGACTTTTTGGGTCTGTTTTTTTTACAGTCAAGAAAGTCAAACTAGTTATTCTTAAAACTAGTCTTTACTATAATTAACGTTTTATTTTTTTAATTATTTTTGTATGACATGCGGATATTAATATATTATGATTTTAGCGAGTCAAAAAAATATTTAAAAAATATTAGACTTTTTTGGTATTTTTTTTTATGATCAAACCAGTATTGCTTAAAACTAGTTTTGACTGTAATTAAAGTTCTATTTTTTTAAATTATTTTTTTATGATCCAAACGTACCGATGTTAATTTTTAACGATTTTATTGATGTGGAAAATGTTTTAAAAAAATTAGATTTATTTTAGTTCAAAGTGCACCTTCCCATTTATTATATACTATATTAATTATTATTTCTAGATTATATTTTCATTCAAATATATATTTTTTAAGTTATTTAAAATATTATTTAAAATGGGCATTGTGTATGCCCTAAAACCAACTGGTATGGGAGTCATTGGCCCAAAGCTCGTTACATGGGTAACATAGAAAGCCTAAGAAAACGAGCATTGTATAGTCAATAAAAAAAGGAAAAGAGCAAAAAATGTGAATTTTGGCTAGATACTTATTTGGATAGAGATTGGGTCAGTTCAATATTCATTCAAAAAGAGGAAATGTACTTATTCAATTGATTCTTCATAGACCTATTTTCACCACAAACCTTGGGAGTTTTCGCAAACGTTTGAGTCGATATTATAAGTGGATTTTGGATACATACGTCTTGGCTATTATTAGAAGAGTCTTTAAGGTATGTATTTTCCTACCAATTATTTTGTTAACACCAATGAATGTTATTATTGCTTGAGTTGGATACTTGCTAGTGTATTTCATAGATTTTATGTGTATATCTTTTATAAATCCTTAGGAGACAATACTCCTCTAGTAGAGATCGTCAACGAGTTTAAATTTCTTACCCTAGGATGAAGATGAAGTTTAGTTAATTATTTTTAGTATTTACTTGTTCCTATTAATTGATTCTCATAATTGTTCTTGGTACTTAATTGTTTTGATTAACAAAGTGATTTTGATATATTATTGTTACCGAATTTATTTTTCATAGCATATGCTTGCTCGATGAAATTTTGATGAGTTATTGTTAGATAATAAGTTTCATAGTATATGCTTGTTTCATCAATTTATATTTATTTGTTGAAGAAAGAATTGATTTTTAGGGCAATTTGGATATTAATTGTAATTAATTGATGGATTCAGATTCCTACATTTTCCATATTTATTTGATCTTCTTTGCTGATTAGGTTAAACATATCTCACCTCAAACATTATTTGTCTAGTCTTCCTCATTTATTTGTTAGGGTTTGAAAGTTTCATAGTCTCCGATGATTGATCTGTGGCTTGCAGTATTTTTTACACATCATAGAGAGTGGTTCGGGTTAGAATGAAGGAGAATATAGGCATGTTGAGCGCATTAACTTCTTGTTAATCAAGCAAATGTATATAAAATGTCATATTTTGATTTTCTATGGGCACAAAACTATTTTGGGATCCTAGCATTGAACTAACCTGTTAAATCAAGTGGAAGACCTTGCAAACTATCTCAATGATTTTGACCCACAAGATCAAACTATGCATGTGATGCTTGAGGAAATCTAACTAGGGTCTTATTGAACCCCAAACACTTGCTCAATATTTTATTTAATGTTGTAAGTATTATATCTTTTATAATTTTATTTTAATTTGATTGTACACACATGATCTTAATATGATATTTATATAAGTTCTCTTATTCTATGCACCACAATAAATAGTCATACATGTTTTTTCCTTTGCTTATAGCATAATTTTAATTGATTAAGATGTGTGACAGATAAATCTCATTGGGCAAGCTAGTTTTTGGATGGAGAGAAGCACATTAGCACCGAACAATATTTAAATTAAAAAAGAAATATTAGAATGTCATTCAATTACAAGAGT
Organism: Oenanthe sinensis; assembly: GCA_028671895.1. Lineage (NCBI taxonomy): Eukaryota > Viridiplantae > Streptophyta > Magnoliopsida > Apiales > Apiaceae > Oenanthe > Oenanthe sinensis. Next base: position 11,267,404 of record CM053798.1, on the reverse strand, counting down.
AAATCAATAATAACAGTTGTACCTTTGAAAATAACCATTTTATAAAGTCATACATCTTTAGAAAAAGATGTTTAAATTAACTACGACTTACATAATACCATAACCTAAATGCAATATCTTACTTGTTTAATGAAATATATTGATTTCCACATATTCAAATATCATGGGAATGTCCTTTCAAGCCATTATGGACCTTTTAACTATGAAACCTTTACGAGAATAAAGTTATTTATATCCAATTGCCATATCTTGAACTTTTTGGTTTCTCATGTATGGTTGTGTTAATCCACCTCCCACATCATAATATTATTGTTTAAAAAGTGTAGCACGTGAATATCATCATGTAAATTTGTTTTTGAAATGAAAGAGGCTCCATAGCGCCCAAATAATATGACTCAAGAACAAAAAATGAGTTTTAAAATTTTTATTTATATTTTAACCTTTTATGACCTTTAATTCAAAAAAATGTAATAAAAAGTGTTTGAACATTCAACTTCAAAAGTAAACCCAATATAATAAAATTGAATCTAAAATCATCCCTTTCTAACCCATGTAAATTAAACCAACCCACATAACACATCTTTTTGCCATAAAAACTATTGGATGACATATGCTAGTCTACACTATATATAGTATGCCTACAAAATTTAATTGAGTTGGGATTTACGCATATAAATTTGTAGCAACATGTACATCTAATTGAGTTGGGATTTGAGTTGGGATGTTTCTGTTTGGAGCTTTTAATTTGATGCTTCTATTTTCTCATGCATGTTACTTTGGGCTGCTTTTGATCCACCTTTTCTTGCTTGCATAACTTAGGGAGACAATAAACTCATGTACTTCATCATATCATGAATAATTGCATGTGAAGATGTAACATGAATAATCATGTGTGTTTTACACTAAGTAGATCTTTTAGCATACACTACTAGTCTGAATAACGGTGGGTTTGTCACGAGAAAGGTGGGTTTGTCATGAGAAAACCTTAAACACTAGTATTGCAACGTGACGGTCTTAGAACATGGTCCTTAACGATTACATAGCCCTTCACACTTAGTTTTAGGGCATCATTAGTTGAACAATTTAAATTTAACACCACCATTAGGTACAGATATTTTCACTTACCGGTGAGTAACCTGTTTCGATGCATAGAGGTTTGCCATATTAATCATTCCTTTAATCACATTTGAGACACACATTTGAGAAGCTTCTGCCTAGATATACCCTCAATGAGTCTTCATATGTATCCTTAAATTGCTTGGAACACGTTGATCGAAGATAGGTGCCTCATATTCTATGTATAAATAAATGGAACCTAAGGAGCCCATGTTAGATACTAGTGAGCCTTAAGTAAATGAATGCAACTTGAGTAGCTAACTTTGGATATCTACTAAGCCATGCCTAAATGAATATTAATATAATCGACCTAATATACAACCTTCAAACCTAAATTTAGATAATAAAAATACATTTAAGAAAATTAGACTAATAAAAACAAACTACAATTAATATTAATTTTTAACTTTTTCTAATCATAATAAAACTCTATAATATAATACTACAACAATAAATTAAATTAAATTACTACTACAAATAACAAAGCTAGTAGTTGCACGCGCTCAATAAATCTTCAAGACGAATATAGTTTGACTATGAACTTTTGAAAAAAACATTAAAGATGTTAGATGAGACAAATAAGTTTATAAAATGTTTTAAAACGAATCAAGATATATAGATACAACTAAAAAGATATTGTGGGCACAATGATTTTGATGAAGGCATCTGCATCGTCTGGAGGGGAGAATCACATAACACCATATAATGAAGTAACAATATAATAGTGGGTGACAATGATAAAGAAGGATATTGTTGTTCCTAAAATTGTTATCATGAGGTGATTTATTATCAGGAGTAGAATATAGGCCAACCAAAGAAAGGGATAAGAGGTCATTCCAAAGGAAATTCTATTCATGTAATTTATGGTTCATCCACATGCTGTTTTAAAATTTTAATTAAAAGGAAGACCGGTTGTCAAAGAGTCCTTATAAGAAGAAGAAAAAGATTTTGATGAGTTTTGTGAAAGGAGAATTGGAATAAGAGGTCTATGTTGAGAAACCTTTCCACTCTGAAATTTCAATTTTTCCTAGCTATGTGTATTTCCTTTTAATGGGCTCAAGAGCTTCCTATGACACACTTATACAATTGTTGATGGAGAATCATTTCGCAAGTTCGAGGTACCGGTGGTAAAATTTTCTTTTACAGAAATGGTAATGTTTATGTGATAGTTGTTCAAATTTATGGAGACCTAACCTGGTTTATCGGTTTGCAAGTCAAATCATTATAAGTCAAACTCAACACATTCATGATTTATTAAAAATTTTGATTTAACTAATTGTAGTTCTTCAAAAACTCTTGTAGTTTTTCAAAAAAATCTTAATATCAATGCAACTAAAATTCAATTGAATACTAAGGCATAATTGGGCTCATTATTATATATATTTAAGTGCTAGTAGGCCAACACGATGTTTGCTACTTGTGTATGTACTACATTTCAGGTGATGGTTGACAATCTCACATAGTTGCTAGTAAAAGAATTTTCAAATATTTCAATGAAACTAAAAATGTAGGACTTTGGTACTATATAGATTCTCGATTTATTCTAATTGGCTACTCAGATGCACGTTGTAAGGTACGTACAAAAAGTACAATTGACGGTGAAGAATTACTCACATAAATTTTTGATCAAATTTCCTATATTCTTTACCTAATAATAATACAAAATTAATAATATTTTAAGATCGCTTTGATTACTGTGAGGGGATGGCGAGGTACCGTCTCTAATCGTGGGTAGATGGTGTTTGCTCTTATAGCGGTGGGGCCTTGGGTATTATATGCAAATGGTTGTATTCTGTATAAACATGTGATTTTATATGTATATAATTGGTTTGGCCTATCGGGTCACTATTTCAATCTTTCTTCTTCAAAGAGTTTAAAATCATTTTGATCAATCTTGTTAATTTTTTTGAGTTATTTTAGTTATGAATATGTTAAGAAAGGCCAGTCCAAGACACATAGTAATGGATAAATGGTTGTTGCAATGTTCAAAACTACACATGCTAACAAATCATAATTTGATAACTTAATTATTTCAATAATTAATAATAATTATAATTATCATGCAAATTAAATTTGCATTTGTGGCCATAAAAAATTAAAGAATTTTGTACTTCATAAAAACTTATAATTATTATACAACAATAATAATAAATCAACAATAAAATAATAGTAATAATAATATTATTCTTATTTATATTATATTTTAAATTATGTATAACATATGGCATCTCAAATGTATATGAGATATTATAAGAAATATAGCCGTATTATTTTTACAATTTTTATAATGTTAGGGATATTATGTAGATCTTGAATGAAAGATTATGACAATATTGGGGATATTATAAAGATTTTATATAGGATTTTGATAATATTAAGATTTTTAATTAATTTGTCCACATCTCTTTTGCCTATATATACACGCCCTTTTAGTTATTTTTCTATTGTAGAAAAAATTAAACACTCAGTTTTCTTCATTCACACAGGTTCATGCTAATTGCTATGTTGAGTTATGTCCATCTGCAATTGTTATCCTCCTCCCACAAATATGTAGTATACATACATCACCTATAATCATGTACACTAGCATTTGTCATCCAACAAATATATCGAGGCTTTCCAGTGATGTCAACCATGGGTTCACCTCCCGTAAATAGGCCGGTTGAGCAGATGGGGAATGGCTCCCGCCAGAATGGAGGATATAGGCCTGTTGAGCAGATGGGGAATGGCTGGGCGAGAAGATTAACTTCTTGTTAGGCTAAACTCAATACAAATTCAATATGAATATAAGTTAAATAATAATTATGTATGTTTAAGAGAAGATGATTATGTATATATTATTAAATTTAAAACAATATACCTGTTGGGCTATATTAATTGATTAATAAATCAGTTAATTAAAAGCTCTATGAAACCTCTATGAGCTTTAAGTGTTCTTTATCCAATGTCATATCATTATTGAAAAGCTATTATGAAATAAAATTTTGGATTGTCAAGTTTAATTGCATTTACATTGTCTTGAAGTTCTTCCTTTCTGAATGTTGGGTTAATCCACTTTTTTCATATAGCATTAATTTTAATTGATTAAGAAGTGTAACAAATAAATCTCATTGGGCAAGCTAGTTTTTGGATGGAGAGAAGCACATTAGCACCAAACAATATAAATTAAAAAAGAAATATTAGAATGTCATTCAATGACAAGAGTAAATCATAGAATAATAACAGTTGTACCTTGGAAGTAAACGTTTTATAAAGTCATACATCTTTAAGAAAAGATGTTTAAATTAACTACCACTTATTGGAAAGTCACATAATACCAAAACGTAAATGCACTATCTTACTTGTTTAATAAAAAAATTGATTTCCACATATTCAAATCCCGTGGGAATGTCCTTTCAAGCCATTATGAACCTTTTAATTGTGAAACCTTTGTAAGATTAAAGTTATTTATATCCAATTGTCATATCTTTTGGATTCCCAAGTTTAATTTCTTCTACATTATCTTGAAATTTTTGGTTTCTCACAGTTGTGTTAATCCAGGTCCCACATCATAATATTATTGATTAAAAAGTGTAGCACCTAAATCTCATCATGTAAGTTTATTTTTTTGGAATGAAAGAGGCCCCATAACACCCAAATAATATGAATCTGGAATGAAAAATGAGCCTTAAAATTTTTATTTATATTTTAATCATTAATTAAAAAAAATGTAAGAAAAGTGTTTGAACATTCAACTTCAAATGTTACACCCAATATAATAAAATTTAATCTAAAATCATCCCTTCATAACCCAAGTAAAGTAAACCAACCCAACATAACTCATCCTTGTTTAATCTTATATCCAAACAAACCATTAAAAAACAAAATCAAATGTATACAAGATGTACAAGATATATGATATTTTAAGATATTGATAATATGATTTTATCTTAAATACAAGATAATGAGATATTTTATTTATTTTATACTTTTTATATATGTATTGAAAACTTTTTGTTACACCTCCATCTATATTATATGCGTAGCTCTCTTGCATGTTTTCCCAACATTTTTAATTTCTCTATTTTTGCTTCATGGTATAGTCTTCAAATTATAAACACATTCTTGTAAGCTCGGTTAACTCATTGTATAAGTTTGGATAATGAGCTGATACTATTGTCTACAACCTTCAAACCTAAATTTAGATAATAAAAATACATTTAAGAAAATTACAATTCACCTAAATAGGGACTTATAACAATAAACTACAATATTAATTTATAATGTTTTCCAACCATAATAAAATTATAATATAATACTACTACAATAAATTAAATTAAAATACTACTACATTTAAAAAAATGTATATGTATAATAAATTTATGGAGAGAAACCATAATTTTTCAACTACAAGAATGTAGTTGATGGTGAACCTTTGAAAAACTTATTGAAGACCTTAGATGAGACAAATAAGTTGGTAAAATGTTTCAAAATGAATGAAGATAGATTCAACAAAGAAGATATTATGGACATAATGAGTGTGATGAAGGCATCTACATCATCTAGAAGTGAGAATCACATAACCCCATACAATGAAGTAACAACTATGAGAGTGGGTGGCAATGATATATAAAGCAAGATATTGTTATTCCTAAAATGGTTATCACGAGGAGATTTATTATCACGAGTAGAATACAGGTCAACCAAAGAAAGGGACGAGAGGACATTCCAAAGGAAATTTATTAGGTTTAGCATACATGTCACCAGCAGGTAACATATGTTTAGCATATTCTTTTTATGTTGCCATGTAAGGCAAATATGATAGGTACCACCTAATGCTCTCTTTTATCCTTATTTTATATTAATAATTGTTCTTGTAATTTTTATATTCCCTCTATCCATGAGTGGAGAATTGCAATATTAAAATTAATTTGGTCAACGAGGATGAATGCGTGTTATTGGTAAAATTTAGGTGTTCAGAAACAAGATGGATGAAACTAGTACTGTGACTAGATGTAAAGAAAGATCTGTTGTCAAAGAGTTCTTATAAGAAGAAGAAAAAAGATTTGATGAGTCTTTTTGAAAGGAGAATTTGATTAAGAGGTCTATCTTGAGCAACCTCCTGACTCTCGAGATTCAAAATTTTCTGGCTATGTCTATTTCCTATTAATGGCGCCAAGAGCTTCCTATGACACACTTTTACAATTCTTGATGGAGAATCATTTCGCAAGATCGAGGTGCAAGTGATAAAACTTTTTGTATAGAAATGTTAATGTTTCTGTGATACTTGTTCAGATTTATGGAGAACTAACCTGGTTCCTCGATTTGCAAGTCAACCAAGTAAATAATGAAATCTTTACAAGTAAACTAAACACATTCATGATTTATTAAAAAAAGTTCAATTTAACTAATTGTAGTTCTTCAAAATATCTTATGGTCAATGGAACTAAAATTCAATTGAATACTAAGGCAAAATGTTCATATTAAGTTATGGACGCATAGTTCCGGTCATTATTATATATATTTAGGTGCTACTAGGCCAACATGATGTTTCTACTTATCTACTTATCCATGTACTACATTTCAGGTGATTGTAAAGAGTCTCACTTAGTTGCTAATAAAGCATTTTCAAATGTTTCAATGGAACTAAAAATTTAGGACTTTGATACTATATAAATTCTCTGTATAAACTTGTGATTTTATGTGTGTGTAAATTGTTTGTTGGGCCTATGAGGTCAACTTGTTGATATATACTACTTCAGTCTTTCTTTTTTAAAGAGTTTAAAATCATTTTGATCAATCTTGTTAATTGTTTTGAGTTATTTTAGTTAAGATTATATTAAAAAAGGCCTGTCCAAAACACATAGTAAAGAAAACCGTTGTAGAAATGTTCAAAACTACACATGCTAACAAATAATAATTTGAAAAAATTATTATTTAAATTTTTAATAATAATTATAATTATCATGCAAATTAAAATTGCATTTGTGATTATCAAAACTTAAAAAAATTTATACTTCATAAATATTTATAATTATTATACAATAATAATAATAGTAATGAAATAATAGTAATAATAATGTTATTATAATATAATTTTAATATTATTTAATAACTATATTATATTTTAAATGTATAATATATGGCATCTCAAATGAATATGAGATATTATAAGAAATATACGGATATTATTTTTATGATTTCAATAATATTAGGGATATTATGTAGATCTTAAATGAAAGATTATGATAATATTGAGGATATTATAAAGATATTATACGGATTTTCTAAATATTAAGATTTTTCATTAATTTGTCTACCTCTCTTTTGCCTATATATACGCACCCTTTTAGTTGTTCTATTGTACAAAAAAATAAACACTCAGTTTCTTTCATTCAAACGGGTTCATGGTACTTCATTGGTTTGTTGAGTTATGTCTACCACCGATTGGTATCATCCTCCCACAAATATATAATATACATATATCGAGTAGAATCATGTACCCTAGCATTTGTCATCCAACAAAAAATGATATATCAAGCATGGGTTCACCTCCCTAAATGGTTGAAATATTGGTCATTTTCCTCCTCTCCAGGTTCTTAACATTGATATATCAACATATAATTATGTACTAGCATATGATCCGAGAAGAGTAATAAATAATATATTATATATTCTAAATGAATTAAATATTTAATTTGATTATTTATGTTATTAATACTTTTTTTATGTAATATTGTACGTGGATATATTAATTTTGAATCATATTTATATTATGTGTTTAAATTCTCATTAATATATTATTATATATTTATATTAATTAACATAAATTAATAACCGGTGCAAAACAATAATAAATTTTATTAATAAAAAGAGTTTCGAATATATTAGAAACATTTTAATTAAAATTTAAATAAAAGAGTATGTTTTAATATAGTTAAAATACTAATATAATTTTAATATTCAAAAAAATTTATTATAAAATTGTAATTCTAAATAAATTAAAATGTTTGAGCGATGATACTATTAAATTTACAACTCTATATTCTAATTAATTAAAAAAGAAGTTCGTTTAGAGTAATATAATATAAAACTATATATAATATAAATAGAGCAGAATAATAAAATTTAATTAATACAAATTAAATAATAATATTATTTTAATATTCATAAAATTTAATAATATTAAATAAATTAAAGATATTAAAAATTAAAATATGGTGATATATTGATTAAAAAATGTATTTTGTATTGATTAGGAGTTTGAAGTTGAGTGGAACAGGACCAAACGACAACCGGGCTTTAATAATATAGTATAGATGTCACAAATAAACACATCTCTTTTTATATATTATTGTACATAGTACTTCGTAGACTTTGAATGTTAATTTATATAACATCATTATGTTTAATTACATCAGGAATCAATACTAATTAGGGGGTTCACTAATTGGTCCATATTTAATACATCTTTAATACATATTTTATGTTTGTTTTGGTAATTTTATTAATTAATTAATTAATTTTATTTTGTTTTGTTTTGCAAGAAATTAATTAAAAGCAGAATTGTAGAAAATAAAGGAAGGAGGTGGAATTACTTGGAGGCAAAGCAATTAGAGAAAAAATGGAATGCTTCTTGGAGAAGAAAATGAAATAGAAGGAAATATTTAGAATTCAATTTGGAAGACCTACATTATTTTCCTGGGGCTCCTCTCTTGTAGAACCTTGAACCTGTAACCTTAACTTTAGTTTTCAATAGTTAGGAGTAGAAGTAAAATACTTTTATTTTCTTGCTCTTTCAATACACTTTTTCCGTTCTTTGCATGTCTTTGGTTTGCTTCTTTAATCATGTCTAGCTAAATCTCTTACCCTGGATGAATATGAAGTTAGTTAATTATTTTTAGCATTTACGTGTTCGTATTAATTGATTCTCATAATTGTTCTTGGTGCTTAATTGTTTTGATTAACAAAGTGATTTTGATATATTATTGTTACCGAATTTATTTTTCATAGTGTATGCTTTGCTCAATGAAGTTTTGATGGGTTATTGTTAGATAATAAGTTTCATAGTATATGTTTGTTTCGTCCATTGATATTTATTTGTTGAAGAAAAATAATTGATTTTTACAGCAATTTGGATATTAATTGTAATTAATTGATGGATTCGGATTCCTACGTTTTCCATATTTATTTGATATTATTTGCTGATTAGGTTAAACAAATCTCACCTCAAACATTATTTGTGTAGTCTACCGGATTTCTTTGTTAAGGTTTGAAAGTTTTATAGTCTTTAAGGATCGATCTACAATTAACCACTATTGGTAAATTTCACTCCTTAATATTTAATTCTTTGGATTAATTTCTTATTTTTCTTTATATTGTTTTACGGATATGTGAAATGGAGAAAGGTTTGGACAAGAATATCATTAAGAGGCATGGTTGTCTCCTTCGAAATTTTTGGAAAGCACTTTTTAGTATTCCGTACCTCCTCTCTAAATATTATTTTTTTATCACAAATTTTAAAGAAATCTAAAAAAATTAAATATTCAAAAAAATCCAAGAAAGAATTAGTTAGTTATTTGTGTTGTTAAAAACAAATTTGTTGCATCATTCACATATCACATAGGAACACATCTTCTAAATTTTATTTATTATATTTTATTTGTTTTAATCTTATAATTGTGGTAATTTCGGAGGAAAGAGGTAGGTACAATTTAGATTAATTCAGGTAGTGTAGTGCATACATAGCTGTTTATTTTCTCGTTCTTTGTGCGTTTCATTCATCTAATCAATTATAAGGGTGTCACCCAGTTACAAGATAAGGTAAGGGATTTCATCACCCTTTTCATGGCCCACAAATCACTAATACATCCATCTTGCATTCCCCTTACCTTAATAAAATCAAGTAGACATTGGCCCCTAGGATTTCGCGCTCACTTAGGAAGAGAACCTAAGACAAAAATAAATCTTTAGGTATTCTTACTTTTGGTGTCTAGGAAAGTTGAGACTTACCTAGACAATTTTGATTGGTGTCTAGAAAGCGAGGTTATTTAATTGTGCTCTTTGCTTTCGGAAGATCGCAAAGAAGGCCGTCTTGCCGCCTGGCCAATCAGTTTGAATATTTCTAGATTCAAATCCAATAGTAGGTAGAACTTATTAGTTGTGACTCTTAGTATTAACTTAAAGTTAGGAGTAGGTCTATATTTTCTCTAAGTTAACATTGACATATCTTTTACATTTTTTTAAGTGTTTACTTCTATCTCTTGTCTATTACGTGCTTACTTGTAAGTCATGTCTATTCCACTTAGAGATCGTTGTTATCCCGCTCATTCCACCCAACCCTCATGCATAATCCTACCAGCAGTAAATGGAAACAAGTCTGAAATCAAAACTCATCACATTAACATGTTACCTATGTTTACTGAGGTAGAGGGAGAGGGTTTGTATGTTTTCATCCTAGAGTTTGAGGAAGTTTGTGCCCTACAGAAAATCCAACAATTGACTGATGACTCCATTAAACTGAGACATGTAGGCATATAGAAAATGCTAAAAAATGTTTATATTGTCTACCCATTAATTTTGTTTCCACATGGAAAGGATTTGTAGGTATATTTCTTAAAGAATACCAAACCATAGGGCTAACAAACTTAGGAATGAAATCAACCAATTTCAACAAAAACAAAATGAGTCTTTTTGGAAATATTTTGATAGAATTAAAAATTTGTTGTCCCAATGTCCTCAACATGGTATAGAATAATGAGGACATTGTAAAATTCTTTATGAAGCTTTAGATAGTCCAACCACTTCTTTGTTAGAGTCAATGTGTCAAGGTAAGTTCATGGATAAAAATGAGGAAGAATCTTGGCAATTTTTTTAGGAGTTAGCTGAAAAACAATGTTGTGGGAGTCAACTAGGGAACCAAGTAAGGAAATTGAAAAACCTAGCTCATCTAAGGGTATATATGTGATTGGTAATCCTATTGCAACTGAAGCTAAGTTAGCTACACTCACTATAAGACTAGAAGCCTTAGAAACCAACAACGTGTCTTCACAAGTGTCTACCTGCGCAGACTGTAACTCATCTAATTATGTTACAGAAAATTACCCTGAAATTCAACAAGTCAAAGCCATGTTTCAAGCAAGAGCTATGAATAACCCATTCTCACTCACATATAACCCTGGTTGGAAATATCACCCAAATTTCTCATGGAACCAAGGCCAATACAATCAGTATAACCAACCTGCTTTTCAAAATTCCAATCCTAGTTCATTTTCAATTCAAAATCTCAACTCATTTCATGCTCAAAACTCTGGTCCATATCCAAATTATATTTCAGTCCCTTTGAATCCTCCTAGTTTTAATGAAACAAATAAGAAATTGATTTTTTTGGAAAAGAGTATTGAGGCGCTATTGAAATCCCAAGCTAATCTAACTCAATCTCAACAGTCTTTCATGCAAACTATGACCCAAGATAGGCAGTTGTTAATTTCAATACTCAAGCCACATCTAAGCCAGAGGTCCAAATTAGTCAGTTAGCTAACACAATCAGTGAGAGAGAGAAAAACCGATTTCCTAGTCAACCTGAGCTTAATCCTAAATTTCATCTAATCCAAAAACCTCATGAAAATGTGAACTCTCTTAGGTCTGGTAACCAATTTCACAACCATGCTCGTCTCAATACTCAAGAGGAATAAAAACTCACTTCTAACCAAATTCTTTACTCTTAAATCCCAGTCTTGACGAATCTTTGACTCCCAAGTGTTCTGAAGTAGTAGTGCAATCTAGTGATCGAACCTTCCAAATCTGATGAACCACCTTCAAAACCCATCTTTGATACGTCTAGTGAAAAGGTCTTCAAACCAAAAGTCTCATTTCCTCAAAGACTCACATCAAACAAACAATCTGCTCAATTAGACAAGATTTTGGAAGTCTTTAAACAAGTCGAGATCACCATTCCTCATTTCGATGCATTTCAAAAAATTCCCTCTTATGCGAAGTGTCTAAAATATTTTGTATACTCATAAAAGAACCACTCATGTTCCTAAGAAAGCTTTTCTAACCTCTCATGTTAGTTCTATCATATTGCATCAAATCCTTGTGAAGTATAAGGATCTTGGTTGTCCTACAATCTCGTGTGTCATAGGTGATACTTTAATTGATAAAGCTTTACTTGATCTAGGAGCTAGTGTGAATCTTCTTCCATTATTTGTCTATCAAGCATTGGGTTTAGGTGAGCTTAAAAAGACTAATGTCACTCATCCGTTAGTTGATCATTATGTCAAAACTCCTAAGGGTATAGTGGAAGATGTCTTAATTAAGGTTGGTGATTTTGTCTTTCCCCTGGATTTTGTTGTTCTCGAAACCGAACCTGTCAAAAATTTCAAAAATCAAATTCCCATCATTTTGGGAAGACGATTTCTTGCTACTTCCAATGCTCTGATTAACTATACGAATGGTTCAATGAAACTTACTTTTAGAAACATGACTCTAGATCTTAATATCTCTAATGTGGGAAGTCATCCAATGATCTTTATGAATAACCTATAGGAGTTCACTTCATTGATGACTTTATTTCTTGGTCGAACTTGAGGATTAGTTTAATTGAGTCTCTTCTTGAAAACGATGTTTTGTTAGAGTCTGAGAATAATAAAGAACTTCATGAGCTATATCAAAATTTTACTTCCGAAGAGATGTTAGATGAATTGAATTCCATTTGTTCTAAACATGATACCCAGTTGGAGGATATTTGTTTTGAGCGTAGGACCGTTGTTAAGACTTCTGTAGATGAGCCACCCACACTTGATTCTGCACTATCTCTTTCAACTTTTGGTTAGTCTTTTGTAGGTCTTAATGAAACTCGTTATGTTTTTATTTCTAATGAGTTAGTCAATGACCGAAAATTTCAAGTAATCAATCTTCTTAAACAATCTAAAGAGTGTCTAATTGGTCAATGGATGATATTAGTGATATGAGTTTTATCTTGTTTCAAGATCATATATTTCTAGTGGATAATGTTGTTTTTGAGAATGTGTTTCAACAGTGTGTTTACTCTATGATAAAAGAAGTTTTTCCTCGATGTGGTATTGGTTAGTAATTTATTCTTAATTGTCTCTCATAGTCCAGTGTAGGTATGGGGAGTAACTATGTGTGAGTGTGTGTGTGTGTGGTATAGGTAATTTTGTATCTCCGCCATTCTTTATCAGGTATTCTCGTCCTTTTACTTTGTCATTTCTCTCTTATTTACATACATTGAGGACAATGCATGATTTAGGTATGGGGGAGGGTTTTAGTGGTGTAGTGTTTTAAAAATCTAAAAATCCAAAAAAAATAGAAAATTAGAAAATTCAAAAATAGAGATAATTTGAACGTAGTTAAGTAATGTTTTCTTCATGAAACTTGTGTCAAACAAATTTTTACTTAAAAGTCCAAGATGACACTTATTACACAAGGTCTTTGTTGGAAAAATTGTTTAGGGAAGTTTTTGATACTTAAGAGAGAGCTCACATGTTAAAACAATGTCGAATCAATTTTTGGTAAAAAATTAGAAAAAGAAAAAAGAAAAAAATATGAATAAACTACTTCAATACCCAAAGTTCCTCACAAATAAATACAAATTTGAGATGATGGGCAAAAGTAGATTGACTAGTCTTGTTTTGTGGCCTTTGTTACTCGAGTTGTAAGTCCGTAGGGGTATTTTGAAACCTAATGCCCTAAAACCAACTGGTTTGGGAGTCATTGACCCAAAGCTCGTTACATGGGTAACATAGAAAGCTTAAGAAAACGAACATTGTATAGTCAATAAAAAAAGGAAAAAAAAGGAAAAGAGAAAAAAATGTGAATTTTGGCTAGATACTTGTTTGGATAGAGATTGGGTCAGTTCAATATTCATTCAAAAAGAGGAAATGTACTTATTCAATTGATTCTTCAGAGACCTTTTTTCACGACAAACCTTGGGAGATTTTGCAAACGTTTGCGTCGATATTATAAGTGGATTTTGGATACATACGTCTTGGCTATTATTAGAAGAGTCTTTAAGGTATGTATTTTTCTATAAATTATTTTGTTGACACCAATGAATGTTATTGTTGCTTGAGTTGGATACTTGCTAGTGTATTTCATAGATTTTATGGGTATATCTTTTATAAACCCTTAGGAGACAACACGCCTCTGAAAGAGATCGTCTACAAGTTTAAATGGATTGTTACACCTAAATGTATGTGTGAGTCTTACGACAATGGCTAGGTTTTTATTATAATTTTTTTTATTGATTTTTCTCGAGGACAAGCAAAAGATAGGTATGAGGGTATTTGATTGATCCATATTTAATACATCTTTAATACCTGTTTTGTATTTATTTTCATAATTTTATTAATTAATTTTATTTTATTTTGTAGGAAATTAATTAAAATAAGAATTATAGTAGAAAAAGGAAAATACAAGGAAGAATGTGGAATTACTTGGAGGCAAAATATTAGAGAAAAAATGGAATGCTTGTTGGAGAAGAAAATGTAATAGAAGGAAATATTTAGAATTCAGTTTGTAATCAATATAGAAGACCTATATTATTTTCCTGGGGCTGCTCTCTTGTAGAACCTTGAACATGTAACATTAACTTTAGTGTTCAATAGTTAGAAGTAGGAGTAAAGTACTTTTATTTTCTTGCTCTTTCAATACACTTTTTCCATTCTTTGCATGTCTTATATTAGTTGCTTTGTTTGCTTCTTTAATTATGTCTAGTTAAATCTCTTACCCTAGGATGAAAATGAAGTTAGTTAATTTTTTTTAGTATTTACTTGTTCCTATTAATTGATTCTCATAATTGTTCTTGGTGCTTAATTGTTTTGATTAACAAAGTGATTTTGATATATTATTGTTACCGAATTTATTTTTCATAGCATATGCTTGCTCCATGAAGTTTTGATGAGTTATTGTTAGATAATAAGTTTCATAGTATATGCTTGTTTCGTCAATTGATATTTATTTGTTGAAGAAATAATTAATTTTTAGGGCAATTTGGATATTAATTGTAATTAATTGATGGATTTGGATTCCTACATTTTCCATATTTATTTGATCTTCTTTGGTGATTAGGTTAAACAAATCTCACCACAAACATTATTTGTCTAGTCTTCGTGATTTATTTGTTAGGGTTTGGAAGTTTCATAGTCTCCGATGATCGATCTGTGAATGCTACAATTAATTATTGTGCCTTGCAGTATTTTTTACACATCATAGAGAGTGGTTCCGGCCAGAATGAAGGAGAATATAGGCATGTTGAGGGCATTAACTTCTTGTTAATCAAGCAAATGTATATAAAATGTTATATTTTGATTTTCAATGGGCACAAAACTATTTTGGTATCCTAGCATTTAACTAACGTGTTAAATCAAGTGGAAGACCTTGCAAACTATATCAATGATTTTGACCCACAAGATCAAACTATACATGTGATGCTTCAGGCAATGTAACTAGGGTCTTATTGTACCCCAAACACTTGCTCAATATTTTATTTAATGTTGTAAGTATTATATCTTTTATAATTTTATTTTCATTTGATTATACACACATGATCTTGATATGATATTTATATAAGTTCTCTTGTTCTATGCACCACAATAAATAGTCATATATATTTTTTCCCTTTGCATATAGCATAATTTTAATTGATTAAGATGTGTGACACATAAATCTCATCGGGCAACCTAGTTTTTGGTTGGTGAGAAGCACATTAGCACGGAACGATATTTAAATTAAAAAAGAAATATTAGAATGTCATTCAATTACAACTAAAATTTCGATTTATTAACTAATTATAATTCTTCAAAAACTCTTATAGTTGTTCAAAAAAATCTTAATATCAATGCAACTAAAATTCAATTGAATACTAATGCAAATGTACATTTTCAGTTATAGAGGCATAATTGGACTCATTATTATATATATTTAAGTGCTAGTAGGCCAACATGATGTTTGCTACTTTTCTATGTACTACATTTCAGGTGATGGTTGACAATCTCACATAGTTGCTAGTAAAAGAATTTTCAAACATTTCAATGAAACTAAAAATGTAGGACTTTGGTACTATATAGATTCTTGATTTATTCTAATTGGCTACTCCGATGCAAGTTGTAAGTTAGTACAAAAAGTACAATTGACGGTGAAGAATTACTCACATAAATTTTTGATCAAATTTCCCATATGCTTTACCTAATAATAATACAAAATTAATAAAATTTTAAGATTGCTTTGATTACTGTGAGGGGATGGCCAGGTACCGTCTCTAATTGTTGGTAGATGGTGTTTACTCTTATAGCCTGTGGGGCCCTCGGTATTATATGCAAATGGTTCTATTCTGTATAAACATGTGGTTTTACATGTATATAATTTGTTTGGCCTATCGGGTCACTATTTCAGTCTTTGTTCAAAGAGTTTAAAATCATTTTGATCAATCTTGTTAATTTTTTTGAGTTATTTTAGTTATGATATGTTAAAAAAGGCGAGTCCAAGACACATAGTAATGGCAAAACGGTTGTTGCAATGTTCAAAACTACACATGCTAACAAATCATAATTTGATAACTTAATTATTTCAATAATTAATAATAATTATAATTATCATGCAAATTAAATTTGCATTTGTGGTCATCAAAAATTAAAGAATTTTATACTTCATAAAAACTTATAATTATTATACAACAATAATAATAAATCAACAATAAAATAATAGTAATAATAATATTATTCTTATTTATATTATATTTTAAATTATGTATAACATATGGCATCTCAAATGTATATGAGATATTAATTATAAGAAATATAGCCGTATTATTTTTACAAATTTTATAATGTTAGGGATATTATGTAGATCTTGAATGAAAGATTATGACAATATTGGGGATATTATAAAGATTTTATATAGGATTTTGATAATATTAAGATTTTTAATTAACTCGTCTACATCTCTTTTGCCTATATATGCACGCCCTTCTAGTTATTTTTCTATTGTAGGAAAAATTAAACACTCAGTTTTCTTCATTCACACATGTTCATGGTACTTGATTGCTGTGTTGAGTTTTGTCCATCTGCAATTGTTATCCTCCTCCCACAAATATGTAGTATACATACATCACGTACAATCATGTACACTAGCATTTGTCATCCAACAAATATATCGAGGCATTCCAGTGATGTCAACCATGGGTTCACCTCCCGTAAATAGGCAGGCTGAGCAGATGGGGAATGGCCGGCTCTGGCCAGAATGGAGGATATAGGCCTGTTGAGCAGATGGGGAATGGCTCACCGAGAAGATTAACTTCTTGTTAGGCTAAACTCAATACAAATTCAATATGAATATAAGTTAAATAATAATTATGTATGTTTAAGAGAAGATGATTATGTATATATTATTAAATTTAAAACAATATACCTGTTCGCTATATTAATTGATTAATAAATCAGTTAATTAAAAGCTCTATGAAACATCTATAAGTTTTAAGTGTTCTTTATCCAATGTCATATCATTACTGAAAAGCTATTATGAAATAAAATTTTGGATTGTCAAGTTTAATTGCACTTACATTGTCTTGAAGTTCTTTCTTTCTCAATGTTGGGTTAATCCACTTTTTTCATACAGCATTAATTTTAATTGATTAAGAAGTGTAACAAATAAATCTCATTGGGCAAGCTAGTTAATTTTTGGATGGAGAGAAGCACATTAGCACCAAACAATATAAATTAAAAAAGAAATATTATAATGTCATTCAATGACAAGAGTAAAACATAGAATAATAACAGTTGTACCTTGGAAGTAAACATTTTATAAAGTCATACATCTTTAAGAAAGGATGTTTAAATTAACTACGACTTATTGGAAAGTCACATAATACCAAAACGTAAATGCACTATCTTACTTGTTTAATCAAAAAATATTGATTTCCACATATTCAAATACCTTGGGAATGTCCTTTCAAGCCACTATGGACCTTTTAATTGTGAAACCTTTGTAAGATTAAAGTTATTTATATCCAATTGTCATATCTTCTGGATTCCCAAGTTTAATTTCTTCTACATTATCTTGAACTTTTTGGTTTCTCACGGTTGTGTTAATCCACGTCCCACATCATAATATTATTGAAAAAAAAGTGTAGCACCTAAATCTCATCATGTAAGTTTATTTCTTTGAAATGAAAGAGGCTCCATAACACCCAAATAATATGAATCAGGAATGAAAAATGAGCCTTAAAATTTTTATTTTTATTTATATTTTAACCTTCAATTCAAAAAAAATGTAAGAAAAGTGTTCGAACAATCAACTTCAAACGTTACACCCAATATAATAAAATTTAATCTAAAATCATCCCTTCATAACCCTAGTAAAGTAAACCAACCCAACATAACTCATCCTTGTTTAATCTTATATCCAAACACACCATTAAAAAACAAAATCAAATGTATACAAGATGTACAAGATATATGATATGGGATATTTTGAGATATTGATAATATAATTTTTTCTTAAATACAAGATAATGAGATATTATATTTATTTTATACTTTTTGTATATATATTGAAAACTTTTTGGTACACCTCTATCTATATTATATACGTAGCTCTCTAGCATGTTTTCCCAACGTTTTTAACTTCTCTATTTTTGCTTCATCGTATAGTCTTCAAATTACATTCTTGTAATCTCTGTTTACTCGTTGTATAAGTTTGGATAATGAGCTGATACTATTGCGTACCCCAGCATATTCATCCAACGGTTTTGACTATTGGCCATAAACATAGATATAAAAACTTTTATAGCCATAACAAATTGTTGGATGACATATGCTAGTTTACGCTATAGTATGCCTATAAAATTTGAGCTCGATTTACGTAAATAAATTTGTAGCAACATGTACATATGTTTTGACAAGATTTTTTTTGCTAACAGGCCCCGCAAGAACAGATTGATCAATACTACAATCATGAAATAAATTATCGGCCCATCCCCTTCAATAGCTAACTAATAAACAAGTTAACCTAGGATTTGGTTAAAACCTACTCCTTTTAAGACTTGATTAATTGAATGTTTCGGTTTCTAGATGAGGTTGCAAGCCCCTCGTAGTACCTTGCATGTTGTAAAGATTATATTTTAGTCCTTCGCATGTTTCTCTTTGGAGCTTTTAATTTGATGCTTCTATTTTCTCATGCATGTTGCTTTGGGCTGCTTTTGATCCACCAGTTCTTGCTTACATAACTTACGGAGACAATAAACTCATATACTTCATCATATCATGAATAATTGCATGTCAAGACGTAACATGAATAATCATGTGTGTTTTATATATACTAACTGGATCTTTTAGGATACACCACTAGTTTGAATAACCGTGGATTTGTCATGATAAAACCTTAAACACTATTATTGCAGCGTGACGGTCTTAGAGCATGGGTCCTTAACGATTACAAAGCCCTTCACACATAGTTTTAGGACATCATTATTTGAACAATTTGAATTCAAAAATACCATTATTTAGAGAGGGTATTTTTACTTACCGGTGAGTAATGTGTTTGGATGTATAGAGGTTTGCCATGTTAATGATTCCATTAGACACATCTGAGGCTCACATTTGGGAAGCTTCTACCAAGATATACCCTCAATATGTCTTCATATAAATCTTAAATTGCTCGGATCATGTGAATCGAAGATAGGTGCCTCATTGGCTATGTATAAATAAATGGAACCTCAATACCTCCTGATATGTGAGTAAATGAATGCAACTTCAGTAGCCGGTTTTAGATACCTCCTAAGACATGACTAAATGAATATTAATATAGTCGACCTAATCTACAACTTTCAAACCTAAATTTAGATAATTAAAATACATTTAAGAAAATTAAAATTCACCTACATAAGACTTATAATAATAAACTAGAATATTAATTTATAACTTTTTCTAACCATAATAAAACTCTATAATATGATACTACAATGGTAAATTAAATTAAAATTCTACTACATATAAAAAAAATGTATATGTATAACAAAATTAAGGAGAGAAACCATAATATTTCTAATTATATATTGATGATACAGATAAGAAAGCTAGTAATCACATGCACGCACTCAATAAATCATCAAGACAATAATATAGTTGATGGTGAACTTTTGAAAAAATTAATGAAATGCTAGATGAGACAAATAAGTTGGTAAATATTTTAAATGAATCAAGATAGATTCAACGAAGAAAATATTGTGGCCACAATGATTGTGATGAAGGCATCTACATCATCTAGAAAGGGAGAATCACAAAACACCATAGAATGAAGTAACAACTATAATAGTGGGTGAGCAAGATATTGTTATTCCTAAAAGGGTTATCATGGGGAGATTTATTATGAGGATTAGAATATAGGCCAACCAAAGAAAGGGATAAGAGGAATGAAATTCTATTCATGTAATTTATGTTTCATCCACATGGTGTTTTAAGAACTTAATTAAAAGAAAATTAATTTAGATATGGTACCATATAACACATGTGATGGTTAGACCAAGTCTCGCGCTAGGTTTCCTATTCATGTCACCAATAGGTAACCTATGTTTCCTA
This sequence comes from Oenanthe sinensis, assembly GCA_028671895.1. Taxonomy (NCBI): domain Eukaryota; kingdom Viridiplantae; phylum Streptophyta; class Magnoliopsida; order Apiales; family Apiaceae; genus Oenanthe; species Oenanthe sinensis. The sequence continues at coordinate 11,246,714 of CM053798.1, read as the reverse complement.
TATCTTTAAGGGCTAGTAGGCCAACATGATGTTTGCTACTTGTCTATGTACTACATTTAAGGTGATGGTAGAGAGTCTGACTTAGTTGCTAGTAAAATAATTTTAAAATATTTCAATGGAACAAAAAAATTAGGACTTTCGTACTATATAGATTCCCGATTTGATTTAATTGGCAAGTTGTAAGGTACATAGAAAAAGTACAATTGGTGGTGAAGAATTACCTACAAAAATTTTTGATCAAATTGCCCATATGCTTTACCTAATAATAATATAAAATTATCAATATTTTAAGATCAAGTAGTTTTGATTACTGCGAGGGGAAGACGAGGAATTGTCTCTAATTGTGGCTAGATGGTGTTTGCTCTTTTTGCCATGGGGCAATTCGTATTATTTCAAGCCATGGGGCCATTCATATTATTTAATTTCAAATGGTTGTGTTATGTATAAACCGTTGAGTAACCAACTAATCTAAAATCTTATTATGTATAAACTCTTGAGTAACAAATTTAACATAAATTTTATTATTAATATTGACTTAAATAGTTGAAATATGTATAGTTTTACATGAATATAATTAGTTTAATATTGTTGTTAAAAATATAAATAAATGTTACATAAAGATTATTGGTTGCATATATAAACCTTATAATGTTATAATTTTTTTAATAATAATTCAATTCAATAATAAAAGGTATTTCTTTAAAATAATAATAATAATAATAATATGATAGATCAACAAAGCTAAAATTTATATGGCACAACATCCTTTTCATGATTTGTTAAAATATATATGCATGATTGACCATTATCAATGAATCAATTTCATATAAATCCTCTAAATATATCTAAACATTAAAAATATGAAGCTCTTGTTAGTATTGGTGTCCTAGAGACAATACTTTTGATGTTTTATTGAAAACAATTAAGGATTATGTTTTATGTGATTATTTAATTATTATTTATTATGTCTTTATTTACTGCGTTATAAATTGAAAGGATAATAAATGTCCTTGGAATATTAATACGTGTTACGGATCAAAAACGAGGTTTTTTAATACGTAATTAATGCTAGGGTTTGGGGGAGCTTCGAGCTTTAATGGCTGCACTAACGTTTCGTGACTAACTCGGGTCCTCGTTAACTGCCTACGTATCTCTGTAATGTTTAGAGAATCAAGCCAAAACGTAGTTCTAATGTTGAGGGGTTAGGCCCTTTATATAGGCGCATGGAGGCCTTGGAATCATATTAGAATTAGGAGACTTGGTGGCCAAGTCTCCTAGTGTCAAGGTTGTCTAAAACCTCTTAAGAGTGAGAGCCCTCATTGGACTCTAGCAGGTGATGTTTATCTTCGAGATTGGGCTTCTAGAGCCTTCCACAGATGAGGGGTCTCGTAGGACTCTTCCCATGTTTGGGTTTCTAGATCCTTCTAGGATGAAGGCCTTCAATAAGGCTTTTTGGGCATTTACTGAGCCTTTATTAATTAATTACGAAATTAATTAATAACAAAGGCTTAACGGGCCTATGGCTTCAATAGAGCTTATGGGCTGGACTTACAAATCCAGTTGATCCTTGGATTTATTTTCCTAATCCATTTTGAGGGCACAAGCCTTTGGACCATAACAGGTCTAATTAATGAAATAATAAATGCTATATTTATTATTTCCTCAGGGTTATTTTTGCCCATATCATTTGCCCCCCAACTTTTGGGAAAACTTCGTGAGTTTTCGTAAAAGTTTTACAAAGGGTCTTTAGTGCATTATCGGGCTTTTGACTCGTTTCAGTCAATTTTATCTTGACTTTCGGACTTAGGCCTTCTATTATTAATTCTTTTAAAGAATCAATATTATATAAATCGGTCCCCAAAGGACTCTTACTCGTAGCTAATTTACCAAAGATGATTTTTGCATTTCTACCCAAATTCGACTAGGATTGAGGTCGATTTTCGACCTCAATTACCCTCCAGGTCGAACTGATAGCTTGAGGTCGAATTCGACCTGGATCGAGCTCGAATAGGACTCCAAACTAGCTTGAAGTCGAAATTCCTGGTTGAGGTCGATTTCGACTTCGATTGGAGTCGATTGAAGGCTTCAAAAATACTTGGAGTCGAAATCTGCGATCGAGGTCGATTTTGACTTTGATTGGAGTCGATTTATGGTTCAAAAACCCTTGAAGTCGAAGTTTTATATCGAGGTCGATTTCGACTTTGTTTGGAGTCGAATTAGACTTCAAATAGCCTTCAAGTTGAAATTCCTTGATGGCCACATGGCTTTATATATTTCGGCTTGGGTCGAAGTCGAATTAGGCTTCAAATAGCCTTGAAGTCGAAATTTCTGGGGGCCTCATGGCTCCGTAATTTTCGACTTGGAATGAAGTCGATCTAGGTTTCAAAAACCTTCTAAGTCGAAATATTGTTTGAAGTCAATTTCGACTTCGATTGAAGTCGAATTAGGCCTCAAATATCCTTGAGGTCGAAATTCCTGGGAGCCTCTTGGCTTTGTAATTTTCGACTAGGAATGAAGTCGAATTAGACCTCAAAATTCTTTGAGGCCGAAATCTCTGAGGACCTCATGGCTTTATCTTCGTTTCGACCTCGATTGAGGTCGAACTATACTTAAAATGTACATCCATGTCGATTAGCAATTGAGGTCGATTGGCCTCAAGGCTTTGGCTTTATTTCGACCTCGATTGAGGTCGAATTTCATGATTATCTTCAATTTTCATGATTTTGTATCACCCACAGGTACTTCTGTGTTTTTCCCAAATATTTTAGGGATCATATGGTGCTCGCATGTATTTTTCATAATTTTCCTAATATATCAGGAATTTTTGTGTACCCACGGGTATTTTTCATAATTTTTCCTAATATTTTAGGAATTTTTGTGTACCCACGGGTATTTTTTCTAATAATTTAGAAATTATTTGTATACCCACAGGTATTTTTCTCAATTATTCCTAATAATTTAGGAATTTTTATGTACCCACGGGTATTTTTCTGAATTATTCCTAATAATTTAGGAATTATTTGTGTACCCACAAGTATTTTCCTAATAATTTAGGAATTTTTTATGTACTCACGGGTATTTTTCCTAATAATTTAGGAATTCTTTATGTACCCACGGGTATTTTTCTGAATTATTCCAAATAATTTAGGGATTTTTATGTACCCACGGGTATTTTTCTCAATTATTCCTAATAATTTAGGAATTTTTTATGTACTCACGGGTATTTTTCTTAATTATTGCTAACAATTTAGGAATTTTTTATGTACCCGCGGGTATTTTTCTGAATTATTCCTAATAATTTAGGAATTTTTATGTACCCACAGGTATTTTTCTCAATTATTCCTAATAATTTAGGAATTTTTTATGTACCCACGGGTATTTTTCTTAATTATTCCTAATAATTTAGGAATTTTTTATGTACCCACGGGTATTTTTCTGAATTATTCCTAATAATTTAGGAATTTTTATGTACTCACAGGTATTTTTCTAAATTATTCCTAATAATTTAGGAATTTTTTATGTACCCACGGGTATTTTTCTCAATTATTCCTAATAATTTAGGAATTTTTTATGTACCCACGGGTATTTCTCTGAATTATTCCTAATAATTTAGGAATTTTTTATGTAATTTTTCCATCAGGGATCAACTTGTAATTTTACACAGTTTGATTTGTTAGTTTACAAACTTCAAGGGAGAAATCGTCAACTTTCAAACTTCAAGGGAGAATTCGTAAATTTCTAAACTTTAGGGGGATAATCGTCAGTTTTCAAACTTCAGGGGGATAATCGTAAGTTTTCAAACTTCAGGGGAATAATCGTAAGTTTCCAAACTTCAGGGGGATACTCGTAAATTGTGCTAAACTTCGGTGATCATTTAGCAGTTTGGCCACCCAAGTGACTTTCTCTCTCCTCCGACCTCATTTGAGGTCGAATTATCAGTCATTTTTTCTTCCAAGTCGAGCAACTCTTGAGGTCGTCATTCGGCCTCATTTGAGGTCGATCAATATTTTTTTTTTTTTTTTTGCACTTCAATTTTTTCCAAATATCATTAATAAATAATAATATTTATTTTGAAATAATAGGATTTCGAATTTGGAAGTGTCCCACTCGGATAAAATTTTATTCGAATAAAGTCCAACTCGGATATTATTATTATTATTATAATAATTTCTATTTTTACCCAATTAATTTTTGGATAAATATTTTCTTGATTCAGAAGTGTCCTACTCGGATAAAATGAGGTGTCCCACTCGGATAAATTTTATTCAAATAAAGTCCAACCCGGATATTATTTATATTAATACCCAATTAATTTTCAAGTACCTTTCTCTCTCCTCCGACCTCATTTGAGGTCGAATTAACAGCGGATTTTGTCTCCAGGTCGAAGCCATTTCGAGGTCGATTTTCGACCTCATTTTCAGCTCGAATTTTTTTTTTTTTTCAAATTTTTCCAAATATCATTAATAAATAATAATATTTATTTTGGAATAATTTGATTTCGAATTTGGAAGTGTCCCACTCGGATAAAATTTTATTCAAGTAAAGTCCAACCCGGATATTATTATTATTATTAAATAATAATAATTTATATTCTTGTAGACCTGGATTGAGGGGTCTCATGTCTCATTTGACTGATTTGAGGGGCCTCGTGTCTCACTTGGCTGACTTGAGGGGTTTCAAACCTCACTTGTCATACTTGAAGGGTCTCAAACTTCGTCTGACTGACTTGAGGGGTTTCAAACCTCATTTGAGCTGTAGGTCAAATAGACCTGGATTGAGGTCTAATAATCCTCAATTTCAAGCCCAGGTCGAATTTGACTAGCTTGAGGGTCTCATGCCTCATTTGAGCGACTTGAGGGGTCTCAAACCTCGCTTGACAGACTTGAAGGGTTTCAAACCTCGTCTGACTGACTTGAGGGGTTTCAAACCTTGTTTGAGCTGTAGGTCAAATAGATCTTGATTGAGGTCTAATAAACCTCAATTTCAAGCCCAGGTCGAATTTGATTAGTTTGAGGGGCCTCAGGCCTCGTTTGAGTGACTTGAGGGGTCTCAAACCTCGTTTGACAGACTTGAAGGGTTTCAAACCTCGTCTGACTGACTTGAGGGGTGTCAGACCTCGTTTGAGCTGTAGGTCAAATAGACCTGGATTGAGGTATAATAAACCTCAATTTCAAGCCCATGTCGAATTTGATTAGCTTGAGGGGCCTCAGGCCTCGTTAGACTTGAGTGGTCTCAAACCTCGTTTGACAGACTTGAAGGGTTTCAAACCTCGTCTGACTGACTTGAGGGGTGTCAGACCTCGTTTGAGCTGTAGGTCAAATAGACCTGGATTGAGGTCTAATAAACCTCAATTTCAAGCCCAGGTCGAATTTGGCTTCCAAGGGGCTGAATTGAGGTCGATGTGTCCTTCAAGGTTTGACCTCCCATAGACCTGGACCGTGGTCAATGAGCCCTACAGGGTTCGACACTGAGATTGTTTTCGACCTCGTTTGGAGTCGAATCAGGCCTCAAAATCCTTTGAGGTCGAGATGTCTTGGGGCCTCATGGCTCTGTAATCTTCGACTTGGAATTAGGTCGATGAGCCCTACAGGGTTTGACCTCCCATCGACCTGGACCGAGGTCGATGAGCCCTACAGGGTTTGACCTCCCATCTACTTGGAATGAGGTCGAACTAACACTTATTTTTCCTTTCAGGTCAAAATGTCTTACTGAGATTGTTTTCGACCTCGTTTAAAGTCGAATTAGGCCTCAAAATCCTTTGAGGTCGAAATGTCTTGGGGCCTCATGGCTCTATAATCTTCGATTTGAAATCAGGTCGGTGAGGCCTACAGGGTTTGACCTCCCATCGACTTGGAATGAGGTCGAACTGTACTCCCAAGGGGCTGGTCTGTCAAGACCTCAATGTCGTGTGCCTAAGAGTATAGACGTAGCTTTTTCGTTTACTACTCGTGTTGGCCATGCATGGCTTTTATCTTTTATTCTCGTACCTTTAACCCCTTCAGTACTCGGCACTTTTATTACGTTCATGCATTCTCTTTTGCATTTTTACGTTATGTGCATTGGTACAAAGTTGTTTTCGTGTTTAATAATAACATAACAAAAGAGTTCAATGATGCTAAATAAACTTTTATTAAAATATCTTGAAGTATATCTTTAAGTCAAAGAGGGTTCCACCCTTACATAATAACAAGTTATTTCCCACTTGGGGTAACAACTTCTTGGTTCCTAGTGGTTCCATAGAACCTTATTTCTACTTAATAATCCTTCTAAATATAACTCTTGAAGGAGTTGTCTACTACTTTCACGTATCTGCACCTTCGATCGGGAGTACTTGCCCCCCGACTCCGTCGGACCTTAACGAGGCTACATAACATCTCCTTACCATCTTCTGGTCTCCTTTCTCCTCACCAACTCCATTCTTAGTTGGAAATTTAAGTTTGAGGTGGTAAGTTGAGGCAACAGCCTTAAACGCATGCATCCCTGTTCGTCCGAGGATCCCATTATAAGAGGACACAGCCTTGATCACGAGGAAGTTCAACACTTGAGTGGAATCATGGGGCTCCTTCCCTATAGTCACAGACAATCGAATTGTTCCCTCTACCTTAGACTCGACTCCATTGAACCCGTATACAGGAATGTCAGAGGGAGTCAGTTGAGGGTCGGTGTACCCCATTTTGAGATATGCATCATGAAATAGGATGTCTACTGAAGCTCCACTATCCACCAGGATTCGTTTCACCGAAGAGTTGCCTATCACAGGTATTATGACCAACGGGTCATCATGGGGGAAGTTCACCCCTTTCAAATCAGAATCATCAAAAGAAATTGATATCTCACTCCTTGCACTCTTTGGTGCTTCCCCCACAAGTTGTAGAACTTGCCGGGCATAAGCCTTTCTCGAGTTATTTGAAGTCCCGACCGCTGTTGGACCTCCAGAGATCACGTTTATTACTGGGCCTCGAGGCTGTATCTTCTTATCACGATCATCATAATCTCTTCGTTGTTCATTATAGTGTCGATTATCATTGTTGTTTCTATCATCTTCTTTGATAAACTTTCTGAGTTTTCCCCTTCCGATCAAGAATTCAATCTCATCTTTCAACTGTCTACAATTATCTGTGTCATGTCCAACATCCTTGTGAAACTTGCAATACAAATTCGGATTCCTCTTCTTAGGATCAGTCCTTAGTGGCTTTGGCCATTGAAGTTCTCTATCTTTCTCAATGTCCAACAGGATCTCACTTCTTGGTGAGTTTAGCCTTGCATACTCAGTGAACCTAGGCCCTTGGCCAACCGTTCTCGAGGTATAGTCAGAGTCTTTGTTGGTTCTAGGAGACTTATCCTCAACATCATACTCATCCTCGACATCATACTAATCTTGCTTACGCTTTTTGCTACCTCACTCGTTTCTGAACGAGTTGGTAGTCTTCTTCAAGCTTTCCTCAGCCTTGATATATTTTCCAGCTCTCTCTTGGAGCTCATTCATACTTTCTGGTGCCCTCTTGGCTAAAGACCTCCTGAAGTTCTCATCTGAGGTTCCTTGTTGTAGGGCTATCATAGCTACATTCTGGTCTAGATCAGGGACCTTCACGGCCTCCTTCGTGAATCTGTTCATATAGTCCCTCAGGGATTCATTCTTTCCCTGATACATATTCATTAGTGAAGCTGAGCTCTTCTCATGAGTCTTGCTGCTGATAAACTGACCAACAAAGGCCCTGCTTAGATCTTTGAATGACCCAACAGAGTTAGGGGGTAGACGACTAAACCACCTTTGAGCCATACCACTCAGGGTTTGAGGGAACACCCTACACTTGATGGCGTCATTGACAGGTTGCAGCAGCAGTGCATTAGAGAATGTGAGAACATGATTTGAGGGATCTCCCGTTCCATCATAGGCCTTGATTGTAGGCATCTTAAACTTCCTTGATATCTTCTCCTTCATAATATTTTCTGTGAAGGGGGGTGTGGGATCATCAGGATCTCCAAGTGGCAGTAAGTCTTGGGGGTCAGCCCTAACATGACTTGTCTTTGTTTGCCTCCTTGTCAGGGGCTCATCTAGATCTATCACATATGCATTCCTTGTTGATCCTCCAGTCCCCTCAGCTCTCGGGCGTTGTTGCCTTGCTAGCTCCCTTTCCAGGTCTTTCCTTAGTCGTTGAGCTTCAGCCTCATGGGCTCGTATCATCTCTTGTAGGTTTGTGGAGTCATTGTTTTGAGGCCCTCGGGGCTGGGTACTCCTCCCTTGAAGGGGTTCCTTTCTAGGTCGCCTCCTTTTAGTATTAACGTCCTCATCAGTCGTTTCATCATCATTCGAGTAGGGTCCAGAAAAATCTTGATTCCCCCAACGTGAGCTATGTGGGGGCAGCAACCCTTGCTCATAAGAGGGCACATAGTTAGGTGGAAGCCCATATTGAGGGTTGCTAGGCAACACCGTAGTGGAGACCTGCAAAGGGAGAGGAGCAATAAAAGTAGTATTGAGGGATGGAATTACCTGGAGTGGAGGGACAGAGGCATGGATTGACATGTCAGGATCGGAAGGATGAACAATGACGCTCAGGGGTCCCGTACGACGGGTGCTTATTTCAGGGTCCTCAACAGAGGTGGTTGGGACAACAGCTCCTTGTTCCTGAGTTACGGTAAGAGTAACGTTAGTGTCAACAGTGGTGTCAGGGATCTCTCCTTCGAGGGTGCTCGCGGTACTTCTTGTTCTTGCCATGGTTGCTATTCTCTTCCCACAGACGGCGCCAAATGTTACGGATCAAAAACGAGGTGTTTTTAATACGTAATTAATGCTAGGGTTTGGGGGAGCTTCGAGCTTTAATGGCTGCACTAACGTTTCGTGACTAACTCGGGTCCTCGTTAACTTCCTACGTATCTCTGTAATATTTAGAGAATTAAGCCAAAACGTAGTTCTAATGTTGAGGGGTTAGGCCCTTTATATAGGCGCATGGAGGCCTTGGAATCAGATTAGAATTAGGAGACTTGGTGGCCAAGTCTCCTAGTGTCAAGGTTGTCTAAAACCTCTTAAGAGTGAGAGCCCTCATTGGACTCTAGCAGGTGATGTTTATCTTCGAGATTGGGCTTCTAGAGCCTTCCACAGATGAGGGGTCTCGTAGGACTCTTCCCATGTTTGGGTTTCTAGATCCTTCTAGGATGAAGGCCTTCAATAAGGCTTTTTGGGCCTTTACTGAGCCTTTATTAATTAATTACGAAATTAATTAATAACAAAGGCTTAACGGGCCTATGGCTTCAATAGAGCTTATGGGCTGGACTTACAAATCCAGTTGATCCTTGGATTTATTTTCCTAATCCGTTTTGAGGGCACAAGCCTTTGGACCATAACAGGTCTAATTAATGAAATAATAAATGCTATATTTATTATTTCCTCGGGGTTATTTTTGCCCATATCAATACGTAATATATATCTTTAAGTATGTGACTTAAAAATGAGATTATATGAATAGTATTTTATTCCTAAAATTCCCTAGTCAAGTATTATTATTTAAGGACAATAATAATGCAATAAGACTAGTATGTTTGTTGACGGATGACCACATCTCATTGGTCATAGGTATGGTGATACTAAAGTCAAGAACATAAGTGTATGTATCAATACATGACACTGGAAAGACCCGCCGTGAGATTCTACATGTTAATAAGTGTCATAAGAAATCTCACTGTGATAATGATGTAATGATCCTCTGACATGAAATCATTATATTTCTATACGAGAATTAATATACTTTGATTACACTCAAAGTTATCTTTAACCGGGTAATGATAAAGGTTTACATTGGGTATGCTATGAATCGTATGAGGAATATGAATGATAGATATAGGATTTAACCCTCCAATTTTAGGAGTGATATTATTGGCCTCTTGATTGAGTGAGACTATGAAATGCATGGTCATGCTCAAATATTGATTTGTTTAAATAGTCTACTCATTGATCAAGGAAATCGAGATTAAACGTTGAAGAGGATGACACTATACATGTCTCGAGTTTGATCTATAATATAAGGTTAAAGGGATTATCTTACATGGAACATTATTCACGAAAGGTTTAATTGAATCACCAATTATTATTGTTACTTGGGTAACAATGATGTATTACTAGATGCCGCTCATTGTTTATAATTTTATTATTAAATAATAAAATTATTGCCAACGTAATAATAACCTAAAGGGTCACACATAAAGAACGTCAAAACGGAGGTTTATTTAAATTACGAATTTAAATATATTATTGTTTATTCGAATTTAATTATTAAATTAATTAAGTGGGACTTGATTAATTATATTAGAATTCAGATTTAATAATAATAATAACCCAAAGTCATAATGGGTTTTGGAAACCACATGGATTAGGGTTAGGCCCAAAATCTCTCTCTCCCCTATATATACATAATGATGTATAGTATTAGGGTTTAATCATCAAATTTCGTTTTTAGAGAAAAACCCTAGCTGCTCAACATCAAGAGAAGCTAGAGAAAGAGAGAGAGAGAGAAACAAACAATTCGGCTAGTACCGACTCCGGTGATCGTAGGACGATCGGGCGTTCATGTGGACTTCTTTAGAGAGCAAATCTTTGCAACAAAGGACTTCTGTGATTCATCTTTCTAGACCTCCATTAAACAGCATACGAAAGCTTTATTAAGGTACAGACTTCTTCACCATAATCATCCAACGTTATACATGGATCCTGCGATTGGGTTTCGATTTTTTTTATTATTTTTACGTTAATTCCGCTGTGTTTTCATGCCCGAAACCTTTCAATGGCATCAGAGCTACGTGTATAATGGGATGATTTGGTTATGTGTTTAACAGTTTTTCGATGTATGTAAACATATATATGATATGTCATGACTATATATTGATATATATGTTTTATATGATTTTGAATATATGATATTCATGTGTTGTATAATCATGGGATGATTGTGTGTATTGCTGTATGTATATGATACATGTTTGTTCTTGTTATGGAAATCGTATTCGATACGAATTCTGAAACGGCTTCGGTAGATTTTCTGAAATCTGTGTCGTGTCTCCGATTTTCGCAAACGATATGTGTTTTCTGACTGGAATCGTATCACTGAGAAATACTGACTTTGTCAGCTTCTCGCCTGTAAGCCGTTTGACGACGTTACAGGCTCCGAAACGGTGATTTATTATTTTCTGAAATTTATTTGATTTTCTGAAATTTTGAAATTTATTATATATGATTATATGATATGTTTATATAATCTGAGATATATTACATGTGTTATGTGATAACATGGTGGATGGTTATGGCCTAAAGACCCATAGGATAGTGGTTTTGTTTTATGGTTTTGGTTTCTAAATACGACTTGCATGTCGTTTATTCATTGTAATTGTTAATCTCGAATGTAACTCGAGTTCTTCTTGTAATTTCATTAGAATAGATTTATTTATTATTCAATGTAATTGTTCAATGGAGACTTGGAAGCAAGGAAGCTAGGAGGCAATCCAGATGATGGAGCAATGAAGAAGATAAAGACATGTAATAGTGTAGTATTTGAAACCACCATAGACTGACCTTGATAATTCCATTAGCTTGGAAATATCACATAGGATGGGGCCATAACCAAACACGTTTAATTTATACACAATACATATATGTATATGAACGCATGTGTAGATATGTATGTGTTGGAATGATGTATGTATTAGATACGACACCCATGTCATGTCTGCTTAAGAAAGATAAAATCTGTAACGATTCAAGATTTGAAAATTAACAAACGATCATGAGATTCTTGTGTTTATGAAATATGGATTTTTAAAACACGGAATTAAATATTGATTTTTGATATCTATATCTGGGATTTTCTGACAAAAACGGATATGCGTATTCGTAAGGCTGATGGGTTTTAAGTGTGACCACTGGTATCCTCCATCTACCTGGGAAATGAACAATTTAAGATGTCAATTTGAAATATTTGGTTCAAGGAAAAATTGAGGATCTCTTTATGATGTGATCATGATCGTTATAAATTTTCTAAACCCCTTAACAAAATATTAAGTTTTACTCGGATGCTTTCCAATGAATGAACACTCATCAAATCCTAGATCGATTAGGGGAAGGACTGTCAGTGGCAGGGGACTCCTATCTATCGTGGTGAGATGCGACGAATGTAAACGATTATATTCGGCCGTTGTATCATTGGGTCTAACTTAACTGAGTCGTCATAATAAGGTGAAAATAAACGGTTATATTCAACCATTATGAACTTAGAAGCATAGAGTTTGGTTAAAAGTCTATTAGATAGATAAGATCAATCGTTGTTCACCAAACTATCCAAGAATTATATATGATATAATTGACAACTGTTGTCTACCTAAAAAATCATTTTTTAAGGACTTCCAGTGGTTGACTTAGGACATGACGAAATATGGATCTTGGCTCACTAGAAAGAATTATGGGATATACTTTCCAAATTAATAGTAAGGGATATTAATTTGATAAAAATAGTGGGAGATATATTATGAATATATCATAATCATTTGAACATAATAAATAACTCAGACAATCTAATGTTTATTTTATGCATTTTAAACATTATAGATATTTAAATGGCAAACAATACAAATACTTTCTCCGTACGAGCAACCCTTGAGAAGGACAAGCTAACAGGAACTAACTTCCTGGATTGGTATAGGAATTTGAGGATTGTCCTCAGGCAAGAGCGTAAGCTCCATGTCATTGAAATTCTTTCACCTTCTCCTCCTGCTGAGAATGCAATTCGCGTTCAGCAAAATGCTTATCAGAAGCATATTGATGATGTGAATGATATTGCATGTCTCATGCTGGCAACCATGAGTGCTGAGCTTCAAAAACAACATGAGCATATGGATGCTTATGAGATGATTGAACACCTTCAAAGAATTTTTGAGGGACAAGCTCGTCAAGAAAGGTTCGACACGAGCAAAGAACTGTATTCTTGCAAACAGGGAGAGAGTGAACCTGTTCAACCACATGTTCTAAAGATGATAGGTTATATTGAGTATCTTGATACTTTGGGTTTCCCGATTGGTTTGGAAGCTCAGATTGACTTAATCTTGCAATCTTTAAACCGCAACTATACTCATTTTGTTATGAACTACAATATGAATGAGATAGACAAAACACCCACTGAATTGTTGGCCATGTTACGAACTACTGAAACCAACATGAAAAGGATGAACTTGCTGCCATGTTAATGATAGATAACAAAGGTAAGGCTAATAGGAAAGGCAAATGGAAGGGAAAGAAGAAGATTAGATCTGCTTCTGGTCCCAAGCCAAAGGCTAATCCCAAACAGACTTTAAAGCCTAAGGGTGTTGTTGCAAAGGGTGATTGTCACTACTATGGTAAACCAGGTCATTGGAAGAGAAACTGTCATGCTTATTTGGAGGATCTGAAGAAGAAGAAGGCTGGTCAAGCTTCTGATTCAGGTATTTATATTATAGAGGTCAATTTGTCAACTTCTACATCATGGGTATTGGATACTGGATGTGGTTCTTACATTTGTATAAATGTACATGAACTACAAAGGAGTAGGACTTTGGCTAAAGGAGAGGTCGACCTACGAGTTGGCAATGGAGCAAAGGTTGATGTTTTAGCTGTAGGGACTTATTATTTATCATTGCCCACTGGGCTTATTTTAGAACTTGAGAACTGTTTTTACGTGCCTGCAATTTGCAGAAACATTATTTCGATTTCTTGTTTAGACAAGAAAGGTTTTGCATTTTAATTCAGAACAATAGTTGTTCCTTTTCTTTGAATAATGTTACCTATGGGGTTGCACGTTTATTTAACGGTTTATATGTTCTTGATTTAGACACTCCTATCTATAATGTGAATAACAAACGTCTTAAAATAAATGACTCAAATCAAACATACCTCTGGCACTGTCGTTTAGGCCATATAAATGAGAAGCGCATTTCCAAGTTACATAAGGATGGATACTTGGATAAGTTTGACTTTGAATCATACGAAGCATGTGAACCTTGTCTCATTGGAAAAATGACTAAATCTCCTTTTACTGGACAAGGTGAAAGGGCCACTGAACGATTAGAACTTATACATAGTGATGTATGTGGTCCTATGCGTACTATGACAAGAGGTGGCTTTTACTACTTTATCACGTTTACTGATAATTTCAGTAGATATGTGTATATTATGAAGAACAAATCCGATTCTTTTGAAAAGTTCAAAGAAACAAAGCTGAAGTAGAAAAGCAAACTGGCGGAAGTATTAAGACTCTACGATCTGATCGTGGAGGTGAATACTTAAGCCATGAATTTAAGAGTTTATTAAAAGAGTGTGGTATTGTATCACAATTCACTCCTCCCGGAACACCACAATGGAATGGAGTTTCTGAAAGGAGGAATCGTACTTTGTTGGACATGGTACGATCGATGATGAGTCATGCAGATCTTTCAATTAGTTTCTGGGGCTACGCCCTGGAGACGGCTGCTTATACACTTAACCGAGTTCCTACTAAAACGGTTCAGAAGACTCCATATGAGATATGGACTAAGAAATGTCATAGCATGTCATTTATGAAAATATGGGGATGTGAAGCGTTTGTGAAACGTTTAACTTCTGACAAGCTAGGACCTAAATCAGACAAATATAATTTTGTGGGATACCCAATTGAAAAAAGGGTTATTCATTCTATAATCCTTCCGAGAACAAAGTGTTTGTAGCTCGAACTACAGTTTCTCTTGAAAGAGAAATGTTTTCGAAGAAAAACAGTGGGAGGATAATAGATCTCGATGAAGTTCGAGGCCCACAAGATAACATTGAACCAATGGAGGAACTTGAGCAGGATGTACAAGACCACAACACTGCTCAAGAAACACAGGTTATTCATAGGTCTAGTAGGATTCGCCATGAGCCTGAGAGATATTATGGATTTCTCTTAACTCAAGATGGTGATGTGATGCTTATCGACGAAGATGAGCCTCTCACCTACTAAGATGCTATGAACACTCAAGAATCCAAGAGATGGCTGGATGCCATGAAATCTGAGATGGAATCCATGTATACTAATCAAGTATGGACTTTGGTTGATCCACCTAAAGGGGTAAAACCTATAGGGTGCAAGTGGGTTTTCAAGAAGAAGACCGACATGGATGGTAATGTACAGACCTATAAGGCACGATTGGTGGCAAAAGGTTTCAAACAAATTCATGGTATTGACTATGATGAGACTTTTTCACCAGTGGCTATGGTCAAGTCCATCAGGATTTTGCTTGCTATAGCAGCTTACTATGATTATGAAATCTGACAGATGGATGTCAAAACCGCTTTCTTAAATGAGAGCCTTGAAGAAGATATGGATGTGTATATGACACAGCCTGAAGGTTTTGTTGATCTAAAGAATGCTGTAAAGGTATGTAAGCTGCGTCGATCCATTTATGGATTGAAACAAGCCTCAAGGAGATGGAACATTCGTTTTGATGAAACTGTCAAAGAGTTTGGGTTTATTCAAAATGAAGATGAACCATGTGTTTACAAGAAGGTAAGTGGGAGCAATGTGGCATTCCTATAATTATATATTGATGATATATTAATAATAGGGAATGATATTCCTTCTTTACAGGCTAATAAGACTTGGTTGAGTAAGAATTTCTCAATGAAAGACTTAGGCGAAGCGACCTATATTTTAGGTATCAAGATCTATAGAGATAGATCAAGAAGAATGATCGGCCTAAGTCAGAGTAGATACTAGTCTAATCCAGGTGAAGGTCGTTGGACAGCAGTCAAGAATATTCTTAAGTACTTGAAGAGGTCTAAAGATTAATTCTTGGTATATGGAGGAGAAGATAAGCTGGTTGTAAAAGGTTACACCGACGCTAGTTTCTAGACAGACAAGGATGATTCGATTTCTCAGTCTGGATTTGTGTTTTGTCTAAATGGAGATATTGTATGCTGGAATGGTTCACAGCAGAGACAGTTGTTGATTCTACAATAGAGCCTGATTATATTGATGCTTGCGAAGCAGCCAAGAAGACTGTTTGGTGATGTACTTAGGAGATATCACCTAACTAATAAGATTAATAATCGAGGGGATATACATATATGCAAAGTGCATACAAATGATAACATTGTAGATCCACTGACTAAGGCTTTGTCGCAGCAGAAGCACGAAGGTCATACTAGTTCCATGGGTATTAGATACACGAGAGATTGGCTCTAGTACAAGTGGGAGATTGTTAGTATTGGTGTCCTAGAGACAATACTTTTAATGTTTTATTGAAAACAATTAAGGATTATGTTTTATGTAATTATTTAATTATTATTTATTATGTCTTTATTTACTGCGTTATAAATTGAAAGGATAATAAATGTCCTTGGAATATTAATACGTAATATATATCTTTAAGTATGTGACTTAAAAATGAGATTATATGAATAGTATTTTATTCCTAAAATTCCCTAGTCAAGTATTATTATTTAAGGACAATAATAATGCAATAAGACTAGTATGTTTGTTGACGGATGACCACATCTCATTGGTCATATGTATGGTGATACTAAAGTCAAGAACATAAGTGTATGTATCAATACATGACACTGGAAAGACCCGCCGTGAGATTCTACATGTTAATAAGTGTCATAAGAAATCTCACTGTGATAATGATGTAATGATCCTCTGACTTGAAATCATTATATTTCTATACGAGAATTAATATACTTTGATTACACTCAAAGTTATCTTTAACCGGGTAATGATAAAGATGTACATTGGGTATGCTATGAATCGTATGAGGAATATGAATGATAGATATAGGATTTAACCCTCCAATTTTAGGAGTGATATTATTGGCCTCTTGATTGAGTGAGACTATGAAATGCATGGCCATGCTCAAATATTGATTTGTTTAAATAGTCTACTCATTGATCAAGGAAATCGAGATTAAACGTTGAAGAGAATGACACTATACATGCCTCAAGTTTGATCTATAATATAAGGTTAAAGGGATTATATTACATGGAACATTATTCACGAAAGGTTTAATTGAATCACCAATTATTATTGTTACTTGGGTAACAATGATGTATTACTAGATGCCGCTCATTGTTTATAATTTTATTATTAAATAATAAAATTATTGTCAACGTAATAATAACCTAAAGGGTCACACACAAAGAACGTCAAAACGGAGGTTTATTTAAATTACGAATTTAAATATATTATTGTTTATTCGAATTTAATTATTAAATTAATTAAGTGGGACTTGATTAATTATATTAGAATTCGGATTTAATAAGTATTATTATTATTCGAATTTAATTATTAAATTAATTAAGTGGGACTTGATTAATTATATTAGAATTAAGATTTAATAATAATAATAACCCAAAGTCATAATGGGTTTTGGAAACCACATGGATTAGGGTTAGGCCCAAAATCTCTCTCTCCCCTATATATACATAATGATGTATAGTATTAGGGTTTAATCATCAAATTTCGTTTTTAGAGAAAAACCCTAGCTGCTCAACATCAAGAGAGGCTAGAGAAAGAGAGAGAGAGAGACAAACAATTCGGCTAGTACCGACTCCGGTGATCGTAGGACGATCGGGCGTTCATGTGGACTTCTTTAGAGAGCAAATCTTTGCAACAAAGGACTTCTGTGATTCATCTTTCTGGACCTCCATTAAACAGCATACGAAAGCTTTGTTAAGGTACAGACTTTTTCACCATAATCATCCAACGTTATACATGGATCCTGTGATTGGGTTTCAATTTTTTTTATTGTTTTTACGTTAATTCTGTTGCGTTTTCATGCCCGAAACCCTTCAGCTCTCACAAGGGGGAGAAACAAGTCTCTAATGTAATGAATTAAGGATAGAAAGACTCTTAATAAAAAAAGATAAATTTATTAAATAAGAACAAAAAACAAAGAACACCAGGCCAGTTTATGAATGGGTTAACTATTATTAAAAGACACAACTTTTCCCTCTCCCTCTTATCTCTCTTCATTCACTTCATCCAACTACATTCATACCCACAAACACAAACACTTGCACAATCTTTAACAACAACAAGCCCTAATTTTATTTACACCACCTCACAATTATTCATCTCATCTTCTAAATTATGAACCATAATTTTATTCACACTTACAAAATAATGAGAATGAAGTCATTGATAAAGTCTTTAATATCTAAGATAAATAAGGATCTCCAAAATAATTTTAAACTCTTATTTATAATTTTAACCCCTTATTTTGTACTATTCCTTACCAAAAATCCGGTAATTTACGAAAGATTTTTTACACTAAATATTAATTGTCACCTACAATTAAAATGTAAGCGAGCTATCTTACTTGTGTAAAAAAAATTTGGTTTCCATAAATACAAATATTGTGTGAACATACTTTAATGCTATTATGGACCTTTTAATTGAAACTTTTGTGAGATCGAAGTTATTTATATCACTTGCAGTAGCTATATGAAATTTTGGACCTATTCTAATACGGAGAAATAAGTGTTACATTAGCTATAACATTGTGTAGCTCACCGTGTTGCACAACTTGCAACGCTAGCTAACGTGGTGTTACATTAGCCAATCATCAATAATTGCAAGTGCTGGTGAGTGCCCGAAAGATAGGACTTTCTCAATAAGCCTAAAGCTTAAGTGGCAGTGGGGCCTACCACTGCTGACACCACTATTGACGTGGCATTGGGGCATATGCTCACGTAGCAATTGGACCCACCACTGGTGACATCGCAGTGGTATCTAATTACTTACCTTTATCACCAACACATATCATATATAATAATTGCCCAATTAAAATTATTATCATCTATAATAATTATTCAAATACAATTATTATACTACCCATATTTGTGTTGGATCACCAAAACTCGTATTACCATAATGGGTTTAACCCAACATATAGGTCCACCAAAGAAAGTGATAATAGTAATGAAATTCTATTCATGCAATTTATGTTTCATCCACATGGTGTTTTAAAAACTTAATTAAAAGAAAATTAATTTAGATATGGTACCATACAACTCATGTGATGGTTAGACTAAGTCTCGCGCTAGGTTTCCTGTTCATGTCACCAATAGGTAACCTATGTTTCCTATATATTTAAGGGCTAGTAGGCCAACATGTTGTTTGCTACTTATCTATATACTACATTTAAGGTGATGGTATAGAGTCTCATTTAGTTGCTAGTAAAAGAATTTTCAAACATTTCAATGGAACAAAAAATTTAGGACTTTGGTACTATATAGATTTCGGATTTGATTTAATTGGCTATTCAGATGCAAGTTGTAAGGTACATAAAAAAATACAATTGGTGGTGAAGAATTACCCACATAAATTTTTGATCAAATTGCCCATATGTTTTACCTAATAATAATATAAAATTATCAATATTTTAAGATCAAGTAGCTTTGATTACTGTGAGGGCAAGATGAGGATTTGTCTCTAATTGTGTCTAGATGGTGTTTGCTCTTATAGCCATGGGGTCATGGGTATTATTTCAAGCCATGGGGCCATCGGTATAATACCAAGCCATGGGGCCATCGGTATTATTCCAAATGGTTGTATTATGTATAAACTGGTGAATAACCAGTTAAACTAAAACCTTATTATGTATAAAATAACAAAATTATTTAAAACCTAACCATATTATGTATATATAAATTGTTGGGCCTATCTGGTCAACTTGTTGATGTAAACTATTTCAGTCCTTCTTGTTCAAAGAGGTTAAGTAATTTTTTCATAGTAGTGGCAAAACCGTTGTAGCAATGTTCAAAACTACACATGCTAAAGAATCATAATTTGATAAATTTATTATTTCAATTTTTAATAATAATTATAATTATCATGCAAAGTAAAATTACATTTGTGATCATCAAAAATTAAAGAATGGTATACGTCATAAATACTTATAATTGTTTTCATACAACAACAATAATAATAACAATAAAATAATAGTAATAATAATAATAATGATATGATAATTGAATTTTATTATTATTTAATATTTTATATTATATTTTAAATTCACAACGTTTGACATCTCAAATGAATATGAGATATAATAAGAAATATATAGATATTATTTTTACGATAATGTTAGGGATATTATATACGTAGATCTTGAATGAAAGATTATGACAATATTGAGGATATTATAAAGATATTATATGGGATTTTGATGATATTAAGATTTTTGATTAATTTGTCTACATCTCTTTTGCCTATATATGCAAAATTGTTTTTGTGAAAATATGCAAAAGCTAAGGAATCAACAAGCTGGTAAATATTTTTTATGGTTATTTGTTTCAAAGAAAATTTAAGTTTTTTTAGTAATAGAAAATATCTTTCCAAGTTTCATATAAATAAATGAATATCTTAGAAATTTATAATTATATGTATAGTAATATAAAAATTTATAATCTTTAAGAAAATTAATATTGAGGTTCTAACAAATGTAACATAAATTTTATTATTAATATTGACTTAAATAATTGAAATATGTATAGTTTTACATGAATATAATTAGTTTAATATTATTGTTAATAATATAAATAAATGTTATATAAAGATTATTTGTTGCATATATAAACCTTATAATGTTATAATTTTTTTTAATAATAATCCAATTCAATAATAAAAGGTAATTCTTTAAAATAATAATAATAATAATATGATAGGTCAACAAAGCTAAAATTTATATGGCACAACATCCTTTTCATGATTTGTTAAAATATATCTGCATGATTGACCATTATCAATGAATCAATTTCATATAAATCCTCTAAATGTATCTGAACATTAAAAAAATGAAGCTCTCACAAGGGGGAGAAACAAGTCTCACATGTAAAGAATTAAGGATAGAAAGACTCTTAATAAAAAAAGATAAATTTATTAAATAAGAACAAAAAACAAAGAACACGAGGCCAGTTTATGAATGGGTTAACTATTATTAAAAGACACAATTTTTCCCTCTCCCTCTTATCTCTCTTCCTACTCATCACTTCATCCAACTGCATTCATACCCACAAACACAAATACTTGCACAATCTTTAACAACAACAAGCCCTAATTTTATTTACACCACCCCACAATTATTCATCTCATCTTCCAAATTATGAACCATAATTTTATTCACACTTACAAAAAAATGAGAATGAAGTCATTGATATAGTTTTTAATATTTGAGATAAATTAAGGATCCCCAAAATAATTTTAAACCCTTATTTATTATTTTAAACCCTTATTTTGTACTATTCCTTACAACAAATCCGGTTATTTATGACAGATTGTTTTACACTGAATATTAATTATCACCTACTACTAAAATATAAGCGAGCTATCTAATTACTTGTGTAAAAAAAAATTGGTTTCCATAAATACAAATATCGTGTTAACATCCTTTAATGCTGTTATGGACCTTTTAATTGTGAAACTTTAGTGAGATCAAAGTTATTTCTATCACTAGGCCATAAGTGATCATAGTCAATGCTTTTAGAAAGTCTTGCACAGTTACCCTTCTAGTAGCTATGAAATTTTGGACCTAGTGTAACACGGAGAAATAAGTGTTACATTAGCTATAATATTGTGTAGATCACGGTGTTGCACAACTTGCAAAGCTAGCTAACGTGGTGTTACATTAGCCAATCATCAAGAATTGCAAGTGTTGGCGAGCGTCGAAAAGATAGGACTTTCTGAACAAGCCTAAAGCTTAAGTGGCTAATGTGGTGTTATATTACCCAATCATCAAGATTTGCAAGTGCTGGCGAGCGTCGAAAAGATAGGACTTTCCGAACAAGCCTAAAGCTTAAGTGGCAGTGGGGCCCACCACTGCTGACACAACTATTGACATGGTATTGGGGCCCACCACTGCTGACACCACTATTGACATGGCATTGGGGTCCACGCTCACGTAGCAATTGGACCCACCACTGGCGATGTGGCAGTGGGACCCCTGGTGACGTGATAGTGGCATGGGGTCCACCACTGCTAACGTGGTTATGGGCCCACGCTGACGTGGCAATGGGGCCACCACTATTGACATCGTAGTGGGACCCCTGGTGATTTGGTAGTGGGGTCCACCACTACTGACATGGTAATGGGACCCTTGCTGAAGTGGCATGTATGGGGCCCACCTGTGGGTCCACTTTTACTGACATGACAGTGGTCCCATGCTAATATGGCATGAGTTGTACTAAAAAGTGTTGCAGTAGGCGTTGTACTGTTGCAGTTGTATTTTGTAGTGTTGTTATAATAATTAGACTTTTCTAATGATAATTTTATTTTTTTTAAAAACAATTTCGATGACCAAACCATACGGATGTTAATATATAACTATTTTAGTGATGTGAAATATTTTAAAAAAAATTACAGATTTATTTGGTATGATTTTATAAAAGTCAAAACGGTTAAAGTATACTTCGTAAAACTAGTTTTTACTTTAATTAACGTTCTATTTTTAAATTTATTTTTGTACGATCTAACCATACGGATGTTAATATCTTATGATTTTAGTGAGTCAAAAAATTATTTAGAAAATATTAGACTTTTTTGGTGTGTTTCTTTTACGGTCAAGCAAGTTAAACCAGTACTTCTTAATATTAGTCTTTACTGTAATTAAAGTTTTATATTTTTTTAAACTTTTTTTGTACGATCCAACCATATAGATTTTAATATCTTATTATTTAATGAGTCAAAAAAATATTTAGAAAATATTAGACTTGTTCAGTGTGTTTCTTTTACGTTCAAACTAGTTCTTCTTAAAACCAATCTTTACAATATTTAACGTTCTATTTTTTTAAATTATTTTTTTACGATCCAACCATACGGATATTAATATCTTATGATTTTAGTGAGTCAAAAAAATATTTAGAAAATATTACACTTTTTAAGTGTGTTTCTTTTACGGTCAAGCAAGTCAAAACAGTACTTCTTAAAACTAGCCTTTACTATTTTTCTTAAAATTATCTTTGTACGATCCAACCGTATGGATGTTAATATCTTATGATTTTAGTGAATCAAAAAAATATTTAGAAAATATTAGACTTTTTGGGTGTGTTTTTTTACGGTCAAGAAAGTCAAACTAGTTCTTAAAACTAGTCTTTACTATAATTAATGTTTTATTTTTTAATTATTTTTGTATGATCCAACCATAAGGATATTAATATCTTATGATTTTAGCGAGTCAAAAAAATATTTAAAAAATATTTGACTTTTTTGGTGTGTTTTTTTTACGATGCTTAAAACTAGTTTTGACTGTAATTAAAGTTCTAATTTTTAAAATTATTTTTTTATGATCCAAACGTACCGATGTTAACTTTTAACGATTTTATTGATGTGGAAAATGTTTTAAAAAAAATTAGATTTATTTTAGTTCAAAGTGCACCTTCCCATTTATTATATACTATATTAATTATTATTTCTAGATTATATTTTCATTTAAATATATATTTTTTAAGTTATTTAAAATATTATTTAAAATGGGCATTGCGTATGCCCTAAAACCAACTGGTTTGGGAGTCATTGGCCCAAAGCTCGTTACATCGGTAACATAGAAAGCCTAAGAAAACGAACATTGTATAGTCAATAAAAAAAAGGAAAAGAGCAAAAAATGTGAATTTTGGCTAGTATTTGGATAGAGATTGGGCCGGTTCAATATTCATTCAAAAAGAGGAAATGTACTTATTCAATTGATTCTTCATAGACCTATTTTCACGACAAACCTTGGGAGTTTTCGCAAAAGTTTGAGTAGATATTATAAGTGGATTTTGGATAAATACGTCTTGGCTATTATTAGAAGAGTCTTTAAGGTATGTATTTTTCTATAAATTATTTTGTTGACACCAATGAATGTTATTGTTTCTTGAGTTGGATACTTGCTAGTGTATTTCATAGATTTTATGGGTATATCTTTTATATACCCTTAGGAGGCAACACTCCTCTCATAGAGATCATCTTTGAGTTTAAATGGGTTGTTACACCTAAATGTATGTGTGAGTCCTACGACAATGGCTATGTTTTTATTATAAATTTTTTCTATTGATTTTTCTCGAGGACGAGCAAAAGATAGGTATGAGGGTATTTGATTGGTCCATATTTAATACATCTTTAAAACCTGCTTTATATTTATTTTCATAATTTTATTAATTTATTTTATTTTGTTTTGTAGGAAATTAATTAAAATCAGAATTATAGTTGAAAAGGAAAGTACAATGAAGAAGGTGGAATTACTTGGAGGCAAAGTATTTTCCTGGGAATGCTCTCTTGTAGCACCTTGAACGTGTAACCTTAACTTTAGTTTTCAATAGTTAAGAGTAGGAGTAAAGTACTTTTATTTTCTTGCTCTTTCAATACACTTTTTCCATTCTTTGCATGTCTTATTTTAGTTGCTTTGTTTGCTTCTTTAATCATGTCTAGTTAAATTTCTTACCCTAGGATGAAGATAAAGTTTAGTTAATTATTTTTAGTATTTACTTGTTCCTATTAATTGATTCTCATAATTGTTCTTGGTGCTTAATTGTTTTGATTAACAAAGTGATTTTGATATATTATTGTTACCGAATTTATTTTTCATAGCATATGTTTGCTCCATGAAGTTTTGATGAGTTATTGTTAGATAATAAGTTTCATAGTATATGCTTGTTTCGTCAATTGATATTTATTTGTTGAAGAAAGAATTGATTTTTAGGGCAATTTGGATATTAATTATAATTAATTGATGGATTCAGATTCCTACATTTTCCATATTTATTTGATATTCTTTGCTCATTAGGTTAAACAAATCTCACCTCAAACATTATTTGTCTAGTCTTCCTCATTTATTTGTTAGGGTTTGAAAGTTTCATAGTCTCCGATGATCGATCTGTGGCTTGCTGTATTTTGTACACATCATAGAGAGCGGTTCCGGTTAGAATGAAAGAGAATATAGGCATGTTGAGCGCATTAACTTCTTGTTAATCAAGCAAATGTATATAAAATGTCATATTTTGATTTTCTATGGGCACAAAACTATTTTGGGATCCTAGCATTGAACTAACCTGTTAAATCAAGTGGAAGACCTTGCAAACTATCTCAATGATTTTGACCCACAAGATCAAACTATGCATGTGATGCTTGAGGAAATGTAACTAGGGTCTTATTGAACCCCAAACACTTGCTCAATATTTTATTTAATGTTGTAAGTATTATATCTTTTATAATTTTATTTTAATTTGATTGTACACACATGATCTTGATATGATATTTATATAAGTTCTCTTGTTCTATGCACCACAATAAATAGTCATACATGTTTTTCCCTTTGCTTATAGCATAATTTTAATTGATTAAGATGTGTGACAGATAAATCTCATTGGGCAAGCTAGTTTTTGGATGGAGAGAAGCAAATTAGCACCGAACAATATTTAAATTAAAAAAGAAATATTAGAATGTCATTCAATTACAAGAGTAAATCAATAATAACAGTTGTACCTTTGAAAATAACCATTTTATAAAGTCATACATCTTTAGAAAAAGATGTTTAAATTAACTACGACTTACATAATACCATAACCTAAATGCAATATCTTACTTGTTTAATCAAATATATTGATTTCCACATATTCAAATATCATGGGAATGTCCTTTCAAGCCATTATGGACCTTTTAACTGTGAAACCTTTTCCATAATAAAGTTACTTATATCCAATTGCCATATCTTGAACTTTTTGGTTTCTCATGTATGGTTGTGTTAATCCAGGTCCCACATCATAATATTATTGTTTAAAAAGTGTAGCACGTGAATATCATCATGTAAATTTATTTTTGAAATGAAAGAGGCTCCATAGCACCCAAATAATATGACTCAAGAATGAAAAATGAGTTTTAAAATTTTTATTTATATTTTAACCTTTTATGACCTTTAATTCAAAAAAATGTAATAAAAGTATTTGAACATTCATCTTCAAAAGTAAACCCAATATAATAAAATTTAATCTAAAATCATCCCTTCCAAACCCATGTAAATTAAACCAACCCACATAACACATCTTTTTGCCATAAAAACTATTGGATGACATATGCTAGTCTACACTATATATAGTATTCCTACAAAATTTAATTGAGTTGGGATTTACGTATATAAATTTGTAGCAACATATACATCTGTTTTGACAACATGATTTTTTTGCCAACATGCCCGGCAAGAACAGATCGATTTATACTACAATCATGAAACAAATTATCGGCCCATCCCCTTCAATAGCTAACTAATAAACAAGTTAACCTAGGATTTGGCTATAATCTACTCCTTTTAAGAATGTTTCGGTTTCTAAATGAGATTGCAAGCCCCTCGAAGTAGTACCTCCAGGGTTGTAAAGTTTATATTTTGGTCCCTGGGATGTTTCTCTTTGGAGCTTTTAATTTGATGCTTCTATTTTCTCATGCATGTTACTTTGGGCTGCTTTTGATCCACCTTTTCTTGCTTGCATAACTTAGGGAGACAATAAACTCATGTACTTCATCATATCATGAATAATTGCATGTCAAGATGTAACATGAATAATCATGTGTGTTTTACACTAAGTAAATCTTTTAGCATACACTACTAGTCTGAATAACGGTGGGTTTGTCACGAGAAAGGTGGGTTTGTCACGAGAAAACCTTAAACACTAGTATTGCAACGTGACCGTCTTAGAGCATGGTCCTTAATGATTACATAGCCCTGCACACTTAGTTTTAGGGCATCATTAGTTGAACAATTTAAATTTAGCAACACCATTAGGTACAGATATTTTCACTTACCGGTGAGTAACCTGTTTTGATGCATAGAGGTTTGCCATATTAATCATTCCTTTAATCACATTTGAGGCACACATTTGGGAAGCTTCTGCCTAGATATACCCTCAATGAGTCTTCATATGAATCCTTAAATTCCTTGGAACACGTTGATCGAAGATAGGTGCCTCATATTCTATGTATAAATAAATGGAGCCTAAGGAGCCCATGTTAGATACTAGTGAGCCTCAAGTGAATGAATGCAACTTGAGTAGCTAACTTTAGATATCTACCAAGCCATGCCTCAATGAATATTAATATAATCGACCTATTATACAACCTTCAAACCTAAATTTAGATAATTAAAATGCATTTAAGAAAATTAGACTAATAAAAACAAACTATAATTAATATTAATTTTTAACTTTTTCTAACCATAATAAAACTCTATAATATAATACTACTACAATAAATTAAATTAAATTACTACTACATATAAAAATGTACATGTATAATAAATTTGAGAGAATCCATAATTTTTCTAATTATATATTTATGATACAAATAACAAAGCTAGTAGTTGCACGCGCTCAATAAATCTTCAAGACGAATATAGTTTGACTATGAACTTTTGAAAAAACATTGAAGATGTTAGATGAGACAAATAAGTTTATAAAATGTTTTAAAACGAATTAAGATATATAGATACAACTAAAAAGATATTGTGGGCACAATGATTTTGATGAAGGCATCTGCATCATCTGGAGGGGAGAATCACATAACACCATATAATGAAGTAACAATATAATAGTGGGTGCCAATGATAAAGAAGGATATTGTTGTTCCTAAAATGGTTATCATGAGGTGATTTATTACCAGGAGTAGAATATAGGCCAACCAAAGAAAGGGATAAGAGGTCATTCCAAAGGAAATTCTATTCATGTAATTTATGGTTCATCCACATGCTGTTTTAAAATTTTAATTAAAAGGAAGACCGGTTGTCAAAGAGTCCTTATAATAAGAAGAAAAAGATTTTGATGAGTTTTTTGAAAGGAGAATTGGAATAAGAGGAATATGTTGAGAAACCTTTCCACTCTGAAATTTCAAATTTTCCTATCTATTTATATTTCCATTTAATGGGCCCAAGAGCTTCCTATGACACACTTATACAATTGTTGATGGAGAATCATTTCGCAAGTTTGAGGTACCAGTGGTAAAACTTTCTTTTACAGAAATGGTAATGTTTATGTGATACTTGTTCAAATTTATGGAGAACTAACGTGGTTTATCGGTTTGCAAGTCAAATCATTATAAGTCAAACTCAACACATTCATGATTTATTAAAAATTTGGATTTAACTAATTGTAGTTCTTCAAAAACTCTTGTAGTTGTTCAAAAAAATCTTAATATCAATGCAACTAAAATTCAGTTGAATACTAATGCAAATGTACATTTTCAGTTATAGAGGCATAATTGGGCTCATTATTATATATATTTAAGTGCTAGTAGGCCAACACGATGTTTGCTACTTGTCTATGTACTACATTTCACGTGATGGTTGACAATCTCACATAGTTGCTAGTAAAAGAATTTTCAAATATTTCAATGAAACTAAAAATGTAGGACTTTGGTACTATATAGATTCTCGATTTATTCTAATTGGCTACCGGGATGCAAGTTGTAAGGTACGTACAAAAAGTACAATTGACGGTGAAGATTTACTCACACAAATTTTTGATCAAATTTCCCATATGCTTTACCTAATAATAATACAAAATTAATAATATTTTAAGATCGCTTTGATTACTGTGAGGGGATGGCGAGGTACCGTCTCTAATTGTGGGTAGATGGTGTTTGCTCTTATAGCCCTGGGGCAATCGGTATTATATGCAAATGGTTGTATTCTGTATAAACATGTGGTTTTATATGTATATAATTGGTTTGGCCTATCGGGTCACTATTTCAGTCTTTCTTGTTCAAAGAGTTTAAAATTATTTTGATCAATCTTGTTAATTTTTTTGAGTTATTTTAGTTATGAATATGTTAAAAAGGCCAGTCCAAGACACATAGTAATGGCAAAACGGTTGTTGCAATGTTCAAAACTACACATGCTAACAAATCATAATTTGATAACTTAATTATTTCAATAATTAATAATAATTATAATTATCATGCAAATTAAATTTGTATTTGTGGTCATCACATATTAAAGAATTTTATACTTCATAAAAACTTATAATTATTATACAACAATAATAATAAATCAACAATAAAATAATAGTAATAATAATAGTATTCTTATTTATATTATATTTTAAATTATGTATAACATATGGCATCTTAAATGTATATGAGATATTAATTATAAGAAATATAGCGGTATTATTTTTACAATTTTTATAATGTTAGGGATATTATGTAGATCTTGAATGAAAGATTATGACAATATTGGGGATATTATAAAGATTTTATATAGGATTTTGATAATATTAAGATTTTTAATTAATTCGTCTACATCTCTTTTGCCTATATATACACGCCCTTTTAGTTATTTTTCTATTGTAGGAAAAATTAAACACTCAGTTTTCTTCATTCACACATGTTCATGGTACTTGATTGCTGTGTTGAGTTATGTCCATCTACAATTGTTATCCTCCTCCCACAAATGTGTAGTATACATACATCACCTACAATCATGTACACTAGCATTTGTCATCCAACAAATATATCGGAGGCATTCCAGTGATGTCAACCATGGGTTCACCTCCCGTAAATAGGCCGGCTGAGCAGATGGGGAATGGCCGGCTCTGGCCAGAATGGAGGATATTGGCCTGTTGAGCAGATGGGAATGGCTCGCCGAGAAGATTAACTTCTTGTTAGGCTAAACTCAATACAAATTCAATATGAATATAAGTTAAATAATAATTATGTATGTTTAAGAGAAGATGATTATGTATATATTATTAAATTTAAAACAATATACCTGTTCGGCTATATTAATTGATTAATAAATCAGTTAATTAAAAGCTCTATGAAACCTCTATGAGTTTTAAGTGTTCTTTATCCAATGTCATATCATTATTGAAAAGCTATTATGAAATAAAATTTTGGATTGTCAAGTTTAATTGCATTTACATTGTCTTGAAGTTCTTCCTTTCTCAATGTTGGGTTAATCCACTTTTTTCATATAGCATTAATTTTAATTGATTAAGAAGTGTAACAAATAAATCTCAATGGGCAAGCTAGTTAATTTTTGGATGGAGAGAAGCACATTAGCACCAAACAATATAAATTAAAAAAGAAATATTAGAATGTCATTCAATGACAAGAGTAAATCATAGAATAATAACCGTTATACCTTGGAAGTAAATATTTTATAAAATCATACATCTTTAAGAAAAGATGTTTAAATTAACTACGACTTTTTGGAAAGTCACATAATACCAAAACGTAAATGCACTATCTAAAATTTAATCTAAACATTAATCTTTAAGAAAAGTGTTCGAACATTCAACTTCAAACGTTACACCCAATATAATAAAATTTAATCTAAAATCATCCCTTCATAACCCAAGTAAAGTAAACCAACCTAACGTAACTCATCATTGTTTAATCTTATATCCAAACACACCATTAAAAAACAAAATTAAATGTATACAAGATGTACAAAATATATGATATGGGATATTTTGAGATATTGATAATATGATTTTATCTTAAATACAAGATAATGAGATATTATATTTATTTTATACTTTTTGTATATGTATTGAAAACTTTTTGTTACACCTCCGTCTATATTATATGCGTAGCTCTCTAGCATGTTTTCCCAACATTTTTAACTTCTCTATTTTTGCTTCATCTATAGTCTTCAAATTATAAACACATTCTTGTAATCTCTGTTTACTCATTGTATAAGTTTGGATAATGAGCTGATACTATTGTCTACAACCTTCAAACCTAAATTTAGATAATAAAAATACATTTAATAAAATTACAATTCACCTAAATAGGGACTTATAACAATAAACTAGAATATTAATTTATAATGTTTTCCAACCATAATAAAATTATAATATAATACTACTACAATAAATTAAATTAAAATACTACTACATTTAAAAAAATGTATATGTATAATAAATTTATGGAGAGAAACCATAATTTTTCAACTACAAGAATGTAGTTGATCGTGAACCTTTGAAAAAATTATTGAAGACGTTAGATGAGACAAATAAGTTGGTAAAATGTTTCAAAATGAATCAAGATAGATTCAACAAAGAAGATATTATGGACATAATGAGTGTGATGAAGGCATCTATATCATCTAGAAGTGAGAATCACATAACCCCATACAATGAAGTAACAACTATGAGAGTGGGTGGCAATGATATATAAAGCAAGATATTGTTATTCCTAAAATGGTTATCACGAGGAGATTTATTATCACGAGTAGAATACAGGTCAACCAAAGAAAGGGATGAGAGGACATTCCAAAGGAAATTTTATTCATGCAATTTACGGTTCATCCACATGGTGTTTTAAGAAATTAATTAAAAAGAAAATTAATTTAAATCTTACTTTTTAAAGAAAACAATATATTAGGTTTACTATATATGTCACCAGCAGGTAACATATGTTTAGCATGTTCTTTTTATGTTGCCATGTAAGGCAAATATGATAGGTACCACGTAATGCTCTCTTTTATCCTTATTTTATATTAATAATTGTTCTTGTAATTTTTATATTCCCTCTATCCATGAGTGGAGCAGTGCAATATTAAAATTAATTTGGTCAACGAGGATGAATGGGTGTTATTGGTAAAATTTAGGTGTTCAGAAAGAAGATAGATGAAACTAGTACTGTGACTAGATGTAAAGAAAGATGGGTTGTCAAAGAGTTCTTATAAGAAGAAAAAAAAGATTTGATGAGTCTTTTTCAAAGTAGAATTTGAATAAGAGGTCTATCTTGAGCAACCTCCTAACTCTCAAGATTCAAATTTTTCTCGCTATGTCTATTTCCTATTAATGGCCCCAAGAGCTTCCTATGACACACTTTTACAATTCTTGATGGAGAATCATTTCGCAAGATCGAGGTGCAAGTGATAAAACTTTTTTTTATAGAAATGTTAATGTTTCTGTGATACTTGTTCAAATTTATGGAGAACTAACTTGGTTTCTCGATTTGCAAGTCAACCAAGTAAATAATGAAATCTTTACAAGTAAACTAAACACATTCATGATTTATTAAAAAAAGTTCAATTTAACTAACTGTAGTTCTTCAAAAAATCTTGTAGTTCTTCAAAATATCTTATGGTCAATGGAACTAAAATTCAATTGAATACTAAGGCAAAATGTTCATATTAAGTTATGGACGCATAGTTCCGGTCATTATTATATATATTTAGGTGCTACTAGGCCAACATGATGTTTCTACTTGTCTACTTATCCATGTACTACATTTCACGTGATTGTAAAGAGTGTCACTTAGTTGCAAATAAAGCATTTTCAAATGTTTCAATGGAACTATGGAACTAAAAATTTAGGACTTTGATACTATATAAATTCTCTGTATAAACTTGTGATTTTATGTGTGTGTAAATTGTTTGTTGGGCCTATGAGGTCAACTTGTTGATATATACTACTTCAGTCTTTCTTTTTTAAAGAGTTTAAAATCATTTTGATCAATCTTGTTAATTGTTTTGAGTTATTTTAGTTAAGATTATATTAAAAAAGGCCTGTCCAAAACACATAGTAAAGAAAACGGTTGTAGAAATGTTCAAAACTACACATGCTAACAAATAATAATTTGATAAATTTATTATTTAAATTTTTAATAATAATTATAATTATCATGCAAATTAAAATTGCATTTGTGATTATCAAAAATTAAAGAATTTTATACTTTATAAATATTTATAATTATTATACAATAATAAAAATAATAATGAAATAATTGTAATAATAATATTATTATAATATAATTTTAATATTATTTAATAACTATATTATATTTTAAATGTATAATATATGACATCTCAAATGAATATGAGATATCATAAGAAATATACCGATATTATTTTTATGATTTCAATAATATTAGGGATATTATGTAGATCTTAAATGAAAGATTATGATAATATTGGGGATATTATAAAGATATTATACGGATTTTCTAAATATTAAGATTTTTCATTAATTTGTCTACCTCTCTTTTGCCTATATATGGGCACCCTTTTAGTTGTTCTATTGTACAAAAAAATAAACACTCATTTTCTTTCATTCAAACGGGTTCATGGTACTTCATTGGTTTGTTGAGTTATGTCTACCTCCGATTGGTATCATCCTCCCACAAATATATAATATACATATATCGAGTACAATCATGTACACTAGCATTTGTCATCCAACAGAAAATGATATATCAAGCATGGGTTCACCTCCCTAAATGGTTGAAATATTTGTCCTTTTCCTCCTCTGCAGGTTCTTAACATTGATATATCAACATATAATTATGTACTAGCATGACCCGAGAAGAGTAATAAATAATATATTATATATTCTAAATGAATTAAATATTTAATTTGATTATTTATGTTACTAATACTTTTTTATGTAATGTTGTAGGTGGGATATATTAATTTTGAATCATATTTATATTATGTGTTTAAATTCTCATTAATATATTATTATATATTTATATTAATTAACATAAATTAATAACCGGTGCAAAACAATAATAAATTTTATTAATAAAAAGAGTTTCGAATATATTAGAAATATTTTAATTAAAATTTAAATAAAAGAGTATGTTTTAATATAGATAAAGTATTAATATAATTTTAATATTCAAAAAAAATTATTATAAAATTATAATTCTAAATAAGTTAAAATGTTTGAGCGATGATACTATTAGATTTACAACTCTGTATTCTAATTAATTAAAAAAATTGTTCGTTTAGAGTAATATAATATAAAACTATATATAATATAGATAGAGCAGAATAATAAAATTTAATTAATACAAATTAAATAATAATATTATTTTAATATTCATAAAATTTAATGATATTAAATAAATTAAAGATATTAAAAATTAAAACATGGTGATATATTGATTAAAAAATGTATTTTATATTGATTAGGAGTTTGAAGTTGAGTGGAACAGGACCAGACGACAACCGGGCTTTAATAATATAGTATAGATGTCACAAATAAACACATCTCTTTTTATATATTATTGTACATAGTACTTCGTAGACTTTGAATGTTAATTTATATAACATCATTTTGTTTAATTACATCAGGAATCAATACTAATTAGGGGTTCACTAATTGGTTCATATTTAATATATCTTTAATACATATTTTATGTTTGTTTTGGTAATTTTATTAATTAATTGATTAATTTTATTTTGTTTTGCAGGGAATTAATTAAAATCAGATTTGTAGCATAAAAAGGAAAATAAAGGAAGGAGGTAGAATTACTTGGAGGCAAAGCAATTAGAGAAAAAATGGAATGCTTCTTGGAGAAGAAAATGGAATAGAAGGAAATATTTAGAATTCAATTTGTAGTCAATACAGAAGACCTACTTTATTTTCGTGGGGCTCCTCTCTTGTAGAACCTTCAACCTGTAACCTTAACTTTAGTTTTCAATAGTTAAGGAGTAGAAGTAAAATACTTTTATTTTCTTGCTCTTTCAATACACTTTTTCCCTTCTTTGCATGTCTTATATTAGTTGTTTGGTTTGCTTCTTTAATCATGTCTAGCTAAATCTCTTACCCTTGATGAATATGAAGTTAGTTAATTATTTTTAGTATTTACGTGTTCCTATTAATTGATTCTCATAATTGTTCTTGGTGCTTAATTGTTTTGATTAACAAAGTGATTTTGATATATAATTGTTACCGAATTTATTTTTCATAGCCTATGCTTGCTCCATCAAGTTTTGATGGGTTATTGTTAGATAATAAGTTTCATAGTATATGCTTGTTTCGTCCATTGATATTTATTTGTTGAAGAAAAAGAATTGATTTTTAGAGGAATTTGGATATTAATTGTAATTAATTGATGGATTCGGATTCCTACGTTTTCCATATTTATTCGATATTATTTGCTCATTAGGTTAAACAAATGTCACCTCAAACATTATTTGTCTAGTGTACCGGATTTATTTGTTAGGGTTTGAAAGTTTTATAGTCTTTAAGGATCGATCTGTTATTGCTACAATTAACCACTATTGGTAATTTTCACTCCTTAATATTTAATTCTTTGGATTAATTTCTTGTTTTTCTTTATATTGTTTTACGAATTTGTGAAATGGAGAAAGGTTTGGACAAGAATATCATTAAGAGGCATGGTTGTCTCCTTAGAAATTTTTGGAAAACACTTTTTGGTATTCTGTATCTCCTCTCTAAATTTTATTTTTTTATCACAAATTTTAAAGAAATCCAAAAAAATTAAATATTCAAAAATATCTAAGAAAGAATTAGTTAGTTATTTGTCTTGTTAAAAATAAATTTGTTGCATCATTCACATATCACATAGGAACACATCTTTTAAATTTTATTCATTGTATTTTATTTGTTTCCATCTTATAATTGTGGTGATTTCGGAGGAAAGAGGTAGGTACAATTTAGATTAATTCAGGTAGTGTAGTGCATACATAGTTGTTTATTTTCTCATTCTTTGTGCGTTTCATTCATCTAATCAATTATAAGGGTGTCACCCAATTACAAGATAAGGTAAAGGATTTCATCACCCTTTCCTTGGCCCACAAATCACTAATACATCCATCTTGCATTCCCCTTACCTTAATAAAATCAAGTAGACGTTGGCCCCTAGGATTTCGCGCTCACTTAGGAAGAGAACTTAAGACAAAAAAAATCTTTACGTATTCTTACTTTTGGTGTCTAGGAAAGCTGAGACTTACCTAGATAATTTTGATTGGTGTCTAGAAAGCGAGGTTATTTAATTGTGCGCTTTGCTTTCGAAAGATCGCAAAGAAGGCCGTCTTGCCGCCTGGCCAATCAGTTTGAATATTTCTAGATTTGTGACTCTTAGTATTAACTTAAAGTTAGGAGTAGGTTTATATTTTCTCTAGGTTAACATTGACATACGATTTTCTATTACATTTTTTTAAGTGTTTACTTCTATCTCTTGTCTACTACGTGCTTACTTGTAAGTCATGTCTATTACACTTGGAGATCGTTGTTATCCCGCTCATTCCACCCAACCCTCATGCATAATCCTACCAGCAGTAAATGGGAACAAGTCTGAAATCAAAACTCACCACATTAACATGTTACCTAAGTTTACTGGGGTAGAGGGAGAGGATCTGTATGTTTTCATCCTAGAGTTTGAGGAAGTTTGTTCCCTACAGAAAATCCAACAATTGACTGATGACTCCATTAAACTGAGACATGTAGGCATACAGAAAATGCTAAAAAATGTTTATATTGTCTACCCATTAATTTTGTTTCCACGTGGAAAGGATTTGTAGGTATATTTCTTAAAGAATATTTACCAAACCATAGGGCTAACAAACTTAGGAATGAAATCAACCAATTTCAACAAAAACAAAATGAGTCTTTTTGGAAATATTTTGATAGAATTAAAAATTTGTTGTCCCAATGTCCTCAACATGGTATAGAATAATGAGGACATTGTAAAATTCTTTATGAAGCTTTAGATAGTCCAACCACTTCTTTGTTAGAGTCAATGTGTCAAGGTAAGTTCATGGATAAAAATGATGAAGAATCTTGGCAATTTTTTAGGAGTTAGCTGAAAAACAATGTTGTGGGAGTCAACTAGGGAACCAAGTAAGGAAACTGAAAAACCTAGCTTATCTAAGGGTATACATGTGATTAGTAATCCTATTGCAACTGAAGCTAAGTTAGCTACACTCACTAGAAGACTAGAAGCCTTAGAAACCAACAACGTGTCTTCACAAGTGTCTACCTGCGCAGACTGTAACTCATCTAATTATGTTACAGAAAATTACCCTGAAATTCAACAAGTCAAAGCCATGTTTCAAGCAAGAGCTATGAATAACCCATTCTCACTCACATACAACCCTGGTTGGAAACATCACTCAAATTTCTCATGGAACCAAGGCCAATACAATCAGTATAACCAATCTGCTTTTCAAAATTCCAATCCTAGTTCATTTTCAATTCAAAATCTCAACTCATTTCATGCTCAAAACTCTAGTCCATATCCAAATTATATTTCAGTCCCTTTGAATCCTCCTAGTTTTAATGAAACAAATAAGAAATTGATTTTTTTGGAAAAGAGTATTGAGGCACTATTGAAATCCCAAGCTAATCTAACTCAATCTCAACAGTCTTTCATGCAAACTATGACCCAAGATAGGCAGTTGTTAATTTCAATACTCAAGCCACATCTAAGCCAGAGGTCCAAATTAGTCAGTTAGCTAACACAATCAGTGAGAGAGAGAAAAACCGATTTCCTAGTCAACCTGAGCTTAATCCTAAATTTCATCTAATCCAAAAACCTCATGAAAATGTGAACTCTCTTATCTCTCTTAGGTCTGGTAACCAATTTCACAACCATGCTCGTCTCAATACTCAAGAGGAATAAAAACTCACTTCTAACCAAATTCTTTACTCTTAAATCCCAGTCTTGACGAATCCTTGACTCCCAAGTGTTCTGAAGTAGTAGTGCAATCTAGTGATCGAACCTTCCAAATCTGATGAACCACCTTCAAAACCCATCTTTGATACGTCTAGTGAAAAGGTCTTCAAACCAAAAGTCTCATTTCCTCAAAGACTCACATCAAACAAACAATCTGCTCAATTAGACAAGATTTTGGAAGTCTTTAAACAAGTCAGATCACCATTCCTCATTTCGATGCAATTCAAAAAATTCCCTCTTATACGAAGTGTCTAAAATATTTGTATACTCATAAAAGAACCACTCATGTTCCTAAGAAAGCTTTTCTAACCTCTCATGTTAGTTCTATCATATTGCATCAAATCCTTGTCAAGTATGAGGATCCTAGTTGTCCTACAATCTCGTGTGTCATAGGTGATCATTTTATTGATAAAGCTTTACTTGATCTAGGAGATAGTGTGAATCTTCTTCCATTATTTATCTATCAAGCATTGGGTTTAGGTGAGCTTAAAAAGACTAATGTCACTCTTCCGTTAGTTGTTCATTATGTCAAAACTTCTAAGGGTATAGTGAAAGATGTCTTAATTAAGGTTGGTGATTTTGTCTTTTCCCTAGATTTTGTTGTTCTTAAAACCGAACCTGTCAAAAATTTCAAAAATCAAATTCCCATCATTTTGGGAAGACCATTTCTTGCTACTTCTAATGCTCTGATTAACTATACGAATGGTTCAATGAAACTTACTTTTGGAAACATGACTCTAGATCTTAATATCTCTAATGTGGGAAGTCATCCAATGATCTTTATGAATAACCTATAGGAGTTCACTTCATTGATGACTTTATTTCTTGGTCGAACTTGAGGATTAGTTTAATTGGGTCTCTTCTTGAAAACGATGTTTTGTTAGAGTCTGAGAATAATAAAGAACTTCATGAGCTATATAAAAATTTTACTTCCGATGAGATGTTAGATGAATTGAATTCCATTTGTTCTAAACATGATACCCAGTTGGAGGATATTTGTTTTGAGCGTAGGACCGTTGTTAAGACTTCTGTAGATGAGCCACCCACACTCGATTCTGCACTATCTCTTTCAACTTTTGGTCAGTCTTTTATAGGTCTTAATGAAACTCGTTATGTTTTTATTTCTAGTGAGTTAGTCCATGACCGAAAATTTCAAGTAATCAATCTGCTTAAACAATCTAAAGAGTGTCTAATTGGTCAATGGATGATGTTAGTGATATGAGTTTTATCTTGTTTCAAGATCATATATTTCTAGTGGATAATGTTGTTCTTGAGAATGTGTTTCAATAGTGTGCTTACTCTATGATAAAAGAAGTTTTTCCTCAATGTGGTATTGATTAGTATGTTATTCTTAATTGTCTCCGATAGTCCAGTGTACGTATGGGGAGTAACTATGTGTGAGTGTGTGAGTGTGTGGTATAGGTAATTTTGTATCTCCGCCATTCTTTATCAGGTATTCTCGTCCTTTTACTTTGTCATTTCTCTCTTATTTGCATACATTGAGGACAATGCATGATTTAGGTATGGGGGAGGGTTTTAGTGGTGTAGTGTTTTAAAAATCTAAAAATCCAAAAAAATTAAAAAATTAGAAAATCCAAAAATAGAGATAATTTGAACGTAGTTAAGTAATGTTTTCTTCATGAAACTTGTGCCAAACAAATTTTTGCTTAAAAGTCCAAGATGACACTTATTACACAAGGTCTTTGTTGGAAAAATTGTTTAGGGAAGTTTTTGATACCTAAGAGATAGCTCACATGTTAAAACAATGTCGAATCAATTTTTTGTAAAAAATTAGAAAAAAAAGAAAAAAATATGAATAAACTACTTCAATACCCAAAATTCCTCACAAATAAATACAAATTTGAGATGATGGGCAAAAGTAGATTGATTAGTCTTGTTTTGTGGCCTTTTTTACTCGAATTATAAGTCCGTAGGGGTATTTTAAAACCTAATGGCCTAAAACCAACTGGTTTGGGAGTTATTAGCCCAAAGCTCGTTACATGGGTAACATAGAAAGCCTAAGAAAACGAACATTGTATAGTCAATAAAAAAAGGGAAAAAAAAGGAAAAGAGAAAAAAATATGAATTTGGCTAGATACTTGTTTGGATAGAGATTGGGTCAGTTCAATATTCATTCAAAAATAGGAAATGTATTTATTCAATTGATTCTTCAGAGATCTTTTTTCACGACAAACCTTGGAAGTTTTTGCAAACGTTTGCGTCGATATTATAAGTGGATTTTGGATACATACGTCTTGGCTATTATTAGAAGAGTCTTTAAGGTATGTATTTTTTTATAAATTATTTTGTTGACACCAATGAATGTTATTGTTGCTTGAGTTGGATACTTACTAGTGTATTTCATAGATTTTATGGGTATATCTTTTATAAACCCTTAGGAGACAACACTCCTCTGAAAGAGATCGTCTACAAGTTTAAATGGGTTGTTACACGTAAATGTATGTGTGAGTCCTACGACAATGGCAAGGTTTTTATTATAATTTTTTTCTATTGATTTTTCTGGAGGATGAGCAAAAGATAGGTATGAGGGTATTTGATTGATCCATATTTAATACATCTTTAATACCTGTTTTATATTTATTTTCATAATTTTACTAATTAATTTTATTTTATTTTGTAGGAAATTAATTAAAATCAGAATTATAGTAGAAAAAGGAAAATACAAGGAAGAAGGTGGAATTACTTGGAGGCAAAAAATTAGAGAAAAAATGGAATGCTTGTTGGAGAAGAAAATGTAATAGAAGGAAATATTTAGAATTGAGTTTGTAATCAATATAGAAGACCTATATTAATTTTTTGGGCCTGCTCTCTTGTAGAACCTTGAACGTGTAACATTAACTTTAGTTTTCAATAGTTAGGAGTAGGAGTAAAGTACTTTTATTTTCTTGCTCTTTCAATACACTTTTTCCATTCGTTGCATGTCTTATATTAATTGCTTTGTTTACTTCTTTAATCATGTCTAGTTAAATCTCTTACCATAGGATGAAGATGAAGTTAGTTAATTATTTTTAGTATTTGCTTGTTCCTATTAATTGATTCTCATAATTGTTCTTGGTGCTTAATTATTTTGATTAACAAAGTGATTTTGATATATTATTGTTACCGAATTTATTTTTCATAGCATATGCTTGCTCCAAGAAGTTTTGATGAGTTATTGTTAGATAATAAATTTCATAGTTTATGCTTGTTTCGTCAATTGATATTTATTTGTTGAAGAAATAATTAATTTTTAGGGCAATTTGGATATTAATTGTAATTAATTGATGGATTCGGATTCCTACATTTTCCATATTTATTTGATCTTCTTTGCTGATTAGGTTAAACAAATCTCACCTCAAACATTATTTGTCTAGTCTTCCTGATTTATTTGTTAGGGTTTGGAAGTTTCATAGTCTCCGATGATCGATCTATGAATGCTACAATTAATTATTGTGCGCTTGGAGTATTTTTTACACATCATAGAGAGTGGTTCCGGCCAGAATGAAGGAGAATATAGGCATGTTGAGGGCATTAACTTCTTGTTAATCAAGCAAATGTATATAAAATGTTATATTTTGATTTTCAATGGGAACAAAACTATTTTGGGATCCTAGCATTTAACTAACCTGTTAAATCAAGTGGAAGACCTTGCAAACTATATCAATGATTTTTACCCACAAGATCAAACTATACATGTGATGCTTCAGGCAATGTAACTAGGGTCTTATTGAACCCCAAACACTTGCTCAATATTTTATTTAATGTTGTAAGTATTATATCTTTTATAATTTTATTTTAATTTGATTGTACACACATGATCTTGATATGATATTTATATAAGTTCTCTTGTTCTATGCACCACAATAAATAGTCATACATATTTTTTCCCTTTGCATATAGCATAATTTTAATTGATTAAGATTTGTGACACATAAATCTCATCAGGCAACCTAGTTTTTGGATGGAGAGAAGCACATTAGCACGGAACAATATTTAAATTAAAAAAGAAATATTAGAATGTCATTCAATTACAACTAAAATTTCCATTTATTAACTAATTATAGTTCTTCAAAAACTCTTGTAGTTGTTCAAAAAAATCTTAATATCAATGCAACTAAAATTCAATTGAATACTAATGCAAATGTACATTTTCAGTTATAGAGGTGTAATTGGGCTCATTATTATATATATTTAAGTGCTAGTAGGCCAACATGATGTTTGCTACTTGTCTATGTACTACATTTCACGTGATGGTTGACAATCTCACATAGTTGCTAGTAAAAGAATTTTCAAATATTTCAATGAAACTAAAAATGTAGGACTTTGGTACTATATAGATTCTCGATTTATTCTAATTGGCTACTAGGATGCAAGTTGTAAGGTACGTACAAAAAGTACAACTGACGGTGAAGAATTACTCACATAAATTTTTGATCAAATTTCCCATATGCTTTACCTAATAATAATACAAAATTAATAAAATTTTAAAATTGCTTTGATTACTGTGAGGGGATGGTGAGGTACCGTCTCTAATTGTGGGTAGATGGTGTTTGCTCTTATAGCTGTGGGGCCATCGGTATTATATGCAAATGGTTGTATTCTGTATAAACATGTGGTTTTACATGTATATAATTGGTTTGGCCTATCGGGTCACTATTTCAGTCTTTCTTGTTCAAAGAGTTCAAAATCATTTTGATCAATCTTGTTAATTTTTTTGAGTTATTTTAGT
This sequence comes from Oenanthe sinensis, assembly GCA_028671895.1. Lineage (NCBI taxonomy): Eukaryota > Viridiplantae > Streptophyta > Magnoliopsida > Apiales > Apiaceae > Oenanthe > Oenanthe sinensis. Next base: position 11,204,561 of record CM053798.1, on the reverse strand, counting down.
TATGATATGTTAAAAAAGGCCAGTCCAAGACACATAGTAATGGCAAAACGGTTGTTGCAATGTTTAAAAGTACACATGCTAACAAATCATAATTTGATAACTTAATTATTTCAATAATTAATAATAATTATAATTATCATGCAAAGTAAATTTGCATTTGTGGTCATCAAATATTAAAGAATTTTATACTTCATAAAAACTTATAATTATTATACAACAATAATAATAAATCAACAATAAAATAATAGTAATAACAATAGTATTCTTATTTATATTATATTTTAAATTATGTATAACATATGGCATCTTAAATGTATATGAGATATTAATTATAAGAAATATAGGGGTATTATTTTTACAATTTTTATAATGTTAGGGATATTATGTAGATCTTGAATGAAAGATTATGACAATATTGGGGATATTATAAAGATTTTATATAGGATTTTGATAATATTAAGATTTTTAATTAATTCGTCTACATCTCTTATGCCTATATATACACGCCCTTTTAGTTATTTTTCTATTGTAGGAAAAATTAAACACTCAGTTTTCTTCATTCACACATGTTCATGGTACTTGATTGCTGTGTTGAGTTATGTCCATCTGCAATTGTTATCCTCCTCCCACAAATGTGTAGTATACATACAACACCTGCAATCATGTACACTAGCATTTGTCATCCAACAAATATATCGGAGGCATTCCAGTGATGTCAACCATGGGTTCACCTCCCGTAAATAGGCCGGCTGAGCAGATGGGGAATGGCCGGCTCTTGCCAGAATGGAGGATATAGGCCTGTTGAGCAGATGGGAATGGCTCGCCGAGAAGATTAACTTCTTGTTAGGCTAAACTCAATACAAATTCAATATGAATATAAGTTAAATAATAATTATGTATGTTTAAGAGAAGATGATTATGTATATATTATTAAATTTAAAACAATATACCTGTTGGGCTATATTAATTGATTAATAAATCAGTTAATTAAAAGCTCTATGAAACCTCTATGAGTTTTAAGTGTTCTTTATCCAATGTCATATCATTATTGAAAAGCTATTATGAAATAAAATTTTGGATTGTCAAGTTTAATTGCATTTACATTGTCTTGAAGTTCTTCCTTTCTCAATGTTGGGTTAATCCACTTTTTTCATATAGCATTAATTTTAATTGATTAAGAAGTGTAACAAATAAATCTCAATGAGCAAGCTAGTTAATTTTTGGATGGAGAGAAGCACATTAGCACCAAACAATATAAATTAAAAAAGAAATATTAGAATGTCATTCAATGACAAGAGTAAATCATAGAATAATAACCGTTATACCTTGGAAGTAAACATTTTATAAAATCATACATCTTTAAGAAAAGATGTTTAAATTAACTACGACTTATTGGAAAGTCACATAATACCAAAATGTAAATGCACCATCTTACTTGTTTAATAAAAAAATATTGATTTCCACATATTCAAATACCTTGGGAATGTCCTTTCAAGCCATTATGGACCTTTTAATTGTGAAACATTTGTAAGATTAAAGTTATTTATATCCAATTGTCATATCTTCTGGATTCCCAAGTTTAATTTCTTCTACATTATCTTGAACTTTTTGGTTTCTCACGACTGTGTTAATCCAGGTTCCACATCATAATATTATTGAATAAAAAGTGTAGCACCTAAATCTCATCATGTAAGTTTATTTCTTTGGAATGAAAGAGGCTCCATAACACCCAAATAATATGAATCAGGAATGAAAAATGAGCCTTAAAATTTTTATTTTTATTTATATTTTAACCTTTAATTCAAAAAAAAATGTAAGAAAAGTGTTCGAACATTCAACTTCAAACGTTACACCCAATATAATAAAATTTAATCTAAAATCATCCCTTCATAACCCAAGTAAAGTAAACCAACCCAACGTAACTCATCCTTGTTTAATCTTATATCCAAACACACCATTAAAAAACAAAATCAAATGTATACAAGATGTACAAAATATATGATATGGGATATTTTGAGATATTGATAATATGATTTTATCTTAAATACAAGATAATGAGATATTATATTTATTTTATACTTTTTGTATATGTATTGAAAACTTTTTGGTACACCTCCATCTATATTATATACCTAGCTCTCTAGCATGTTTTCCCAATGTTTTTAACTTCTCTATTTTTGCTTCATCGTATAGTCTTCAAATTACGTTCTTGTAATCTCTTTTTACTCATTGTATAAGTTTGGATAATGAGTTGATACTATTGTGTACCCGAGCATATTCATCCAACCGTTTTGACTATTGGCCATAAACATAGATATAAAAACTTTTATAGCCATAACAAATTGTTGGATGACATATGCTAGTGTATGCTATAGTATGCCTACAAAATTTGAGCTGGATTTACGTAAATAAATTTGTAGCAACATGTACATATGTTTTGACAAGATTTTTTTGCTAACAGGCCCCGCAAGAACAGATTGATCTATACTACAATCATGAAACAAATTATCGGCCCATCCCCTTCAATAGATAACTAATAAACAAGTTAACCTAGGATTTGGTTATAACCTACTCCTTTTAAGACTTGATTAATTGAATGTTTCGGTTTCTAGATGAGGTTGCAAGCCCCTCGTAGTACCTCGCATGTTGTAAAGATTATATTTTAGTCCTTCGCATGTTTCTCTTTGGAGCTTTAAATTTGATGCTTCTATTTTCTCATGCATGTTGCTTTGGGCTGCTTTTGATCCACCGGTTCTTGCTTGCATAACTTACGGAGACAATAAACTCATGTACTTTATCATATCATGAATAATTGCATGTCAAGACGTAACATGAATAATCATCTGTGTTTTATACTAACTGAATCTTTTAGCATACACCAATAGTTTGAATAACGGTGGGTTTGTCATGATAAAACCTTAAACACTATTATTGCAGTGTGACGGTCTTAGAGCATGGGTCCTTAACGATTACAAAGCCCTTCACACATAGTTTTAGGACATCATTATTTGAACAATTTGAATTCAAAAATACCATTACTTAGAGAGGGTATTTTTACTTACCGGTGAGTAATGTGTTTGGATGTATAGAGGTTTGCCATGTTAATGATTCCATTAGACACATCTAAGGCTCATATTTGGGAAGCTTCTACCAAGATATACCCTCAATAAGTCTTCATATAAATCCTTAAATTGCTCCGATCATGTGAATCGAAGATAGGTGCCTCATTGGCTATGTATAAATAAATGGAACCTCAATACCTCCTGATCTGTGATTAAATGAATGCAACTTCAGTAGCCGGTTTTAGATACCTCCTAAGACATGACTAAATGAATATTAATATAATGGACCTAATCTACAACTTTCAAACCTAAATTTAGATAATTAAAATACATTTAAGAAAATTAAAATTCACCTACATAAGACTTATAATAATAAACTAGAATATTAATTTATAACTTTTTCTAACCATAATAAAACTCTATAATATGATACTACAACGATAAATTAAATTAAAATACTACTACATATAAAAATATGTATATGTATAACAAAATTAAGGAGAGAAACCATAATATTTCTAATTATATATTGATGATACAGATAACAAAGCTAGTAATCACATGCACGCACTCAATAAATCATCAAGACAATAATGTAGTTGATAGTGAACTTTTGAAAAAATTGTTGGGCTCCGAGGCATAAAACGCAGCGGATTAAACGTAAATATAACGAAAATTTCGGAACCCTAACGCATGATCATGTATAATCATGGATTGATTATTGTGAAACGGAATCATACCTTTGTCTGGTCTTGGTTTACACGAACTCAACGGAGATCCTAGCTTTCACGACTTGTGTCTTCCTCTCGAAAATACCTCTATGGTATCCACACGAGCACCTTCAAGAACGTCCCACGATCTTGATTACGGAATGGATTGTACTAGCTCCTTTGATGATTTCGAATTTGTTTCTGCCTTGCTGTGCTTGCTGCTGCCTCTAGGGATTTTGTTTCTCAAAAACGTAATCTCTCTTAACCCTATCATTATCTATTTATAATGCTGGTTAAGAGGCCCAATCAGCAAAACCTAACCCATGTAGGCTTAGAATAAATAATAAAACCGAATTTCTATTATTTGATTAATAACTAAGTCATACTTAATTATTAAGGGCAGAATTCAAATTCGAATTTTATTATTTCAATTAATTAAATCTCACTTAATTAATATAATAAAATTCAAATAATCATCAATTAATTTAAATCTATAATTTAAATTAACTATTCCTTTAAGTGCTCTATGTGTGTGACCCTATAGGCTATTATTTAATTAGCAATAATTTTATTCTCCAATAAAATTATAAACAATGAGCGGTATCTAGTAATACATCATTGCTACCCAATTAAATAATAATTAAATCATGATTCGATAAAACCTTTCATGATTAATGTTTCCGTGTAATATAATCCCTTTAACCATATATATTATAGATTAAATTCGAGGCATGTATTTAGTCATCCTCTACAACATTTAATCCGGGTTTACTTGATCCATGAGTAGACTATGAAAACAAATCATTATTTGAGCACGGCCATGCATTTTATAGTCTCACTCAATCAAGAGGCCAATAATATCTCTCCTAATTATAGGAGGGTCAAATCCTTTATCTATCATTCATATTTCTCATACGTCTCATGATATACCCGATGTCCACTTTATCATTACCCGGTCAAAGGTAACTTTTAATGTAGTCAAAGTATATTAATCCTCGTACAAAAATATAATGATCTCAAGTCAGAGGATCATTACACCATTATCACTGTGAGTCTTTCTTATGACTTTATTAAACATGAAGAATCTCACTGTGGGTCTGTCCAGTACCATGTACTCCTGCATGTACCTATGTGTTGACTTTAGTATCCCCATACTTATAACCAATGAGATGTGGTTATCAGTCAAACAACATACTAGTCTATTTATGTATTATTATTGTCCTATAATAATAATACTCGACTAGGGACATTTAAGAATATGATCTATTATATAATCTCAAGTTCAAGTCATGTACTAAACTATACAATATGTATCATGATTCTAAGGACATTTATTATGCTAACAAATATATCGCAGTAATTAAAGTCATAATAAATATGTTTATTGAATAATCAATTGACATAAAGGTCTATTGTATTGCCTCTAGGGCACCTACACTAACAAAAAATTTTGAAGATGCTAGATGAGACAAATAAGTTGGTAAATATTTTAAATGAATCAAGATAGATTCAACGAAGAAGATATTGTGGCCACAATGATTGTGATGGAGGCATCTAAATCATCTAGAAGGGGAGAATCACAAAACACCATAGAATGAAGTAACAACTATAATAGTGGGTGAGCAAGATATTGTTATTCCTAAAAGGGTTATCATGGGGAGATTTATTATGAGGATTAGAATATAGGCCAACCAAAGAAAGGGATAAGAGGAATGAAATTCTATTCATTCAATTTATATTTCATCCACATGGTGTTTTAAGAACTTAATTAAAAGAAAATTAATTTAGATATGGTACCATATAACACATGTGATGGTTAGACCAAGTCTCTAGGTTTCCTATTCATGTCACCAATAGGTAACCTATGTTTCCTATATCTTTAAGGGGTAGTAGGCTAATATGATGTTTGCTACTTGTCTATGTACTACATTTAAGGTGATGGTAGAGAGTCTAACTTAGTTGATAGAAAAAGAATTTTTAAATATTTCAATGGAACAAAAAAATTAGGACTTTCGTACTATATAGATTCCCGATTTGATTTAATTTGCAAGTTGTAAGGTACATAGAAAAAGTACAATTGGCGGTGAAGAATTACCCACATAAATTTTTGATTAAATTGCCCATATGCTTTACCTAATAATAATATAAAATCATCAATATTTTAAGATCAAGTAGCTTTGATTACTGTGAGGGGAAGACGAGGAATTGTCTCTAATTGTGGCTAGATGGTGTTTGCTCTTTTTGCCATGGGGCAATTCGTATTATTTCAAGCCATGGGGCCATTCATATTATTTAATTTCAAATGGTTGTGTTATGTATAAACCGTTGAGTAACCAACTAATCTAAAATCTTATTATGTATAAACTCTTGAGTAACAAATGTAACATAAATTTTATTATTAATATTGACTTAAATAGTTGAAATATGTATAGTTTTACATGAATATAATTAGTTTAATATTGTTGTTAAAAATATAAATAAATGTTACATAAAGATTATTGGTTGCATATATAAACCTTATAATGTTATAATTTTTTTTAATAATAATCCAATTCAATAATAAAAGGTATTTCTTTAAAATAATAATAATAATAATATGATAGATCAACAAAGCTAAAATTTATATGGCACAACATCCTTTTCATAATTTGTTAAAATATATATGCATGATTGACCATTATCAATGAATCAATTTCATATAAATCCTCTAAATATATCTGAACATTAAAAAAATGAAGCTCTCACAAGGGGGAGAAACAAGTCTCACATGTAAAGAATTAAGGATAGAAAGACTCTTAATAAAAAAAGATAAATTTATTAAATAAGAACAAAAAACAAAGAACACCAGGCCAGTTTATGAATAGGTTAACTATTATTAAAAGACACAACTTTTCCCTCTCCCTCTTATCTCTCTTCCTACTCATCACTTCATCCAACTACATTCATACCCACAAACACAAATACTTGCACAATCTTTAACAACAACAAGCCCTAATTTTATTTACACCACCCCACAATTATTCATCTCATCTTCCAAATTATGAACCATAATTTTATTCACACATACAAAGTAATGAGAATGAAGTCATTGATAAAGTCTTTAATATCTGAGATAAATAAGGATCCCCAAAATAATTTTAAACCCTTATTTATAATTTTAACCCCTTATTTTGTACTATTCCTTACAACAAATCCGGTTATTTATGACATATTTTTTATACTGAATATTAATTGTCACCTACAATTAAAATGTAAGCGAGCTATCTTACATGTGTAAAAAAAATTGGTTTCCATAAATACAAATATTGTGTGAACATCCTTTAATGCTATTATGGATCTTTTCATTGAAACGTTTGGGAGATCGAAGTTATTTCTATCACTTGCAGTAGCTATATGAAATTTTGGACCTTTTCTAACACGGAGAAATAAGTGTTACATTAGCTATAACATTGTGTAGCTCACGGTGTTGCACAACTTGCAACGCGAGTTAACGTGGTGTTACATTAGCCAATCATCAATAATTGCAAGTGCTGGCGAGTGCCCGAAAGATAGGACTTTCTGAATAAGCCTAAAGCTTAAGTGGCAGTGGGGCCCACCACTGCTGACACCACTATTGACTTGGTATTGGGGCCTATGCTCACCTAGCAATTGGACCCACCACTGGTGACATGGCAGTGGTATCTAATTACTTACCTTTATCACCAAGACATATCATATATAATAATTGCCCAAAGATAATTATTATCATCTATAATAATTATTCAAATACAATTATTATACTACCCATATTTGTGTTGGATGACCAAAACTCGTACTACCATAATGGGTTTAACCCAACATATAGGTCCACCAAAGAAAGTGATACGAGGAATAAAATTATATTCATGCAATTTATGTTTCATCCACATGGTGTTTTAAAAACTTAATTAAAAGAAAATTAATTTAGATATGGTACCATACAACTCATGTGATGGATAGACTAAGTCTCGCGCTAGGTTTCCTATTCATGTCACCAATAGGTAACCTATGTTTCCTATATATTTAAGGTCTAGTAGGCCAACATGTTGTTTGCTACTTATCTATATACTACAATTAAGGTGATGGTAGAGAGTCTCATTTAGTTGCTAGTAAAAGAATTTTCAAACATTTCAATGGAACAAAAAATTTAGGACTTTGGTACTATATAGATTTCGGATTTGATTTAATTGGCTATTCAGATGCAAGTTGTAAGGTACATAAAAAAAATACAATTGGCGGTGAAGAATTACCCACATAAATTTTTAATCAAATTGCCCATATGTTTTACCCAATAATAATATAAAATTATCAATATTTTAAGATCAAGTAGCTTTGATTACTGTGAGGGCGAGAGGAGGATTTGTCTCTAATTGTGTCTAGATGGTGTTTGCTCTTATAGCCATGGGGCCATCGGTATTATTTCAAGCCATGGGGCCATCGGTATTATTCCAAATGGTTGTATTTTGTATAAACTAATGAGTAACCAGTTAATCTAAAACATTATTATGTATAAAATAACAAGATTATTTAAAACCTTACCTTATTATGTGTATATAAATTGTTGGGCCTATCTGGTCAACTTGTTGACGTAAACTATTTCAGTCCTTCTTCTTCAAAGAGGTTAAGTAATTTTTTCATAGTAGTGGCAAAACCATTGTAGCAATGTTCAAAACTACACATGCTAAAGAATCATAATTTGATAATTTTATTATTTCAATTTTTAATAATAATTATAATTATCATGCAAATTAAAATTACATTTGTGGTCGTCAAAAATTAAAGAATGGTATACGTCATAAATACTTATAATTATTATCATACAACAACAATAATAATAACAATAAAATAATAGTAATAATAAAATAATGATATGATAATTGAATTTTATTATTATTTAATATTTTATATTATATTTTAAATTCACAACGTTTGACATCTCAAATGAATATGAGATATTATAAGAAATATATAGATATTATTTTTACGATAATGTTAGTGATATTATATACGTAGATCTTGAATGAAAGATTATGACAATATTAAGGATATTATAAAGATATTATATGGGATTTTGATAATATTAAGATTTATGATTAATTTGTCTACATCTCTTTTGCCTATATATACACGCCCTTTTAGTTCTTTTTCTATTGTACAAATAGGTTCATAGTACTTGATTGGTATGTTGAGTTATGTCCGTCTGCAATTGTTATTATCCTCCCACAAATATGTAGTATACATACATCTTGTACAATCATCTGCACTAGCATTGTCATCCAACAGCTTCTCAATGATTATGTAGTATAGGCATGCTAAGCAGATGGGGAAGACCTTGCAAACTATCCCAATGATTTTGACCCCACATGATCGAGCTATACACATGTGAAGCTTTAGGCAATGTAGCTAGGGTCTTATTGAACCCCAAACACTTGCTTAATATTTTATTTAATGTTGTACGTATTATATCTTTTGTAATTATATTTTAATTTGATTGTACACACATGATCTTGATATGATATTTATATAAGTTCTCTTGTTCTATGTAGCACAATAAATGGTCATATATGTTTTCCCCCTTTATTTCAATGGGAAAACTCTAACAATGGATGTAGTAAGTGCAGGAGAAAACTATAAAGCGGATCTACAAGTGGTAAAGGTTGTGGTAAAGGTTAGAGATATGCTGGTTTATTTTCACTATTCTAAAAACTTTAGCTATAAGAAAAAAAATGGGAACAATTCATAATCATATAAAGAAAGATAAATGCTTTGTTTTATTATAAAACAGAAAAGTTCTTACTGTACTTTGTTTTTCTGTATTCTAAATCCTCCTTTATTTACATCATCACTTCATTTTAATTGTAAAAATGTTTGGAAGTTTTCAGGTACAAAAGGAAAAAATCTTTTAAAAGCCCTAATTTCTTTTCACGTTATACCTCCTTAAGAGAAATATTTTGAAAGAATTGTTTAAAAATTCTTTATAAAAATTTTCTTTCCTTTCTTCAAATTCAAGTTATTTTTTGATATATTAAAGTTGAAAAGAGTTAGAATCATATATAATAAATAAAGTTTAATGTGTGTTTTAAGGAAACAAAATTCTTTTTGTGAAAATATGCAAAAGTTAAGGAATCAACAAGCTGGTAAATATTTTTTATGGTTATTTGTTTCAAAGAAAATTTAAGTTTTTTTTGTAATAGAAAATATCTTTCTAAGTTTCATATAAATAAATGAATATCTTAGAAATTTATAATTATATGTATAGTAATATAAAAATTTATAATCTTTAAGAAAATTAATATTGAGGTTCTAACAAATGTAACATAAATTTTATTATTAATATTGACTTAAATAGTTGAAATATGTATAGTTTTACATGAATATAATTAGTTTAATATTATTGTTAATAATATAAATAAATGTTATATAAAGATTATTGGTTGCATATATAAACCTTATAATGTTATAAATTTTTTTAATAATAATCCAATTCAATAATAAAAGGTATTTCTTTAAAATAATAATAATATGATAGATCAACAAAGCTAAAATTTATATGGCACAACATCCTTTTCATGATTTGTTAAAATATATCTGCATGATTGACCATTATCAATGAATCAATTTCATATAAATCCTCTAAATATATGTGAACATTAAAAAAATGAAGCTCTCACAAGGGGGAGAAACAAGTCTCACATGTAAAGAATTAAGGATAGAAAGACTCTTAATAAAAAAAGATAAATTTATTAAATAAGAACAAAAAACAAAGAACATCAGGCCAGTTTATGAATGGCTTAACTATTATTAAAAGACACAACTTTTCCCTCTCCCTCTTATCTCTCTTCCTACTCATCACTTCATCCACCTACATTCATACCCACAAACACAAATACTTGCACAATCTTTAACAACAACAAGCCCTAATTTTATTTAAACCAACCCACAATTATTCATCTCATCTTCCAAATTATGAACCATAATTTTATTCACACTTACAAAAAAATGAGAATGAAGTCATTGATATAGTTTTTAATATCTGAGATAAATTAAGGATCCCTAAAATAATTTTAAACCCTTATTTATAATTTTCAACCCTTATTTTGTACTATTTCTTACAACAAATCCGGTTATTTATGACAGATTGTTTCACACTGAATATTAATTTTCACCTACTACTAAAATGTAAGCGAGCTATCTAATTACTTGTGTAAAAAAAATTTGGTTTCCATAAATACAAATATCGTGTTAACGTCCTTTAATGCTGTTATGGACCTTTTAATTGTGAAACTTTTGTGAGATCAAAGTTATTTCTATCACTAGGCCATAAGTGATCATAGTCAATGCTTTTAGAAAGTCTTGCACAGTTACCCTTCCAGTAGCTATGAAATTTTTGACCTATTATAACACCAAGAAATAAGTGTTACATTAGCTATAATATTGTGTAGCTCACGGTGTTGCACAACTTGCCAAGCTAGCTAACGTGGTGTTACATTAGCCAATCATCAAGAATTGCAAGTGCTGGCGAGCGTCGAAAAGATAGGACTTTCCGAACAAGCCTAATGCTTAAGTGGCTAATGTGGTGTTATATTAGGCAATCATCAAGATTTGCAAGTGCTGGCCAGCGTCGGAAAGATAGGACTTTCCGAACAAGCCTAAAGCTTAAGTGGCAGTGGCGCCCACCACTGCTGACACCACTATTGACATGGCATTGGGGCCCACGCTCACTTAGCAATTGGACCCACCACTAGTGATGTGGCAGTGGGACCCCTAGTGACGTGATAGTGGGGTCTACCACTGCTAACGTGGTTATGGGCCCACGCTGACGTGGCAATGGGGCCACCACTACTGACATCGCAGTGGGACCCCTGGTGATTTCGCAGTGGGGTCCACCACTACTGACATGGTAATGGGACCCTTGCTGACATGGCATGTATGGGGCCCACCTGTGGGTCCACTTTTACTAACATGACAGTGGTCCCATGCTAATATGGCATGAGGTGTACTGAAAAGTGTTGCAATAGGCGTTGTAGTGTTGCAGTTGTATTTTGTAGTGTTGTTATAATAATTAGACTTTTCTAATGATAATTTTATTTTTTAAAAAAACAATTTTGATGACCAAACCATACGGATGTTAATATATAACTATTTTAGTGATGTGAAAATTTCTTAAAAAATTTATAGATTTAATTGGTATGATTTTATAAAAGTCAAAACGGTCAAAGTATACTTCGTAAAACTAGTTTTTACTTTAATTAACGTTCTATTTTTAAAATTATTTTTGTACGATCTAACCATACGGATGTTAATATCTTATGATTTTAGTGAGTCAAAAAATTATTTAGAAAATATTAGACTTTTTTGGTGTGTTTCTTTTACGGTCAAGCAAGTCAAACCGGTACTTCTTAATATTAGTCTTTACTGTAATTAAAGTTTTATATTTTTTAAAACTTTTTTTGTACGATCCAACCATATAGATTTTAAAATCTTATTATTTTAGTGAGTCAAAAAAATATTTAGAAAATATTAAACTTGTTATGTGTATTTCTTTTACGTTCAAACTAGTTCTTAAAACCAATCTTTATAGTATTTAACGTTCTATTTTTTAAAATTATTTTTTTACGATCCAACCATAAGGATATTAATATCTTATGATTTTAGTGAGTCAAAAAAATATTTAGAAAATATTACACTTTTTAAGTGTGTTTCTTTTACGGTCAAGCAAGTCAAAACAGTACTTCTTAAAACTAGCCTTTACTCTTTTTATTAAAATTATTTTTGTACGATCCAACCGTATGGATGTTAATATCTTATGATTTTAGTGAGTCAAAAAGATATTTAGAAAATATTAGACTTTTTAGGTGTGTTTCTTTTACGGTCAAACCAGTATTAGTTCTTCTTAAAACTAGTCTTTAATATAATTAACGTTTTATCTTTTTTAATTATTTTTGTACGATCCAACCATACGGATGTTAATATCTTATGATTTTAGCGGGTCAAAAAAATATCTAAAAAATATTTGACTTTTTTGGTGTGTTTCTTTTACGGTCAAACCAGTATTGCTTAAAATCAGTTTTGACTGTAATTAAAGTTCTATTTTTTTAAATTACTTTTGTATGATCCAAATGTACCGATGTTAATTTTTAACGATTTTATTGATGTGAAAAATGTTTTTAAAAAATTAGATTTATTTTAGGTCAAAGTGCACCTTCCCATTTATTATATACTATATTAATTATTTTTAGATTATATTTTCATTTAAATATATATTTTTTAAATTATTTAAAATGGGCATTACGTATGCTCGTCTGATATGGGCTAAAAGTAAGTCGAAAAGACACAATTAATGTAGCATTAATTAGACCTAGTTTGGTCTAAAAAGAAGGCCCATTTAATGAGACTCGAAACCCTAATAAATTCGTAATTAATTAATTATCTAATTAGTTATGCCCAACTACATGGAAACTACTCCAAGGAGAGCCCCTAAGACACCTTAATCAACAAGGAAACATATTTCTACATGGAAACTACTTCTATCACAAGAAGGATCCAGAATCCTTCTAGGAAGTGCCTTACCCATCTAGGTTCCTAAACCTGCTCTAATTCTAAGACTCTCTACGTCTATATAAAGGGTCTAACCCCTCATTCTTAGAACTACGTCTGGCTTGATTCTCATACACACTGAGATACGTAGGCATCTTGTGAGGGCATAACTAAGCTACGGAACACTAGTACATCTATTAAAGCTCGATAAGCTCCGACACTCATCGCAATTAATACACCCTAGATTTTAATCCACAATATTTAGTACCGCCTTTGGGAAGACTACATCAACCATGGCAAGAATAAGAAGAACTGATAGAGATATAGTCCCTTTTACAGGAGACCCAACCACTGAGATTCCTCACACGGGAGACCCACTGTTGTGATCCCTCCAGATAGAACTCAAGACACCTAAGTCCCCATTACCACCATTGTTCTTGCTGGAACTCAAGGTCCTAGCACTCAAAGGCTTGGCTCGTTCAGTGAAATCATTCATTCTACCAATCCTGTGGAAGTCATCCATGGATTCGACCCTCTATCCCAGGTAACTCGAACTTCTTTTATTGATACTGCTCCTCCTCGTGCACAAATGTCTAATGTTGTTATTGTAGGGTTTCGTGACACAAACGCAGCGGAATAAACGCGAAAAATAAATCAAAATAGCGAAACCCTCCGCAGGATCCATGCGAAAACAAAAGATTTAATTCGGAGATAAAGAATAAATACCTTTAGAAGCTTTAACAGTTCATTAATGGAAGATTAATGGAGGTCCAAAGCTTGTTTAATCACCACGTATCCCACTCTCGCGATCTACGCTCTACGGTATCCACACGAACACTTTTCATGAAGGATTGATGTGTTCTAGCACCCGAAAACTTCTTCTCTCTCTATCTTCCTCATGTCTCACAGCGGCTAGGGTTTTTGTAAAATCTCTATTTTTTTAAATCAGCCCATAAAGAGATTATATAGAGAGAGGAATAAGTTTTCTAATTATAATCCAATTATAATTAATACTAATCCAAAATTCTAAATTATTTAATTAAGTCTCACTTAATTAATTAATTATTAATTTTGGAATTAGTTTAAGTAATTCATTTATTCTATTTATATAATTAATTAAGTCATACTTAATTAATATCATAAATAAAATAAATTACTTATTTAATTTAAATTCATAATTTAAATTATTTCTCCTTCAAGCGTTCTTTGTGTGTGACCCTGTAGGTTATTATTACGTTGGCAACAATTTTAATATCTAATTAAAATTGTAAACAATGAGCGGCATCTAGTAATACATCATTGCTACCCAAGTAATAATAATAAATCGGTGATTCGATTAAGCCTTTCGTGAATAATGTTCCATGTAATATAATCCCTTTAATCTTGATATTATAGATTAAACTCAAGGCATGTCTCGTGTCATCCTCTTCATAATTTAATCTTTATTTTCTTGATCGATGAGTAGACTATTAAAATCAAATCAACATTTGAGCACGGCCGTGCATTTCATAGTCTCACTCAAACAAGAGGCCAATAATATCACTCCTAATATTAGGAGGATTAAATCCCATCTAGATCATTCATATTTCTCATACGATTCATAATATACCCAATGTCCACTTTTATCATCACCCGGTCAAAGGTATCTTTTAATGTAATCAAAGTATATTAATTCTCGTATAGAAATATAATGATTTCAGGTCTAAGGATCAATACACCATTATCACAGTGAGAATTACTTATGACACTTACTTAACATGTAGAATCTCACGGCGGGTCATTCCAGTGCCATGCATTGATACATGCACTTATGTTCTTGACTTTAGTATCCCCATACCTATGACCAATGAGATGTGGTCATCTGTCAAGAAACATACTAGTCTTTGTGCATTATTATTGTCCTTAAATAATAATACTCGACTAGGGAATTTTATGAATAAGATACTATTCATATAATCTCATTTTTAAGTCACATACTTAAAGATATAGAATACGTATCAAAATTCCAAGGACATTTATTATGCTTTCAATTTATTACGCAGTAAATAAAACATAATAAATAAATAATAATCAATAAAACATAATCCTTAATAATAAATATTTTCCTTAAAATATAAAAAGTATTGTCTCTAGAGCACAATTACTAACAATCTCCCACTTGCACTAGAGCCAATTACCCAAGTATCCAATACTCATGGAACTAGTGTGACTTTCGTGCTTCTGCTGCGACAAAGCCTTAGTCAGTGTGTCTGCATTATTATTATTATTATACACTTTACATATATGTATATCTCCTTGATCATTAATCTCATTAATTAGGTGATATCTCCTAAGTACATGCCCAAACAGCCTCCTTGGCTGCTTCACAAGCATCAATATACTCAGGTTCTATTGTAAAATCAACAATTGTCTTTGCTGTGAACCATTCCAGCATACAATATCTCAATAAAACACAAAGCCAGACAGAAACATTAAATTATCGTTATCTGTCTAGAAACCAGTATCACTGAAACCTCTTACAACTAGCTTCACATCTCCTCCATATAACAAGAATGAATCTTTAGTCCTCTTTAAGTACTTAAGAATATTCTTGACTGTCGTCCAGTGACCTTCACCTGGATTAGATCGGTATCTATTCATCATGGTTAAAGCATACGAGACATCAGGACAAGTACATATCATTGCATACATTATAAAACCAATTGCTGACGCATATGGAATTTTACTCATGCAGTCCCTATCATCCAATGATTTAGGACAAATTTTATTTTGAGATCACTATCCCATGAGACATTGGGACATATCCATTTTAGTCTCTTTGCATTTGAAATCGATGCAAAACTTTGTCAATGTATGTACTCTAAATTAGGCCGATCAATCACCTTGATCTATCTCTATAGATCTCGATCCCTAATATATATGTCACATCGCCTAAGTCTTTCATTGAGAAATTATTTCTCAACCAAGTCTTCACAGTCTGTAGAGAAGGAATGTCATTCCCTATTAGTAATATATCATCAACATATAATACTACGAATGCCACATGGCTCCCACTAAACTTCTTGTAAACACAAGTTTCATCTTCATTCTGAATAAAGTCAAACTCTTTTTGACTGTTTCATGAAAACAAATGTTCCATCTCCTCGAGGCCTGCTTTAATCCATAAATGGATCGACGCAACTTACATACATTTCCAGCATCCTTTAGATCAACAAAACCCTTAGGGTGTGTCATGTACACATCCATATCTTCTTCAAGGCTCTCATTTAAGAAAGCGGTTTTGACATCCATTTGCCAGATTTCATAGTCATAGTAAGCAGCTATAGCAAGCAAAATCCTGATGGACATGACCATAACAACTGGTGAAAAGGTCTCATCATAGTCAATACCATGAATTTTCTTGAAACCTTTTGCCACCAATCGTGCCTTATAGGTCTGTACATTAGCATCCATGTCGGTCTTCTTCTTGAAAACCCACTTGCACCCTATAGGTTTTACCCCTTCAGGTGGATCAACCAAAGTCCACTCTTGATTAGTATACATGGATTCCATCTCAGATTTAATGGCATCCAGCCATCTCTTAGAATCTGGAGTGTTTATAGTATCTAGGTAGGTGAGAGGCTCATCTTCATCCACAAGCATCACATCACCATCTTGAGTCAAGAGAAATCCATATTATCTCTCGGGCTCATGGCGAATCCTACTAAACCTACGAACACCTGTGTTTCTTGAGCAGTATTATTTTTCTTGTACATTCTACTCAGGTTCCTCCACTGGTTCAACGTTATCATGTGGGTCACAAACTTCATTGAGATCTATTATCCTCCCACTGTCTCTCAGCAGTTCGAGCAACAAACACTTTGTTCTCGGAAGGATTATAGAAAGAATAACCCCTTGTTTCAGTTGGGTATTCCACAAAATTACATTTGTCTGATTTTGGTCCTAGCTTGTCAGAGATTAGACGTTTCACAAACGCTTCACATCCCCAAAATTTTATAAATGACATGTTGTGACGTTGCTCAGTCCATATCTCATAAGGAGTCTTTTGAACCAATTTAGTAGGAACACAGTTAAGTGTATGTGGAGCCGTTTCCAGGGTGCAACCCCAGAAACTAATTGGAAGATTCATTGACTCAACATTGATCGCACCATGTCCAACAAGGTGTGATCTCTCCTATCAAAAAAACTTTTCTTTGATATTTTCTACTTCATCTTTATAGTCTTTGAACTTTTCAAATGATTCGGATTAGTTCTTCAAAAGATACATATATCCGTATCTACTAAAATAATTAGTAAATTTTATGAAGTTAATAAAATCTACCTTTTGTCATCGTACACATATGACCACATACATCACTATGTATAAGTCATACCCATTCAATGATCCCTTCACCATGTCCGGTAAAATGAGCTTTAGTCATTTTACCAAATAAACCAAGATTCACATCCTTTTGTATGATTCATAATCAAACTTAGCCATGAATGCATCCTTATGTATTCTGAAAATGCGTTTCTTATTAATACGGCCTCAACAACAGTGCCAAAGGTAATATTTGATTTGAGTCACTTTAGAACATATAAATTGTTAATTAGATGTGCAACATTATAAGGCTCATCATCAAAATAGAATAAACAACTATTGTTATAAAATGAAAAAGCCTTTCCTGTCCAAACAAGAAACTGAAATAATGTCTCTGCCAATTGCAAGCACGCTATAACAATTATTAAGTTCTAAATTTTCCTTATAGGCCAAAAATTAAGTAACGAGTTCCTCGAACTAGAGCAACTATCTTTACTCCAATTCCAACCCGATACCTTAAGCTTGACCCTTATTGATCATCATCTTCCGATCTTCCAATTAAGCATGACAGTTTAATTTCCAGTCTCCCAACTTTCCACAGAAGTGACAATCGTCTTCTTTATCAACACCTCATTCAGACTTTAGAGTCTGCTTTAGGGATTGAACTTTGGTTTGACAACGGAACTAGATCAAATCTTCTCCTTGTCTTTCCATTTTCCTTTCCCTTTTACATTCCCTATGTTTACCATCAATATAGTAGTAGTTCATGCATTTATCATATTACTTTCAGCAGTTCTCAACATGCTTAGCAACTCAATGGGTGTTTTACCAATCTTATTCACTTTATTGTTCATAACAAAATAAGAATAATATTTGTCCAAAGATTGTAAGATCAAATCTAACTGTCTCCAGACCAATCTGGAAACCCAAAATATCAATGGTATTCATTATACCCTATAATCTTTAGAACATGTGGTGTAACCGGGTCTCACTCGCCCTACTTATAAGTGTATAGTGCCCTTTCAAATATATCTTGTGCTCAATCGTTTCATAAGCATCTATATGCTTGTATTGCTTCTTAAGCTCAGCACATATATTTGCGAGCATGAGACATGAAACATCAGTCGCAACATCAATTTGCTTCCAATAAGCACTATGATTTGCACATGTTACATTCTCAACTTTAAGAGCAGGGGAAGAGATTTGACTAATATCGTGGTGCCCGAGGACGATCCTCAAGCTCCTATGTCAGTCAAGGAAATATATTATCGTCAACTTGTCCTTCTCAAGAATTGATCGCATAGAGAAGTTGTTTGTGTTTATCATTTGATACCTACAATATTAAAGTGCATAAAATAAACTAGATTGCAAATTTAATATTAATTATGTTTAAGTGATTATGGTATATCATCATATACCTCCCACTATTTTTATCAAACTAATAGCCCTTACTATTAATTTGGAAAGTATATCCCATAATTCTTTCTAGTGAGCCAAGATCCATATTTCGTCATGTCCTAAGTCAACCACTGGAAGTCCTTAGAAAATGATTATTTAGGTAGACAACAGTTGTCAATTATATCATATATAATTCTTGGATAGTTTGGTGAACAACGATTGATCTTATCTATCTAATAGACTTTTAACCAAACTCTATGCTTCTAAGTTCATAACAGTTGAATATAACCGTTTATTTTCACTTATTATGACGACTCAGTTAAGTTAGACCCAATGATACAACGGCCGAATATAACCGTTTATATTCGTCGCATCTCACCACGATAGATAGGAGTCCCCTGCCACTGACAGTCCTTCCCCTTATCGATCTAGGATTCGATGAGTGTTCATTCATTGGAAAGCATCCGAGTAAAACTTAATATTTTGTTAAGGGGTTTTAGAAAATTTATAACGATCATGATCACATCATAAAGAGATCCTCAATTTTTCCTTGAACCAAATATTTCAAATCGACATCTTAAATTGTTCATTTCCCAGGTAGATGGAGGATACCAATGGTCACACTTAAAACCCATCAGCCTTACGAATACGCATATCCGCTTTTGTCAGAAAATTCCAATTATAGATATCAAAAATCCATATTTAATTCCGTGTTTCAAAAATCCATATTTCATAAACACAAGAATCTCATGATCGTTTGTTAATTTTAAAATCTTGAATCGTTACAGATTTTATCTTGTTTAAGCAAACATGGCATGGGTGTCGTATCTAATACATACATGATTAATCAATATTAAGCATGCATCTCAATTATATCTACGCATACATACCAATACATGCAATCATATACATATATGTAATGTGCGTAAATTAAACGTGTTTGGTTATGGCCCCATCCTATATGATATTTCCAAGCTAATGGAAATATCAAGGTCAGTCTATGGTGGTTTTAAAAATACAATCTATTACATGTCTTCTTTCTTCATTGCTCCATCATCCCCCTTTTGGATCGTCTCCTTGCTTGCAAGTCTTCATTGATAATTACATTGAATAATAAAAATAAAACTATTCTAATAAAATTACAAGAAGAACTCGAGTTACATTCGAGATAATTAAATTACAATGAATAAACGACATGCAAGTCGTATTTAGAAACCAAAACCATAAATCAAAACCACTATCCTATGGGTCTTTAGGCCATAACCATCCACCATGCTATCATATAACACATATAATATATCTCATATTATATAATCATATCATATAATCATATATAACAAATTTCGAAATTTTAGAAAATTAAAAATAGATTTCTGAAGACAATAAATCGCTATTTCGAGGCCCTTAACGACGTAAACGCCTTACAGACCCGTCGGTGATAGCATAGCTATCAGTTTTGTTCATTGATCCGATTCCAGTCAGAAAACACATATCGTTTGCGAAAATCGGACAACGGACACAGATTTCAGAAAATCAACGGCAGCCGTTTCAGAATTCGTATCGAATACGATTCCCATAATAAGAACAAACATGTATCATATACATACATCAACACACATAATCATCACATGATTATACATCATATGAATATCATATATTCATAATATATATAAACATATACATATTATATCCATATAAAATCATGATAAATCGCATACATGCTTATATATCAAAAACTGTTAAGCACATAACCGAATTAAAACGTTTCGCAAGTAGCTCTGATGCCATTGTAGGGTTTCGTGACACAAACGCAGCGGAATAAACGCGAAAAATAAATCAAAATAGCGAAACCCTCCGCAGGATCCATGCGAAAACAAAAGATTTAATTCGGAGATAAAGAATAAATACCTTTAGAAGCTTTAACAGTTCATTAATGGAAGATTAATGGAGGTCCAAAGCTTGTTTAATCACCACGTATCCCACTCTCGCGATCTACGCTCTACGGTATCCACACGAACACTTTTCATGAAGGATTGATGTGTACTAGCACCCGAAAACTTCTTCTCTCTCTATCTTCCTCATCTCTCACAGCGGCTAGGGTTTTTGTAAAATCTCTATTTTTTTAAATCAGCCCATAAAGAGATTATATAGAGAGAGGAATAAGTTTTCTAATTATAATCCAATTATAATTAATACTAATCCAAAATTCTAAATTATTTAATTAAGTCTCACTTAATTAATTAATTATTAATTTTGGAATTAGTTTAAGTAATTCATTTATTCTATTTATATAATTAATTAAGTCATACTTAATTAATATCATAAATAAAATAAATTACTTATTTAATTTAAATTCATAATTTAAATTATTTCTCCTTCAAGCGTTCTTTGTGTGTGACCCTGTAGGTTATTATTACGTTGGCAACAATTTTAATATCTAATTAAAATTGTAAACAATGAGCGGCATCTAGTAATACATCATTGTTACCCAAGTAATAATAATAAATCGGTGATTCGATTAAGCCTTTCGTGAATAATGTTCCATGTAATATAATCCCTTTAATCTTGATATTATAGATTAAACTCAAGGCATGTCTCGTGTCATCCTCTTCATAATTTAATCTTTATTTTCTTGATCGATGAGTAGACTATTAAAATCAAATCAACATTTGAGCACGGCCGTGCATTTCATAGTCTCACTCAAACAAGAGGCCAATAATATCACTCCTAAAATTAGGAGGATTAAATCCCATCTAGATCATTCATATTTCTCATACGATTCATAATATACCCAATGTCCACTTTTATCATCACCCGGTCAAAGGTAACTTTTAATGTAATCAAAGTATATTAATTCTCGTATAGAAATATAATGATTTCAGGTCTAAGGATCAATACACCATTATCACAGTGAGAATTACTTATGACACTTACTTAACATGTAGAATCTCACGGCGGGTCATTCCAGTGTCATGCATTGATACATGCACTTATGTTCTTGACTTTAGTATCCCCATACCTATGACCAATGAGATGTGGTCATCTGTCAAGAAACATACTAGTCTTTGTGCATTATTATTGTCCTTAAATAATAATACTCGATTAGGGAATTTTATGAATAAGATACTATTCATATAATCTCATTTTTAAGTCACATACTTAAAGATATAGAATACGTATCAAAATTCCAAGGACATTTATTATGCTTTCAATTTATTACGCAATAAATAAAACATAATAAATAAATAATAATCAATAAAACATAATCCTTAATAATAAATATTTTCCTTAAAATATAAAAAGTATTGTCTCTAGAGCACAATTACTAACAGTTATCCCTAGCAGCACTTTTGCCCAACCTAGGCTTGGACTCTCCCAAGCATATCCCACTATATATATCAGAGGGTTGGAACCACAAAACTATGGGCGCAGAGAAGGAATCTGTGAATTCTCAGGACCATACTCGACTGATGATGAAAGCTCTGAAGGCACCGATATTAATCCCTGAAGGAGAAGGCCTGACAAAGAACCCATAGGGAGCCAACGTTTACAGTCCCGTAGGACACTAGAACAGAAAATTACTTCCTACGAGGCTGAACTCAAAGAGCTAAAGAAAAGCCTAGGTCGACAAGGCACAAGGCCATCCCCGAGGCGTGAAGCCCTTGACATCATAGAACTAGATGGAACCCCTCAAGAGAGGAAGAAAGAAGCTCCAAGGGCTAATCCAAATGAGTTGCTACCACTCGGAGATCCTGATGATCCAACGCCCCATTTTACTGAGGTGATTATGAATGCTCACATCTCAAGGAAATTTAAGATGCCTATAATCAAAACTTACGACGGGGCGGGCGATCCAGCTAATCATGTAAGGATCTTTTCGAATGCTTTGTTATTACAACCTATCAATAATAGTGTCAAGTGCAGGGATTTTCCTCAAATCCTGGGGGGCATGGTTCAATGTTGGTATATCCGATTACCTCTCAACTCCTTTGGGTCCTTTAAAAAACTCAGCAAGGCCTTCATAAGCCAGTTTATAAGCGGAAGAGTGCATGAAAAAAGCTCAGCTTCTCTCATAAATCTGGAGCAGGGGAAGAACGAATCCCTGAAGGACTACTTGAACCATTTCACCAAGGAAGCCTTGAAGGTGCCAGACTTGGATGAGAAAGTGGCTATGATAGCTTTACAACAGGGGATGACTGATCCTTATTTCAAGAGATCTCTGGCTAAGCATCTGCCCGAGAACAAGCTCTTTTTCCAAGATAGAGCAAGGAAATATATTAAGGCGGAAGAAAGCATGAAGAAAACAACTATATCAGTGGTGGCAGATGGGAACAATAACAAAAAGAGAAAAGGCGATCAAGAGTATGATGCATGGGACAAGTATTCTAAGACAGATAAGGATTCAGAATCCCCTCCTAAGAAAAATAACTTGGGACCAAAATTCATTGAATATGCAAGGTTGAATACGCCTCGAAGCAAAATCCTGATGGATATTGAAAGAGATCGAGACCTAAGATGGCCTAAACCCTTGAAGTCTGATCCTGAGAAGAGAAACAAGAACGCGTTTTGCTGATTTCATAAGGATACCAGATATGACACAGATGATTACAGACAATTGAAGGATGAAATCAAATTCCATATCAAAAGAGGAAAACTTTCTAAGTACACTAAATATGGAAGCTGTGATAGGCGCGATGATAATGGGAGAAACAACGATAGTCGGGATAGGAATCCCCAGCCTAGAGGACCAGTTATTAATATGATTTTCGGAGGACTTATAGATGTAAAGAGTTCAAGAAACTCAAGAAAAGCATACACAAGAGAAGTTATGCAAGTCATAAGTGAAGCACCTAAACGTGCTAGAACGGATGTGGTCATATCCTTTAATGACTCAAGCTTGGAAGGAATAAAGTTTCCCCATGATGGTCCACTTGTCATAGCCCCTTTGATAGGAAATTCAGAAGAAAAAAGAGTCCTAGTGGAGAACGGAGCCTCAGTTGATATCTTGTTCTATGATGCATTTGTGAAGATGGGGTACAATGATTCCCAACTAACTCCTTCAGATGTTCCAATCTATGGTTTTAATGGAGTGGAATCGAAAGTAGAAGGAACCATTCAACTACCCATGATAATGGAAAGAGAGCCTCGAGAGGCCACTTAGATGTTAACATTTCTAGTAATGAAAGCATCTTCTACGTATAATGAAATCCTTGGAAGAACATGTTTGCGTGCTTTTAAGGTTGTTACCTCGATTTAGCACTTGAAGGTCAAGTTCCCCACCAGACACGACGTTGGGGAGGAAAAAGGATACCAAAGAATGGCAAGAAGTTGTTACATGGCAGCCCTGATACCCGATGGAGCCGGGGGCAAGTCTTGTTCATAGAGGACATGGACTCAAAAGAACACGAAGAAAGAAGGGGGGAAGCCAGCGGAGGACTTGGTTCCAATTCCCTTTGTTCCGGGAGAACCTGAAAAGGTCACTTATATTGGGACCTCATTAAGAGAGCCTATGAAAGAAATATTAACAAAGTTCTTGCAAGAAAACGGGGACTTGTTTGCTTAGACAGCCGCTGATATGCCAGGGATTGACCCCGAACTAATCACTAACAAGCTTAACGTGGATCCGAGACGGAAAACAGTGAATTAAAAGAAGAGAAATTTCGCTCTAGATAGATAGGAAGCCATAAAGCAAGAAGTGAAAAAGCTCCTAGAGGCTAGTTGTAACACCCCAATCCCACACATCGAGTAGATTGGGATAATTTGTCCAGTATATAAGTAAAAGTACTACTACTAAGTGCACCAACAAATCATGATCTTTTGGGGGACTGTGGTGGGCTTGTGGATTACCCAAGTTGTTGCATTAGAGTTAGTTTACTCTGCGTTTATTCGGATCTGGAAGTCGGGACTTGACACGATTTTCAAAAAAGACTCGGGATTGTCACAAATGGTATCAGAGCCATACCCAGTCGGAAGTGCTAAGGCACTACCCGAGTTCCGTAAGTTTGTCCGTGGGCTCGACGAGGACGTCGACCCAATAAGGTGGGGTGTTTATAACATCCCACATCGAATAGAAAGTGTGTGTTTGAGCCCTTTATAAGGACAAGTCAACAACTAATGTATACCAAAAATTGTTAGCTCTTTTATGGGCTGACCTGTGATGGGTTGTTGTGCCCGATAAGCGTTAAGTTTTGGGCTTGGTTTGTTATATATGGTATCAGAGCCAACTCTCGAAAGCTTATTTCATCAAGTTGTCGGAGATGGGGACACGAAGGCTAGTGGTATTATCCCACAATGGACAGAGGTCCGGAGGTAGGGACACGAAGCCAGCCGGTATTATCCCACAATCGCTAGAGAGGCACGATCTGGGCCTATGGACTATCTGTTCGGCTTGACGAAGACATCAAGAATTTTAAGTCGGGGAGTTTGTAACACTCAGTCCCACATCGAGTAGATTGAGATAATTTGTTCAGTATATAAGTAAAAGTACTGCTACTAAGAGCACAAACAAATCATGACCTTTTGGGGGCATGTGGTGGGCTTTTGAATTACCCAAGTTGTTGCATTTAGGCCGGTTTACTTTGGCTTATTTCAGATTCGGAAGTCGGGACTTGACCCGATTTTTAAAAAATACTTGGGATTTGACCCGGTTGTCACATATGGTATTAGAGCCATACCCGGCCGGAAGTGCTAAGGCACTGCCCCGGTTCCGTAAGTTTGTCTGTGGACTCGATGATGACGTCGACCCAATAAGGTGGGGTGTTTGTAACATCTCACATCAAATAGAAAGTGTGTGTTTGAGCCCTTTATAAGGACAAGTCAATAACTAATGTATACCAAAAGTTGCTAGCTCTTTTATGGGCTGACCTGTGGTGGGTTGTTAGGCCCGGTATGTATTAAGTTGTGGGCTTGGGTTGTTATACTGGTTTTATTAAAGATATTCAATTTCCCGAATGGCTAGCTAACCCTGTGATGGTCAAGAAATCTGATGGCAAGTAGAGAATGTGTGTAGACTTTACTGATTTAAATGATGCATGTCCAAAGGATTGTTTTCCTCTTCCGTGGATCGATGCACTTATAGATGCCACAGCAGGACATGAGATGTTAAGCTTCATGGATGGCTTTAGTGGATACAATCAAATCAGGATGCACGAAGATGACATTGCCAAGGTATCTTTCATCACTAACTTTGGTATATTTTGTTATCTTGTTATGGCCTTTGGGTTAAAGAATGCAGGAGCCAGCTATCAAAGGCTAGTTAACAAAATTTTCAAGTATCTTATTGGAAAAACCATGGATGTCTATGTTGACGATATGCTAGTTAAAAGTCTCGATAAGGCCGATCACATTGAACACCTTAGAGAGTCTTTCAAAGTGCTGAGGCACCACAAAATGATGCTAAACCCTGTAAAATGCATTTTTGGCACAGGATCTGGAAAATTCTTAGGAATGTTGGTCTCTAAAAGGGGGGTTGAGGCCAATCCTGATAAAATTAAGGCTATACTCGACATGGAACCCCCAAAGACAGTAAGGGATGTCCATAAATTAACAGGAAGAGTTGCGGCCCTAGGAATGTTCGTTTCAAAGTTTGGAGATAAGTGCCTACCCTTCTTCAAGACGTTAAAGAAGTAAAAAGATTGTGTAGACAGAAGAAAGTCTAGCATCCTTCGAGTAACTGAAGAAATATATGGCTGAAGCTCTGTTGATAGTCAAGCCTTGTCCCGAGGACATCTTATACTTGTATTTGGCCTTATCATAAAAGGCCCCGAGTGTTGTCCTTATAAAGGAAGAAGAAAAGATTCAAAAACCTGTTTATTATGTGAGCAAGGTCTTGCATGGAGCGGAACTTAACTACTCCAAGATTGAAAAGTTTGCACTGGCCTTAGTGATGACTTCAAGAAAGTTATGGCCCTACTTTCAAGCACACAAAATCGAGGTATTAACTGAACAACCTTTGAGAAACATCTTATATAGCCCCAAGGCAAGTAGAAGATTGATTAAATGGGCCATAGAGTTGGGAGAATTCGACATCAAGTATAAGCCTCGAACGGCCATTAAATCATAAACTCTTGCTGACTTCGTGGTCGAATGTACCATTAATGACCAAGAAGTCGGGGGCAGGATAGGGAGGAAACAACACAAAAAGAAGAAGGACAAGCTCCTAAAGAATATTGGGTGCTTAATTTTGATGGGGCATCAAAAACAAAATCTAGTGGAGCAGGCTTGGTGTTACAAAGTCCCGAAGGATTCCTCATTGAGTATGCTATTAAGATTGACTTTCCAACAACCAATAATGAAGCCGAATATGAAACTCTGATAGTTGTCCTGGGCCTGGCCAAGGCACTGAATGCCAAATACCTTAAAGTCTGTGGAGACTCGAAGTTGGTCATATCCCAAGTAAATGGGGAGTTTGAAGCAAGGGAAGAAGTCATGATTAAATACCTCCGACTAGTAAAAGCTATAATGACTCAATTTGAATAATGTCAAATGGAATATGTTCATATAGAAGAGAATGTAAAGGTCGATGCCTTATCGAAGTTCGCCTCATCGGAAATGCATGAACATATGGGAAGTGTCTACTTCCAAGTCTTGAAAACCCCAAGCATCAATGCAAAGCTAGTAGCCCTAATAAATATGGGCAGTTACTAGATGGATCCAATTAAATTCCATCTTCAATCTGGATAAACTCCTGCCAAAGCCATAGAATCCAGAAAGCTTATTGCGAGGGAATTAAGATACGCTCTTATTGATGGAATTCTCTATAAGAAATCTTTTATTATTCCATACTTAAAATGTCTAAGGCCAGATGAAGCCCATGAGGCCTTGAAAGAAGTACACGAAAGAATTTATGGCCAACACTTGAGGGACAGAGCTTTGGCTCACAAAATTACCCGCCTTGGCTTTTATTGGCCTGACTTGCTAAAAGATTCAAAAGAGTATGTAAGAAGGTGTGACAGGTGCCAAAGGCATGCACCAGTTGTCAGGCAACCTCCTGAGATGTTGACTTCCATCAATTCCCTCATCCCCTTTGTAATGTGGGGAATGGACATCCTTGGACCCTTTCCACTGGCTAACGGACAACGAAAGTTTTTTATCATTGTGATTGAATATTTCACTAAGTGGATTAAGGCTAAACCACTGGCCAAGATAACCACCAAGCACGTAGCTCAATTCCTATAGGAAAACATCATATGCAGGTACGGAATATCACGAATCCTGATCACAGACAATGAAACACAATTCAACAGTGAAGAATTAAAGAAATATTGCAATGATAATGACATCGATCTACGCTTTACTTATGTTGCACATCCTCAACACAAATGGGGAGGCTGAAATAGCCAATCGAATTATCCTTGATGGACTCAAGTAAAAGTTAATGCTTTCAGCAGCTGCAAAACAGACAAGGAAATAAAAAGGTGGACTCAGCAAAATTAAAGAAAATGGAGAAGGAGGGTAAGAAAAACTACTCTTATCAGAAACATTAGAAAAGCCCACCGCCTTTAAAGAAAACTCCTCCAAACGCTTTCGATGATGGGTCAAGCATTTGTCTTAGCTCAAATTAGCAATAATGAGCTTTTCCTCATGAGTCAATTGAATCAATCCCGGGTTCCCGTCTTTGACTGTGCAAAATGTGGGCCTGAACATGGTGGTCCAATCGCCGCCTTCCTACTCTAAAAACAGAAAATCCCTCATCCACTCTTGATTAGAGTCGGGCAAGGACTTGTTGCTAAAAATCGAGGAAACGCCTTGCCTATGGCTAATGTAAACCCAGTCCAACATCGAAGTTGGGCTATTCTTGAATTGGAAAATGCTTCTGAACACAACTATAGAGAGGGGATAATTTTTCCTAAGGCATAAAACCATGAAACAAAGAAGGGTCTGCCATGAGTTTGGGCTTAATTGGACCAGACTAATTCTAATATCAGCTAAAAGCCTAATTATGAAGTCATAAAAAGGGAATCTAAGCCCACCTAGAAGGGCATCCCTAAACACGCATAGCCTATTGGGTCACCAATGACAAGCCCGATCACCAGGCTCGGCCAAAACAAACTTGAACCCAGGGGCAAATTATACAATTTCATGAATTTGTCACAATGAACCTAGTTGGTGAAAATACTTGTGTACCTAAAAGCATCTATCTCGACCTGGGTTGGAAACTCATCACCCATGGTTTGTAGTAGATCAGAAATCGAAGAAAATACTGGGTTACGACCACTACATTATCTCTTTTGGCCGCCATGGCCAAGAGTTTCTCTTGAGCAGCATCTTGGTCCGCCATTGATGTTGGACGGATAAAAGTTTGAAATGACAAAGAGGAAGGCTAATAAGAAAATATCGTTGGAAATCGCCTTTGCTAAAGAACTCTAGAAGAGAAGTTTATGGAGAGAATTTTACTAAGGAAGTGAGAGGTGAAAAATGAAGTTCATACCTCACTAATTTATAGCCGATAAAAAGGGAAACTCAATCGGTTAAAAGTCCCATGGCCATCAAAGGTTGGGCCCAAAAAGCAATTGGGCCATGAAGGCCTTAAGCCCAAAACTCGATGTGGACAAAAACAGATATGGGTCAAGGCCCATTAACCCTTCAAATTAATGGGGTCATTTATGAGAATCGACTAGGAACACCATTCGACTAGAAGTCAATTGGTGGCTTAAATTCGAGCAAGAACACCACGGCTAAAAGTTATTTGGTGGCCTAAAATTGACTAGGAATCTCATTCGATCAGAAGCCAAAAGATTGCCCAAAAATGACTAGCAAAATTTGATCAGGAATCCTGTTCGACCGAGACTCTAAGACAGCCTAAAATCGACTAGGAATCCTGGTCGAAAATCGACCAGGACTCCAAGGAAGCCTAAAATCGACTAGGATCCAGGTCAAAAATTGACCAGGAACCCTGCTCGACCAGGACTCCCAAAGAAGCTTAGAAACGACCAGGATCAAATCGACTAGGATCCTTCCTGGTCGAAAATCGACCAGGAAACCTGTTCGACCAGAACTCCAAGGCAGTCTAGAATCGACTAGGATCCTGGTCGAAACTCGACCAGGAACCCTACACGACCAGGACTCCCAAAGAAGCTTAGAAACGACCAGAATCTTGGTCAAATTCGACTAGGATTCCTGGTCGAAAATATCTCAGAAAAATGCTAAAAATCATTAAAAAATGATGGCAAATAAAATAAAGGAAAATTCCTAGAAAAATACATGTGAGTACAAATAAATTATGGAAAATTTTCTATAAATAGAGGAAAATTCCTAGAAATTGAGGAAAAATACATGTGGGTACAAATAAATTATGGAAAATTCTCTATAAATAGAGGGAAAATCCTAAAAATTAAGGAAAAATATTTGGTGGTACAAATAAAATTGTGAGAAATAAAGGAAAAATTCATAAATGTCTAAGAAGACAAGATGAATTTTAGCAAAATATGAGAAGCTACCCAGACTAACTTCGACAACAAAGTCTATGGACCTTAGCTTCTACAAAGTGTTGCACGTTTTACAGAAGTTAGGGGACAAATGATATGGGCTAAAAGTAAGCCCAAAAGACACAATTAATGTAGCATTAATTAGACCTAGTTTGGTCCAAAAGGGAGGTCAATTTAATGAGGCTCGAAACCCTAATAAATTCGTAATTAATTAATTAGTTAAATATACAGCTAATTAGTTATGCCCAACTACATGGAAACTACTCAAAGGAGTAGCCCCCAAGACATTTTAATCAATAAGGAAACATATTCCTACATGGAAATTACTTCTATCACAAGAATGATCCAGAATCCTTCTAGGAAGTGTCTTACCCATGAAGGTTCACAAACCTAATCTAATTCTTAGACTCTCCACGTCTATATAAAGGGTTTAACCCCTCATTCTTAGAACTACGTTTGGCTTGATTCTCATATGCACTGAGATACGTAGACATCTTGTGAGGGCAGAACTAAGCTATGAAACACAAGTGTAACCATTAAATCTCGATAATCTCCGATACTCATCGCAATTAATACACCTTAGATTTTAATCCACAACACCATCTATGGCGTAATATTTATTTGGGCTCGGAAGAGATGATCTTGGATTAAATTTTATTATGTTGGGTTGTAAGAGTTGAATAGTAATGGTTCAAACATTTTTATTACATATTTTTGAATTAAAGGTTGTGGAAGGTTAAAATATAAATATAAATATATATTTTAAGACTGAAATTTCATTCTTAAATCATATTATTTGAGTGCTATTGAGCCTTTTTCATGATGAGATTTACATCAAAACCTCTTAAGCAGTAATATTATATTACTGTGGGACGTGGATTAACACAACAATGAGAAATGAAGAACATCATGATAATGTAAACAAAATTAAATTAGTTGAGAATTCGAAAGATATGACAATTAGATATGATCTTTCTTTTCGGGAAATCTGGCATGCATAGCTTAAGTCGATTAATCAATTGATCTCTTTTCTCTAACATTGGATGATAATGGGTAGAAAGGAGTTTACCAGAGAGTTTGTGGAGAGATAGAAAATTGAGGAGACAACAACTAATTAGGGCATTTTGGAGATTGATCAAACAAGGGTTCCAATCAACTTTAAATGAAGTAGAAACAAAAGTTTTTGGAGGTATTAGCTTGGTAAAAGTTCAAAAGAAACAAAGGGGTAGAACTTGAAGAGTGTGTTTTCTTCTAGCGGCAAGTTTTCTTTCTTTCTTTTTGGTTTAATTAGGTTAATATTCTGAGAGTTTTATTTGTTTTTGCATCTCAAATTCTAGGAGCATAATATATGTTGTTCTATATATTATCATGTTTATAATTAGAAATTTTGTGAGATACAAGGCTTTAATCGTGTCATTCATAAAGTATAGTTTTTTCCTTCTTGAGATTTTGGGTGAAGATAGTAAACAATTATTTGGATTGTACGTGTTGTGTTCTCAAGGCTAACACTCTACGTTTCCGCTAATAAGCTTTTTAGTTCACAAGTCCTCGTTTTCGTTTTCTTACTTTATTATTGTTGTCTTTATATATGAGTTCCGTTTGATTCATAGTTTGAATTTTTGGTTTAGTTTGTTATCTTTGTGCTGGGTTAAGTTAAAAATGTATGAAAAATTAAGCATGTGTGGAGAATATGTTTTTTTGTCAAGATTATTAATATTTTATGTCAAAATTTTATTATGGCCCCGTTTATCTGGACTTATAAGCAGCTTATAAGCTGAAAAAGTTGGTATATATGTACTTTTTCTGAAAATAAGTAACTTATTTTCAAATTTGAAAATAAGATTTGGCCTTAAATTTCTAAAATAAATATTAATTTTCAAAAAAAATATGAAAATACTTTTTTTTAAAAAGTAACTTATTACTTATAAGTTAAGCCAAACACCCCCTATGTGTTTATAAGAATGTTAGAGTTCTATTGAGTGTGTATAGAAATATTATAATATTATTATATGTTTTATTACGATATAAATTGGTGTTAAAAAAATATTAGGTGTTTAAAAAAATATTATTATAATAAAATTTTATCAAAACTAAACCCTTAGTAGAATAAGTTTTATTATTCTATTGAGTGCTTATGTAAATTTTTGTCAAAATTCACTTATGTGTTTACAAAAATGTTAGTAATGGATCTTTATTGAATATTACAATTTTAATATATAATTTATTAAGTTATAAGTTAGTTTGTATAAAAATATTATGATTTCTAAAGTGTTGACAATAAAATGTTATTATTGTCGTTATTATTCATTTATAGTGTTGTTAAAAAAAACAGTGTTGGATCGTTGTGTTCCACGGTTGTGTTCTGCGTAGTGTTGTTCCATCAAACCTTAAATAAGTTGTTGGTTGTATAAGTTTTCCATAAAACTAAAATACATGAATTTTGAACTTAGTTCTTGTAAACTTCAAATATCAAATGTTTCAATAGTTCTAAAAAATATACTTGATTGACGATATTAATTGATTACTAAATTAATTGATCAAAAATCATGTGAAACCTTTTGAGCTAGAAGTTTTCTTTATTTAATGTCATATCTTTTGAATTCCCTAGTGTAATAAGCATGATTTTAATTGATTAAGGAGGGTAGTAGATAAATTTCATTGTGCATGCATGCTAGTTTTTGGATGGGGGAGAAACTCATTAGCACATAAATAAACACATTCTTATAATATCACAAAATTTGGCTTTTGATACTTCGTGCAATCTATATCTATAACGGGTTTTCATAAGCAAGTGTCTTCGTCTGTGTTAAATATTTGTCATTCACTAAATTTGATTTATTGTGTACCCTAATATGACCGCAAATATAACTAACAATATTCAGATAATAAAATATGGATTTTTTAGTCTTTTTAATTAGTTATAAAAAAACTCATCCAAATCTTCATCTCCTTTAGAAAATTTATTATATTTGAATGAAACATAACATTACTATAGTTGTAATATAATATTAACTTTTCCCATTCTTTTATAAATCAGCTCATATAATTCAAAAATGAAATCACGAAAAAAACAGATTATATCTATATTATACTTTGAATTTTATTTATGTACGTAATTTATTTAATTAAAAGAGTTTGTATAAATGTGTATTCTAATGAAAAGAGTTTGCATAATTGTGTATTTTATTACAGTCTAAATAGGATTTTTAAAATACAAAATATAGGCTATAATTTAAATATAATATAATATTAACCGTAAGTAGTTATAGATATATATGTTTTAAATATTATAATAATATATTATAATTTTTATTTAATTTAGGTAATTAAAATAGCTTATATAAGGTTGTATTTTAATTAAAGTAGTTTATATAACGTGTATTTTATTTTTAAATATTTTATCTTAATCAGTTAGAAGAGTTTGTATAAGGGAGTATTTTAATTAAAATTTAATTAAGAAGAGAGCTTGGAATTGAGTAGGAATAATAATATATTATAATTTATTTTTTATTTTTTATTTTTTATTTAATATTAATAATTTAAAATAGTTTATATAAGGGTGTATTTTAATTAAAGGAGTTTGTATAAGAATGTATTTTATTTTTTTATTTTTATTTAAATAAATTAAAAGAGTTTTAAGTGTGTATTATAGTTAAAATTTAATTTAAAAGAATATTTGGAATTTAGCAGGAATGACCACACAAGACCAAACATTTGCCGCTTTTAACTCAAACTCACACACGCAAGGTGCTAGAGTGAAACCGGTTGAAGGATTGGTTCAGATGCATATTTTAAATAAAATCATATACCTATATATAATTGAAGTAAATGGGTTAATGTGATCGACTGTTGTTATGGTTGTTGTGACATACTTCTAATAATCTGTATAGGCTACAAAGTCATTATAAATTTTATAATTTAAATTTTAATTCATTTAATTTTTTATATTCAATACAAATGAAAATAATAATATTATAATATTTTTATAAATATGTATGTATTCTAAAATAAATTATAAGCAAACAATTATTATATAAATATTATTTTATATAATATATAAAAAAATAAAATAAATATAACTAAAAATATTTTATTATATTAATATTTTAATATTTTAATAGATATGCAATATATATTAGAGCAACCATACAAATAATTAATAAATATAATTAATAATACAATAATATTTTTATATTTAATATTATAAAATGTAAATATATTAAAAGAATTATGATATATAAAATAAAATATATTAATTGTAATAAATATATTTTAATATAAACAATCTGAACTGCGATTTCATTCAGCAGATGGTCATTCAGCTGTTGTTCCTAACAAATGGAGCCTAAGAACCACATTAATCACATATTGACGGGAGCTCTTACTTCAAGGAATTATTTCTCACTGCTAATGTGCCTCTGTACTTCAACAAGCCATCGAACTGCTGTAAAATTAAAATGCAAATTCAATTTACTTATTACTATATATACTTGTGTTTAAGAAATTGATGGATCCCTCATTGTGTCATATGCATATCTAAATAAGAAACTAGTACTGGACTTAAATACTAGCAGTTCACAAATAAGACCAGAAATCACAAGCCACAGTTATCCTTCAGCAGAAATTAGGATTACATGGTGCCAGTGTAGTTTTACACCAATGAAGACTGGAGATTTGGGGAATATTAAAAATGGATTCAACAACATGACAAGTTTCACCGACAAAACAAGCTGCAAATAGCCTAACACTAGTGAAGCAAACTCAGATACACCTAGTTTTAATGGTTTTGGAAGCAAGTCCAGTCCCATGCTCCTCTGAAGTTTAGCCCCATTCTAAATCTGAAAAAGTGAAATAATTTACCAAACCAGAAAAGAAACATGGAAGCACTTTTGCCATACACAAACAAAGTTGTCCTATATATCTTGATTCTTGTGCTCATGGTAGCGAAAGGATCAGCAAAAATAATATGGAAGGGGTACCTCTTGTTAGCCATTACACATGTACTTAAAAATGAGCATTTAGCTTTACGCGCCATCCATTTTGTCTTCTGCCTATATAAATTATCATCATGAAAACAGGAGGAAATCATGAACCCTGAACCCGTAAACAATGTGAGTGCTTCTAAAAATATAGAGGGAAAAAAGAGCTAAACATTGTCACCAACTTCTGGAACTTCCGTAACAGGTGGTGCAGTCTGGAATTGTACGCTGGGTGCAATAGGCAATCTAGAAACCTGTTCAAGACATTGATTCCTGCAGTGACAATGTAGTGTAGTATAGTACACAGTAAAGATATGGACAATTAGGAAACAAAAGGATATAAAATCGACTTAAATTTACTGTTAACAAGAAGATAAAAAAAATATCAACTTGCCATAGAAATCCTGGCCAAAACACACATGGGACAACAGAATAAAAAAGTATCTATAACATATTGAAGGGAGGTGATACACTTAACTAATCTGTGAAACATATAAAAAAAAGAATGTACAAGATGTTGATCTGGTAGCACATATACACAGGAATGTAGCATTTATGATGAGAGATTTGGTATTACTAGAATATTATATATATATATATATATATAGAGAGAGAGAGAGAGAGAGAGAGAGTAAGGCTCCGCGAGGAACTCCTTATTTGAGTAACTGAGGAACCAATTCCTATTTTATAAGAATTTGACTAACAAATAAGTATAGAAGACTACAGAACATACAAAAAAACATAGAACATCAAAAATAATTGCAAAAAAAACAAAAAATTACATAATATACAAAAAAAATATAGAACACAAATTACCGAACGCTAATGCTGAATATTGTTCTGTAATTTTGTGTTCTATATTTTTTGTATATTATGTAATTTTTTTGTTTGTTTTGTGATTGTTTTTTGTGTTCTGTAATTTTTTCTATGTCCAGCAATTTTTTCATGTGTTCTGTAATTATATTTGTGGTTGCTTCCTTAATTACTCAAATAAGAGAGTTCATCATTGAACCTAAGCCTATATATATATCCTGCTAAGATCTCCTCCTAAAACCTCAAGTTTTGGGTTTCAACACTCCTCCTACTTCCCATGTTTCTCATTAATTATTTTAATTTGGACATTGTGCTAATTAATTATTGCCCCAAAGATGGGCGTTAGTGATCCACCCGCAGATCTTACTAAGCCCGCCTAAAACCTCAAGTTTTTAGTTGAATTGTTAACTTAATAAGTATTTACAAAACAGTACTACACATAACGTTTGACCATAAACTATTGAAACAAAAAACAATGCATTATACCTGAAGATATAATCTGCAGCTACAAATACTAGTCAACACCACAAATTTATGGGACACTATGAATAGAAGAGTTAAAATTACCTGATTTTCTCTAAATAAGAGGGTGTATTCTTATTTTCCACAGCTTTCGGTTGGACATGAAGAGTATACTCTGGACCAAAATAATTGTAGTATTCATTATTAGGCAGTTGATTATCAAGTTCCTCGCCAACTGCAACTGCTGTCTGCAAGAATGAGTCGGCTTAATGACCAAAAGTCATAACCAATTACATAAATGTGTGTGTTTGTGTGTCTGAGAGAGAGAGAGAGGGAGAGGGAGAGAGAGAGAGAGAGAGAACCTCGTAGCACCAACACCGGGCCACATTCCGCATCGTGTACCCACCCCCACCTAGAACCATTAGAGGAACATTAAAGGATTTGAGGTACTTAAGGCAATCAGCATGTCCTTTAATAGACAAGTTGAAGCATCCAATCTTGTCACCAGCTAATGAATCTGCTCCACATTGCAGAACAACAACATCTGGCTGGTAAGCCTCCATGATTTTATGGATAATTGGTTGAAATAGATTTCGGAAACTCTCATCATCAATACCATCGTTCAGTGGCACATTAAGAGCATAATGCTTTCCTTCACCATGTCCAATATGTTTAATATGCCCTGTTTGAGGAAAGAAGCCATCTCCATATTTATGAAAACTTACCGTCATAACTCTATTTGTGGTACTGAAGGCTTCTTCAACGCCATCTCCATGGTGGACATCAATATCAACATAAAGCACACGCTGAGAAGTAGAAACGGTTATGTGAGAGTAATGTGTTATGTGAGAGTAATGTGTTTACAGGAATACTAAAAGTATTAATAAAAGAGAAAATTTCCAGTTTGCTGTCATTTGAGGTTAAAATGCCAAATTAGCACATGTAATTTTTATTTTTAAAAAAACACATAAATTAAAACTTAAAAGTGATAAATATATGTGCAGAGAGATTTGAGATCACTCTATTAATAATATATTACTAAAATCGAACTGTTATATCTAATACTAAAAAATGTTATATTTTTTACTATCAAAAATATTAACACTATATTGTTAAAATCGAAGTGGTAAAAGTTTGGTTGGTTGATTATTAGTTAGATATAATACTAAAGAATCTTTTATATTTCAATATCTAAAATTGTACAAAAAAAAATTAAGGTTCGAATCATATTAACAACATATTAAAATTGAATATTAGTATTATGAGTTATAAACATATAAAGAAAACATATTGTTTTATTCAATTTTATTTTAATTAAAAAATTATAATTTATTATTTACACTAAAATTTTATTGAAATTTTATAAATTTATTATAATATATATAATAAAATTATGAAATATTAAATGTACGGGTTATAAACTTGTAGGTATATAAAAATAATTCATTAAAATATGTTATATATTAATTAATAAGTAATATTGAAATAATATTTTAAAATTATACTATAAATATAAAATAAATAAACATATATATTATAATTTACATAAAATTTATTCCACACGTATTATTTATATTATATTTATAAATATATATATACTATAAATATAATTCATACATATATATTAGACTATGGGATGTTAACATGCAAATAAAAAAAATTGAATTCAAAAATTAGTACATCAACTATACCCTCTTTTTAACACAAGTAAGATTAAAAATATAAATAATAGCATGAAAGAATAATAAATTAAGCGGAAGATGAATCAAGGGGAGCATTTTCCATCTCCAAATATAGGTAACCCCTTTCTCTTACCCAAAAACTTTAGATAAATTTTTGGTAAGGACATCAAGCGTTGGATCTGTAATTTTCATGTCAAGCCCTTATATTTGTCCAAGTGATATATTGGTAAGGATTCCATAGCCTTGGAGATGCTCTAAGGCAATAATTAGATAACACTAATCATAAGACCACATTTTATAATCAAAATTGACAAAACTAAACCATATAACACATTATCACATAAAAAGAAGGTAATTTTGCATATTGATAATTCAATAACAAAGCATTTAAAAAAAACAGTCAATAAATACGAACACAAAAATAAGACAATCACAACTAAAAAATATATAAACAATTACCCTGTGGACTTTGAGGAGTTCAAGAATCCCAAGCACAATATCATTAACATAACAAAATCCAGAAGCCTCAGATTTCTTAGCATGATGCAACCCACCAGCCCAATTAATAGCAATATCAGCATCCCCCCTATTCAACTTCACAGCAGCACCAATAGACCCACCAGCGGAAGCCTGACAAAAACTAAACAACCCGTCAAAAACTGGACAGTCTCTACCAACATTATACCTCTTCGTAACTCTCGAATATTCTTCATCATTTAGCATTTCAGGTGTAACAGAGGAAAGAAAGTCTATATAATCAGGGGAATGAAATTTTTGAATATCGCAAGATTGTGCCGGAAAAGGACGCATGATTTCCATTTTTGTGTAAAGATTGTAATGGACGATGAGATTGTGAGCCATCGCAATTCGATGAGGTTTCATTGGGTGGTCTTCACCGTAGAAGTAGTTACCGATTTGGGGCTCGTAGAAGTATGTGACTTTGCGTTTTGTTGCATCACTTCCTGTTGAAGGGAGTGAAGCGCCGGAAAACTCTTCTTTCCTCGCCATTTTATAGATTTTGTATTTGAATATATTCCGTAGATATGAAGGTTGGAGGATTAGTTTCTATAAGTATATATAGATAATAGGTAGGCAATCATCTTTTATTATAAATGAGATTAAATAAAATCAAAATTGATCCTTTATCGTTCCGGATTCTGGGTTCGACTCCCGCTTACCATGAGATTTATTTACCCCAAAATTTATTAGAACAGATACTCATTTGTAAGAATATAACCCTAATTATTCAAAAAAGAAATATTTCATTTATTATAATTTGTGGTATTTGAAAACGTTATAGTTCATAACCGTATTCTACTATTCATTATTTGTGCAACATACAAACCAAATATGATATTTTGGCACTATTAATTGTGTTATAATTTATTTTTTGCCAAAGATTTTATGATATTTTGGTAGTATTAATTGTAATGTAAACTGTTTTTGCCAAATTGATTGTTTGCATGAAGTTTTAAAATGTAATTATGTATTTCAATATTGTATATATTTATGGGCTTTATTTGGTGGAGTACCTTAAATGGAAGTCTAATCGGAGATCTATATATTATGCATTATGTTCTCCAATAGTTTTGCAATATATTATAAGCACCATATGATGTAGGACATATATATCTCCAATTAGTACTCCATTTAAGGGTTTCATTTAACTTTTATCTATATATATATAGACACACGCATTTGTTGAGTTTTATGCGGACCATTATTATTATATGGGAGAACTTACAAACCATATATGTGTGCATGCAGAACATAACAAAACATAATTTTTAATATCTGTTACCAAACTTGTAACGTAAAAGAAATAATCATAATAATTTGGCAGCATTCTGAATCAGTTATAAATCAGTATCATAAGATAACATATTATATAGTATCCACTTACTTGGAAAGTGAATGTTCAAAATAAATATTATATCGCTTGGGTTAAATGACTTAGATTAAAAGATTAAAATTTACAGAAGGGCTAAGATTAAACTTCTTTTAAATATTATAGTTTGTAACATTTGTAAAGATTATATTATTTGACTGTATTTTAATATTCATATTGAAAACATATAACGCAAAAAGAAATTGCAGTATCTTGTTTAAAATTTCAAAATCAGTACAGTTAATCAATATTGTAAGATAATATCTTTTATAAAATCCATTTATTTAGTATCATGGAATGTAGTGTAATCTCCATTTGTTAAAGATTTATGCATAATATTTTTTCCTTTTGAAATTTTATAATGTAATAATGTATTTTTATAATATAGTTATTGATTTATACACTTAACCTATTTAAAAAATTAAAAAAAAATTATAGATATTGGTGTGAATTGTTTGACTTATGAGATTATTGTTTGAAATTCAATTTTTTAACAATTTATGTCTTTTTTTGTGAAATTGATGTTTCATCACAAGTATAAATATTTTAATATATGTACCAATAAGCGATAGTAATTGTTATGCCCAAAATTCAAGCATGGGCCCTAGGCAGGCCCAATATCATAATTCACAGGCCCATCTCATAATTAGGTCCATTTGCCATCAGAGCCCACTTTTGGTTCGCATTGCTCGGGAAAAGCATGAAAAATCTAAGTGGCTTGGCCTAGCGTGAGGTTGCAATGCCATCCCACCAGCGTAAGGCTCGCTTTGCTATCTTATTCTCATGGAGAACTCAAGATCAATCTCAAGGACATCAAGAGAGGAGAACTAAGAGTAATATGCAATGTTTTTTCTAGAGAGAGAAAATGTTCTCCCTGGTCTTTAGCTTTTTGTCACACCTAAACACTTTTTACTTTCAAGCTTCTTTGCTTTGGTTTTCTAGCAGCTTTGACTAGCTCTGATCGGTGCCAGCCGGTCATTCAAGAGCCTCACGTCTTGTTGTTTTGTGTTATTGGGTATATGTTCTTGCTATTCTTGGTAGTGTTTGCTTAAATCTGTTGGGTTGGTTCATGAAGAACTTTCCGACTAAGTTGGAAAGCCTGCATACTGATGATGTCTTGGTTGATGTTCCTCCTGGTTTGGCTACCCAGCTATGATAGGAGTTACGATTAATGTTAATGGTGGTGTGGTGCAGCAACACATCGGACCTTCACAAGCCTCACATAACTCTTTTGAGAGTACGGCGGCTACTCACCCCATCGCCACCTAATATAGTCCAGAGTTAATTGCTTCTAATAGAGCTTATCTAGAGTTTGGTCGGTTTTTAGAAAGTATTGGTTCTAATGTCTACGTTTACAGAGTTCAAAAATGAAATTACATGATAGGAATGTTGATGATTTGGGTTTTGTACGTCCACTTAACCTTGACTCTCTTAGTAACCGTTTTAAAGTTTCAAATGGGATTTTGCACTTGGCAAACGAAAATACTAGCATTGTAGGTTCTTCTCCTACTCTTAGCCATGAAATCCCTCTTATTACTTGGAAATCTATTGTGGATTCTAGTCCTAAGAAGAAATCTTTTGCAGAGCATACTGAAGGTAGCAGTGAATCAAATGTTGTTGTTAATGAGGATGGAACCTCTATTCTTAATTTGCCCCGCAATTTTTTGGAAAATGCAAGGAAACAATGGCAAACTAGCTGTATTGGTCATTTTGTTGGTGGTAGTTTCTCGTTTAAATTCGTTAAAGTGCAAGATATGAAGCTAAGGATTAACTCGGGCCTTAAACATGTGTATTATAGTTCTAAAGGTTACTTTACATTCAAATTTGAAATGATGGATGAAATGAATAGATTTCTTAATCTTAATTCGGTGACATGGGGGGAAGCGGTTATACTTGGCGCCATGGATTGATGGCTCGTAGTTTCAAAGAAATTGTATACGTTTTGTGTCTACATGGATTCGACTGGTTGATGTCCCTCATTCATATTGGAGCTGGGATGAGTTAGGCCACATTGCCAAAGTTGTGGGCAAGCCTTTATATCTTGACAAGCAAGTGGTGTTGCTTAATCCAATAAAGTTCGCGGGTGTGTTGGTTGAATTGTGTTATGGTGCTTCTTACCCTAAAGTGGTTTGGGTCCCAGTGATTAATGATATGGATGGATCTATTGTCCATGTTAAGGTGGGGATTGAGTATTCGGCCATTTCTCAATCATGTTGTTATTGCCAAGCGTTTGGGCATCCAAAATCGTGATGTGCTAAGAATCCTAATGGTCATGTAGGAGGAGAGGCAGTTAATGATGGTACTGGAACTTCTAATGTTAAGCATAAGCATGCAAAATCTGAAGCCAAGGGAAAGAAAACTTTTATTGGTTGTGATGTTGAGCGAGACCTTGTTGTGTTTAACACTGCGGAGGGCGCGTCTCATGAAATTGTTAATGACGATGTTGGTGTGCACATGGGTGAGTCCACTGATTTGGCTCTTTATGAAAACATGGCTGAGAATAATGTTAATGACAATGAGGAGGAGTTAGTATGTGACCCTCGTGTTCGAACTGAAGTTTTGGATATAGTTAACAATGGTGATTGGTCTAACTGCTGAGACCTGTGACTCTCACTTGGCGCCACAAGCTGCCCTACCTGCCTTCAAAGCTATTGGCCTAGTCGCAAGATTATTGAAACTAACACAGAAGCGGGTGAGATTGTGGTTTCTCCGGTTTCTCATGTGAAAAATAGGAGTAAAAGGAAATGTGCTTGAGCTAAAGGCCAAAATGGTTCGTTCTTCCACGTAATTCATTATAAACATTAATTATATTATATATTTAGTTTATTAGGAATATTCTAGAATATGGCAGAGAATAAAAAAAGGATTTATTTCCTTTATTATTAAGATTTTACTTGGTAGCCAAGTTTAGGGATTTACTCCTATATAAGGAGATGTAATATTTTATTATTGGAAGACTTTTGATTGATATATTGAAATTGAAATTTTTCTCATTTGTTATGGGTTGCGATCCATGCATATTCTTCTCTTCTGCGGTTGAGAAATCCTAGGGATAGTGGTTCTTCTACGGTTGGATCACCTTGGGACTCGTGGGTTTTCTGTGGTTAATCCACTATTATCTATCCTTTTACTAGTTTTTATTATTGTCCTGCATCAATGCCCCTGCTCTTTGGTGTATTTTGGGTGACTTCAACTGTGTTTTGAGCTTCACTGATGTGTTGGGAGGTCGGGAGCATTCAACTCCAGATATGCAATAATTTAAAGATTGTGTGGATGTTTCATGCCCCTCGATAGTGTTCGAACAGTGAGGTATAACTTCACTTGGTCTAATAAACAGCCTACTGATCAGATTTTGAAGTGGCTTGATCATGTCTTGGCTAATGAAGCTTCGTTGTCTAATTATTCTAATGCTCAGGTTTTTGTTAAAAATCGAGGCCTTATGGATCATAATCCGCTTATTTTACATGTTCATATCTAGCTGGGACGAGTCAAAAAGACTTTTAATTCTTTAACTATATGTTGGGCCTTGAGGGATTTGATGATATGGTGGCTAGTGTTTGGCATTTGCCGGTTTTTAGAGATCCCATGGCCATTGAGGGATTTGATGATATGGTGGCTAGTGTTTGGCATTTGCCGCTTTTTAGAGATCCCATGGCCATTCTCGGACGAAGGCTGCATTTGCTCAAAGGAAAGCTTATTGATTTAAATAAAGCTCATGACAATCTTCACACTAATGTCTCCAATGCTCGACAACGGCTCAATGACATTCAACCCGGCTAGTGGAGGATTAACACTTCCCTCATTTTGGAAGAAAAAGAGGCAGTTGGATTGTTAAACAAGGATTTGGCAGAGGAGGAAACCCTATTACTTCAAAAATCCCGTCTGAAATGGCTTCACCTAAGAGATGGGGATAATAGCTTTTTTTCAATCAAACTAAAGCCAATTGGAACAGGAACAAATTTCTTTCGATTCTAGACAAACATGGTAATTTGGTTCTTGGGCATTCCAATGTTACTCGAGGGGCTATTGATTATTTCAAGGATTTTCTTGCCACAGCGGCCCTACTCAAAGTTTTGACCTTTCTTATATCGATTGTCCTAGAATCACTATAGCGCAGGCCTCGATGCTTACTGTCCCAATTTCTAATGATCTTATATTTGCTACTCTTAAGTGAATGAAGAAAAATAAAGCACTCGGTCCTGACAGTTTCAATGTTGAGTTTTTCTTGCACTCGTGGCCTATTGTTGGGAATTCGTTTTGTGAGGCAGTTCAATCCTTCTTTTCCACTTCTAAGTTGACGACGGGAATTAACTCGACGTTAGTTTCTTTGATCCCTAAGGTTTCCACTCCTTATATAATGTAGGACTATCTCCCTATCGCCCTATTTCCTTGTGTACCACAATTTACAAGTGCATCACCAAGATTTTAGCATCTCGTTTGCAGGCCATGCTTCCTAATATCATTAATAAAGCTCAGTCGGCTTTTTATTCATGGGTGTCAAATCTCGGACAATATTCTTTTGGCTCAATATTCTTTGCCATACGTCTTT
Source organism: Oenanthe sinensis (assembly GCA_028671895.1). Lineage (NCBI taxonomy): Eukaryota > Viridiplantae > Streptophyta > Magnoliopsida > Apiales > Apiaceae > Oenanthe > Oenanthe sinensis. The sequence continues at coordinate 11,159,737 of CM053798.1, read as the reverse complement.
TTCAGAGCAATTTGTCTAGTGGATTGAAGCTTATGTGTGCTCTCCTATGTTTTCTATTAAGCTTAATGGGTTTCTAATGATTTTTTGCGGGTGCTCGAGGCCTTAGACAAGGGGACCCCTTGTCACCTTATCTTTTTACTATTGATATGAATATTTTCTCTTACATTTTGAATGCTCGTCCTATGACTTTTAAGTTTGAGATGTAAAAAGTTGAAGCACACGCATTTGTTTTTTGCGGACGACGTTTTGTTGTTTTCTCATGGTGATAAGGATTCCATTTTATGGGGAGAATTATGCATTTTAAACAGTTAAGTGGGTTGGCCCCGAACTTGCTTAAAAGAACTTTCTTTCTAAACAATTATGATACTCAAGTAACTCGGTGGTTTGATGGGCATTTTGGTATTCCACATGGCCTACTCTCGGTTCGTTTCCTTGGGGTGCCTTTGATTTCCTCTAGGCTTTCTATTAATGATTGTTGATAGGTCCATATTTAATACATTTTAATATACCTATATTATATTTGTTTTTGTAATTTTATTAGTTAATTAATTATTTTTATTTTGTTTTGTAGGAAATTAATTAAAATCAGAATTGTAGCATAAAAAAGAAAATACAAGGAAGGAGGTGGAAATTATTTGGTGCATATCGTAAGCATTTGATCATGGCAGTGATTATTTGGTGCACATCGTAAGTATTTGATTGCATATCTAAATACACAATGAGTTATAATGCTTAGGAAGTAACATTTCACAAACTCGTTTTGTAAGCAGTAACAAGAGAAGTTGAAGACCCAAATTTGAATACTTATGCAATACTTTCTGTGAGAAGTTAATTTGTATATGCCGAGCAAAATTTTCCTAAGAAATTAAAATCTAACGTGTTAATCCAAAAATCTAATAATGAGATATAAATGGAAGAGGGAGTTGAACACAAATATCAAAAAAAAATCAAACGTTGATACTAAAATGAACTGAAGATTATGAAACAAAGAATCTAACTTGTAGGCAGGGGCGGGGCAAAAAAATTCGGGGCCCTAGCAAACTTTTAAAATTGTGTCTTTCATTATATATTTTTTTAAAATATTTTAAAATATATATTACTAAAGCATAATTATTTTTAAAAGTATCACAAATTGATTGATACTCTCCATATTTCTTAACGTTTTTAAGTAATATTTGACCAAATTTTTTTATTAAGAAACTGAACTTTTTTTTGCATTTCATGTTATATGTCATATAAATTTGGGACCCTGTGTGGTCATGAACCCTCAGCATCGTCCCTGTTTGTAAGGATGGGTATCGAGCCACTTCGCCGTCAAGTTACTAATCCCCGAGTTCCAACCCAATCCCCGAGATATATCTTTGCTAGTTACGGCGTATAAGGCCACCGACTACAAATTTAAATGCAAGTTAGTCTTGTTCTTCGCCATCAAACAAGAACATCACTAGAATCCACTATTGAGTCCATTTTTCTGTCACCTTGATCCTAATCATGTCATGCATCTGAAATTTCTAAGTCATGAGTGCCATTATAATCATCTCATGCTCAACAACCTTGGTTGTAAAATCAAAGCCTATTTATTGAGAAGAAAAAAAGAAGCAAATATACAACAATATGATCCAATTTGAAGCCAGAGATTCTTGAATATGGTGATGACGTTGTGACACTATTTAAGGATCTTATTGAGAATAATAACTTAAGAATAAGGGAAGATATAAGTGGATAATAAGGATGAGGGGGAGAGCAGGCATAAATATACAATGTATAATATATATGTATGTATATATATATATATATATATAGTTATATACTACTTCCAAATTGTTGTCAGTCATGTGGATTTCTTGCACATGAAATTAACTCTGTATTCTTAACTAGATTAGTGGAAATATCGATTTTATCAAGCCGGGAATAAATGCCATAGTTATATCATTTTCAATAAATCACTATCGAGAGTTCCACATGAAACAAAAAATGTGAATAATTTTCTCCCCATTCCAGAACAAGATGAACAAACACGGTATAAAGTCGAAATGAACTCCTAATATGGACAAAATACTAAATCAGGCATATTATAATTTGCAACAATAAACAAAACTTAGACATGGAGCAAGGCACATAAACAAATGCTAATTTGATAAGATGAAGGAAAATGTACCAATCTTTCTTGCTCTGATGATCGACCTGCAAAGCAGCTCTTCTTTATTCTCTTGATTGCAACATCTGTTTCTCTCCATTTTCCATGATATACTGTTCCAAATGTGCTAGCACCAAGTTCCCTTAGTCCTAAGGTCTTCATTTTTTATTATCTGTAGGAAGCGCTTTTGAGTATTTTAAAGAAAATAGTAATTAAGGAATAACAAATTTTAAAACTGCTGAATAGGTTAGTGAATCAAATAGAATAAGTAAATTAAACAAGAAGAAGGAACCGAAAATAATTGTTGGTTAGGGGTCGAATTAGGGGTTCTAACTTCTTTGTTTTAACCATGGTATCCTGAAGAATTAAACATATTTAAGGATGAAGGTGATGCTCAAGAGGGAAGTGATTATTTTTTATAATAACAAATCGACGAGAAGGGTAAAAAAAGACACGGCCAATTCTTCTTCATTTTTCTTGCTCTTATCCCAAGTTCCAGTTCTATTCAGAAAAATCTATTCAATCAAACTAAAGTTCATTTCTTACAGAATTAAAGGATTGAAAAGGTTTGTTATAGACTAATGTAGTGTTCTATATACAAATTCAAAGTTCATAAACTACGCCCTTGACACAGTTTCCACCAAAATACAATTTAGTAATTTTCTTTAAACCTGATCACGACCAGAATAGCACAAGGGATAGCTCGCATTTTCAAACTTTAAGTACTGTTTTTAACAATAACACAAGAAATAGTTTTAATATTTTGTTTATCTTTAACGATCTTCATCATCAAACGCCTCTTTGCAACTTCAGTTAGCCACCAAAAACTATCACCTTCTCCGTCAAAATTCCCAATCATCGGACACTTGCATAAGTTAGGCATATATCTGCATCGCTCGCTCCAAAACATTTCCCAGAAATATGGACAGTTCATGCTGCTACGCCTTAGTAGCATACCAACGCTCATTGTCTCAACTCCTTAGGCAGCTCAAGAGGTCATGAAAACTCATGAATAATTGGCATTTGCTGATAGGCCTAGATTAAAGCTTAATGAAAAGCGGCTTTATAATTATAAGGATCTGCACCTTATGGAGAATACTGTAGCCAAAGAAAAAGTATATGTTTCATCTAGATTTTGAGTAACAAGAGAGTCTATGATACAAGGAAAGTGAGAGAAAGAAACAGCCTTATTAATGAAGAAGATTGCTGCGTCTTCTCCTTCAGTAGTAGATTTGAGTGATTTGTTGATGGCTTACACGAACAATATTGTTTCGATGTCAACTTTTGGGAGGAAGTTTAGCGAGGGAGAGAGTGGGAGGCAGTTTAGGAGATTGATGAGAGAGTTTGTGAGTGTATTGGGTGGTTTTGATGTTGGAACCTACACTACACAGCTTGCATGGTTTAGTAGTGTAATGGGTTTATACAGTAAAGCCGATGCAGTTGCTAAAGAGTTTGATGAATTTTTTGAAAAAATAGTTGATGGACATGTTGATATTTCAAAAAGAGAAGAAGCTGGAGGTGCACAGGACTTTGTAGATGTTTTGCTTGAGATATACAAGGATAAGAGCATCACTGGGTTTTTTATTGACAGAGAGATCATGAAAGCTATAGTTTTGGTAATTAATTCATCTCCCTACATAAGTTTTAAGTGTATATACTTAGTTGAATAACTCTTCGTATCATGTTGTAATATATTTTTGCTCGGTACAGGATGTTTTAGCAGCAAGAACTGATACTACCTACACAGTTTTAGAATGGGCAATGACAGAAATGCTAAGGCACCCCCAGGTCATGAAGAAAGTGCAAGACGAGTTATGATTGACTGCCAGAAACAGCTCTAACCTAATTCTTCAAAATGATTATGAGACGATTCCTTACTTGGAAGAAGTGATAAAAGAAACTCTTCGCATAGATCCTCCAATCCCATTATTAGTTCCACGAGAAGCAAGAAATGATATTAGCATTATGGGCTACAATGTTGCTGCTTAAACCATGGTTATTATAAATGCCTGGGCAATGGGAAGAGACCCTACTTTTTGGGATGAACCAGATGATTTTAGGCCAGAGAGGTTCTTGAATTCAACGTCTCTGTCACAACAATCCGTCTACTAGGAGTACACCCTGCTTTACAAGCAGATGCGCCAAGTATATTGGGATTGGTTTGTTTTTAGTGCCAGTGATTTTCTCTGTTTATTTTGTTAGTGTGTTTTAGTGCTTTAAAACAACTGCAAAAGATGCCGCAAAGCAGTAAACATGGATATCTATATTCCATTACAAAGGAATATGACCAAGAAAATGTACCTTGAGCATTCCTTTGTCTTCTGCCATGTCATCAAATTGCATGGTTTCACTGTGTATAAACGGCCTAGGATTGTGATTAGAATGCAAAGCTGTGGTTAAATCCGCAATTGAATTAGATGATTCTTTATGATCGTCGTAAAATATATTCAATTCTCACAAACAATTTATCAAACGGGTAGCGTATACAATAGTTTGAAAGGAGGCTGACATGGTTACATACGAGTGTATTTGTGGAAACAGTCTCTTTATTCATTGAATAAATGTAAGGTTGTGTCATGCTCTTTCAAACCCTGCGATAAGCGGGATATATCGGGATGAATACAAATCTTTCATGTAGTACCTTGATATTTGATAACGTTTATGGGCGTATAGATGGATATTTATATTAAACGGGTAGATCATGCAGTGTAAGGGCAAACAAGTATACATGTAGATTTATAAATTCTAAGTTTCAAATTTTCATTGATTTTAGAATTAGACACTATGAAATTCATTAAAATTCATCATTTTATAAAATTAAAATAATTCATCAAATTTTAAATATCATCAGATTTTAAAGGATATTTTAAATCTAAATTGAATATTACAAGATTTGAACCAGTTTTTTAAATTTCAAATTGAATACACCAAGATTTTAAATGTGATTTAAAAGATTTTATTAAATACCACCAGATTTTAATGTATTTTTTAAAATACAATTTAAATACACTTAGGTTTATAAATTCAAACAAAATTTTAAAAAAAATATCACAAAATCTAAATTAATTACACCCTTTAATTTAGTCATTTTTTAATTTTTTACAATATTATATATATGATAATAAAATATGTAATGACACAAATACGAAATCACCATTATTAATAAAGTAAATGATTCAAATTGAGACGATTACGGATACAATTCGAGTTCGGCATTACCACTGTTTTGGTCCATTTGTTTAAGTAGTTCCATCACTAATACTTCAAATTCAGGGGCGTGACTCGGGCGCCAGTGAAAGGATCCCAAATTTATGCAACTTTATAGATATTTATAACAAAAAATAAATAAAAAATTATAATTTATTAATAAAATTGAGAAATATTAATAGTATTAAAATTAAAATTTGTTAGATTTTATTTTTTTTATAATATATTTGAATAATTTATTTTATTTAAAAAATATAATTTAATATGTATTGAATACATACGTGAAATGTCCAATCTTAAAATTTTGCACAGGATTTGAAAATGTTTGCTTTATTTTTTCCATATTTTTCTATGACACGCTTTCTTCAATAAGGTCTGTTACAACTAACTTTTCTACTGATTCATTTAGAGTTATTCTTTGTGGACTCCTGTTGATGTCTCCAATTGTTGAATTTTCAAAATTATAGCTATAACTTATTCTGAGTTATACTTTAGGTGTTTAATTTAACTTGGGAAAACATATGTTTATTGCATGTTATGTTATGAGTATTAAGTACAATTTTTTACAATTAGAGGGATTTGAATGTGGGACACCAAATTTAGAGAAGATAAATATTTTAGATTGAATGAATTGTACATTTAAATTGTTCAATAAAAGACAATTTCAAATTGTTTCCGACACTCTAAACTAAAACATTAAAATACTGTCATTTTCGGAAGATATGTAGATCGACTAGTTGTCTGAAGATCTCCAACAACTTAGTCTTCTAATTAAAGAATTAAAATATTGTGATGCAATGGATTCTTAAAAAGTTATTCATTATCCTTGGAAAAATGAAGAAGTGGCAGAATTGTTAAATGATGACCTAATAATTAGCAATGCCATGGGATATGAGAAAGAAGATGAAGCAGAAGATGACAGTCGTGAGCTGGCATGGAGCCGTTCTCATGAAATGATGTTCTTAAAGCAGTAATGACATTGCATAATTTTCTTACAATATGAACATAGTATGCTAGACTCCGCGATGCACTAAGAAGGATTCAAGATAAAGTGTATAGCAGGGAAACATCAAATTTAAAAAGAAACAAGTTACATTGAAGTCTTGTTATAAAAGTACATCCTTAAAAAAATATTTAATTTTGATGTAAGATGGAATTATTCATTTATATTAAGGGTGTTCATCAAACTACATAAACCGTCGGCCCCGCACTTCACCTCACTGCAATTATATACATAGAGAGGGGAAGTTGGATTCAATGAATACCACTATTTAATTGGAGACCTTGGTGATCATATATGTACTGCAGAATATTAAAATACATATTATTATACTATATATTTTATACTCATGTTCTGCATGTAGTATACATGCAGTATATATATGATTTCTGGGTCTCCAATAAATGGATCTCCATCGAACTTTTCTCTCTCTCTCTCTCTCTATATATAAGTGTTCTAAAATACGAGAATCGGAATTAGACGGTGAAGATACCGTCCAGTGATTAGTTGAAAATAATTTAATTTAATAAAAAATAATATATAATTATATTTAAACATTTTCAAATTATTATAAACTTATAATGAAAAAATATCATATATCATTAATCCATACATATTTAGATGTTAAAATTTACGAAAAAACCACTTATAATTAACATTTACGTGGTTTATACTTAATAATCATTATTTAATAATTAATGTTAATAATTATTACATAATATATATATATATAATTATTAGAAATTTGAAAATGTATTTGAAATTTATGAAGGATTTAGGGTCATACAACCCATATTTATTTTAAATTTGTAACAAAAATATATTTCGTCACAATTCAAGTGGTTTGTTTGACTTTTTGCGGTAAATTTGACTAAATTTTGACCGAATATTAGAGATTATTCTTTTATAATTTTTGAAGATTAAAAGTTATATTTAAAGAATATAAAATATATTTTCTAATTATATATATTTTTAAATTTTTTATAATTATATAATATATATAATTTTCGGTCAAAACTTAGTCAAGTTGACCTCAAAAAATTAAACAAGACCATTGAATTGGGACGGAGCGATTATTAATTATTATTTTTTAAAATTTAACTTTTTAAAAAATAATAATTATTACCGATTTCTGACCGTTTATACTGATTTTTTCTTTCTGGCCCGATTTTTTACCGATTTAAGAAACACGTTCTTTGACATGTTACGATTAGTCGATTATAAACTTTTTCAATATTCGTTATTATCTTATTATATTTTAGTGTATTATTCAAAATGTTTATATAATTAATATATATTACAAGTTATAAATATTATAGAACTCCATTTTATAATAATTTTTAAATCCTTACATTACTTAAACTTTTATTTATTTTTTTGTTTAAATAAATATTTTTTAAATTTATAAACCGCACTACACCACACCATACCACATTTTCATTTTCATAGCGTAAATGGTGTGATCTACGCGATTTTTGAGTTACATAATGCGTTTACAGTTTGAATAGTCGACCAAACAGCATGCGAGAGTTATTTTGGGGTTTTAGAAAAAAACCGCACTATGAACACCCCCAATTTATATATCATGAGATTTATAAGTTTTAATAAAAAATATTATCTTATAAATTAAAAAAAAAATTGACAAACAAAATTTAATGCATTCATTAAAACACTCGAATACAGCCGAGACAAACCTCTGAGCTGTCAACTATAACCTGATTAACTATAACCTGATTGTGAAACAAAAAATGAGCTGAACAAATAGTTATTTTGTTTTCAGATCGCTTAACACACAGAATATTCAAATTCTTTAATCGAAAAAGTATTACAATGACATCTCAAGCAATCCAACATACACCAGTTGTGAAACTGGTAGCATCACAATTGACATTCACATAAGTAGCATCTGTAGCCCAATATTCAGAACTATCAATTACATCAACTAATATTGGATGAACAAATACCCCAAAATGTAAAAAAAAAATTGTTGTGAAAGGTAAGTTCTTGCGATATCCACCACAGTCCCAAATTCGATACGAGTCTTACAAATCTCTCAAAATACCATATACATCTTTCTCAGAAAAACTACCGAAACCCGTAACAAGACACATAAAAACATCAAAACATAACACACCAACATTCCAAAAAGATGGGCACGACTAACAAACTTAATAATAAGGTACTCAATAAGATCTCATTTAAAGAGGATTAGATCTCAATTTTATTGAAAAAACCTGGTAAATAAAAGAGAGGATGAGAGAGCGAATGTGGCTTAATCGTTGAAGGGGGTGAAGGTCCAGAAAGTGGAGAAGTGGCGGCTAGAACCCTAAATATGGGAGTTGACTCTCAAAACAGTGACCCCAACTTTTTTTTATAAATTTAAAAATTATTAATTGACTTGATCTGAGTCGAGACTATAAAAAATATATTAATTAATCGAGGTTATAATTATCAAAGTTTTAACTATACATGCAACTCCTTAGAAAAACATAATTTCTAAATGCAGTGATTGTTCACCACATTTAATCATAATTTATACACACAAATGATCAAATTTTCTCTTCCAAGCAATATACAAAATTTTGTTCTTGATGCTTTTTTAGGGACATAGTTAATATTTGAAGATATAAATTTTTTTATGTTAACCCATTTTAATAATTTATATCTGACAAATCAACATGTATAGTTTGAAAATAAAAAAAATTGTATGAGATTTGAGTAAAGAATAATTAAAAGTAAACAAGGTATAGGATCTACTATAAATAAAATTAGTATCACATATAAAAAGTAATATGAGAAGAAAAATAAAAAATATATATTTTCTTATTTTCTAAATTTATATATACAAAATTAATCATAACTTATTATAATTAATTCATTGCAAATACACACTATTGATTTAAAACAAAGTGTCATGAGAACTAACTATGCACCCAAATTATGAGTCGGTCGTTTAAGGAAATTTGAAATAATTATTTTGGATTTAAAATTATTTAAAGTTAAAAGTAAAAATTAAAAATATTAAGTCAGTATTTATTTAAATAATTATATTATTTTATATAATTTATAATTTATTAAAAATTAATATATGAAATTTTTATAAAAAAGTATAAAAATGAAGTAAATTGCTCAAAAAATATTTGATATCAATTTTTTATTTTAAATCATTTTTAAACCTTAAATCACGTTTTGATTTATTACATAAATACATGTTCCTTAACTTAAAATTAAAAAAAAATATTTTAATTCAAAATAATATTCTTAAAGAGAATTTATTTACAAAAATTTATATACACGCATTTCATACTTTGATAAAATTAAAGTAATTATTTTTGAAAATAATTTGAAGTCAAATGACTAGAATGGCGCTGTTTGGCAATCCGTGTTTTCCGGAAATAAGCCCTTATTTTCGGAAAAAAATAGGGATACATGTACTTTTTTTGAAAATAAGTAACTTATTTTTTATTTTGAAGATAATATTTGATTTTAAAATTCTAAAATAAATATTTATCTTTAAAAAATATATGAAAGTATGTCAAAAATAAAAATAAAATAAAATATTTATTTTAAGTTTAAAAAACCCCAAACGATCACAATATTGGCTCTCTCTTAAAAAAAACAATAGTCATCGACACTTATCGATTTTGGTATCGACACTTAAAAAGCCGTCTATACATACATACCTCTTCCCCTTTATACTTACACTCGCAGCCCTTAGCATAAGAACGATTTTGTGAATTTTCAAGCTTAATATCTTCATATTTAACCATCGGTTTTCAAAACTAAGATCAGATCTGTGATCAGGACAGTAAAATCTATATCATACTCTATTTTCACAAAGTTAACAGTGTTGATTTTTCTAAATTTCAATTCATTTTTCTCAGATTCGTTGTTTCGTTGGTCAGTGCATATCGTACTAAACAACGAATTGTGCATTCACCCTGACACCCGATTCTATATCGGATCTTCATTATCGATTTTGGATTCGGTTTCTGAGTGAACATTGTATAGTACGATATGCACTGACCACTTATGTAGAATTAAATCATGATGCTTTACGTGCGTGTTATTGCATTGCAGTTGATACGTCGAATGTGGAAACTCTTAGCTTCACTTTTGAGTTGGGTAATCGGAAAATAAATGTGACAGAGCATGATTTAAACAGAATTTTTCAGTTCCCATTGGATAATTTTGCTCTTACACCAGATTCTGCTGAAATCCTTAATTTCTTTAATGCAATATCATACGAAGGAGAACTTGACTTGAATGATATGGAGAAACGCAAATTGCCTAAGGAATGGAACTTCTATTTTCATGTAATTAACACTGTTTTTGCCCCTAAAAAGGGACGTTGGTACGAGATACCTGCAGTAACTCAATTAATTGGGTATGTAGTGGCCAATAACATTCGTCTTAATTATGGTGAATTACTTGTGAAACAAATTCTATATGTAATGGGCCCTCCGGGAAACAGAAGCATCAACGATCACAATGTTGAATGTTATTATCCGAGATTTCTACAATTGGTGTTAAATGATATTCTAACTGCAGATGAGATGCAGACCTTTGCAGGAAGTGTCAAATCTCAGTCTCTAACTCTGAAAAAGACTGTCATTACGTCACTGGGAAAAAGGGGTCATCATCTCAATAACAGAATTTATGTACTGACTGATTACATGGAGAATTATCTGTTAGATACAGCCTTACCAGCTCTGCCTCCTGAAGGTCTCCAACCTCAAGAAAAAAATGTGGAGATAGAAATTGAAGCTGAGACTGTAGCTGAAACAGAACAAGAGACCCTGGATGCTCCATCAATTTCAAATGACCTACCAACAATTACCCTTGACGTATCACGACTGTTTGATTATCTAAATGAAGAACAAGAGGCCCTGGATGCTTCACCAATTTCAGATGACATACCAGAAATTACCCTTGATGTATCACTACTTACCCGTGACACGTTTGATTTTCAAAATGAATTAGAAGTGTTTCTAAATGAGCATGAAAACCAACAGGTACCAACCCCTGTCATAGAACCAAACACTGAAACACAAACTTGTCCATCTCTGCTACCCCTGAAAAGGAAACTAGATATACTAAATGAGAGTGAGGGAGTCAGTGCCGTTAGAGCACTAAATAAGGATGTGTTTGTGGTAAATCCAGCTGCTCTACGAGAGTCGCCATCTATCAACAATTTCCAAGCCTCAAAAGATCTAAATTCTGAAATTTTTGATGCGCCGCGAGGAGAAACACACACAGAAGATGAATTAATGGCAGCAACTGCTCTTTCGTCCATGTCAAGGACTGAAAATGTGGTTGTAGATCCACTTGTGGATCAAGTGCCTTCACAAGCGGTAGAGGAAAACATGGGATCCTTGCCACATATAAGACCCTTGTCTACCCTCCCAGAGGGAACATCTCTGGTTCCCCAATGGGATTTACCATCCACAAAATATGGTAAGCAACTCAACCTAGTCGAGGAAGGGGATTCACGAAATCCTATTGCATCATCTGTGAGCTCTCTAGAAGGGGTGAGGGTGATTTCACTTGCAGGGACATATCTAGCTGGAAGCTCTGGAGCTCTTAGGGAAGCGCTTACAGAACATGTGAGTGTAACCCAGACCCAAAGATTGAGTGATATACGAGTGCCGAGTGAAACAGTGGCAGAAAATGAAAGTGAGGAAACCACTATACCAATAAATACACCTCGAACAACATACACAAATCTTGAAAAACTCAGTCAAAGAGTCTCAACTCTTGAAACTGAAGTTAGAACAATGAATAGGACGCTGGAAGAGATTAAGTTGGTACAACTTGGACAGCAGCATGAGTTCGTTACAATGTCAAATTTACTGAAGCAAGTCCTGGGTTGCCCCCCTAGTCAGTCCTTTCAATCGAACCCAGCTCTGAGCGTAGATGATAACCCAACTAAGGGGGGGAATGAAGGACCTTGACAAGAAAAAGCTGCTGACAAGATTCAGAAAACAGAACTGGGAAAATTTTCAAAAACAAAATAGATCGGATATCAAGGCAAAGACAGGAAAAGAATGAAATGATGTGAGAAAGGGTTAACATGGGCTTGCAAGGAATGATGATCAAATTGTTGCTGCGATTCTGGATCGTACTTGTCTAAGGAATAGAGGTATTAGTCAATCTTTTCATGCTCTATGCCAAGGTAGAATGTGTGTCCAGATTCCACACACGTACACATATAGATATGAAGTAATAATAAGCTCAAGAATACATTGAGAAAGGGCCAAAAAGGTTTGAGTGGTTCTTAAACCTTTTATCCATTAAAAGCAATCATTTCACTTTGTACGAGTGATTAAAACCTTTTAGTATTTTAACTGTGGAGATGTTTCCGGACTTCAAAAAACGAAACGATAAATAATATTTTGTTTTTTCTTTAGGCGTATGGTTAGTTTACTCTGTTAGTCTTGTTAATTTTTTATACCTTAATGTAATATGGTGCTTAGTTTGTTTGTGTCTATTGTATCTTGGTGTGCATTCCAGACGAAGCCCCGTGTATGGATTAAAACTGCTTGTGGTTGATTCCACAAAGTTAAACCAAATGTTTCCATATTATGCTGGACAATATGTACAGAATTGCATTCACGACGTGGATGTTTTATGGACAACCCCGTATCTCTTCCTCCAGAAATCAAACACCATTTACTGGATTTCATGTTCATTTATTGTCGGTATCATCACGTATCTGGTAGCCCTTGCAAGGTTAGGCCTCATTGTTTGGTCCTCATTGTTAATATGTCCTTTCCCCTCTTGACCATGTTTGTTAAAACTATTTTAGGACTATTTTTCTCTTCTGATATGGAAGTTTAAATTAATAATGCATCACGGAGTTATCCTATAATCTTTTAAAAACTAAATAATTTTGAGGCTATCCAAAGATCAATTGCTAAAATTTGTTTGGAAAGATTTAGGTAAACTGGAAGCTATTCCTAATAAATAGGTAATGAAGTAATTATATCATCAAAACTATTATTAAGCTAGCAAGTGAAGTTTAGTCTTTAGTATGGATGACGTGGCAGAATTATATTTGTTACAGATTTTAGAAAGGACATAACTGAATATGAAGATAATTGTTAATTTTTCTTTTGATAGCAGCACAATGCTTTTGATGAAAATCTTCTTGGAATGGATGCAAATCTTCTTTGTTAATTGATTTATGTTGCACACTACCTGCAAATGAAATCATTGATTGATCGCACTTGTGAAGCTATGTCAAAAAGATTCAAAGTCTATCTTATGTTGAAGAATTACATCACATGTTGAAATGTCCTAATAATGTTACAAAGGTTTGTTATATTTTTATATTATCTGAGGCAGGAAGAACAGTTATTATGGGTAAGGTTTTAAGTAAATTAATCAAAGAAAGAATGAGAAAAAAAAAGGGAAGTATATAATGGCGAACTTCTGATACAATGCCAATCCTTTTTATTTTTTATCTGAAAATTTAATAAAATTCGCAAAAATTTGTGCTGTAGTTTTAACTACTGACTAGTGACAACTGAAATTCTTTTTCATTTTCTTAAATTAGGCACCATGAAGATACAGGTTTGATTGATGACCTTCTTGCATTCGTTAAAGGAGGAAATGGAGGTATCCTCACTTATTTAGTTGTTTTCACTACCATTTTTTTGTCAGCGAACCTTTTTACTGTCTTAAATATGAGTGATACCTGAAACTCCTTACATTCTCCAACAATAAGGATTGACTTCAGCTTTTAAATCGAATACTCGAAAACTATTAAAACATAGTTCTACTCCTCTTTCCTTTTCTCTGGGGGGAAGGGGGAATTACCTTTGGAAGACTTCTACTTCTTTCTGTGCATTGTGTGAATTTATGAAAAAAAATTGAATAAATATAGTTGCCTCTACAGGGAATTACATTTGATATTCAAAATGAATAAATCTTAGGTGTTTGAAAAAGCCATTTGATCTGGAGTTTGTCTTTACAGGGATTGTAGCAGGACTTTTGTTTCCCACTATGTAAACATTACAATTATGTTCTATTATCTTTGCCGATTCAAAGGGGTCTGAAATTCTGAGAAAAAGAAAAAGAAAATGAAGAAAAGTAAAAAGAGGGACACGTAAAAAATGATGCTTCCCCAGTGCTGCTGCTTCATCACATAAAGCCTGTGTTATGAAGAAAGTCATTGAGGGCCCTGACGAGATCAGCACCCAGGTTGCCCAGTTTGATCCTTCTGGTCAGTTCTTAAGACTTCTTTACGGAAGCATATTGCATATTTGGTTACCGTATTCTTCGGGTTAACTTCCAAGTTTGACATTTTCCAGGATTTGAATGCTTCTGAAGCTACTAGCATTGGCTTTCGGAGTACTTGTTCTGTCTCAGCCATGGTCGCTGATAAGTTAAATCTATCAAATACTTGTGATAAGAATTTCATTTTAGAGGATGACTTTGACGATGGTAATTTTGATCCTTCTCCTAGTGAAGAGATTCATAGGTGAGACTATTAATCTTATAGGTTCCGTAAACATGCAGTTACTTTGAAATTCTATTTTTATTATTCTTGAAATTGACTGCAGTATTATATACTTCTTTTAAGTCTTTAGTTACTTTACCACTGATGAGAATTTCGTATTTTTGTGGACAGTTGTTTGTTCATTGATGTTTTGGAACAAATGGATGAAAAAATTTAAGACAGAACGTTTAAATCTCATCAATTCCCAGGGGCTAACTCTTTCTTGATCCATGTAAAATCTAATCCAGCTTTTATTGACCTGGTTACTTCTAATCATAATTATACAATTTAATTAATATCATTATTGGGCTACAAAATCATTTTATTATTTGTAATTATTTGGTAATTGTGTTGAAATTAATACAAGGTTCTTGGGTCCATGTAACGTAGGAGATTTTATTAAAGAATGAGATTATGTATGATTTGAATTTTGGTGTATCCATCTATTTATATTCTGATACTATTATGGTGGAACCAGGCTGGGGCCGACCCACACTCCAGCCCCGACTTGCCTTTGAAAATAAATAGAATTTTGTTCCAAATTCCGGCAGATCTTTATCAACAATAGTCTCTTCTTTCCACTCGCTCTTAGTCTTTAAAAGTAACATGAAAGGAACAGAATCCAGCTGCATCACACCCTCTCCTTCCTGCTGGAGGTCGGGGGTTCTAGTCTCATTTTAGATTTAAGGTGCATGAGTTTAGGAGTATAGGTGAGTACGTACTTAGGGCCCTCAGTGTGTACTATTCAGAAATGTGATGAGAAGTTTTACATAATGTGCCGTGTCATTTTTTCTGTGCTATATGAACAATCAAGCAGGGTAGTGACATTTTAATGAATAGCTTCTTCATATTTCAAAGCTCTTTTCCATCTTTTACTCTATATATTAACACTTACATTATATTAAGTTTCTTTGAAATTATAAATACTTACAATTTGTGGAGAAGTAAAATGTTAAATTACTCTGCCTTTACTATCAAATATCAACAGCCACACTCTTCCACGATCATATATCAGTAATCATCATAGTTCATTACTAATATATTATGAACTAATTGATTGTTTACTATTTACTAATTCCATATCGAATATTCAAGCCTTTTGAGCAACTCATTATTAACAGACCCCGATTTTATCCAAAACTATTTTATTTGTTTCTTTCATCCTGCAATGCACGAATGCCCTTCTTGACATTGGCCATAGTTGGCATGATAATACTATCTTTTTTTCTACTTCACACTTGGCATTGCTTTTACTCTCTTTATGCAGGGAAGCAAAGGAGTTTGCTCTAAGACTACTGGGAAAAGAGCCTGTTACTTCGACTCTTTGAGTTAGGAAGTTTCTTAATTTTGCGTCAAAGGAAATGGATCCCAAATGAAAGGTACAAATATGATTTTTCCTTTCAGATAGTGCAATATTGTTATAGAAAAAATATTAAGCTAAGTTGAGCCTTTTAATGTTTTAATTTATATCTTTTTCTTCTGAGATTGCATTAGATATCTGTTACCTCTTCAGTAATAGGGGAAGATATAGGACTGATACATCATATATATATATATATATATATATATATATATATATATATATATATATATAATTTTGTTAGATTTGTTGTTGACACACACACTCAAACAAGTTAATAACAGGTTAATGCATTCTGTGTGTGTGTGTGACATCCATCTGTTTTGAGTTGCATAACAGGTTGAATGAACTAAAATTGGGTTTTAATTCAGCTTGAACTGGAAATGAACTTGATGATTGGTGAGCGAGCACACAGGGCTTGCAAGGGAAAAGAACCCTTAAATATGTCATCTTTTGGTTCAGCATTAAGAAGTCATATATTTAATTAAGGAATGGAAAGAGTATTTGTTTATCAAGTATTTTTTGTGTTCATTATAGCATTAGATTATTTTTCACCTTCGATTATTGGGGTCCAATTACAAACAAATTTATGTCAGAGCCAGGATGTCTCCGCCCTTCCCCTGACTAATATAAAAGAAGTCGATCATTGTACTTATACGGCTATGTATGTACTGATATGAAATTATTTAAACCCTCATGACAACTGAAATACTGTTCTAGGTTGTCCTGGATTTATAAGAGTAAATGTTCGCTTCATTAAACCTGAATTGTGATTAGAAGTTCTCTAACTACTTGCTTGAAAAGTTCTGAAACGTTTTCCATTTCATAATAAGCTATTTTTTTATCTTGTTATTATATGACTGACAAGACTATACCATCATCGCAAGTAATCTGTATACGTCAAGGCCTCTCGTGAATTTTGTTCACTCATTTGTTTGGAATTTATTCTAGTGAAACACCCATTGTGAAGTCTGTAATATAATTAGTTTTGGGATGGCATCGTACGGCAGCTCATGGAACATTGGTTATAAAGCTGCATGCATGTCTGCCTGATCTGTACTTCAGACAGAGCATAGCTCACCATAGAAATGCACATAATTGTGTGTTTAGCCTCCATTAAAGATGCTCTTGAAAAAACTGTTTTGGATCCTAACTGGAAAACATTTAGGAAGACATTTAGAAGCCAAAACTGACCTTATTAAGGAGTGTGTTATTTCTGATTGTTGGTGGGATAAATTAAAGAAGTTTGTAGCTTTCACATCTCATATATATAACATGACAAGGCTAACTGATACATACACTCCTTGCTTGCATCTTGTTTATGACATGTGGGATACATTGATCGAAGAAGTTTGGGAAAAAATTTCGAGGAAAAAGGGAAAGATCTAAAAAATGGTGATTCGGTATCTTTTAATGACATTCAATATATTCTGGAAAATCGTTACAATAAAAGTAATACGTACCCTTCATCATTGCATGGCTCATTCACACGTTCCTAGATACTACAGTGAATCATGGTTACAAAGTGGCAGTGGCGTAGTTTCTAGAGTTGCACCTAATGAAGACCATGAAGTTTCTCTTAATAGGGCAAAATGTTTCAAAAAAAATGTTCCCAAAACTAGATGATTTAAGAAAAGTGAATGCTAAATATGGAATGTTTTCGGGGGGCTTTGGGTTTTTTTCGGAATCTCATGTGATAGATGCTAGAGTTCATGAGAAGCCTCTTAGTTGGTGGGCTAACTATGGGTCAGAAACACCGATGTTGCAAAACTTGGCCATGAAACTCCTTTCACAACCTGCATCTTCCTTTTGCTGTGAAAGAAATTGAGTTCTTTTTCAAACATTCAAATGGCCGAGAAGAACAAATTGGGATAAAGTTGCTTAGAACCAAGGATCTTATTTTTGTCCACAACTATCTAAAGTTGCTTTCTCGTAATAGTGAAGAGTACAAGAAAGGTCCATATAAGTATTGGGATGTTGGTAAGAATCTAAATCTAACATATTTTTTTCAAATTAGTTATGATTTATTGGTGAATATTCTGCTTGCTAATTCTGAATTTTTGTATTAGATGGAGATTCAATTCACATTGATGATGATTACATTGAAGCATTTATGAATATATTTATTGATGACCCCGACGTTGAAGGAATGATATTCAACGAGGAAGGTGAAAAAGAGGGCGAAACAGAAGAATAAGAAGATAACAAGTTGTTGAACATCTTGAATTTGGTGGTTTAGTCTTTTTTCTTAGAAAAAAAATTATTGTCGATATTGTTCATT
Source organism: Oenanthe sinensis (assembly GCA_028671895.1). Taxonomy (NCBI): domain Eukaryota; kingdom Viridiplantae; phylum Streptophyta; class Magnoliopsida; order Apiales; family Apiaceae; genus Oenanthe; species Oenanthe sinensis. The sequence goes on along the minus strand of CM053798.1, from coordinate 11,141,249 downwards.
TTGCTACTTTGCTGCTATCTTTAATGGATTTTAAATATTGATTATGGAAATTTGACTTTTCTTTTAGTTTTGTTGTTAAATCTGTTTATATTATATGATTGTGATTGATAACACTTGCATTAAATTAGTAGAGAGACAAGAATTTGGTAATTAAAATTGATTGATAATTCTTGTTGTTGGTATGTACAAGGTATACAGAGCATGATCTTAAATATGTTTGTATATTTAAAAAAGGTTGTCGTGCCCATATCTCAGTGTCCATATCCCCGTATAGGATCCTTTTTAAACGTATTCCCGAGTCGATGAATTTAGAGTTTGAAGGATTAGACACACCGATACGTCTCCTTGTCGAATAATTTCAAAAGAGTCTGAGCATCCTAGATGTAAGATATAATATGAACCTATTTCTTGAGTTGGTTGAGCACTTCTTGAGGGTTTGGGGTCTGCCGGGTTGGGCTTAACACCGCTTATTCACGGCGGTCATCAACGATTTCTTGGGTATGTTGCGACATCCTTCCTCCAGATATGTCAAAAAGCACTCCTTATAACACAAATTGCTAATGGAGAAATTTGGTGAAAACAAATTCGGGGAGGGTTGCTGTAACGCCCAGGAAAAATTACGTGTATTTTATAATATTTAAATATGCTTTCATTATAATTTATTGTGATTTAGATTATTTTTAATGCAATTATCTGAGTTTGGATTTTTAGTAAATAGAAAAATTACCCGATATGTGTTATGTGAATTATGTGTAGCTTAAAATATTTTATTATATTTTACTATAGATTTTGTATCGTTAAAATAGGCTTATTTCGATTTATGATTATCGGACCTAGCCACTATTTAGATTTGAGACCATGTTTTTGTTACCTTTATTTTTATAAAAATGATAAAATCCTCAAAATAATTTTATTTTATTATTTTTGAAACATTCATAATTTTTGGGGAATTTTGACATATATATTGTATTTATTCGAAAATAAATATTTTTATATTTTATCCAATAAAAATTATTTTTGGGCTTTTTATTTTAATTATGGGGTAATTTATCTTTAAATCAAATTAAAGCCCTAAGATTTTCCAAAAATATAAATAATTTCCAAATTTTATTAAAAATCAGAATTTACTAAAAATAGTAATCTGGATTAGGGAAAAATTGAAAATTAGGGTTCTAGTGTTCTTGGTGTGTTCTTGAAGATCAAAGCAATTTTGGAGGTGATATTGGAGTCCGAATTCAGCGTTCAAGTAATCAAACTGACCCTCTCAACATCCTCTACTCGGTTATAGTATTGATTTCGATTCAAAATCATTCGAGCATGATTTCATGTCTAACTGTCTTTATTCCGAATTTTGATTGAGCTTTGTGTTGATTGTTAGTTTAATTAGGTTACATGGGAAGGTAGATCGTCGAACGAGCATCTTTATGATATTTTTTGTTTATTTTTCTGATCATATTTGTGGTTCGCCGGAAAAGTCGATTCCGGTCGTCTGCTCCGATTAAGTTTGGCCGGAATCCATGCTCCTGCAATTATTTCTTGCTTTCATGGTTATAGTTAAACCAAGTGGCATTCCAGGAGCTTGTGGGTGTATTTTGTTTTGAGTTTGGCTTGTGATTTGAGTCACCGGATTTAAGTCCGACTTAGTCGGGAAAAAAAATTGATGGCAGGCCTGGGTTAATGCTTGTGTTGAGGGGCTAGTGCTGCTTGGTGGTTGTGAATGGTTTTGGCGTTAAAACCCAGTTGTTTTGGGATCGTTTGGGAGTTCCATCGGAGGCCACCGGAGGTCACCGAAATCTGGGGAAGATCCGGTGGTGTTCTTCCATTTTCCGGTGAGGTTCTTGAGTGAGCCGCCGTTTGATCCACCAAACCCTAAAAGCCCTTTTCTGAAAATGTTTCTGGGATTAAAAATTGTTTTTATTTTCAAAAATTAGTTTTAAATTCAAAAATTATTTTATAAATTATATTAAATTCGAAAATTGTTTTAAAAATTAAAATAAATTATTTTTATTTCAAAATCAATTTGATTTAATTATTTTAATTTATTTAGATAATAATTTAATTAATTATAATTAATTGGTTAATTTATTTTAATCAATTAATTTAATTAATTATTATTTAAATATAATTAAAAATAATTGGATTTAATTATTTTAAGAAATAAAAATGATTTTTTTATTATTCATTTATTTAATAATTCTTTTACCCGTGTTAAATAAAACAAATTTGTTTGAGATTCTAAAAATAATCCGGAAATAACCAAAATAGTTTGAGATTCCCTAATTTATTTATAAACCCGGATTAATATTTTATAAAATATTTTAGGGATCCAATTATTATTCGGAAGAGATAATAATGATCCACTCGGACTCAAATAATATTTTAGAGTCTACTTTTATTTATTTGACTGCTCTTTCATTTATAAGTCTTATCTGCTATATGATTTATGTGTTTACTCGTCTGCTAATTGATGTTACTTATTTATTAATTATTATTTGATATTCGCTATTGATAGAACGCATGAGTAGAAACTAGAACTAAACTAGAATATTTTGTTTGTAGATACGAGTGGCGTACTTGTTAGAAGAGTAGTGAATAGTCCCATTTCCTGCTTTAAGACAGCTGTGATATCAGGCAAGTATTTTCTACTTGATCGTCCTAAACACTTTTGTTTTACTATTTCGATTATTTATATCATGATAAATAGTTATTGTTCAGAGCTATTTATGATTCTTAAATGTTTTATTGTGCAACAGAGTTACTTGTTGTTGCAAGTATTTTCTTCTTGATCATCTTAAACACTTTTATTTTATGTTTCATTTATTCATATCATGACAAATAGCTATTGTTCAGAGTTATTTGTGAATCTTAAATTTTTATTGCGAAACAGAATTGTTTAATATTAGTATTTTCGATATTTGAAAGTTGATTTAAATAAACATATCATATCCTTTTTTATCGAAAAATGATATTATTACGAAAAGTGAAGGATTATGATATTTGTTTAAGCAACCCAAACATTCTGGATTGTTTGGTCGGATTGGACGATTGCACAGTGACTGGTAGCGGATGGAGCCTGGTCCTGTGTGTTGCGTAGTGGTCGGTAGCGGATGGAGCCTGGTCCTACGTGTTATATATTAGGCCCATGTGTGCCTAGGGTACCCGATATGATTTGTTGGACTTATACGGATGGGTATAGGTCTGTACTATATTCCTTTCTGATCAGGGGAATATGAGTATGAATGTCCAAATTCAGTCTGCCCGTCTGGCTATGATAAAATGTGATTATCAATTAGCTATTTTGTAATATAGCTATTGATGCGATTATTACGAGATGTTTTGATTAGTGATTATATATCCTGATCCACTCTATCTGTTCAGTTTTTATAATAAACTGTTTTATATTTTGTTCTCTATACAGATCTCATATCTTGATTTAATTTCAATTGTTCATATACTTGCTGAGCATTTCTTTGGCTCACTCTTGCTTTTTATTAAATTCTGCCAGATATCCAGTATGAGACACAGCGGTACCTCTAGCGGACATAGAGAGCCTCAGGTGTTAGGGTGGCTCGCTTCTCGGGCTTCCCAGGTATTTAGTTGTTTACAGTTCTGCTGTAGATAGAATGTGTAATAAAATGAATTTAGACTTAAAATTTATCTAAACTTGTGGATTTGAGTTTGTGTATTAGTAGTGGACTTGTAATAAAGTATTTGGATTTATTTTTAGTTTCAACTGCTTAATTTCATACTATAACCTGTTAGCGATCTTTGGTTTGGCGGGGTCAGTGCGCCTCTGATATATTATTGGGCCAGTGTGCCTCGGATTTATATTATTTTATTATTGTTATTGGTTGGTGACCCCAGATGTAGACCCCGGGATTTGGAGGGCGTCACAGTTGCTGAGATTATGGTGGTGATTAGTGACGTTTAACAGCGTATGTGAGTGCAGATGTAGTGTTTTGTGGGTGGCTGAAATTGTTTGGTTGAAGAGCTTAGCCTCCTGAGATGCACCGATCCTCCTGAGATGAATAGTATTAAACCTACTTTCCTTAACAAGCTCGTCATCTTTTCACCCGGCGAAGTACCGACACTCCTGACCACCTTCGACTTTCATCAAACATGTGAGGTTCTTGATCAAGCATCCTTCTTCTAAACTTGTCTTGGCGAGATCCTTAGGAGTGAGAGCCTCCTCCCATCATGAATACAATTTTGCCCGTAACAATTTGCATAATGAAGTTTAATTTAATCAAATAATTTATATAATACATGTATATTATATGTGTGAAGTTCTAAAGTCTTAATTAGATTTTACTTGAATTGCTTTGTATATATAAATTATATAACTTAATTTTTTAAAAATAAGGTCATATGTGTAAAATAAGTACTTATATATAAAAAAATCTAAATCTTATAAATTTACAAATAATAATTTAACAAGAACATAAAATTTATGTTTTTTATATAAAAATTTATTTTAATTAAAATAATATGTTTTAAAAGTTAGTCCTATTATATATTAACTAACTTGACTTAAAAGATACGATTATTGAATTTTTAATATTTCAATTTTATTAATATAATATAAATATAATTTAGATTTTTAATAAAGAATGTAACTTGAATTTTAAAATGTACTTGTATCTTGTAATATTTAAAATGTATTTATATTTGTCAGAAGAAATATAATTTATAAAATTGACTATAAAATAATAATATATATTTTAAATGAAAAATTATAAGTCAATATAGATCACGATCTTAGAAAATATAAATAATTATTTGTTAAGAAACTAAGTTATGTTTTCATAAAAAATTAAAAAAACTCTTGAGATTTTTTTTCCTTTTAAAAAGAAAATATTTATTCAATTAAATTTCTCCTATTAATTTTCTGAACAATTAAATAATTAGATGATGGAAAATATCATTTAAAAACAATAAGTTTCAAAAGCAAAATCAATTCAAATTTTTTTCCTAAATACCCATCATAATATTAACACCAAAGCTATATTACAATACCCTGAAGTGAATTATCAAAAGCCTTGCATTTACATATTTTATTTTAAATGATCTGAATGTTCATACTCAAAAACCAAGGGAAAATATGGTCATCTTTACCAGGTACAGAGTTCATACTTACATTATATATACATTTTAGTTACATGTATAAAGTTTGCATTTTTATTGATGTTTAGAAATTATGTTGTTAGATTTATTGGGATCAAGAAGCTATATTTGAATTTATATTATGTTATAATTTACTGAAATAATAACCTTTTAGTGGACTTTCAATGCCGCATAAATCGTAATCACAACATATTCTATGTTGGTAGGTTCTATGTTCTTGACCTAGACATATTCTGCTCCTCGTAGGTTCTATGTTTTTGACCTAGACCCGAAAATCTAAATGTATCATGTCATTTGTGTAAAATTAAACTGAAATATGCTTAAATGTGTTCTGGATGCTCACACAGCTTTCTGATTGTGAAAACCCGAATCAAATCCAGAGCCTTTTTTGAAAACCGGGTCAAGTCCCAAATCTATATCATAAATAAGTCAGAATATACCCGCCTAAAACCACACAGGCCCCACTTGAATTCTTGTCGTCCTCGTCAAAACCGAAGAGATAACATAGCCCGAGATCGTACCTCTCTAGCCATTGTGGGATAATACTAGCGGCACCTCGGACCTCTGCCATTGTGAGCCTTTTTTGAAAATCGGGTCACGTCCCGAATCCGTATCATAAATAATTCAAAATACACTAATTTGGTAGTCCACAAGTCTACCACAACACCTAAAAGATCATAATTTGTTGGTGCACTTCGCAGTAATACTCTAACTTATATGAACTAAAGTCTCCACATGTTTCGATGTGAGACTGGGGTGTTACATTGATACTTGAGCATTATTGTATCTTAACTAGTTTAAGCCTCAAAAAAATCTTAACTAATTTGAGATGGATCATCGAGTTGGACTGATATATTAAGTGGGGGTGGAAGTGGAGTAAAATAATAACCCTTTTGGAGGACATTCTATTCCGTCCAATCAGGTGGAGCCTAAAACATATTCTCGTAAACTTAATTAGGACCCAAATGTATTCTAGTGGTGCCTAAATTATGGCAGGACCTTCACAAAATATTTTTAATAGCTGAGGGTTTAAAGTGTACTGGGACTCTGGCAGGATTCATATTCTTCACCTAGGTAGCATAGGTCCATAGCTGATGACGATATCTGGTCATAGAGTAGGAACTTATATCTACTGCTCAATCAAAATTGAGACACCATTGTCACAATTTTATAGTATTAAAAAGAGAAGCAGATAACTGCTATATGTTATGCAATTGAGTTTCATCTTGAGAAATTAAACTCAAGATTTTTTTAATTAAATTTTGAATAAATTATTGTATGTGTAGAAAGTATAAAAAATAGATTTTTTTCACTATTAAGATAATAAGTATATTTTTTTAAATATTAAGTTAATTCTTTTATAGTATACTTTCTTGTAGTTAAAACTATATTAGTTCAACCAAGAAAATTATATAATTAGTAAAATAGAAACCCTTTTGGTGAATATTCTACTGGCGTAATTAAATGGAGGGTAAAACCTATTATCATTCACTTCAGTTGGACTGAATCATATAGTAGTGGTGTGTGGATTATGGTGGGACCTTCTCAGAGTGTCTGTTATGACTGAGGATTCAAAGTAGTACTAGATGAAAATTATAGGCTGGAAACAGAGTATATTATTTTCACCCTAATTTAAGTATAACAGGATTGTTTATATCACCCCCCCCCCCTGGAAACTAGGCTAACCTCTTTTTTGCTCTCCTATATAATTCCACAATATTTCTCTGGTTCCTTTTACACCATTTGTATTTGTGTGTGTATATATATATATATCTGAATGTATCGTCAGTTCATGTATGGTGATTGCATGGGTCTTAGTTTTATTTGAGAGTTTTGGGAGGATAAACTTATATTATTAATCGTCGTTAGGATTCCAGCCCAATTAAACGGAATGAGATTTCAAGACAAAAATGTTTTCCTCAGTTCTTTCTTATGATCCTGTTCAAAATTGATTAATGCTGTCTTTTTTTGACACTTTTTGTTTCTGAGGCGGTGCCGAGGCTGTAAAGCTTCTCTTAAGAGCCCAAAGAGTCATGGAAAATAATCATACGAGTCCCAGACGATGTATTATTTTTTTAGTTATGGACAAAAATTCTCGGTGCATGAGAAAGCTTATTAGTTATAGAATGTGTGTGCCCAGATTCCACACACACATATAGATATGCAGAAATAGTAACCCAAGGATACATTGAGAAAGGGCCAAATAAAAATTCGAGTGGTTTTGAAACCTTTTATCCATTAAAAGCAATCATTTCACTTTATGAGTGATTACAACAACAGGGTCCGTCCTTTGATAAAAAAAAATTTAATCTCTAGTATCCCATTGTACACCCCTCTCTTATTGAGGTATTTCCTTTAGTACTTTCTTCTCTCATTATACATGACTGCATGTCTGCCTTTATCTCCACTCCTTAACTAATGCTGCAGCCTAACACATCCTAACTCTTTCACCGAGTCACTTGTATCGAAGAATAGGGTAGCATGAGCCCCCTATTCTGACTCTTGCCTGGAAACTAGCCTTGATCGATTCCCTACTACATGGACTTTTAGAAGCTATGTAAGAAAGAGGAGAAAGGTGCATGAAGTATGTTAAGGGAGGTGTAAGAAGTATGTTACGGGAGGTGGGCAGATATAGGAAGCGGGAGTGGCATGTAGGGTATATGTTATATAAATGTAGGGTCAACTTTGGGGAGGGAAGTCTACACTTATTAACTAGATATCCTCTCTTTTACTCTGTTATATTCTTTGATTTTATATATCCACTTCATTTTATACTTGTGTATATTTGATATACTATCAGTTCCTAAATTTCCGCTGCATGCCTCGTGGTTTTATATTAAGAGTTTTAGAGAGGAGAATATGGTTTTTAGTCTTGTTTCTTAAATCTTGTTCAATATTGATTAGTAATGTATTAGTTTGACAGTTTTCATTCCCACTTCCCAAGAATTTTGAGCTTCTCAAAAGAATCCAAAGAGTCATGCACAATAATTTTATGATTCGCGGACCTATGGATGTACTATTTAAAAGAATGAAATTTGCTGTTCAAAACATCTAATGACCCTACTTGTTGCTCGTTTGCCTTATGCCTCGATGTAATCATGGCCCAACTTGATGCTCATTTGCCTTCCAACTCGCTGTAATCGTATATATATAGGTAAAATAGTAAAGGAAATAAAAACAACTAACAAAGTAAGGGAATGATGATGCATCATGCAGGTATACCTTGCAAATTCAAAGTCTCAAGATATTTTCAGAGAACACCTATATTATGTATTCTTTCAGTTTTTTCTTTTATGTCTTTGTAGTAAGCAAAATGGTGGGGGGATGTTATACTACTATATGGACCATATGGTTGTAGACCATATAGTTTGACCCTATTCATATTGGTTAACCACAACTGTAGCAGGTGGTTCTCGTCCAGTGTTAATTGACCTGTCCTCCAGGTTGTTCTTAATGCGTCAACTTATCTATTCTGGACATTTATCTTTTTTTTTTATGATCCACGCGATTTTTAGCGGAACCCTCTCGTAAATGATCTGGTATGTTGTATATGTTTCTGTTCATTAATAGTTTACTATTAGGAATAGGAAGTTAATAGTTTGTAAACTTCCTTTGTGCAATGTTAAAGCTTTAGTGCACAGAAATCTTGTTATTTCTTAGTGCATGGTGACTGTCACCTGCACACCTTCCCGTCTTGCACTAATGCAACATATTATTTGCATGCTAATATGATTTTTATTTTGCCCCAACATCTATTAGTCGTTGAATGCTTGAGAAATATTGTGGGATCAGGAAACTAATTGGGCATGATACCTGAATATTTTTATCCTCTTTCTCTATCTGTGGTTATATAATGTAGATGGTAGTAACCATATGTTATTTTTGTTATTTGGTGTGTCAAACTACCTCACTATCTGTAACTTATTGCTTTGTTATTCAGAATCATACTGGATATTCATGACTCAGAATTCAGATATATTGAGACACTTACAATGTACATTCTGATATTCTATTTTTCCAACTACCAGGTATCCTATTCTTTCACAAAAGTCAGGTTACTTAGTTTGTATTGTTTTGAGTCCTCTTTTCATTTTTTAAAACTATTTATTAACCACTTTGTATACTATTTTTCTTCAATATTTTTTCTTGGTGTTGAGGTTCGTTTTGTTTCTTTTTTCTATTTAGGATAAGTGGCATGATGTGGAGATGCTGGGTGAGCATCCTATACTTTTCCACATTATTTACATTGAAATATTTGCATGGAAATTTCTTTCTGTGGGACCGTATATTCTGGTGGTAAAGTATCTTCTAGCTTCGACCAGAAATTTGCATGGAAGCAAGGGCAGCAGGTAGATTGCTATTACTAAAACAGTTTCCATATTCCTATAGTGTGTATTTTTAAGTTCAGTGACTCGAATTATTAAGGACTATATGCCTAAACTGTTGGACTGTTTTTGTTGGAAGACGATGAATTGCAAAGGATATATATTGTGTTGTTTTTGAAGTTAAAGCAGCCGAGTATTCTCGTTGATTCAAGCTTAAAGGTTGGTCCACATTCTTGTTCCTTTTAAGTTTAAAAGTATGTTTAAATATTGATGGACTTAGTTTAAGGCCTCATTTCATAAAATTTGTTTTCTATATCAAAGTTCTTATATATACCCGACATATTAATCACTAGTTTGAAAGGACTACATATGCAAATGGTAATAGTATAAATGTACCGACTGTAGTTTTTACATCTTGGGGGAGATATGCAATTACAATGTACGACCATGTCATGTAACATTTGCATTGAAAAACCGAAACAAAATAAATTCATAAATAATAAAGATTTCATCTTAAAGTCCAACAAAATAGAATTTAAATATTTCAGTCTATTTAAATAAAATTAGACTATTGGTCAAACACTCCCGACACATATTACATACACAGAGAAAATCGCGTGAGACACATTGGATGGTTATCTATTCTTCAAGTGAAAACATTTATATACTTGCTGCCAACTATTTTATTAAGGTAGGTTTGAAATATTTTCATTATTTCTATTTTTGCTTGCAGAATATATATATATATATATATATATGGGTGATGCTCTAGAGAGTGACACTTTATATAGAGGTCCGGAGAGAACCATTTGATTCTAACGTAGAATCTCATAAATAACTTTAAAATTAATCATATTTATGATTAATAACAAATAAATTTTGATTGTAATGTAACATGCAAACCATGTATAAGCTTTACAAATAATTTAATATTTAAAAATTAAGAGAAAAATATGATTTTCAATTTGATTTTACTATAGAATTATGTTCTGACCACCAATATTATTCTGCTGTAGAATCGTTCTACTGTTTGTTCATTATTATGTCATTTACAATATTTTTTTATATGTAAATTCATTTTTAATTCATTTATACTTATATTTATATTTAATGAATAACAAAAAAAATATATCAATTTTATGTGTATATAAGTTGGTTCTCTATGAAACTCTATATAAGGTGTCACTCTTTAGAGCAATGACCTATATTATATATATAGGTGACACTCTAGAGAGATCTTTTTATATAGAGTTCCGTAAAGAACCATCTTATATACACACAAATTGCATCTATTCTTCTCATAATTCATTAAATATAAGTATAAATAAATCTAAAATGAATTTACATATAAAAACACATTAAAATCGCCTATAATAATGAACAATTAGTTAAACGATTCTACAGTAGAATCATATTACTTAGAACATAATTCTGCAATAGAATCAAATTAAAATTTATATTTTTCTCTAAATTTTTAAGTATTAAATTATTTTTGAAGCTTATGTATGGTTTGTATGCTACATCATAATCAAAATTTATATGGTATGAACCATAAATATAATTAATTTTAAAGTTATTTATGAGATTCTATATTAGAATCAGAAGGTTCTCTCCGGAACTCTATATAAGATGTCCCTCTTTAGAATAATGACATATATATATATGGTTGCACTCCATAAAGAACACTTTATATAAAGAACACCATAAAAAACTTCATTTTATTATAAAAATTCGATTATTAAGATTAGAATCATAAAATTTAACAATAGTTAAGCTTAACATATCGAATCTCATCTAAATTTTAAAAGTCAAATGTTACGGAATCTAACATAGAATCTTATATACATATTTGTAACAATGAAATTTACATATAATCATGTTATGATTAATCCTAATTTGTTGTTAACTTCATGTTAGATTCTATTATTATTCAATAAAAACTTAATTATTATTAAAATTAGAATATGATATTCTATACTGTTCATTCTTGTTCTTTAAATAAGGGTGTTCTTTATGGTGCAATATATATATTTTATGCTGGATTCTATATTAGATTATATGCAATTATAAAAATGCCATTACTATTTTATACCTTTGTTACCCCGACTCTTCATTTTGCCTTGAGTACCTGTGTCGGACATTCGACACTCGGACATGGGTATGGACCCTTATTTTAGTCCAAAAACATGTAATTTTTTTAAAATATTGCCGAGTCCGACACTTAGACACGTATCCATAGTGGACACTTCCAGCCGAGTCCGGGTAACATAGTTTTATACTAAAAAACACTTGTATCTTAGGTAATTTTCCTGAGGTAATCTCAAGGACTTTATTCTATATATATATAATAAAATTATTTTTAATTTTTTTAGAATTTAATTTTAAATAATTTGTTTTGTACTAATAAAAGAATTATAATAATCACAATATTTGATTAAGTTTGACATACAAAATTAAATAAAGGCTTTTTCATTAAATTTGAATTTTTAAAACATTTTGAGGCAAAATCAAATTCTTTTTGCTAAAATATGATATTTCATAATATTAATTGCAAAAATCTAAAATGTAAAAGATATTTATAAAAATATCACTTTAGAACCTCAAACAACATATACAAACAAGTTACGTAAATGTGACTATATTGAAAGGGTTTAATGATCCTAAAGTTACCTTTAGATAACTATCTAAAGTTAACCTCTATTATAATACAAGATCAATGTTATTTTTGTAAATATAAGGGGCAGATTCTATTATTACAAAAATGTCATACACTTTTTATACTCAAAATGCTAGTAACTTTAGGTAAGTTATCTAAAGTTAACTTAAGATACCTTTTTCCCATATTGAAAAATACGTTACAAAGTTGAATTAAAATGTAGTTCACATTTTTACATATATTTGTAGGAGGATATTAGAGTTCGGCTAAGGTTTTATTTGAATTAAAATGGAAAATTGATATGATAACATTCAACAAATAACACATAGTTCAGGTTAGTAAAAAAAACAGAGCATAATTGTAACATCCCACATCGAATAGATAAAGTATGTTTGAGCCCTTTATAAGGACAAGTCAACAACTAATGTATACAAAAAATTGCTTGCTTTTATGAGTTGATATGTGGTGGGCTGTTGGCCCTGTATACATTCAGTTGTGGACTTGGGTTGTTATAAATGGTATTACAGTCATGCCCGGTGGAAGTGTTATGACAGTACCTGGGTTCCGTAAGTTTGTCCGTGGGATCGACGAGGACATCGACCCAATAAGGCCGGGTGTTTGTAACATCCCACATCGAAGGCCGGGTGTTTGTAACATCCCACATCGAATAATAAAGTATGTTTGAGCCCTTTACAAGGACAAGTCAACAACTAATATATACCAAAAATTGCTAGCTTTTATGGGCTGACTTGTGGTGGGTTGTTGGGCCCCTTATACATTCAGTTGTGGATTTGGGTTGTTATAATAATTATTATTGAAAATTGCATTTATGTAAAAAAGTTTATAAGTTTCTTAATATTGTATAATAAAGTATACATTTTCAAGAATATTGGAAAAATAGTTAAATTGAAATTTATAATTAATCATGTATTAAATGATATTAATAGCAAATGTAGTTTATTTAATTTTTTACGGATTAAAGAATACTTTCTCAAGTTCAAATAAAACTCTCCACTAAAGAAAAAATAAATGTTGAAAAGACATAATTAACCTTCTCTATAATGTTTATTAACTAAGGTTAAGGTTAACTCACGGGTATGAATGGTAATTAGGATAGGTACATTATGGGTGCCAAATAATGAATGTATTTTATTCTATTTTTGTTTTGAAAATGATATTTCTATCACAAATCATGCGGATAGTGGCACATTATGGGTTATTAATTGTACATTTAATAAATTATATATATATATATATATATATATAGGCTTGAAATGTTGATCCTTTTTCTATTTTTAGTCGATCTTTTGAAAATCGTTAACTAAAGAACTTAACCATTTGGTATACAACCTTTGGAAGATTAAAGTTTGAATCTTATTTTTTAGTGTATCTAGTTCGCCCCGATGATACTTGTGCTATTTTTCTATCTTATACTATTAAAGCCGAACTCGAGCTTTTTATACATGGTTGGTCAGTCCTCTAGGCCGAGTTGTAATAATTAAGTATTGGGGGAGGTTAAAATAATCAAGTACTGGCATAAGTTAAAATAATCGCCTAAAAATATAAACATTTGTCAAGGAACAGATTAATTGTTATAAATAAGATCATTGGAATATTTTGTATTTTTTCTAAGTTTCTTATAGAAAAAGATTTATCTAATATTCTATTCGCAAAATATGTGCTTCAAATTTTGATTTTTGTTATCCTTTCCATCAGCAAGTAATATATCATATGTCCTGAAGTAGTAGACCCCATTAGTTGTAGTTTTGCTTTGTTACTTTTTGAGGAAAATAAATTGTAGGCCCCATTTTTATTTATGGTTACGTTTGATTAAGAAAACATTCACATTTTTTATCATTATTTTCCCTTTTTCTATTTTCCCCTTGTTTGATTTGTGGGACCAAAGTTCCTAAACATTACATTATTTTCTTTTTGCAATTAATAAAATAATTATGTCATAATAGATATTTTATTTAATTATTTTATAAAGCACGCAAAACGATATAAATTTATACATTGGTGTATATATACACATATTTATCTTATTTGTAAGAGTAAAAACAAGATTGTGTGCAAGTGAATTCTCATCTAACACATCTCCCGGTTAACCATGTCTTTCGGGTATGTTACAAACCACCAAGTCCTTATCTCTCAAATTACTCTTTTGTTTATAAATCTCAACCATGTTGCCCTCGTTTTTTAATAATAAGATCTATGTTTTACTTGCATTTTCTAAATTATGACCGCACTTATATCTGTTGACATTGTTATGGGTTATTGGGGATTGTACATCTATTTCTTATATTTACCACGTATTTTTATTTGACATTCCTTTAAGATACATAAAGTTATTTATATTTCTAGTTCCTTTTATTTGTGTTTTTACAAAAAATAGTTAATATATTTGAAGTTGTGTTGTCAACTTTTTTAATTTGCAAATAATTATGCTTCTTTTTGAATGTGACTCTTCTTTCAACTTCTTGAAAAAATTAAAGGATTTGTTTCTGTTGACAAATTCTCCCTCTACCGAGGTTAACTGTTTGCATTTGCCAATTAAGCGCAAATTCTAGATATTTTGAACCTATTGACCCAATTGTCCTCTTAATTTAGGAACCTAATGAATTTGATTGTAAGATAAATTAGACTATGTTGCAAAATGAAAATCAAAATATATATGTCGTTATAATAATATTATGTGTGCCTACACGTATATTTAGATTATCTTAAGAAACGCCTAGAATAATAATAATATGGATTATTTGGTCTTTTGGGCAGAATTAAAATATTTGATTCATGAACTTTTTATAATTAAATCTTAAATAGGTAATTATATGGATGATTCTTTTTCCAGGCCAGATTACAATTATGGAAAGATGGATTTTTATAATAAAGTCTTAGATACTATGAATATTCTACGTATGTCAAGTCCAATATAGGATACATGTTCAGTCCTATTACAAGTTTAATTTTTTCTAATTAGTTATAATATTTATTATGTGTGTGTGTGATGAATGAATATTATGTACACTTTAATCATATTATAGTACTATATATATGTTTCATCCAATTTAGGATTCATTTCTAATTATATATGTGTGTGTATAATTTTTATTAATTATTTTTTATATTACATTGAAATATTGGTTGTCTATGCATGGGCTTTATGTTTGATGCTAGTCTTCTATAGTAAGCATAATATACTAAAATCTGAATATGCATTTTTTTGGATACCTTTAAATATTTATATAAAAATAATTAAAACAATAGAATCAGAATATGTGACATCTATGCATTGTGTGTCAATCTCCATCTCTGACTTTCCTATCATATAAATATATTTATCTGGTTGTCTAAAACAACTTCAAATGCTGGTCATATTTGGATTGTGAACGGAATATATTTAAATCTGATATGTCTAGCTATCTTGTTGGTAACAGCATGACAGAAACTGAAGTGAAATCTGATATGTCTAGCTATCTTGTTGGTAACAGCATGACAGAAACTGAAGTGATAGCGAAGAAACAAGAGGTACTTCCTAATTTTGATTTGAATGCAATATTATTATCTTTTCTTCTGAATTATGTTATTTATTACTTTTCATTTATTATCAGCCGATAAATCTTTGATTGAAATGCTAGAGACCTGACGGACAATTCAGGGATTATGCATGATTTCTTCTCACTGATCTTAGTTTTGCCTTTGATTCCCTAGCCAGTTGAATACAAATCTGGTATAAGAAGGGGCAATTGAACATAATTAGAAATTTAGAATGCATGGACAAATATAGCAAAACTAAGAACAGGCCATCACCTCAATTTCCTGCTTCAACGTCCATACTAAGAAATGGTTAAATTTCTAAGGTAGGTACAGAGACTGCTAGCTAACTGTTTTCCGTAACTTTTGTACCAGACCTT
Source organism: Oenanthe sinensis (assembly GCA_028671895.1). NCBI lineage: Eukaryota > Viridiplantae > Streptophyta > Magnoliopsida > Apiales > Apiaceae > Oenanthe > Oenanthe sinensis. The sequence goes on along the minus strand of CM053798.1, from coordinate 11,125,230 downwards.
CATCAAGAAACATGTTTTGTGCAATATTATTTCTGAAAAACAAAATCCGGGATTATTAGTAACATGTGTCTATGGAAAACTTCAACTCAATTAAAAAAGGAAGGGCAATGAGTATTACTAGAAGAAAATAACAGGAAATGCAAGTTTAAAAAGATATAAATAAGAGCCTTGAATCATCATCTAACAAAAAGGAGTTGCTCACTGCGTTTTTTGTATCATCAGTCATCAACACCCTCATGCTGGACATTACCTGAAAGTTTGCTTCAGTATACATTAGTACAAATGTGTCTGGAATAACATACATTTCTATCTAAAAAATAACCTTGAATCCAGAGAGTTAATTTTGTAAGGGAATATAAAAGACTAAAAACTTACTTCTTGAGATACACTAAGCGTGCCATACTTTTCGTCCCAGTACATTGTACTGATCTTTTATAATTGATGTATACCGAGAACCTGTGAAACAAAACAAAAGGTTGGTTGAGGTCTAAGGATGATCTGACGTTAGATATAATTAATTTGCACATTTTTAATATAAAGTTTGGACCAAACAAAGATACGTAGAGATCATATGACTCACCAGAAATCCTATTGCCTGTCTGATATGTTTAGGCTCATCCAAAGATGAACCTGAATGCTGCATTTTATTTTTATGTTTAATAAAATGAGTTGGCACATCTAAATAGAGTAAAAATTATTTAATATACCTTTTCAGTTGCCTTGAAACACCAATCCTTCCACTTCCTTTTTTTAGTTGCATGACTTCTCCACCTTGTAATAATTGCAAACGGTTGGTGTTAAAAAGATTAATTTATTCTCTAGTTTTCTTACTCTTCACAAAAAAGTTACTTCTTGTTCAGAGTTAAAATGCTTCCCTGTTCCATAGAGCTTAAATTGTAGTTTTAGAGTGTAATGATAGGCTTTGTAGCAGAAAGGTAATTTTCAGTATTTTAACTATGAAGATTTTTCTGGACTTCAAAAAACAAAACAATAAATAATATTTTGTTTTTTCTGTTAGATATATGGTTAATTTACTCTGTTAGTCCTTTTAATTTGTTATTCTTAATGTAATAGTATGGTGCTTCTTTTGTTTGCATTTATTGCTTCATGGTTTGCATTCCAGACGAAGCCCCATGTATGGCTTAAAACTGCTTGTGGTTGTATCCTCGAAGTTGATCCAGACGTTGCCATATTATGTGGGACAGTATGTAACGAATTGCATTCAGGACATGGATGTTGTATGAACGACCCCATATCTCTTCCTCCAGCAATCAAACCCCGTTTACTGGATTTCGTGTTCAGTTATTGTCAATATCATCATGTCTCCGGTAGCCCTTGCAAGGTTAGGCCTCTTCGTTTGGTCCTCATTGTCCATATGTCTTTTCCCCTCCTGGTCATGTTTGTTAAAACTATTCTTCTCTTCTGATATGGAAGTTTAAATTAAATAATGCATCACGGAGTTATCTTATAATCTTTTAAAAACTAAATAATTTTGAGGCTATGCAAAGATCAATCACTAAAATTTGTGTGGAAAGATTTAGGTAACTTTAAGCTATTCCTAATAAATAGGTAATGAAGTAATTATATTATCAATACTATTATTAAGCTAGCAAGTGAAGTTTAGTCTTTAGTATGGTGTGATGTGGCAGAATTGCATTTGTTACAGTTTTGAGAAAGGACATAACTGAATATGAAGATAATTGTTATTTTTTTTTTTGATAGCAGCACAATGCTTTTGATGAAAAGCTTCTTGGCATGGATGCAAATCTTCTTTGTGAGTTGATATATGTTGCACACTACCTGCAAATGAAATCATTGATTGATCGAACTTGTGAAGCTATGGTAAAAAAGATTGAGAATCTCTCTTCTGTTGAAGAATTGCATCACATTTTGAAATGTCCTGATAATGTTACAAAGGTTTGTTATATTTTTAAAATCAGCACGCTTACTGTCTATTGTCTATTTACAAACATAGTGTATGCATGCTTTGCTAATTTAACTATACTATCTGATGCAGGAAGAACAGTTATCATGGATCAAGATTCTAAATAAATTAATCAAAGAAAAGATTGAGGAAAAAAAGAAAGGGAAGAATATTATGGTGAACTTCTGATACAATATGAATCCTTTTTGTGCTTTATCTGAAGATTTAATAAAGTTTGCAAACATTTGTGCTGTAGTTTTAACTACTAACTAGTGACAACTGAATTTCTTTTTCATTTTCAGAAATCTGCAGTTGTAACAAAGCCAAGGCACCATGAAGATACACGTTCGATTGATGACCTTCTTGCATTCATTGAAGGAGGAAACGGAGGTATCCTCACTTATTTAGTTGTTTTCACTATTATTTTTTGTCAGCGAACCTTTTTACTTTCCTAAATATGAATTATACCTGAAACTCCTTACATTCTCCAACAATAAGGATTGACTTTTCAACTGCTAAATCAAATACTCAAGAACTATTATCCCATAGTTCTGCTCCTCCTTCCTTTTCTTAGGGGGGAAGGAGGAGTTACCTTTGGAAGACTTCTACTTCTTTCTGTGCATTGTGTGAATTTATGTAAAACAAATAAATAAATGTAGTGGCCTGCAAGATTAAGTAGAAACTGAGTTATTATAGGCGATTCCTTGAAATTGTACAACGAAACCCGTCAGTGCTGACATTTTTATTTAGATTGTGAGACAGTTGGATAATAGTATGATACATTAATACCTAGCCGAGTCCGGGTAACAAAGATAATACCTATGCCAAAAGTTTTGCACCTTATACAGTAGGTCTTGCCTACTAAGCCTTTTAGACAAGATGAGACCCATGCTTCTTTCATTGTACTTGGGAGCACACCTTAATGAACCATTTTGAAAAACAGCTGTGGATTATGTAGTAAAGCTACATAATCATTGCAGCGGGACATTTTGTACTCTGTAGAGACTAGTGATCTGAATATTATTTTTCTGTAGAAGAAGCAAGGAATCCTTGCTTTATAAATAGTAGTTGTGCATCTTAGGTGTTTGAAAAAGCCATTTGATATGGAGTTTATCTCTACAGAAATTGTAGCAGGACTTCTGTTTCCCACTATGCAAACATTACAATTAAATTCTATTATCTTCGCAGATCTTAAGGGGGTCCGAACTTGTGAGAAGAAAAAAAAGAAAAAGAAGAAAAGTAAAAAGTGGGACACACAAAAGAATGATGCTTCCCCATGTGCTGCTTCTTCACATAAAGCCAGTGTTATTAAGAAAGTTTTCGAGGGCCCTGACGAGATCAGCACCCAGGTTGCCTGGTTTGATCTTTTTGGTTATTTCTTAGACTTCTTTACAGAAGCATATTGCATATTTCATATTTGACATATTCCAGGATTTGAATGCTTCTGAAGCTACTAGCACTGGTTTTCAGAGTACTTGTCCTATCTCAACCATGGTCGCTGATAAGTTAAATCTATCGAACCCTTGGGATTTGAGTTTCATTTTTGAGGATGACTTTGACGATGGTGATTTTGATCCTTCTCCTGGTAAAGAGATTGATAGGTGAGCCTATTAATCTTATAGGTTCCGTAAACATGCAGTTACTCATACTCTTAATTGCTTGAAATTCCAATTTTATTATTCTTGTAACTGACTGCTGTATTATATACTTCTTTTAAGGCTTTAGTTAGTTTACCTCCTATGAAAATTTCATATATTCTTGTGGACAGTTTTCTGTTCATTGACGTTTTAGAACAAATGTATGACAAATTTTAGGACAGAACATCTAAATCTAATCACTTCCCAGGGGATACTAATCCAGCATTCATCCTGCCCACTTATACCTGATTAAAATGCTTTTCATGACCTGTTTACTTCTAATCATATTATTATACACATTTAATTAATATCATTATTGGGCTGCACAATTCAAGACTACCAGAACAGAAAGTTATATATTGCTTATTACGTGTATTACTTCGTGACACCTATTTCTTGTATGTGCATGTGTTGCCAAAATACATGTGCATTGTTAATGTCTCTTACTATTGAGTATTGACAGAATGACAGATAGTAAGGTTACTTATTACCTACTTCTTAGTTGTGTGATCAATTACCAAGTCATTATAGCTATCGGTAAATTTATTTCTTACCTATATCTCATATATGCTTCTCAATTGGAGAACTAGTATTAAGATTATTTTGTAAATATTGAATGTAAGAATTATCTTGACTCTAATTTTCTTTATTAATGAATTGGAGGAATTGGTAAAAGAGAATGAATATCATTTTACATGTGCATTTGTTGATAGAATAAGTACCTAATTTTTTATTTAGTACTTGTAGAACTGAAAATGAGAACATACAAGTAAAATTATTTTTTATTTCCATCTCTGAACTATCAGGGATGAGCAGAGTTGGGTACCTTGACAAAGTCTTCTATGATTTTGTATTTAAATTGATCCATCCATAAGGTTGACATCACTAGGGGTGTTCACGGATCAGTTTGGTACGCATCATCGTAATTCTTGAACCAAACCAGTACATACAGTTTTTTAAAAATGAAAACTAAAGAAGACGAATTATATGTCTGAATCAAAAAAATCCATTGTTGATCGAATTAGTTCAGTTCTAAACCACGGTTTAAACTTTATTATTATTTTATTCTCTCCTAAAATACCGGTATATTTATTATATAACTATAATTTGAATAAATATACCATAAAACTTAAAAAAAGTCAATATTTTATATTACATGAACGTACTATCGATAATATCTATAAATATTTGGTTTATGACTTTATGTATTGAATTTTCAAAAAGTTTACATATTATAGTTTGAGTTAAAAAAATCATGAGCAAGTTAAATCAACCAAAAATTAAAAATTAACAAATATTATATGTATTGAACATGTTTTTTTCGTGTCATAATACTTTGAGGACAAAGAAGTAAATAAGCCTATTCATAAAGTAATTCAATTTCTTTTAAGGGTTATTTAACTTTATCCCTAATAGTTTTCTCGTTTGAACATATAAATCCTCAAACTTGAAAAACGTTTTTTTGTGCCCTTGATGTTTGTTAAATGTACACATCGACCCCATCACTTATTCTTATTCCAAAAATACCCGCATACTTAATAAAATAATCTTTGTTGATTTTAAATATTAAATGAATTAATTACATTAGATATTAAAAAAGAAAACTAGTATAATATTAAAATTTTAAAAGGTGCTTTACCAAGTATTTTGAGATACGATTTAATATAATATGTAATAATTGAATTATATTAATTTTCAAAATAAGGGCTTTTTTGGGAAAAAATAGACGATGTGGGTCGATGTGTACACTTCACAAACATTAAGGACACGGAAACACGTTTTTAAACTTTAAGAGTTTATGTGCCTAAACGGGGAAATTATTAGGGTTAAAATATAAATAACACTTCTTTTAATCATATATTCCTTAATATATACTCCCTCCGTCCCAACGGATTGTTAACATTTTTTAGAGAGTGCCTGACACGCATTTTAAGGTGCATATAAAGTTTAGTTGCATAATTTATTTTTAAATTATTTTTTTCTGAATACAAATTTAAACATTCAATTTTTATTCAAAAAAAGAAAATTGTAAAAATAAGTTATGTAACTATATTTTATATGCACCTTAAAATGTGTGCCAGACACTCTCTGAAAAATGTTAACAATCAGAAAAATGTTAACAATCAAAAGGGACGGAGGGAGTATCAAATTATTGATTATATATTTGTTCAAATATTTTGGATATTAATTTTATAAATGGTTCGGTTTGGTTTAACGGTGTATAATATTTTAAAAACCATGTATGTTTAAATGATCTGATTAACCAAACCATTAACAACAATTTTAACAGTTCCGATTTTTGTTGGTTCGGATTGTTGTGGTCTGGTTCGGATCTATGGTTTGACGGATTTCTTGATCACCCTAGACATCACTTAAAACAAAAAAAGTAGGTAGCCTAGGGTCCTGTTTGGCAAATCTTATAAGTCAAAAAATACATACATTTTTCAACTTATAAGATAAGTCAAACAGACCCCTGATATCGTTTGGGCTACTGGATTTATGTTCTTAAGTTTCAGGGTGTGGCTATTGGCAAATCTAATAAATCTAAATGTAGAGTTTCGGGTATTGGTTTTTTTGGAAAGGGAGTGTGTATTAATACTTTTTATTCCTTTGGAACAACTTAATGAATTGAATAGATCTTGTTAGGAGGCCCTGATAACCATAGATCGAACCTATCTAATTTTACACTGTGATGGTTGGTTGTTCATGGCTTAGTTGTACCTCCCATTTCTTTGACTCGCATCGAATACACCTATCAAAGAATTCAATTTTAAAATCTTAGGAAAACATACATCATGCAATATCATAGATAAAATTTTAAAAAAAACATTTTATTTGGTAATTGTATTATTCGATTTAAGGTTTTTGGATCCATGTAACATTGGAGATATTTTATGTAAGAATGAGATTTAGTATGTATGATTTGAATTTTGGTGTATCCATCTATTTAAATTCTGAAAATGCATCTTTTTGCTTTTGTATTAAGCTATACAAAATTTGAATATTACTTGTGTACTAAACCAAAGCACTAGAAGCTATGTATATGATATTATTATGGTGGATCCAGGCTAGGGCGGACTCACACTCCAGCCCGGACTTGCCTTTGAAAATAAATAGAATTTTGTTCCAAATTCCGACGGATCATTTATAAACGGTAGTCCATTCTTTCCAGTCGCTCTTGGTCTTTAAAAGTAACATGGAAAGAACAGACTCCAGCTGCATTACACCCTCTCCCTCCTGCTGGAGGTCGGGTTCTAGTCTCATTTTTAGATGAAAGGTGCATGAGTTTAGGGGTATATGTGAGTACGTAGTTACGTACTTAGGGCCCTCAGTTTGTACTATTATTCAGAAATGTGATGAGAAGTTTCACATAATGTGCTGTGTCGTTTTTTTTGTGCTATATGAACTATCAAGCGGAGTAGGTTTAAATAATTAGGATTCTATCCAAACTACTTGTTTGGTCATTAGGCTTACAAGATACTATGTCTCTGCTTCATCCCTCAGACAAAACTTGATGATAATATAGTCAGAGACTTGTGGGTTTTTGGTGAAATAAATAACATCCTATTCACTTTTTACAAAACATAACAATGAAGTACGATTACATAATTGAATACAATCAACTTATTGTTGTAAGTACTAATAAGTTCACTAGGAATATAAATGTAATGCATAATTGTGATTAAGCTGGGTAAATGGGATGTCAGCACTTAACATGATAAGGTATGGCTCATGTGACCACATGCTTGATGCTTAGGTCTTCAATTTTAATTTTTATGTTATTATGACCAGTGACATTTTAGTAAAATAACTTATTTATATTTCATAGCACTTTTCCCTTTTTTACTCTATATATCAACATTTAACGCTTATATTATATTAAGTTTCTTTGAAAATATAAATTATACAACTTTTGAGAATTAAAATGTTAAATTACTCCGCCATTACTATCAGCAGCCGCACTCTTCCACGATCATATATCAATAATCATCATATTTCAATACTAATATATTATGAACTAATTAATTGTTTACCAATTCCATATCGAATATTCTAACCTTTTGAGCAACTCATTAACAAACCCCGATTTTATCCAAACCTACTTTGTTTATTTCTTTCACCGCGCAATGCGCGAATGCATTATATATTAACGCTTATATTATATTAAGCACTTGCATTAATATAAGAGGAAACATGCAAGAAATCATTCTTCAGTGTTAAATTGTAACTCTTTGCAGATAAGTAGATAACCTGTATGTGGCATATTCTTTTTATGTTGCCAACTACAGTAAGACCTATCTGATAGAAACATGTCCTATCCTGTTTTGTCCTGATTTTTATATTCATCATTGTTGCTATTCTTGTTCTTAGTTTTATTATCATTTTCCCTTTATTCATGAGTGAAACAGTGTGCTTATATTAAGATTAATTTGGTCAGCGAGGCTGAATCTGTGTTTACTGGGTAATGCAGTGGCCGTTAAAGCATACATCAAGTTCTAAGTCCTTACTCTGCACCTCATTAGTATTGTTGTATAATTTAGTATATTTGACTTCATTTTCAGTAGTATATTTGTTTTACGCTATCATGTGAATTTCCGCTGGTATTTCACATGCTTGTCAGAGTGATTTTAGATTTTAATTGTGTTTCATCAACTTTAAAGATTCTTTATTTATTCTATGGGTTAATGATCTTCGCCAGTCCCATGGATAAAGGCATAGTTGGGAAGCAACCCTTCTTGACATTGACCATAGTTGGCATGATAATACTATCTTTTTCTTTACTTCACACTTGGCATTGCTTATCTTCACTCTCTTTATGCAGGGAAGTAAAGGATTTTGCTCTAAGACTAATGGGAATGGAGCCTGATACTTCGACATCCCAAATGAAAGGTACAAATATGATTTTTCCTTTTCAGATAGTGGAATATTGTTATCGAAAAAATATTAAGCGAAGTTAAGTCTTTTAATGTTTTAATTTATATCTTTGTATACCGAGATTGCATTGGATATTTGTTACCTCTTCAGTAATAGGGGAAGATATAGGACTGATACATCATATATATATATATAATTTTGTTAGACTTGTTATTGGGGTCCATGCATATTGGGAGCTTGAACGCGCGCACACACACAAAATTATGTTTATAAGTTAACTGATAATTAATGCATTCTGTGTGTGTCTGTGTGTGTGACATTCATCTATTTTGATTTACCTAACTGGTTGAATGAACTAAAATTGGGTTTTAATTTATCTGAACTGGAAATGAATTTGATGATTGGTTCTTATCTCATTATCTTCATGTTTCTCTCGGTTACTCGTATATATAGTACCTACTATAGCTGGATGCATCTCATTTTCCTTGATACGGTCATCTTTGTTTTCTGGATTATATTTAAGTGTGTGTTTTATAATAAGGAGATCTAAAATTATATTTACAATACATTTCCCTTTCTTTGCCCCGCTAGCTCTCATAAGCATATTCTCTTGAGAGCTCCAACTCATTACACTATTTTGGTGTGTTTTTTACACCAAAATAGTGTACAAATTACACTATTTTCAAAATCAACTCCAACTACACACCAAAATAGTGTACAAATTACACTATTTTCAAAATCAACTCCAACTCACTTGCACTCAAATTCATACCAAAAAGGAATCTTTCTCGTACTATAAAAGTTATTTTGTTGCTAAGTTAAAAAGCAATTTAAAAAGGAAAGAAATTGTTTTATTTAAAGGAGTACAATGCTAATGTTGGTATTTATAAAAACTCTAAAAGTTATACTAAATTTTGGTGATGCACCAAATTTGGTGTTACTTTTGGTGCGATACCAAAACGGAGTAATTTTTAGAGTTGAGTTGGAGATGCTCTTAATATTGGAGGGGGTAATGCAAGGTGAGTGAGCACACAGGGCTCCTAAGGGAAAAGAACCTTGAAATATATATCTCTTGGTTCAACGTTAAGAAGTCATATATTTAATTGAGGAAAGGACATAGATGTATATAGTTCAAATTTAATTTATCAAGTATTTTTTTTTGTTCATTAGAACATCAAATCATTCACCTTCAATTATTGGGGTCCAATTACAACCAAATTTGGCTCAGAGCCGGGCTGTGTTGGCCCTTCCCCTGATTGATATAAAAGAAGTAGATCATTTTATTCAACAGCTATGTACCTATGGACTCTACCTATGGACTCTGAAGCACGGGGATGCCTCCGGGCTATTGTAACCAAGTTTGGGGACGTTTCGGGGATGGTGTGGGGACGTTTCTTAAAAACAGGGGACGGTAGACTAAATTTGGGGATGTTTCGGGACCTAAAATGACAAATATACATGTCCCCGACTTGGAAAACATGAAATGGCAGGGCTGGAAGATGAGTGGGAGAGAAGAAGCAAACTTTCGGGCCCAAGAGATGTTCCATTCCCTCTGAATCTGGATCCAGTTTTGATTCTTCAAAAAAAAAAAATCTGGGACTTTATTTCTATTTTATATTTTAATCTTTTAGATGTTGAACTTTATTTCTATCTTATGTTTTAATCTTTTAGATGTTATATAGTTTTTTTTTTGACAGATAGGTGTTATATAGTTATATACTTGAATAATTTTTATTATATATATATATATATATATTGCTGGTACCCGTACCCTAAAATTTTAAAATTGCCGTTTCCATATGTCCCCGTACCCGTTTCCGTGCAACATAGCCTACGGATATGAAATTTTATCTAAACCCTCATGACAACTGAATTATTGTTCTAGGTTGTCCTGGATTTATAAGAGTAATGGGGCAACTGAATTATTGTTCTAGGTTGTCCTGGATTTATAAGAGTAATGGTTCACCCCATTAAACCTGAATTGTGATTAGAAGTTTTCTAACATACTTGCCCAAAAAGTTCTGAAATGTTTTCCATTTCATAATAGGCTGTTTTTTTAATCTTGTTATTATATGACTGACAGGACAAGACCATCCTCACAAATAATCTGTATACGTCAAGGCCTCTCATGATCGTGAATTTGGTTCATCCATTTGTTTGGAATGAATTCTAGTGTAACACCCACTGTGAAGTCCGTAAAGTATGACTGGTTTTGGGATGGCATCAAGTGTGCGAAGCTTATGGGACATTGGTTATAAAGCTGCATGTACGTCTGTGATCTGTACTTGAGACACTCCTTAAAAATGAACGTAATTGTGTGTGTTTAGCTTCCGTTTGCCTTTTTATGCTTTTCTGATAATAATTAAATAAATATTTCAGATTTTTTTAATAAACAAGATAGCTATGTTAAATTTGGTTTCATTACTCATTACTGACTGAAAACTCGAACATAATTGTCAAATTTGGTTTTCCTAACAATCTAATTGTTTCAGTACAAAAATCAATTCGCCCCGGCAGGCAATACCCCGAAAAGATTGGGTCACCATCGCACCTTTATAAATTGACATCCTGAAACTATGTTATTTAATATCCTAATCTCGCAGGCATCGGATGTTAAATCCTCTCATCTACAAAATATATATAATGGAATCTGAAGTCATTTTAATTTCAGTTTTCTAATTTCTACCCTTCAACTTCAAATCCAACAGCATCACTGTATTGACAAAATACAAGCAAGCATTCTCCCTCTTCGTAAAGTTTTTGAAAGAGTCATTAGGGTCTGTTCTTGGATGATAACTACTTGGTAATTAATGTTAACTAGAGTTGTCGAAATCTGTTAAGCTGGAATATGCTAGCTTAAAATAAATGTATCATGTGGTATATTTAAGTAGTTAGCATAATCTTGATTTTCGGTCAAGATTTCTCAGGCCTCAAATCTAAGTAAATATCTGATATATTTTATTTTTCTTACCGATCAAAATTTCTTTATACGTATAAGGTTGATTCAAGAATCATAATTTAGTCTTTTAAAAAAAACATAATATAGTGGATTTCTTACCACAATTGCTAAAGGTCTTTCCCAATATCCTCTCTATAATCTTAAACTTTTACATATACTAGCGTATAACATGTGTAAAGTACGAGAGCAGAGTAATAAATAATATATTATATATTTTAAATGAATTAAATATTTAATTTAATTATTTATGTTATTAATATTTTTTATGTAATGTTGTGCATGAGATAAATTAGTTTTGAATCATATTTATATTATGTGTTTAAAGTCTCATTAATATATTGTTATATATTTATATTAATTAACATAGATTAATAACTCGTGCATAGTATTAATAAATTTTTATTAATAAAAAGAGTTTTGAATATATTAGAAATATTTTAATTAAAATTTAAATAAAAGAGTATGTTTTAATATAGATAAAATATTAATATAATTTTAATATTCAAAAATTTTTATTATAAAATTACAATTTAAAATAAATTAAAGGAAGGTCCAGTGTTTTGGAATACATGTCGTTTAGTAATGACATATTTTTGTTAAGATTAAGATAACTTATAATGTGAAGCGAGTTGAAATAAAATTTGTGTGGAATCTTTATGCTGACTTGAAGGAGTTATAATATGTGATTTATGCGGTAAATAATGTTTATTATTAATGAGATTAAAATAAGTCAATTATGTGTGTGGATCCGTAATGTAATGTCATTTTTATAGTAATATAGTTGTTGGGTGTTAGCGTATGTATATATATACTACTTGTACATGTCCTACTAAATTAATATCAATTTTAATTTTATACCTGAATTTGACAAACTTATTTTACAACAAACTTATACATTACTAGAATTTAAAAGATGTGTACCATAGAATCAAAACTCCAAATCACCTTCAAATATCGACAACAATCATCTAGACACAGAATTATGATTGAATGACGTTGAATCTGAATTCTCCAAATTGACTAGTGTTTTAAAGGGCATGCTAAATCTTTTTGATAGCTCATTTGTTAATATTATTTCTCCATTATATCCCCATACTAGGTTCATTATTTAGGGTTCCTTAATATGGGAAGAAGTGAAGAATACTATTGGTTCGGATTTTCTACAATTGGGTGCCGTATTTCTTCATATTGGCAATAGGGTAGTTTAGATAATAATTGGAAAAAAACATCCTTTGTTACTGAAATTGCCGCCAGTACATAAATTTCTTACGAATTAACGATAACTTAAAAAGCATATAACATTTTGCAATTTTAATTGAATTAGAACTAAAGGCTCCAATTCTAATGACAAATTCTTCCCGAGGTTTCTACAGCTCTGTTTAAACCAGAAATTAGATGAACTGCTCTCTTGAAGCAGGCCACGAAAATTACGTCAACCTGCTCTCTCAAAGCAGGCAACACTTTCATTTGAGTCCCCTTTGGATTTAAGGAAGAAATGAAGTTGGATTCATTAACCATATATAAGCTAGATACCAATTTCCATTGCAAAATCAGTTACCAGGCGTGTATGAATTATAGCAAATGATCCAGTTACATAAAATACAAAGTATTGATACAATAATATGAATAACATTTTAGTTTCAAGCCCCATCTATGCAGCTATAAAAATGAACGAATGTTGCAACAAACATAAATACAGCAAATGATTTAATTACATATAATACAAAGTACTGATACAATAACATTTTAGTTTCAAGTCCCATCTATGCAGCTATGAAATATAGTTTCAAATCCCATTATATGCAAGCTATGACGTAGATGTAAATTAATTCACACATAACCTTTAGTACCTTCTGGTACCACAGTTTCTAAAAAGGGCAGTAGTGGTCCATCTTGCTTTTCAAGTAAAAGAAAAGGTTACAGCATTTGTGGTGCAAAACTACCAACGTATCTTTCCCCCAATTGGGATAGCATTCGATCCAGATATCTGACCTCGATTACTGTAGCCTCCTCGCCCTCTGTTGCGGAAATTACCTCCACCACCTGGTGTAAGGAAGACACAACAGGAAAGGATCACACAACCGCAGCAATAGATCATATTTCAATATATAATTATAATTATAATTACCTCCATGTCCAGCACCAGATGAACGTGCTAATGATGACAAAGGTACAGGAACAACTTGACCTGCTTCTTGCAAGATCTTAATTAGATCCCTAGCATGTTTAGCATTTGAATGTGTGAAAAATGTATAGGCTGTTCCCTTAGCTCCTGCCCGGCCAGTTCGGCCAATTCTGTGTACATAATCCTCGAGACTCGATGGAAAATCGTAATTGATTACACATTTTATGTCTTTCACATCTACAAAAATTCAGACAGAAATATAGCAAGTTAAACTAACTTTATATAGTCTAAATGTCAAAGAGAAGAGGATAATGCTAAGCAACCTTATCCCTGCAGTTCTAAGATCCGATGATCACTATAAGATAACACATTCATCATAGAAATGTGCCCACCTTAACCTTGCAGGGATAAGGAGCAGCTCCACCACCAACTTCCATTATATCCAATCAATGAATTAAGCTTGTATGAGTCAACCGGGCTGTCATGAGAACAAGCACCATAACTGTGGATGGCAGGACGGGCAGTATCAATTTGAAACTCTTTATTTACACTCACTAGTAGGGGAAATTCAAAGTCATAATATACAGGGGATAGCTTTCTGTATAAATTTCCCCCTTGTATCTAAGATAATAAAATGTCTAATTGCAACTCAAAATGCCAATATATATATATATATATGCTAATCTATGATGACATAGCAAGGCCTGCACTAACAAATGTGTAATATAGCAACTTTTGCAGACATGCTTGGGAGCAAGACGATGCTTCCAAAAGATAGTTAAGCATCTAGGCACCGCTAACATATGTTTCAGTCCAAAATAAGCTAATGATTAAATGTTTTACACTCCATTTGATTGGGCATGTAGTATACAGCTACCAAAAGGGTTATTATTAGACTCCATTTCCAACCCACTCCGTTCTTCCCGATCAAACAAAGCGTTGAATATTGGAAAGTGGCTTGTGAACTAAACTTCATATACAACATCAAACTCTATTATCCACCTCTAGCTACTCGAGATACAATAGTCCACAAGTATCAAAAAGATAACCAAGCTACATGCTTAGTAGCGAGTTTATGCATTTAATCGACATTTTATTATCTCTCAGTTCATTTTTACACAAATGACATGATAGGTTTCGGCAATAGTTACCATAGGAAACTTCCCTATGCTAGCCTAGATCAAGAATAAGAATCCTACCAGTATACGATTATATTTTAAATCCAAAGTCATAACAGTTTTTTGTGACGATCCCCCCATAATCTAGGCACCACTAGAATATGTTTCAAGTAACTTAAGTTAATGATGATAATTATATGACCCGTTTGATTGTTCACCAGAAGGGTTATTAAATCACTCCTACTCACTTGGTTCCTTGCAACCAAATGAAGTGTTAAATGGTTTAAAATATGGCTCCTGATATGAACTACACTTTATATCATCCAACTCTATTTCATCTGAGACTAGTTGAGATGCATTAGTGCAGAAGTATCAAATTCTAAAACTAACAGAGTTTGAAATCCTTTTCATTCTACCAGAAACCCAATCAGGCATTTCATGGAGGTAGGTGCAAAGATATTTCATAGAAAAATGCCAATGATTTAAGGAACCTGCTATCCTTTTCTCACCCAAACCACAATTATATTCTCGGTTAGACAGCATCCGGTAGACTCGCATATTTTCAGCATCTATAACCAAGGGTAAAGACTTAAGAACCCTAGCACACAATGATCCTACCAAGACCCCGTGCAGCAACATCAGTGGCAGTCATTATAAGACTCCTGCCACTTTTAAACTCAGCCAGGACCCAATCCCGCTCATCCTGGCTTTTATCACCATGGATGGATAAAGCTGGCCATCCATCCATTCTCAGAGATTTTGTCACGTGATCACAACCCTTTTTAGTCTCCACAAATATTAATATCCGGCTTCCATCCATCACTTCTTTAAGCAGTCTGATCAACCTGCAGGAGTAATTTTGAATTGAGCACTGTTATCAAAGCCAAGGAAGGTAGTTAAGAGTTATCAGTCACCATAGTACCTGTTGTACTTCTCCATTTCTGTGACCACTTCAATAACTTGATTTATTGATTGATTTGCTTTCAGGACAGGGGAACCAATAATGACCTACAAGACCAATAATCAGAGGACCACTTAACAACAGACATCGAGTTAATATTTGAACATATGCAGCTGATCCCATTGCTTATTAAGGGCATACAGTATCTAACCTTATATGGATTGCGTAAAAACTGCCTCGCTAACGTCTCCACTTCCTTTGGCCAAGTAGCACTCCAATACAATGTTTGTCTATCAGGCCGAATCTGCATAGGATTGATCAATCACCTTTAAAACTCAGCTATAATGTTCTTTCTCAAATTTATAAATTATCCAACCAAACACCGTGTCGAGTAATAATGATGCCTCACACAAAGAAAAACTAACATACAGAAATACATGTAACCACATGAATCTACTGAGCAAAAAATTCACGTCAATACATTAAACGACTAATGGCAGTAAGCAAAGAAACTAAGAGTAAGTGTTAATTCCAAAAGCTGCAAGTGTTAGATGTTTCAGCTCCTTGTAGGCGTGCATGTTTGTCAACAGACAATAGAATACACTAAAAACAAACTAAGTATTAGGAAACAATATAGGTTCCAAACCCAAGTTTAATTTCATTCCTCTGGTAACTGTTATATATAACTTGTATGTATGTATATAACTTGGATGGACCCGTATCAAAGAGTAGTGTGAACAAATCAAGTATAGGGAAAGAAGGAAAATATTCTATGTAATAGCAGGTTGATACACAACTACATACACAAAATTAAGGTCTCTTATGCAGCTTAGCTTTAGTTACTGGTTATAATTCATTATGATGAAGTGTTGTACCTGGCCAATAATTTTACGTATCTGAGGCTCAAATCCCATATCCAACATTCGGTCAGCCTCATCCAGCACAAGGTAGGTTACTCTTTTAAGGTTTGTATGTTGAGCTTCTAGCATATCAATAAGTCTACCAGGAGTAGCAATGACAATTTCAACACCTGTCACAGAATAGTGTTAATTAATGATATCCATACTCCACGTTAATATATGTTAGGAAACTCATTCTTCATAAGAACTTCTAGCACCTCGTTGCAGATCACGGATCTGAGGTCCTTTCGGGGCACCTCCATAAATGCAAGTACATCTAATGTTTGCGCGTGCTCCAAACTTGGTAGCTTCTTGTTGAATCTGAACAGCCAATTCTCTGGTAGGTGCTAATACTAGAACAATAGGGCCCTCACCTTGCACTAATTTTTTTTTTCATTTACCATATATAATTAGAACTTACAAAATTAAAAGCAGAAAAAGAAGAAATCTAAACTAACTAAAAATTAAAAAGAATACAAACCTAGACGAGGCTGCGCACTAACATGAATTAGAGCAGGCATCAGATATGCTAAAGTTTTTCCAGAACCAGTCTCAGCAATACCAATCAGGTCTCTTCCCTTTAAAGCCATTGGCCACCCTTGAGACTGAATTGGTGTTGGCTCCACAAATCCCAGTCTCGTAAAAGCCTCAAGTGAATAGGCTAATAGGACATAAAGGTCAGCTTTCTTATGATAAATATCTTTTCAAGTAATAAAGGAAAGTATATCAATTAATTGTGTATCCTAGAAAAATACCAGGGAAATTTGCTTCCACAAATGTCCGGATGGGCCGTGGTACATCATACCCTTCAACAGTTATATCCCGTCGAGCACGATAAATTGCAACATCCTGCTCAGTCATTGTTCTCACAGATAAACTCTCCTCATAAAAGTCTTTCCTAAAAGGTACCAAGTTTCCAAAATCTTGTCTTGGAAGAGAAATATTGTCTAAATCCCCCTTTGACCCACCACCATGTCTACCACCCCTCCCACCATGGCCTCCGTCAAAACCTCTTCCACCACGGCCTCCGTCAAAACCTCTTCCACCACCACCACCTCGGCCACCGTCAAAACCTCTTCCACCACCACCAAAACCACGGCCACTATCGACACTTCTTCCTCCACTCCTTCCGCTAAAACTCCCACCTCTACTTATTCCATAACTTGATTCATATCCCCTCCCTCCACTATCATGACTTCGACCTCCTTTATGTGCCCCAGGACCTCCACTGCCCATCCTACCACTAAAATCTCCACCACCCCGATCACCAAATCCTCTACCTCTACTGTCTCCGCCACCACCTCGTCCAGCATCAAACCCACTTCCAACACTCGGCTGGAAAGGCGGGTAGCCATTAAAACCACCCCCTCTACCAGATCCAGTACTCATAACAGGTGGCGGCATACCATATGGAGGTTGACCCCCACGGCTATAATCCGGCGCTCCACCCATCATAGGTGGTATCACCGGAGGAGGTGGCCCAATCAAATCACTACATACACACACAAATAAAAGATATAAAACCCATACATTTAAACTCACACACAAATAAAAGATATAAAACACATACATTTAAACTCACTCCATAACAAATTTTCAGAATACAATATCAAAAAACAGCATAACATATGATTCTCACAGTTCCCCTTTAAACCCAATAGCCAAAACATATATATATTTAAACCACATCAATCAAACAAAAACACATTTTCAAAATGTAATTCAGTGAAGAACCGTAAAACCAATGAGAGAACCTGCATTTACGATACACTGAAGCAAAACTTCAGCCCAGACTTCTCAAAACATATATATTTGTCACGATTATCTGCTTCCAATTTACAACTTTCACGTAAAGATAAATTAAACCCATATCACGAGTACCAATTACATCACTACAATACCCGAAAACAACACACATAGTTCCACCAAAACCAACAAAGGGTACAATTATTTCATGCAATAATATGATAAAATCATTCAACAACAACAATAAAATAAAGAAAATTAAATTTACAAGAAACATATAGTAGAACATTAACAACAAAACAAAAAACACTAAAGCTACATACAATTATACATACATATATATATGTAAGTATAGATGAGGGAGAGAGGGGGTTTAAGGATACCTTCGGCGTTGACGATAGGAAGAAGGGTCAGCGAATCTGGAGTCATAATGGTTCATATTGATTACTTAGAGATACAAATCTTACCAGAACAATAACTAGGGTTTGCTTTGCTTTTGTTAGATGTGCCAAATAAGGCCTTGTTTGTTCACTCCGTTTGGATTTCTTATAAATTACTTGCAGATTGAAAAATGCAAGTATTTTTTAACTTATAACCTAATTATAAGATTTTCGAAACATCGTCCAAGTAAAACTTAAGGAACTCAAAATACTACATAATTATTTTTATTTAAATTTAAATTTTAGTAATAATAATCATTTATTATTGAGTATTAATGATGGTATTTTGAAAATATATATTTATTATAAAGATGGATACAAAATAATTATAAAATATTATAAAATATAAAATAATAATACATAACAACTATATAACATATGGGTGAATTATAATTAGGTTACAATATTTTGTAGTAACTCTAAATAGTTTAGGAGTTGAGTTATCTCATTTATTTTAAAAATAATATAACCAAACAACCTAATTCATGATATTTTCCGTAAAAGTTGGAGTTAATTATGTTAATACTTACGAATCACGCATGTCTTCGCTTCCTCCACAAGCTTCAGATACACAACATCGGTTTTTAACTGTTGCTTGATCACTTCTAGGAACTCAGTGTCCACCGCTGACAAATATTTTGTAACTTTCTACTCAATGCATCGGCCACCTAGTTTTATGCCCCCAATTTGAAATAATGCTAATAATAACGATTATTTATATCATCTATACCAAAATATCAATTTTCAATCTAATGTTTATTTCTGCCGGATTGGATACTATGGTGTGAAATGCGTACTATATTCAATGGTTGAATTGTGGAGAAGGATTTTAAAGATCTGATAATTATGATGATAGAAGGCGACTGAAAATTAAAACTATGTGATGGGACTTGGGAGAAGATACTAGAAGCAGGTATGTGTGTGGTGTGGGAAGAAAAAGGTGAGAGAAGTTGTATGAAGAAGATGGAGATATCTACTTAAGTTGGGTATATGTATTGCATGATACACATTTAGCAATAGCGTATTGTTTATTAAAGATCTCTAACCCCCTAATATCATATGTGTATCTTATATATACTAGCTTATATCATGTACGATACACCGATCGAATTCTTTTAATATTTTATTATTTTTATTTTAATATTTTCTTTATATAATTTAAATTTATTTTTATATCTATAACAATAATTAAAATTTTATTTAATGTTATATGTATAAACATTATTATATAATATTTTATATATTTTATTCGTATTTTAAAAGAATAATATATATTTATTTTGTTTAGAAAGTGTTTTAGTTAAGAAATTAATATTTAGAAATTAGGCTCAATAATTAAATAACTACCTGGTCCAAATATTGATCAACGACTGGTTACCAAACTTTTATATGATTTGAATTTATTTTTAAATTTTATTTATTTTCATATGTATAAATAGTTTTATATAATTTATTTGTATTTACATTTTAAAAAAATAATGTTTATGTGTTTGTTTAGAGATGTGTTTTAGTTAGGATATTAATGTTTATTTGTTTAAAGATGTATTTTAGTTAAGAGATTAATATTTAAAAATTAGGCCCATTAATTAAGTAAGTATCTGGTTCAAATACCGACCGACTACCGACTACTAAACTTTTAATGTTTCGTCTTTCATAATATAGTATAGATTTAGTACCATTTTACCATATGCATATTATAATCGGTATTTTCAACCATCCTTCTAAAAATTGTTATTTTTGTTATCAATTCTTAAAAACCAGATATTTTTATTCTTCACCCCCTCCCCCGATTTGTGCACCCACACAAAATCAAATTTTGCCGGTCACCGTGCCTGTTTCGGGATCAGCTTCCTTTCATTCTTGAAATATGTATTTGTCACATTGTTAGTGAAAACCACAAACCGCATTCTGCCACTCTGCAAAAACGGTTCCCTCTTCTGCTACTATGGTGTGAGCCCATTCCTTCGAACCAAACTTGTTCACCTTACTTTTAATATATTGTTCCTCACAAGAGACATCAACCTTTTCCTAAGCATTTTCAACATATAGCACGACAAGAACTAGTAAATTCAGAGAAGAATAGAAAACCATTCAACTCATCTAAACCATATCACAGAGTTTCATCATGTAGGATGAGGGACACCATGTCCATAAGTCACTACCAAGTGAATGTTGGAGTCTTATGCAGGAGAAAACACTAATAATTTTCTGTAGAAAGACATTAGAATTACATAACTGATATAGCATGAGTTTTTATCATAGAAATACCAACTGCTAGTCCTAGAAATAAGGCACTACATGGAGAACAATTGCATGATCTGCAACTTCTACTAATTGTCTACAACTATCACTAATTTTATATTAACATAATATATCGACTAAGAAATAAATATTTAAATTTCAGCATAACAATGTTGCAGCAGCTCAATCATAATTTCAATACTTTTCCTTATTTTGGTTGCTGCAAACTCCAAGTTTCTCTCTAAGAAACTCAAACTTACTTTGGAGTAGAGACTTTGTAAATATGTCAGCTAGTTAAAGATCAGATTTGCAATATTTTATATCAACTAATCTTTCATTTTGCACTTCTATGAGAAAAAACAATTTGATGTTGGAGTGCTTAGTTTTACCATGAAAAATAGAAGTGTGCGAGATAGCAATTGTTGCTTGATTGTCAACAAATACTTATGTTAGTCCTTCTTGATGCATATTCAAATCCAATAATACTTTTCGTAACCACAAAGTCTCATTTACAGCAACACCAGCAGCAATAAATTTAGCTTCTGCCATTAATTGTGCTACTGTTTTCTGCTTCTTACAACACCACGAGAACAAACTTGAACCCAACTTAGAACAATAATCAGTTGTGTTCTTTATGTCATCAATTGAACCAACTCAAATAAAATACAATCCTGATCTGCCCGAAACTTAATTCCATAATCCAGTGTCCCTTTCACATATCTAAGAACTCTTTTCGCAGCTTTAAGATGTGTTTCAGTTGCACAATTTGTATACCTTGATAATAGACTTACAGAATGTGTTATATCAGGTCTTGTAGATGTGAGATACATCATGCAACCAATTAGACTTCTGTAGAAACTTTCATCGATTTTCTCATTTTCACATTCTTTCATCAGCTTCTCGTTTTGAGACATTGGAGTATCGACACTCTTGCAATCTTCCATTCTGAATTTGCTAAGAATTTTCTTAGTGTACTTTTGAGAAGAAATAAACACTTCTCCTTTTTTCTACTTTATTTTCATTCCCAGAAAATAAGTCATCTCTCCCAAATCTTTCATCTCAAAGGTTTGTTTAATATCTTCTCTGAACTGTTTCACAAGTTCTGTATTGCTTCATGTAATCAATAAGTCATCCACATACAATGAAACAACAATAAAATTAATTTTTTCACATATGATGCAAAGTGTAGCTTCATTTAAGTTTCTTTTAAAGCTGAGCTGCATCAAGTACTCATTGATTCTGCTGTTCCAAGTTCTAGGCACCTGCCTCAGGCCATATAAGGGTTTCTTAAGTAAGTATACATAATCTTCTTTTCCTTTCACAATAAATCCTTCAGGCTGCCCCATGTAAATCTCCTCCTCCAGAATATCATTTAAAAATGCTAATTTAATATCAAGATGATAAATTTTCTAACCATTTTGAGCAGCTATAGCAAGTAACAATCTGATTGTATCTAATCCCGCAACAGGAGCAAAAGTGCCAAAAAAATCAACTCCAAAAACTTAAGCATAGCCCTTAACGACAAGTCTAGCCTTATGCTTATTGATTGAGCCATTTGGATTTAATTTCGTTCGAAATACCCACTTCACTCCAATCACTTTCCGATTAGTTGGTCTTTTGACTAAGATCCGAGTATTATTTTTCTATATCATCTTGATCTCTTCATTCATTGCAGGATTCCATTCTGAATTTTTCTTAGCTTCCGAAAAACTTACAGGTTCAAGTATAGCAACATTACATTTTTGATAAATATCAGAAAAAGATCTCATACCTCTAACCGGAATATCATCAACCAATTTATCTTCATTAAGCTGCAATTTCGGAACTTGATTTGGAAACAAGAATGATTGTTTTTCCTTCCAATCACATTCATCATTCTCCTTGAAATGCACATATCTACTTATTAAAATTTTCTTTGTGTTTGGTTAGAATATTCTATAAGCAAATTTAGAATGTGTGACAATAAATACTCATGCCTCTGCTTTTTTTTTTATATCAAGTTTATCCCTTTTAATTAGAGGAACATAAACAAAGCATAAACATCCAAATACTTTCAAATCTTTCAAAGAGGGTTTGCAACCATACCAGACTTCGTAAGGAGTTTTTCCGGCTACAGCTTTTGTAGGCAGTCTGTTAAGGAGATAGACAGCAGTGTGTGTAGCTTCAGCCCAATATTATCTTGGAAAATTCTTTTCAAACATCAAACATCTAGACATCTCTATTATTGTACGATTTTTTCTCTCACTAACTCCATTTTGATGTGGAGTATATGAAGCCGTGAGTTGATGTTCAATTCATGCCTCTTCACAAAAAAAATTGAATTGATATGAAGTATACTCTTTACCATTATCAGATCTTAATATTTGAATTTCATGTCCACTTTGCTTTTCAATCCATTTCTTGAATTTCCAGAAAATACCAGCCACTTCTGACTTGAATTTAAGAAAATAAATCTAACACATTCGAGTATAATCATCAATTAAAATTAGATAATACCTAATTCCATTGAGTGATGGAGTTTTGCGAGGTCCAACAATATCAGTGTGTATCAACTGCAGCTTTTCATTGGCTCTCCAAGTTGATTGCTTGAATGGAAGTCTAGTTTGTTTTCCTTGCTGACAAACTCTACAATAAAATATTTCAGATTCAAGGCAATGGAGACCTTGAACTAATTCCTTCCTTTGCAGATTTACCACAGATGTATGATTGAAGTGTCCAAGTCGCTTAAGCCAAATTTCTGCATTGACTTTTGTTGCAGAAAATGTTGCTTGCTCCTCCTCTAATGGATCAAGTGCAAAGTTCTTTGCTTTCATTTTCAGTATGAATACATCATTATCCTTTGCATCTTTGATTACACATTGATTTATTTCAAAAATAACTTTGAAACCTTTTTGTGTCAACTAAACAACACTCGACAAATTTTGACTGATATTAGGTACAAATAACACATCTTTGATATATTTTATACCTGAAATACTTTCAATCGCCACTGTGATTTTTCCCTTGACTACAATGTATTCTCCATTTCCAAACTTCACTTTGGAAGCCACTGAAGTGCCAAGATCTTTAAAAAAAAATGCGATCATATGTCATATGATTAGTACAACTGCTGTCAATCAACCACTTCTTACTTGAATGACATGTTGCAAAGAAAGAGGCTACAAAGAGTTGCTCTTCTTCGTCATCATCAACCATGTCAGCCACATGAGCAACATTCTTTTGCTCTACTTCCACTTGTGGCATTGTGCCAGTCTTACAAATTCTTTGACGGTGTCCCATTTTCTTACATTTTTTACATCGTTGGTCTGGATTTTTCCAATATTTAAACGGTGGATGACCCTTTCTTCCACAATGTTGGAAAATCAGATTTTGGTCTTTTTTCATTTTTCATCCATTGTCCTCTTTGAATTGATTGAACTCTAGCACGTAATGCACCTTCAACAAACCCTTCTGGCCTCATAAGCCTGCATTATTCTTAGGCTTGCAACGCATTCATCAATTCTGCCAAACTAATTTTGGAGAGATCTTTTGTGTTTTCCAATGAAGAAATAGTAGCTTCAAATCTTTCAGGAACAATAATAAGAATTTTTTGAACTATTTTGGAATCTAGAAATTCATAGCCAAGTAACCTTACTTTGTTTGCAACACTAAGCAACTTGTCACAATACTCTTTCACAATCTCTGAATCCTTCATCTTGTGGAGTTCAAACTCCCGAATTAGATTCAGAGTTTTCATTCCCTTCATTTTCACATCCCCCTCGTACTCTCTTTTTTCCAGAAAATTCCATATTTCAAAAGATGATTTTATCGTCATGATTCTCACAAAGATTTCAGCAGAGACTGCAACAAATAACATTACTCTTGCCTTCAATTTTCTGGATTTCTTCTCCTTGTGCCGCTTAATCTGCGCCATGGTTGGATTATTGGATAATTGAGGAACTTCGTAGTCCTCCTCCACTGATTCCCACAAGTCATTTGCCTCTAGATGAGCCTCCATTCTTGTTGCCCAAGCATGATAATTCTCACCATTGAAAACTAGTGGCGCTGGTGCAGTAAATGGAGTTTCTGAATCCATAAGTAAAGATGAAAATTTCAATCATAGGTCCCTCAAGAAGGGGCTTTGATACCAATTTGTTGGAGTCTTATGCAGGAGAAAACACAAATAATTTTCTGCAGAAAGACATTAGAATTACATAATTGATATAACATGAGTTTTTATCACAGAAATACCAACTGCTAGTCCCAGAAATAAGGCACTACATGGAGAACAACTGCATGATCTATAACTTCTACTAATTGTCTACAACTACCACTAATTTTATATTAGCATAATATATCAACTAAGAATAAAAATAAATATTTAAATTGCAGCATAACAATGTTGCAGCAGCTCAAGCACAATTTCAACAAGTCCATTTCTACTGTTTCATTGTCTGATCATCGGAAAGTGTCAGATCAACGTTGGAGCTGAATTTTGTGGTCTTTAAGATGAGCCAAGCAAAAGTTGTCCTCCAAGACATAATGAAGACAACTTACTTGAGAAAGGATTGGTGGTACTGGTCATCACCATCAGCTGCAACTAAGATTTGTACAATTTCTGTTCTTGCTCACTGCAGATGTACGTTAGATGCAGCCATAATATGTAGAGAAAATTTTCAAATCAGAATCTAACAGAGGTCTGCACATCTGGTAAAGAATCTCCTTCCAGCTCGAATATGGGAACTCCCATGACTCCCCTACCCAAGGCTATTCAGTTAGATTCCCCATGCCTTCATAAACTAAGGATTAGAACTAGAATCAGGGAAATCGCTATAAGAATCAAGGATCTACTACCAGTCTACCATCACTATCAGGGGCCTGTATATACTGGGGAAAGTCCTCTCAATTCTATTTCATTGACATTGAAAAGAGCATCAACCGGATCTTCAAGAGAGACGGAAGAATCCCCGCATGTCAAAGCCAAAAGAGAAAGTGATGAGTTAATTTGGGGCGTGTTTTTACAGGATCCAATTGTATAATATTTTTCCTTGTTAGACACACATGTACACCTGAAATCAAAATTTCCTACATAATTATCTTTTATGCATTTAAATCAGAAAACTAAGAGTAAAGATCAGCAATCCTTTTATCTTTTTTTTCCACATATGAGTTGTAAATCGAAATTTGACACGTTTAATTATTGAAACTCTGAGTATTTATCTTGTTTGTCCTCCTAATCAATGTAGTGGATTGTATATTAGGATAAAACAATGTGTGATAATTAAAGTAATCCTGACACCACAAGAACTTCTAAATTCTGGTAGCCTATGCAGTTTTCGTACAGGTGCATCAAGAAAGGGAAGCATTAATGCAAATTCAAATCTAAAAAGGTTCATTCTTCCTCTAATCTGAATATAGTCTTTATGGAATTAAACACATGAGTGTCAACAATCTCATTAAACTGTGTCCATATTTGAAGCAAACTTCAGTAATATCTCTAGGTGATAAGGAGCTCCATTTGGTTACCATGCTCTCCAGAAAGATTGACAAGCAACGCCCTTTGTTTCTGCAGGGGCTTCAAGATCACAACAGGAGAGAACGATTCTTGGGTTGTCATGTTGAACCATCATATTAACAAGATAGTTGAATGGAATAGATACCATTATCCCATCATACGGATAGTTTGATGGTTTAGGTGTCCATACTAGAACGACAAAACTATAATACGGTACACATTATCTATATCAGTCTTTTCCCTGTTAGGAAAAAGACATTTTCAATCCTACTGATGGCACTAAAATTAATTCTTAATGCCATTTAGTTGCTTGGAAGTCCCCATTGATATAAAACTGCCTACCTGCTGTTTAAGAGTTTTCTCATTTTTGATTTTAGGTCCTGGTCTTTTTCAGTTTTGTGTTGCAATTATTCTACAGCAGAATTAGATGGAAAATTGGGAAATTTTCATTGTGTTTTTTTGTGCTCTTTATTTGGATATTTAGTTCTATGATTCCTTTTATTTTCTTGTATGGCCTTGCTCACGTACATTGTATGTGGAAGGTAGAAAGCTGAATTAACTCTATGTGGTCTTTCAGATGAGCCAAGCGGAAATTGTACTAGAGGAAATGATCAAGACTGCCTACTTGAAAAAGGATTGGTGGTACTGGTCATCAGCAGCAGCAGCAGCAAGGATTCGTATGGTTTTTTCTCTTGCTCTCCACAGATGCACATTAGATGCAGCTATAATATATGGTGAAAATTTCCAAATCAGGATCTAAAATAGGTGTGCAAATCAGGTAAAGAATCCAATTGAAACTCGAAGTTGGAGACTCTCATGCCTTCACTGCCCAAGGCTATTCAATTAGTCATAAATTAAGAAGTAGAACAAGAATCACTATCATCACCAGAAGTTGATCTACTACCATCACTATCAAGCTTGTATACTAGGAAAATGTCTCTCAATTTTATTTCATTGGCATTGACAAGAGCATCAACCTGATCATCAGAGTCGAAAGGATCCCGGCCCGTATGTCAAAGCCAAAAGAGCAAGTGATGACTTATCTCTGGGCGTGTTAATGTTGCCTTGTTAATATGCACACGTATGATTTTTTCTTTATTAGATATACATGTTACCTGAAATCAAAATTTTCTACATAATTGTCTTTTACACTTTTAAATCATAACCAAGAATAAAGCTCACCAATCCTTGTATCTTGCCTCCACATTTGAGTTGTAAATCGAGATTTAACACCTTGATTAGAAAAATCTAAGCATGTATATCTTGTTTATCCTCCTGCTATATGTATTTATCATCACATTGATGTGCGACGCTTGGAATAATCTTGACACAACAAGAACTTCTAAATTCTATATATGTATTTATCATCACATTGATGTGTGACACTTGGAATAATCTTGACACAACAAGAACTTCTAAATTCTAGAAACCTATGCAATTTTCCTGCAGGTGCAATAAGAAAGGGAAGATTAAATTCTTGTCACAAAGGTATTTATCATTTATATTTAGTTTCTCTCTAATTTATGTGGTGTGAAGACCATGTATTATTTAGCTTGAAGGGGTGGCAACTCTTCAGATATGCATGCAAGAATTTTTTTTTAAAAATAGTTTGCAACGTTTGACACCGTGCTTCTATTTGAAGATGCTCTTAGAAACTATTTTCCCCTGTACTGTATTATTACATGTATGAGGGTTAAATATCAGTGGGAACACATTCAATTGAACTTCCCCGAAAAGCATACAAACTTGGCAAAGTCAATCTCAGGTTGTTGAGCACTTCTTTTTTTTTTTCTGATTACTCAATGCAGGAGGAGAAGACACTGGCATTGTTACTTGTTTGTTCCCATCTATATTAACCTTCTTGTCATAATAAACAATGCTGATGTTGCAATATCTTGGTGCATTTTTCTGAACATATGCTGCCTTCCCCACACTTGTCTTGAATAAACTAGGAAAAAGACATCTGGTACTGCATTGGATTGTATACGATTAGTCCGTGTTTCTAGATAAGAAATCAATAAAAAAAATCACATTACATATTTCTCGAAATTCATCACTTGTTTAGTTGTGGTGATGCAAATTTGTACCTTGTAGAAGGAGGCCGTCTAGTTCCCATGACAAGGTTGGTAATGTTCACAATTGGAATAAGATCGACGATTGTTTTGGCAACTGTATCACTCTCAACCAGCATTGTGTCCACCTGTACCTATGATAAAAACAATAAAAGTACATTGCAATGTTCTTGTAAACTGCAGATAATGGAATGCAATGTATTTGTCAGTACACCTACTTTAGCATCAGTACAGAGGCTAATATACATCTGCAATTCCTTCATCTGTGCTGACTACGCCACAATTGGAATTATCGTTAATCTCCACTATTTCAGGTGACTTAATTACCTGCAAATTACTATAGCATGGTCTCTCTTCTGAGTTATTTATTTCCATCGCCTTCCTGAATTTTATCAGTGCACATACTCTACAAGGAATTAAAAAATATTCATGTGAGTGAGGGAGCTGAAAACAAAGATCTCAAATGTGGGTCTTTGATTATAATGTTTTTTTAGCTAATTTTAATATTTTATAACCACCAAGGTGACCTCTAATGAGGCCACCTTACTCCAAACGGAGAAATAAGGGCCGAAGCCCAGCATCCTCTGCTGCAACGCAGAAATATTACAAAGTTCGAAAACATGAGAGCAACATGGTTTAACCAATCAAAGGACTAACTAACAAGTTAAATCCAAAGCTTGAAATGGCTTGACTATGAGCTTCTTCTTGGCTCTGGTCCTGGCTGCTGGTCCTGGTTCTGCATCCTTGTCTGCATTGCACCTTTTAGCTGCCTTGTGTGCTGCTTGAGTTGCTTCTTGGGTTGCTGCTTGATTAGCATGTGCCTGTGCCTTGCTTGTCAATTTCTTGCTTCCCTCCTGCAATGTGCCTTGTTTTTCAATCTTTGTTGTATTCCCTACATGACCTCTCATTTTGCTTTGAACCTGCATAGACTCATTAGTAGCATTATTGATTTTTTGCAGGTTCTTAAGGGTAGCCAACCTAGGAGAAATACGCCTTTGATAGACAAGAGGTTCAATGGATTCATTGTCTGGGGCTTCCTTGTTCACCTTGCCCATATTGTTCTCAGCTGAGTCGTTGATTGATGGTGATTCCGGGGTAGAGGCAGGCTCCTTAGCAAGGTTTGGTAAATTTCCCAAATGAATCCCACTAGGCTTAACCGTAGGCAGCGAGGCCACAAAAACAGGGCAAAGATCATATGTAGGTCAGCAATTGCAAGATAGGCACATTGGGCAGAATTCATATTCATTGACATATCGGACCTGAATCCTAGCAGGGAACTTATCCGAGTGGCCAGGCATGGGAACAAGAACAACAGCAGGCTGAGAGCTGAGAGCTGAAAGCTGAAAGCATCAAGTTTGATAATCACATACGCCTCATTGTCGGGTTCCATCTTCCGAAGGTTATTCCAAGTTTGATTGGCTATGGCAATGGATGTTCCAATAACATCACAAATAGCACAGAGACCTTCAGGAGTCCAATAGGTGTAAGGAACATTAATGAGGCAGATCCAAACGTCCTGGGTAGCATCAGAGTTGCCACTGTGAAAGTGTTCTCCCCAAGGGGTCAGTTGGAGGCTTTCAGATTCAATAGATATTTTGCAAAATTCAGGGTTAACAAACTTTAACACAAAATAACCAACCAAGTGTCAGAGTACTTTGTTAACAACAAGTTAACTATCTCATCAGTAGTCAACAAGGAAGTTTTTGAGTTCTTGAGCCCAACTCTGCCGGCGTAGATGTTACTCCAACTCCGGACAACGAACAAGGTTGCTTAACTTGAGTCTTTCAAAGCTCCGAATCAGAGCAAGGAATCGAGATGATAGACATAATGAGGTGAGTCGACGCTCATTGAAATTTTATCTTATTATTATATCAGTCTGAAAAATAATTGAAGATGATAAGACAAGTGTATTTATATTATTATATCAAGATGTGAACATATCAAGAGAGCCACATATCGTCCACCACCACTGCTGATTATGACAGGCACCACCTAAAGCATGTCGTGCTGAATATCTCAATTTTTAATTAATCAACTAACGATAACGTCCCACAACATAGACACAGACTTTGACACCAAATTTGCATATTAATTTAATATATAATTATATTTAAATAATGTTAAATTTTTTATTTTTATGTGACCAAATTGACCTAATTTTAACTATAAATTAAAAATTATTATTTTTACATTTTTTAAAAACTAAAACATACATTTTAAAGTTTATTAGATATATATATTATAACAGTATATTTTTTAATTTTTTTCTTAATTATATATTATGTGTAACAAAAAATCAAGACAAAACAATTATTTTACGATCGAGGGAGTACACAATAATTGAGGTCAAATTTCTAACCATTATCAATACCAGGTCAAGTTATCAAAATAACCACTCACATTTATTGAAAGGCCGTTGTAAATCTGTTTTGGACAACCGTAAATCCCGCTCGCTTTTGTTGTTCTCTCACAAGTCACAAGTGGAAGACTTCATATCAAACAAAATGAAGACTTCAATCAACACGTTTGGTAAGACTGATTTTTTTTTTTAGGGGTCCGCATGAAAAGGGTCTTGTCGGGTTTATTTATATTTTTTACTCTAATATGAATTCAATAAAAAGTTCCCACATATTTGTTTTTTAAAATTGCACAAACGCTAATATCTCATTTATCATTCTAAATGTTAGTGTAGTTAATCTTTTTTTATAAAAATATCTCTAATAATCAAATAATTTAAATACAACATTTATTATTTTATAGCGATATAATTGGAATTCAAGCATTAATTATACATTGAAAATGAAACAAAAACAAATATTTTAAAATAAGTCTACTTTTAAAAAAAAGCCGACATTTAAGGACAGACTAGTAGTGCGCCAGTGCACAGTCATCAAAGAGCAATTATTTGCAAGCCTATATGTAGAAAAATCGATATGCAATGGTGGATAAATAGTAATTAGCAGACACAATTACATATAATCATGGGTCTGAGTTCTTTGTTTGTGAATGCCCTTGCCGGAGATACTGACGCCATAATTAAAATAGAAAAAATTGCTGATGGCCTAAACGACGACTGGACTATCCTTCACTTCGAATGCAGGGATGGAAACACAGAACGTGTTCGATTTATACTGACGGAGTTTGCAAAAAAAAATTATTTGGTGAAGCTGGATAAGTTGAAGAATTCTGTACTTCACACTGCAGCATATCATGGCCGCACTGAAGTAGTTAAGATCCTGATTGATGCGGCCAAACGTTTTTATTCAGCTAATCATGATGATGATGATGATGATGATGATGATGCCGATACTCCAGTTAGTTGTTTTCAAGCTTTTGTTAGACAAGCTAATGACAACAGAAACACAGCCTTGCACTTGGCAGTGATCCGAGGCAGCGTAGATGTGGTTAAGCTGTTAGTTGAGGCAGATCCATGCGATAGACATATTCTAAACTGTGATGGAGAAACCCCACTCTACCATGCCATCACTCATGCATACATCGAAATTGTCCAGATCATCTGTACAACTTGCAGAGCTCCGTTAGATGCTAAATTTGGTTCAACTGCTCTGCATGCTATTATTGGCCGCCCCTTTAGAACCCTTACAGGTATATTTATATTTATTTTGTATTACATTGTTAGATTATATTATACTTGAGATTACACTAATATCTTATGATTAATTACTATAATAAATATGGGAAAAGTGACTCGACGCTATTTTTTTTAAATCCTGGCCGTTTAGGAGTTGATCCGAGGGTTAGGAAAACATTTGCTGGAAAAAGCTTATCGAGCAAATGGTTGCCGTGGAATAAATATTTACACTTGATTTGCAGGAAAGGAAGATGATATAGATGTGCTAGCATGGCTCATTGATGCAGCCAAACGTTCACCACATGAAAGTTTTGAAGAAATACTTGATAAACCAAACCTATACGGTAAAACTGTGTTGGAGGAAGCAGTGATGGGAAGACACCATGACATGGTTGAGTTGCTATTAGCAGAACATCCTGCATATCAACCTGAACGTCTATCTAATAGTACACATACCAAACTAATCCCTCTAATCGATATGGCCGCTGAAAGAAAGCATTACTACATGGTCAAGCTACTCTGTAAAATTTACGACACTGCAAAGCCAAGTATTCGTGACACTGAAGGCCTGACCATTCTTCTCGCTGCTCTCAGAAATCGTGACAAAGGTAAGCAATCATGTCAGTCAGTTACTGAGTATATATTTTATGGATGCTACTTACACTACAAGAAATAGGACTTATTACCATACCCGAAAACTGACCGCCAAAAAACAGGCCCAAATGTGGTCGGTGTTTGCAACCAGAACAGATAAAAACGACCGGATTTAAAATGAGTGATTATAGCCTGTGGCAGAGACATACATAAAACCGATAAATAAGCCTGTTTCTTGTAGTGTTGCTAAATTAAATCAAAAAAATCACTTATACTTTATCAAAATTATAGTAAAGTAATTTACACCTACAGAAAGTAATAGTTTTTTGTGAAGCACACCATAACTTGCATTTTCACAGAATTTGTCAGTCGACTTGTGCGGCAGAACAAACGTCTGGTAACCTATGCTGATGACCAGGGATTGACAGCACTCCACCTTGCCGTATCCTATGAATTTGATTCAGCAATTGATATATTAGTAAAAGCGCAAGAAGATATAGGACACCCATTTGTGTACACACCACTTTGGTCAGCAGTTAGCAGAGGCTATACTTCAACGGTATTACGACTTATACAAGCATTGCCATGTTACTCGTATTATAATCCCGATCCCAATCTTCTAGAAATACTTAGTTTGGCGGCCTCTCAGTGTAACAAGGAGATGATACAAAATATTTTGAAATATTGTCCAGAAGAGTTTATTGACGAGATTCTGAATTTCAAGAACATTAGTTATGGTGGTGATACGCCTTTCCATGTCCTGGTCCGTAAAGGTTGTTTCGTTCCTGAACTCATGAAACATAAGAACGTTGATAGGATGGCGAAAAACGATCAGAACTGGACCCCTTTAGACATGTTATATTTGGATGAGGAAATCATAGCTGAACAGGTACGCACAGATCTTATCTTATGCATATGTATATTGTTTATGGGGATCCCGACACTAATTTTATTGATATATTCTTGAGTAAATAGAATTTTACAATATCTCTGATCTTTAATCATGCATCGAACCCCATAAAAGTACTTCCAGAAGTATGGAAATGAGTCCTATTTCAAGACTAGATAGCTACTAATTTGTATGTATGTAAATACTCTTTGGTCCTTTATTTACAGGTACAAATTAAATATGCACTTGATGACGACGAAGAAGCTAATAAGCGTTGGAAGTTTTGGGGTAGAAAAATCATGCGCAAATCCAATACGCCAGAAAGTTTTGTGCCCCCAAGTCAACGGGCTAGAAAAGACGAAAAATTTAAGGTAGCTAAGAAATTATTGATTGCACAAGAGCGTAAACGGATGATGGAAGAGCTTGAACGATATAGAAAAAGGACCAACACCCAAATAATAGTTACTGCACTCATAACAACAGTAACTTTTACGGTAGGATTCACAATGCCAGGGGGATATCATCAAAGTGGAGAATTGGATCAAGGATTGGTTCTTTTATCAAAGACGACTGCTTTCCATGTATTCATGGTATCAGATGCATTAGCTCTCGCACTATCAATAACTTCTCTGTTCATCTATTTCATTTCATCTATGTACGAAGATCCAGTCAAAGTGTCAAAACTCGATGCTGCATCAACAGTGCTCAACATTGTTTCAGTTATCGCAATGATGTTGACTTTCATAGCAGGAATATATGTCGTGTTATCCCACTCTCCAGGCCTCGCCAATGCTGTTTGCATCATCTGTTCTCTTTTCTTTGTCTCCATCATTTTCCTATTGATCAAGATGATACAAGATCGTAATGAAGTAGAAAAACTTAAAGTCTGAGTATGTTCTTGGTTATGTCCAATGATTTCATGTATCTTCTGATTTTTATGACGTAAGAATTATAATAATTTCTGTTTTCTTCGTAGAAATATTACAAATATAAATCAAATTTTTGGCATTCTCTAATTTACTTTGCTTCAACCAAGTAAACACATGTATCTTCTGATCAACAAAAATAATAGTACTGTCTTCTATTCTTCATGATGTAATCTGCAGGGTGGCTTTCTCGACCTGACTGCAGAAAAGACTCCAAACAACTCCCTCCCCATGTCCTAACATTGTTACATCTGCATTCTGCAGTAGTAGTATAGGCCAGCCTGCTCTTCTTGCTTTCTTCAGTGTTTCATATGTCTTGCTTGTAACTGCTTGATCTTGATGCTTCTGCATCCTCTCTGATCAATAATTCAATATACATCTACTTATAAAAAAAAATTAATAATTGAACCAAGTTGTTGGACATTCTAAAATATGTTGAACTTAACTACTGTATTATAGAATACTGATTTATAGCAGTATCCTGATTTCATTCTTTCATTCATATTCTTCATTGAATTTAATTTAACAAAATTTTATATGTTGTCTTTTTTGAATTCATATATCGACAAATTCCGAAAAGTTGTTGATGTATCTGGCACTAGGTTGGATTTTCATTAACAAAAGTCTAAATCTTAACAGATGTCAAGAAGATAGAAGGAAAGAAATAAGGAAAAAACAAAAGAGTTTTGAACCTATTAGAATTCTTAATCACACCCTCGCCAGACTCTACTTCCGAGCAGGACATACCAGATATATTTGTTTTGCTTCGAAATGCATTGATGCATTACATCATAACGCTGATCGCCTGATTTTATATTCTAACCATAATTTCTGATGTCTATGGATAATTATATCATATTTTCATATATTGTGTATGCTATTCACTTAAATCTACACTACATATATCTTTCAGTTTGGTTATATAACTTGTGATCATACCAACAATTAAACAATACATCAATCACAATAATCCTAAATTATTTCAATATCAAACCAATGTCAAAAAAGAGTTTACACTAAATTATACCAAGATTTTGAAGCACCAACATAAGTGTGTTTAGGAGCTGCTTAATGTGGTTTAGAAAAATCCTAGCAAATATGTTCTAGCCTTTTCAGGGACCTAGACACTATTACTACCGCATTAAATCATACAACTTTGAACCTTATGCATTCTATGCTAGTTTGAGTCAGCTCTATCGAATTGCATTATTTGTGCCAGACTCTGTATCAAGTGCGAAAATTAAATGAAGATGATAAGCTAAGTGTATTTATATTATTTAAACTTTAAAGATGTGACAGAAACGTATCAAAGAGACATAGCGTCCACCACGACTGTCGATCATGACAGGCACCACTTAAAGCATGTCTTGGTGAATATCTCAATTTTCGATTAATGAATTAACAATACTGTCCCAAAGTTATCTAAATATCAGCAGGCCACATATTCCAACCTAAATGCGTTATTCAAAAAAGCAACAGGAGCAACTAGCAGTCCGGAGATCTTTTAGATCTTGATCCATATAAGCGGACACCTACATTGTCTAAAAATAGAGATGATTAAGGACCTTCTGGCACTTAATCTAGTATCTGGTATTCTATTTCACAGGGTGGAGGTGGTACAATCTAAATTTAAAGGTAAGCTCTTTAGTGAAGGAATATGTTCCATCTATTGTTTGTAATAAGTTTGAAAATTTGGATAAGCAGACTTAACTGAACAGAGTAATTAAAGGATCAAGACATCAACTTATCTGGCTTACTGGCTAGCATTCAATTCCTTGTTTTCGTGAAAATTACAAAATTATCAAGGAAAGGATATAGAATTAGAAAAGGGGAAGAGAATTTTACTTGATTAATGGTAGATTTCGTGAGATGGCATCTTATATCATGAACAAGAATATCAATGCAGACCACAAATCTATATTTAGATAAACTCAAGTTTTAGCTTCGACTGAAGATATGCAATTCTAGCCTCCACCTGAAACCTACTATCTTTTTATGAATATTCTACTCTGTTTCACATTATTGTTTATATTCTCTAGGACGTAGTTGATATAGTCTCTCAACAATTTATTGATCATCAGGAAGAAGGTAGTGCTCGTGACTTGCCTACTAACTCCATTACTCGTAGACCAAAAGGTTCATCAGTATTTGTAAAACAAGACACAAATCCTAATACCTAATTCAACACTTTGAGAACTACTGAGTGAATTTACTCAAGTGCAGCCAGTAAATTTAACGAAAAATGCACAAAACATGCAGTATATGGACCAGAGAGTTTCTTTTGGATGGCGTTAACAGCCAGTTTCTCATCTATTCTATTTATAGTGTTTCTAAGCTTATTCAACCACATTTACCTTAATCCAGACAGAAAGTCATCAGAAGCTATTTATCTTTCATCCTATCAATCATTTGCAGCATCAATGAAAAAGTCTTCAGAAAGAGCTGAAATGGTTGTAAAAGAATTACATAGATATATTTTCCAAGTAATCAGATGGTATGAGTGGATCATCTGTCGGGGTGTTTGTGTGTGGACCAGAATCAATGAAACAGTCTGTGGCTTCACGTTGCATGCTGAATTCAAACGGTTTCAAACAGGCTACTGCTCGTAAGACGGCACCATTTTTCAATAAGACACTGAAACACTAAAATAATGTCATTTTGACACTATTTTAGCATAAAACAAATTTTAATGGGACACTATAAAAGTGTCAAGATGATACTAAATAATTGAAGTGACCCTAAATTTAGCGCTTTTCAAAATTCTAACTATACCTTCATATTTGTTAACAAAAACAAATTCATCTCTTTTAAGTCTCAAAAGTCAATTCTTTATTATTTATTAAGTAAAAGATTCTTTGTGGTGTAGGATATAATATAAAAAATTCCTCATAATGTAACTAATATTGGAGTTGATTTTATAAATTATGTAATTTTGACATTAAAATAGTGTTAAAATAACATTATTTTAGTGTCATCCATTGAAGATGGTCTGAGCACATGCCTAAAGGTATTGAACGTATAAACAGGGACCAGGGGCACATTCCCCTGTGCTTCAATTCAACTTCTTCAAGTTGGAGTAGATAAGTTGGTAAGTCCATTTTTATCTGCATCACATACTTTACCTGAAAATCTTCTCGTCTGTAACGTTCTGTTTGCTTCGTGCACCATAAAAACTAGCTTCAAATGAGCTTTCTAGTTTTGAATTCATGTTGAGCTTGATTATTTGGCATGAGATTTTGCGCAAATTAACTTAGTAAGCTAAAATTTTGCAATTTGAAAACATGTTGAAATTGCAACTCTCTCAAATGATTTTTTTAAAAAGTTATTCTATAGCCCAAAATATATGTTTTTGAGAACTATTTGATTGTCGGAATCAATTTTATTTTGACAAAAATATTATGCATATCACTAAAACGACCGGACAAACCCGGACAATACAATATAGTTGAGAAACAAATAGTTTCCAATAATTTGATAATCCTTCTCGTACGAGCTTTTCATTTGTATTAAATAAAACAACTTTGATTTATTGAATTTTACTATATACAAAATTTGAAAGGGTCATCCCAAAAATATAAGAACGTAGAGAATTAATAATAAATTATAAACTTTGTTTTAAAAGATGATAATAATTTCATGATATTACATAAAATTCTTTCAAATGGAGAGTTTTACACTTTAGGGGTCATTTGTTAAATATGAACAAATTTTTCTGAATGATTAAATTTTTTGAATGAATTATAAATCTCAATGATAGATAATAGGGTCATTTGATAAAATAAAGTCAAAATATATGAACAACAATATTTACAATTTCCTAAAACTTAAATTTCTTATTTATTTTTATTATACAGAACATTATTAAATTAATCATATTTAAGATAAAAAATTGTTATAAACTAATTTCATGATTATAACATAAATTATTTTTTTATCAATTATCTCACATTTATTTATAATAATAGCTTCATGATAAAATTCATTCAAAAAATTAAAAATTTATCGCATTCACATGTATATATGTATATGTATATATATATATATATATATATATATATATATATATATATATATATATATATATATATATATATTTGTAATTTAATTAGGTGTTTCTAAAATAATGTAGTGTTTCTAAAAACAATTGTATTTAATAAGTTATGTAAAATAGTGTTAGGTATATAATATTATTAAAAATTATATAAAATGCGAATTTAATATAATATACAATTAGAATGAGTGCTAACCTTACATGAAGTAAACTTTTATGAATAAAAGCAGAAATTCCAATAACAAGGGTATCTGGACGGTTCAGTTAAAAATTTTGTCACCCGTTAACAAATGAGGCCTTAATTCCCCTTCTGTGAAACTAAGCCCAATAACTTAAACCATCTGGTCCAAATGCAACAGAAAAAACAACGCCTTACTCTAAGCCCAATAATTGGTTACAGACTTACGGTTGCTGATAAATTTTTGAATAATATTAACAGTAAATATTATAACATGTTGGGGCGGAAACTAATTATTAAAAATAATATAACATGTTTGCAATATTAAAATAATATATATTAAAAAGACCATAACTAATCTGTAATCACTGTTGTATACAGAAAATACTTTATAATAGTGACATAAAACCTAAAATTATAACTCAACAATTAAATAGAAGTAAACTGTTTATTTACGTGTTTTAGTCATTTTAGTAAGATTTTTAATATTTCCATGTTACGATTTTTCTTTCTTTACCATTTCTCACATGTAATATAAAATTGTCTAAACATATGGATAACACAGTTTGAAAAAAACAATTCTGCTAAATGCACAAATAGAAAAGTTTTATGTTCCAACCTCAAAAATAAATTTGTCTGATTATAGATAATCTTGCGTTACAGACTCATGATTTCCTTATTTTTTAATGGGGCGCAATGTTCCTTGTGTTTAAATCGTAGGGATGTATTTGGGAAGCACGTGGTTCATTGTTAGAAAAAACCAAATTTTAAATATAGACATGATTTGGTAAGAGATGTATTGTGCGATATCAACTAAAAAGGAGGCACCCGTCAACTTTCTCACCCCTCCAGGTGAAATTAGATAAACTCTTTAGGCTAGCTGATATATTGGTTTACAGTTGATATGCAGGAAAATATGTTGTGTTGATTTCATCGGAGTTTCTCCTTTGAGCGAATTTGGTAATGAGATTTTTATAGTTGGTCAGACGACGATTAAAGTGACAGAGACAAAGATGCGTAAATATGATTAGACATGTGGAGATAACCAACATAAGTTTATGTCGTTTGCTTTTTGTACTTTTTAGTTTTTAGCTTATGACACCGTTGAGTTTTTTAGGAGAGTTAAGAAGGGTATGAACAAGAACGTCATGACTGCAGGTTCGACAAAATATGTATTTGAAAAAAAAAAATTTGCGACATAATTTATTATCCGTATACCTCGTACACTTGTATATGTTTTACCTTTTCATCAAGAAAAGTTTTGAAAAATGCTAAACATTCTAAAAAATTATTATCCCGAATCTTCTCAAAAAGATTTATGTTAAATAAGTCATCTCATATTTGGATTTTTTTTAATAACTCTATCATTACTCAAAAAATTTATGATTGAAATTCAAAAAAGGAAAAAATCATAGTATCAAGAGAGAAATAAAAAAGAAATACTTATGTGTCTTCTTTTGTAAAGATATTCGTCACTTGGGGCTATCTAAACTTGAGTCTTATCATTTATTTTCTAATTAAATCTATTTGAGTAGTAATGGTTGGATTAAAACACGTTAAAATTTTAAAAATCGATCAATCATTCTCTAATCTTCTTTGAATTTGCCACTTAACGGGTATTTTCGGATCAACAAGTATACTTCAAAAACTTGTTAGACATTCTAAACCATGCTGAAATTAACTATATAGATGCAACATAAATCAAATTAATTAAGAAAAGAATTATGATAAAATGCAAATTGTTATAGGGAGAAACTGGTATAATAGTAATTTGGAGGTTTGCTGGAATTACGGAGCAAAATATGATGATTTTGCTATGAACTTGATGAAGAACGCGAAGAACACGGGAGGAAAGTGATGGATTTTGGTAGTTGATCTTGTTGTTGATTCGTTAGAAGGCTAGAGAAAATGTTTGCTCTCTTGTTGCCAACTGTTGTCTCAACTGAAACAAGAGGACTACGTACCCTTTATATAGGGGTTCAAGCTACACGTAGTTCTTGGAGGACAAGTTACCTATATGGGCTAGGTATTGGTCCGGGCCATCAAGCCCAAATCCTTAGACGTGCTGGGCTTTGGCCCAAGTCTGTGCAGATGTGGAGGTCAAACTTCCCAGATGTCTGTAACTGTCATGTCCTAAGCCCGTTAGGCTCCGGGGGCTGTCATGGAGTTGTAGAGCAAGGGGTTCCCGTAGGGAGTTATGCGCGATGTGGCCTCGCTGGAGCGGTTGTGCGTGATGTGGCCTCTCGGGAGTAGTATGTAGAGGTGATCATGTGCGGATCCCTTGATGAGATGAGAGCCCGTGGGGCTAGCTGTCTTCAAATAGATAAGTATGTTGAGATATTACCCGGGGGGGGCTTTCTACAGTCTTCAGATTATCAAATAATATCAAGAGAGGTGAGCCCATGAGGCCATGAGCCTTTTAGCTAGTTATGAGAAATCCGTGCTAAATACTCCAGGCTAGCAAAGTGATCCGGAAGCAGTGGGTCTGGCCAAGCGAGCTGGGCTGAGGGCCTCTCTGTCAAGTCCATGCGACCTGGAAGGTGATGAAAAGCGAACCGGGCTGAGGGTCGGTCCTCCTCTCTCTTCCTTCTTAAAGCTGAATGAGTCTAAGGCTGACGGGCTAGCGATGCGACCCCACGCTAGGCCAAGGGCCTTAGAATATCTTTTCACCCTTAAAGTGATACGAGCCGAACAGAGCGGTCCGGACGAACGACCCGAGCTGAAGTCCCTTTTCTGTTAGATCAATGCGACCTAAAAGAGATGTGATGAGATGCGAACCGGACTGGGGGTCGGTTCTCCTCTCTTTACATTCTTGAGATCGAATGAGTCTAAGGCTGGCGGGATAGCGTTGAGACCTCACGCTAGACCAAGTCCCTTAGAATATTTCAGACGCCAAGTACTCCAGGCTATGCTAGCTGAGAAGATAAAAAGTAGTAACCGGGCTAAGGCCGATTCTCCTCTCTTCATGTCCTTGATATTGATAGGAGATAGTGAACCAGGATGAGTTCAGTTCTCCTCTCGTCTAGCCTCTCCTCCCATCCGGCTCTCATCTTCTCCTGCCCGGCTCTCCTCTCCTCCTGCCCGGCTCTCATCTTCTCCTGCCCGGCTCTCCTCTCGCCCAGCTCTCCTCTCATCCCGCCCAGCTCTCATCTCATCCCATCCGGCTCTCATCTTCTCCTGCCTGGCTCTCCTCTCGTCCTGCCCGGCTCTCCTCTCGCCCGGCTCTCCTCTCGCCCGGCTCTCATCTCATCTCGCCCAGCTCTCATCTCCTCCCGACCTTGAGATTTAGATTGAACTCTTTATGGGGATAAGAGAGTGAAGCGAGTCTAAGGTGAGTGGGCTAGCGTTGTGACCTCACGCTAGGCCAAGTCCCTTAGAATATTTCTTCTTGTTCTAGCGAAGCAAACTCAACACGGGCCATGTATGCTAAGTGAACCCAATTATGATATGGGCTTGTCAATAATGATATTGGGCCTGTCTAGGACCCATACCCGAATATTGGGCATAACAACTACCCCCGATTCCTCCTTGCCATTGAGAATGCGAGGTGGAATCAGATATTTGACAATTTTCCAACCTTGAAGACTTCTTTGTTGATGTGAAGTAGACCG
Organism: Oenanthe sinensis; assembly: GCA_028671895.1. NCBI lineage: Eukaryota > Viridiplantae > Streptophyta > Magnoliopsida > Apiales > Apiaceae > Oenanthe > Oenanthe sinensis. The sequence goes on along the minus strand of CM053798.1, from coordinate 11,082,958 downwards.
AGTTGAAGGATAAAAGCTGGCTATAAAACTGTGAGCTAGCAAGTCTGGCTTTGATTAGAAGCCCAAGTAGAACCGCATAGTGAAGGGAGTCCGCGTCAGACCAGTTAGCGATGGGAGCTCAAGTTATGCCGGCTAGCGAGGTGAGCTTATGTCAGTCCGGCTCATGAATTGAGGCACATTAGAATCGGGGACCTGGCACGCTCGCGATGGCGAGGGGGTCCTTCCGCCTCACGTGCTGGACTCGGGGGCCTCGCCTCAGTGTTTTTAGCTCGGGCTCTCTCCAGCTTTATCCTTAGATCATTTTCCGTTGGTCTTCTCCCGACCCTATCAAAAACACTAGTGGACTTCGCCTCAGAGGGGGCTGGGCCATGAAGCGACTTGGGAAGGGTCTCATGGGCCTGCCGCGCCTGACTGTGACTTCTCGAATTATCCCGTTGGGGAGATCTATTACTGTTGATGGTTCTGTGTGATGGAGTCGGTCCTTGTTCATGTCTTCGGCCTCCACCTTCTTCACTTACCAAAGACTGAGCTTCCTCAACAAACATGCAACATAGATCAAAGGTCGACATTATTTCGCATATATGATATATGTTTATCAATGTTACTATTTATTGTAAATAGTAAGAAAATAATTAAATAATAACTTATGTGCAGAAGAATAATAAAAAAATGTGGATTGGATCAAACCATTTAGGTCTGTCTTTTAATATAATTAATTTATAAATTAAAAATAATGTAAAATTATTAATTTATAAATTAATTATGTGAAATATCAAATGGGACCCAAGACTGGGAAAAGAAAATCTGTAGAATGTGGGCAAGTAGTTGAGTTCCATAAACAAAACCACTCACAATTATTAGAATTTCATATCTATTTGCCATATACAAAGAATCTGAACTGGCTTCCTACAACTTGTACATACATACATGATTCATCTATCTATAACAAGTATCTTAATTGTGGACGCTATAATCTTTCTGGTAACAATGTGATTTTGTACCCAAAATCTAGCATTATCCCGATTCCATTTTTTCGTCCATATATTGACAAATTCCAAAAAATATTGTGTCTATATCTACGCATGTCATGACATTTTCGCACTAGTGGAATAATTGTTCATTTGTCTTATATTTTATTTTTGTAGAATATAAATATTTTGAAATAAAATTAGATACAGTTTGAAATTCGATTAAGTAATAATCGATAAGATAATAATTTCGTTAAAATAATATATTTTTTCCTGTTCTAAATAGAAAATATGTATTTTTACTCTCGATAAATAATTGTTTTTCTTGGTTTCAAAGCTAATTAATCGATCACAATCGAATATGAAAAAAAGACATCACAGGAGAAATCTTGAAAAGATTCAAATAACAAATAAAAACTGTGGTAACTTTATTGGAACAATTTTTTATTGCCAGCAAACGGAGAACTCACGATGCTAAATAGCCTGAATTTAAGGACCAACTTTTTTGTATCATTCACTAATGTAATTTCTTGACTTCAGTATATATTCAACCCATGCGTTTGACATTGTATACTACTACTAATAATCTAATATTCTCTGCGAATATTAGATAGTCTTTAGTCAAGAGTGCGTCAATGCATACACATTTGATTCTTTCAACAAGTCTAAATGATGGCATATGCTATTCGAATGTTTGAATTTTAGGACCACTTGAAAGTTTAGCCACCACAAAAAATCGGGTCCGATCAACCACACGGGGAATAGTTTAAAATTTAAATGTCTGGATGCTACAGCACCGTGCATAGCCTCTGTGGGCCCAATAGGCTATCGCCCTATGTTTCAATTTTTAGAATTTTAATGTACTTTTTCCATTTTAAAATATATATATATTTTTTGATTTTTTTGACATTCATTTTATAGAAATTATCAAAAATATTACTTTTTAAGGGTTTTCTTTGCAATTTTACGATTTTTTGAATTTTTTTACAAAAATACGGTTCGCAACCAGATGCAACTTATTTATCTATTTTTCAAAAAAAATAATCGAAGTTGCTTTTGATTACATTTAAGGTTGTTTGAAGTTATTTTTGTTTACATTTACGGTTGTATTTTAATTTTAATCATGCAACTTGTTAAACAACGTATTATGCAAATAAAAAATAATTATTTTGAATAAATTCCAAAGTTGCATTTGTCATTGATTATAGTTTCAAATATAGTTGTAAAGCTGCAAAATCGTATTTTTGCAATTCTTTAAAAAAAAAATATTTTTGCAAAATATTTTTTAAAAAATCAGTATTTTTGTAAAAATAGGTTTACCCTTAGGTATTTTTCAAAAAACCCCTTCATTTTAATATATTTTGATTATATAATTATAATTATTATTTAAAAACTTTTATTTTATGAAAAAAAAAGTAATAAGCGTATTTATTTAAAATTTCAAAAATAATAATTTTAAATATCAAATCAAAACACTTTAAAATAGGTATTAAAAAAATAAAAGGGGTTTTATGAAAATTACTAAACTTTTTATTAATGTTTGCAGAGAAACATTTTTTATTTTTTATTTTACAAAAATATGATCTTTAAAGTTTTTTTTTATACAAAAATACGGTTTTGCAACCAATACAACATGATATATCTAAAATCAAACTCAATCACGAGCAATTTCAATTTTTTTCTCAATTGCATTTGGTTACATATTTTATATAAAAAAAATTGTATTTGGTTACCTTTAGTTACAGATCGTATTTTTATCAAAAAAATTAAAAAATAGTAAAAATGTAAAAAAGTTAAAAAAGAGTATTTTTAATAAATACCCAATTTTATTTTAATATATTTAAATTATATATAGAAATGTTATAAATTATTAATTTTATCAAAGTGAGCAGAGCTATGTTACGAACTCGATCCGATCTCGAACTGACCGAGTCGAGAAAAAATAAATTAAAACTTAATTATGAATCCGTTTAATATCAACCCATATTCTTAAGTAAAATTTAAAATTAAAATGTTGAGTTTTTAATGTCCAGAACAATTTAGACTTTCTCGTAAATTCTGGAGGCTCAGTCAACATCAGTTTAGTAATGTCGTTGCCGCAAAAGAGAAAAGAGGGTTTAAGCAAGTGAAATGAACGTTCTTGTTCAGTATCAAATGGACCACAAAATTATACTTCGATTCGTTCAGGTAATATTATTATAAAGTCTAATCATACATTAACACACACCACATTATTTGTCGGTACTATGCATACGGTTAATTTATAATTTATATATTAATAAATATTATTATAATAATGTATTATAATAATTATATATAAATAATTATTTTAAATGTTAATGTAATAAGTTTAAATTTATTTATTTATTTTAATTTCTTCTTTATTATTATTTATAATATTTATAAGTGTTAATTTTTATTTAGAATTTACTTTTATAATAATATTTTATGTATAATAATTCATAAATAATTTTATTTTAAATTCTGTATATCTTAAATTTTATTCAAAATTACTTTTTTTAAACTACTTATAATATTGTATATATCTTTTTTTAAATAATTTACTCATATTATATTATTTCTTTACCTTCAAATATCAATTATATTTAAAATTATTATTTAATTATGTGTATATCAATTTTTAAGTAAAAACATGTATTATTTTATATCAATATTTGATATGGGCATTAGATACCAAATTAAGATTATGAATTAAAACATATATATGACTATCAAACTTATATATATTATATGATATAGTTTACATTAATAAACTTACCATAATATTTCAAATTTTGATAAATTAAGATCACATTAATGGTAATTATTAAAATGAGTTAATTAATAATATGAATATTGTCCGAATCTAAAATATTATATTATCTAATGGATATTATAAATTTATGGATATGAAACCTAAGGAATGGGTTATCGAGCGATTTATCTATATATTATAAATTGTTGGATAACCCATTCCTTAAGTTTGATATCCATATTTAAGCTCAGACAAAATTTATAATTTTAATTTGATCCATTAGATGATCCATTTTTAGGGTCTTTATTCATATTTAGGTTCGGAAAAGGTCCATATTCTTATTTAACTCATTAACTCATTTGACAATTATCATTAATGTGATATATAATATTTATGATAATCTTCATTTATCAAAATTTGAAATACTATGGTAAGTTCATTAATGTAAATCATATAATATATATATATATATATATATATATATATATATATATATATATATATATATATATATATATAAGTTCTATATATATATTTGAATAAAATTCATAGTATTAATTTGGTATCCAATGACGGTATCAAATATCAAATATTGATATAACATAATAAATATTTTTACGTAAGAATTGATATACACATAATTAAATCAAAAATTTTAAATATAATTGATATTTGAACGTAAAGAAATAATATAATATGAGTAAATTATTAAAAAACATATATAAAATATTATAAGTAATTTGAAAATAATTAATTTTGAATAAAAATTTATGATGTATAGAATTTAAAATATAAATTACTATACAAAAAATATTATTGTATGAGTAAGTCATAAATAAAAATTAACAAATATAAATATTATAAAGAAATAAAGAAAAAATTAAAATAAATAAAAAAGTTAAACTTATTATATTAAAATTTTAAAATTTAAATAATTCAATATAGTTATTTATATATTATAATCATATTATAATAATAATATTTATTAATATATAAATTATAAATTACCTCGTGCCGGAGCAAATAATCTAGTAATATATAGATACAGATAGTTCACACGTATTGTTTTATTGACAGTCTTGGTGGCTAATGCTAATGCTAATATTCTATTCAAATTATGTCCTTTTTAGACTAATTCTACCGACATAAATTAACAACTAAAATGATTCAAATGTAAACTATAATTAACTTTTGTTCACCTATCACTGATAAACTCCTCTTTCTTTATTTTTGACTAGTTTTGATTATTAACATTAGATTTCTAAAATACAAAGATGTCGAGCGTGTTAACCAAAATCTCATATCGAGGAGTAAGAGACAATTCTCTTATATATAAATAATTAGTTAACTCCAGTATTGTTATTATTATTATGAGATCTTTTAGTGGGTACTCAAATATAAATTCGTGCAGACTTGACCAAAAACGAACAATCTCATTCTATTATAGAGTTAATTAAGGTTTGTTTGCAACCCAATAAGACAACAAATGATATCAGAATCAAATGTTTTAACAAGGACCTTAGGGAAATGGGTTGCGATTGTCCGATACGAGAGGTTCTCGATGTGAACTCGTTGGATCTCCGTGAATCCATGATAAAGTGATCACGAGATTTGTGAGATTTGTGATTCTTAATTTGAGGAAAGAATTATTGAGTGGTGTTAACCCAAGTTCCACGTCGAACAGGTAAAAGACAATTTTCTTGTATATAAATAACTAGTTAAATCCATTAGTACGAGACATTTTGGTGTGTGGCCAAATACAAATTCTTATGGACTCGGCTCAAAGCGGAAAATTTCATATTATTATGGAGTTAAGTTTTGATTACGGCCCAACACAAGATGAGTTGATTATTGAATAAATTATTTTAAAAGATTTTTATGCTAAAACAGTTATCTCTTAAATCAAACTCTTTACAACAATTATCTTATCTAGAGTATGAATTTATTTATATTAAACAGTTATATGTAAATTAATATTTGATTAAAAACTTTAAAAATTATATATGTTTTAAAAAAATGGTTTGTAGAAAAATATATAATACAATATTAAATAATGGTGTATACTGAACTTGATCCAATTATTTTTTCAATTTAACAGTTGTGTATTTGTGTCTATTAAACTTAAAACAAATTTATCTATACTATAATATTATAACTTACCTTGATATTTTTGTAGTCAATTTGATTAATCGTAAATTCTTAATTATTTAAAATTTTTGATTAACTTAATCTTTTTTAATATTATATTATACATTTAATTTGATATTGGCTAAAAATAAGTCATAAAAGCACAATTAATGTAGCAATAATAAACCTAATTTGGTCCAAAAGGGAGACCCATTTAATGAGGCTCGAAACCCTAATTATTGAATAAATTCATAATTAATTAATTAGCTAAATATACAACTAATTAATTATGTTCAACCACAATGAAACTACTCCAAAGAGAAGCCCCAAGTCACCTCAATCAATAAGGAAATATATTCCTACATGGAAACTACTTTTATTACAAGAAGGATTCAGAATCCTTGAAGGAGGTGCCATGTCCGCCAAAGTTCCTAACTCTAGCATGATTCTAAGACTACCTGCGTCTGTATAAAGGGCCTAACCACTCATTCTTAGAACTACGTCTGACTTGATTCTCATACACACTGAGATACGTAGGCATCTTGTGAAGACATAGTTAAGTCACAAAACACAAGCGTACTCATTAAAACTCGATAAGCTCGACACACATATCGCAATCAATACACCATAGTTTTTAATCCATAACATAATTATAGTCTAAATTTTAAATATTTATATTAAAATCCTATTTATATAATTTTATATAATATAGTTGTATCAAATTTAATATGATTACACATTTTAATATTTTACCGCTCAAACTCTTTAATACATTTAAAATTACAATTTATTAAATTAATTTTACATATATTATAATATTATTATTCTTTTATCCATATTAATTTTTATTAAATTTTTATAAAAGATTTTACTAAAATTTTAAATATCATATAATTTTAATAAATAAAGAATATTTTTAAATATTTAATATTCAAAACATATCTTGTGTGATTGTATATAAAACCGCGCCATTTTGTCGCGTAGGAGAGTAGAAACCGAGGTGGTGGGCAGCCTCGGTAACTTCCAAAAGCCTACATGTAGGCCATGTGAAGGCCTCCACGAATCCAACCCATTTACACTCCACGTAATACCAATTGACACTAATCCTCCTCTTAGTGGCCCTACTATCAGCCTTTTTGTCTTTTTATATTTTCACTTGCTTCTAAGAAAACTACCCAAAATGGAATATCCGAATAATTCCAACCAAATTGGTTACACCCCTCAAATTATCTCTTCAAGAGTCCTTTTAATAAAATATTTAATTATGGGAAATTTAAAATTTTAATTTATCTAAAATATGGTATATAATATTGATAGAATTAAATTCAACATTTTAGTTGAATAAATATTTATCATAAGATATTGAGAATGAAAATTTTATATTATGGTTGCAAATTTTTTATTTATTTGACATTTTGTGGTTTAACTGATTAAATTTTGAACTAAAAATTAAATATATTTTATTGTATAAAATATTATAAAAATTCTAATATATTTTAAGAGATATTTTATAAAATTTGAAAGTTATAAAAAATATATAAATTCAGATTAAGATTGGATTGATTAAAAAAAATCAAAAAAATGATGTTTTGTTTTAAAAATCCGAGGCAATAACACCAAATAAGCATATTCTCCAAGGCCAATTCTTACGTGTTCTATGTTCATTTTAAAAGGGTAGAATCGTAAAACCGTTTATGAATTCGAGAATAAATCGGCTTATAAATAGGGACTAAACCAAGTCTTTACGAACTAGAAGGTGCCACAACCGCAAGTATCCTCAACAAGCATCTTCTATACACCAACCAAACCATGACTCTTCCTATCAATTCAATAACAAAAGACTCTAATTCAACAACCATCAAATTCCTCTACAGCTACAACGGCAAAATCATTCCTCGTCCCACCGATGGCCAGCTCCGTTACTCCGGCGGCTTCACTCGAGTCCTGTCCGTCGATCAATCCATCTCTTTTGCAGGTTTGTTGTTATATTTTATTTCGATATATAACTTAATATATATATATATATATATATTAAGTTATATATTTATAGCTATTAGATTATAAATATATATTTATAATCTAATAGCTACAAAATAATATGAGATTTTGCTTGTTTATTGAATATAATCCGTTATTGTGAAACAGAATTGATGATAAAGTTTGGAGAGTTGTGCGGATCTTCAATGAGCTTAAAGATTAAGCTACCGTACGAAGATTTAGATTTATTGGTTACAATTACAGACGATGAGGAACTTACTAGTGCAATAAATGAATATGGCCTGGTTTCGAAAGCTACTGGCAAAGATATGAAAATTAGAGCTATACTTTTTCCTCATCAATCTCTCAAAGCAATCTCTCCTCCGTCGTCCCCGTGCACCGTTTCCAGTCCTAATTATTCTTCGAAACCACCTCTTGGACCGCGGAGATTGATAGCTAAAGGGTATCAATCAGGGAAGCCTGTGTATCAGTATCAGGCCCCGGTGGTTGGGATACCTGTTGGTGTACAGAAAGTGGAGACTAGAGCTTGGCCGTCTGTGAGAAAGTGGAATCAATGGTTATAGCTAGAGTTTTTTTTTTTTTTTTTTTGTGATCGATAGAGTGGAGGAGCTTAAATTTAAAGAAATCAATATAGGAGTGGGGGGAGTACAGTTTTGCTTATAAACAAATTGTAATTATAATGAAAATCGAGATTTTAACTATTCACCTCGTCAGATGATGGGAAAAGATGAGTATGCAATTTTCGACCACAAATCTGGGATAAACCCTGTGATTTTTGTCGATTTTTAATTAGAGAGTCGAAGAACGACACGAGTCCAAGGTCTGTTCATTTTTATTCAAATACGTGAAATATAGATTCGAATTATTGGCCTCTTGTTCGAATTGAAATTACAAGCCTCCCAAATTCACCAATATCGAATAAAGATTTGGATGCTAACCTCGAAAAAAAGAATCTGAACGATGAGTAACGGCTCATGTTAGGGTTCTTTGGGTTGAATGCTGGTTTCTGTTACGCGTACACAACTCCTAGATTGTTCTGTTGAGTACATACGTTGGGGTGGGGGCATAAATTGACAAGAGTTTCTGTTTGGTAGTTTATTTTTATTATTATTTTTACATATTACGTATATGCGAAATGTTATGGTATGAAACTGAAACTAATGTTTACTTTTATTTTCGTTAGTTTCCATTTTATTTTTGTTGCCTTGTGGGTTTGTTAATATTTAAGTTTTGTTGTTTATATTTTTCATTTCAGGTGATGAGTGGCTGAAGAGAAAACAACCACCCGACGAAATCAACTTGCTATTCTTATTCTGGAAGGATTTTTCTTAACAAGTTATATAATATGCGTCGCTGGCTACCAATTAACGGGAAAAAGAATTTATTAAAATGAGATCTACAAATCTCAACATACTTTCCAAAATCTTTTTAAAAATAGAAGGTCGTATTTTAAAAGGTAATGTCTCAAATTTGTTCTCAAAACATTTGAGAATGTCATGTGTTATGTTTTAATTGGTTCAAATTTAATTAATAATAAAAGTAGTGTTAGGTACCTCAAAAGTATTCTTAAATTTTTTACTAAAATGATGTAGCATGACATATAACACGTTTTGATTCGTGGGCGCATGATGTATTATATCATTATTAGAAAAATTACCAATCACACGTCAATATTTGAGAAATTTTTTAACGACATCAGCATTTTCCTAATGGACCTCTTTATATTCAGATAAATCACATTGTTTCATAATGATAAATCATCACTATGATGTCATTTAGAACCTGAATTTGAAAAACAATTTTCTACTTCTATCATTATTCTATTTTAAATCATGATATTTACATGCTTACAAATAATTCATCTTCATTTGTAAATTATACATTCAATTAAATTCTATTAATGAAGTATTTTATATCCAATTTAGAATTTTTTTCAACTATAACATTTCTTTTAAAACAAATATAGAAAGACCAATAGTAAACTGTGAAAAAAAATTAAAGTTTTTAAAACAAATTTTAGTTTATTCTACATGTTTATTAGATGAATTATAAACCATTATATTTATATGTGTTGTTAAGATTGTGGGTTACCAATTTAATCAATTGTAAATTACTTGGTCTAGAAAAAATTAAGTGATCACATCTAAAGACATCATGTTTCATGTGATAGTCATTTTGACAATAGGTTGTATGTTTAAATAGATGACAACATGTATCATAAAGGTTACTGTATATGATTAAAGTAATAAAAGAAATAAGTTAGAGTTAATCAATTTGTTCATACACAACATATTTCAATCCTTGACAATATTCTGAAAAGATAATATTTCAAGTCTAAAGAAAACACATTTAAGTGACAACATTGTCCATGAAACATGTGATCGCAAACTTACATTATGACACCAAACTTGGTGCGTAAATGGGATATGAAGACAACAAGTTTTCAGACAGCATTGTTGTCTAGCTAGAATAGACATCAAGTTTAGCGGGAAATGACAACAAGACAAGCGCATCTATGACAATGTATATGTGCGTGTTTCGTTTAATAATGTATTTTAGTTAGAAGCCTAATGTGATATTTGTTTTAGTTAGGATATTAATATTTAAAAATTAGGCATAATAATAATTATCAAATCCAAATATAGACCAATGATTGACTACTAAATTATTAATATTTTGGCTTTAATAATATAGTTTTAGATTTGCTACAAATATGTTATATATACGAAAAAAGACCCATATGACACATGTTGGGAACAAAATGCCCAGAATGACACAAGTGAGAATTATGACTCTAAATAACACTCTAAAACACTACTTTAAATAGCGTTATTATCTTCAATTCAAAACGCTAGACGAAATAGCGTTTTGGGGAAAAACGCAATTTCGTGTAACGTTTTTGTCGAATCCATAAACCCGGCAGCCTTGTGTCTATTATGGTGGGTAAGAGATGAAATGCTTGTTGTTAATTTCATGAATTTCTTAGAGAAAAAATCTTACACGCATATATATATTGTATGTAGTAGAGAGGAGGTTGATGGAGAAAACAGAAGGAAGAAAAAGAAAAATTTGGTGTGAAGTTAGGGTTAATACTAGAATGCTAGATGATATAGCGTTTTAACCCTAGAATGCTAGATGATATAGCGTTTTAACCATAGAACGCTAGACGATCTAGCGTTTTGGAGGCACACCTAGAACGTTAGACGATCTGACATTTTGGAGTGTCATTTGAGGTCATTATCTCGGATTGTGCTATATGGGTCCAACACACTGTATATACAATATTGATATAAATATATATAATTTAAATATAATATAATATTAAAATTAAGTAAATCATCATATTTATCATGTTAAGTTATCGTCCCTCTTAAAATCTTAGGAGATCGCCATATCGAGAGAATATTGAGAGCACTAGGATTCTAGTCCGGAGGTCTGATACCATGTTAAATTACTGGTTCTCCTAAACGGAAGTAATTTATACTCCCTCCATCTCACAATATATGTCTTCCTTGATTTTTGTGTGGTCAAATTGACCCAAGTTTGACCGCAAATTAAAAATTATTCTTTTACATTTTTGAAAAGTTAAAAGATACATTTTAAAGTTTATTAAATATATTTTCTAATGATGTAATTTTTAATTTTTTTCTTAGTTATATATTATGTGTAATATTCAGTAAAAAATTAGTCAATTTGACTAACAAAAATAGAAAGAAGACGTATATTTTGAGATGGAGGGAGTATTATTCTAGCATTTATCCCAACAACGAGCGGACTAGTTGACTTTTTGAGGCAAAGAGTAGAGGAAGATTACATTGAATCCACATTTTCATCAGATCACCACCAGAACATACAAAAAACATTACATACAAGACAGATAAGAAAAAGATGGGTGATGCATTTGTAACTGATCTTGCTAGCGGACTGGTTCGCAAGCTTGTTTCACTTGCAACTGAGGAAGTTATTCAGGCATGGAATCTTCATGATGATCTGATCACTCTACGTGAAAGGTTAGAATCCATTGATGCTCTCTCGTCCGATGCTTATACCAACAAAATAACCATATCTTCTGTCCAAAACTGGTTCAACAAACTTCAAGCTGTGCCTCATGTAGCTGATGTTTTTATGGATGAGCTTGCATACGAAGCTACTCGAATAAAAGTGGAGAATGGTCACTAGGTAAGGGACTTCTTTGTTCCTTCGAAAAACACCATGTTGTATCATTTTAAGGCCGCTCGTAAGATCAAGTCTATTCATGCTTCCTTTGACAATATTTTTAAATGGACGGGAGATCTTGGACTTCAGCCAGTAGCACATTTATCTTCGATTGTGAAACCAAGAGAGATCCGAAACACACCACCCTTTGAAAACGAGTCGCAAATAATTGGAAGAGATAAAGATATATCGTATTTGGTAAAAACAGTGTGGATGAATCATAAGGAAGATTTACAAGTCATTGCTGTGGTTGGAATGGGAGGTCAAGGGAAGACAACCCTTGCTCGTATGGTTTACAATAAAGAGGCTGTTGTTAATATTTTCCCGAAGAGGATGTGGGTTACTGTATCAGATGATTTTAATTTTATGAAGATTTTAAACCACTTCAACCACTTTCGTGTTGGAAAATACGGAAGGACTCATCAAAGATCTTCAAAAGAATCTGAAGGGAGAAAAGTTTCTACTCGTACTAGATGATGTTTGGAATAAGAATCCTGAGGAGTGGGATAACTTGAGAAATTCTTTGCTTGGAGTTGGTGGTGCAATTGGTAGCAGTATTTTACTTGCCACTCGCAAACAGGAAGTCGTTGATGTCATGCAATGTTCAGTATCTTCTGGGGTAGAAAAACTATCAGAGGAATATAGTTGGGAATTGTTCAAGCAAAGAGCATTTTTACATGGATGAGTTTCAGATAGCGGAGCGTTTGCTGCATTGGGAAGAATAATGGTGAAAAGATGTGGTGGCCTGCCTCTAGCAATTAAAACACTACGGGGTTTATTGCACACAAAGAAGTCCGAAGAAGAGTGGTCGCTGATCCAAAATAGTGAAATATGGAAATCAGAAGGTGTGTTGTCTTCCCTGAGGTTGTCATATGATAATTTACCGTATTCCTCACTGAAACAATGTTTTACATATTTCTCTGTTATGCCAAAGGATTCCATCATTTATAAAAAGGAAATTGTACAGATATGGATGGCTTTAGGATTCCTTTTGCCTCCTAGAGATAGCAATTTACTGATGGAAGATATTGGCAACGAGTACTTCAATATTCTGTTGTGGAATTCTTTGTTACAAGACGTAGAAAGGGATGAATTAGGAAACATCACCAGTTGCAAGATGCATAGCCTAGTGCATGATCTTGCACTAGATCTGTCTAAATATCATTCTCTAACTGTGAAGGTATGTCATGAGCTAAATCATATTTACAGGGCTAGATATTTGAGGCTCGATAAAGGGGTTTCAGATATAAAACCAACAATAGTTAGGAGAAACTTGGAAAGGGTACTAGTATTGTATACAGGGGATCGTATCGTTAATGACATGTTACCTCACCTCAAACGCCTAAATGTGCTGATTTTGTATACTCATGAAATTAGCAATGTGTTGCCTAGTTCATTAAGCATGATGAAATATCTTAAATATCTCGATATCTCTTGTTTTCATTATAGATTGCTTAGTTACATCACAAAACTCTATAACTTGCAGATACTGAGAATTTGGGCTTTAGAAGAGCTTCCAATTTTTTTTTGCAACTTAATTAACTTGAGGCACTTGTACATTGTAAATTCATATGCAAGATGCATGTTTATTGGGATAGAGAGGTTAACTTGTCTACAAACGCTGCCTCATTTTGTTGTAAATAAAGATCAAAATTGTCTCGTTGGACAATTGGGAGGGCTGAAAAATCTTAGAGGTGAACTTGAGCTCTATGGCCTTGGTGATGTAGAAAACGTGGAAGAAGCTAGCAAGGCAAGTTTGTGTACAAAGTATAATATCTAGCGTTTGATGTTAGATTGGAGCAACAATACAGATGAAAGAGAAGACTCAGAGTACAACTATGAGGATGTGATGGAAGGATTAAAACCTCACGGAAGTCTGAAAGAACTGATGATTGACAACTTTCACGGGAATAAGTTTGCATCATGGATTACGATGATGATGAACTTGGTGAAAATCACATTTAGAGATTGCGACAGATGTGAAGAATTTCCATCACTTGCCCACCTTTCTAAACTGAGGGAGATGGAGATAAATGGGATGAACTCTGTCAAGGTTATTGGGAGAGATTCATATGGTGGTCTAGGGAGTGGTAGTAGTGAGTTGAGTGACAGCGGGGAAGAAAAAATAGGGACTAGTGAGTTGAGTGACAGCGGGGAAGAAAAAACAGGGACAACAGTGTATCCGTCATTAAGAAAACTCATTTTGTGGAATCTGCCAAAACTAGAAGAATGGTTGGAACCAGGTATGAGTACAAGGGGTGAAGCCCAAAGAACTATGCTGATATTCCCTGAACTTGAGGAGTTTATTATCAAATTTTGTTTTATGTTTAGAAGGATCCCAAGTGCTTGTTTTCCGTCCTTGAAGCAATTGATAATTCAAGACTCGGTCAACACCAACATGATACTAGAAAGTGTCACCAGAAATGTTAGCTCTCTCACGTACATACGGCTTGGCAATATGAGTAATAGAGTGAGAAATCTGATTTTTATGTTTCTAGAGGTTATGAACATGAAACATATGGCTATAAGGTTAACATGTTTTTTGCTTCTCATACTCGAACCTGGGATACTCACTTGTTAGGAGAATTTTCAATGAGGAAGATGCTAGAGCTATTTTGTCCACTCCAATATATTCCTGTACAATAGTTGCAAGACAGAGTTGTTTGGCATGATGCAAATAATGGAAAATATAGTGTGAGAAATGGGTATAGATTCTGGAACCGCCAACACAGACATAATGTTCACATTCCCCGTTCTCCAGGTTGGAATAAGTTATGGAACCTCGACATTCCTCATATCAGAATTTTTCTATGGAGGTTGGGTCGAAATAATCTACTAGTTTGTAGTGCATTGGCTAGAAAAGATGTTAATATTACTGATGTATGTCCGTTTTGTGGTACTGACACAGTAAGAGAATACATCATATTTCCATTGATTGTGTTTTTGCAAAGAGTAGCTGTTAGAAAGAAATAGACCATATATAATACTTTATTGCCAGAAGATCAAGACCTCACTATGTGGTTATTAAATGCCGCTCTTCTGAAAGAAGGGAAAGGATCACTAAAATAATCACAGTCTTGTGGGGAATTTGGTTTTTTCGAAATAAGTTGATTTGAGATAACAAAGTAGTTACTATATATTTATGGTGGCTATAGAGTGGAATGCAAATATGATTCTGGTGTTAGTATTGGTGTCCTAGAGACAATACTTTTAATGTTTTATTGAAAACAATTAAGGATTATGTTTTATGTGATTATTTAATTATTATTTATTATGTCTTTATTTACTGCGTTATAAATTGAAAGGATAATAAATGTCCTTGGAATATTAATACATAATATATATCTTTAAGTATGTGACTTAAAAATGAAATTATATGAATAGTATTTTATTCCTAAAATTCCCTAGTCAAGTATTATTATTTAAGGACAATAATAATGCAATAAGACTAGTATGTTTGTTGACGGATGACCACATCTCATTGGTCATAGGTACGGTGATACTAAAGTCAAGAACATAAGTGTATGTATCATTACATGACACTGGAAAGACCCGCCGTGAGATTCTACATGTAAATAAGTGTCATAAGAAATCTCACTGTGATAATGATGTAATGATCCTCTAACTTGAAATCATTATATTTCTATACGAGAATTAATATACTTTGATTACACTCAAAATTACCTTTAACCGGGTAATGATAAAGGTGTACATTGGGTATGCTATGAATCGTATGAGGAATATGAATGATAGATATAGGATCTCTGGTTCTTTTTATGGTTTTGGGAGATGAATGAAGTGTTTGTTGTTCTCTGGCAGTGGTTAGAACTGGTTAGTCTGCGAGTTCATTGCCAGCTTCGATGGCCACTGAGGGCTCTTGTGTGTGCATTGCCGTTTGAGGCACAGTAGGAGATAAGTGACAAATTCTTCAGTTAGGAAAGTAGAAAAGTCAAAGTCAAGAGGTGTACCTTCATCCATTTGTTCATCAGAAATGTTAGAGATGTACACCTCTGTAGTCTGAGGCTCTTCCACTTCTGCCTCAACAACTAACTCCTCTATTTGATTTTCAGGGCTATTCTTTTGTTCTTCTTCAGGAATTGGTTCTTGCTCATTTTCAGAACTAGCTTCTTCCATAATTTCATCTTCTTTATCAGTTTCTGGTTCTTCTTCTTCTGTTGCTGCTGCGCTTCCAGAGTCACTTGAATTTTCACCTTCATTTTCTTCTTCAGAGGTTGCTTCTTCTTCTTCTTCTTCTTTTGCATCTTTTTCGTCTTCTTCTGCATCTTCTTCATTAACCCGTCTAAGAAGAGCAAAGTAATCTCTAATAGGCTCAGTCATTGGAGCAGGAGTATATCTGTTAGGATAGACAGCCTCATTCTGTAGCAACATAATTGTCTTGAACTAGAGTGAGGGTGACTCTTCCAACTAGCAGTTCTGAAACACTTGTAGTTGATCAGCTCTCAGCACCTGATTTAATACCAGCTGCAAAAATCTGGGATACAAACAGAAGTTTTCCATCTTTGCCTGGTTCTTGAGAATCTCTGTCATGATCAGCTTGCGAAAATTTATCCTGGATCCAGAAGCTACTGTGTACCGCCGGTGAAAATTATGTATATTTTATAATATTAAATATGCTTTTATTATAATTTATTGTATTTTAGTTTATTTTTAATGCAATTATTTGTGTTCAGATTTTTAATAAATAGAAAAATTACCTGTTATGTGCTATGTGACTTCTATGTAGCATATAATATTTTATTCTATTTTTCCGTGCTTTTTGTTTCGTTAGAATAAAGCTATTTCGAATTGAGATTATAGGACTCAGCCCTTGTAGTAGACTCGAGACCTTGTTTTTGTTATATTTACTTTTATGAAAATAATAAAATCCTCAAAATGATTATATTTTATTATTTTTGAAAAATTCATAATTTTTGGGGAATTTTAAAATATATATTATATTTATTCAAAAATGTTTATTTTTATATTTTATCCCATAAATATTATTTTTGGGTTTTTTATTCGAATTATGGAGTAATTTATCTTTTAATCAAATTAAATCCCTAAAATTTTCAAAAATATAAATAAATTTTTATTAACAAAATTTTTATTATATTGACTAAATATAGTAAAGTTAGTAGCTGAGTTTTGTTTGTGTTGGGGAAGAAAAGTTCAATTAGGGTTATTGTTCTTGAGGATTATCAATCCGTTGAAGACGTTGTTGGAGTCTAATCATGACGTTTCAGTAGCCAAATCAAAGCTTGTGACATCAACTACTCGATTAGTAATCGAGTATCGATTTCAACCCAAAATCTCTTGAACTCGATTTAATGATTAACTGGCTTCATGCTTAATTTCTGATTTGTTAATGGTTTATTGTTTGCTTAATTAATGTACATGGTTGTATAGGTCGTGGCAAATGTAGAGTAAGCATAATTTTTATTTATTTTTCTGAGTCCGATTCATATTAATCGGAGTTTGGCCGGAATATTCTCCAGTTTGAGTTGAACAGATTGATTTTGAGTGTCTGGTCTATGTTGTGTGGTATATGTATGCCTGGTGTCTATAGTTTCGTTTTGGGTTTGGTTTTATAACGTTTCGAGTTGTTTTGGATGCCGGAGTTGGAGCTCGTCGGGTTTTCTTCCGACTTTGTCGGAATCGGCCTGGTAAAGCTCGGTTCTTGGTGAGGCTTACACGATTGAGTTGCTTGCTATTTCAAGAACTTGTTGATAACGGTTTAATCGAGATTGGTTGAGTTTGGGGATTGCCAGAAAAATTTTCCGGTCCTGTGATCTTGGGTTTGATTGGACAACGAGTTGCAGGCTCTGTTTGTCTAGTTTGGTGATTGTATGGGGAATACTAATAGAATAAGGTATGGCCCGAGACCAATAGACTTGGATATATTGTTGTTCTGTAAATACAGGATTAATTCCGATCGTCTGATTGTTCCTCATGAAAGAATATGGGAAAGACCGTTTGTGATTGCTCCACTGGTAGATTTATTGGGATTTGATGTAAACAGTGATGTTGTCGCACGCTGCCATTCTTTATCAATACATTCTGTGGAATTTTTGAATCGTGGGAAAAACTTGGTGGTCAATCTTTGATAAGAATAGATGGAATGAAAAGGGTGTTACAAGTTGAGAATAGCTTATGGGACTGGTCACTGAAAACCTCGGTCATGGGTATATTGAATGTGACTCTAGATAGCTTCAGTGATGGGGGAAAGTATCAATGTGTAGATGATGCAGTTTCACAGGCTCGATTGATGATCTCGCAAGGGGCTGATATAGTTGATGTTGGTGCGCAATCAACCCGTCCCATGGTTTCCAAGATTTCACCCGAGGAAGAAATGGATAGACTAATTCCAGTCGTAGAGGGCATTTTAAAACTGCTAGAGGCAGAAGGGAGGTTTTTGTCTGTGGATACATTCTATTCGTAAGCTGCATATGAGGCTATCAGTAAAAGGGGTTCATTTTGTGAATGATGTCTCTGGTGGACAATTAAATTCGAAGATGCTTGATATTGTTGCAGAACTCAAGGTTCCTTATGTTGCGATGCACATGAGGGGAACCCCTATGTTATGCAAAATAGTGGAAAT
The DNA here is from genome assembly GCA_028671895.1 of Oenanthe sinensis. NCBI lineage: Eukaryota > Viridiplantae > Streptophyta > Magnoliopsida > Apiales > Apiaceae > Oenanthe > Oenanthe sinensis. Next base: position 11,064,297 of record CM053798.1, on the reverse strand, counting down.
CTTCAGTATAATGATGTTTGTAAGGATGTTGCTTCTGAGCTATGTAGGCGTGCTCGAGATGCAGAGTTGTCGAGCATCCCAGCTTAGAAGATTAGAATTGACCCATTAATTGGTTTTTCGAAGACAACGGAACATAATTTGGACATCCTTATGGGATTGCCAGTTATTCGAAAAGAGATTGCCAAGAAGAGCCTGGTTGTTCTCATGCTCCTCTATTGATTGGCCTTCTAGAAAGAGATTCTTGGGAGACATTTGTTCTCATTATGCTGCAAGTGATAGGGATCCAACTACTGGTGCTTCAGTTACCACAGGTGTTCTTGGTGGACTCCGGTGACTGTTCTTGGTTCGGTTCAGTTTGATCTTTAAAAGCGCTAACCCCTCTTTACACAAATGTTTTGAGGTTAAAAATTATTTTATTTTCAAAAATTGGTTTTAAATCTAAAAATTATTTTAATTTCGAAAAATATTTTATAAATTAAAATAAATTATTTTGATTCAAAAATTGATTTAATTTAATTATTTTAATGTATTTAGATAATAGTTTAATTAATTTAAATTGATTGATTAATTTTTATTAAATAATTAATTTGATTAATTAAATATTATTTAAATATGATTAAAATAATTGGATTTAATTATTTTAAGAAATAGAAATGATTTATTTATTTAATTATATTTTTTAACCGTTTTAAATGAAACAAATTTGTTTGAGACCCTAAAAATAATCTGGAAGTGATAAAAATGATTTCAATTTCCTAATTTATTTATAAATCTGGATTTCAATTTTATTAAATATTTATGGATCCAATAATTATCTAGAGTGGATAATGATGATCCACTTTGACTCGAATAATATTTTAGAGTCTACTATTAATTATTTGTCTGATCTGTAATTAGTGAGTCTTACTTGTTATATGATTTATGTGCCTATTTGCGTGCTAATTGATGTTACTTGTTTATTAATTATTATCTGGTGTTCGTTATTAATACAACGCATGGGCAGACACTAGGATCTAAAATAGAACATTCTATTTTGTAGAGACTAGCGAAATACTAGATAGAAGGACATAGTAGTCGTCTCTTTATCAGCTTTTAGACAGCTTCTATACCAAGCAAGTATTTTCCTCCTTAATCATCCTAAACACCTTTGTTTTATTGTTTCTATTATTCATATCATGATAAATAGTTATTGTTCAGAGCTATTTATGATTCCCGTTTTATTCTGTGCATCAGAGCTACTTGTTATTTATGCTCTTAATATTGGAAGTTAATTATAATAAACAAATCATATCCACTGTTATCGTAGTAAATATAAAGGATATGGTCTGTATTTGAAACTAAGCATACCTTATTTTATTTGAGGTTGCTCTATTGAATTTGAATTTATGTAGCGTAAGTGGCCAGAGAGTTGGTCCAGCGGAGTTACGGAGGATATGGTAATCAATCCATCTTCCTATAGGCTAACATTACTTGCCTATTTTGATACCTATATTGAGAAATCCTTATTATATCTTTGGGTATAGAAATGTACCGATGAGCTATAAAGGAGTCCTATTGCTTTTGAAATCTGATCAGTGGGCAATAGTGTTTATTTGTGTGTATCCAATCCATATTGCCAGCATGACGATTATATATTGATTTTGAGCAGCTGATTTATTTTGATAACATACTGCATTGTTTCAGTTTGAGATAAACTGTGATTTATTTATTGTTTAGTTTTTATAATAAAATGTTTTATATTCTGTTCTCTATACAGATCTAATATATTGATTTAATTTTAATTGTTCATATACTTGCTGAGCATTTCTTTGGCTCACTCTTGTTTTTTATCTAAATCCTGCTAGACTGTCAGTATGAGCCATTCTAGCAATTCTAGCAGGCGTAGCGAGAGACAGGTGTTGAGACCGCTCGCTTCTCAGGCCTCCCAGGTATTTAGTTGTTTTAGTATGTCTGTAGATAGTGCTTGTAATAAAACTGAATCTAGACTTAAAACCTATCTAGACTTATGGACTTGAGTTTGTGGATTAGTAGTGGGCTTGTAATAAAATATTTAGATTTACTTTTAGTTTCAGCTGCTTAATTTCATACTATAACCTGTTAGCGATTCTTAGTTGTTGGCGGGGTCAATACGTCTCTGATTTATTATTTTAATATATTTTATTGTTGATTGGTTGGTGACCCTCAAATCTAGACTCCGGGTTTGGAGGGCGTCACAGTTGGTATCAGAGCTACAGGTTGGTAGTCACTGAAATAAGTAGAGATATAGCCCGTGAAAGATTTGGTATATCACATGAGATGGGTTTATATTCATTTGAGATAAGTTTACATTCACATGAGATAAGTTTATGTTTGATTTTAGTTTTAAGCCTTTGTGGTGAGTTGTGGATAAATTCACTTGTTGAGAAATCAATATGGGAGTTAGAAAGTAAAATGCTAGTTAAGTACCCGCATCTATTTTCTTAAGTTGGATTCGGGGGACAGAATCCTTATAAGGGGGAAAAAATGTAAAACCCGAGAAAATTACTTATATTTTATAATATTAAATATGCTTTTATTATCATTTATTGTGTTTTAGTTTATTTTTAATGCAATTATTTGTGTACAAATTTTTAATAAATAGAAAAATTACCCGTTATGTGTTATATGACTTTTATGTAGCATAAAATATTTAATTCTATTTTTCCGTGCTTTTTGTTTCGTTAGAATAAAACTATTTCGAATTGAGATTATAGGACTCAGCCCTTGTAGTAGACTTGAGACCTTGTTTTTGTTATCTTTATTTTTATGAAAATAAAAAAATCCTCAAAATGATTATATTTAATTATTTTTGGAACATTCATAATTTTTGTGAAATTTTGAGATATATATTGTATTTATTCGAAAATGTTTATTTTTATATTTTATCCCATAAATATTATTTTTGGGCTTTTTATTCTAATTATGGAATAATTATCTTTTAATCAAATTAAGTCCCTAAAATTTTCAAAAATATAAATAGATTTTTGTTAACAATTTTTTTTTTATATTGACTAAATATAGTAAAGTTAGCAGCTGAGTTTTGTTTGTGTTGGGGAAGAAAAAGTTCAATTAGAGTTATTGTTGTTGAGGATTATCAATCCGTTGAAGACGTTATTGGAGTCTAATCTTGATGTTCCAGTAGCCAAAACGAAGCTTGTGACATCAACTACTCGATTAGTAATCGAGTATCGATTTCAACCCAAAATCTCTTGAACTCGATTTTATGATTAACTGGCTTCATGCTTAATTTCTGATTTGTTAATGGTTGATTGTTTGCTTAATTAATGTACATGGCTATATAGGTCGTGGCAAGTGTAGGCTAAGCATAATTTTTATTTATTTTTCTGAGTCCGATTCATAATAATCGGAGTTTGGCCGGAATATTCTCCGGTTTGAGTTGAACATATTGATTTTGAGTGTATGGTCTATGTGTGTGTGGTATATGTATGCCTGGTGTCTATAGTTTCGTTTTGGTTTTGGTTTTGGTTTTATAACGTTTCGAGTTGTGTTGGATGCCAGAGTTTGAGCTCGCCGGGTTTTATTCCGTCTTTGTCGGAATCGGCCTGGTAGAGCTCGGTTGTTGGTGCGGCTTACACGATTGAGTTGCTTGCTCTGTCACGAACTTGTTGATAACGGTTTAATCGAGCTTGGTTGAGTTTGGGGATTGCCAGAAAAATTTCCAGTCCTGTGATCTTGGGTTTGATCGGACAACGAGTTGTAGGCTCTGTTTGTCTAGTTTGGTGATTGTATGGGGCGTACTGATGGAATAAGGTGTGGCCCGAGACCAACAGACTTGGATATATTGCTGTTCGGTAAATACAAGATTAATTCCGATCGTCTGATTGTTCCTCGTGAAAGAATATGGGAAAGACCGTTTGTGATGGCTCCACTGGTAGATTTATTGGGATATGATGTAAACAGTGATGTTCTCGCATGCTGGCATTCTTTACTGGTGGAATTTTTGAATCATGGGAAAAACTTGGTGGTCAATCTTTGATAGGAAAAGATGGAATGAAAAGGGTGTTACCAGTTGGGAATAACTTATGGGACTGGTCGCTGAAAAACTCGGTCATGGGTATATTGAATGTGACTCCAGATAGCTTTAGTGATGGGGGAAAGTATCAATGTGTAGATGATGCAGTTTCACAGGCTCGATTGATGATCTCGCAAGAGGCTGATATAGTTGATATTGGAGCGCAATCAACCCGTCCCATGGCATCCAAGATTTCACCCGAGGAAGAAATGGATAGACTAATTCCAGTCGTAGAGGGCATTTTAAAACTGCCAGAGGGAGAAGGGAGGTTTTTGTCTGTGGATACATTCTATTCGCAAGCTGCATATGAGGCTGTCAGTAAAAGGGGCTCATTTTGTGAATGATGGCTCTGGTGAACAATTAGATTCGAAGATGCTTGATATTGTTGCAGAACTCAAGGTTCCTTATGTTGCGATGCACATGAGGGGAACCCCTATGTTATGCAAAATAGTGGAAATCTTCAGTATAATGATGTTTGTAAGGATGTTGCTTCTGAGCTATGTAGGCGTGCTCGAGATGCAGAGTTGTCGAGCATCCCAGCTTAGAAGATTAGAATTGACCCATTAATTGGTTTTTCGAAGACCACGGAACATAATTTGGACATCCTTATGGGATTGCCAGTTATTCGAAAAGAGATTGCCAAGAAGAGCCTGGTTGTTCTCATGTTCCTCTATTGATTGGCCTTCTAGAAAGTGATGCTTGGGAGACATATGTTCACATTATGCTGCAAGTGATGTGCTTCAGTTACCACAGGTGTTCTTGGTGGGCTCCGGTGACTGTTCTTGGTTCGGTTCAGTTTGATCTTTAAAAGCACTAACCCCTCTTTACACAAATGTTTTGAGGTTGAAAATTATTTTATTTTCAAAAATTGGTTTTAATTCCAAAAATTATTTTAAATTCGAAAAATATTTTATAAATTAAAATAAATTATTTTGATTCCAAAATTAATTTAATTTAATTAATTTAATGTATTTAGATAATAGTTTAATTAATTTTAATTGATTGATTAATTTTCATTAATTAATCAATTTGATTAATTAAATATTAATTAAATATGATTAAAATAATTGGATTTAATTATTTTAAGAAATAGAAATGATTTATTTATTCAATTATATTTTTTAACCGTTTTAAATGAAAATAATCCGGAAGTGATAAAAATGATTTCAATTCCCTAATTCATTTATAAATCCGAATTAATATTTTATTAAATATTTATGGATCCAATAATTATCTGGAGTGGATAATGATTATCTACTTTGATTGGAATAATATTTTAGAGTCTACTTTTAATTATTTGTCTAATATGTAATTAGTGAGTCTTACTTGTTATATGATTTATGTGCCTATTTGCGTGCTAATTGATGCTATTTTTTATTAATTATTATTTGGTGTTCGTTGTAATACAATGCATGGGCAGACACCAGGATCTAAAAAAGAACATTCTATTTTGTAGAGACGAGAGAAGTACTAGATAGAAGAACAGAGTAGTCGTCTCATTACCAGCTTTTAGGCAGCTTCTATACCAGGGAAGTATTTTCCTCATTGATCATCCTAAACACATTTGTTTTATTGTTTTGATTATTCATATCATGAGAAATACGTATTTTATTTAGGGTTGCTCTATTGGATTGGAATTTATGTAGCGTATTTGGCCAGGGAGTAGGTTCAGTGGAGTTAAGGAAGATATGGTAACTAATCCACCTTCCTATAGGCTAACATTACTTGCCTATTTTGGTACATATATTGAGAAATCATTGTTATATTTATGGGTGTAGAAATGTACCGATGAGCTATAAAGGAGTCCTATTGTTTTTGAAATCTGATCTGTGGGCAATAATGTTTATTTGTGTGTATCCAATCCATATTGCCAGCATGACTATTATATATTGATTTTGAGCAGTTGATTTATTTTGATGACATACTACATTGTTTCAGTTTGAGATAAATTGTGATTTATTTATTGTTCAGTTTTTTATAATAAAATGTTTTATATTATGTTCTCTATACAGATCTCATATATTTTTTTAATTTTAATCGTTCATATACTTGCTGAGCATTTCTTTGGCTCACTCTTGTTTTTATATTTAAATCTTGTCAGACTGTCAGTATGAGCCATTCCAGCAATTCTAGCTGGCGTAGCGAAAGACAGGTGTAAGGATCGCTCGCTTCTCGGGCCTCTCAGGTATTTAGTTATTTTAGTATGTTTGTAGATAGTGCTTGTAATAAAACTGAATCTAGACTTAAAACCTATATAGAGTTATGGACTTGAGTTTGTGGATTAGTAGTGGGCTTGTAATAAAGTATTTAGATTTATTTTTAGTTTCAGCTGTTTAATTTCATACTATAACCTGTTAGCGATCCTTAGTTGTTGGTGGGGTCAGTGCGCCTCTAATTTATTATTTTATTGTATTTTATTATTGATTGGTTGGTGAACCCCAAATCTAGACCCTGGTTTTGGAGGGCGTCGCATACCGCATACCCAATCACCTTATTGAACTGCGTAATCCCGTGGAAGCCACATGTCTTCGGTGCAAAGCCATGAGACATGATGTTGAAGAGCAGGTTCCATTCCTTGGTTAAGTGATTTTTGTAAATCTTCTTAGGAAGATTATTGTTTACTCTGGTGCAGTACAGGAACATGAAGAAGTTGTCTATATCTACTTGAGATGGCTCATCTTCAAAATTCTCAAACGGCAGATGAAGTGCTCGATTGATGTCATTCTCAGTTATTCGCACCTACTGTCTCTGAATCTTGCATGTAAAGGCTGAGATGCCATATGCAGATGTGTCCTGAGCAGATCTGTATACCTGTTTTAATAAATTTCTATTCAAAAGAACAGAAGCCGTTAGTGCGTACCGGATTATTGAATGTTCGTTTAAAACTTAGCTCAGTTACCTAACTCTCTAGCTTCAGTCCAATCATCTACTAAAATAGATAAGTAATTAGTCTTTTTAATCTCAAAATTATCTATCATTTTATTAAATTGAGAGGTAATTTTTATGAATTAAAATTATTAATTAATATCGAATAATTTTAGTAAATTATGAACCAAACCCTAATTATTAAAATTACTCGGATTGTCATAAAATAAATATATAATTGACTCCTAGTAATTTTAAGCACACTTTTAATTTTATTATAATTTTTAATCGATTTTAACAATTAAAAAACTTAGTCAATCAGTTTGAGTTTTTGAAAAATGATAATTTTATAATCTTAACCAAAGTCAATGGGACCACTAGCAAATGATAGGCTTGAATGTGTGGTTCACAAATCTGGTCTCAGATTAAAAAGTGGACAAAAATTGACTTAGTATTGATCGATTAAAAATTAGTGGATCTGAGGTTTTTGTTGCGCCTCTAATGCTGTATATACTGTATGTATTGATAAGGATAACAAAAAAAACTCACACAAATTTATAGGCGCCACCCGATAACATTATTATTGGCTAAATACTTTAGTTGCGCCTCTACAGTGCTCACATTGTATTGGCGCCACTAAATTACTTGGCGCAACAAAATTTTTACTGAGATTTATGTTGCGCCTTCACAGTGAATTCACTGTGATGGCGCCACATAAAGGCTTAGCACCACAAAGAAAACTTAAACAAAATCATTCTAATTGTTTTGTTGCGCCTTTACAGTGCAAGCACTGTATGGGCGCAACAAAACCTATAGGCGCCACTTGACTTTTCATGAAAATATTTCGAAGTACTTGTGGGTAAATATGTAGCGCCTATATAGTGTTTGCACTGTATAGACGCCTATAACTATTGAAGCGCCACAAGTACTTAATAAAATCTCAAGTGTTCCTAGATTTTGCTACTTCTAAATAAATAAAACTTATGAATAATTTGAATAATTAATCAATAATAATTAATTACTCACAAATATTATTTCACAAAATATTTATTAATAACAATAATAACATTAATTGTTAAAATTATTTTCATAAATAAATTATGCTCCTTATTATTTTACTTTTATTTTAAATAAAAGAATAAATATAAATATTCATCCTTTTTTATTTAAAATAATTTAAAATAATATTTAATTATATATATAAGTGCCAAGAATTTATCATTTAAATACAAGCACTTAAATAATTTTTTAGATCAAAATTAAATAAATACCAGATTAACAAAATTAGCAGGCATGCACAAGGTATTTATCTAATATTTAATCTTAATAACTGGAAAATAATTTGGTAAATAAATTCACAAGTCCTAAAAATATTAACATTAATTAATTAGTGAATTTATCAACTTCAAATTGTAGTTTTTAATTACTAACTAATTAGTTGGTAGAATTTAACATCCCAAGTTTACAAACTAGTCTAGTGAAAGTGATTTTATCCATTGATTTAGTGAAGATGTCTGCAATTTGCTGCTCTGTAGGTATAAAATGTAACTCTACAATACCATTCATGACATGCTCTCTAATTAAATGATACCTGATATCAATGTGCTTGGTCCTTGAATGTTGAACATGATTGGTTGTGATGGCTATGACACTTGTGTTGTCACAGAATATTAGAATTTTGCTCAGCAACAATCCATATTCTTGAAGTTGGTTCCTTATCCACAGAATTTGTGCACAGCAACTTCCAGCAGCAACATATTCAGCTTCAGCTGTTGACATCGCAACTGAGTGCTGTTTCTTGCTATACCAGGACACCAATCTTCTACCAAGGAATTGACAACTCCCTGATGTACTCTTTCTATCAATCCTACAACCTGCATAATCAGAATCTGTATAGCCAACAAGGTCAAAACCTGTATCTTTAGGGTACCAAATTTCAAGATTCAGACTTCCCTTAAGATACCTAAAAATCCGTTTAATAGCTATAAGATGTGATTCTTTAGGGTTAGACTGAAACCTAGCACACAAGCATGTAACAAACATATTATCTAGCCTACTTGCAGTTAAGTAAAGTAATGAGCAGATCATACCTCTGTAGCTTGTGATGTCTACCTTCTTACTAGGTTCATCTTGATCAAGCTTAGTGGTAGTTTCCATAGGGGTTTTGGCTGACGATGCATCTTCAAGACCATACTTCTTCAATAGATTTTTGATGTACTTGGTCTGGCAAATGAAGATTCCATCTTTCATTTAGCTTACTTGGAGTCCAAAGAAGTAATTCAGCTCTCCCATCAAGCTCATTTCATACCTACTCTGCATTAGCTTAGCAAATCATGTCCGAGGTGTTTGCTTTATGTCATAGAGTGCCTTGAAGAGAAAGTATACAAAATCTGCAAATTCTGGATCTTCAAACCCTGGGGGTTGTTCCACATACACTTCTTCTTCAAGCTCTCCATTTAGGAATGCACTCTTAAGATCCATTTGATAGACTTTAAAGTTGGAATGTGCTACGAATGCCAGAAACATCTTGATATCTTCAAGCCTTTCCACTGGTGCATAAGTTTCATCATAATCTATTCCTTCTTCTTGGGAATAACCTTTAGCAACCAGTCTGGCTTTTTTCCTCGTAACAATGCCATCTTCATCCAGTTTATTTCTGAATACCCACTTTGTGCCAATTATTGACTTGTTCTTTGGCCTGGGTACCAACTTCCAAACTTTTTGTCTCTGAAACAGATTGAGTTCTTCTTGCATAGCAATAACCCAATCTGGATCTTCCAATGCTTCTTCCACTTTCTTTGGCTCTATTTCAGAGATAAACCCAAAGAATAAACATTTATTCTGAGAAGCACGTCTAGTTTAGACTCTAGCATCTGGATCTCCTAGAAACAACTCAAAGGGATGAGCTTTACTCCACACCCTATGTTTAGGCAGATTTGCCCTAGAAGATTCAGCCTTATTATCATTAAAGTGCTGAGTCCTGCTAGTAGATCCTTCAGTTGCTCCCCATGAGCTGCTACTTGGTTGAGAATGAGATTCTCAGCCACTACTAGTAGTTTCTATAAATCTTCCACTATTTCCACTACTAGGGTCAGAATCATCATTGTTGTTATTCTTATTTGGTGATTGATTTTCTGTTGCAGCTTCAAGTTCTACTCCACCTTCATCTGAGTTCATATTTTCAAACTCCAGAGTTCCAGTATCGCCTGTTCTTTGTAGACTTGGGAGCTTGAGATCATCGAAAGTTACATTCATGCTTTCAATGACCTTCTTTTGTTCAACCACATAAACCCTGTATGCCTTAGATTCCAGAGAGTAGCCAAGAAATATGCCTTCATGAGCCTTGGATTCGAACTTTCCTAGATACTCATCATCTTTCAGTACAAAGCCCTTTGCTCCAAACACATGAAAATATTTCAGTTTTGGTTTCTTGTTTGTCATCGACTCGTACAGAGTCTTTTCATGATCTTTATTTACCAGGTTACGATCTTGAGTGTAACAAGATGTATTGACTACTTCAGCCCAGAAGTATAGAGGTAACTGAGCTTCATTCAACATTGTTCTTACTGCTTCAACTAGAGTTCTGTTCTTCCTTTCTGCCACTTCATTTTGCTGTGGAGTTCTGGGCGCTGAGTATTGTCTTGAAATCCATTTCTCAATGTAGAAATCGTTCAGGGTTATATTCCTGAACTATGTTCCATTATCAGACCTAATTTTCCTGACAGGCAAACCAACTTCTAACTCTATCCTCTTTATGTGATCGATAATTGTTTGAGGGGTTTCATCCTTTAAGGCTAGAAATAATACCCACGTGTACTTGGAGTAGTCATCTACAACTACTAGTGCATATATCTTCCTTGACATAGACATGACGTTGACTGGACCAAATAAATCCATATGCAAAAGTTGCAGTGGTTTAGTAATGTCTGATGAATATTTGCTTCAGTGATATGCTTTCTTTGACTTTCCCTTTTCACATGCTTCACATAACCCTTCTTGACAGAATTCCATCTCAGGTAAACCTCTAACCAATTCCCTCTTAACTAAAGAGTTCATTTCCTTGAAGTTCAGGTGTGAAAGTTTCTTATGCCATAACCAACTGTCCTCTGTTGAAACTTTGTTGTAAAAACATTGAACTTCGCCTTTGCTTGTAGAGAATAAGTCAGCTACAAAGAGATTCCCCTTTCTCACTCCTTGAAGAGCAAGCTTCATATCTCTCCTATTTTGGATTGCATATCTTTCTTTCTCAAAAGTTACGTTGTAGCCCTTATCAGTGAACTGACTGATACTTAGAAGGTTGTGCTTTAATCCGTCCACAAGAGAAATATTTTCAATGATAACATTGCCAATTTCCAGATTGCCATATCCCGTTGTGAATCCCTTACCGTTATCTCCAAAGGTCACTATCGTGCCAGTTTTCTCAATCACATCTGATAGCAGGGCTTTATCACCAGTCATATGCCTTGAACAACCGTTGTCGAGAATTCACATGACACGCTTGTTCTTTGCTATGCCCTACAACCACAAATTGATTACTTCTTTTTTGGCACCCAAATTTGATTGGGTCCAAGAGGCTTAGATAAGTAAACAGATTTAGCTGTAGAAATTTTCCGGTCCTTGTCTTTCTCATCGACTGTGCCCTTGCCCTTTGGTTTAGCCTTGACATGAGTGTCTTTAGGCTTAGGGACATGGGCTTCCTTCCTAGACTTAGGAGGACTAGCAGTCTTTACCCTAGCATGCTTTCTATTCATGTTCACATCTGTATTAATGCAAGTACTAGATGATGTATTCATTAAGTTTATGTATGCAGACATGATGTTGAAAACATTTGGCATGCATCCTACTTTACCACACGGTTGATGAGGGATAGACATGGCATGCATATTAGAACTTTCTTCTTTTACTACTTTTATCTTTTTGCATGCATGCATAAGATGACAAGTAGAGTTGCGATTATTGCAAACTTTTCTAATAGCTTTGGGATAGTAGGCATAATCATTTTTCTTGTTAACACCTATCTTGCCATTTCTGTTAGCTTTCTTCTTTTCATTCTTGTTTCCTAAATCACTTTTAATCTGTTCCTTAGGATATACAATTTTTATAGATTTTCGAGGCAACTCCTTTTTACTTTCTTTCTCTTTCTTTTTATTCTCATCAAAGATTTCTTCTTTCATTAAGATCTGTTCTTCATCTAGGGGTTCGATGAAAAACTTCTTGTATAGGGGATTAGCGATATTTTTTAACACATGTGGAATGTCTTGCTTCACAGGACTTTCCTCAGCAATTGATTCATCATGTCTCTTTCCTGCCTTTTTATCATAGTCAAATCCTATTCTAGTTTTCTGACCTATGACCTGTTTATCTATTGCCTCCTTAACAAGATTAGCAGATTTCTTATAAGCCTAAAATTTTAACTCTTACTCAGAAATTTTGTTCCTAAATGCAGTTTCTACTTCCTTGTTGCATTTGTCTCTATTCTGGAAATATTTTATTTTCTGCTTCAGATCTGCTAAGTTAACACATGCAAGCTCTAGTTCTTCATTTCTAGCTTCTAGCATTTTATTCTTTAGAACTAGTTTAACATTTTCTTCTTCATATGCTAGCATGCGTGTGTGAATACTAATCATTTCTACACTTAGATCTTCTACAGTTTTCTTATAATAAGAATTAGACATGTCAACTGTGGAAATAAATGATACCTTTGATAATTGATGTGATGCCTCTGAAGAGTCTATCATAAGTTCAACATTTCTATATGTCACTTCTTCATCATTGTCTGAGTCATCCCAGCTCTTTCCCTCGGTTATATAAGCTCTGCCCTGATGCTTCTTTACCAGTGCATCATACTTTTGCTTGAGTTCGTCATACGACTCCTTTCTCTCTTTTCCTTGCTTAGGCTTCCGGCATTCTGTAGCAAAATTCCCGGGTTAATCACAATTATAGCACTTGAACTTACTGCGGTCTACCATCCCCATCTTATAACCTCCTTTGCTGTGACACCCTGAAGACAAACCACCTCGGTTGCTATTTATGAAACTGGAACCACTTTAAATTGAGTTACTCTTGAATTTGTACTTAGGGTTCCTCCTAAACCTGAGATTCTTGAACTTCCCTACCATATAGGCCATTATCTTGTATTCCAACTGTTTAAGTTCTTCCATTAAATAAAAGTCATCTTCATCACCTGCTTGAGCATTCTATGAAATTTCAGCTTCTAGAATCTCTTCTTTCTCAACAACAGGCTTCACTGTGCTGGTCTCCGTGACAACAAAATCCTGGGCTACAAGTGTTGTAGTCTTCAACAATGCTGTATTCTTACTGTCCACTGTACCTGACCCATAAATGATTTGTCTCTACTCTTGCTCCATTTCATGAGTCTTGAGCTTCCCATATAGAATTTCAATGGACAAGTCATTTATGTCACTTCTTTCTCTGATGGCAGAGTTTTGTGTTCCAGGTGTGCTGGCAGTGTCAAGATAAATTTCCTGTTGATCTCTCTACGTGAGTAGGTCTTCCCGTGTAGTGACAAGTCATTTAATAATTTGTTGTATATCTCAAAGATTTGAGTGATACTTTCTCTGGTAGTGACTTGAATGCTTCATACTGGGATGTTAGAATATCCAGCCTGTTCTCCTTCACTTCTGCTGTACCTTCCATTAACAGATCAATCGTATCCCACATTTTTTTGGTATTGGTGCAATTTTGACTCAACAATGTAGTGCCTAGTGAATCCATTAGGATACATTGAAGATGATTATCCCATGCGACTCTATCTTTATCAGTGTCAGTGTACTCTGAAGGCTCCTTTGGGGTAAATCCTTGAGGAATCCGTTCACCGTCAACTGAGACTGTTTCTGGTGTCAACTTCTGAGGTACATAGGGTCTATTTTCTAAAATTCCCATGTATTGAGAATTAGCTGACTTAATGAAAGTGAACATCTTCTTCTTCCTTAAATGTATTCATTTTTACCAAAAGTTGGGATTTTGATGCTACTAAGTTTTTGGGTACTCATGGTTGTGAAGAATTTTAAATCTCAAGAAATATTTAATTTCTCAAAAATTAAAATTATTTCGAATAAAAAATGAATCTCGTAAAATAAAATTTTTGTTCAAATTCTTGATGATTGATAGCTTTTTAAAACTAGCGTATTTAAAATCTTTAAAAAAAATCAAATATTGAATTTTCTTTAAAATTAAAGAAATTTCAATATATTTTTTTTAGATCTAAAAATGCACTTTTTCGTAAAATAATTTTTTGATCTTGATTTATACCTTTAATTAACAAGCTCTGATACCAATTGTTAGGTCCAAAATCATCATAGAAGGGGGAGGGGTTCAATATGATATGGTAGATTTTTCGTTTAATTGCATATTAAATGTTTGTGTTCTTGAGATATGAAAATGGCAGTTAATGAAACACAAATATTCGAGAAAATAAAGATATATTATTAAATCCCTGAGTGCTACACTTCTAATCATTATGATTAGCTTCAATGGGTTCAATCAATGTTACAACAGAAATACAGTTGGGTGTGTTTAATGTTTAGCTTTAATGGAGTTCCCATCTGTATGTCTTTGTGTTGAAGATGAATGAATTCCTTACTATCCATATTGATTTCACCCAGATATATTATGTAGGCTTTTTGAAAATTGATTTCCAACAATGTGAAGTCCTTTGTTACGCCTTGTACATGGTGAGTAGTGTGTAGGCGTCACAAATTTTTTTGTTGCGCCTTGGATGTGTTTGTTGCGCCAAATAACCTTTATTGCGCCACTAGATCAAGTTAGTTGCGCCTATACAGTGGATTCCTTGTATAGGCACCACTAAATGCTTAGAAACATTCCACAGGTGTTTTGTTGCGCCTTTTGATATTTAGTTGCGCCTGCACACTTGTTGTAGTGTGTAGGCGCCATAAAAGCTTTCAATAAGTTTGTTGCGTCTTAACTATGTTATGTTGCGCCTATATTGTTTTGTTGCGCCTGCACTCCCATTTCCTTGTGCAGGCGCCACAAACACTTCACTTAGTCTTTTTTGAGCTTTCAACTTGATTTGTTGTGTCTAAGTGAAGTTTGTTGCGCTTCACACAATGTTTCACATGTGTAGGAACCACCAAGTGCAATATTACTTGCCTTAACATATTTCTTGAGTTCTTGAAGTAATTACTACTTGGTTTTCACTCTTCTAGCTTGATCAACTGATTTTCTTCTGATTAATCAAGACAATTCTTTTTTGTTGTGATGACGCTTAGTGTACTGGTATGGTTCACAAATGACTAACACTGAATTGAATTCCCTTGACTTCTGCTCTGTTTCAACTGATTAACTTTGGACTGTTGCATTGTTTCTGATCACTGAAACCATTTGACATTCATACTTAAATAATTACACTATATTTAGTCTGAAATCTTCTGAACTCTTATTTGTTGTTGAGGCCTGAACATTTTAATGAACTTTTCTCGCTGATGTTCAGTAAGCCTTTCATCTTGAATGCTCTGCAATGATGTATGTATGATTCCTGTTTACAAGTCCTTCTAGATTCCTGTGCTGCAGATTTGTATTATTTATCTGTCTTTCTTTCTTAGTTTATTTATCGTTATCACTATTATATACTACGTTACATTATGGTTTAAGCCAATATAGAGACGCTTGTTTTAAGCCATAAATTGACAACTAATTTACACACTTTATGTTCCAATCCCGGAACTACAAAACCCTCAAGCTGCTTGATGTAGATTTCTTCATCCAAATATCCATTCAGAAAGGTTGTTTTAACATCCATTTGATGCATTTCAAGATTTCGTAATGTTGCAATAGCAAGTATCATCCTTATAGATGCCATTCTCATCACTGGAGAATACGTGTCAAAATAATCAACGCCTTTCTTTTGGCAAAAACCTTGAGCTACAAGTCGGGCTTTGTATTTATCTATGGACCCATCAGATTTCATTTTTTTGACTGAAAATCCATTTAGATCCTAGTGGTTTACATCCAGGAGGAAGATCCACCAACTCCCATGTATGATTCTGCATAATAGAATCAACTTTACTCTTTATGACTTCTTTCCAAAAAGGACCATCAGGACAATGCACAACCTGTGAGTAGGATTGTGGTTCATTCTCTAGCAAATAAGTCAAAAAATCAGGCCCGTACGATTTTTCAACTCTAGCTCTTTTGCTTCGACGAGGGGCATCCTCTATTTCAAGTTCATCCATGTTTTCTTGTTCCTCGCCATCACTATTATCATTTGCAGATATAGTTTCACGTGTCCTTTTTGACTAACTTGAATTTTCTTTGGACTTACGTGGAAATACATGTTCAAAAAATGAAGCATTTCTCGATTCCATTATTGTGTTCTTGTGAATATCAGGGATTTTCGATTCATGTACAAGAAACTTGTATGCACTACTGTTGTGTACATATCCAATAAAAATACAATCCATTGTCTTTGGACCGATTTTCACCCTTTTTGTTCTGGTATTAGAACCTTTGCAAGGCACCACCACACTCGTAAGAATTTATAAGAAGGATTCTATCTTTTCCATAATTCATAGGGTGTCTGCTCTTGATTTTTTTGTGGTATCCTATTCAATAGATAATTTGCTGACAAGACAGCATCTCCCTACATATTTTCAGGTAATCCTGAACTTAGCAACATTGCATTGCTCGTTTCTTTCAAGGTCCTATTTTTACGCTCAGCAATTCCATTCGACTAAGGCGAATACGGTGCAGTGACTTTGTGAATAATTCCATGTTTTGCACAGAATTCACCAAACGGTGGTACATATTCACCTCCTCTGTCACTTCTTATTGCCTTAATTTTTCCCCCTCTGAGTTGAGTTTCAACTTCATTTTTATAGAGTTCAAATTTCTCTATAGCTTCATCTTTGCTTTTTAACAAATAGACATAACAAAATCTTGTACTGTCATCCACAAATGTGATAAAGTAGTTCTCATCCCTTGTTTGATTTGATTTTAAATCACACACATCGCTATGAATCAAATCTAAGGGTTTGTATGTATTTCAATTGTTCGAAACAATGATCTTTTTAATTTTATCTCGACACAAATTTCACATTTATGTTTTGAACTTATTTGGAATGTTGGTATATGGTTCAAGTTAATTAATCTACACATACTTTCATAATTAACATGACCTAGTCTACCATGCCATAAATTGGAAGACTCAAGCAATATGTTGACATAACAATATAAGATACTAAAATAAGCATGCTAATAATACTCTGATCAACAACAGTAAAACAGGCATGCATATATAGTATAAAACACATAATGCATGATTATTGACATATAATTTCAAGAATATAAACTAAAATATAAAGCTATGACCAAGTACCAAAACTAGAGGCATGACTAGAAAAAAATAGAGTTAAACACTCAAGCCTACCCAAATATACATAAACAAAGCCTAAAAAAAAATTTAAGCATGCATATTAAAACACGCAAAATAGGGAGAATAGACTATTCTAAACAAAATATTGACCACAGGGAGCCATACGGTATATGTTATAACGCTAACATACCTCTAACGAACGACAGATGGCAAATAACGCAAAAAAATAAAAAAATTGTCAAGATACGCCTATTGCATATATTATCAAGATTACACCCAATCATGTAAAGAGCACAAGATTATCAATTTGACAAATATTACAAATTGTATACTCCCGTAAAAATTGAAACAAACTAGTTTATGGATTAAAATAATTCATATGAATTATGGGATCTGTTTTAAGCTCGTAGGAAGTATAGATTAGAGGCATACCTGAAATCAAGTAATCAAGAATGAAATACCAAGATTAGTTCGAGGCACGTGAAAACCACATTATCCTTAAAACAGATAAGCCCCTTCCATACGGTGCTTGAATGTGAGTTGGCCTCCGTCTCCCAGGATACAACGAACAAATGTGATCTTAAGCACAGAAAACCAGCCTTCTACGAACCAAACAAATACAGTTTCTATCTCACAGAAACTGAACCTAGAGCTCTAAGAGTATTTTGCAAGAAGCTATGAAACTTGTGAGTAATTTTTTTGTATCCCGAACGATGATGCACATGCCTCCTTATATAGGAGTACAAAATATGTAACTCTCCTTGTAATCAATTTTGTAACTCATACACAATAATGAGGAATACACTAATACATCATTATGTGAGGAGTTACAAATCAATACAATAAGTTACAAAATAATAAAAAATAAAGTCATGCAATTTCAAATTTATTTAAATTTCTAACATTTTTAGCCATTTCAAGTCTCACTGCTTGATTTCTTCTCCTTCCTTCAGGATATCTACGTACCAGGAATGCTCTAATGATCTCAATGCGCCTGCATATGGCAATGAGGATGATCGAATTAAAAGCAACGGTATGATCTTTCCTGTTGGAGAGATTGAGAAATAGACAAACACCAATACAAGACATTACAGACTCAAAACAATACAAATCCTTTGTTAATAAGTACTGGTATTAATTACAAGTTTAGCGTGTATTTTAATTTACTGGACCTTGGTTTTTGGCTATGGCTTTGGATCAAGAGCCGCTGCCATTTCTAGTGGTTTTTTGTACTGGGTTAATGTACTAATTTTGGGAATGTACATCAAGTTTTCATCAATATGTGAGAAAACATGGACAAGATGCTCTCTGGAGGGTGTTCAAAAACTTTCGGGTTTTGTTTCATTAGGCATTCCTACGTCTCTTATGCTCTGTTGAGTTTGCATCTCCTTTAATTGTCGAAATCACTTGTAAATATTTGAGCTATAGCCATAATCATTGATGTTTTTATATTTGACATAATGAAGTTTAAAGTTTTGGTCATATGAGTTTCTAGTTCTCATGATGTCTCGACTTCTTCCTAATCCAAATCTAGAGCCATCATTGATGTCAATCTAGTATGTCTAAGAATGCACATTACATTAATAATTGAATAACAAAATAATTCTATATATGACTTAATATAACTTATAAGTAAAATAGTTTATAATAATATTCCATTATCTATAATTATTTCATTTTGAATTTTGGATTTGAAATTTTAGGCTTTTGGATGTTTGAATTGACAATCAGGTAAGTAGCTTTTGGTCATAGTTTCTGCAAATATGAATGTCATGGATTTCGGAAGATAAAGATTGTTTAGAATATGGAATTGTGGTTAAAAATTTCTTGATGTACGCGGAAGAAATACTATTAATCCTAAGAAAATTTCATGCCTATGTGCATGCTGCGTTAATTTTAAAAAATTCTCAGTTAGAGTACATAATATGGGTCATCTGTTAGTAGTACATGCCCTGCTTCAAGCTGATTGATCCATGAGAAACGGTTAGAGTTTGTGAAGAAATATATAATATGAGTGATTACGATAACGATTTCTATGAGTTGAAGAAGGTTTGTGGTTGGTGAACATTTAGTTTGTTTTGGTAATATGGCCACAATAGGAGTTTTTAGAGGTTGCTTATGTTAGAATTTGAAAATGTAGCTACCTTATTTGGTTTTGCATTAAGCAGATGTTTATTTTGATAAATAATGTATAAGATCAATACATTTCTTTAGTAATGAAGGTTGACCTTTAACTATCTTGATTTGATAGTGGTACAATATCAAGGTTTTAGTAATGATAGTTTTACATAGGGTATATGAAGTAAAGAAGAAAAGTTAACATCACATACAACAACAAAATTATGTAAATAAGAATACATAACATCATTTATTTATTATAAATCGATGTCCATAAGCACAAATGTGAACATTTTATTATAAAAAATTTGTCTTAAAGAAACAAAAATATCATGAAAGAATTATAAATCTGATGTGGTATAAGATATATATATCATATTTGCGCATCAAGATCGTTGTCAATCTTTTAATCACATCACCCAGTTCTATAAACTGATGTATTTAAGTACTTAATACATTGCTAAGTTTATAAAAATTGTTGTCTTTAAGTATATAAAATGTCAAAATTCAAAACGAACTGATGTCTATATATGCTATTCACATTAGTTTAGTTATAAAAAATGATGTCAAAACTAATTATATAATAATGATTTCTTAAAGAAACCAATGTCATTTCTATGTATATAACATTGATTTCTTGAAAAAAATAATGTTAATTGAATAATTAGACACTATATTAGGAATGAGAACACAAGACTTATCGAGGAGTGAATGTATAGTCCCTTCTTAAATTTCTTTTACTTAACAAGATTTATATTTTACAGAATATATTTGAACAAGTGTTTTTGATTAAGTTAACAATTGGTTTGAAGATAAATGCGAAATTAAAGACTTAAAATACAACTATTAACTTTGAATCTAATATTTTATTAGATTTGAATTTACAAATCTGAGATTCAAGGATGAATCTTAACTTCTTATTCTTGATGAGAGAAATAAGATATTATAAATATTCAAAACCTAGAACAATGAGGCAATGCGCTCAACTAAAAAGATAACATATCTTGCATGCACATGCCCACTCAACGAGTTGCTAAAACTAGAAATAGACAAAACAATCCTTAAATATTAGTACATTCTATTTCTAGCTAAGACTTATTACATGAAAAACTACTAATTTTGCCTTATCTTCTACCATTCTTTCTTGTTCTCTCTTCAAACTTCCATATAAGTAACAGAAAAGTAAAGGAAGCATCTGTCATGCTCAATATTGGTCAAACCTGTGTATAAAGGTGACAAGTCTACAATGGAAGTTTCCGTGAATTTAGCTAAGTATTGGTATCGTGAACTCTAGTTGAATATGAAACCTTCATACTTCTTTACATGTTCTATTCTAAAACATCTCGATAAACTCATTGAAGACTTCACGACAGGCTTGATTTCAGACTTCACGACAAGTTTGATTTTTCTGATTTCACCACATGTCTGATTCTAGACTTCATGACATGTTTGATTCTTGACTACACGACAAACTTGTTTTTTTGACTTCAAGACATGCCTGATTCTTGATTTCACGACATGCCTCATTCTTGACTTCACGACAAGGTTGTTTTTGGACTTTGCTATATGCTCCATTCTGCACTTATCGACAACTTGCCTTGGACAAATTCTTCATTTCTGTACTTCTTATTGTTTGTCACCTTATTACTTGTGATGCTTAAAGAACTAATCACATTGAACTTCTTCTAGGCTTTATTTGAAGATCATATTCACATTCTTGAATTATAATCTAAGAATTTATTATAACAAATTACAATTAGAACTAAGTCCTTAAAGTCTTATACAAATTGCTTTTAGTCATGTCTTGGAACAAAAATACAAGTACTAAATAGTATAGGTTTGTCTTGATCCAATATAGTAGTTTTAGTAAAAATAACGATGTGAAAGTTTATATATATGTTTCGTAAGTGTATCCTAGTGTATAAGGCCATTAACATCACACTCGGTTTCTGGCCAATGGTAATTATTGTTGTGGACATGGTTAATCTTTAATCTTTATAACACCGATGTCTGTGTCTATTTATACTTTACGTATCATATGTTTAATGTAATTTAAACTTTGTAATATTACAATATTAAAATGAAATTTATATTATATAGTTAGAAATTTTAAGTATAGACATCCCAAATATGTCAAATAACATTGTTCAAAAGCCTATGAGACATCGGTTAAAAAAAATTGATGTCTATTATTCTTTTACCTACACCTGCTTAGATATGGGTCAAAATATTATGTTTATTGTAGTTTTTTTAGTAGTGTGGTTTTTAGTACTGTTGTCTTAAAAGTGAGAAAAAAAACTGGTGATACAACTACAGGAAAATCTTCTCCTCAATTTTCTATTTTTTTTTCCTTTTTTTCCATTTTAGAAATTTTTTCGAATAATAAGTTGTAAAAATAACTTTTTACCTGTATTTTTTCTTTTATTAAACAATGAATCTTATACATATAATAAATGTTGTGTATATTTTTTTTGAATAAATAGATTTATAGACTTATAATAAAATAGTATTTGTTTTAAGAAATTTAGAAATGACTTATAATATATGGTAGTATATGTGATAAGTAATTGAATATATAAGTGTAAGTGTGTGACACAGAACCGAATCATAAGAAAAACAAAGGTAATCCTTAAATATATAAACAAACGACTCTTATACGAGAAATTCTCAATATTCTCAAATAACTTTAATTCACAAGGCATCAAAGAATTATTTCTCTAAGGTATTTAATTCAGTCCATAATAATTCAATAATTCATCTTACAATGTTTAAAGATAATATATATATTATCCCTGACATGAAAATATAAAATAAAACAACACAATATAAATTGAAAATTTTCTCACTAACAACTAAATATATTACAATAAAATTAAGTCCAATATAATTTGAAATTTCATCTTCTAAATTATAAATACAAAAATCTTAGACTAAAATATGGGTACTCTTGTTCTACTGTGGAAAGCAATAAAGTGTGCCCAAAATTTTGCCTAATTGTAATCATATTTTACCAAACATACATTCCGCTAATCATAACATTTTTCATTACTCCCTTCTAAATTCTGCTAAGAAAATCGCGTTAGAAGAAAATACTTTTTTTTTGATATTTTTTCTAAAATATAATATATTATATACTTTATATATATCCGTGCATGATCAGTTAACCTTCAAATCTTCAACTAACTACGATATACACTCGCCATCTAACATAACAGCTGTCAAAAGCCTACCATTACCACTTCCTGACCCCCTATCTAAACACACAAAGCGATCCTGTCAGCAATTTATTGTATTCCAATTTCAATCACTTCCTATTACAACAATTACATTTATATAAATGTACACATGTTCATTTAACAAAGTGCAATATTAGGATGTTCACGAACAGAGCGGATAGGAAAGGAATGCTCACACCGGAACCCTTCTCGCTTTGTGTTAAACGAGCCGATCTTAACAAATTGAGCGGGTTTCTATTGAACAGAGCCGAGCCGATCTCGAGCCCTTAAAGCACTTCTGGCGAACAATTAAATTTCACATGCAAAAAAGGTTCAAACCCACTTGATCCAACTAATTATCGATTTTTGACTCAACTAAATATTAAATTTTAATATATTATCTCAAATGAATAACATATTAAATATTTAAATTGTAATTTTAAACTTAAACGCTAGAAATATTATAAAAATATTCATAATATATTCGATTTTTTTGAGCTTTAACGAAACGAGCCCGAGCCGAGTCGAAATACTAACTTTTATAAGTAATAAATAAAAGACATGCCTCGACATTATAAAGGCTAATTTGCAATAAAGAAAGGACCGGTTTCACACATTATATCATAAATGCCTTTATTATTAAGGCCAGAAGGTCAAGAAGTAGGGTTTTGCATGTACATCCTGACAAGGGGTAATGCCATACTTTACAGTGTCAACATGAAGGCTATATTAATATTAGAGGAATGAATACACCTTAAATACAAGGAAATCTTAGGTTTCTTTTTCTCATAAATAAAACACATCTCTAAAAAAATATATAAATATTATTCTATTAAAATATAAATAAATTATATAAAATATATACATATAATATTAAATAAAAATATATTCAAATTATATAAAGAAAATATTAAAACAATTGGATGCGTGCATATATAGGGAAATTATATGTGGTGATATCTATTATCTATACTATATTATTAAAGGCGTAAGTTTGGTCTGTCGGTCCTTTTGTCTCACTTAATTTCAAATACACGTGTGTTTTCCTACTTAATTTCAAATTTATTCTTTTAATCAATATATTATCATGTTTTAATTTACTCATTACTCAACCTCTTTAATTTATTAAATATATAACAATATATTAATGAGACTTTAAACATATAAATATGATTCAAAATTAATTTATCCTATGTACAAAATTGCATAAAAAATATTAATAACATAAATAATGAAATTAAATATTTAATTTATTTAAAATATATAATATATTATTTATTACTCTTCTCGCGTGCACATGTTATAGAGTGCACATGTTATAGGCCAATATATGTAAAAGTTTAAGATTGTACAGAGGATAGTGGGAAACATCTTTAGCAATTGTGGTAAGAAATCCACTATATTATGTTTTTTTAAAAGATAGCTAAGTAATTAAATCTTTATTTCACCAATTATTTCAATACAAAAAAAAGAAAAACGGGTTTTATTCAATTAGGTATCCTTATATCTTTTATATAGAGTACTAATTTTGATATCTATATATCCTATATCTCTGTTCTGCAATCATTTTATAATATATTATAAGTTGAAGATACTGCGGCATATAACTTTTTAATAATATTCAATATAACTTTTTGCTTTAATATACTCCTATTAAACATGCAATCACTAGAAAAATATGTTAAACTAGTGTATATGATATTTGTGCATTAAAGTCTGAGATATTATTTTGACAGAATAATAATATATATTTTTTTATGCAGAGCAACGTACTTGACATCTATTCAAACCCATGGCTTCTACGAGGTTGAAAGGAATTGTTTAACCTCCTGTTGACTTTCACTAGTACTATTATGAGCAACATGAAGCTGTAGATAATCAAATATCAGAGACCTGCAGATCAGATAGCCAAGGAGGCCAACTAGAGTGGGAAATATTTCAAACACCGTAGAAATGGATGAAGAAGCTGGCCAAGGAATTATGAAAATGATGACATTGATCAAAGTGTGAAGAAAAGGTGGTACAACAGATATGATAGCACAATAGCTGAGATAAAAACACAAGTTCGTTTAGCAGGTCCTCTTGTTTTGGTTAGTATTTTACAGTACAGTTTGCAGACAATATCAGTTATGTTCGTCGGACATCTAGGACAAGTTTATCTCTCAGCTGCATCTATGGCTACTTCATTTGCTGGAGTTACTAGTTTTAGCTTGATGGTAACCTTTTTTTCGACTTGCCATTAAAAAGTTACTTATTACTTTATGTTGTTTCATCATTAGTATGCAAAAGGTTAATTTTTATTATTGATATATAGTGCTTGACTTATTAGAGCAAGCTCAATGCTAGCTTGTCATAACAAATTAGTATTACTTATAAGTAGTAAATTTTACTTCTGATAGTTGGGAATGGGAAGTGCGCTTGAGTCATTTTGTGGACAAGCCTATGGAGCAAAAGAGTATCATATGCTTGGGATACACATGCAGAGAGCTATGCTAGTTCTTATGCTTATGTGCATTCCTATATCAATACTTTGGAGCTTTACTAGTAATATATTCACCTTCTTTGGACAAGACCCGGAGATATCAGTACAATCTGGAATTTATGCCTGCTGGTTGATCCCAGCTATCTTTGCCTACGGTCTCCTTCAGTGCCAATTCAGATTTTTACAGACTCAAAACAATACAAAGCCTTTGGTAATAAGCACTGGTATTACAAGTTTAGTGCATCTTCTAATTTGCTGGACCTTGGTTTTCCGCTATGGCTTTGGATCCAGAGGCGCAGCCATTTCTAGTGGTATTTCGTACTGGGTTAATGTACTAATTTTGGGAATGTACATCAAGTTTTCACCAACATGTGAGAAAACATGGACAGGATGCTCTCTGGAGGGTGTTAAAAAACTTTCAGGCTTTGTTTCATTAGGCATTCCCTCGTCTCTTATGCTCTGGTGAGTTTGCATCTCCTTAAACTCTCGATATCATTTATAAATATTTGAGCTATATCCGTATTCGTTGATGATTTTATATTTGGCATAATGAAGTTTAGAGTTTTGGTCATATGAGTTTCTAGTTCTCATGTCTGGGCTTCTTCCTAATCCAAAGCTAGAGACATCGATGATGTCAATCTGGTACGTATTTTTCATGGGTTCAGTATGTCTTCACGTGCACATTACGTTGAATTTTTCTTAGCTAGTGCCATGTTGATCATATACAAATGCATTACTAGGACTGTCATACCATCCTTCTCTCTAAAACAAACCCCTTTTCTAATTGCAATTTATAATATTTATTCATTTATTACTATGAATTTTCAGCCTGAACACAAGTTCAGTGTTTTTCAGAATCCCATATGGTTTTGGCAGTGCAGTAAGGTATGCAAGTGACTAAAAAATGTATAAATTTTGTTGTATTATACTAGTAGCATGTATTTCAGAAAACATAATGATTAATTTGCTTTCTCTTCATGGTCGAAAAGCACGAGAGTTTCAAATGAACTGGGTGCAGGGAATCCCCAGGCAGCAAAGCTTGCAGTACAGGTGGTTCTGTTCTTGGCCATTGCAGAGGGCATAGTGGTTGCCTCTGCTTCAGTCGCTGTTCGAGGCGAATGGGGCTATATCTACACAAATGAAGTTGAAGTTGTTAGTTATATAGCTTCGGTGCTTCCTGTGCTTGCCATATCCAATTTCATGGATGGATTACAAGGTGTACTATCAGGTTAGAGCTGTTTTTAAGTCTTTAAACTAAAATCTTGCTCAAACCATGGCAGACTAATGTATTTCAGTGAACTTTAAAATCATATACAAACTCATATCCTAGTATAGCACCCGAGTGGATATCTTTGTCTCTTGGTAACAAGATATATTACTAGCTAGTTGAAGATTCTATATGTACGACTCAAATTTAAAGGAGAAATTGTGGCCAGAGACTCTGGCGGGTCTAAATTCTTTTCAGCTTCTTATAATTTCATTGAGACATTATATCAATGCATTATAGACATTATATAACATTATCACCTGTGGTTTGAGAATCAAATAGGTGCTATAAGAGGATGTGCAATGCAGACGGTTGGTGTATATGTGAATCTAGGTGCTTATTACATACTTGGCCTTCCACTGGCAATTCTTTTAGCTTTCGTACTGCATCAAAATGGAAAGGTAGAAAATACCACAGAAAGGTCCATTCCAATTTTGTTGGTGAACTTTGGATTTGACTCGGGGTTGTTACATTTTATATAGGGCCTGTGGACAGGAATCATTGGAGGAAGCAGTGTTCAAGCGGCAATACTCCTTGTAATTACCTTGCACATAGACTGGGAGCGACAAGTAAGTTTTTCCCTTAGTGTTAGTATATATCTCAAATGGTATAACATTATTTGTTGTACTATAACTAAACTTGCTTATTTCTCTGTGATCATGCTTTTTTTTCAGGCAAGAAAGTCCTTATACCTGGTGTATGGTTCCAAAATCCCGGATGATATAGTGTTCTAAAAACCGGGATGATATAGTGTTCCAAAGTGTAGGAATGTAATGCCTTAAACTATCATCATCTCTTAACATTTGTCAATAAGTTTATTCATTAGGAGTACAAATTTATTTTTTGACGATGATGTGTTATTTAACATTCTATTTTCTTTCATTTTAAACTTTTTACCTAGCTTTCTTCTTTTATTAAACAATGAATATTATACTCCATTTGTCCCAAAATAATAGCCGCTTTGACTTTTTGCACCTGATTTAAGGTGTAAAAAAAACTACTTGTATGTATTATTTTTATGATTTTTTTTCTAAATAATAATTTAAATATTATATTTTTATTCAAAAATAAAAAATTTAAAAAATTATATATAGGAGTAGTGTTTTTACCTTTCGTGTAAAAAGTCGAAACAACTATTATTGTATATGTTTTTCATACTCATAATTTAATATACAAGGGTACCATATATACATGCAACAAAAGTGTGTTGCAAGTTCTTCTTGATCTATTGTACCAAACACTATTTCGCGAAACTTCATTACCTTCTAAAATCTTTTAACAAACTCAATAGCATTAGAAGAATATTTTTCCTTTCAATTTTTTTTTAAAATGATAATATATATCTATACATCAGTCACCTTCAACCATGATATACACTTGCCAACTTGCAATATTGGAATCCACCAACTAAAATAACAACTGTTAATATTCAGGGGCGGAATTAAAAAATTTTAAAGATGTAAATTTTAGCTTGGGGCTAAACTTTTTTAATATAAAAAATTCATATACAAAAATTTTCATTGTAACCGGGCTTTAGATCCCACTAGATTCTAGGTAGCTCCACTGAACCAAACCTTCTTGGTGTAAAACCTACTTGATTTAGATCAGGAAATTAAACCCCCTGATTTTATAAAGTTATGAAAATTCTAGTAATTCACCCATCATTATTT
This sequence comes from Oenanthe sinensis, assembly GCA_028671895.1. NCBI lineage: Eukaryota > Viridiplantae > Streptophyta > Magnoliopsida > Apiales > Apiaceae > Oenanthe > Oenanthe sinensis. The sequence goes on along the minus strand of CM053798.1, from coordinate 11,036,278 downwards.
CATCAAGATCAATGAATACTAGTAATGCCGTTACCTACTTCATACCAGTATTTACAGCCACTGTGTCTGTGTCAATTGCCTACCATTATCACTTCCTGAGTACGTCTTGACCTGCTATCGCCTATCTATAATCTACTACTGCAGTATTTGAATAACCATAACCGAACCTATATACTTATAACATATGTCATCAAATACAAAAAGTCCTGTTAGCAATTTATAATATTCCCATTTCAATCACTTTAAATAGGATTATATTACAACAATTTCATTTATACAAGGCAGGTGTTCCTGCATTTATCAATAAATAAAGGACATGTGTCAGACATTATATATAAAGGCCATTACTATCAAAGGTCAGAAGGTCAGGAAGTATATATGGTTGCATGTATATCCTGATATAAGGAGTAATATTGCCATACTTTACAGGGTTAACATGAGGATTGAGGGCTACGTATAGTATGTTAGCACTAATCTAAGTCTTGTCATATAATATGTCTGTGTATTTTCGTTTGCAGGTTTTAGGAGTTAACAGCTATATTGACTTGGTCATTTAGTTATGGAGTCTTTGTAGGGAAGTCGTGAAATAAGGATAGGAAGTGGAGTCAGTTTAGGAGAGGTGGTGTCAGTAGTTCCTAGTTTCTAGCTGTTTGTTTTGTTTTTGAATATATATTTGTAATCGTTGCTGAAAAATAAAGACACAGACTTTGGCAAACTCTCTTTGTTTTTCTCAGTTTCATATAAACAGTATATACATATACTTGCAGGCAATCCAATTTAACAAGAATTTGGTCTCAGAGCTTGGTTACGCGCTGAATGCCCAAGTATATGCCGAATATAACAGCAATGGAGACGAGTAAGATAAAGGAAGGTGCAGTTGGTCTAAGTTATCCGATGCTGGCTAAAAGTAACTATACGGCGTGGTCTCTGAAAATGAAGGTATACATGCAAGCTCATGGTGTGTGGGACGCAGTGGAATCCAAGGACCCCAAGTCAGCTGTCGATGAAAGAACGGACAAGATTGCTTTGGCAGTGATTTATCAAGGCATTCCTGAAGACATGTTATTGTCTTTAGCAGAGAAGCAGACAGCCAGGGAGGCCAGGGATGCAATCAAGACTATATGTCTGGGTGCGGAACGAGTTAAGAAGGCGAGAATTCAAACCTTGAAGACGAAGTTTGAATCGATGAGCATGAAAGATACAGAGCAGATTGATGAGTTCTGTATGAAGCTTAATGGATTGGTGACAAATATAAGAACACTGGGCGAAAAGGTTGAAGAGAGCTACGTGGTCAAAAAACTGCTTCGTGCGGTTCCAACCAAATTTTTGCAGATAGCTTTGACGATATTGCAGTTTGGAAATGTGGAAACGGTGTCTGTTAAGGAGACGGTTGGTTCATTGAAGGCTCACGAGGAGAGGCTGAAGGGTCAGTCAGACAACAACAGTAGCCAGCTGTTGCTTACAGAGGAACAGTGAGCAAAGAAGGAGGCCAGTGAAGGAAAATTGTTGATGACAAAGGAAGAATGGTCGAGGCGGGCACTCAAGGCAAACGCAGGTTCACTCTCCAATCAGCAGAGCTCAGGAGGAAAGGAAGGTGGTCGTACTGGACGAGACAAAAGTAAGATTAGATGTTACAATTGCAGTGCATATGGTCACTACGCCTCTGAATGCCGTAAACCCCGTCGTGAAAGAGAACAGAGGGCTGAAGCAAATATAGCTCAAATGGATGACGATGAGCCGACTTTACTTCTTACTGAACATGGAGCAAAGGAAGACAATGTGATGCTGTTGAATGAAGAAAAAATCATGCCAAAACTGAACACAAGCAAGAATGATAAGGCTAAAGAATCAAATGTTTGGTATCTTGACAACGGCGCAAACAACCACATGACGGGTCAGATGTCAAAATTTAGAACTTTGGACGAAAGCATCACATGGAAGGTGAGATTTGGAGATGGATCAATGGTTGAAATTAAAGGAAAGGGCTCCATAATAATGAAATGCAAAAAGGGCGAGGAACGCACTACGCCATAAGTGCACATAGGCAATGCTTTTAGAAAGCGTTGCACTGAAAACGTTGCGTTAGCTCTGAATTTTTGCCTCTTTTGCAACACTACTAAAATAGTATTGCATTAGATAAAACTTCGTGTTGCATTTTACTCACGGTGTTGCAGTGAATGCAACACTAACGAATGGCGTTGCATTAGCTAATTTTTTTTAAAATAATTAGTGACGTGGCAGTGAGATAATGCTGACGTGGCAGTGGGGGGCCCACCACGGCTGACGTGGCTGTGGGACCCATGCTGACGTGGCTGGCGGGGCCCACCAGTGGGCCACCACTACTGACGTGGCAGTGGGACCCACACTGACATGGCAGTGGGACCCACGCTGACTTGGCAGTGTGGGGCCCACCACTGCTGACGTGGCAGTGGGGACCATGCTGACGTGGCAGTGTGGGGCCCACCACTGCTGACGTGGCAGTGCTGACGTGGCATGTGGTCCCATCACAAGCGTTGCATTTAATATGGTAGCGTTGCATTTGGTTGTTTTGTGTTGCCTTTGTATTTTCTAGTCTTTATATAATAATTAGTATAACCCGATTGCTGAATCAATTTTTTAAAATTTATTTTCGACGATCCAACCGTACGGATGTTAATATCTGACTATTTTAGTAATGCCATTTTTTTTTAAAAAAAATTCAGTTTTATTCTATGTGATTTTATACTAGTCAAACCGGTCAAACCGGTCAAAATAGACTTTCTCTGTAACTAGTGTTGTGCGGAATGCTGAATCTATTTTTTTACATTTCTTTTCCGACGATCCAACCGTACGGATGTTAATATCTGACTATTTTAGTAACGCCAATTTTTTTTTAAAAATTCCAGATTTATTTGGTGTTATTTTATACTAGGTTTTAGATACTGAATTTTTAATCTGCATGAGGAACTCAATCCTAGGGTAATTAAGTAAAGTTCTATATCTGAAATATGAAGTGTGACATTAATATCATATAGGGACATCAAAGGAGCCAATTTGCTTGTTGACGCATATGGTGTAGTCAAGCTTGCAGACTTTGGAATGGCGAAGCATGTAAGTTTCTAATCATTAAAATTGTCAGTGTGGAACTCAAAATCACTAAATAAAGTCATGATAGAGTTTTTATGAAAAGAGTCTCTTTCATTATTCAATGGTTTCTATGATATTTCATTATTTTGGGATTAAAAGAAAAACTGGTATACAACTTAATGGACAAGCAGCTAACCTGTCCCTAAAGGGAAGTCCATACTGGATGGCTCCTGAGGTATTTGCGGTTGCCTCATGGAGCGGCACTCCTGTAACTCAAGGCGATGCTTTTTTATAGACTATTTCTAGGTATCAAGTGCATTGGAGTACATGTTAATTCTATACTTTGGTAGTTTATTTCATCTTTGGCAGATTTATTAATATTGGCAGTTTATTTTTGTACGTACTTTTGGTAGCTTTTTTTGGTAGTTAATTATCTACCATGGTTGGTTGTTCGGGCGAATTGGTTGATTGCAGAATATAAGTTGCCGATTTGATGGGAATGAAATATATGTAAGCATCTCTCTTTTTTGTAGTAGAATTTATTTTTTCTCTTCTAGTTATATAGGTTTTTGTTGCGACAACTTCTGCCAATGACATTTGCCTATCCTTTCTTGATTCTGAACACAATATCTATATGGAATCAAATTCCTAATATTTCTAGATATTTATTAATCTCATATGGGTCAACAAAGGCTGTTCTTAATTCTTGTTTCTCATATATACTAGTTCTTTAGGTGTTTTTTGCTTTTACAATTAAAATTTCTTTTTGCTTGAAGACTTATACAGGGAGTATACTGATTGTTGTAAACCCTTTCCAAAGACTGCCTAATTTGTATGACCAGGATGTGATGAAACAATATAAAGGGGTTGCTTTACATGAGCGGAGTCCACACCTTTTTGCTATTGCAGATTCTTCCTATAGGTAAACTATAAACTTTACTGTCTCCTCAGTAAATAGCTAAATTCTTGTTACTATGCCTCACAAATGAATGCAATTTTGTGTGCAGGCAAATGATCAATGAGGGTATGAATGATAGGGATAAAAGAGAGAAAAGCAAAGACATAGGCAAGGAAAGAGAGAACAAATTTAGGGAACGCGAAGATATGAATAGATGCATGAGCATAGGTCATGAGAGGGACAAGGGAAGAGTCAGAGACCGGGGTTACGATAATGATATGGAGTTCGTATTATGTGATTATTTATAGTATTGTGTGAAGTTGGTTTTGGTACATTTTAAACTAGCCATATTTCTATGCTTTTGGTAGTTTATTTTATCATCGATAGATTTGTTGAGGAACATAGCTAGATCTATTAATCTTTTGGTTTTATTATCTGCCTTGGTTGTTCATGGGATTGATGTATGTACAAAAAGACTATTTCAAAAAATTTATTAAAAGTTTTGCCTTTTGCTTTTATAAGTGTTGCATAATGAATATTTGGTATTGCAATATATTATAATACACTGTTGCCAATGTCAATATTGATGTTGCATTTTACAAATTTAGTGTTGCTAAAGGCTTTCAATTTAGTGTTGCATTATAGCATAAAAGTGTTGCATAAGGTCAGTTGGGCCCCACTGCTGACGTGGAACTGTTGGACCCCACTGCTGACGTGGCACTGGTGGGGCCCACTGCTGAAGTGGCACTGGTGGGCCCCACTGCTGACGTGGCAAAATGGACCCTATTGCTGACGTGGCATGTGGGCCCCCTGCTGACGTGGCACTGTTGGGCCCCCAATGCTGACGTGGCACTGGTGGGCCCCACTACTTTCAGCTTCACATTTAAAGCAACACTAAATTTTGTTGCATTTATACCATGGTGGTGTTGCATTATGACCAATATGCAATACTTTCAGCGGTGTTGCATTACACAACAAAAGCGTTGCATTATAGGTCAAAGGCAATGGCCGCAGATGCAACACTCAAAAAGTGTTGCCTTTTTCGATTTCAGGCCTAAGGCAACACCATGAAAGTGTTTGTCCTAAATCCAATCATGTATGATGAGTTAGGAAGAACTTTCTTGTATTCTTATTTGATTTCATTAATATTAATAAAAGACTTATTTGTTTTATTACGGGCTTTATCTGTTTAAAGTGTCTTAAATAAGATGTTCCATAGTTTAGAGTGAAGCTTCTAGAATTATAATGAGATTATAATAGTGAGATCTAGAAGATGATGACTCTTGACTTAAACAGTTCCTGATCATAGGATAACTAATTGGAAGTTAGTGAATCCGCAAAGATTGGTACATACTATGCTTGCTCCTTTAAGGAGGATGTCTGTTCTCATAGGCATTTGTGTGGTGACACTATAACTAGTATGTAGGTGCTTATTAAGGAATAAGTTCACTGAACGTGACTCGATAAATTGAACAACTAATGGAGTTTACTCATGTGTCAATAGTTGTTCACTAAGTGATAGTTGCGCAAGTATCCTTAGACTTGAGATCGTTAAAGTTATCTTGTATATAATGAACTATGTTTTGGTTTAGTCCTTAGTCTCAAGGACATCCATTAGGTCTATTCCGGGCATAGGGATTTGTGTATGAAGATAGTTAACGTCAATAGAGGATCCACCCCTTCCAGTATGGGAAGAGAATATCCTATGTTATTCTTAGTATGCGAGTTCTGGAATCTCTGGCCAGAGTGAATGAAATTAGAAAGGAGTTTCTAATTTGCATTAATATGAACTTTGCACTATGAATAAGAAAACATATGATTAAATTTAATAGGCTTGACACGAGTTCCATGCCTTGTATTTAATCGGGATATTGTAGGGTGGAAGGAATTGATTGTGCGGTAACTAGTCACTGACAGGTTCTTGGCAGTGAATTCATATTATCCGGATAGTCGCGATATGTTGAGAAGCATCACTCACGATGTAGAATAAATATAATTAATCAGTTAATTATATTTAATGAATTATTAGAATTCATATAAATAATAAATAAAAAGTTTATTATTATTTATTTCTACTACCGGCTTAATATTGAACCTACATGGTCACACCATAAAAGAATATTTTCTTTGATGAAAAGATTTAAATTATGAGAGAGAGAATTATTTTCTAAATAGTTTAGAAAAGGAAATAATGATTAAAATAGTTTTAATTATTATTAAAGCATTTTATTAAAATATGGGGTTTAATATAATAATATATATTGATATATTATTTATGGAAAAACCCTAGGATGGTCCTATAAATAGAATGAGATGCATCATTCTAAACACACTTCTAGGTTTTGGAGAAAACACAAGCCTCCATCTCTCTCTCTCTTTTCTCTCTAAAAGGTTTTAGAAATTTTTGAAGATCTTCATCAAAGGAAGAATTCTTGGTGGATACAGGTAGAGTACTTCACACTCTGAGAAGTAGCTGCTAGGATCTCTTGTTCACACACTTGGATCGCTTTAAAGGTATGGTTTCGATTCCATCTCGATTTATATGATAATATGCGATCATATATATGAGTTTACGGTAAAAAAAAAAAAATTGTAATATCACGCTTCCGTACCTCCGTAAATTCATTCAATGGCATCAGAGCCAGGTTATGCATATAGAGATTCATGTAAAAAATTTCAGATTTTTTGGAGCATGTATGGATTTATTATGATTTTTGCAAGTTTATTTAGATTTAATTATGAATTAATTCGAAATATTTTTTGCATGAGATTTTGACCACTGATCTGGATTCTACAAGTGTTGTGGATCATCTGGGTATTTTTTTCATAATTTTCTGATGTATAGATTATTTGTAATGAATTTATAAAAATTGTTTTAATTAAAATTCATGTAATAATTATGCATGTTGAAATATATGGATTAATATTTGCACTAGGACCCTTGGCTGATCTGGTTATTTTAATCTGCTGTTGGATATCAAAAATGATGTTTTTATGTTTTTTTATTAATTTATTAATTAATAGTTAATTAATTTATTAATATTAAAATATAAAGATATTAATAATAGTTATTATAATAGTTAATATATATATAAAAACGGCTGCATGCGCATTCCTTGAAACGGCAGATTTTCAACGGTCCTATTTTTCAGTCAGCCACTGTCACGCGCGCGTGGCGCACAGACGACCATAAGGGGTGTTGCGCATTCAAGGAATGCGCAACAGGGACTGTTACGCATTTATGAAATGCGTTACAGACGGTAACGCATACGGCTCAGGCGTTACAGCAGAAAATTGACTTTAATGGCTGTAACGCGTGTGATAAATGCGTTACGCCCCTCCTGTCCACATTAAATTTGATTTTTTGGGAGTTCCGTAACTCCGATTTGGGCGTGCAATATATCGTTGGATTCGTTTTTCCGAGACGGATTTAATGGAGTGGTCAAATAATTTTAATATAAAAGTTTTGAACTGTCCATATTCCCTAAAGTGTTTTAAAGCATGTATTAATTGTTTTAATTGTTTTTTTTTACTATAATAAATCCATACATCATTATATCATTGTATGACATGATATTTCTTGCATGCTTACTTGTTTATTTAATTTTATATATGAGATATATGCCTAGATTTACCATGCGATGATAGATTTAGGTGGACCTAAATCAACATAAGGCGTGCTCTAGAAAATCTAGAATAGGAATCGTTTCTTGCATTAACAATAATATTATATATACAATCATGAGATTCTTGTGTTTGCGAAACACGTAATTAAATATGAATTTTCAATATTGAGAGAAAGGATGATTCTGTCTAAGAAAGGGGTATTAAGTGACGCCTCTTGACAATGCTCCCCCCGATCTGGGAATTATCCGATTATCGATTATTGATTTGAAATATTTAATTTAAAAGGAAGAATCTCTTTATAATATGATTATGATTGTTAAATAATATTGTTTAATTAATAATAGTTGATAATTATTTATTTATGAAATAAATAATCAGTTAACAAATTTTATTAATTGATTAAATAAGATTTATTCGATTATAAAATAGTTAAGCTGTGATCTTATTATTATTAATTATTGATTTAATTTAAGAAATTAAATTAAGGGAGATATTTATTTTCTAAAAAAGGTTTAGAAATAGTATTAATAATTAAAAGAGTTTTGATTATTAATTAATTATTTGGTTAGTAATTGTAATACTTTATAGAAAACATTTAATTGAAATTTGTGTCTATAAAATATGTGTAATTATAAACCTTATAATAAAAATCCCTCTTAATTAAAAATAATATCAAGTAGTAATTGGCCAATGACACAACGGGCTTGTGTCGGTCATAGCCTTCCAACATGATAGAAAGTAGTTCTTATTTTTGAATCATTGTCGTTTCGTGCTACAGCCGAGGGCTTTGATTTCGAAATAAGAAATACTTGTCTATTACATAGAGATGTATACAATGAGTTAGAATCTAATAGTCGTTACGTGCCACAGCCGTGGGCAGTTGGAGACTGATTCAGTTGTATGAAATGTTGGGTTAGACTTGACTTAGAATATTGAGTTTGTCGTGCCACAGCCGTGACTCAATTATTCAAGAGGCTAAAGTTTTAATTAGGGAATGACATGAGATGTTATTGACAAGAGTTGTCTGCCTACTGAACATCACATGGCGTTTCGTGCTACAGCCGAGGTTGTGTGATGGAATGTAGGATCCCTATTCCCACTAGCATTATGAATGCTTAATTTTTCACTTAGAGGGTTGTATAAATTAGATAAACTAGAGGGAGCCACTTATGAATAAAGACCCGATTCATATAGTGTTTTAATAATGAAATTGATTATTTGCTAAGTGTTGTTATGTGTTTGTCATTTACAGATCTTAGATATACATCATGTCTTCTGCACTATCACTACGAAGCATACTAGATGCTCACAAGTTGACTGGTCCAAACTTTGCTGATTGGCTTCGAAACCTGAGAATTGTTCTTAGGGCTGAGAAGTTGGACTATGTGCTGAACTCACCAGTACCCGATGCTCCTGCCGAAGATGCTCATGATGATGAGCATGTAACTTACAGGAAGTGGATGGATGAAGCAAATGTTGCTCAGTGCATCATGCTGGCATCTATGAACTCTGAGCTGCAAAAACAGCATGAGAACATGGATGCTCATACCATTCTAGTACGCCTATAAGAGTTGTATGATGTACAAAGCAGGACTGCTCGATATGAGATATCGAGGGAGCTATTCCGTTGTAGAATGGCGGAGGGATCATCTGTGAATGATCATGTGCTTAAGATAATCAATCTGATTGAGCGTCTTGGGCAACTTGGTTTTGTCATGGATGGGGAGTTGAGCCAAGACTTGGTCTTGCAATCACTCCCAGATTCGTTCTCGCAGTTTGTTGTGAACTTTCACATGAACAAATTGGATGTCAGCCTGCCTGAACTCCATAACATGTTGAAGACTGCTGAGTCGAACTTTCCCTCTAAGAAAGGTTCTGTTTTTCTGATTGGTGGTAGATCCACTTCCAAGAAAAGGAAGTGGAATCCTCCCAAGAAGAAGAAAGTAGGTGAGAAGAAGCCAGTTCCACCAAAAGCTGAAGACCCCAAAAGCAAAGCTGTTTGCTTTCACTGTAACAAGGTGGGGCACTGGAAGAGGAACTGTAAGGTTTACCTTGCAGAACTGAAGAAGAAGAAGGGTAGTGAGACTACCGCTTCTGGCTCAGGTATGTTTATGATTGAAGTAAACATGTCACTAAATCAAATTTCTACTTGGGTATTAGATACCGCCTGTGGTTCTCACATTTGCAATTCATTGCAGGGACTAAGGGATAGTAGGACTCTTGAGGAAGAGGAGGTTATTCTACGGATGGGCAATGGAGCAAGAGTTGCTGCTGTATCTGTAGGATTATTTGATTTACATATGCCTACGGGCAAGACTATTGTTTTAAATAATTGTTATTTTGTTCCCTCGATTGTGAGGAATATTATTTCTATTCCCATGTTAGACAAGGCTGGATTTTCGTTTATTATTAAGAATAATGAATGTTCAATTCTTAGAGATAATGTTCTTTATGGTAGTGGTATTTTGAATAATGGTCTGTATGTATGTGACGTAGAGCATAGTTTACTACAAGTTGAACATACTAATAAAAGGAAAAGGGATGATGAAAATCTCACATATTTATGGCACTGCAGACTTGGTCATATTAGTGAAAATAGACTACGGACATTGCACAAGGAAGGGTTACTTGAACCTTTTGATTTTGAATCATATCCTACATGTGAGTCTTGTCTATTGGGAAAAATGACCAAATCTCCATTTAGTGGACATGGAGAAAGGGCTGCAGATTTGCTAGGATTGGTACACACAGATGTATGTGGACCGATGTCTACGCATGCCATGGGGGGTTTTTCGTACTTCATTACTTTCACAGATGATCGATCTAGATTCGGATATGTGTATTTGATGAAACACAAATCTGAAGCCTTTGAAAGGTTCAAAGAATATAAGTGTGAAGTAGAGAAACAAACCAAACATAGTATTAAAATCCTTCGATCAGATCGAGGTGGTGAATACTTGAATGGAGAGTTTCTAGATTATCTCAAAGAAAATGGTATAGTCTCTCAATGGACTCCTCCATATACTCCACAGTTAAATGGAGTATCAGAAAGGAGAAATCGAACTTTGTTAGACATGATTCGATCCATAATGAGCTATGCAAATCTTCCAGTATTCCTATGGGGTTATGCATTGGAAACCTCAGCATATTTACTGAATAAGGTGCCTTCCAAATCTGTTCCTCAAACTCCGTATGAGATATGGAAAGAAAGGAAACCGAGTCTTAAACACGTTAAGATATGGGGATGTCCAGCTTATGTCAAGAAAGTTGACCCTGATAAACTGGAATCTCGATCTGTAAAATGTAGATTTGTGGGATATCCTAAAGAGACTTTAGGGTATTACTTTTACACCGATCATAGGGTGTTTGTCTCCAGACATGCTACCTTCTTGGAAAAACAGTTTATCCTTGAAGGAAACAGTGGGAGCAAAATAGAACTTAATGAAGTTCAAGAAACACAAACTACTACAGTTCAAGAGGAAACACCTGTTCAGACTGAACAACCTTCTGTGGAACAGCCCATTCGTAGGTCAGAGAGAGTGTCTCGCCAACCTGAGAGGTATTATGGCCTTGTCATTGAGAATGACAATGAGTTAACAATCGTTAATGATGACGACCCAATGACCTATAATGAGGCTATAAGTAGTATTGACTCAGAGAAATGGCTAAGTGCCATGAAATCCGAAATGGATTCTATGTATACCAACCAAGTATGGACTTTGGTTGAAGCACCCAAGGATGTGAAACCTGTAGGGTGCAAATGGATATACAAAAGAAAGATTGGAGCGGAAGGCCAGGTGGAGACCTATAAGGCCAGGCTCGTGGCAAAAGGATTCAAACAAAGGCAAGGGATTGACTTTGATGAAACTTTTTCGCCTGTAGCCCTGCTTAAATCAATTCGGATTTTGCTTGCGATTGCAGCTTACTATGACTATGAGATCTGGCAAATGGACGTGAAAACGGCCTTCCTCAATGGGAAACTTGAAGAGGAAGTGTATATGACACAGCCAGAGGGTTTTATTTCCAAAGGGAATGAACACCTAGTGTGCAAGCTGCTACGAACCATATATGGATTGAGGCAAGCTTCTCGTAGATGGAACATCCGTTTTGATGAGACAATCAAAGAGTTTGGTTTTATCAAAAACATAGATGAACCATGTATCTACAAGAAGGTTAGTGGGAGCGCGGTAACATTTCTTGTGTTGTATGTGGATGACATACTTCTTATAGGAAATGATATACCGATGCTTCAATCAGTCAAAGTGTGGCTATCAAAGAACTTCACTATGAAGGACTTGGGAGAAGCATCCTACATTCTCGGTATAAAGATCTATAGAGATAGATCTAGAAGAATGATAGGTCTTACCCAGGGTACATACATCGAGAAAGTGCTTAAAAGATTTAGCATGGAAAACTCCAAGAGAGGTTTCATGCCGATGAGCCATGGAGTGTCCCTTTCCGAAAAAATGTCTCCTAAGACAGCTGAGGAAAGAGAGCGTATGAGTAAGATTCCTTATGCTTCAGCAATAGGATCTATCATGTACGCGATGATATGTACTAGGCCTGATGTTGCTCATTCAATCAGTGTGACGAGCAGATATCAGTCCGATCCAGGTGAAGATCACTGGAAAGCAGTAAAGAACATCCTTAAGTACTTGCGAAGGACTAAGGATATTTTTCTTGTTTTTGGTGGTGGTTCTGAATTGATAATAGAAGGTTATACCGACTCTAGTTTTCAATCAGAATGTGATGATAGCAAATCTATGTCAGGGTACGTGTTTACTCTGAATGGTGGTGCGATTAGTTGGAAGAGTTCCAAACAGTCTACAACGGCTGACTCCACAGCGGAAGCAGAGTATATAGCTGCAAGTGAGGCTGCAAAAGAAGCCGTTTGGATGAGGAAATTTGTTTCTGAGTTGGGAGTTGTTCCTAGTGTTGAGGAGCCTATTGTATTGTATTGTGATAACAATGCAGCAATAGCACAAGCCAAGGAACCTAGGTCTCATAAAAATTCCAAACATGTTTTGCGGCGCTTTCATTTGATTAGGGAGATCATAGAAAGGGGAGATGTCAAAATAGAGAGAGTTGACACACATAACAACATAGCAGACCCACTTACAAAGCCGTTGTCTCAGATTCTTTTTGATCGTCATAAAAGGAAGATTGGTATTACTTACCAGGGTAATTGGCTTTAGTCCAAGTGGGAGATTGAAAGTGTTTGTCCTAAATCCAATCATGTATGATGAGTTAGGAAGAACTTTCTTGTATTCTTATTTGATTTCATTAATATTAATAAAAGACTTATTTGTTTTATTACGGGCTTTATCTGTTTAAAGTGTCTTAAATAAGATGTTCCATAGTTTAGAGTGAAGCTTCTAGAATTATAATGAGATTATAATAGTGAGATCTAGAAGATGATGACTCTTGACTTAAACAGTTCCTGATCATAGGATAACTAATTGGAAGTTAGTGAATCCGCAAAGATTGGTACATACTATGCTTGCTCCTTTAAGGAGGATGTCTGTTCTCATAGGCATTTGTGTGGTGACACTATAGCTAGTATGTAGGTGCTTATTAAGGAATAAGTTCACTGAACGTGACTCGATAAATTGAACAACTAATGGAGTTTACTCATGTGTCAATAGTTGTTCACTAAGTGATAGTTGCGCAAGTATCCTTAGACTTGAGATCGTTAAAGTTATCTTGTATATAATGAACTATGTTTTGGTTTAGTCCTTAGTCTCAAGGACATCCATTAGGTCTATTCCGGGCATAGGGATTTGTGTATGAAGATAGTTAACGTCAATAGAGGATCCACCCCTTCCAGTATGGGAAGAGAATATCCTATGTTATTCTTAGTATGCGAGTTCTGGAATCTCTGGCCAGAGTGAATGAAATTAGAAAGGAGTTTCTAATTTGCATTAATATGAACTTTGCACTATGAATAAGAAAACATATGATTAAATTTAATAGGCTTGACACGAGTTCCATGCCTTGTATTTAATCGGGATATTGTAGGGTGGAAGGAATTGATTGTGCGGTAACTAGTCACTGACAGGTTCTTGGCAGTGAATTCATATTATCCGGATAGTCGCGATATGTTGAGAAGCATCACTCACGATGTAGAATAAATATAATTAATCAGTTAATTATATTTAATGAATTATTAGAATTCATATAAATAATAAATAAAAAGTTTATTATTATTTATTTCTACTACCGGCTTAATATTGAACCTACATGGTCACACCATAAAAGAATATTTTCTTTGATGAAAAGATTTAAATTATGAGAGAGAGAATTATTTTCTAAATAGTTTAGAAAAGGAAATAATGATTAAAATAGTTTTAATTATTATTAAAGCATTTTATTAAAATATGGGGTTTAATATAATAATATATATTGATATATTATTTATGGAAAAACCCTAGGATGGTCCTATAAATAGAATGAGATGCATCATTCTAAACACACTTCTAGGTTTTGGAGAAAACACAAGCCTCCATCTCTCTCTCTCTTTTCTCTCTAAAAGGTTTTAGAAATTTTTGAAGATCTTCATCAAAGGAAGAATTCTTGGTGGATACAGGTAGAGTACTTCACACTCTGAGAAGTAGCTGCTAGGATCTCTTGTTCACACACTTGGATCGCTTTAAAGGTATGGTTTCGATTCCATCTCGATTTATATGATAATATGCGATCATATATATGAGTTTACGGTAAAAAAAAAAAAAATTGTAATATCACGCTTCCGTACCTCCGTAAATTCATTCACACCATTTGGCACATAAGGCAACATCAGAGAGCATTGCCTATGTGCACTTATGGCGTAGTGACGTGTGCTCAATGAGGTATTTTTCATTCCAACTTTGTGTAATAATATCATTAGCCTCGGACAATTATCAGAAATTGGAAACAAAGTAGTAATGAATAGAGAATATTTGTGGGTTCATGATCGTCAAGGCAAGTTGTTAATGAAAGTAAAGAAATCACTGAATCGTTTGTATAAGATAATTATTGAAAGTAGTGTGGCTAAGTGTTTGTTGACAAAATCATGTGAAGAATCATGGCTGTGGCACTCTCGCCTTGGCCATGTTAATTTCCAGGCAATGGAGTTAATGCCAACAAAATAGATGGTATATGGCTTTCCAAAAATCTCTCGACCGCATGATGTGTGTATTGGTTGTCTTATGTCTAAACAAGTGAGAAAGCCTTTTCCCTCAAAGGCAAACTATACAGCAAAAAGGGTCCTGGAACTGGTTCATGGTGACATTTGTGGGCCAATTACTCCGGCTACACCAGGGGGAAACAAATACTTTATGTTATTGGTGGATGACTATAGTCGTGTAATGTGGGCTTATTTACTGAAAAGCAAGGATGATGCATTTAGTGCCTTTAAAAGATTTCTAGCACAGGTGGAGGATGGACTAGAGAAGAAAGTAAAAGTGTTCAGAATCGATCGAGAAGGGGAGTTCAACTCGAAAGAATTCAGCACATACTGTGAAGAGAATGGGATAACTAGACACCTCACAGCTCCATACACTCCGCAGCAAAACGGAGTAGTGGAGAGGAGAAACAGGATAGTGATGGAAATGGTCAGGAGTTTCTTGAAACAAATGCAAATGCCAGCAAAATTCTGGGGGGAAGCTGTCCGTCATGCAGTGTATATATTGAACAAGTTTCCCACTAGAGCACTGTCGGGGAAAACTCCTTATGAGGCCTGGAAGAGTGAGAAGCCTCACATAGGGCACATAAGAGTCTTGGGGTGCACGGCTTACATGAAGGTACCAAATGTTCTAACTAAAAAACTTGATGATCGTAGCAGAAGTGTAGTACATTTGGGAAAGGAACCTGGTACGAAAGCGTACAGGTTGTATGATCCTGAAAGCAACAGAGTCTTGGTTAGCCGTGACGTTATATATGTTTGAAGAGGCCGAGGCTTGGCCCTGGGAGAAACAAAATATAGAGGAAGGAAAACAAATGGACACGCTGGTTGTAATGGAAGGGTACAAAACAAATGAGTCCACTGAAGATGATGAGATTGGCAGTCCAACATCACCTGTACAGTCTGGTACTCAAACCTATGAAGATGAAACTACAGATGGTAGCAGCGAGCCAAAGAAGTACAAAAACATTGCTGAAATTTATGATAATACTGAACCAGTGGAGTTGCAAGAGGAGTTGTATCTTATGGGAGTCGATGAACCAGTTAACTATACACAAGCAGTGAAGGAGAAAAACTGGAGACAAGCTATGAAAGTAGAGATGGACTCCATTGAAAGGAATGGAACCTGGACGTTAACAGATCTACCAGAAGGGCACAAGGTGATAGGTTTGAAATGGATTTTCAAATTGAAGAGAGATGCAAGCGGCAAGATCATCAAGCACAAAGCTCGACTTGTGGCCAAAGGATATGCAGAAGAACAAGGGATAGATTTTGACGAGATTTATGCTCCTGTAACAAGACTTGAAACGGTAAGAATGCTTTTGGCTTTACCTGCAAAGAACAGTTGGGAGGTTCATCATATGGATGTGAAAACTGCGTTTTTAAATGGAGAGATACACGATGAAGTTTACGTTAGCCAACCTGAAGGATTCGAGAAAAAGGGAGAAGAAAAGAAAGTATTCAAATTGTTGAAAGCTTTGTATGGCCTTCGTCAAGCTCCACGTGCATGGTATGCAAAACTAAATAAATGCCTGGGACAACTTGGTTTTTCAAGGTGCCCGTACGAGCACGCAGTTTACACAAGGAAGGTGAAAAATGAAACATTAATAGTAGGAGTGTATGTCGATGATTTATTGATTACAGGTACTAGTGTGGCTGTTATTGAAGATTTCAAAACAGAAATGAATACACAATTTGATATGAGCAATCTCGGAAAATTGACGTATTATCTGGGGATAGAGGTTGAGCAAGGAGATGGCTACATAAATTAAAGCAATCAGCATATGCTCGTAAAGTTCTTGAGAAGGTAGGGTTGTTGGAATGTAATCCAACGAAGTATCCATTAGACCCAAAGGAAACCATCACTAAAGACGAAGGAGGAAAACTGGTGGATATTACTCAGTTCAAAAGCTTGGTGGGTGGCCTTAGATATCTGGTGCACACAAGACCAGATATAGCCTATGTTGTGGGGATTGTTAGCCGCTTCATGGAATACCCAACTGTCATACATCTCAACGCTGTTAAACGCATATTAAGGAACGTGAAAGGGACCCTGGATTTTGGCTTGGTGTACTCAAGGGAAAGTGGCAACAATGTTCTGACTGGGTACTCCGATAGTGACTTAGCTGGGCACATTGAGGATAAGAAAAGTACTGGTGGAATGGCCTTTTATTTGAATGAAAGTTTGATCACCTGGGTGTCTCAGAAACAAAGATGCGTAGCTCCGTCTTCATGTGAGGCGGAATTTATGGCCGCCACGGCTGCTGCATGCCAAGGGATATGGCTCAGAAACTTGCTGTTACAGGTAACAGATGAAAGTATTGGTCCAATCACTCTTTACATCGATAATAAGTCAGCCATTGACTTAGCAAAAAATCCAATGTTTCATGGTCGTAGCAAGCATATCGACATACGATATCATTTCATTCGTGAGTGTGTTGAAAGAGGTGAGATAGTGGTGAAGCACGTAGCAACAGAAAACCAAAGAGCTGATGTTCTCACCAAGGCGCTTGCAATGTGAAGTTTGAAAGGATGAGGAAGCTGCTGGGAGTCAAGGCGGTAACCAGACAAGCTTAGATTACAGGGGAGATTGTTAGCACTAATCGAAGTCTTGTCATATAATATGTCTGTATATTTTCGTTTACAGGTTTTAGGAGTTAACAGCTACATTGACTTGGTCATTTAGTTATGGAGTCATTGTAGGGAAGTCGTGAAATAAGGATAGGAAGTGCAGTTAGTTTAGGAGAGGTGGTGTTAGTAGTTCCTAGTTTCTAGCCGTTTGTTTTGTTTTTGAATATATATTTGTAATCGTTGCTGAAAAATAAAGACACAGACTTTGGCAAACTCTCTTTGTTTTTCTCAGTTTCATATAAACAGTATATACATATACTTGCAGGCAATCCAATTTAACAAGATAGTAGACGAATGAATACAGTGTAAATACAAGCGGACACACATTTGTTTTTTTACGTACATTAACTTTACACAGAAAATATATATTTCTATCGAGATTTTTGCTATATATTCTTCTTGTTGTTTTTGCTAATCTAGTTATATTATATTAAAAGAGATGAATAAACTTCCTCTCATTCTTGAAGGAGATAGTCGTAATACAACCATATTAGGGACATACCCCTAGGAACAGACATAAGTCTCACAGTACGAAACTTGTTAGTTAAAAAACGATTAGTTAGATTCATGGTAGGAAACCTTCCTAGGGTCAGGGTCCACCCTCATCTTCATCACCAGCAGTGGGCCATGGTTGGCCAGCTGCACATTTTTCTTATTTGAGCTGTTATCATGCAAGAGTTGTTTCGTGACCATTATCACCAGACAAGTATTGTTTTATGGTTTTTCATCACAAATTATTAAAAATAAATTAAAATACTACATTAAATTAAATATTTAAATTTTACGAAATAATTAATATATAATTTATTAATTTAGTATATAAATATTTGCATATTAGCACTACAACAAAAGCGGCTAAAACCAACCGGCACGGAGCCGTTGGTTTTAGCACGGTTCCAACCGTTTTTTATTGTAATTACATTAAATTCAACCGCCCGCACGCGGTAGCATTTAAGGCCGTCGAAAATGACTACCCGGTTGGAAATAAATTTATATTCAACCATAAGTGGTTGATTTTAATTAAATTAAATTCAACCACAGTTGAAAATAAAATTGACCAATTTCAAAATTTTCACTTTGAATTTTGGCAAAAAATTCAATTTCCCGCCAAACAAAATTGTTTCGCGCCACATAATTAAAATCAACCGGCTTTAGTTGAATTAATGATTGTTAAAATCAACTGCATTCGGTTGATAAGTTTTCGCAAGCCTGCATTTTCACTAATAATTTCCAACTAAATTTGGTTGTTTTTACTTGGCCATATTGTAAAACAATTTCAACCGTTTATGGTTAATCAACTTTACCAATTGAGAATCCTATTAACCACCATTCACTTACTGTACAGAGGTTGGGAAATTTTGCAACAAACATATACGACATAAATGAGAATAAATTTTAAAAACCTAACATTTCATTCATAACAAATCCAAAGTTTTAGAACAAAAGTAACCACTTAAAAGGTTCTTAAAAAGTACTAACATAAGGTTCTCTAACAAAAGTAACCAAACATTCTCCAACGAAACAAACTAAAAGAAGTTTCTAAAATAAAAGAAAACATGAACTACTGGTCCACAGGGAAGAGATCTTCACATGTGTCCATCGAATCTTCACAGGGGTCCATCGGAGCCTTCTCCTCCCTAGTATTCTGCAACAGACATAAATAATTATTAGTGATTTTTTTCATTCTTTCTGTGAAAATAACTATAAATTGAATGAATAAAGAGTTTATGTTTATGAGTCGCATAATTGCTTTCCTTCTATACATAGCCAAACAATTTTCAATTATATAACCATCTAAATAACATCAATAATTCTAATTTGACTATAAACACATTTTTAGCCATTTCTCAATACATAATTAGATAACTATTCCCAAATAAAAAGACAAGGCCTCAAAAAAATATGGCACTGGAAGGGCAGAGGTAGATAGGCACATAACATGAAAAATAACTATAGAGCATATATTTGGCAGTTGCCTATATACAAATGTACTATTTTAGTTAACGGAAAAATGCACTACTTTAGTAAGACAAAAAAAGTACTATAATTATATCATTACCTCTACGATAACCTTTTTGAACCGCTCAAAGAGAGAGTTGATCATTTGTTCAGCTATTTGAATTTACTCTTCCCATAAAATTTTGGATGCAGGGTCATCTTTATTCGGATAAGCACGGGTAGCCATTTTATGAACCTCCTCATCAAGTCTGACTCGTGGCACCTCAATATCTTCTATTCCCTCAACCATATTAGTCATCTCTATCATGACCTTTCCAATAATAGAATATGCTCGTTTTGAATGCGTTCTGGAATGCATGCTAGAGTAGATTGAGAAACAGTCCATTCTGAAGCTTCTTCTATTCCAAGAAGTTCTGGAAGTGTGTCGTTCGGGTACAAAAGTGCCTTCCCTTTCTTTGATGGACGAACCTGTAAAATGAGTTTGACTTCTCTTTTCTTTTGGCTGCATGGAGATAATGGTGGATTTGGAGAATTTCCATCCTGATTATCAAGTTCCACAACCTCCTACACATATATACAAATTAAATCTATTTACGCAATGATCCCTTGATTTCTTGTTTTAGTTGTAGAAATATGCCACTTACTTTGAGTTTGTCCTCTATTTCTTTCACTTCTTCTGTCTTCTTCTTGTACGAAACATCAAACATGTCCAGGATACCAAAGGGCCTATTTAATTTCTCCTCTAGTTCCTACAAAAAAAGAATTAAAAAAGAATTAAAACTGTTTATGGTGAACAATTTTTATCATGAAAATAGTGAGAACAGTTACACTGCATTCTTAAAACATGGCACAACAATATAACATAAGAACTGTTGAATATTTGGTGAAGAATTGTTCACATTAAAAATTGTTTTAACCTTAATCACTACCTAAGTATATATATTAAGTGTAGCTTGTTCAAACCCTCTATTTGTTAATCAAAAGGTTCGAAACAAAACAATATTTTTATCTAAGATGCTTAGACTTGATCTTATTCAAAGCATGCTAATTAATGCTAATGCTAGTCTGTGATCTTCGAACACTGTGAATAAAACTGATCAGGCCACCACATTTTAGTTTTTGATCTGGGAACACACATATAAATGGAGAAAGATATGGAAATAATATATGATAGCTACTATAGTGAACTTCCTGAATCTAGCACTTGTGCCATTATATCCTGCTACTGCTTAATGCATAAACATAAACCTTCTTTTAATTTCTATGTCCTTATGATACATTGTAATAACAAACTCGTCACCAATAATTTTCCTAACAAAACCATGCTTTATTCAAATATAGATGCAATACATAAAAAGTACATTTTGAAATTAAAGAGGGTCATGGCTTCTAAGGATCATCAATAGTGTCAAAAAAATAATAACTCCTACAATATATAATAAATATTGTTTTTCCAAAAAAAAACTCATAAACTGTCACCACTCACCAGTAGTGAATACTGAATACACATCAGAAAAAGATAGATTTGTACCTCAAAAACATGATTGTTGTTCAGTTTATACAACTAAGCTATCTATATAGTAAAGATGTAAATAAATAAAACTTACAGCATATGCTTGGTCCAAGGGTTTCGCTCCACTACTGTGCTTTAATTTAGACTTCTTGCAGTTTTTCTTGCCAATCTCGGAGATCTTCACAAACACTTCACTCTTCCAATAATCAACTAAACCATTCCATGCAGATTCTGACAAAAAGTGTAGTGGAAAACTACCTCGGTCTGCACTCAACTCTCCCTTAGCCGGAGCCTCCGTAACCTTTTTATCAACCTCAGATTTCCAACAATTCATGTATTGTTTTATATTCTTCTTTAAATGCTTCCTCACTACATAATCACCCATCTCTATTTTATCTTTATATTCAGGTGGATATTCATAGAATTCTTGTAAAAAAAATATATTAAATTTTTTAAAAATAAAAATCAATAGATATCAACACCATGCTAATTGAAAAATGCTAAAAATTATAAGTACTATTACGCGAAACTCATTTATGCACTCGTTTATAAAAAACTCCCTCTCTTGTGCCCTTTGAAATGGTGTTTCATAAGTCCAGCGCGTTCTTTCTATTGCTCTCAACGTCTTCTTATAGTGAGGTTCCTTAATACTGTAAAAAAATTTAAATAAAAAGTTAGTATTCTACGGGAAAATAAACAAGAGAACATGTATTTCAAGTAAATATAAAGAATTTACTACTTTTTTTTATGAAGTGCACGGTTCCAAGCTTAGGTTGTCCGACTTTTGGCTTCTTTTTATAATCACCATCAGAAATGCTTCGCGGAGCTTTCCCGAAATGAAAGTTTCCAACATCACCCTCTAGCTCCAACATCGTCTTCCTGCTTCGGTAGTAAGTCACGACAAACAATAGGCAATAATTTTTGCATAAAAATATGACAATCATGAGATTTTATCCCACGAATAGTGTGTTTTTCAAAATTTACACACCTGGATATATTTGAGACATACCCATCAGGAAGTTTAAGTGTTGAAATCCACTCAAACATCTTATTAACTTGTTCTCTCAAAAGCACATATGGCGCTTTCGGCATCATGTTGTCAACATGAATCCATAATTCACGTCGTACACCTAGTTCTTCACAATCAAGCCTTGATTTTAAGTTGTCTTTGGACTTCTTCTTATCACCTAACATGATGTAGAATATGTTGTCAAATTTTTTTTTCCAGTGTGCATGACATCAATGTTGTGATGAAGACTAAGTGTCTCCCAATATGGGAGTTCAAAAAATGGAGAATAGTGAGTCCAATTATGTGTCACACCATAGTCCCTAGGTTTTCTTTTAGTTAGTTTTCCAGGGGAAGGAAATTGTATCATGTCACATGTTATCTTTGCCTTTAATCCTGAATGTCGAGATGTGACTGATCGTGTCTCTCCTTGTCCAAACTTTGTGCTATGTCTCAGTGGATCATCTGGTTCCAAAAAATACCGAGCAGTGCTAAAGAAAGAAGTTTTACCACCATTCTTGAGTTGAAAGCCTTTAACTTCTCCACTACATACGGGACATGACAATGGACCCTTAGTTGACCATCCACTTAACATCCCAAGTGCAGAAAAGTCACTAATTGTCCACATCAATGCCGCTCTCATCTGAAAATTCGTACGTGATGACCGATCGTATGTTTCCACCCCTGTATTCCACAACATATTTAGTTCATAAATTAGCGGCCTGAGATAAACATGAAGGTCTTTTGTAGGATCAGTAGGACTAGGAATGATAAGAGGCATGAACATGTAGGGAGATTTCATACACATAGATGGGGGAAGGTTATAAACTACAACTACTACAGGCCATATAGTGTAATCTCTTGCATGTGCATCCTGGAAAGGGTCAAATCCATCACTCGAAAGACCAAGTCTGACATTTCGTACCTCTTTTGCAAATCTCGGAAAGCTTGCATCAAACTGTTTCCATTCATCTCCATCAGCCGGGTGAGATAATTGGCCTTCAACTGCAAATCTATCATGATGCCATGTCATAAATTTTGCGGTGTGGTCAGACATGTACAAACGTTTCAATCTTGGCACAAGTGGGAAGTATCGCAATATCTTTTTAGGGATTAACTTTTTCTTCTTATCCGTTCGATCCTTGTATCGGCTTGAATGACATATATCACAACATGTCTTCTCACTATTTTCTTTATAAAACAACATGCAATCATTCTCACAAGCATCAATCTTTTCATACCCCATACTCAATCCACTTATCATCTTCTTTACATCATAATAAGTCTCTGGAAGATTGTGTTCATCAGGCAATACTGATCCAATAAGTTGAAGCAACTCATCAAACCCCTTGTTACTACAAACATGTTTGTTCTTGAAATACAACAACTTGTTTACGAAAGATAATGTCGTAAAGTTGATGTTATTTGGATAAATTGGTTCAGAAGCATTATCCAACATCTTATAGAACTCCTTTGCTGTTGCATTCGGTTGTTCCTCAATATGCTCAAAATCTGCATGTGCATCTATAAAATCTTCAAGCATTTCACGTGCATCGTACATATCATCATCTCGACTACCAAAATTATTAGAATTTGAACCTGCTTTGCCTCGTGGCCTATGTTTCTCACCATGAAAAATCCATGTTGTATATGACTCCATTATGCCATATCGATACAAATCATAGGTCACATAGTCAGGTAACTTATAATATGAATTTCCACACTCCGTACAAGGACACCTTATCCTCCCCTTTGAATCAATATCCCAAGCCAAAACAACATTAATAAAATTCTGCACACCAAGTTTGTATTCTTCCGTTATATTATTCCTCTCATCAAACCTACGATTCATCCAACTTCGATCGGATGCCATCTACAAACCAAACATGATTTATTTAATTATTTTAAACTAAGATCGCCAAAATAATTAAGTGTAATTAAAATAATTCAATATATAAGGATATAAGCTTATAACTAACAATTTCACTATATTTCTTAATATATTCACTAACAACGGATAAATATATTAATTTAGTATAAACATTCATAAAGATAAAGATCCATTAAGTAAATAAAAAAGAAGTATACAGATTCAGAGAGAGATGAGTAACCATCATAACGTTCAGGTTGTTCATCAAGTTTAGCGATGTAGACGAAAGTCTCACGGTCAATGGACAAAGCCATGGTTGTTACTGCTACTTGCTGTGAGATTAAACCAAGTGAAGCCTAAACCAAAGTAGCTCAACTTGCACCCTAATTCACCCTGAAACAAAGATATAAACCATATTAAAGAGAGAAATTTTGCTAATCTGAACAAGAAACCAAAAGAAGAAGAAACCCCTAATTTAAATAGAAGATATCGATTTGATTAAAGTCGAATGAAGTCCTAATCAATTAAAGAAGTGAAGCTCTAATCGATTTGTCAATTTGATTGAGAGACTGTAACCCAGTTGAATTGAAATTGGTTGCTATGAGTATTTTAGGAGATAGAGTGATTGGTTGAGAGAGAGAGAAAGAGCTGTGTGTTTTGTTAAAAAGAAGAGTGAAAATAGCGGTGGTATTTTTGCCGCTTATATTTTTGGTAAGAAGAGTGAAGAATGAAGAGTGTTAAGAGACGAAATAGAAATTACAATTTAATCTATTTTAATATGTAAGTTTCAATTTATTTTATATAATTGTAAATATTTTTAAAAGTTATGTTATTGAAAATGACATATAATCTATTTTAATATGTAAGTTTCAATTTTTTAAAATAAAAAATGGATGGATTTTAATGTTTGGTCAAAAGTTGGTCAATTTGATGTTAAAAGTCAAATAGTATAACTAATTAGGAACGGATAGATTATTATATATTCATAAAATTATACATAAGTAAAAGAATAATATTATAGTATTCATTTGATTTATATAATAAGTTACAATTTTCAACAAATTAATAGTTTAAGTAATGGTTAAATTGAGATATTTTTATATTTGGTACAACTTTATTAATTATATTATATATAAAATATTTAATATAAGTATATAAATTTAGGATATAATCAAAATATAATATTAGAAAAAAGGTTAACCAAACCAACTACAAAAAAATCTCAAGTTTAGTTATAAAAATATAGTATAAATATACATAATATAAATATATCATTTTATGATTTCTTTTAGTATAATAATAATATAAATTATATATTCATTTTAATTATATATAATAAACATGAACTATTTATACACATATGAATATAATAATAATAATTTATTTAATTATGTGATTTTCATTTTATTTTTTTATTATATTATTTAATCATAATTTTATCTATTTTACTTTTATGAATTTGGTTATTTAAAGTACTGACTTAGAAAAATATATTTATACTATGTATATGTAAAAATATATATTTCGCTCGTAATTACTAATTAGTAGATACTTTCGAATAAGAGTTATTAGTATACTTTCTTATTTAAAAGTTAGGGACGTAGGTATTATGGTTTTTTATAAAATTATAATTAGCTCCATATTAAATTAAAAATATTATGTGAAAGGTCTTATTGTGTTGTATGAATTAAATGAAGACAATAATTTTCCACATAAAACCATTGTAAAATAAGTATTGTATGAAATAGCATGACACAAGCTTTGAGAAAAAGAAGTTCATAAATACAACGGTTTTGTATGTAAAAACCATTGTATATTCTTAAATGCTTAAAACGATACTTTTTTTTAAGAATTTTGGTTTTTTAAGGTAAAACTTAGAAAAATATATTTATATTATGTATATCTATAAATATATATATGTATTTTGCTAGTAATTAGTATATACTTTTATGGTTCGGATAAGAGTTATAAGTATGGTTTCTTGTTTAAAAGTTAGGGATGTAAGCATTAGAAATTTTTATAAAACTATAATTAGCTCTATATAAAATTTAAAAAAATCGATGATCCAACCGTACGGATATCTTTTGTTTTCAATTATGTATAAAAAACTAAAAATTTTAAAATTTATTTTGTGTTTTTTTAACTAAATTAATAAAATGTGTTTAAAAACATTTTTCGTCTTATGAAAATGTAATTTTTGTCATTTTTTGCAAAAGACAACAATTTTCACACAAATGATGTTGTATGAGTTAAAGGAAGACAACAGTTTTCTACATAAAACCGTTGTAAAAGAAATATTTTATGAAATAATATGACACAACACTTTGAGAAAAAATAATTGTATGAAGTTCATAAAGACAACGGTTTTGTATGCAAAAACCGTTGTTATTTTTTTATGTTTTTAAATGTTTAAAACGATTAATTTTTTTATAAATTTTGCTTTTTTTAAGCTACAACTTAGAAAAATATATATAATAATGTATACGTACAAATATATATATTTTCTAGTAATTAGTAGATACTTTTTATGATTCGAATAAGAGTTATTCGTATGTTTTCTTGTTTAAAAGTTAGGATAATTGTGAATTTTTATAAAACTACAATTAGCTCCATATTAAATTAAAAATATTTTTTTCGATGATCCAAACCGTGCGGATGTTAAGATCTTTTGGTTTCAGTTATGTATAAAAAAACTAATTTTTTTAAAAATTGTTTTGTGTGTTTTTTTAACTAAACTAATAAAATGTGTTTAAAAACATTTTTTTATCTTATTATGAAAAATAATTTTGTCACCAAACAGAACGATTTTCATAGAAATTGTGTTGTATGAGTTAAACGAAGACAACGGTTTTCTACATAAAATCGCTGTAAAATAAACGGTTGTGTAGAGTTCTTACTTTGCACAACACAACATTGAAAAAGTGCTATATGATGAGCTTTATTAGACAACACTATATTGTAGATAATTCCTCACGATAAACACTTGTTTAATATCAACCACGGTTTCTCATAGAATTGTCTGTAGTCTATTCAAAGAACAACTTTATTAAATCGTTGTATGAAGCTATTGTTTTGCCGACATAAAAATATTCGATATAACTTTTTGCTGTAATATACTCCTATTAAACATGCAATCTCTAAAAAAATATGTTAAACTAGTGTATATAATATTTGTGCATTAAAGTCTGAGATATTATTTTGACAGGATAATAATATATTTTTTTATGCAGAGCAACCTACTTGACATCTATTCAAACCCTTGGCTTCCACGAGGTTGAAAGGAATTGTGTAACCTCCTGTTGACTTTCACTAGTACTATTATGAGCAACATGAAGCTGTAGATAATCAAATATCAGAGACCTACTTTCTTCGGTTATATATTTTTTCGTGTAGAGTCGGAAATATTTCAAACACCGTAGAAATGGTTGAAGAAGCTGGCCAAGGAATTAATGAACAACTTCTTATACCACATTATGAAAATGATGACATTGATCTATGTGTGAAGAAAAGGTGGTAACAACAGATATGATAGCAAAATAGCTGAGATAAAAACACAAGTTTGTTTAGCAGGACCTCTTGGTTTGGTTAGTCTTTTGTAGTACAGTTTGCAGACAATATCAGTTATGTTCGTCGGACATCTAGGACAAGTTTATCTCACAGCTGCATCTATGGCTACTTCATTTGCTGGAGTTACTGGTTTTAGCTTGATGGTAACCTTTTTTCGACTTGCCATTAAAAAGTTACTTATTACATTATGTGGTTTCATGATTAGTATGCAAAATGTTAATTTATATTATTTATATATAATGCTTGACTTATAAGTGCAAACTCAATGCTAGATTGTCATAACAAATTAGTATTCCTTATAAGTAGTAAATTTTACTTCTGATAGTTGGGAATGGGAATGTACATCAAGTTTTCACCAATATGTGAGAAAATATGGACAGGATGCTCTCTGGAGGGTGTTAAAAAACTTTCAGGCTTTGTTTCATTAGGCATTCCCTCGTCTCTTATGCTCTATTGAGTTTGCATCCCCTTAAACTCTCGATATCATTTATAAATATTTGAGCTATATCCGTAATCATTGATGATTTTATATTTGGCATAATGAAGTTTAGAGTTTTGGTCATATGAGTTTCTAGTTCTCATGTCTGGGATTCTTCCTAATCTAAAGCTAGAGACATCGATGATGTCAATCTGGTATGTATTTTTCATGGGTTCAGTATGTCTTCACATGCACATTACGTTGAAATTTTTCTTAGCTAGTGCCATGTTGATTATATAGAAATGTATTACTAGGACAGTCTTACCATTCTTCTCTCTAAAACAAACCCCTTTTCGAATTGCACTTTATATTATTTATTCATTTATTACTATGAATTTTCAGCCTGAACACATGTTCTTCAGAATCCCATATGGTTTTGGCAGTGCAGTAAGGTACGCAAGTGACTAAACAATGTATAAATTTTGTTTTATACTAGTAGCATGTTTTTCAGAAAATGTACTGATTAATTTTGTTTCTCTCCGTGGTCGAAAAGCACGAGAGTTTCAAATGAACTGAGTGCAGGGAATCCCTAGGCAGCAAAGCTTGCAGTAAAGGTGGTTCTGTACATGGCCAATTGCAGAGGGCATATTGGTTGCCACTCCTTTAGTCGCTGTTCGAGGTGTATGGTGCTATATCTACTGTTGATGGAGAAATATGGTAATCAACAAATATTGAGGTTCTTTGCCGAAAAAATATCTAACGAGGTTGAGTTATCACGGGAGTGTGGTGGTTTGTATGAAATTGGTGGCTGAGATTGCTATGTTTCAAAAGAATTAGAGTTTTGTTCTCTGAAGGGTGTGAGCTCTAATAATTCCAACCCCAACAATGTGCCTACATACCCGCCTGAGTACTTGAAAAGAATCTTCCAAGGTAAGATTAGCAGCACATCATAACTCCCCTACGAGGGCAACCCGAGGAATATGGAGCTATGGTCTTCAATTTGCATAGAGACATAGACATTAACAAATCAAAGGCAAATGACTGCAGAGGAGCAGACTAATTTTGCGGATGAGGGAGGGCGCGCCCTCACATGTGGTAGGCAAGGCACGCCTTAGGGGATAAAAATGGCATACAACATCTACACAAATGAAGTTGAAGTTGTTAGTTATATAGCTTCAGTGCTTCACGTGCTTGCCATATCCAATTTCATGGATGGATTACAAGGTGTACTAAATTCTTAGTTATTAGAGCTATTTCTAAGTCTTTAAACTAAATTCTTGCTCAAACCATGGCACAATAATGTATTTCAGTGAACTTTAATATCATATACAAACTCATATCCTTGTGTAGCCCCTTAGTGGATATCTTTGTCTCTTGGTAACAAGAGATCAACAGTTTGGAATTGAACGGAGGCATGGGTGTGCGAATATATATAAATTTGCAGAAAGACAGAGACTTATTATATTACTAGCTAGTTCAAGATTCTATATGTACGACTCAAATTTAAACGAAAAATTGTGGCTAGACACTCTTGCCCAGGGTCTAAATTCTTTTCAGCTTTTTATAATTTCATTGCTATATCTCATTTCATATAGATATTATATCACCTGTGGTTTGAGAATCAAATAGGTGCTACAAGAGGATGTGCAATGCAGAAGGCTGGTGTATATGTGAATCTAGGTGCTTATTGCATACTTGACCTTCCATTTGCAATTCTTTTAGCTTTTGTATTGAATCAAAATAGGGCCTGTGGACAGGAATCATTGGAGGAAGCAGTGTTCAAGCTGCAATACTCTGATTATCTTGCACATAGACTCGTGACAAGTATATATGTTTTTCCCTTAGGTTGTGTTCACTTGGTGAGAATGGAATGAGAAATGAATGTAATGAAAAATTATAAACAAATTTTATGCAAGAAGAAGAATGTATGAGTGAAATTGTGAATAGACATGAGGGAGTTTAAATTTGTAATGATGAGGATTGGAGGGAAAATGATGAAAAAATGGAATGAACATTTCTTTCCGAACATGTGGGTTAGAATTCTAGTTCAAATAGTTTGGAATGGAATAAAACAATGAATGAAAATTATAAACATTTTCCATAATCTCACCCAAATAAGAGTATAAATTTCATTTCATTATTTCCTCATTCCATTCTATCCAAATGAACACAGCCTTAGTGTTGGTATATAACTCAAATGGTATAACATTATTTGTGGTACTATGAGTACCATGACTAAACTTGCTCATTTATGTGTGATCATGCTTTTTTCAAGCAAGAAAGTCCTTATACCTGGTGTATGGTTCCAAAATCCCAGATGATATAGTGTTCTAAAAACTAGGATGATATATAAGAATGGAATGAGAAAGGAATGTAATGAAAAATTATAAACAAATTTTATGCAAAAGAAGAATGTATAAGTGAAATTGTGAATAAAGATGAGGGAGTTTAAATTTGTTATGATGAGGATTGTAGGGAAAATGATGAAGAAATGGAATGAGCATTCTTTTCAAAACATGTGGGTTAAAACTCAAATAGTTTGGAATAGAAGAAAAAAATAAATAAAAATTATAAACATTTTCTTTAATCTCACCCAAATAAGCCAAAAAAGAGTATAAATTTCATTGGAGCATCTCGGAGGACAAGCAATAAGTCTTTACCACTCGAGTTATCTCATTGTTCTCGATCTATTATTAATTAAGTTAAAATCAATCGGAACATAGCATATTCAATATGAATGCACAATCCATTATTAATAATTAAGTTAGATTCAAAGAGATGACAACACAGGATATTTGTGAAATATTTTGACAACAAATTTGGACCCCTAGAATTACTACTTTTATTAATATATATTTATATAATATATGTTCGATAAATGTAGTTTTGCTCTAATATCATAATACCCAACTTTATATTAATTAATTTTTAATATATTTATAATCATGTTCCCTTAAAAATTCACATTATTTAATTTTCATTTTTTTTAAAATATGAACGGAACCGTTCGGTCCGGTTTGATTCCAAAAATATTGACATTTCGTGTCTATTTGATCCATCCGGTTTGATTCCAAAAATATTGACATTTGGGGTCTATTTGATCCTTTATACTCAGCCCCATTAACCATGTCTAAATAATATTAAAAGTTTTAAAGATTTATTTAAAATGAAATAAGTTGAGTACAGAGTAAGTAACATTAATTTATTGTTGTTTAAGAAAACATTAACTCATAAAGTTTTTATATAAAATGAAAAAAAAATTAGGACATAGTTGTAAAAATTTAATATAAGTTAGTGCATTCTCATGCTTTTGTATAAAATATTTATGGTATCCAAAATCCGATTAACATGCATATCATTAAAAAAAAATCGCCCCAATTCATGTTTTTGATTTGATCACCATACAATTAAAAACTTTGAATTTATTGAGTTACACGTGAAAGACGAATTTATAAAAGTGACTGTTCTTTATAATTTTTCTCATAAAAAATATTATAACAAAATGTGTGTCAAAGAATTAAGAATTTGTTATTCAAGAATAGAGGAATTTCACTCTAACCCAATGAAAAGAATTGGTTTTAAAAGTAGGATAAACATTGCATGAAGTCCTCAACTATTAGTGCATGTATCCTTGTTTTTATCTTAATGAAGTTGCCTTGTCAAAAAAAACATTGCAATTTTTAAAAATTCAATTTAGAATATCCATACATTTATTGAATTAGATATTTAATAGTTCGTGTGTATCAAATTTGCAAGTGCCTTGTGTTCTATAATGTAAATTTTTTAGTAGAAAAAATTGACACATATAATTTTAATTATATATTTTTCTAAAATATCAATATATAAAACTTTTACTATTCATCTTTAGAATTCATCTTTACTATGCCTGAATTTTGAATATCATTTACATTAAAAGTTTTATAAATTTATTTCCATACAATATAATGATTTAGGTTTAATACTAGTATCATTTTTTATTTTTGATTTTTTTCAAAACAATTGATAACTATATACCATCGATATTCTATAAATACTCATTATTATATTTTTAAGCCTCACAATTATTCATTATCTTATATATATATATATATATATATATTAAAAGTTAAAAATAAAATTAAGATATGACAAATATGAAAAAACAAAATTTTCTTGTTTATTTTTCGGCTCTATCTTAAATCAAAATAAAATAAATAAAATATATCATACTTAAAAAATAAATCAAATATAGCATACAAAAAAATAAAATTAATTAAATACTACTTCAATTTATATTTATTATATTTGAGACAATAACAATGAGAATGATAATTAAAAGTTTATCAAACTAAATCCATGATAGAAACAATAAACCAACAATCCTCACTTATTAGAATTAATTAGAATGCACTAATGTAATAATATACATACATAAACTTTAATTTGTTAACACATATAATAAAGTTGTATTCACCATACATCGTGAAAACATTTATCATTATCTGAAAAATATTGATCGATTTTTATTACAATAACATTCTATTCGCTGTACTCGGGGACCATCTTCCCAGATTTGAGCAATATTAAGCCAGCAAATTTATGTCATATGTACTGAGGGGCGGCATGTTCATTTGCATTCTCTACATTTTGAAGACAAAATATGATTAAATATATCATTCTAATGCATAACAAAATAGATTAACAAGACATATCCACACACATATATATATATATTGTAATATGGAATAGTATTCATTTGAAACCTTTCCAATGCAGAAGTGACACTAGATTATTTTCATTTTAAGCGGTTGAATCATGATAGTAAAATTTATTTTCATTGCAAGAATCATGGCCATATAAAAATCGATGTCATTCTATTAATAAACTTGAATAATACTCTTATATTGAGTGATGAAAAAAAGACAATACTATATCATATGAATATAAAAGCAGTCACTATATGATTTTGTAAGAGACTGACATATGATTGTAAAGAGGTTGAGGTTGAGTGCATATATAATTGTAAGGGAGAGGTTTTATACATGTAACTGATATTATGTTATTATTTTATTTGTATTCAGATATCATATTAGAGATTGTTTTCAGTAACTTTCTAGAATATTCTAGAATAGTAATATTATGTATTATTATTTTAATATTAATCTTATTATATACAATAATTTTCTACACCGTTCTAGAATACTTTAGAATCACTATCATAAAAATATACGTCATTTTATTTAGTTATTATACATACGTCATATATTTATATTTTGCACTAAACATAAAATTTAGATATCTCATTGTTAACGATAATACAAGCACTAAAAAATTTACTATTAATTATAAATATGAACAAAAAGTAAAAATATTCTATAAGTTATAGAATAACATATATAATACTTTAACAATTAAAAACATGAAATATAATTATTATATTTCCATGTAATATAAACAATCAACTTTATCAAATAAAAATATTAGTTAATGAAAAGAACGATATTACAATTTACCAAATGGGATAAAAACTCTCTTTTTTGTCATTTTTTACAACATAGAAAAAGCTTTTAAATTTACTCAGTTAGAAACCTTATTTTCCAATATATGATGAACTGCAACGACACTTTTCCTATTGAATTTACGACCAGCTTTTGCTCGAAGAAAGCTGGTGCACTAGTCATGCCAACTTAATTTTGTTAAATTCTCTTTTTTTTTTTTCATGTCTTATTTTGGGACTGTTTGGCTGCAGCTTATTTCGGGAAATAAGCCCTTATTTCCGGAAAAAAGTAGGGATGCATGTACTTTTCTGAAAATAAATAACTTATTTTTTATTTTGAAAATAATATTTAGTTTTAAAATTCTAAAATAAATATTTATCTTTAAAAAAAAATGAAAATATGTAAAAATGAAAATAAAATAAATTACTTATTTTAAGTTTAAGGGATCCTAAATGACTTGGTTGGTGTTGTTTCAGGTATATGAAATTCTCTAATTACAGCCGCACCTTTTCAATCTGCGCACCTCAAGGTCGATCTCTTTCACAATTTTATTTATTTATTATTATTACTGTTTACATTTTGTCGATACCAAAATTAAGAGTAATTTGGTAAGAATTCTTGACAAGAATCCCAAGTATAAGGTGCAGACCTTGAGAAGTGACAACGATACTGAGTTCAAAAACAGTATCATGAATGATATCCGCAAAAACAATGGTATCACTCAATAATTCTCTACACTAAGGACACCTCAACAAAATGGTGTTATGGAAAGAAAGAACAGAACTCTTATTGAGGTTGCAAGAACAATTTTTATTGAAGCAAAACTTCCTACTTATTTCTAGGGTGAAGCAATCAATACAGTCTGTTATACTCAAAACATGACTGTAGTCAACAAGGTCTATGAAAAAACACCCTATGAATTGCTCACAGGAAGGAAATCTATTGTCAACTACTTTCATGTCTTTGGAAGCAACTGCTACTTCATGAAAGATTCAACTGAGATCAAGGGTAAATTTGATACTAAAGCACTTGAAGGAATCTTCATGGGGTATGGAATTGATAGGACTGCATACAGAGTCGACATCATTGATCACAAGATTGTGGAGGAGAGTGTAAATGTCATCTTTGATGAAACAAAATTTCCCGGGTTTGAAGGAAGTCAAGAAACAGAACCTTTAGCCTTTGAAAATCAAGGCTATCTAGAAGAGATTGAGGTAGATTCACCAAGAGTTGATCACACAATTTCTGGTCCAATAACTGTTCTTATCTAGTCCGGAGACAATGAAGGAACTGCATAAACAACTGATTTTTCTGGGAATGTTCACATGAATAGTGGACTTAAAGAAATTGATGATGTCAACAGTGCAAGAGCAAAAGATGATGTCAATCAACAAGGTGTTGAAGACTCTAGTGATTCTCTAAGAGAAACAAAATGGAACAGAGATCACACTAATGATTTAGTCATTGGTGATCTAGGAACTGGAGTCAAAACAAGAAGAAATGTTGCTAATGAATGCATGTACTCTTGTTTCCTTTCTCAAACTAAACCCAAAACTCTAGAAGAAGCTTTGGCTGATTCAGATTAGATTAATGCCATGCAAGAAGAGCTTAATCAATTCGAAAGAAGCTGTGTTTGGGAATTGATGACTAGACTAAAAAATAAATCCATAATATGCACCAAATGAGTTTATAGAAACAAGATGGATGATTGTGGTACTGTCACAAGAAACAAAGCAAGGCTGGTGAAAAAAGGCTACCGTCAACAGGAAGGAATTGACTATGAAGAAACATTTGCTCCAGTTACCAGACTTGAGGCAATACGAATATTTCTGGTTTTTGCTGCATTCAACAACTTCAAATTTTTTTAAATGGATGTCAAGAGTGCTTTCCTTAATGGAGAATTAGAAGAAGAAGTGTAGTTGAACAGCCTCGGGGCTTTGAAGATCCAAAAATGAAGAACTTTGTGTAGAAACTACTCAAGACATTGTATGGTTTAAAGTAAGCATCAATGGCTTGTTATGATACTCCTTCAAAGTTTCTTCTTGATAACAACTTTACAAGAGTGATTGTGGATAAAAATCTTTTCTACAAAAAGCATGGAAATGATATCATCTAGTTCAAGTATATGTTTATGACATTATCTTTGGATCAACAAATGAAGATTTATACAAGAAATTCTCTGAGTTGATGCGCAACAAATATGAGATGAGTATAATGGGTGAATTGGTATTCTTTCTTGGACTTCAATTCTATCAAAAACAACCTCTTTCAAGTAGTAAAATTAGCAGTTTAGAACGAAATTGGGAAATTTTGAGATAGCTACAATGACTTTGAGATATGAAACGGTTTAGCTTTGGTTGTACAATTTTATGGATAGGACCAAGTTTTGATACTCCTCTAATAGATTAGAAGAATCACCATTCTCAACCCTATACCTAGGTAGTCAAAATGAGCCCCTTGTCATTATTTTAAACTTTACGAGGCTTTCAAAACTGATATTTTAAAAATAAAGTGACAGATGGTTGCATCCTTCATGCGACGAGCATGAACAATCATTTTATGATGTTTTTTAGCCATTTCAAGTCTCACTGCTTGATTTCTTCTCCTTCGTTCTAGATATCTACGTACCAGGAAGGCTCTAATGATCTCAATGCGTTTGCATATGGCAATGATGATGATCGAATTAAAAGCACTAGTATGATCTTTCCTATTGGAGAGATTGAGAACTAGACAAACACCAAGACATGACGTTACAGACTCAAAACAATACAAATCCTTTACTAATAAGTACTGGTATTAATTACAAGTTTAGTGTGTCTTCTAATTTGCTAGACCTTGGTTTTTGGTTATGGCTTTGGATCAAGAGCCGCTGCCATTTCTAGGGGTATTTTGTACTAGGTTAATGTACTAATTTTGGGAATGTACATCTAATTTTCATCAATATGTGAGAAAACATGGACAAAATGCTCTCTGGAGGGTGTTAAAAAACTTTCGGGCTTTGTTTCATTAGGCATTCCCTCGTCTCTTAGTTGAGTTTGCATCTCGTTTAACTGTCGAAATCACTTATAAATATTTGAGCCATATCCATAATCATTGATATTTTTATATTTGGCATAATGAAGTTTAAAGTTTTGGTCATATGAGTTTCTAGTTCTCATGATGTCTCGACTTCTTCCGAACTTAAATCTAGAGCCATCATTGATGCCAATCTAGTATGTCTAAGAATGCACATTACATTAATAATTGAATCATAAAATAATTCTATATATGACTTAATATAACTTATAAGTAAAATAGTTTATAATAATATTCTATTATCAATAATTATTTCATTTTGAATTTTGGATTTAAAATTTTACGCTTTTGGATGTTTGAATTGACAATTAAGTAGGTAGCTTTTGGTCATAATTTCTGCAAATATGAATAAGTCATGGATTTCAGAAGATAAAGATTGTTTAGAATATGGAATTAGGGTTGAAAATTTCTTGATGTACGCGGAAGAAATGTTGTTAATCCTAAGAAAATTCCATGCCTATGTGCACGCTGCTTTAATTTCAATAAATTCTCGGTTAATATGGGTCATCTGTTTGGATTTAAAATTTTACGCTTTTGGATGTTTGAATTAACAATTAAGTAGGTAGCTTTTGGTCATAATTTCTGCAAATATGAATAAGTCATGGATTTCAGAAGATAAAGATTGTTTAGAATATGGAATTATGGTTGAAAATTTCTTGATGTACACCGAAGAAATGTTGTTAATCCTAAGAAAATTCCATGCCTATGTGCACGCTGCTTTAATTTCAATAGATTCTCGGTTAATATGGGTCATCTGTTGGTAGTATATGCCCTACTTCAAGCTGATTGATCCATGAGAAACGGTTAGAGTTTGTGAAGAAACATATAATAGGGGTGATTACGATAACGATTTCTATGAGTTCAAGAAGGTTTGTGGCTAGTGAACATTTAGTTTGTTTTGGTAATATTGCCGTAATAGGAGTTTTTAGAGGTTGCTTATATTAGAACTTGAAAATGTAGCTACCTTATTTGGTTTTGCATCAAGTGGATGTTTATTTTGATAAATAATGTATAAGATCAATACATTTCTTTGGTAATGAAGGTTGACCTTTAACTATCTTGGTTTGATAGTGGTACAATATCAGGTTTTTAGTAATGATAGTTGTACAAAGGTTATATGATATAAATAAGAAAAATAGACATCACATACAAATTTTTTTTATGTAAATAAGAATACATAACATCATTTATTTATTATAAATCGATGTCCATAAGCACAAATACGAATAAAAAATCTTTGTCTTAAAGAAACAAAAATATCATGAAAAAATTATAAAACTGATGTGGTATAAGAGATATACATCAGATTTGCACATCAAGACCGATGTCAATCTTTTAATCACATAAACTGATGTATTTAAGTACATAATACATTGCTAAATTTATAAAAATTGTTGTCTTTAAGTATATAAAACGTCGAAATTCATAACGAACTGATATTCAGTTTAGTTATAAAAAATGACGTCAAAACTAATTCTATAATAGTGCTTTTTTAAAGAAACGGATGTCGTTTCTATGTATATAACATTGATTTCTTGAAAAAAATAATATTAATTGAATAATTAGAGACTATGTTAGGAATGAGAACACAGACTTATCGCGGAGTGAATGTATAAGTCCCTTCTTAAATTTCTTTTACTTAACAAGATTTATATTTTACAGAATATATTTGAACAAGTGTTTTTGATTAAGTTAACAATTGTTTTGAAGAAAAATGTGAAATTAAAGACTTAAAACACAACTATTAACTTTCAATCTAATATTCTATTAGATTTGAATTTGTTACAAATTGGAGATTTACGGATGAATCTTAGCTTCTTGTTCTTGATGAGAGAAATAAGGTATTACAAATATTCAAAACCTAGAACAATGAGGCAATGTGCTCAACTAAAAAGATAACATATCTTTCATGCACATTTTCCACTGAACGAGTTGCTAAAACTAGAAATAGACAAAACAATCCTTACATATTAGTACATTCTATTTCTAGTTAAGATTTAGTACATGATAAACTATGATTCTGCCTTATCTTCTGCCATTCTATCTCGTTCTCTCTTTAAACTTCAATATAAGTAATTGACAAGTAGATGAAGCATCTGTCATGCTCAGTATTGGTCAAATCTGTGCATAAGGTGACAAGTCTATAATGGAAGTTTCCATGAATTTAGCTAAGTATTGATATCGTGAACTCTAGTTGAATATGAAACCTTCATACTTCTTGACATGTTCTATTCTAAAACATCCCGATAGACTTTATTGAAGATTTCACGGCAAGCTTGATTTCAGACTTCACGACAAACTTAATTTTTCTGATTTCACGACATGTCTGATTCTAGACTTCACGACATATTTGATTCTTGACTACACGACAAGCTTGTTTTTTTGACTTCAAGACATGCCTGATTCTTGACTTCACGACATGCTTGATTCTTGACTTCACGGCAAGCTTGTTTTTGGACTTTGCTATATGCTCCATTCTGCACTTCTCGACAACTTGCCTTGGACAAATTCTTCATTTCTGTAATTCTTGTTGTCTGTCACCTTATTACTTCTAATGCTTCAACAACTAATCAGATTGAACTTCTTCTAGGTTTTATTTGAAGATCATATTTACAATCTTGAATTACAATCCAAGAATTTATCTTAACAAATTACAATTAGAACTAAGTCCTTAAAATCCTATACAAAGTGCTTTTAGTCATGTTTTAGAACAAAAATACAAGTACTAAATAGTGTAGGTTTGTCTTAATCCAATACAGTAGTTTTACTAAAAATAACGATGTGAAAGTTTATATATTTGTTCCGTAAGTGTATCTTAGTGTAATAAGGCCATTAACATCACACTGGGTTTCTGGCCGATGGTAATTATTGTTGTGGACATCGTTAATCTTTAATCTTTATAACACCGATGTCTATGTCTATTTATACTTTATGTATCATATGTTTAATGTAATTTAAACTTTGTAATATTACAATATTAAAATGAAATTTATATTATATAGTTAGAAATTTTAAGTACAGACATCAGAAATATGTCAAATAACATTGTTTAAAAGCCTATGAGACATCGGTTAAAAAAAATTGATGTCTATTATTCTTTTA
The DNA here is from genome assembly GCA_028671895.1 of Oenanthe sinensis. Classification (NCBI taxonomy): domain Eukaryota; kingdom Viridiplantae; phylum Streptophyta; class Magnoliopsida; order Apiales; family Apiaceae; genus Oenanthe; species Oenanthe sinensis. The sequence goes on along the minus strand of CM053798.1, from coordinate 10,996,907 downwards.
CCTACACCTGCTATGATATGGGTCAAAATATTATGTTTATTCTAGTTTTTTAAGTTGTGTGGTTTTTAGTACTGTTGTTTTAGAAGTGAGAAAAAAACCGGTGATACAAATACATCAAAATCTTCTCCTCAATTTTCTAATTTTTTTACTTTTTTTCCATTTTAGAAAAAATTTCGAATAAAAAGTTGTAAAAACAATTTTTTACCTGTATTTTTTCTCTTATTAAACAATGAATCTGAATCTTATATATAATAAATGTTGTGTATATTTTTTTTTTGAATAAATAGATTAATAGACTTATAATAAATTAGTATGTGTTCTAAAAAATTTAGAAATGACTTATAATATATTATAGTATATGGGATAAGTAATTGACTATATAAGTGCAAGTATGTGACGCAGAACCGAAGCATAAGAAAAACAAAGTTAATCCTTAAATATATAAACAAACGACTCTTATACGAGAAATTCTCAAAAAATTTTAATCCACAAGGCAATTCTTAAATCGAAGAATTCTTTCTCAAGGATTTTTAATTCAGTCCATAATAATTCAATAATTCAATAATTCATCTTACAATATTTAAAGATAATATATATATTATCACTGACATGAAAATATAAAATAAAGCAGGGCAATATAAATTGAAAATTTTCGCATCTAACAACTAAATATATTACAATACAATTAAGTTCAATATAATTTGAATTTTCATCTTCTAAATTATAAATATAAAAATATTAGACAAAAATAGGGGTACTACTGTGCCCCAAATTCTTGACTAATTGTAATCCTATTTTACCATACACACATTCCGCTAATCATAACATTATTCATTACTCCCTTCTAAATTCTGCTAAGAAAATCGCGTTAGAAGAAAATACTTTTTTTTATATTTTTTCTAAAATATAATATATTATATACTTTATATACTCCGTATATCCATGCATGATCAGCCACCTAACCTTCAAATCTTCAATTAACTACGATATACACTCGCCATCTAACATAACAGCTGTCAACTGCCTCCCATTACCACTTTCTGACCCGCTATCTCAACACACAAAGCGATCCTGTCAGCAATTTATTGTACTCCAATTTCAGTCACTTCCTGTTACAACAATTGCATTTATATAAATGTACACATGTTCATTTAACAAATTGCAATATTAGGACTGTAACATGTTCATTTAACAAAATGCAATATTAGGACTGTAACAGAGCGGATAGGAATGCTCACATTCGAACCCTTCTCGCTTTGTCTTAAACAAGCCGAACTTAACTTTTTTCTGACGGGCTGAGCTGAGCTTTCTTATCACACAAAAAATGAGTCGGAGCTCGAGTTCGTTAACGAATCGAGCGGCACTCGAGCTCCTATTGAACAAAGTCGAGCCGAGCTCGAGCCCTTAAAGTGCTCCTCGCGAACAATTAAATTTTACATGAAAAAAGGTTCAAATCCACTTGATCCAACTGATTATCGATTTTTGACTCAACTCAATATTAAATTTTAATCTATTATCCCAAATGATTAACATATTAAACATTTAAATTATAATTTTAAGCTTAAAACGCTAGAAATATTATAAAAATATTCAGAATATATTCTATTTTTTTGAGATTTAACGAGCCAAGCTGGAGCCGAGTCGAACCAAAATACTAAAAGTTTGGCTCGAGCTCGTTTTCTTAACGAACACATTTTTGTATTTGAACTCGAGCTCGAGTTCTTAACTAGCCCAGCCGAACGAGCCCTTAACGAGGTGAGCTCGAACTTGTTCGTGAACAGTTCGTGAACCTGAAATGCATGCATGCTAACTTTTATAAGTAATAAATAAAAGACATGCCTCGACATTATAAAGGCTAATTAGCAATAAAGAAAGGACAGCTTTCACACATTATATCATAAATGCCTTTATTATTAAGGCCAGAAGGCCGGGAAGTAGGGTTTTGCATGTACATCCTGATAAGGGGTAATGCCGTACTTTACAGTGTCAACATCAAGGCTATATTAATATTAGAGGAATGAAAACACCGTAAATACAAGGGAACACACATTTGCTATATTTCACTCGAGATTTTTTATGCACATTCTCTGACTTGAGCTATTGTCATGCTCGAGTTGTTTTGTGACCACCATCTCCGGACAAGCACTGTTTTGCGGGTTTTGATTGAAATCAACACCCGAAACAAGGTTGATCCGGACATAACAGCTGTCAACTGCCTACCATTACCACTTTCTGACCCGCTATCTAAACACACAAAGCGATCCTGTCAGCAATTTATTGTATTCCAATTTCAATCACTTCCTGTTACAACAATTACATTTATATAAATGTACATGTTCATTTAACAAAACGCAATAGTGGGACTGTTCACGAACATGGACGACATGAATGCTCACACTCGAACACTTCTCGCTTTGTCTTAAATGAACCGAGTTTAACTTTTTTTTAGCCGAGCCGAGCTTTCTTATGTCACAAAAAATGTGTTCGAGCTCGAGCTCGTTAATAAATAGAGCCGCACTCGAGCTCCTATTGAACAGAGCCGAGCCGAGCTCGAGTCCTTAAAAAGCTCCTCGTGAACATTTAAATTTCACATGAAAAAAAAGGTTCAAATCCATTTGATCCAACTAATTGTAGAAGCTAGCACACATATATGTATGTGTACGTGCAGAATGATATTAACACTTATGTTTGAGACAAGCTCGTTTTTCATATATAAATATCAACTGCATATAAAACAAATGAAAACGTTCAGAATATATATCATGAACGTGAGTACAACCAGAACTAAAAATTAAACAACAAAGGTGGAGGAGATAAACCAGGATAACTTCCCACTCCACTTCTAACTATCTGCATGATCACCTATTAATACGCTAATCACCTACGACATAGTCTTGCTGATATTAACAAATTTAATACAACAACTTATTTAAATAAATAAAAGAAAATGAGTTTAGATTAAAATTTCAACAAGCTCCCCCTAATCTAAACTCGGTTGCAAATTCTTCACGCCCAGTAAATCACGCATTCCTTCAAACTTGATCCTAGACAAAGACTTGGTTAACACATCAGCTCGCTGTTCATGTGTATTCACATGCTTTATAATTTTGTCATCAGAGTCCTTTTTCAATTTAAAGACCCACTTTAATCCAATTGCTTTGTGACCAGGAGGTAGTTCAGTTAATTGCCATGTGTTGTTCTGTTTTATGGCATCTATTTCAGCCCTCATTGCAGCAGTCCACTCAGTTTCTTCCATAGCTTGTTTATATGTGGTGGGTTCTTCAATTGCAATCATCACGAGTGCATCATCAACAAACTAAACTTCTGGTGCATCATTGTATACATCACTGAGAAGTCTCATCCTCACATGCTCGCTAGTGTTTCCAGATAACGTCGACTCAGTTTCACTTTCCGTAGGCGACGATGATATTTCAGAATTTCTGAATTTTCTCCAATTTCTACTACTTCCAAGTCAACTTTTGTTGTTCCAACCATCATGAATGTACTTGGGTTATTCATGTTGCTTAGTGACTGTAGTTCCCATGGCCAACCTTTTGCATCTTCGAACACAATATCCTGCTCACGAGTAGTGATCCATCTTCTGGGTCATACAGTTGATAAACTTTTGTTCCTGGCTCTCTCCCTAGGTGAACTAAGCCATGCTGTGATCATCTAATTTCTTTGTATGTACACATGGCACCTTCATATGAGCAACACACCCAAACACTTTAATATTATATAGATTAGGCTTCTTACCATTCCAGGCTTCATAAGGTGTTCTTCCTTTAAGCACTCGTGTGGGAAGCATATTTAGGATATAGATAGAGTGTCTCACAGTTTCTCCCCAGAAATTTGAAGGCATCTTCATTCATTTAAGAAAGCTCCTTGTCATAGCCACGAAAGTTCTATTTCTTCGCTCCATAACTCCGTTCTGTTGTAGAGCATGAGGAGCTGTATAGTGCCTCTGAAACCCAGTTTCTTCACAGTAATTATTGAAGTTGTTTGAGCAAAATTCTCTTCCACGATCTGTTCAAAACACCTTTATTTTCAGCTCTAAATCATTCCCAACCAGCTTCCTGAATTTTTTAAATGCTTCAAATGCCTCATCCTTAGACCTTAACATGTAAACCCACATGAACCTGCTATAGTCATCAACTAGTAGAAAGAAATATTTAATTCCTGCAGGCGTTGGTGGTGTAAAAGGACCACAAATATCTCCATGCACTAGTTCAAGAGCAAATTTTGCACTAAAATTGGTTTGAGATGAGAATGGCTTCCTGGTTTGTTTAGACATCAAACAGCCTTCACAAATCTCCTTTGGTTGTATTAATTTAGGTAAACCATACGCCATCTCAACATTTGACATGAGAATCATAGCAGGAAAATTCACATGTCCAAGACAGGAGTGCTATAGCCATGATATCTCCTCTACTTTTGTCAACAAATAAACACATATGCTTTTTCAATTTTAAACTTATATAGCCTATTTGTTGTCCGTTTTACTTTCATTAACAACATTTCATGTTTATCATGTACCCATACATAGTCACCATTCAAAATAACTTTATTGCCTTCTTCAGATAACTGTCCCAAACTGATAATATTGTTGCAAAGAGAAGGGATGTAATATACCTTTTATAGAAGTCGAACTTCACCATTCTTGTAGTTGAAAGCTATAGATCCTTTGCCTTTGATAGTCACCGTAGATCCGTCTCCAAACCTCACTTGGCCAGTTACACCCTCATCCAGTTCATTAAATTTAGCCCTTTGACCTGTTATATAGTTACTCGCTCCATTGTCAAGATACCAGATGTTTATCTCTATTGTTTCATTACGGTTTGACTTCAGTCTATGGACCATATTCTCCTCATTCAACAGGATCATTCCTTCTTTTCCCTCTTCTCCACACTTAGACAATAGAAGTGCAGGCTCGTCACCATCAACATGTGTCAAGTTCACCTCTATTTTATGATCTTTCTCTCGTTTTGGTTTACGGCACTCTCCTGCATAGTGGCCGTACACACTGCAATTGTAGCATTTTACACAACTTTTGTCTCGTCCCCCACGACATTTTGAGTTTGACGACCAGTCTATTCCTCCTCTATTAGAACGCTTTAACCATTCCTCTCTAGTGAACAAGAGCTTCCCCTAATTGCCTTCTCTCTTCATCCATTCTTCCTCTATCTACAATAGTTGTTCTCCATTAGTCCCAGTTTGTCCCTTTAACCTTTCTTCATGGTCCTTGAGTGACCCAATAGCCTCTTCTACCGACATCATTTCTATGTTACCAAACTGTTCAATAGTTGAAACAATTTGTAAAAACTTTATTGGCATCGCACAAAGCAATTTTTTTATCATGTAACTTTCTTGTACTTCTTCTCCCAGGGCGCGTATGTTTGTCACCAGTCCGTTTAATTTCAAGCAGAAGTCATCCAACTGCTCTGCATCTTTCATGCACAGAGATTCAAACTCACTTTTCAATGTTTGAACTCTGGCCTTTTTTACACGCTCTGCTCCTTGACACATAGTATTGATGGCCTCCCAGGCTTCTTTTGCCATTTCCTTATCACCTATTGAAACCAGTACTTGTTCAGATATCTCCTCGTATATTGTGGCCAGGGCGATATGGTCATGTCTTTCATCAACACTTGCTCATTTCTCTTTGGCTTCTACAGCATTCCACACATCCTGTGCCTTCATATACACTTCATTTTTAGATCCCAGGCCGTGTAGTTACTTTTTCCTAGCATCGGGTAATTTAAACTGATGACACCTTCCTTGAGTTTGTTTGTCTCCATCACCATCATCCTTGGCATGTACTTGGGCATGTAACAAAACGAAAGCTCTGATACCAAAATGTAGAAGCTAGCACAGATATATGTATGTGTACGTGCATAATGATATTAACACTTATGTTTGAGACAAACTCGTTTTTCATATATAAATATCAACGGCATATAAAACAAATGAAAATGTTCAGAATATATATCATGAACGTGAGTACAACCAAAACTAAAAACTAAACAACAAAGGTGCAGGAGATGAACCAAGATCACTTCCCACTCCACTTCTAACTATCTTCATGATCACCTATTAATACGCTAATCACCTACGACCTAGTCTTGCTGAGATTAACAAATTTAATACATCAACTTATTTAAAAAAATAAAAGGAAATGAGTTTAGATAAAAATTTCAACACTAATTATTGATTTTTGACTCAACTCAATATTAAATTTTAATCTATTATCCCAAATGATTAACATATTAAATATTTAAATTATAATTTTAAACTTAAAATGGTAGAAATGTTATAAAAATATTTAGAATATATTCTAATTTTTTGAGCTTTAACGAGCCAAACGAGCTCAAATTCGAGTTCTTAACTAGCCGAGCCGAACGAGCCCTTAACGAGCCGAGCTCGAGCTTGTTCGTGAACAGCTTGTTCGTGAACAACCCTAAAATGCATGCATGCTAACTTTTATAAGTAATAAATAAAAGACATGCCTCGACATTATAAAGGCTAATTAGCAATAAAAAAAAAGGACATATTTTGCATGTACATCCTGATAAGGTTAGAAGGTCAGGAAGTAGGGTTTTGCATGTACATCCTGATAAGGGGTAGTGCCATACTTTACAGTGTCAAGCTATATTAATATTAGAGGAATGAATACAGCGTAAATACAAGGGGTCACACATTTGCTATATTTTTTAAGACTTGTTAGCAAAAATTATAGATATCCTTTATTTCATCTTCTATATACGAGTCTCTACATTATCTAAAATATTTTTTTGACTTTATTTAAATTATATCCGTCAAGCCATAAATTATATAGTTATATATAATAATATTTTTGAATATAGCTAATCATTATGACTAATTCCATTTTACGGATTTAGTAAAATTTTACATAATCATAATTTAACTAAGCATTTTACCTATTGTCATCAGAGATGCTCTAAAACAACTATAAAACTCATAATATAACAGAAAATATAAATATATTTTGAAAACAAAGGGTTGTTTTTATACTAACAAAACAAACTTAAAACTTAACAGTTAACAAATTGACCATGAACTTATCTTCAATAATTGACAAACATATGACAGAAGCATGCTTGGAAATGTTAGGTTCGGCGTTATGACGCCTCCAATGAGGAAGAGGCATCTGACTCATGTAATCATTCTCTCTTCTTTCTCTTCGATTTGACAAAGCCTCACGGGTGCGTGGGTTTATGTTCCATGGGAAACCTTCATTCGGGTGGAATGACCTTAGAGGTAGGGGATTGATGATAGGCCTTTTCTCTGTCTTCCCCTCTCTCCTATGAGATTGGTCCTCATCTTCTCCCTGTAAAACCAGTCTTTCACTCCTGTTACGAATAAAAGGTATATGGCGTTCAGGGATTATCTGGGTACTATGCCTCCTATCGAAAGTGCGGCCTAAGCGATGTAGGTGTGGAGGACGTCGGGCTTCTCCTGCTAGGATTATTCCTCTTTCAATATTCTCCTGATGATTCTGATTGGTAGCACCGCTCCCAAATTCTAGCCTTCTAAGGGTGACTCCATGAAACCTTCCATCACGAGTATATTCCAGCTTTCTTCTTCCTCCATTAAGGATATGCTTCCCTCCCTCTATCATTATTTCTTTCCTAGGATGCCGCTCAAGACTATGAAGGCGCTCGTCAAATCCATTGAAGTTCTCATGGAGGCTCCTAATCGTGTCTCCAATAAAAAACAACTGCTCCATCATCTTAGAGTTAGTCATCATAATGGGAGGAGGTCCTCCGATAATTCTACTAACATTGGGGGGATTGTCTGTGTGATCCAGAACATATTCCTCGTGGCCATCTGTTATTTGCCCTCGAGTACAAGAAGTTTGGGGAAGGGGGTTGAATACAAACTTAAGAATTAATTCAAATTCTTGCGGATTTAAGTTTGTTCAAGATTTCAGTGTGTTTGAAAGTGTATGGTTAAGATAGAACTATTTGAACTAAGAATGTAATACTTATAATATTAAAAAGAAGACAAACAATATAAAAATAACTATTGGATTAGTTTTTCCACTAGTATGTTTTTCCTTTCAAATAATCTTGGTAAAATTACCAAGCTGCTTACAAAGTGTTGTTCTTGAACTACAATGCTTACATTTACTCACACTTTGCTACAACAGACTACTACCTATATAGTAGTTTTCTTCTACTACTATTTTATATCGACATATAACATTATAAAATAAACTTTACAATGTTTATATGAAAATAGAAATTAGTTAATTTCATAGTCTTCATTAGACTTTGTCTAGTCCTGAAAATATCTTTGTCTTGATCCATTCCTTGAAAACTGTGTTGCCTTGAAAATCTTCACAATCCTGACATAACTGTCTTCCATTGATACATTTTATCCGTTGATAACTTTTATCCGCTGATAGCTTTTATCCATTGAGTAGTGTCTTTATCCATTGACTCCAATATCTATTGATCACTTCATTTGTGAGAATTCTAACTTTGAATATTTATAATTGATCAGTCATTCTTCACATCCGTTTAGAAGCTATAAATTAAAGTCAATAACATCAGTTGACTACTTCACAGCATCCATCGAGACAATACAATCAATTGATAATGAAACATGAATCAAATGTTACAATCCAATTTATCAATTGATTAACAAGCATCAACTGATAAATGGTTTCCTAGTCAATGGATATTTATAAGTCATATATCCATGAACTAGTTACAATGAATTTTAAATCCCTATAGTAATTCTAAGTAATTTGTTATCACCAAATCCCATAATTCCTAACAATCTCCCCCTATTTATGAATATGTGAAATATGCATAAATTTTCTGTTGATGATAACAAAACTCCTAAATATTTTCATTCTAACAGGAATTATAATATTGACAAAAGTAATTTTTGAGACAGAGTGATCAAATACTAGTAAAAGATGAATTCTGATAATTTTGATGTTGAGTCTGAATCTTCTATCTTCTTCTTCTTCCCCTTGACTTATTCATCTTATATTCATTTTCCTTCATCTTTCTATATAGGGATCCCTTCAAATTCTTCTCATCCTCAACCCTGTAGTCTAGTTGGCTTACAAGATGATTCAATTCCAGATTAGTCTGTTTGTCTATTTCTTGACAAATATCAATGCATTTTTCTCTGCCTTCCCTGTCCCTGTAGATCATCATATAGAATGGTTCATGAAGTACCTTCCTTCCTTCGGGGTTCCAAATCTTGATTCTGTCATCCCTTTCTACTTGAAGAGGTGCCTCCCTTATCTTCTTCATCTTCTCTAGGATGGTTTTTCCTAGCTATTCAGTTAGATAATACTTCATGTTGAGCATGGTATAGATTTTCCTTAAGGTACCATAGCCTTGTTCCATGACTTGATCAAATGTGAAGATTGAACATGACCCATCTTCATAGTCTATGTGAAGTAGATCTATATCTCTCTTCCTTTATCCTTTAATTGCAGTCATTCCCTCAATTTTGATTGAAACAAAATTTTAAGGTTTAGATTTGAACACCTCTATATCCTTTGATTGACCACTCCCAGATGCTTGACTCTCAAGCTTTATCTCCTTTGGCTTTTCTTCCTCAGCCACTTTTTCATCAACAACAAGATTCCTTTTAACTCCAAAAGTTTTTTGTTCATCTACAGGCTTGTTTGCTCTTTGTTTCATTCTTGGCCTCCTTTCACCTTCTTTTCTCCTGGCTTCTCTAATTAGCATGTCCTCCTCATTAAATTTCCTTTGTAGTTGAATAACTAGTTCTTCTTGTGACTTCTCTTGTTGTTCCCTTTGCTCAATAGTTTCTCACCTCCACTCATGGCAGAATTCTTCTTCTTTTCTTCTTCTATTAAAATACCCTTCCCTTTTCTGTCACCAGTCTGTGAGCTACTTTCATCTACCCTTATTTCTCCTTTCTTTACTGCTTCACGAATTTCTGACATTTAGGTAATTGGCTCTTGTGCATCAATATCATTGTTTTTACTGGCAATTGAATCAAATTGCCTTATAATTTGGTGATTCAATGCCTTCTTTGGATCTGTCTTTTGAATGACATTATCTGTATTCTTGATCACAGCTTCAACTTCACTCTCCCTCCTCCTTAACTCATCATCCTTCTCTCCCTTTTTGTTGTCAGCAACAGGCTCTTGAGCTAAGGATTGAGAAATAAGAGGGGTATCTAAGAGTCTTCTCAGAAGTTTGATTTGAGTGACTTGATTCTTCAAAATTTGTTCCATATTAACTTTTATGGCAGTCACTCTTTTCTCTAATGACGCTACTTTTTCCTTGGCTGTAGACTCAGTATCAAGCCTTTGCTTGATTCTTGTTAACATTGTGAGACTGAGTCTTGGATCAATGGTGGTGTCAAAATGTGTCCTTGAACTATCAATTTCTTCCCTGATCTTCTTGAGTTCATACTTTGAACCTGTTACATGCATGTTCTAGATCTTCAAGTTATCTATGTAAAAGTTGAGAATTCTTCTGTGCAATGGATCCTCTACATTTACTTCAGTCATGGATCTCATGTAGTGTGAAACTATGGCCCTTTCACTATCAGCCAAACTAGTTTCATCACTACCCATTGCAGGTTCCAATAACTCATCATCAGAACTATATTCAAAATCTTCAGGATTCATGTAAGACATATCATCAGAATGTTTTACCAAACTCTCCTTGCCACTTCTGAATTGTTCTTTTATTTGCACTTATCCCAACATCTTTTCATCCTCTTGATTAGTGGTTGCTGCCAATTCTTGATAGTGTGGATCTTCATGTTTAAATGTTGTAGCATCAATGTTGAATTCAATCTCATCATCCACCTCCATGTGGGCATCTGCACCTCTTATAGGAACTCCATCTTCACCATTTCATCCATCTTCCCCTAACTCCAACCCCAACTCCTGGGTGAGTTCTGCTGAACCTGCTCAGTTTTAGAAGTTGATGCTTTATGAGATGGTGAAATTGATTTCTCTCTATTCTTTTCTCTCTCACTCTCTTCTATCTATTTTTGCATCAGGATCTCATCCTGGATTCTCACCTCTCCCTCAATATTCTCTCCTTTTGCATAACCTGCTAAGGTGGAACTCTCTTTGCTCATACCCTTTCCTTTTCCCATCTCAGAAGAAATTGAGGGCCTCTCATTCTCACACTCTTCTTTTGTCAAGGTATGAAAACCTTACCTCTCATACACTAGACCCACTCAACTCAATCTTAGTAGGGTATTGGTCACTTGAATTGTTTCATTGGATGATTCATGAATTGGAATTAAGGTGTCAATCGATGGATAAGAAATATCCATCGATGGATGAATATCCGTTGCTTGAAGCTCATCGACGGATGTAAGGATATCTATCTATGAAAGTGAACTAGTCAATGGATGTTGGAAGTTATCAGTTGATTGAGTAATATCCATTGACTTGTGAGAATTATCAGTGTTTTCCTGATCAACCAAGGTGTTAACCTTATTTGGTGATACAGGTGAGAGTGTTGGCTCCACCCTGAGTTGTAAAGAGGGTGAATTTGAAACATTGAAGTTGTCAATCAATAAAGTTTATCTAGAAATGGATTTTGAAAGAGATTGAGAAGATGAAATAGATAGAGAATGGGGTTGTGCCACAGGAAAATTCTGAGACACATCAAAAGAAGAAACTGAAGGCGCCACCAAATTTACATTTGGCTTTGCATGTGTGTGTGTTCCCTGTGTAATGTTATTGTCCTTCTTTCTCCTTTTGTACGGTTGAATTACTTTGTGTCCCTCACTCCCATCAAATGGTCCTGGTTGAGACCTTTTTTCAATAGCTACACTTTGTTGAGAAGGTGCAACTAGGGATGTATTTAAATCCTTTATCACAGCCTCAATCTGTTGAGAGATTGGGCTGGTGGCTGGCTAGACAATCTCAAACTCTCCTTCCTTATTCTTCTGGCTTTCTTGATGTTGGTCAGTTCCCTCACCCTTATCAACCGCTTTCACACTCCCTTCAGTTATTTTTCTTTTCTTAGTTTTTACAATATTAGTCTTTTGAGAAACTACTGAGGTGGTTTGTTTAGATTTATTTTTGGAAGGTTGTGCAACTTGGGTAGGAGGGATGGGAGAATTTCCAACTCCCACATTGTTGCAGAAGGCAAAGGAATTGAGACACCAGAGGAAGTAAAATAAAAATTAAGTTTCTTGAGATATACCTGTACAAAAGGAGGATAAATGAGACACAACTTAGGGTGTAAGTTTATTCTCATCAAGTCCTTGAAGTCCCTTTTGTTCTTTGACCAGGCCTCCAATGTTTCCATCTCTACTATAATCTCATAATCTCCAAAAGTAGAATTAATCAACAACATAAACAATCTAGCAAAATAGATGTTGTTTTGCCTATATGCCTTATTTTCTAATTTAGCCGTTAATTCATTTAAGAGTAATGTACTTATCAAATAAGATAGAATAAGCAATTTCTTGCATACTTGTTATAATTGTATCAAAATTACTTATTTTCCAGAAAATATTTTAATAATAGCATCAAAGAAGTAACTCCATTCTTTTCTAAGATTTTTCCTAACAACTTCCCCTAATCTAGTTTCAGCATTAGCATAGTTAACGGTTTCTAACATATCCCTAATGTCATTATCAGTGGGTGACTTATCACAATTATTTTCAGGCAATTTTAAACTATCAGAAAGAGTAGTACTTGTAATGGTATATGAATTACCTTTGCAAGTGTAAAAAATTACCTTCCCATCTTGTGAGACTTCTGCAGTGTTCTATAGCTCTTCAAAAAATGAACATACTATTGTTGGTGCTTCACTAAGAGCCTTGGACACTTTGCAATCTACCAGAAATCTCATCAATGGATGAAAGTCTACGGGAGCATCATCCATGGTTAGACATGCAACAAAATTGTTTTGATCATAGATGAACCCTATTGAGGAAATAATCTTCTTTTGGGGTGTCATTGTTGTTCTTAGATACATTAAAAAAACTGGAAGAAAAGTTCGATAACATGCTTTAGTGTTCATGATAAATAGAGATAGAGAGATGAAAGATAGAAAATAAAATAGCAGGTAAGAGTGAAATGAGAATTGAAATTGTTATTTATATTTCTGAGATGAAAATGACTTGAGTAGTTAGTTTAATTAAGAATATAACGGTTGAAAGATAAAAAGAGTTGAAGTAAATTACTCTAAATGGCAATCGATGGATGTATTCATCTGTTGACAAATAAAGTAATTAATCAACGACTATAATTTGATCAATGGATGTGTAAAACTATAGAAATTATATTACCATCGATGGGTAATTATATCCATAGAAAAAATAATTTATCGATCGATAAACAATTATCAGGGAAATTATCTATCGATAGATAAATATCCATCGATATGAATATATTTTATCTTTTGATCAAATATATCCATGGATGGCTACAAAATATCCATTGACAATTAACACAGTTATCAGTTGATCATTTTGTTTCAAAAGATAATTGTGAACAATGGCTAAAAAAACTTAGCATACATTTAAGATTGAGTAAAATTAAGCATACCTAATTCACAAACTAATCTATTAAAAGTAGATTCATCTAGAAGTTTGGTAAAAATGTCTGCAAGTTATTGTTCACTAGGGACAAAATATAATTCAACTGTACCATTTATTAGATGTTCTCTAATGAAATGATACCTTATGTCAATGTGTTTGGTTCTGGAATATTGCACAGGATTTTCTGTTATTGCAATGGCACTTGTGTTAACACATAAAATAGGAATCTTATTCATGTTGAACCCATAGTCAAATAATTAATTCCTTATCTATAATATTTGTGCACAGCGACTTCCAGCAACAATGTACTCAACTTCTACGGTTGAAGTTGATACTGAGTGTTGCTTTTTGTTAAACCTTGACATAAGTTTCTTTCCTAAAAATTGACAGGTGCCTGTAGTACTTTTCCTGTCTATTTGCAACACGCATAATCTGCATCTGAGTAGCCTATTAGATTAAAACCAGAATCTCTAGGATAACAAATACCTAAATTTGATGTACCCTTGAGATATCTAAATATCCTCTTAATAGCCACTAAATGAGATTCTCTAGGATCAGCCTGAAACCTAGCACACAAACATGTAGAGAACATTATATCTGACCTACTAGCAGTTAAATATAAAAGTGAGCCTACCATGCCTCTATAACTTGAAATGTCTACTTTAGCTTCCTTAGTGTTCAATTCAAGTTTGGTGGCAATGGCCATGGGAGTTTTTGCAGAAAAACATTCACTTAAGTCAAATTTCTTTAACAAGTCATGAATGTACTTTGTTTGATTTATAAAAATACCAACCTTAACATGTTTGACTTTCAAACCAAGAAAGTAGGTAAGTTCTCCCATCATGCTCATTTCATACTTACTCTGTATTAATTTGGCAAACTTTTTACAAAGTCCCTCATTAGTTGAGCAAAAAATAATGTCATCCACATATATTTAGACAAGAATGATAGAGACAATAACATTTATACTAAATAGAGTTTTATCAATAGTACCTCTTGTGAAGTGATTCTCAATGAGGAACTGAGATAAAGTGTCATATCAGGCCCTTGGTGCTTGCTTCAAGCCATAGAGTGCTTTGAGTAGATAGTCGAAAAATTCAGGGAAATTTGGATCTTCAAAGCCAGGAGGTTGTTCTACATAGACTTCCTCTTCTAATACTACATTAAAAAATGCACTATTTACATCCATCTGGTAGACTTCGAAATTAACATGTGCAGCATAAGCTAGAAAGATTCTGATTGCCTCCAGCTTTGCAACTGGTGTAAATGTTTCATCAAAATAAATTCAGTCTTCTTGTGAGTACCCCTTTGCCACAAGCCTTGCTTTGTTTCTAGTCACAGTACCAGTTTCATCCATTCTATTTCTGAATACCCATTTTGTACCAATTACTGATCTATCTTTTGGTTTGGGCACCAACTTCCACACTTTATTTCTTTCAAATTGATTGAGTTCCTCTTGCATAGCTAAAACCTAATCGGGATCCATAAAAGCATCTTCAACTCTTTTAGGTTAATCTTGAGATAGAAAGCCGCTATACAGACACTCATTTTGAATAGCACTTCTTGTCTTGACACCATCTTCTGCATTTCTAATGATTAGTTCAAATGGATAGCTTTTTGTCCATTTTCTTTGAGGAGGAAAATTTTGCTTTGATGATGAAGCTTCATGATCATTAGTATTGTACTCAAATTGATTTGAATTTATGGATTGATTCTGAAACCCTCCCCCTGAATTGGATACCCTAGATGTAGAGTGTTGATTATCCATTGAAGAATTATCAATTGATGCATTATCAGTTGATGGATTTCTGTCAACTGATAAATTATCCATTGATGCTGTAACATCAACTGATATTGGGTTTCTGAGTACTTGTGGTTTTATAATTTCTTCATCATCATCATCATCATCTACATCATTTGATTCATTCTCAAAATGAAGTGTGTCATGATTTCCTTCATCAAACCAGCCTTGAATCTTTTTGTCATCAAATACTAAATGTACAGATTCCATAACAATGTGTAGTCTAAGATTATAGACTCTATAGACTATGTTGATAGTGCATACCCAAAAAATATAGCTTCATCAGTCTTAGCTTCAAATTATCCTAGGTTTTCACCTTGATTCCTTAGCACATAGCATTTGCAGCCAAAAACATGAAGAAACCCCACTTTTAGCTTTTTGTCTTTCTTGATCAATTGATAATGTGTCTTTCCTTGAGTTTGATTTACTATGGAGATGTTTTGAGTATTACATGTTGTATTAATGGACTCAGCCCAGAAATATGTTGGTAATTTAGTATCTTCCAACATAGTTCTAGCTCCTGCAATCAATGTCCTATTTTTTCTTTCAACTATCCCATTTTGTTGAGGTGTCCTTGGTGCAGAGAAGGCGTGCATGATTCCTTTAGATTCACAAAACTCCTTCATTATGGAGTTCTTAAATTCTATTCCACTGTCACTTCTTATTTTCTTTACATCCAATCCAATATTTTTCTCAACTTCTCTTATGTGTTTGATGATGAGATTACTGTATTCATCTTTTGAATGCAGAAAATAAGTCCATGAGAATCTTAAAAAGTCATCCACAATGACTAGAGCATACTTCTTCTTTGCAATGAACATGATATTTACAGGACCAAACAAATCCATGTGTAATAACTCAAGTGGCTTCTCAATTGATGATTCCAATTTTGACTTGAATGATACCTTTCTTTGTTTTCCTTTCTGACAGGTATCACATAGTCCATCCTTGATAAATTCCATTTGTGGTAATCCTCTCACTTGATTTTTCTTGACCAACTGATTCATGGATTTGAAATTTAAGTGAGCTAATTTCTTGTGCCATAGCCAACTTTCATTTGTATTTACCTTATAGAGAAGACAAGTCATTGAATCTGTACTTGTTAAGTTGAAGTCAGCTATGTACACATTTCCTTTTCTATTCCCAATCGTAACCAAGCTTCCATCTTTCTTGTTGGAAATTATGCATGCTTCAGTTTTGAAGCAAACTTTATTTCCATTGTCACATAGTTGATTATGATTAACAAATTGTGTTTTAAGCCATCAACTAATGCAACAGGTTCAATGATGACATTCTCTTTTAAAATCAAGCCATATCTCATCGTGTATCATTTAATGTCATCTCTAAAAGTGACCCCAGGGCCAGCTTTCTCCTCAAATTTTATGAGCAGGGATTTATCTCCAGTCATGTGTCTTGAACACCCACTGTCCAAGTACCAAAGATTTCTTCTTTTTCCCTACACAAATCCAAAAACAATCAAGTTGATTTTGGTACCCAAGTTGCCTTAGGTCCTTTCTTATTAGTTGCTACATTTGGTTTGGTTTCCAATTTTTGTACCTTTGGTTTAGGTGGTTTTACTTCCACTTCAACCTTAGGCGTTGGTTTCCTCACCTTCAAGATGCTCAGTGCTAATATTTGGAATATTCATGCTTGCAGAATTAAAGAAATTTGGAGCATGAAAATTGTTGTGCATATTTCAAGGCATAGTGGGCATATTCATGTTGACAAATGCAAGATATGGATTAAATATGTAAGGCATTGATACATATTGAGCATGAATATCACGAGGATCAACTAAATGAGGATAAACAGAATTAGAATGCATATTAGGTATAACAGGCACATTGGTTGTTGCAAGCATATTGGACTTGCATTGCACAGATAAGTGATTTTTAACACCACACTTCACACATATCTTTCTAGGAGCATACTTGTCAGGTGTGTAGTTATTGTGCTTTTTTATGCCTACTTTACCATTTCTGTTCTTCTTCTTTTCATTTGGCTTAATATTAGGCTCTATCTTTTCTAACTTTTCCTTCAATTGATCTTTAGATAAGAACCTTATATTAGCATTTTCAACTTTGACTTGAGATTTAGAGGAGTTACCTTCTTTTACAAATTTAATAGGTCTGTTAAGCTTGGTTTTTAAGACAGATTGCTTAGCAGTTGATGATTCCTCAATCGATGGATAATTATCCATTGGGATAACATTATCAATCGATAGATAATTATCCGTTGGGATAACATTATGAATTGATGGATAATCTTTATCAGTTGATTCGGGATTAGCAATTGATTGCTTCTTTTCCAAAGATTGATTCTCATCAATGGCTAATTTCTCAAGAGTCTCAGACAGCATGATGAAAGAATTTGTTCCATGTATGTCATTCATCTTTTTACTAGCTTTACTTGACATGTTCCATTTATCAGTGGTTCTTAGTTATTCTTTTAATTTTTCTTTCAAATTTTCTATTTCCTATTTACACTCAACTAGTTCTTTTCTAGCATCTCTGTTTTCTACCTTGAGTCTGTCCATTTGCACTAGCTCACTCTCTAGATAATTGTTTCTTTTAGTGAGAGTTTCTAAGGTGAAGATTAAGGACTAGTGTTCTCTTTATTTAAGGACTTAAGAGTGACATATAAATTATACAATTAATTTAACATTTCAATAATTGTAATATTGCATTCATCTTTGGATAACTCAGAGAGATTTGTAGAAATTACCTGATTGCTAGAAGAACTAGCTTCTTTTTCATCATGATTGGCCATTAGTGCAAGGTTGATGTATTCTTTTTCTTCAAAATCATCCTCAGTAGCCCAGTCCTTTTCTTCTATTATAAAAGCCTTTTCTTTTTGTTTGAGCAAATCAAAGTATTTCTTTTTATAGTCAATACCATCACTAAACTTTGGTTTCCTCTCCATTTTTGGCTTTCTGCATTCATTAGAAAAGTGATCAGCCAATCCACAGTTGAAGCATTTGAATTGAGTCCTGTCAATAAGATTTTTACTTTGTTGATTGTCTCTCCTAAACTGAGATCCAGACATTTGCATAGGATTCCTCTTGAATTTGAGTTTTGAAAATTTTCTTGATAGAAAATCCAAATACTCATCTATTTCATCCATTTCATCCTTGGTGTATGACTCATCATCCTTAACTATTTCTTTTCCTTTGCTAGTTGAAGATTCATCATATCTAACACCACTTGCACTATTTCCATGACTTACTTTCATCCCTTCTTTGATAGAAACATCTTCACCAGATTCTGCAACTTGCTTATCCTTGACCACCAAGGCAACATACTTGTCTCTCTTCTAACTTTTCTCAATTTCCTTATCTTGATGTAGTTCCAACTCATAGATTTTCAATATTTCATACAGTTTGTCAAGAGTATATTCTTTAAAGTCAGGAGATTGTCTTATAGAAACAGTCATTGGTTTCCATTCCTTGGGTAAGTACCTCAAGAATTTGAGGTTTATATCTTTAAAAGCATATACTCTTCCATATAGTTTTAGCTCATTCAACATCTTTTAAAACCTACTATAAGTATCATTAATTGCTTCACCACTCTTGAAGTGAAAGCCTCGTATTTTTTAATCAAGAGTTGCATCTTGTTCTTTCTTACTTGCTCAGTGCCTTCACATAGAGTTTGAAGAGTATCCCAAACTTCCTTGGAGGTTATATAATTGATAACATTGTCAAACATATCTTTGACAAGACCATTAAACAAAATTTTCATAGCCTTTTTATCCTTGTGTACTTCCTTCTCATCTTCATTTGTGTATTCACTCACAGGTTTTGGAATGAGTTTGTCTAGTGCCTAAGTACCATCTTCATTCACATTTGTAACTATCTTCATAGGCACATTTGGACCTTTCTCTATGCAATGGCCATAGGAAGGATCAATAGATAGCATATGCAAGTGCATTTTTACTTTCCAGGGAAAGTACTCATCTTTCTTTAGAACTAGAATCTTCACTCCTGTGTCTTTTTGACCCATACTTAATGCACTTTAGATCTTAACTTTATGTATGTTGAAAGCTAGGCTCTGATATCAATTGTTATTTGTCCTTGAGTACAAGAAGTTTGGAGAAAGGGAGTTGGATACAAACTTAAGAATTAATTCAAATTCTTGCGGATTTAAGTTTATTCAAGATTTCAGTGTGTTTGGAAGTTTATGGTTATGATAAAAATAATTGACCTAAGAATGTAATACTTATAATATTGAAAACAAGACAAATAATATAAAAATTACTAGTGGATTGGTTTTTTCACTAGTATGTTTTTGCTTTCAAATAATCTTGGTAAAATTACCAAGCTTCTTATAAATTGTTGTTCTTGAACTACAATGCTTACATTCACTCACACTTTGCTACAACAGACTACTACCTATATAGTAGTTTTCTTCTACTACTATTTCATATCGACATATAACATTATAAAATACACTTTATAATGTTTATATGAAAATAGAAATTAGTTACTTTCATAGTCTTCATTAGACTTTTTCTAGTCCTGGAAATATCTTTGTCTTGATCCATTCCTTGAAGACTGTGTTGTCATGAAAGTCTTCACAATCCTGACATGACTGTCTTCCATTGATTCAGTTTCTGCAAAGTTCCCATTCTTTTTTTGTCTTTAGCTACATTGGGAAACCTTAATCAACTGATAAATGATGTTAAACTTATTAGTTGATTCTCATTTGCTCATCCATCGATGGATAGGATATTCATTGATCAATTGATGTATCAATGGATAGTTAGATTATCCATCGACTCCTTATCCATTGATGGTCCTTTATCCATTGATTGCCTTTATCCATTGATAGCTTTTATCCATTGATAGCTTTTATCCGTTGAGTAGTGCCTTTATCCATCGACTCCAATATCTGTTAATCAGTTTAGTTGTGAGAATTCTGACTTAGAATATTTATAATTGATCAGTCATTCTTCACATCGGTTTAGAAGCTATAAATTAAAGTCAATAACATCAGTCGACTACTTCACATCATCCATCGAGACAATACAATCAATTAATAATGAAACATGAATCGAATGTTACAATCCAATTTATTAGTTGATTTACAATTTTCAACTGATAGCTGGTTTCCTAGTCAATGGATATTTATAAGTCATATATTCATCAACTAGTTACAATTAATTTTAAATCCCTATTGTAATTCTAAGTAATTTGTTATCATAAAATCTCATAATTCCTAACACCACGGTAGTTCTGGTTGTTCTGACCACGACCTCAGCCAGGTGACCGTGCTTCTTCCTCCCTCCTGCCATTCATCCGTTGATCTTGTAGTTGTGACATCTTTTCTCCTTAGATATTAAACCCCTCCTTCTAGCACCAATTTATTGATGGAGAAATCTAGTAATCAATAAAGATCGAGGTTCTTTACCGGAAAAAGATCTGACGAGACTGAGATGCGGTGGAGCGTGGTAGTTTGTATGAGATTGGGGGTTGAGATTGCTAGGTTTCAGAATAACTAGAGGTTTATGTTCTCTGGCGGCTGTGAGCTCTAATAATTTCAACCCCCAACAATGTGCCTACGTACCTCTATTTATAGGGAAAATAGAGGATCAAGCCCACGTAGTTCTTGGCAAAGCTGAAGCCCGTTAGGAAACCTGAGTTTCCTTCTTCGAATCGAATGCAGAAAAGACAAGTGAAACCTTCTTGGAAGAGGAATCTACATTCGGAATTGTTTGGATAGGTCAAAGCCCAGTATAAGGTCCAAGGACTTCATGGATCCGACATTGACCTGGAAATCGTGGGCTCTAACCGGTCCATTACAGCTATTTCCAATGATACCTTGACGGAAAGTCAGTAGTAGATCCACCACAAATCGTAGTTACGTTCTAAGCCCCCAGCCGAGGGCAACCCACTTGAGTACAGGAAAAGGAACTTCCAAGATAATGCCAAATATGCCTTCATAACTCCCCTACGAGGGCAACCCAAGGAATGTGGTTATGTCCTTCAATAATAATAGGTAACAAGAGTAAAAAATGTCTTTTAGCAGAACACGAGAATTAGGGCACGCCCTCTATTGAACGTGTGGCAGAGTGCGCCCTACCTATATTAAATTTGGGCATAACATGTAGGAAAGGGAAAATAAAAACGCTTATTAGATATTAAGAGCATCTCTAACCACCACCACCTGATAGGTAAAAATTCAATATGACACTATAATATATATATTAGCTAAAATATATAGTCCTCCAAGACTCCAACCATAAGACTTATTAGTAAAAATTATAGATATCCTTTATTTCATTTTCTATATATGAGTCTCTACATTATCTAAAACATCCACGTCATTTTTTACTTTATTTAAATTATTTTGAAAGGCTGTATGTATAGACCTATATGTAACATAGGGTTATAACTCAACACAAGAACATGACGTGTAAATAATATGAAGTTATCACCGGAATCAGGAAGACATGAAGACTTGGTAAAGACAAAGGATAAAGAAGAAATCTACAGACTTGAAGCATTAGCTCACTGGAAGAAGTTCATTAATATGTACATGCCTCAGTGAAGAATAAAGGTTGAAGTATTCAAGGATGTGGAAGCAGTGAAGCAGTTGTCGAAGTACCAGAAGGATTCTAGTGATCCAAATATGCAAATTAGTCAAGCAATGAATTGCAGAGCTCAAGTACAGGAATCGAGAAGATAGAATATACGGCAAATACAAAGAATCAAAATATTAGATGGAATCTTGGAGTCTACTATAGATTTCTAGAGGAAGTTGATTCATATGTTCAGACTTCAGTGAAGGATAAAGTTTGAAGATGTTCAGGGTTTCAGATAATTTTGTGGTTCAGAATAAGTGTTAGAGGATTCCAATGTACTTATAATCGAAGCACTTCTAATCAACAAGGAACAAAGTCAATTGTATTGTAAAGAAGATGTGAAGATCAAGATCGTGTTAGTCGTTTGTGAACCAGACCAGTTGCACCAAACGTCAGCACAAAAGAGATTGAGAATTGCATCTATGAATCAGAAGAATTGACTGTATGATTAAATTAGTAACAAGTGAAGTGGTATGTGACTAAGCCCAGAATAAATCAAGGTCGAATTAACAAGGAAATATTTATTTGACTTGGTTGCAGTGGAAGAAATTATATTAAGGGCTTATCAGGTTCGAATTTGGCTAACTAAAGAAGACTACAGAAGCTGTATCCAGAAGTTAACTTGGTCAAGCTGTTTCGTCTTATTCACCAATGGTTAATAAAGCTATTTTGTCTTATTCACAGATGGTTAACAACCATCGGGTGAAAGAAAAGAAATGGTGAATAATTCAAGGGCTTATTTTGTCCTATTAGCCGATAGTTACTAACTATCGGAAAAGAAACAAAAGCAAACTAGCCACTTGCCGATGGTTACTAATGTTTGAAGTAATTGATTTTATTTCAGGAATTGTTTCAATCCTCCGATACTTATTCTACAGACTCATCGAGGGTTAAACAATTACTCAGTAAATTGTTCCCGATACTTAAGGATAAAAGGAAGTGAGAAGCAACTCAGTTACTTGGACCACATGAAGCCACGTAGCTGTACTGAAAAAGTCTACACATAAATTGAAGCAGAGCCATTCATTTGGAGAGTTTTCTACAACACAACAAAAATATCCAGAGAGAGAGAAGGCGAAGCCGGAGAGGAGAGAACACTAGAAAAATCTATACCTCCTCACCGGAGATGTATTAGTGGTCGGTTCCTTAAGGAAAAATGTTCAGAGCCACTATATATCACTCTCTCCGGTCTTGGTTTCCTTTGTACTGATCTAGAAATACTTGTATAGGAAATTGAGAGTTATATTTTTGTTAAGCAACGAAGAACTTGTTCTTCAGACCGGATTTGTTGGCCGGGTGTAGCAACCTCAGGGTTTATATTTATCAAATGATATATTCCCCGAATCTTGTGTTGTTTATTTTCCTGCTGATTTTCTAGAACCGAAATGATTAATCCTAAACACAGAAAATTAGTAAGCAGCTCCGTAAACACTATTCACCTCAAGAACACGAGCCCACTAACCGAACTCTAAATTATTTATCCGCAAAAGATTCGAAAGAATTTTTTGATTTAGTGAGTATCGTATTCAACCCCCCTTCTACGATACTTCCGGGACCTAACAATTGGTATCAGAGCTTTCTGATTGATATACAAATCAGGATCCGTTACCTAGTGAAGCTCAGGGTGTCAAAGCTGTTTGAACTTAAATGTTTAGAGGCCTTATTAAATCAGTTTAATTATAAACTTTTAATAAGTTTATTTTATAAACTTCATAAAATTTATTTTATAAACTTTTATTAGTTTATGTTATAAATTTTAATAAGTTTATTTTGTAAATCTAATATTAAATTTGTTTTATAAACTTTTATAAAATTTGTTTTATAAACTTTTATAAGTTTATATTATAAATTTTAATTAGTTTATTTTATAAACTTAATATTAAATTTATTTTATAAACTTTTATAAAATTAGTTTTATATATTTTTATTAGTTTATGTTATAAATTTTAATAGTTTATTTTATAAATTTATAAAAGTTTGTTTTTAAAGAATTTAATAAAGTCATTTTGGTTGGCCAGTTTTCTAGCATGGTGACTTGCGTAATTGAAAGAAAAAAAAAACGAAGCAGGTACTCGGCGCCAGGAGAGTAAAGTCAAGTACATTCAAGGCTTTGAACTTGGTTACCACGCGCTAAGTGTTTGACAGTAAGTTTCAGCAAGCTCCCGATAGTTAGCCTGGAAATATATATTCTCCCGATAGTTATTATTTTTGGAGAATTATAATTCCGCCCGATGGTTATCTCCACCCCGATAGTTATCTTTAATTTTTTTAATATCTATTTTAGATTTATTTATTTTTCCAGAAAATTTAATATTCTTGTTAATTAATTTTTTCTTAAATATTAATTTATAATATTTTAATTTTTAAGAAAATTTGAAATTCTTGAAAATTAAGTTTTGTAAATTTTTATTTTTGATTAATTTATTTTCTAAGAAAATTAAAAATTCTGTAAATTTAATTTTTTCTTAAGTACTTATTCGTGGATGCTCAGAAGTTAGTAGTTGAAGTTTTTTTTTCCGGGTCATTGAAGACAACAAAAATTGACTGAAGATTATCCAATGAAGTTAATTCTGGAACAGACTGAAGAAATAGTGGTATTAATTTACTCAGAGGTTTACTCCATAGGATCCCACTAATATTTTGGAAGCTGCAAAAGAAGAGATTAATTTGGGTACAATTTTTGGTTAATTTGAGTTGTATTTTTGGATGAAAAATATAAGGGGTTTGAAGTAGTGAAGGAGAACAGACTGGACTACCTGGAATCTCAGTACAAGCCTTAATGATTATTCTATAGGGAGGTTACAGGGAGTTCGTGCTAACACTGCAGATCATCTGGAACACAGGATACAGCCAACAGGGATTTTAGAATACAACCACATTGTCTGTAGAAGACCTGTATGTGCTGAAAGCCTATGAACTGGAATAAGAGCTGAAGAAGATAATATTTGGTAAAGCAGGTTGTTAGCATATCCACTGTATTTGTGACCCAGGAACCAAATTTGATTGACGTCAAGGTTGAGAACCTCTGAACAGAAACGAAATGATCCGAGAAGCTGAATTGAAGATGTTGTAGCTTAAGGTAGTGGTCAAGGTGTTATATCTTACACTTTGGAATAACCTGAGAACTGGACTGCAAGTCAAGCCTGCAGGGCAACAGGAAGTTCAGTGACATCAGATTCAGACGGAATCCAAATTCTTAATCTAAGGTCATTACCTATAGATTCCATAAAAGGAGATTTTCAAGATCACTTCAAGAGGCGGTTGCAAGACAGGGATGGTTGATTATGAAAGACAAGATCAGGGGTTTGTTACACAGTTTGAAGAAGCCTGTACAAGCAAAAGATGACAGACACTGTGTTGGGTTGAAGCAGGAATCTCAAGCATTAGTGAGGATGCAGCAAGGGAAAGCATTTGTTGATGAAGTTTAATGCAAGGTTGATTCTATCAGTGACAGTGATGAACCAAATGGATATCTGGCATCAATGACCAACACTGGAGATGAATCACTAAGCACTTCACAGGTACACATTCTAACTAGTATACGTTTATCTAATTCAGAACTGTATGATTATTAGGTATTGAAATGTATTATATTCATATCAGCATGTTAGCATCTTAGGACTTAAATGTTTAATTGATTGCTAAGAATAAGATTGGATGCTAGGATTCATGAGTTTAAATAAGTACATATCATACTTGATTTTATATGCAGTAAAATGAATATCTAGAATTAGATAGGGTGTTCTAGACGGTTAGGTGTATCCCTGAACATTTGCTGGAACTTGATTTAAATCTTCTGTGATTTAATACCTCTGCTAATGTTGTGTAAATTGCTAATAGACAAACAGGTCATAGATCATATATTTCATATTTGTTCTTATGAATGACTTGTTAAGTGTATGTGGAATTTGATATTGCTTATAATGTTTTATTCAAATATTCTGCAAATTCTTAAATTGTTTATGTGCTTATTTTCACATGATTTGCTTGCACTCACATAGTTGCACTTAAATGTCATATTAGATCATGTATTGCTTGTTAGGGATAAGATGCTAGAATTATCTAAGTTGTCAGTAACATTTGTAGATTCAAGGTTTAATCTAAAACTGACTTAGATAATTAGAGATAGTTAAAAATGTTAGACAACGACAGAAATGGACTAGATAGAATTAGTAATTAATTTGTTAGTTCTTCTATCCATGTGCTTTTATGCATATTGAAGCTGTTGTTATCTCTTATAATATCTCTAACCCATCTGGACTCAATTAAAATTGAGTACCAAGAAGCTTAATCATTTGTGATTGCAGAGTATGTAACTAAAGGCAAAAGTTATGTGACTTCGTGACACTTATTATTCGAGGCATATGATTAAGATTAAAGCTCTAATATCACAGTGGTTGAGAAGGCCTCCCCGATGGTAACCTTTGGAGATGACGGCAAATGATGTACAAGGGATATGGCTATCATGATTTAAGAACTGTCATCAGTGGAAGCATCTTTCTTGTGAACAGACTTAAGCACTATCTACAGGGCACTAGGGAATTCTTTGTCAAGGGTTTTCTAGAAAAGCATTGAAAAGGAAAAGTGTTTGATCTCAAACAAGAAGGTTGGAAGCTCACTCAAATGAGAGTGAGAAAATTTGTTCGTAACTGAAATGGATTTTATATGCAAAGGTGAAGTGAACTTTTCAGTAAAGCTTCATCAGTAAAGAGTTAGTTATGGCATATGAAGCTCTCACACTTGTTGAACAAGACAATGGATTCTCTGATAAAGATGAAATTGGTGAGAGGACTGCTTCAAATGAAATTCAACCAGAAGAACATTTTGAAGTATGTCATATAGGGAAGTCAATGAAAACATCACACTGAAGCAAATTATGTCAATGAAGAAATATGCTTAATGGTAGTTGATGACAACCCTAGTTATAAGTTGGTGATGTTCGTGCATTCAACAGAAAAAATATCACGGATGGTAATTGATCACATCAGGTAGATCAAGTTGGAAGCAAAGTAAGCTGTGAGAACTTTGAAGTCAGATATTGAAACTCAGTTTCGCAAATGAAGTTCTAAATAAAGTCTGCACTGAAAAAGGTACTTTGAAGCTGAAGCAATTAACACAGCATGCTGCTTTAATCAACAAGATTGTAAAAAGACATCATATGAGTTAATGGCCAACCAGAAGCAAACACTGAAACTCTTTCGTGTGTTTGGAGGAAATTGATATTTATTGAAGATTTAGATGAGTATCTTGGCAAGTTTGAAGTTAAGGCTCATGGAACAATTTCTTCAGCTACTCATTGAAGTCGAAAGCTTTCAAGGCATATATGATGGAAAACCAGAAGGTGATTAAAAGTCTGAATGTGTCGACCTACTACACCAAGCTCCCAAGCATTCAAATGAATGACTATTCTGAATCTTTGAAGTATGACATCTTGTCAGAGTCAAATTTAGATACTGATGATGAAACTGAGGTTGCACAAGGAAACAATGATAATGATGTTGATTCAGATCCTATTAGTGGAAATGGTAGTGAAACTACATAACTCGTGGACTTTAACAGAATCCACTGAAAAAGGTGAAGGATCTTCAACACATCCTAGCAGCAACTCAGGGGGAGCAAAATAAAAGAAAGATCTACTAGTCGTACTCAACACAATGAAGATCAAAGGAATACATCAAGAACATATCTGCCAAGACAAAGATTTTGAAGTCAAAGTCATTCCTAGAGTCTAGTTCTTAGTGATCCGGATTATTGAGTAAAGGCTAGAAGTGCTAATCAAAATGAACATATATTTTTCGGGACCCAACAATCAATAATTGGTATCCCAAAGAATAGTGAAGATGCACTGATTGATCCAGATTGGGTGATTGCAAATGCAAGATGATCTTTATCAGTTTAAAGGCAGAAACTACTGAAGCTGGAACCCAGACCACTAAAGTCGAAGCTGAAATTGGTACAGTAAGGGTTCTCAGAGACTGGAAGATAATTGGCATTGTTATGAGGGGCAAAGCCAAACTGGTTGTTACAGGTTACTATCAAGTAGAAGGTATCGACGATGATGGAAACAAAATCTTCGGGACTTTCAAGATCTAACAGCAAGCAACAGAGAGGAGACTTGATCCTCTTAGGACCTAACAATTGGGCCTAACAAGATGAGGACCTAACAGAGTTAGGGATTCAAGCAAAACGTCAAGGACATGGTATGACACTCTAACTAGTTTATTACTTGAAAATGATTTTGGTAGAGTAGTCATACACATATATCTCTTTAGAATACAAGGCACACACACAATGTCATATATGTGCTAGTATGCCATGATTATATTATATGTGGGTCTATTAATATAAATTTGGCAAGAGATTTTTGCTAAGTTAATGCAGAGTAGGTACAAAATGAGCATGTTGGAAGAGTTGCAATTCTTTTTGGATTATAAGTAATTCGAAAGAATGATGGCAATTAAAGTAAGTCAAGGATCTTTTGAATATGCGTAATTTGGAAGATTCTAGACCTGCCAAGAATACTTTCCAACAAACCACTAAACTTGATCAAGGAAAATCAGGTATATGAACTAAAGTGATAAGCTATAGAGGTAACCAGCTCAGTACTTATTCAAGTGTATAAAGACCATATATTTTATTCTCGATATGCCTATGTGCAAGTTTCCAAGTGGATACTAGAGAATCTTATCTTATAGCTAAGTTATGAATTGTTAGATATCTTAGGGGATCACCAATTCTTAGAATCTAGGACCCTGAAGATAATAGGTTTAACCTAATTGGCTATATAGATATAGATAATACAGGTTATAAGAAAGATAGGGAAGTCATTCCTAGAAGCTGTTAATTTCCAGCAACACTATTGATCTCTTCACACCACTTAAGGAACAAGCACAAGGACATTAGGTATCATTTCTTTCGAGATTGTCCTTAGTAGAATAACTTGCAAATATTTGTTAAACAACTTGATGAATTCATTTTATCTAAGTTGGTTAGTAAACTTGGGATATTATTTATTTGCATATATATTGGAAATCCCATCTGCAAGGAATTCTCAAATGAGTTCACAAGTATTAAATTGTTCATATTTAAAGGACTTGTGAATTTATTTTAAATTCAGTACCTCATACTTTTTGCTATTAGTTTAATTATCATGCTTACAATGTAATATATATAAGTGGTAGTTAAATTATTTAGCATAAGTTAGAAGCATAATTATTTGTGTGTTAAATATTTGATGAGTATTAGTCAATGATATCTTGCTTAATTGTTCTGATATTTTGCTCTGATACTTTTAAATATTTTATTACAAATAATTGTGATACTTTTGATATTAGTGACAGTATTTAGAATTTATGTTCTAAGTAAATAATGCATATTTCAAAACTCACTAATATTGGAAGACGAAGTATTTTCTAAGTTACGTGTATAAAATTCTCAGTATTTTATATACTTAGGGAATATTTCTAAATTTGATTTTTATTTGCGAGGAGTTGTAATTAGGATCACAAGTATTAAATGTCAATATTTAAAGGACTTGTGAATTTCTATTCAACTAATTCTCGAGCTTATGTATATCAATAATAATTGTTATGAGTATAATTGTAATATGCTAGAGTGACAATTATTAGATATAGCATAGGAAGTTAGATGCTAATATTCAATCTTATGAATATTTTAGTATTTAGCGAAATTATTTTATCTTATTAAAATTATGGATTGAATCAATTCAATGATTATTAGTTTCATAATTTTGATTTGATAAAATATAAGAAGCACAATTTCTTGCATCTTGAAATTATTGATAAATATCGAATAATTGGTAGCAGCGTGCAATTAATTGTGATATTTTTAATATTAGTGATAACACAAGTTATTTATCTGAAATCACTAATAATAAAAATATGTCTTAATGCTTATTGTTCTACTGAATGATTGCCATGCCTATTTGATTTATATATATGCATGTTATTGGTAATTGTTTAGTACAATATAAGTATTTAATTTATTTTGATTTATTTAAATTATGATGATATAAAACAATTCAGTGAAATATCTGTTCCATGATTTAAGTAAATTAAAATAAATTCGAAGCATAATTATTTGTAGTATAATTATTATCTTTTATTATTTTGTGATAATTGATTAATATTTTATTACAAAATAATTGTGATATATTGATACTAATGGATTTGCTTAGTCTTTATTCTAAGTAAAAATTGGTTTTTGAAAAAGCCGTTAGTATTAGTATATTTAGTTTTCTTTCTTTGACTGAATTTTAAACTTGAATGTATTAAAAAGAAATTTTTGTCTGTTTCTTTTTCAAAACATTTTATTCAAAAATGCATTCATTTTTCTATCAGTCTTAGAAAAGAAAACATCAAATTCTTTTTCAAAACTTCTCTTTTGAAAAACTTTTGATTTACAGCCCTACTTTATTTTCCCAATCCTAGGGTGTGAATCAAACTTTTCTTGAGGATAATCTTTCTTTAAATCTCAAAATATTTTATCCTCTCTCCAAATCTGGTTTTAAATGCTATATTTTCATAACCATTTTCTCTCTTAATTTTTCTTTTTAAAGTGGCAGAAACTTTGTGATTGCTATTTTATTTGGAGAAATTATTTTTAACTTCGAGGTATCAACCATTTGTAAAATGATTTGTTTTTAAACACTTGTTTCAATGTATGTTTCATATTGATTCATAGTACCAAAACAGTGGTTGTTACTTTGAAGGCCTAGTACTGTATTGTTAAGCATCCATCCAACCCCAATTATCAGTTTTTATTTAAAGTCGGGGATACTATCATGTAGACGAAGATGATGTAAATCATAATTGAATTATGAGTCGGAAAATCATAGTCCTCTATCTGATAAGGATGTTTTGCAAAACTATTTTCAAAACATACAGTACTTAGGTTTTAAAGGAAAAGAGTCATTTTATTAAGATATAATTTGGTAAAAGAGTTGAATTTCTTCTTTGGTATAAATTCTCGCGTTTTATTATGGGAAGTTTGCCTTATAAGAAATTCATAAGGGATGGAAACTTTTTTTCTCTGATACACATTCCCGCGTTTTATTATGGGATAAGTGTCTTAAAGAAAATTTCTATTGATTTCATGTCCTTAAATGATAAATCTTTAGAACCGACAAAACTCTTTCACTAAAAGTGCTATAATGCAATCCATTACCATTCTTTCATATATTTTTCTTTCTCCTTGAGATGAAAAATATGTTTTGGAATGTTAAAGTGATTATCTTTTTATCTTATTTAATTGATTTTACCGTTTAGCCCCCAGTGGCTACAGAAGCTGGCCAAGAGGTTGAAAACCCATCAATCTCTTACCCATGCCTTAATACCAAACACCCATTCATCCACTTCCATATATTAACGCTTGGAGATATAAGGAACTTATGTAAATTAGAGGTTGATAAGGGAGAAACTGCACTTGATGCAGTAAATAAGGATGAAGTCGGAAGTGCACCCACAGCTCTACCTCCAGAGAAGTAAAGACGTATATAACTGAGGTAACTGTAAGCTCATCTGTATCTTCTCAAAAGGATGCAGAGCTGAAAAGGCAATAAAACTGTCTCTGAAATCATTCTCTCAACAGGGTGAGTCCATTGAAATTCGCTCGTCAGCCAAAGCATCTTGTAATGAGTCAAGCACACCACTAGCACTCACGCTGATGGTAAGCCTAAACAGATAAATTCTAGGAACACATTGCAAGACGTGCACAGTGAGAGGTATAGGCATGTTAACAAATTACCCGTCATTGGGTTACGAGGGAAACGTAGACTCTAATTTGCCATTCATTACATTGTCTACTACGTTGACCCTCTTGGAAGGAACATTTCCAGATCCTGA
The DNA here is from genome assembly GCA_028671895.1 of Oenanthe sinensis. Classification (NCBI taxonomy): domain Eukaryota; kingdom Viridiplantae; phylum Streptophyta; class Magnoliopsida; order Apiales; family Apiaceae; genus Oenanthe; species Oenanthe sinensis. The sequence continues at coordinate 10,965,125 of CM053798.1, read as the reverse complement.
AAAGGAATGTCCACCTCCCGTTTACGGAAAAGGTGTGAGGCAACTCCTTGATAGAACAAGGCAGGATTCCCTAACAGATTTTAAAATCTCGGGATAACCCATCTCAAAGAGGTGAGGCTCCACTAGACAGTGATTTAACAATAGCTATTGAGTCTGGTGATGAGACAATGCTTATGAATGATATATCATGAACATCTCAACGAGGCAATTCTCCACTTGATAGTGATTCAGTTCATTCTGATGAATCAGGTGTTGGGAATATATGAATTGACGGATTTCACTTGCAGGTACATAATGTTATATTTGGAATGCAGAGTAAAAGTGAAAGAGAGAGAAACACTTAAGTGAAAGTGAGGGAGAGATACACTTGAGTGAGAGATAGGGAGAGAAAGAGTTAAACACTTCTAAGTGCTCGACACTTGAGTGTAAACACCAACAGAACGTAGTAGAAGTGAGGAAACCTTAAGCCAAACACTTACCCTTGCTACTTGCTACTTCTGAAAGAAAAGCTACTATATTTTTCCCGATCAATGACAGACGAGAACCTTCTTTGGAAGACAAACCATTCAAAAGTGGGCCATTGGAGGATTCCTCAACTAAGGGAGAAAATTTATAGGGAGAAAAAGGAGAAGTTAATAAAGTCTTATCTTCGTACTTGGGAAAAGTTAATATCCTAAAGGGGTTCGTATCCTGGATCCGTAAGGGAAGATCCTTAGAAAAAGGAGTTCATATCCTTGGGAGAAGTTAATATCCTTAGGGGGAGATTTTAGACAAGAAAAAGAAGAAAATCTTATCTTCTGATCCTGAAGGGAAACAACAAAAATATGGAAGAATCAAGAAACTGTATCCTATACTTGAAAGGAGTTGTCAGAAGAGGATTCCTCATCCAAGTGGGATGTATAGAAAAGAATTGACATTTCCATTGATTATCTAAAGGGAGAAGAAGAATCACATTCTCAGGGGGAGAACATTATTTGAGCAATGTTCTATATTTTATTGAAGATGTTCCCAGGAATTTTGATTCTTATGAAGCTCAGTTTATGATAAGTTCTTTATAGGTCAAGCAATGAAGGATTTTGAAGCAGTAAAAAGCTCAAACACAGAGGAATGAAGATGATATCTATTGAAGATGCGTTCAGTGCTAAAGGAACACTCATTTTCTATTTCTCTTTACTTTATAGGAATTTGGAAATGTATTATATGATCCAGAACCCAAGTAGTATTATTTACAAGTCTAGAGCATTAATATTTTCTTGTAGTTAATTGAGTTATCCTCTAGGGATTTGCTTGTTAATCTCTACCAAACAAATAGGGGAGATTGAAAGGCTGTATGTATAGACCTATATGTAACATAGGGTTATAACTCAACACAAGAACATGACGTGTAAATAATATGAAGTTATCACCGGAATCAGGAAGACATGAAGACTTGGTAAAGACAAAGGATAAAGAAGAAATCTACAGACTTGAAGCATTAGCTCACTGGAAGAAGTTCATTAATATGTTCATGCCTCAGTGAAGAATAAAGGTTGAAGTATTCAAGGATGTGGAAGCAGTGAAGCAGTTGTCAAAGTACCAGAAGGATTCTAGTGATCCAAATCTGTAAATTAGTCAAGCAATGAATTGCAGAGCTCAAGTACAGGAATCGAGAAGATAGAATATACGGCAAATACAAAGAATCAAAATATTAGATGGAATCTTGGAGTCTACTATTGATTTCTAGAGGAAGTTGATTCATATGTTCAGACTTCAGTGAAGGATAAAGTTCGAAGATGTTCAGGGTTTCAGATAATTTTGTGGTTCAGAATAAGTGTTAGAGGATTCCAATGTACTTATAATCGAAGCACTTCTAATCAACAAGGAACAAAGTCAATTGTATTGTAAAGAAGATGTGAAGATCAAGATCGTGTTAGTCGTTTGTGAACCAGACCAGTTGCACCAAACGTCAGCACAAAAGAGATTGAGAATTGCATCTATGAATCAGAAGAATTGACTGTATGATTAAATTAGTAACAAGTGAAGTGGTATGTGACTAAGCCCAGAATAAATCAAGGTCGAATTAACAAGGAAATATTTATTTGACTTGGTTGCAGTGGAAGAAATTATATTAAGGGCTTATCAGGTTCGAATTTGGCTAACTAAAGAAGACTACAGAAGCTGTATCCAGAAGTCAACTTGGTCAAGCTGTTTCGTCTTATTCACCAATGGTTAATAAAGCTATTTTGTCTTATTCACAGATGGTTAACAACCATCGGGTGAAAGAAAAGAAATGGTGAATAATTCAAGGGCTTATTTTGTCCTATTAGCCGATAGTTACTAACTATCGGGAAAGAAACAAAAGCAAACTAGCCACTTGCCGATGGTTACTAATGTTTGAAGTAATTGATTTTATTTCAGGAATTGTTTTAATCCTCCGATACTTATTCTACAGACTCATCGAGGGTTAAACAATTACTCAGTAAATTGTTCCCGATACTTAAGGATAAAAAGAAGTGAGAAGCAACTCAGTTACTTGGACCACATGAAGCCACGTAGCTGTACTGAAAAAGTCTACACATAAATTGAAGTAGAGCCATTCATTTGGAGAGTCTTCTACAACACAACAAAAATATCCAGAGAGAGAGAAGGCGAAGCCGGAGAGGAGAGAACACTAGAAAAATCTATACCTCCTCACCGGAGATGTATTAGTGATCGGTTCCTTAAGGAAAAATGTTCAGAGCCACTATATATCACTCTCTACGGTCTTGGTTTCCTTTGTACTGATCTAGAAATACTTGTATAGGAAATTGAGAGTTATATTTTTGTTAAGCAACGAAGAACTTGTTCTTCGGACCGGATTTGTTGGCCGGGTGTAGCAACCTCAGGGTTTATATTTATCAAATGATATATTCCCCGAATCATGTGTTGTTTATTTTCCTGCTTATTTTTTAGAACCGAAATGATTAATCCTAAACACATAAAATTAGTAAGCAGCTCCGTAAATACTATTCACCTCAAGAACACGAGCCCACTAACCGAATTCTAAATTATTTATCCGCAAAAGATTCGAAAGAATTTTTTGATTTAGTGAGTATCGTATTCAACCCCCCTTCTACGATAATTCCGGGGCCTAACATATTTCCGTCAAGCCATAAATTATATAGTTATATATAATAATATTTTTGAATATAGCTAATCATTATAAATAATATCATTGGAGTACATGCTCTTACAAATTTAGTGATATTTTAGATAATCATAATTTAGCTAACCATTTTATCTATTGTCATTGGAGATACTCTAAAACAACTATAAAACTCATAATATAACAGAAAATGTACATAAATTTTGAAAACAAAGGACTGTTTTCATACTAACAAAACAGACTTAAAACTTAACAGTTAACCAATTGACCATGAGCTTATCTTCAATAATTGACAAACATATAACAGAAGCATGCTTGAGTATTGCAAATCAAGCAATAGTTTGACGTATACGCAAATACAAAAAGTACAATAGATTGATGAATACACAAATAAGCTGGCTTTTGATTAGTAATAGGTGTTCGAAACCATTTGATTTTCTTCCATCTCTCCTGCAACAGTGACGATTAGTAATAATTGTGACGATTAGTAAGGGGAGAAAAAAAGTAACCATTTTTAAAATATTTAATTTGATTGCTTGATTAGTGGAAGTTGTATATTTAGTTAACTTGTATGTACATAGAATAAAGCAGCCTTACGATAAAATCACAATGTTAAAGTATTTAGGAAAAGACAATAATGACATTATTAAAAAGTAAAATTAGATTAATTGAGGGTACGATAGTAAATTTAGAATAATAAGATTAATAGGAATTATAATATTAACTAATAGATAGATAGATAGATTATTAAAAGCTAAAGTTTGGTAGTTGGTATTTGGGCGGATAGTTATTATTGAACCTAATTTTTAAACAATAATCTCCTAATACTAAAATACAACCTAATCTCATAAATAAATAAAAAGATTAGTGAACCTAAGATATATCTTAGGTATACAAGTTACGTGATTCAAAGTACAATCATGATTCACTTAAAATTTTATTAATATATTACTATTTTGCACTAGAATCTTAGGAAATTACTTAATATGTATCGTAGGTTCTTTTTTCTCGTAAATAAAACATATCTCTAAACAAAATACACAAATATTATCTTATTAAAATATAAATAAATTATATAAATATATAATATTAAATAAAAATATATTCAAATTATATAAAGAAAATATGAAAACAATTGGATGTGTGCATATATAAGAAAATTATATTATTAAAGCCGCAAGACGTCCGTCGTCGGTATCCTTTTGAGTCCCACTCAATTTCAAATACATGTGTTTGTGTTTCCTTTTAATTTCAAATTCATTATTTTAATCAATATATTGTTTTAATATATTCAACTCCTACTTAATTTCAAACACATTCTTTTAATCAATATACTACATCCTTTAATTTTCTGGCTAGTCAGCCTCTTTAATTTATTTAATATCTTAATTTATTAATTAAATTTTATGAACATTAAAATAATATTATTATTTTATTTATATTCATTAAATTTTGTTATTATACTCTATCTATATTATATATACTTTTATGTTATATTTATAAACAAACTTCTTTTTTAATTAGAATATAGAGTTGTACTCACAATCTAATAGTATGTTTCAATTTTCTCATTGCTCAAAATTTTAATTTATTTAAAATTACAATTTTATAATAATATTTTTTGAATATTAAAATTGTATTAATCTTTTATCTATATTAAAATATATTCTTTTATTTAAATTTTCATTAAAATATTTTTAATATATTTGAAAATCTCTTCATTAATAAAAATTTATTAACGTTTTGCACGAGTTATTAATTCTTGTTAATTAATATAAATATATAGCAATATATTAATGAGACTTTAAACACATAATATAAATATGATTCAAAATTAATTTATCTCATGTACAAAATTACATAAAAATATTAATAACATAAATAATTAAATTAAATATTTAATTCATTTAGAATATATAATATATTATTTATTATTTTTTTGCTGACGAATTAAGGATAGTATTGATTGATCGTACTTGAAGGGTATAAAGAGAAACTGTACGTAAGAACTTCACGAGAGCATTGCACCACAAAAGCTTATTAACTTTTGCAAGTAAAGAGTGAAATAAACAGGATACCGAATATACAGAATTGTGGCATTAATTGAAGTGAACCTAAATACAAAACATCTGATTCTTTGAATTTCTTTTCTGTTATGAGATTTGAGTTGAGCCTATACCACAAATCTAGCTAAGCTACTAAATCTTTATTTCACCAATTATTTCAATACAAAAACAAGAAAAACGGGTTTTATTCAATTAGGTATCCTTATATCTTTTATATAGAGTACTAATTTTGAGATCTATATATCCTATCTCATGTTCTGCAATCATTTTATAATATATTATAAGGTGAAGATATGTTCAACATGCAATCACTAGAAAATATGTTAAACTAGTGAATATAATATTTGTGCATTAAAGTCTGAGATATTATTTTGACAGGATAATAATATATTTTTTTATGCAGATCAAAGACATCTATTCAAACCCATGGCTTCCACGAGGTTGAAAGGAATTGTTTAACGTCCTGTTGACTTTCACTAGTACTATTCTGAGCAACATGAGGCTGTAGATAATCAAATATCAGAGACCTACTTTCTTCCGGTTATATATTTTTTCGACTAGAGTCGGAAACATTTCAAACACCGTAGAAATGGATGAAGAAGCTGGCCAAGGAATTAATGAACAACTTCTTATACCACATTATGAAAATGATGACATTGATCTAAGGGTGAAGAAAAGATGGTACAACAGATACGATAGCACAATAGCTGAGATAAAAACACAAGTTCGTTTAGCAGGTCCTCTTGTTTTGGTTAGTATTTTACAGTACAGTTTGCAGACAATATCAGTTATGTTCGTCGGACATCTAGGACAAGTTTATCTCTCAGCTGCATCTATGGCTACTTCATTTGCTGGAGTTACTGGTTTTAGCTTGATGGTAACCTTTTTTTCGACTTGCCATTAAAAAGTTACTTATTACTTTATGTTGTTTCATCATTAGTATGCAAAAGGTTAATTTTTATTATTGATATATAGTGCTTGACTTATTAGAGAAAGCTCAATGCTAGCTTGTCATAACAAATTAGTATTACTTATAAGTAGTAAATTTTACTTCTGATAGTTGGGAATGGGAAGTGCGCTTGAGACATTTTGTGGACAAGCCTATGGAGCAAAAGAGTATCATATGCTTGGGATACACATGCAGAGAGCTATGCTAGTTCTTATGCTTATGTGCATTCCTATATCAATACTTTGGAGCTTTACTAGTAATATATTCACCTTCTTTGGACAAGACCCGGAGATATCAGTACAATCTGGAATTTATGCCTGCTGGTTGATCCCAGCTATCTTTGCCTACGGTCTCCTTCAGTGCCAATTCAGATTTTTACAGACTCAAAACAATACAAAGCCTTTGGTAATAAGCACTGGTATTACAAGTTTAGTGCATCTTCTAATTTGCTGGACCTTGGTTTTCCGCTATGGCTTTGGATCCAGAGGCGCTGCCATTTCTAGTGGTATTTCATACTGGGTTAATGTACTAATTTTGGGAATGTACATCAAGTTTTCACCAACATGTGAGAAAACATGGACAGGATGCTCTCTGGAGGGTGTTAAAAAACTTTCAGGCTTTGTTTCATTAGGCATTCCCTCGTCTCTTATGCTCTGGTGAGTTTGCATCTCCTTAAACTCTCAATATCATTTATAAATATTTGAGCTATATCCGTATTCGTTGATGATTTTATATTTGGCATAATGAAGTTTAGAGTTTTGGTCATATGAGTTTCTAGTTCTCATGTCTGGGCTTCTTCCTAATCCAAAGCTAGAGACATCGATGATGTCAATCTGGTACGTATTTTTCATGGGTTCAGTATGTCTTCACGTTCACATTACGTTGAATTTTTCTTAGCTAGTGCCATGTTGATCATATACAAATGCATTACTAGGACTGTCATACCATCCTTCTCTCTAAAACAAACCCCTTTTCTAATTGCACTTTATAATATTTATTCATTTATTACTATGAATTTTCAGCCTGAACACAAGTTCAGTGTTCTTCAGAATCCCATATGGTTTTGGCAGTGCAGTAAGGTATGCAAGTGACTAAAAAATGTATAAATTTTGTTGTATTATACTAGTAGCATGTATTTCAGAAAACGTAATGATTAATTTTCTTTCTCTTCATGGTCGAAAAGCACGAGAGTTTCAAATGAACTGGGTGCAGGGAATCCCCAGGCAGCAAAGCTTGCAGTACAGGTGGTTCTGTTCATGGCCATTGCAGAGGGCATAGTGGTTGCCTCTGCTTCAGTCGCTGTTCGAGGCGAATGGGGCTATATCTACACAGATGAAGTTGAAGTTGCTAGTTATATAGCTTCGGTGCTTCCTGTGCTTGCCATATCCAATTTCATGGATGGATTACAAGGTGTACTATCAGGTTAGAGCTATTTTTAACTCTTTAAACTAAATTCTTGCTCAAACCATGGCAGACTAATGTATTTCAGTGAACTTTAATATCATATAAAAACTCATATCCTAGTATAGCACCCGTGTGGATATCTTTGTCTCTTGGTAACAAGATATATTACTAGCTAGTTGAAGATTCTATATGTACGACTCAAATTTAAAGGAGAAATTGTGGCCACTGGCGGGTCTAAATTCTTTTCAGCTTCTTATAATTTCATTGAGACATTATATCAATGCATTATAGACATTATATAACATTATCACCTGTGGTTTGAGAATCAAATAGGTGCTATAAGAGGATGTGCAATGCAGACGGTTGGTGTATATGTGAATCTAGGTGCTTATTACATACTTGGACTTCCACTGGCAATTCTTTTAGCTTTCGTACTGCATCAAAATGGAAAGGTAGCAAATACCATAGAAAGGTCCATTCCAATTTTGTTGGTGAACTTTGGATTTGACTCGGGGTTGTTACATTTTATATAGGGCCTGTGGACAGGAATCATTGGAGGAAGCAGTGTTCAAGCGGCAATACTCCTTGTGATTACCTTGCGCATAGACTGGGAGCGACAAGTAAGTTTTTCCCTTAGTGTTAGTATATATCTCAAATGGTATAACATTATTTGTTGTACTATGACTAAACTTGCTTATTTCTCTGTGATCATGCTTTTTTTTCAGGCAAGAAAGTCCTTATACCTGGTGTATGGTTCCAAAATCCCGGATGATATAGTGTTCTAAAAACCGGGATGATATAGTGTTCCAAACTGCAGGAATGCAATGCCTTAAACTATCATCATCTCTTAACATTTGTCAATAAGTTTATTCATTAGGAGTACAAATTTATTTTTTGAAGATGATGTGTTATTTAACATTCTATTTTCTTTCATTTTAAACTTTTTACCTAGCTTTCTTCTTTTATTAAACAATGAATATTATGCTCCATTTGTTCAAAAATAATAGTCGCTTTCACTTTTTGCACGTGATTTAAGGTGTAAAAAAACTACTTGTATGCATTATTTTTATGATTTTTTTCTAAATAATAATTTAAATATTATATTTTTATTCAAAAATTAAAAATTAAAAAAATTATATATAGGAGTAGTGTTTTTACTTTTCTAATTACGTGTAAAAGTCAAAACAACTATTATTATATATATTTTTCATACTTACATAATTTAATATAAAGGGTACCATATATACATGCAACAAAAGTGTTTTCGCGAAACTTCATTACCTTCTAAAATCTTTTAACAAACTCAATAGCATTGGAAGAATATTTTTCCTTTCAATTTTTTTAAAAAAATGATACTATATATCTATACATCAGTCACCTTCAACCATGGTATACACTTGCCAACTTGCAATATTGGAATCCACCAACTAAAATAACAACTGTCAATATTCGGGGGCGGAATTAAAACATTTTAAAGATGTAAATTTTAGCTTTGGGCTAAATTTTTTTAATATAAAAAATTCATATATAAAAATTTTCATTGTAACAGGGCTTTAGATCCCACTAGATTCTAGATAGCTCCACTGAGCCAAACCATCTTGATGTAAAACCTACTTGATTTAGATCAGGAAATTAAACCCCGAGATTTTATAAAGTTATGAAAATTCTACTAATTCACCCATCATTATTTCATCAAGATCATGAATACTAGTAATGCCATTACCTACTTCATACCAGTATTTACAATCACTGTGTCTGTGTCAATTGCCTACCATTATCACTTCCTGAGTACGTCTTGACCTGCTATCGCCTATCTATAATCTACTACTGCAGTATTTGAATAACCATAACCGAACCTATATACTTATAACATATGTCATCAAATACAAAAAGTCCTGTTAGCAATTTATAATATTCCCATTTCAATCACTTTAAATAGGATTATATTACAACAATTTCATTTATACAAGGCAGGTGTTCCTGCATTTATCAATAAATAAAGGACATGTGTCAGACATTATATATAAAGGCCATTACTATCAAAGGTCAGAAGGTCAGGAAGTATATATGGTTGCATGTATATCCTGATATAAGGAGTAATATTGCCATACTTTACAGGGCTAACATGAGGATTGAGGGCTATGTATAGTAGACGAATGAATACACTGTAAATACAAGCGGACACACATTTGTTTTTTTACGTACATTAACTTTACACAGAAAATATATATTTCTATCAAGATTTTTGCTGTATATATTATTCTTGTTTTTTTTCTAATCTAGTTATATTATATTAAAAGAGATGAATAAACTTCCTCTCATTCTCGAAGGAGATAGTCGTAATACAACCATGTTAGGGACATACCCCTAGGAACGTACATAAGTCTCACAGCACGAAACTTATTAGTTAAAAAACGATTAGTTAGAGTCATGGTAGGCAACTTTCCTAGGGTCAGGTACCACCCTCATCTTCATCACCGGCAGTGGGCCTTGGTTGGCCAGTTGCACATTATTCTTATTTTTGCTGTTATCATGCAAGAGGCTTTTGCATACTTATCATGAAACAACATAAAGTAATAAGTAATTTTTTAATGGCAAGTCGAAAAAAAGGTTAATTTTTATTATTGATATATAGTGCTTGACTTATAAGAGCAAGCTCAATGCTAGCTTGTCTTAACAAATTAGGATTACTTATAAATATTAAATTTTACTTCCCATAGTTGGGAATGGGAAGTGCGTTTGAGACATTTTGTGGACAAGCCTATGGAGCAAAAGAGTGTCATATGCTTGGGATACACATGCAGAGAGCTATGCCAGTGCTTATGCTTATGTGCATTCCTATATCAATACTTTGGAGCTTTACTAGTAATATATTCACCTTCTTCGGACAAGACCCGGAGATATCAGTACAATCTGGAATTTATGCCTGCTGGTTGATCCCAGCTATCTTTGCCTACGGTCTCCTTCAGTGCCAATTCAGATTTTTACATACTCAAAACAATACAAAGCCTTTGGTAATAAGCACTGGTATTACAAGTTTAGTGCATCTTCCAATTTTCTGGACCTTGGTTTTCCGCTATGGTTATGGATCCAGAGGCGCTGCCATTTCTAGTGGCATTTCATACTGGGTTAATGTACCAATTTTGGGAATGTACATCGAGTTTTCACCAACATGTGAGAAAACATGGACAGGATGCTCTCTAGAGGGTGTTAAAAATCTTTCGGGCTTTGTTTCATTAGGCATTCCCTCGTCTCTTATACTCCGGTGAGTTTGCATCTCCTTAAACTCTCAATATCATTTATAAATATTTGAGCTATATCCGTAATCATTGATGATTATATATTTGGCATAATGAAGTTTAGAGTTTTGGTCATATGAGTTTCTAGTTCTGATGTCTGGGCTTCTTCCTAATCCAAAGCTAGAGACATCGATGATGTCAATCTGGTGCGTATTTTTCATGGGTTTCGTATGACTTCACGTGCACATTATGTTGAAATTTTTCTTAGCTAGTGCCATGTTGATTATATAGAAATGCATTACTAGGACTGTCTTACCATTCTTCTCTTTAAAACAAACCCCTTTTCTAATTGCACTTTATATTATTTATTCATTTATTACTATGAATTTTCAGCCTGAACACCTGTTTAATGTTCTTCAGAATCCCATATGGTTTTGGCAGTGCAGTAAGGTACGCAAGTGACTAAACAATGTATAAATTTTGTTGAATTATACTAGTAGCATGTATTTCAGAAAATGTACTGATTAATTTTGTTTCTCTCCGTGGTCGAAGAGCACGAGAGTTTCAAATGAACTGGGTGCAGGGAATCCCCAGGCAGCAAAGCTTGCAGTACAGGTGATTCTGTTCATGGCCAATTGCAGAGGGCATATTGGTTGCCTCTGTTCGAGGCGTATGGGGTTATATCTACTATTAATGGAGAAATCTGGTAATCAACAAATATTGAGGTTCTTGCCGGAAAAGTATCAAATGAGGCTGAGTTATCACCGGAGTATGGTGGTTTGTATGAAATTGGGGGTTGAGATTGCTAGGTTTCAAAAGAATTAGAGTTTTGTTCTTTGACGGCTGTGAGCTCTAATAATTCCGACCCCCAACAACGTGCCTACGTACCCGCCTGAGTGAAAGGGAAAGAATCGTCCAAGGTAAGGTTAGCAGCACACCTTAACTCCCCTACGAGGGCAACCCAAGGAATATGGAGCTATGGTCTTCAATTGGCATAGATGACGTAGACATTAACAAATCAAAGGCAAATGACTGCAGAGGAGCAGACTAATTTTCTGGTGGAGGGAGGGCACACCCTTAGGCAAGGCACGCCTCCGGGATAAAAATGGCATACAAGATCTACACAGATGAAGTTGAAGTTGCTAGTTATATAGCTCAGTGCTTCATGTGCTTGCCATATCCAATTTCATGGATGGATTACAAGGTGTACTATCAGGTTAGAGCTATTTCTAAGTCTTTAAACTAAATTCTTGCTCAAACCATGGCACAATAATGTATTTCAGTGAAATTTAATATCATATACAAACTCATATCTTAGTATATATAGCACCCGAGTGGATATCTTTGTCTCTTGGTAACAAGAGATCGACAGTTTGGAATTGAATGGAGGCATGGGTGTGCGAATATATATAAATATTCAGAAAGACAGAGACTTATTATATTTCTAGCTAGTTCAAGATTCTATATGTACGACTCAAATTTAAACGAAAAATTGTGGCCACACACTCTGGCCCAGGGTCTAAATTCTTTTCAGCTTTTTATAATTTCATTGCTATAGCTCATTTCATATAGGTATTATATCACCTGTGGTTTGAGAATCAAATAGATGCTACAAAAGGATGTGCAATGCAGAAGGCTGGTGTATATGTGAATCTAGGTGCTTATTACATACTTGGCCTTCCACCGGCAATTCTTTTAGCTTTCGTATTGCATCAAAATAGGACCTGTCGACAGGAATCATTGGAGGAAGCAATGTTCAAGCTGCAATACTCCTTGTGATTATCTTGCACATAGACTCGCGGCAAGTTTGTTTTTCCTTTAGGTTGTGTTCACTTAGTGAGAATGGAATGAGAAAGGAATGTAATGAAAAATTATAAACAAATATTATGCAGAAAGATGAATGTATGAGTGATATTGTGAATAAACATCAAGGAGTTTAAATTTGTTATGATGAGAATTGTAGAGAAAATGATGAAGAAATGGAATGGGAATTTTTTTCAAAACATCTGAGTTAGAATTCTAGTTCAAATAATTTGGAATGTAAGGAAATAATGAATAAAATTTATAAATATTTTCGTTAATTTAACCCAATTAAGAGTATAAATTTCATTTCATTCTTCCCTCATTCCATTATATCCAGGTGTTTGGTTCCAAAATCCCATGATATAATGTTCTAAAAACTGGGATGTTATAGTGTTCGAAAGTGTAGCAATGTAATGCCTTAAACTATCATCAACGTTTGTCAAGAAGGTAATTCCCTAGGAGTATAAAATTAATTTTTGAAGTAGATGAGCCTTAAACTATTATCAACATTTGTCAAGAAGGTAATTCCCTAGGAGTATAAAATTATTTTTGGAGTATAAAATTATTTTTTGAAGTAGATGAGTTCTAACAAATCTCGTGTGAGTATCGAGCACCTCAAATGACAAGAAATAAACACTTACCACTTGAGTTATCTCATCTATTATTAATTAAGTTAAAATCAATGGGAACATATCATATTTATATGAATGCACGATCTATTATTAATAATTAAGTTAGATTCCAACAGATGATAACACATGATATTTGTGAAATATTTTGACAACAAATTTGAACCCGTAGAATTACTATTTTTATTAATATATATTTATATAATATATGTTCGATAAATGTAATTTTGCTCTAATATTATAACAACCAACTTTATATTAATTAATTTTTAATATATTTCTAATCATGTTCCCTTAAAAATTCACCTTATTTAATTTTCATTTTTTTTTAAAACATGGAGGGAACGGTTCGGTCCATAGTAAAAATACGGTCCGGTTTGGTTCAATGTACTGGGTCCTTTATACTCAGCCGCTTTAACCATATCTAACTAATATTAAAAGTTTGAAATATTTATATAAAATGAAATAAGTTGAGTACAGAGTAAGTAACATTAATTTATGGTTGTTAAAGAAAACATTAATTCATAAAGTTTTTATATAAAATGAAAAAAAAAATTAGGACATAATTGTAAAAAAATTAATATAAATTAGTGCATTCTCATGCTTTTGTATAAAATATTTATGGTATCCAAAATCCGATTGACATGCATATCATAAAAAAAAAACACCCCAGTTCATCTTCTTTGATTTCATGACCATACAATTAAAAAATTTGAATTTATTGAATTACATGTGAAAGACGAATTTATAAAAGTGATTGTTCTTTATAATTTTTGTCATAAAAAATATTATAACAAAATGTTTGTCAAAGAATTAAGAACTTGATATTCAAGAATAGAGGAATTTCACTCTAACCGAATAAAAAGAATTGGTTTTAAAAGTAGGATACACATTGCATGAAGTCCTCAACTATTAGTGCATGTATCCTTGTTTTTATCTTAATGAAGTTGGCTTATCAAAAAAAACATTGCAATTTTAAAAAATTCAATTTAGAATATCTATACATTTATTGAATTAGATATTTAATAGTAGTGTGTATCAAATTTGCAATTGCCTTGTGCTCTATAATGTAAATTTTTTAGTAGAAAAAGTTGACATATATAATTTTAATTATAGATTTTTCTAAAATATCAATATATAAAACTTTTACTATTCATATTTAGAATTCATCTTTACTATGAAAATGCACACCTAGAGGGGGTGAATAGGTGTTATGGCTAACAATGACCGATTTTAATTTTATCAAGTTATTAAACATGTCAGGTAGCTAAGATTGATTAACAGACACAGTCAGTTAGCTGCTATATGCAATGCAGTACAGAAACAGTAAATAACACAAGATCTTTTAGCCAGGTTCGACCCCTAATCCCCTATGGTCTACGTCCTGGTCCCCTACCAAGAGAGAATATTATTAATCAAATCAAACCACGATTACAGATTACAATAATATTCCACCCTTTATCCCTTGCAGCTGATCCTAGCTTGCTAAAACGGTTGTTTCACTGAACTATTCTGCTCTCTAAGTACTATACTACCCTAGCATAGCCTTCTCTAGCCTCTAGTTCCCTTGAACCCTGTTTCACAAGCCTAGCAATCCAGCCACAACTGGGTTACAATCAAACGATTACAAGTGAATAAATGTTACAACTCAAACTATAAGCTCTCACGTATATATATAACTATATAGAATAAAAGAGCTCAAAAAATATTTGTTAAGAACGTTTTGAGTTTGAGAATAAGAGTGTATATGTTTTGCAAATTAGTATGTCTTCACTTGGTTAGAAAGAAAAGCTATACACACCTGTATATATATATTTGATTTATCAAGGCCAAAACTAACGTTGAAATTACAACGTTCGAATTAGTTGAGATAAAACAAAATAGATATTTAAAACTACGTATATTGAGGATAAAAAGATAATAGAAATGTTTGAAATCAACCTCAAATAAGTTTAAATATATATAGATAAGAGTTGGTTTTAGAAGTTAAGGTTTAGTCAAATTCCAACTCCTATTAAACAGGAAAACTAATTTGAATAATAAAATATGTTTGAATTAAATAAAACTGAGCTCTAATAAATTATATAACAATATATATATTAGATAAACTCGTACAAGTAAGATCCTATAAAATCTCCAAGAAATTCAGACTTCCTTGCTTATCCACACAGTTTCTGCGTTCCCAGTGTCAGCTCGCTGATACATCATGTTTACATGCTGTCAGCTTGCTGAGACGCTCTGTTTTCCTGCTTTCAGCTTGCTGTCAATGTACTTAAACAACTTATACTAATAAAACATATCAGTAATCTAATACCTGCAAAATCATGTAAGTACATGTATAACAGCTTGCTATTTTATATCATATACAAGTTTTCAGCTTGCTAACAGTATGATCATCAAAACCTAAAGGGTTTCAATCTCCCCCTTTTTGATGATTTTCACCAAAAATAATGTAGGAGAATAAAATACTCCCCCTAAATTCCTTGCAACCCTGTAAACACAGATATAAAATTGCAAAACAAGATATGCTAGATTTTAATCAGATAAGCAAATTTAAAACCAAATCCATAGCATATCAAAATAAAAACATGCAACCAGCATGCATCTAACATAATTATCCAAATTAAGCCAAGTACCAAATTAAACCACAAATATTCAAGAACCACAGATACCAACAAAGCAAAATTAACAAGTCTATCATGCTTGAAATTAAAACCTAAAATTAAAGCACACCCAACCCAACCTAATTCTCCTAAAATACTCCCCCTTAATCATTAAAAAGGAATATTCAAGAATCTTCTGGGCTCACAGCATCCTCTGGATCTGCAAAATTGTCATCTTCAGCTTCTGTCTTTAGCACTTTGTCATCTGGAGTAGTTGATCCACTATCTTTTCCACTTTTCTCAGCAGTGTTGATTGCAACATTTGCCAAACCTGCCAAATTGCACTCTGTAGCATCTCCATCATCTGATATCTTGAGCTCCTTTTTATAAGTTGTCAACAGCTTACTTACCACAAACTCTCTCAAAAACTTAACCTCACCAGTTAAACTTTCAACTTTTGAAGCCGAATGAGCAATGTCAAGAGTCATAGTGGCATTATCATTTTTCAACTCATTTGCAAGAACTTTAAACTTTTTCTCAAAACTACCAGTAGATTGTTCACCAACAATATTACTTGGAGTTTGAAAATCAACTTGCACCAAACTCCCATCCTTTTCCACTTTGAGATGAGACTGAGCTAAACTTTTGTTGTCCAAGAATTTCTTAGCCACATTCTTGTCAACATCCCTCAGTTTAACACCATACCAATCAAAAATTCTGGTCAACAAACAACCATATGGTAACCCTGTACTCTAGTTTCCCTAAAAAATAGCCAACATATTCTTCAAAATCAAATCAGCTAAATCAAACTTCTTACCAGCCAACAGCATACCAACAACACAAACATCCTGATAATTAAAATTTGACCTACTTCCAACCCTAGGACAAATATTTGCCAAACAAATCTTAAATAGAACATGAGCAATTGGAGTAACATTCGATGTAGTAGGGCAATTGAACTCCAAAATACCATGCAAACCCCTAAATGTATTCAGTTGATCTAAAGGACTAAAATCATCCAACAATACAGGACCCTTTTTAGTGAACACAGATAGCTTTGATGGGTTTTCAATCCTTAAAATAGAGTTCAACATAACATTGTTCAAAGTAATTTTGGTATCTCTAACAATAGATATATAGTTACCAAACTAATCAGGCACCAAATTTGCATAAAACTCTTGAACATAATCCACATAACAATCCTTAGGCATATCAACCAAAAACGACTCAAAACCTAAATCAGTGAAATACTTTACTGCACCACAAGTAAAGAAAACCTTACCAGCAAGAGGGCGACCGTAAATAACCTTACGATTGAACAAATCAAGAGACAAAGACCTTGCTTCCAAATCAGCCGAGACGAACTGTAAACTTCGCTTAACCTTCTTTAATTCTGAACCCTCACGATCTGATCGATTAAATTCTGATACATCTTCTCCACTGTCAATGTTCAGTGGTTCTATGAAATCATCATCCTCATCGATAAGCTTGCGCTTCAGTTTGTTCTCTTTAGCACTTGCAGATGCCTTCATTTTCCTTGTCTGCCTCATAACTTTGACGATTGAAATTGATATAGCAAGAGATATAGTGTATTTGTTGAGAAGAAACCCTAGAGCTCGTATCTGTAGATTTGGGCGATAATATAGGGAGCTAAACAGTCTTGAGTGAATAACCTCCACTAACCCGATTTTAATTTATTTAAAATGAGTATTTTTAGGAGAAATACTAGATATTATCCCACCCCTTAAAAAACTAAACATATTATTTAACTAAACACCACATAATTATTAATTAAACAGATAATTAATCATGTTAACAGATAAGCAGGTCATATATATAACATAATCAAGAAACGACAAATAATTTAAAATTTAAATTAAGCACTAATTACTTGCCTAGATAATCGAAAAGACATACACAGATAACAAGTGTTAGGTCCCGAAATATCGTAGAAGGGGGGTTGAATACGATATTCACAATAATTTAAATTCTTTTCTGAATTTGCGGATAAATAAATTATTGCTTTAGAGTGGGTTTGGTCATTTGTAGTGTTTAGGTGAGCTGCCTACTAATTTTCTGGGTGCCCGGATAAATCAATTAGCTTCAAGAAAATTAGCAGGTAAATTATGGAGACAAGTTTCCGGGAATATTACTCTCGTATTAATCCCAGAGGGTTTTGCTACACCCAGTTAAAATTAACTGGCTTCCAAAGAATAAATTAATTCTTTGCTACTAACACAAAAATATTAGGCTCAGTTCCTATACAAATATATCTAAATTAGTACAAGGAAAAACTGAGTCCGTAGGGAGTGATATCTAGGAGCCCTGTGCATTTTTCATTAAAG
The DNA here is from genome assembly GCA_028671895.1 of Oenanthe sinensis. Taxonomy (NCBI): domain Eukaryota; kingdom Viridiplantae; phylum Streptophyta; class Magnoliopsida; order Apiales; family Apiaceae; genus Oenanthe; species Oenanthe sinensis. Next base: position 10,946,963 of record CM053798.1, on the reverse strand, counting down.
AACCGGGTCCTAATATCTGACCGGGAGCAAGGTATGGATGTGTATAAATTATATCTCTTGCTCCGGCCATGGCTGCTCTCTACATATTTTTGTTGAAGAAGACGACTCCTCAAAATGAGTGGCTGGCCTCTTTTTATTTGTGTAGACTTTAAATCAATTAAAGTAGCTGCTGTAATTTGATTGGCTAAGGGCTGAGTGGCGCCTGTAGAGTGACTTCCCTGTGTAAATTAAAGTGGCGCCATTTACTTAGAATTTTCTGATCCAACTTGTGTTGCGCCTACACAAGGGATACACTGTGATAAATCAAGTGGCGCCATTAACTTGGAATTTGTTGAAGTCATTTTGAGTTGCGCCCTATAGAGTGTTTGCCCTGTATAGAAATGAGTGGCGCCTGAAAACTGTTGGTAGAATTCAAGTCATGCGCGTGTGTTCACTTTCATGGTCAAAGTGCTGTTTAGTCACTGCACTTTGATCCTTTATTCATTCCTTGACTGAAGTTCCCCAACTTCCATTTCTTGTACCAAAGTCTTGTCGCATTACACCCTGTACCCTGAGCTGTTCCTGTTCTTCGACTGTAGTACAGAAACTTTCACTTTTCGTACCAAGGTTGTGACACTTTGCACCCTGCACCCTTTGAGCTGTTTAGCTGTTTAGCTGTTAGCTGTTTGGCTGTAGCCTCTACAAATTACTTTTCGTACCTTAATAAATAACCGTTCTTTTCAAGTACGTTCTTCAACTTAACAATTCTTCTGTAGTTAATACTCAGATTCCTTTCACAGACTGCTGACGCCTAGTGCAACTGGTCTGGTTCACAGACGATTAACTTCGTTCCAGGTCTTCGTATTATCGTCTTACGTACATTGTTAAGTTTGCAGCAACTTCATTGCTTCGAACACTGACTGTCAATAAACACTGTAACTTCACTGGAATCTTTTCTGGTACTTAGACACTTGTCTTTACCATGTCTTCAATTCTTCTAGATTCCTATGCTTCGAACACTGTCTATCTTCAATCAATGTTGTTACACTGAAATCTTTTAGTGGCACTGCTATACTGAATCTTCAACACTTCTGAAACCCTGAAAGTCTTTACACTTTATTCTTCACTGAGGCATGAACATATTAATGTACTTCTTTCAGTGACCTGTAGTAGACTTCAAAACTTCTTCTAATGTCTTGATTCACTGTATCTGCCTTGTCTTCATTTCTTCCTGATTTCTGTGTAGGCGTAGTATTATTTACTTGTCCTGTTCTAGTGTTGAGTTATCATGATTACTATTCATACAGCTTCGTAATCTCCAACAATCTCCCCCTATTTGATTGTTAAACTTTAGCAAACAAATCACCTAGGGAGGATAACTCAACTAACAACTAGAAAAAGTAATCGTCCGAGACTTGTAAATAATGCTACTGGTCTTTCTGGATCAGATGCTGCATTTCCAGATTTCTTGTGTGACTGAAATGAATGATGTTTGTTCCTCTGACACTGAACTGATATTCAAGCTGTATCATCTTCATTTCTGTCTGTTTGAGCTTTCTCCATTTCAAAATCCTTCATAGTTTTGAACTTAAAGAATTTATCATGAATAGAGCTTCATAAGAATCATTATTCCTGGGTACGTCTTCAATAGAATACTGAACATAGCTCAAATAATGTTCTCCCCCTACGAATGTGATTCTCCTTCTTATTCTTCTTCTCCTTTTAGAAAATCAATGGAATAGTCATATCTGTTCTTCCAAGTATAGAATTACAGCTTCTTGATTCTCCCATATATCTGTTGTTTCCCCTCAGGATCAGAAGATAAGATTTTCTTCTTCATGTCTAAAATCTCCCCCTAAGGATACGAAGATAAGACTTATTAACTTCACCTTTTTCTTGTTATAATTATAACACTATAACTTCTCCCCCATAAGAAGAGGAATCCTCCAATTTCTTTTTCTTGTTATAACTATAACACTATAAATTCTCCCCCTTAGTTGAGGAATCCTCCAATGGCCCACTTTTGAAGATACCAAATGTTAATACCAATTGATAGGTCCTCTTTTAAATGGTTTGTCTTCCAAAGAAGGTTCTCGTCTTTCGATGAACGGGAAAAATATAGTAACTTTTCTTCCAGAAGTAGTAAGTAGCAAGGGTAAGTGTTTGGCTTATGGTTTCCTCACTTCTACTACGTTCTGTTGGTGTTTACACTTAAGTGTCGAGCACTTAGAAGTGTTTCACTCTTTCTCTCCCTATCTCTCACTCAAGTGTATCTCTCCCTCACTTTCACTCAAGTGTTTCTCTCTCTCACTTTCACTCTTCATTTCAAATATAGCCTTCTGTACCTGCAAGTGAAATCCGTCAATTCATATATTCCCAACACCTGATTCATCAGAATGAACTGAATCACTATTAAGTGGAGAATTTCCTCGTTGAGGTGTTCTTTATCTATCATGCATAAGCACTGTCTCACACCAGACTCAATAGCAATTGCTAAATCACTGTCTAGTGGAGCCTCACCTCTTTGAGATGGGTTATCCCAAGATTTTAAAATCTTTTTGGGAATCCTGCCTTGTTCTATCAAGGAGTTGCCTCACACCTTCTCCGTAAACGGGAGGTGGACATTCCTTTTCAGGATCTGGAAATGTTCCTTCCAGGAGGGGCGACGTAGTAGACAATGTAATGAATGACAAATTAGAGTCTACGTTTCCCTCTTAACCCAATGACGGGTGTTTGTTAACATGCCTATACCTCACACTGTGCACGCCTTGCAATGTGTCCAATTGTTAGGCCCCTAGTATAACTGTTAGGATTGTTAGGTCCTAAAAATTATATAAGGTTCCTAGTATATATCTGTTTAGGCTTACCATCAGCGTGAGTGCCGGTGGTGTGCTTGACTCATTACAAGATGCTCTGGCTGACGAGCGAATTTCAATGGACTCATCCTGTTGAGAGAATGATTCCAGAGACAGTTTTATTGCCTTTTCAGCTCTGCATCCTTTTGAGAAGATACAGATGAGCTTACAGTTACCTCAGTTTATATACTTCTTTACTTCTCTGGAGGTAGAGCTGTGGGTGCACTGCCGACTTCATCCTTATTTGCTGCATCAAGTGCAGTTTCTCCCTTATCAACCTCTAAGTCTCATATGTTCCTTATATCTCCAGGGGTTAATATATGGAAGTGGATGAAATGAGTGTTTGGTATTAAGGCCTGGGTCAGAGATTGATGGGTTTTCAACCTCCTGGCCAGCTTCTGTAGCCACTGGGGGCTAAACGGATAAAATCAATTTAAATGAGATAAAAAGATAATCAGTTTAACATTCCAAAACATATTTTTCATCTCAAGGAGAAGGAAAAATATAAGAAGGAATGGTAAATGATTGCACTTAAGTCCTTTTAATAAAAGAGTTTTGTCAGATCGAAGAATTAATCATTTAAGAGCATGACACCAATAGAAATTTTCCTTAAGATACTTATCCCATAATAAAACGCGGGAGTATCAGAGAAAAAGTCTCTATTTTTTTTTTTTTGATGAATTTCTTATAAGGCAAACTTCCCATAATAAAACGCGGGAATTTATACCAAAGAAGAAATTCAACTCTTCTATCAAATTATATCTCAATAAAAATGACTCTTTTCCATTAAACCTAAGCACTGTATGTTTTGAAAACAGTGTTGCAAAACATCCTTATCAGATAGAAGAGAATGATTTTCCGACTCATAAAGCAATTATGATTTACATCATTTTCGTTTGCCTGATAGTGTCCCCGACTTAAAATAAAAACATGACAATTGGGGTTAGGATGAATGCTTAACATGACAGTACTAGGCCTTCAAAGCAACAATCACTGTTTTGGTACTATGAATCAATGTGAAACATACATCGAAATAAGTATTTGAAAACAAATCATTTTACAAGTGATTGGTACCTTGAAGTTAAAACAAATAGAGAAAAAGCTTTTAAAGATAAAACTTTTAAAACAAGCTTTTGGGAGAGGATAAAATTTCGAGAGAAAAAGAAAGATTATCCTAAAGAGAAGTTTTTCAAAAGAGAAGTTTTGAAAAAGAATTCTTAAGTTTTCTTAACTTAAACTGATAGGCAAATGAATGTATCTTTGAATACAACATTTTGAAAAAGAAATAGACAAAAATTTCTTTTAAATACATTCAGGATTGTAAACCAGTCAAAGAAAGAAAACTAAATATATTGATACCAATTGTTTCTAAAAATAAAAACTAAGTAAATCCATTAGTATCAATATATCACAATTATTTTGTAATAAAATATTATTCAATTATCACAAAGTAATAAAAGAGAATATTTATACTACTAATAATTATGCTTCTTATTTATTTTAATTTATTTAAATCATGGAACTAATATATCACTGAATTGTTATATATCTTCATGATTTAAATAAATCAAAATAAATTAAATACTTACACTGTACTAAGCAATTGCCAATCACATGCATTTATATAAACTATACATGGCAATTATTCAGTAGAACAATAAGCATTTTACTATATTTTTATTATTAGTGATTTTAAATAAACATTAAGTTGTATTATCACTAATATTAAAAATATCACAGTTAATTGCACGGATGCAAGAAACTATGCTTCTGTTATTTTATCAAATTAAAATTATGAAACTAATGATCATTGAATTGCTTCAATTCATAATTTCAATAAGATAAAATAAATTCGCTAAATACTAAAATATTCATTAGATTGAATATTAGCATTTAACTTCCTACGCCATATCTAATAATTGTCACTTTGCACATTGTAAGCATGCTCATAACAATTATTAACTGATATACGTAAGCTCGAGGATTTAGTTGAAAAGAAATTCACAAGTCCTTTATATAGGGAAAAAGTAATACTTGTGATTCTAATTCCAACTCCTCGCAATAAACTCAATTTTAGAAATATTTTCTAAGTATATAAAACATTGAGAATTTTATACACATAACTTTAGAAAATACTTCTTCTTTCAATATTAGTGAGTTTTAAAATATGCATTAATTATTTAGAACAAAAATTCTAAATACCGTCACTAATATCAAAAGTATCACAATTATTTGTAATAAAATATTTAAGAATATCAGAGCAAAATATCAGAGCAATTAAGCAAGATATCATTGACTAATACTCATCAAATATTTAAAACATACAAATAATTATGCTTCTTACTTATGCTAAGTAATTTAACTACCACTCATGCATATAACAATGTAAGCATGATAATTAAACTAATAGCAAAAAGTATGAGGATCTGGATTTAAAATAAATTCACAAGTCCTTTGGATCGGGAAAAAGTAATACTTGTGAACTCATTTGAGAATTCCTTGCAGATGGGATTTTCAATAAATATGCATATTAATAATATCCCAAGTTTACTAACCAACTTAGATAAAATAAATTCATCAAGTTATTTAGCAAATATCTGCAAGTTATTCGACTAAGAACAACTCTCAAAAGATATGATACCTGGTGTCTATGAGCTTGTTCCTTCAGTGGTGTGAAGAGATCAACAGTGTTGCTGGAAATTGACAGCTTCTAGGAATGACTTCCATGTCTTTCTTACAACCTGCATTATCTATATCTATATAGCCAATTAGGTTAAACCTATTATCTTAAGGGTCCCAGATTCCAAGAATTGGTGATCCCCTAAGATATCTAGCAATTCATAACTTAGCTATAAGATACGATTCTCTAGATTCCACTTGGAAACTTGCACATAGGCATATCGAGAACTAAGGTATACTTGCACATATATGTCATTGTGTGTGCCTTGCATTTCTAGAGAGATTTATGCATAACAGCTCTAATATAAAATCACTTTTAAGTAATTAATAGTTAGAGTGTCATACCATGTCCTTGACGTTCTGCTTGAACCCCTATCTCCGTCATAGAAGAGCTTGCGAAGAGAATGATATACAAATTCCAATGGATCTGCAACTTCAAAGTCCAGGAAATGATGTACATCAACTTTAACTTCTAGCTCACCATTCAGGAGTGCACTTGTTCACATTCATCTGATAGATCTTCATGCTTGAATGCTCCACATGTGATAGGTCCTAATCGTTGAGTCCCTGAAAATTGTTAGGTCCCCATTGATGAGTCCCAAGGTATCAAGTCTTGTCACTGGTGCTTACTGCTTGATCTTGAAAGTCCCGAAGATTCCGTTTCCATCATCATCGATACCTTCTGCTTTAAAGTCCTGTAGCAACCAGTTTGGCTTTGCCCCTCATAGCAATGCCAAAAAGTCATCCAGTTTCTGAGAACCCTTACTGTACCAGTTTCAGCTTTGACTTTAGTGGTCTGGGTTCCAGATTCAGTGGTTTCTGCCTTCTAACTGATTGAGATCATCTTGCATTGCAATCACTCAATCTGGATCAATCTGTGAATCTTCAGTATTCTTTGGGATTCCAAATTATGGGTGATACCAATTGTTAGTGATACCAATTGTTATACCAATTGTTAGAAGTTGACAATTGCTCTTTCCCAATGTTAGGTTCCGAAGAATATATGATCATTTCGATTAACACTTCTAGCCTCTACACAAGAATCCGGATCATTAAGAACGAGACTCCAGGATTGAACTTGACTTCAAACCTTTTGTCTTGACAGAAATGTTCTTAATGAAATCCTTTGATCTTCATTATTGAGCATGACTAGTAGATCCTTCTTTTATTTGCTCCCCCTGAGTTGCTGCTAAACATTAATTCCTTCTGCAACCTCAGCTTCTACATCAGTATCTGAATTTGTCAAAGATTCAGAATAGTCGTTCACTTGAATGCTTGGGAGCTTGGTATAGTTGTTCATCACATTCAGACTTTTAATCACTTATGAGTAGCCGAGGAGAATTGTTCCATGAGTCTTAACTGCTTGTCAAGATACTCAATTAGATCTTCATTAAAAATCAATTCCCTCCAAACACGCGAAAGAGCTTCAGTGTTTGCTTCTGGTTGGCCATTAACTCAAATGATGTCTTTTCGCGATCTTGTTGAATAAAGCAGCACGCTGTGTTAATTGCTTCAGCTTCCAAATACCTTTTCAGTGCAGACTTCATTTAGAACTTCACTCGCGAAATGCAGTTCCAATATCTGACTTCAAAGTTCTCACAGCTTACCAATTGTTTTCAACTTGATCTTCCTTATTTGATCATTCACCATTGTGACATTTTGTCTGTTGAATGCTTGAACATCACCAATTTGTAATTAGGGTTACCAATTTCAATCACCACTGAGCATATGACTTTTCTCCAGTGTGATGTTTTCATTGACTTCCCTATGTGACATACTTCAAAATGTCCTTCTAGATAGAATTCCATATGAAGCAGTCATCTCACCAATTTCATCTTTATCAAAGAATCAATTGCCTTGCTGACTAACAAGTAAGAGAGCTTCCTTTTCCATAGCTAACTCTTCATTGATGAAGCTTTACTGACAAGTTCACTTCATCTTTACATCCAAATTTCATGTCAGCTACGAACAAACTTCCTCACTTTCAGTTGAGTGAGCTTCCAACCCTCTTGTTTGAGATCAAACACTTCTCCAGAAAACCCTTGACGAAGAATTCCCTAGTGCCCTTTAAAAAGTGCTTAACTCCTTCAACAAGAAAGATGCTTCCATTGATGACAGTTCTTAAAACATGATAGCCATATCCCTTGTACATCCTTTGCTGTCATCTCCAAAGGTTACCATCGGGGAGGCCTTCTCAACCAATTGTGATGTCAGAGCTTTAATCTTAATCATATGCCTCGAACAATAAATGTCACGAAGTCACATAACTCTTGCCTTTCATAACATACTCTGCAATCACAAATGATCAAGCTTCTTGGTACTCAACTTTAATTGAGTCCAGATGGGTTAGAGATATTATCAAAGGTAACAACAGCTTCAACCTTAACATGCACAAACTTATCTTTGACTGATCACTTCTCATATACAGCAGCCTTGACAAAGTAGTCTTAAGGCTATGAGACTAGTGATTCCAACCTAGCTTAAGGTGGACTAGCAGTCTTTACCCTATTGTGATTCTTATACATGCTTTGTCTAAGATTATGCAAGTCCTAAGATATGCATTTTCAAATAACTAAACAAGCATGGAAATAAGAGCACATGGTAAACATTTAGCTTTAAAGCATTAGAGATAAGAATTATGCAATTCAAGCATGTTATGCATATTAGAAAATTCAGTACTATCTACTTTAATCATTCTACACAAGTGTAACAGATATAAAGCAGATTTACAGATATTCAATTATTTTCTAAAAGCACATGGATAGAAGAACTAACAAATTAATTACTAATTCTTTCTAATCCATTCTGTCGTTGTCTAATATATTTAACTATCTCTAATTACCTAAGTCAGTTTTAGATTAAATCTCGATTCAACAAGTGTTACTGACTACTTAGATAATTCTACCATCTTTTAACCATTTATCCCTAACAAGCAATACATGATCTGATATAGCATTTAAGTGCAACTATGTGAGTAAGAGCAAATCATATGAAAATAAGCACATAAACAATTTCAAGAATATGCAGAATATTTGAATAAAATATTATGAGCAATATCAAATTCCACATACACTTATCAAGTCATTCAAGAACAAATATGAAATATGTGATCTATGACCTGTTTGTCTATTTAGCAATTTTCACAACATTAGCAGAGGTATTAAATCACAGAAGATTTAAATCAAGTTTCAGCAAATATTTTAGGGATACACCTAACCGTCTAGAACACCCTATCTAATTCTAAATATTCATTTTACTGTAAAGACAATCAAGTATGAAAAGTATTAATTAAACTCATGAATCCTAGCATGCAATCTTATTCTTAGCAATCAATTAAGCATTTAAGTCCTAAGATGCTAACATGCTATCATGAATATAATACATTTCAAAACTTAATAAGCATACAGTTCTGAATTAGATAAACGTATACTAGTTAGAAAGTGTACCTGTGAAGTGCTTAGTGATTCATCTCCAGTGTTGGTCATTGATGCCAGATGTCCATTTGGTTCATCACTGTCACTGATAGAATCATCCTTGCATTTAACTTCATCAACAAATGCTTTCCCTTGCTGCATCCTCACTAATGCCTGAGATTCTTGCTTCAACCCAACATAGTGTCTGTCATCTTTTGCTTGTACAGGCTTCTTCAAACTGTGTAGCAAACCCCTGATCTTGTCTTTTATAATCAACCATCCCTGTTTTGCAACCGCCTCTTGAACTGTTCTTGAAAATCTCCTTCATGGAATCTATAGGTAAGGACCTTAGATTTAGAATTAGGATTCCGTCTGAATCTGATGTCACTGAACTTCCTGTTACCCTGCAGGCTTGACTTGCAGTCCAGTTCTCAAGTTATTCCAAAGTGTCAAATTCACATGCAACACCTTGACCGCTACCTCGAGCTACAACATCTTCAATTCAGCTTCTAGGATCAATTCGTTTCTGTTCAGAGGTTTTCAACCTTGACGTCAATCAAATTTGGTTCCTGGGTCACAAATACAGTGGATATGCTAACAACCTGCTTCACCAAATATTATCTTCTTCAGCTCTTGTTCTAGTTCATAGGCCTTCAGCACATACAGGTCTTTTACAGACAATGTGGTTGTATCCTTAAATCCCTGTTGGCTGTACCCTGTGTTCCAGATGATCTGCAGTGTTAGCACGAACTTCCTGTAATCTCCCTGTAGAATAGTCTTTAAGGCTTGTACTGAGATTCCAGGTTGTCCAGTTTGTTCTCCTTCACTACTTCAACCCCTAAGATTTTTCATCCAAAAATACAACTCAAATTAACCAAACCTGTACCCAAATTAATCTCTTCTTTTGCAGCTTCCAAAATATTAGTGGGATCCTATGGAGTAAACCTCTGAGGAAATTAAAACCACTATTTCTTCAGTCTGTTCCAGAATAATCTTCATTGGATAACCTTCAGTCAATCTCTGTTGTCTTCAATACCCGGAAAAATCTTCAACTACAAACCCTTTAAGCACCCTCGAATTAATATTTAAGAAAAATTTAGATTTACAGAATTTTTAATTTTCTTAGAAAATAAATTAATCAAAAATAAAAATATACAACAAATTAATTTTCAAGAATTTCGAATTTTCTTAAAAATTAAAATATCATAAATTAATATTTAAGAAAAATTTTAGTTTTCAAGAATTTTAAATTTTCTGGAAAAATAAATAGATCTAAAATAAAAATTAAAGGGTACAAAACTTGAGGTGCCAAACTGATATTTTTGGGTGAGTGGCGCCTGGACATTGTGTGGCGCCTATACAAGGAATTACCCTGTATAAGCGCAACACAACATGTACTCTGTGAAATTGCTAAGTCCGCAACATGAGTGGCGCTTGTACACTCAAGATACAGAGTAGGCGCAACTCAGAGCTGCTCGACTTCGTTTGGAAAACATTCCGCGCGTGTGTGGCGCTAACACACTGAAAGCCTTGTACCGGCGCAACTTGATTGATTATCAAATGAACAAGTCAAGTTGGCCAGGTCATTGAAATGTTTGACGCGTGAAGTTCACAAAATCCTCAACTTACTTGGCACGTGCCTTTCAATCAGTATATTACAAGCTAGTCACCTGGTTGAGTGAATTGGCCACCAAATATGTATAATAAATTTAACGAAAAACTTTATTAAATTTATAAAATAAACTAATTAAAATTTATAATATAATCTAATAAAAATTTATAAAATAAATTTTATAAAAGTTTATAAAATAAATTTTATTTAAAATTTACAAAATAAACTAATTAAAATTTATAACATAAACTAATAAAAGTTTATAAAATAAATTTTATAAAAGTTTATAAAATAAATTTTATTTAAAACTTACAAAATAAACTAATTAAAATTTATAACATAAACTAATAAAAGTTTATAAAATAAATTTTATAAAGTTTATAAAATAAACTTATTAAAAGTTTATAATTAAACTTATTTAACAAGGCCTCTTAACATATGAAGTCCAACCAGCTTCGACACCCTGAGCTTCACTGAGTTACGGATCCTGATTTGTATATCAATCAGCGGGCTCTGATACCAATTGTTAGGTCCCGAAATATCGTAGAAGGGGGGTTGAATACGATATTCACAATAATTTAAATTCTTTTCTGAATTTGCGGATAAATAAATTATTGCTTTAGAGTGGGTTTGGTCATTTGTAGTGTTTAGGTGAGCTGCCTACTAATTTTCTGGGTGCCCGGATAAATCAATTAGCTTCAAGAAAATTAGCAGGTAAATTATGGAGACAAGTTTCCGGGAATATTACTCTCGTATTAATCCCAGAGGGTTTTGCTACACCCAGTTAAAATTAACTGGCTTCCAAAGAATAAATTAATTCTTTGCTACTAACACAAAAATATTAGGCTCAGTTCCTATACAAATATATCTAAATTAGTACAAGGAAAAACTGAGTCCGTAGGGAGTGATATCTAGGAGCCCTGTGCATTTTTCATTAAAGAACCGGGTCCTAATATCTGACCGGGAGCAAGGTATGGATGTGTATAAATTATATCTCTTGCTCCGGCCATGGCTGCTCTCTACATATTTTTGTTGAAGAAGACGACTCCTCAAAATGAGTGGCTGGCCTCTTTTTATTTGTGTAGACTTTAAATCAATTAAAGTAGCTGCTGTAATTTGATTGGCTAAGGGCTGAGTGGCGCCTGTAGAGTGACTTCCCTGTGTAAATTAAAGTGGCGCCATTTACTTAGAATTTTCTGATCCAACTTGTGTTGCGCCTACACAAGGGATACACTGTGATAAATCAAGTGGCGCCATTAACTTGGAATTTGTTGAAGTCATTTTGAGTTGCGCCCTATAGAGTGTTTGCCCTGTATAGAAATGAGTGGCGCCTGAAAACTGTTGGTAGAATTCAAGTCATGCGCGTGTGTTCACTTTCATGGTCAAAGTGCTGTTTAGTCACTGCACTTTGATCCTTTATTCATTCCTTGACTGAAGTTCCCCAACTTCCATTTCTTGTACCAAAGTCTTGTCGCATTACACCCTGTACCCTGAGCTGTTCCTGTTCTTCGACTATAGTACAGAAACTTTCACTTTTCGTACCAAGGTTGTGACACTTTGCACCCTGCACCCTTTGAGCTGTTTAGCTGTTTAGCTGTTAGCTGTTTGGCTGTAGCCTCTACAAATTACTTTTCGTACCTTAATAAATAACCGTTCTTTTCAAGTACGTTCTTCAACTTAACAATTCTTCTGTAGTTAATACTCAGATTCCTTTCACAGACTGCTGACGCCTAGTGCAACTGGTCTGGTTCACAGACGATTAACTTCGTTCCAGGTCTTCGTATTATCGTCTTACGTACATTGTTAAGTTTGCAGCAACTTCATTGCTTCGAACACTGACTGTCAATAAACACTGTAACTTCACTGGAATCTTTTCTGGTACTTAGACACTTGTCTTTACCATGTCTTCAATTCTTCTAGATTCCTATGCTTCGAACACTGTCTATCTTCAATCAATGTTGTTACACTGAAATCTTTTAGTGGCACTGCTATACTGAATCTTCAACACTTCTGAAACCCTGAAAGTCTTTACACTTTATTCTTCACTGAGGCATGAACATATTAATGTACTTCTTTCAGTGACCTGTAGTAGACTTCAAAACTTCTTCTAATGTCTTGATTCACTGTATCTGCCTTGTCTTCATTTCTTCCTGATTTCTGTGTAGGCGTAGTATTATTTACTTGTCCTGTTCTAGTGTTGAGTTATCATGATTACTATTCATACAGCTTCGTAATCTCCAACAACAAGATAGTGGAATTTACTAAACTTTTCACGGAACACGTAACAATTAAAAAGATTAAATCAAATAAGTTCAATTTAAATCAATAAAAAACATATATGCACTTATTCAATCAGTAAGCTGAGATTTAGAAAAACCTGGTGTCAGCTTGTTGACTAGATGTTACACATGCCAAGTTCCCTTCTAATAATAGAAAATCTCTCTTCTGCCAATGGCTTTGTAAAGATATCAGCTAGTTGATACTCTGTAGGCACAAAAATCAGCTTAATCTTCTCTTTTGCCACATTGTCTCTCAAGAAATGATGTCTTACATCGATATGTTTTGTTCTTGAGTGATTGACAGGATTTTCTGAAATGTTGATAGCACTTGTATTGTCACAATATATTGGAATCCTTCCACATTGTATTCCAAAATCCCTAAGTGTTTGTATCATCCACAACATTTGAGAGCAACAGCTGTCAGCTGCCAAATACTCCCCTCCAACTGTTGATAAAGCCATAGAGTTTTGTTTCTTGCATTGGCAAGTCACCAAACTCTGGCCTAAGAATGCACAAACACCACTTGTACTCTTTCGATCAGTGTGACAACCTGCATAATCTGCATCACTATACCCAACAAGATCAAATGCATTTACGATAGGATAAAATAAAGCCAAATTTATAGTACCACTCAAATACTTAAAAATTCTCTTAACAGCATTATTATGGGACTCCTTAGGCTTGCATTGAAATCGAGCACATACACAAACTGCATACATTATATCAGGTCTAGAAGCAGTAAGATACAGTAAACAACCAATCATACCTCTATACTTACGAATATCAACATCTACACCTTTTTCATCTGTTGTCAGCTTGCTAGCTTGACTCATTAGTGTTGATTTTGCCTTGACATTTTCAAATCCGAATCTCTTGAGTAGATTCTTGATGTATTTGAATTGATGCACAAAGATTCCATCCTTTGTTTGTTTGACTTGAAGCCCCAAAAAGTAATTGAGTTCACCCATCATGCTCATGTCAAACTCACTGTGCATACACTTGGAAAACCACTCACACATTGCATCATTAGTTGATCCAAATATGATATCATCCACATAAATTTGAACAACAAGTATATCCTTACCATTAAATTTAAGAAATAAAGTTGGATCAATTTTACCTCGAATAAAGCCATTTTTAATTAAAAATTCACTTAACCGTTCATACCAAGACCTAGGTGCTTGCCTTAGTCCATACAATGCCTTCTTTAGTTTGTAGACATGGTTTGGATACTTTTCATGCTCGAAGCCCGGAGGTTGCTTGACATAAACTTCCTCTTTGAGATTGCCATTAAGAAATGCACTTTTGACATCCATTTAATGAAGCTTGAATTTCTTGTAACATGCAAATGAAAGTAGCATTCTTATAGACTCCAGCCTTACAACAGGTGCATAAGTTTGATCAAAATCAATCCCTTCTTGTTGATTGTATCCTTGTGCAACTAGTCTTGCCTTGTTCCTTGTAACTGTACCAAATTCATCAACTTTGTTCTTGAAGACCCATTTAGTACCAATGATTGAGACATCTTTAGGCTTTTCCACAAGTTCTCATACATCACATCTTTTGAATTGATTCAGCTCCTCTTGCATAGCCATGATCCAATTTTCATCTTCTAAAGCATCTTGAATATTTTTGGGTTCCTCTTGAGCTAGGAAAGATGCAAAAGCACAGAAGTTTGATTTCCCTCTTCTAGTTTTAACACCCTCAGAAGCATCACCAACGATTTGTGTTGGTGGATGATTCTTCACAGTTCTTATAGCTTTGGGGAGAGAATGTTGGGATATATCTTCATGAACATTTCTAACAGAAGTTGTTTTCCTTGCTATAGGAGTTTATGATCCTCCTAGATTGAGTTTAGACAGCTGTTTAATAGTATCATCTACTGAGATTGCAGTGTCAGCTGGCTGATAGGATGTTCCAGCTTGATGACTGTCTGTCTGTTGACTAGTAGATGTTGTAGCAGCTTGCTCTCCTGCAATAAAGTTCTAGCAGTTTTCTCCAAAGATCTATTCTTTCTTTCCACTACTCCATTCTGTTGTGGAGTTCTAGGTGCAGAAAATTCATAAGTGATTCCTCTTTCTTCACAGTAAGTGACAAAATCTTTCTTAAATTCACCACCTCGATCAATTCTTATACCTACAAGCCTTGTGTCCAGCTTGTTCTCAAGTACCTTGATTAGTTTCTCAAATTCTTCAAAAGCAAAACCTTTAGTACGAAGGAATAAAACCCAATTAAAACATGTATAATCATCAACAATAACAAAACCATATTATTTACCTCCAATACTTTTATAAGATTCTGGACCAAACAAATCTAGATGCAATAACTCTAAGGGTTTTGTAGTAGATACCACCTTTTTGGCCTTATGAGAACTTTGAATCTGTTTGCCCAATTGACATGCATCACACACTTGTGTCTTGACATACTTCAATTTTGGCAAACCTCTCACTAACTTCTTGCTGGATAATTTGTTGAGCAAGTCCATGTGAGCATGACCCAATCTTCTATGCCAGATTGTTGGATCATTGTCAACAGCAGCTAAGCAGCAAGTTGTTTCCTGCAATTCAAAGTCTAAAACATACACATTGCCTTCCCTTCTAGCAACCAGAGGAATTTGGTTAGTAGCAACAGTAATAACACACTTATTTTTATCAAAAACAACTCAATGACCATCATCATGCAACTGACTTACACTAAGCAAATTATATTTTAAGCCTTTAACATATCGAACATTGTCAATAAAAGTTATGTCATTACCTACTTTACCTTTACCCGGAATAGGAAGAGTCTTACTATCACCAATTGCAACACCTCCACCTTTCTTGAATTTGAGATTAATAAATTGAGCTTTGTCTCCACACATATGTCTTGTACATCCACTATCAATAATCCATGATTTCGATTTGATCTTAGCAGCAAGACATATCTACAAAACAAACAAAAACAACACTTAACCTTTTGGTACCTGTATTGGTTTGGGTCTTGATTGGTTAGTAGCAAGTATATAAAGAACATTTAATTCAGATTTCTTGATCCACATTTGAACCACTTTGGGAGAGGAATTATGTGTTCTTTGCTTCCTGCCAGAACTATTTCGGCTAGCTGTCTGTTTGTTCCAATAAGCTAGCTTCCTGTCAGCTTCTTTCTGCTAAATTCTGGTAGCTCGCTGAGATCTTTAATTTTGAGCTAGATGACCTTTACCACCACATTTCTTGCAACTTGTCCAGGGCATAGCATATTTGTATGGCTTCCCTTGTAGGCCTTCATATTTTAGTGTAGTAGCCCTCTTGTTGAAGTTCAAACCAACTCTTTCCTTGTCCAAAGGTACCTTGATGCTTTTCATAATTGATTTGAGACCTTCTTCTCCTTGAGCAAAAATACCCACTCTTTTTCTGAGCTTAATGACTTCATTTTCCAAGGAATTGATTCTTTCTGCTTGCTTTGAAGAAGTGGCAGCAAGCTGAGATGTACTATCAGCATGCTGAGATGATGTTTCAACAGACTGAGATGTAGTTTCAGCAGGCTGAGATGTTTCTTTCTTGGCAGATTCTCTGAGTTTGAATATTTCAAGACATGCATCTCTTACCTCTATATCAGCCTTTAGATTAGAAATCTCATCAGCTAGAGCATTGTTCCTTTTTAACAGAATGTTGTTGAAACCTTCTAGATCTTCAATTTTTTATTCAAGCTCTTTGATTCTGACTTCATTTGTTGCTTGAATAGGTTCCTTACTTTCAATTAATGATTCCACCTTTACCATTAGATCTTGAACCATCTGTCTAAGGTAAGCATTCTTCTCTGACAGCTTGTTATTTTCTGTCCTTACTGAGTTATATTCATTTATAAGAATACTATCTTGATTCTGCATGGTTAGTTGATCTAGGATAATATTATCATAAGAATTATCAAATTTAAATGAGTTTACCTCACTTGTATCATCCTCAGAATCACTTTCAGCAATGATCTCCTCAGTTAAGCCTCGAACAATATCATCCTCCATTCCAACTAGTGCAAGGTTGACCATATCATCATTGTTGTCACTATCACTTGGTGATATGTCTTCGTCATCATCACTCCAGGTTAGCAAAGCTTTAGATTTCTTCTTATCTTTGTATCCAGCTTGCTGCTTCCCTTTTAACTTGTAACAGTCCTTCTTGAAATGGCCAGGTTTGCCACATTCAAAACATGTTGAATCTCCTTTGGAATCTTTGGAGAACTTCTTGGTTTTAGAGAAGCCTGAACTCCTCCTTTCTCTCTTCATCTTGTTTTTCTGTTCGATCATCTTTCTGATTTTTCTGGACATGAGAGCTATTTCCTCATCTGATTCATCATCAGATTCCAGCTTGCTGTCATCACCATGAAGTGCCAAATTCTTCATCTTTGATGTGAGATCAGAAGTAGAATTTGCATGGCTAGCATTTATCTTGCCTTCAAACTGCTCTAATTCAGCAAAAACACTTAGAGTGTCAATTATATCAATTATTGGAGAAGATTCTAAGGCTGTGACCTTGGGTTCATAGATCCATGGAACAACACTAATGATTTTCATGTTGATCTCTTCTTATGGAATTTTCTTGCCAAGTAAGGTGAGACCATTCATAGTGACTTGGAACCTAGCTTGAGCATCCTTAATAGATTCACCTCCATTGAGCTTGAAATTACCATACTCGTTCATCAGCTTGCTGAGTTTAACCTTCTTTAAGGCTTTTGAACCTTCATGACACAATTCAAGAGTGTCCTACATCTCCTTTGCAGAAGTACATGAAGAAACTTTGTCACTCTCTTCAGGACATAAACCAGTCATGATAGTGTTGATAGCTCGGTTGTTGTAAGCAAGCTTGATCATCTCATCAGCAGAGAGTTCATCTATATCTTTTTTTTTACCATCTGTATTGAGAAACTTGAAAGGACCTTTTTATGTAACTCTCCACTCCATGGGTTCTCTGGCCAGGTGCTGCTTCATTCTACCTTTCCACCAGATGTAGTTTTATGTGCCAAGTAGAAGAGGTGCCCTCGAGCATGAGCTTCCCATTGGATATTTGTCAGCCATCTGTTCTATACTTTCCTGTTACAGAAGATATTAGTATAGTCTGCTCTAATACCAAATGAAAATGCATACCTAGAGGGGGGTGAATAGGTGTTATGGCTAACAATGACCGATTTTAATTTTATCAAGTTATTAAACATGTCAGCTAGCTAAGATTGATTAACAAACACTGTCAGCTAGCTGCTATATGCAATGCAGTACAGAAACAGTAAATAACACAAGATCTTTTAGCCAGGTTCGACCCCTAATCCTCTATGGTCTACGTCCTGGTCCCCTACCAACTGGTAAGAGAGAATATTATTAATCAAATCAAACCACAATTACAGATTACAATAATATTCCATCATTTATCCCTTGCAGCTGATCCTAGCTTGCTGAAACGCCTGTTCCACTGAACTATTCTGCTCTCTAAGTACTATACTACCCTAGCATAGCCTTCTCTAGCCTCTAGTTCCCTTAAACCCTGTTTCACAAGCCTAGCAATCCAGTCACAACTTGATTACAATCAAACAATTACAAGTGAATAAATGTTACAACTCAAACTATAAGCTCTCACGTATATATATAACTATATAGAATAAAAGAGCTCAAAAAATATTTGCTAAGAACGTTTTGAGTTTGAGAATAAGTGTGTATATGTTTTGCAAATCAATATGTCTTCACTTGGTTAGAGAGAAAAGCTATACACACCTGTATATATATATTCGATTTATCAAGGCTAAAGCTAATGTTGAAATTACAATGTTCGGATTAGTTGAGATAAGACAAATATAGATATTTAAAACTACGTATATTGAGGATAAAAAGATAATATAAATGTTTGAAATCAGCCTCAAATAAGTTTAAATATATATAGATAAGAGTTGGTTTTAGAAGTTAAGGTTTAGTCAAATTCCAACTCCTATTAAACAGGAAAACTAATTTGAATAATAAAATATGTTTGAATTAAATAAAACTGAGCTCTAATATAATATATAACAATATATATATTAGATAAACTCGTACAAGTAAGATCCTATAAAATCTCCAAGAAATTCGGACTTCCTTGCTTATCCACACAGTTTTTGCGTTCCCAGTGTCAGCTCGCTCATACATCCTGTCGCTCATACATCCTGCTTACATGCTGTCAGCTTGCTGAGACACGTATACGTAACGTAACAACCACAAAACACAAACTATTTTTGGGTGTTTTATGTGTATGGAAATCTACACAATTGCTCTATTTTCGTGCTTTCGGTTTGTTGTCAATGTACTTAAACAACTTATACTGATAAAACATATGAGTAATCTAATACTTGTAAAATCATGTTAGTACATGTATAACTTATTGTTATTTTATATCATATACAAGTTTTGAGCTTGCTAACAGTGTGATAATCAAAACCTAAAGGGTTTCATACTATGCCTGAATTTTGAATATCATTTACATTCAAAGTTTTATAAATTTATTTCCATACAATATAATGCTTTAGGTTTAATACCAGTATCAATTTTTATTTTTGATTTTTTGTTCAAAAAAATTGATAATTATATACCATCCATATTCTATAATTACTCATTATTATATTTTTAAGCCTCACAATTATTCATTATCCATTATATATATATATATATATATATATATATATATATATATATATATATATATATATATATATATTTATTAAAAGTTAAAAATAAAATTAAGATATGATAAATATGAAAAAAAAAATCTTGTTAATTGTTCGAATTTATCTCAAATTAAAATAAAAGAAATAAAATATAATATAACATACTTAAAAAATAAATCAAATATAGTATATTTAAAAAATAAAATTAATTAAATACAACTTCAATTTATATTTATTATATTTGAGACAATAACGGTGAGAATGATAATTAAAAGTTTATCAAACTAAATCCACCATAGAAACAATTAACCAACAACCCTCACTCTTATTAATAATCTAATGAACTAATAAGAATGCACTAATGTAATAATATACATACATAAACTTTAATTTGTTAACACTTATAATAAAGTTGTATTCACCATACATCGTGAAAACATTTATCATTATCTGAAAAACATTGATCGATTTTTATTACAATAACATTCTATTCGCTGTACTTGGGGACCATCTTCCCAGATTTGAGCAATATGCCAGCAAAATAATTTTCAAGACCCTCCTGCAGCAGTTTATGTCATATGTACTGGGGCGGCATGTTCCGTTGCATTCTCTACATTTTAAAAATAAAGTATGATTAAATATATCATTCTAATGCATAACAAAATAGATTAAGAATATATATATATATATATATATATATATATATATATATATATATATATATATATATATATATATATATATATATATATATATATTGTTATATGGAATAGTATTCATTTGAAACCTTTCCAACGCAGAAGAGACAGTAGATTATTTTCATTTTAAGCGGTTGAATCATGGTAGTAAAATTTATTTTAATGGCAAGAATCATGGCCGTATAAAAGTTGATGTCATTCTATTAATAAACTTGAATAATACTCCTATATTGAGTGATGAAAAAAAGACAATACTATATCATATGAATATAAAAGGGAACCACTACATGATTTTGTAAGAGACTGGCATATGATTGTAAAAATGTTAAGGTTGAGTGCATATATAATTGTAAGGGAGCGGTTTCATACATGTAACTGATATTATGTTATTATTTTATTTGTATTCAGATATCATATTAGGGATTGTTTTCCGTAACTTTCTAGAATATTCTAGAATAATAATATTATGTATTATTATTTTAATATTAATCTTATTATAAATGATAATTTTCTACACTGTTCTAGAATATTCTAGAATCACTATCACAAAAAAATACGTCATTTTATAATATTTATCTAAGAATTGAGAAATTAATGATAAAGTGTTTTATATATTTTTAAAATAAGTTTTTTATATCATTTTTACTATTCTTTTATGAATTGATAGGATATACGTAAAAGATTGTCTTCATGTAAAACATGTACATACAATTAATACAATAAATATTTATTTGAAGAGAAGTTAATTATTATACATAAGTCATATATTTATATTTTCCACTAAACATAAAATTTAGATATCTCATTGTTAACTATAATATAAGCACTAAAAAATTTACTATTAATTATAAATATGAACAAAAAGTAAAAATATTCTATAAGTTATAGAATAACATATATAATACTTTAACAATTAAAAACATGAAATATAATTATTATATTTCCATGTAATATAAACAATCAACTTTATCAAATAAAAATATTAGTTAATGAAAAGAACGATATTACAATTTAAGTGGGCTAAAAACGGGTTAAATGGCTTATTCATGATCAGACTTACACTCACCTTGCAAGTGGGTCACTGAACTCAAAAAACTTGCAGTTGAATAACTGAATTAATATAAATTTGCAATCGACTAACTGAATTAATATAAACTTGCAATCAACTAACTGAATTGATCCTCAACTTGCAACTGGGTAATCGAAGTCAAAAAGTTATAAAATATCACATATTTTCATTTATAGAGTGTTGTAGGGAGAACAGTAATTTCAGAATCTGAATCCAAAAATTTGAATCTGTATCCGAATCTGAGATAATCGGAAAAAATATATATATAATAATTATATATATATATATATATATATATATATATCTTATTAAAAATATATTAGTTAATAAATAAATAAATATGTATATATTATAAATTGAACATAAGAATATATATATATATATATTATATTTTTCTACATAATATATATAAATTAGGATTCGGATATTATCGGATACGAATATGCTCATATCCATATTCGTATCCGAATCCGACTATTCAGATACGAATAATATTCGCTTTATTTCAAATACGGATAATATTCGATTTATTTCGAATACGGATACAGATATTTCGAACGGATATCAGATATTTCGAATTTTTTAACACCCTACAGTTTTGTATGTTGTAAGTTTATTTTTGTTTAGTACCCCAGTTGCAAGTTTATTTTTTTTTCAGTAACCCAGTTGCAAGTTTTTATAATCTAGGAATGTAAATGCAAGTTGGGGTTGAGTTCAGTTTTGGAATTTGTAAGTTCGGTTTTTATTTTGTTAGTGATGTTAACGACAGTTACCCAAATGCAAGTTTTAATTACTTGAATTATGTCAATGCAAGGTTTTTGAGTTCAGTAACTCACTTGCAAGTTTAGTACGAGTTTGATTATGAATAAATCATTTAACCCGGCTAAAAACTCTCTTCTTTGTCATTATTTACAACATAGAAAAAGCTTTTAAATTTACTCAGGTAGAAACCTTATTTTCCAATATATGATGAACTGCAACGACACTTTTCCTAGTGAATTTACGACCAGCTTTTGCTCGAACAAAGCTGGTGCACTAGTCATGCCAACTTAATTTTGTTAAATTCCCTTCTTTTTCATGTCTTATTTTCTTGATCCTCCCCACGTTGGTTGGTGTTGTTTCAGGTACATGAAATTCTCTAATTACAGCCGCACCTGAAGGTCGATCTCTTTCACAATTTTATTTATTTATTATTATTACTGTTTACATTTTGTCAATACCAAAATTAAGAGTAATTTCAAGATACCAACATACCAATAAAAGTATTACTAGACCAATGAGATTTTCTATCTTATTTTTTATGTAATTATCTGTTGTGCGTTTGTTTGGAAGAATCACCATTCTCAACCCTATACCTAGGTAGTGAAAATGAGCCCCTTGTCTTTATTTTAAACTTTACTAGGCTTTCAAAACTGATGTTTTCAAAATAAATTGACAGATGGCTGCATCCTTCATGTGACAAGCAAGAACAATCATTTTATGTTGTTTTTTTAGCCATTTCAAGTCTCACTGCTTTATTTCTTCTCCTTCGTTCAGGATATGTACGTACCAGGAAGGCTCTAATGATCTCAATGCGTCTGCATATGGCAATGAGGATGATCGAATTAAAAGCACTGGTATGATCTTTCCTATTAGAGAGATTGAGAATTAGACAAACACCAAGACAAGACGTTACAGACTCAAAACAATACAAATCCTTTGCTAATAAGTACAGGTATTAATTACAAGTTTATTGTGTTTTCTAATTTGCTGGACCTTGGTTTTCGGCTATGGCTTTGGATCAAGAGCCGCTGCCATTTGTAGGGGTATTTTGTACTGGGTTAATGTACTAATTTTGGGAATGTACATCAAATTTTCATCAATATGTGAGAAAACATAGACAGGATGCTCTCTAGAGGGTGTTAAAAAACTTTCGGGTTTTGTTTCATTAGGCATTCCCTCGTCTCTTATGCTCTGCTAAGTTTGCATCTCCTTTAACTGTCGAAATCACTTATAAATATTTGAGCTATATCCATAATCATTGATGTTTTTATATTTGTCATAATGAAGTTTAAAGTTTTGGTCATATGAGTTTCTAGTTCTCAAGATGTCCCGGACTTCTTCCTAACCAAAATCTAGAGCCATCATTGATGTCAATCTAGTATGTCTAAGAATGCACATCACATTAATAAATGAATCATAAAATAATTCTATATATGACTTAATATAACTTATAAGTAAAATAGTTTATAATAATATTTCATTATCTATAATTATTTCATTTTTAATTTTGGATTTGAAATTTTACGCTTTTGGATGTTTGAATTGGCAATCAGGTAGGTAATGGGTCCATAATTAATACATTTTTAATACCTATTTTGTGTTTATTTTCGTATTTTTATTAGTTAATTAATTATTTTTATTTTGTTTTGTAGAAAATTAATTAAAATCAGATGTGTAGTAGATCGAAAAAGGAAATAAAAGGAAGGAGGTGGAATTACTTGCAGGCAAAGCAATTAGAGAAAAAATAGAATGCTTGTTGGAGAAGAAAAAAAGAATAAATGGAAATATTTAGAATTCAATTTGTAATCCATATAGAAAACTTACATTATTTATCCTATATATATGGGTCACCTCTCTTGTATAAAAAAAACCTCGAACCTTAGCTTTAGTTTTCAATAATGAGGAGTAGGAGTACGGTACTTTTATTTTTTTCTCTTTCAATACACTTTGTCCATTATTTACATGTCTTATATTAGTTGCTTTGTTTTATTCTTCAATCATGTCTAGCTAATTCTCTTGCCTTAGGATGAAGATGAAGTTAGTTACTTATTATTAGTATTTACTTGTTTCTATTGATTGATTGTCATAATTTTCTTGGTGCTTAATTATTTAATTAACAAAGGAATTTTGATATATTATCATTGAAAGGCATAGGTGTACTAACTTGTAACACTTAATTACTATGTAACTCAACTAGGTAAAAGATAAAACAACAGCAAAATAAGAGAAACTGAAGAAGCACATGGAATCAATCAACTGAAGAAATGGTAATGATACTTGGTAACTACAAGTAACTAATTTGATTAGTCCAGAATGCCTAAGTGAGAAGAAGTTCAATCTCAGTATTGCTCATGCCCTAACTTATCTAATGGAGAATCAAATCAATGCCAAAGAAGTATCAAGAAGACCAAAGTGATTTCATGTAATGCATCTCAACAACTGGATAATGTAAAGATTAATCAACAAATGAGAACTGACATTTAGAAGCAAGAACCCCTTTCAAGACTAGTCACTTATGAACCAGACCACTGCATCAAGTGTCAGGACATTGGAGGCAAGTTCATGTCAGTAATAGAAGATCTCATTTGAATTGAGTAAGGAAAAGAAATTGAAGAAGCTAGGGAAACTTGCTCATAAAGGTTAATCCACAATTAGTCACTAAAGAAAGTCATCATAGGATGAGTGCATATTTGCTAAGGCAAATGTCGATCCACAGCAGATCGAGATGCAGATCGAGATGCAGATCGAGATTGATAATTGAAGTAAAATATGGCAAGGCAAATCTCGATCCACGGCAAATCGAGATCGAGATTATAGACCGAGATCGAGATCGAGATTATAGACCAAGATCGAGATCGAGATTATGGACCAAGATCGAGATCGAGATGGGTCCAGGCCGAGATCGAGATGCGGGTCTATATGAGCATTTAATGTTCAAGGGACAAGTGGCTTATTGTGAACGGTTGATCCAGAGTAGTTGGTAAAGTACTTTTTGTTGTCGAGTTCCTGATTGGGCCACGTACACAAAAAGGACAAGATCAAGACTACACGACATTATAAAAGCAGCACTTTGTTTTTATTTGTATTAGACTTTTAAGCAATCTCTGTATTTTTCTACTGTGTGTTTTTCGAAGAGAGCATTTACTGTAAAAAGAAAGTGAGAGAGAATCAGTTGAATCAAGCTTTAATTGTTATATTTATTGTTCAACTGATTATGATGCTTTTATGAATGTTGTAGCAAATCCTTCAATGAATATAAAGATATATTCTTGAAATTCTGTGTCATCATTTATTACCTGCATTTATTTTATATTCCATCATTATTTGAAACAGTTGTATTCACCCCCCCCCCCCTCTACAACACTTTGGACCTAACAATTGGTATCAGAGCTTCCTGTTAAACACATCTAACAGAGATCCTACTGTGTTGTTTAAGTTGGTTCTTGAAAATCCCAGATCTTTTTTTTGAAGTTTGTGCCGAAAGCTTCTATTTGGTTCTTCATGAAAAGTTCATAGATCTAAAAAGTTCTGAGTCCTGGTTTGTACAATATTTCAAAAGGTTGTACTTAAAGAGCTTTGTGGGTTTTTCTTGTGGTAAAAAATCTGGTTATAAAAGAATATTTGATTGGTTGACTAGGTAACTTGAATCAATTGGTTGACTAAACAAAAAGGTCACTTTCGAACTTCTGTCGACCAAAAAAAAAAAAGAGGACAACCTTTTTGTTTGAACTTGAAAAATTTTGTGGACCCTGCCACTGTTCCTGTGATTAAAACTAACTTGCTTGAATCTTAAGTGCAAAACCCATTGGATATTAAGTGTGGGATATTTAAAGTGAGATAATCAATTTTTCAAGTAAATACAATTTATTGTAATTTGAAAAGTGTATTATCTTAATTTTAAATTTCATTAAAATGGCCGCCGCACACAGATTTAAGATACCTCCTTTTGATGCACAACACTATGACGAATGGACCGGAAGAATGAAAGCCTACCTTGAATCAATAAACAAGGTATACTTGAGAATATTGGAGAACGTTCCATACATACCCATGAAAATTGAGCCAGAGCGAATGGAAGGAGGGATACTAATACCATCCCGGTCTGTTCCTAAAGAGGAAATGGAGTTTTCAGACGCAGATAAAGAATTGGTTGGTATGGATGCGTCGTTACGCAACGTCATAATTGAATCCCTAGACTCAGAGTACTACGTTCAGATAAAGGGATTAAAAACAGCTAAAGCCATGTGGGATAAACTGGCAGTAGTGATGGAGGGGACCGAGGAAGTTAGAGATAATCACAAGCGCATTCTGATATCTGAATATGAATCGTTCAGATACGAGCGAGGAGAAAGTGTAGCAGATGTTTACAAACGTTACAGTAAATTGCTTATCGAGCTGAGTATAAGAGATAAAGTCTATCCACTGGTAGACTCAAATATCAAGTTTCTTTTGAATTTGCCTAAACATCTGGAACACAGGATCACTGTCATTCGAGAGTCAAGAAATTTAAACAATACTTCTCTCGAAAAGCTGTATGGTGTTTTGAAAACCTACGAGCTGGAGCAAGAACAAAATGACAAAAGAAGATCCTACAATAGTGGAGAATACAAAGCGGTAAGTGAATCTGGACTTGTAGCTGAAGAATCTACTACAAAGGCACTTGCAGCTGTCTCATTGAAAACTGCTAATCCTGAAAGGGTGGTATTAGATATTGAAGATTCATCCGAAGAAAGTGAGGATGAATATTATACCCTTGAAGAGCTGGACAAATTGGAAGACAAGTCATATGCTTGTATTGCTCGAGAATTTGCTCATATCAGCTTCAGGAAGCCAAGAAAAGGTAAAGGACAATTTGGTAGTTCTTTCAGCCGAAG
The DNA here is from genome assembly GCA_028671895.1 of Oenanthe sinensis. Lineage (NCBI taxonomy): Eukaryota > Viridiplantae > Streptophyta > Magnoliopsida > Apiales > Apiaceae > Oenanthe > Oenanthe sinensis. The sequence continues at coordinate 10,920,086 of CM053798.1, read as the reverse complement.
AAGCAGTAGCAGCAGCAGAGGTAGTAGTGTAAGTGGCCGGGGAAGTTACAGCGGTCGAGGTAGTACATCTAGTAGTGGCTACAGACCTAACCTGGTAGACAAGAACAAGTTCAGATGCTTTAACTGCAATGAATTGGGGCACTTTGCAACAGAGTGCAAGAAGCCCAAATACATTCATCCCAAGGAATCCTATGCTGATCTGAAAATGAAATATGACGCCTTGGTTAGCAAGCAACAGAAGGGAAGCCGGGCTTATGTTGTGACTGAAGGAAAGGGTTGGGACGAGTCTGATGAAGTTGAAGATCAGAAGCAATGTAACTTCTCTTTAATGGCAAGATCTTCAGAACAATCAGAGGTACCAATTCTAACCGTAAATGAAATGTCTAATTCTGAGTATCAAAATGAATTAGCTGCCATGACTAAAGACATGTACAATCTCCAACTAAATCTAATTGCTGTTAATGAGGAAAATGTTAAACTCTCCCTGAAGAATAGACTTCTCGAGGCCAAGGTAGAGGAATTAGAATCAGGAGAAAGTAAAGAAAGGCAGTTAATGAATCAGGTAGACGTTTTAGAACACAAGCTTAAGATTAGGGAAGACCTTAACGAAGAACTTAAGAATGAATTAGCTGAGCTTAAAATAACATGTCAATCTTTTAAAGAAGCCGCTAATAAAGTTTTCGTAGAAAGGGACATGTACATGAAACTTGTAGGCAAGAGTAAAAATGAAAAAGTAAACATAGGACTTGACTACACACAGAAAAAGAAAAATAGGGCTGCTGAGTTGTTAGAGCCAGTGTTAGTTAAAGAAGATGTGCCTGAGGTTCTAGTGAATGTTAGAAAACCTATCTTTAAGCAGTTTGAGCCTAGGACCATAGATCCTGTTGCTATTAAAATTGAACATGAGATTAAAATGGAAAAAGATTCAGAAGAAAAAGTAGTAGACCCTACAACTTCTAAGAGAGCGAGTAAGATTGCTTATGCTAAGAGAGGTGTAGGAACCAAGGAGGCTAAGACGGTGTCACATAAACAATGGGTAGCAGGGGCAGACCAAATAAAAAACCCTGTAGAGGCAGTTAGATCTGAACCTGTATCTGTATCTACATCTACACGAGCTAGGAAGGCATGCTATATCTGTAATCAAACTGATCATTTGTCTTACTATTGCCCGTCCTATGTAGAGGAAGAAAAACCTGTTGGTTCAAATACCATGCCTGCAACTACTGCTTTGCCTAACATGTATGCAAATCATGCCAAATGCAATAATCCTAATTATATGCCATATGTTGTAAACATCATACATGCTTATTTTAATTTGATGAATACTGCTAGTGCATCTGTTGAACATAAATTTAGTAGTAGTAAGAAAAAGCATGCTGGGTCAAAGACTAAGACTTCAAGTCCTCCTAAAGTTAGGAGTGACCAGTCTACTCCCAAACCTGACAAACAAGTCAAGGTTAACAAGGGAAAAGACAAAGTCAAGATGGATGCCCCTGATGACAACTAGGCAAAGCCTTCTGTATTTGATAAGAAAAAGAAAATTATTAATGCCGGGCCCAAACATCATTGGGTTCCGAAGAACGCCTAACCTTTCTAGATTTGCAGGGCAGTGAACAGGAAAAGAGTAAAGTCATATGGGTGTTGGACAGTGGAGCATCAAGGCATATGACCGGCAATAAGTCCCTGCTAACAGATTTGGTGTTGAGAGTCGGCTCTGTGGTTACTTTTGGAGATAACAGCAAAGGTTACACCCGGGGATATGGCAAGATTGTTTGTGGAAATGTTATCATTGAGGACGTGTCTTTTGTGGAAGGATTGCGACATAATCTTCTCAGCGTTAGTCAGTTCACCGACAGGGGTTTTGACGTCAACTTCGGGAAGCATGACTATTCTATTCGAAGCAAAAAGGACGGAATGCTTGCTCTCAAAGGAGTAAGGAAGTCAAATTTATTCATAGCCGACATGAATTCTGCTGATCAGTCTGAAGTCACGTGTTTCTACATCAAGGCTTCTGCTGATGAAAGTTGGCTATGGCATAAAAGATTATTTCACCTGAACTTTAAAGCAATGAATAATCTCGTAAGGACAGAGTTGGTGAGAGGGCTGCCGCAGATGGAGTTTAGTCCAGATGGACTCTGCGAAGCATGTGAGATGGGAAAATCGAAAAGAGCCTCGCATAAGGATAAGCAAGTGAATAGCATTACCGAGCCCCTACAACTTCTTCACATGGATTTGTTTGGACCCGTTAATGTTATGTCAATGTCAAGGAAAAGATACGCGCTGGTGATTGTCGATGACTTTTCCAAATACACATGGGTGATGTTTGTGACGTCGAAAGATGAAGTGCCACATGAGATCATTAGGCATGTACTGGTCATTGAAAACGTAGCAAGTCTGACTGTGAAGACTATCCGATCCGACAACGGGACAGAATTCAAGAACTCAGTGTTAATGGATTTCTGCATATCTAAAGGGATCAGACGACAGTATTCAGCACCGAGAACACCGCAGCAGAATGGGGTAGTTGAACGAAAGAATAGGACACTGGTTGAAGCAGCCAGGACAATGCTGTATGAGTCAAAACTTCCTCTGTATTTTTGGGCTGAAGCAGTTAGTGCGGCTTGTTATACACAGAACAAAACCCTGATTACAAAGGACTACAATGAGACACCGTATTATCTGATGAATAAACGAAAACCATCTATCAAGTACTTTCACGTGTTTGGTGCCAAATGCTTTGTGTTAAGAGACAATGCACAACTTGGAAAGTTTGATGCCAAAGCAGATGAAGGGGTTTTCGTTAGATATTCTCTTGAAGTAGTAGCAGCGTACAGGGTGTTTGTGCTTAATGATCGAAAGGTGGTTGAAAGCCTTAATGTCACATTTGACGACTCAAAGCTCCCTTCTATACTAAAGAAAGACAGAGAGCCCACTTCTCTAAGATTTGAAAATATGGATATTGATGAAGTGGATACAGTACCTGAGTCTGTAGTGCAGGGTAGTGATCCAATGAGAAATAATGTAATTAATCAAGAGTCTAGTGTTTCGCCTATGCAAACCACTAGGGCTGAGGGATCACCTTCCGTTAGACCTAGTACTAACTCAGGGGGAGCAGCTCACTCAGGGGGAGCTAGTGCTAGCTCAGGGGGAGCTAGTGGAAGTGATTCTAGAATAAGTCACACTCACTTGCAAGATCAAGCTGAGTCATCAAGAACATTTTCTAAGGATCGTACTTGGAACAAGGACCATCCGTTTGAGCTAATCATTGGTGACCCAGATGCCGGAGTGACTACTAGAAGAAAAGCTAGAGCTGAAATTGCCACCGAGAATGAATGTCTATACTCAGTGTTCATTTCTCAATTGGAACCTAAAGTGGTGGAAGAAGCCCTAGATGACGCTGATTGGATGATTGCTATGCAAGAAGAACTCATTCAGTTTGAAAGACAGAAGGTGTGAAAGCTGGTACCCAGACCAAAGAATATATCTGTTGTTGGAACAAAATGGGTATTCAGAAACAAGCTGGATGAAAACGGACTTGTAACACGAAATAAAGCTCGCCTAGTTGCTAAGGGTTATACTCAAAAAGAAGGAATTGATTATGATGAAACCTATGCACCAGTAGCAAGGCTAGAGGCCGTAAGGATGTTCTTAGCATTCGCAGCGTATCATGGTTTTAAAGTCTATCAGATGGATGTTAAGAGTGCATTCTTAAACGGTGAACTGGATGAAGAAGTGTATGTTGATCAACCTCCCGGGTTTGTCGACAGCAAATACTGTGATTATGTTTATCGTCTCTTCAAATCAGTGTATGGCCTTAAGCAGTCTCCGCGGAAGTGGTATGAAACTCTGTCAGACTTCTTGCTAGAAAGTGGTTTCACCAGAGGAGTAATCGACAAGACGCTTTTCTACAAGAAATGCAAAGATGATCTAATAATGGTGCAAGTGTATGGGGATGACATTATCTTTGGGTCTGCAAATGAGAAGTTGTGTGCTAAATTCGTAAAGTTAATGCAATCGAAGTATGAGATGAGCATGATGGGAGAGCTGACGTTCTTTCTGGGTATTCAAGTTAGTCAGAAGAAGGACGGGGTATTTATCTGCCAGACCAAGTATATTCATGATCTGTTGAAGAAGTATGGTCTCGAAGATGTATCACAAGCTAAGACTCCTATGGCAACAGCCACGAAGCTTGACGAGGATAAAGCGGGAAAACCTGTAGACATCTCAAGCTATCGAGGTATGATCGGCTCACTTTTGTATTTAACTGCTAGCAGACCTGATATTATGTTCTCCACATGCTTATGTGCAAGGTTCCAAGCGGATCCCAGAGAGTCACATCTTATAGCCGTAAAGCGTATTTTTAGGTATCTCAAGGGAACATCAAATCTCGGGATTTGGTACCCAAGAGATACAGGGTTTAATCTTGTTGGCTATTCGGATTCAGATTACGCAGGTTGTAGAATAGATATAAAGAGTACTTCAGGAAGCTGTCAGTTCCTTGGAAGAAGGTTGGTGTCTTGGCAAAGCAAGAAACAACACACAGTATCAACCTCGACAGCTGAAGCAGAATATATTGCTGCTGGAAGCTGTGTGGTCCAAATACTGTGGATGAAGAACCAACTCAAGGACTACGGTGTAGAAGTATCTAAGATTCCTATCATGTGTGACAACATAAGTGCTATTGCAATGACCAACAATCCTGTGGATCACTCAAGTGTTGGGTTCCGAGGCATAAAACGCAGCGGATTAAACGTAAATATAACGAAAAATTTCGGAACCCTAACGCAGGATCATGTATAATCATGGACTGATTATTGTGAAATGGAATCATACCTTTATTTGGTCTTGACTACTACGAACTCAACGGAGATCCTAGCTTTCACGACTTGTGTCTTCCTCTTAAAAACATCTCTATGGTATCCACACGAGCACCTTCAAGAACGTCTCACGATCTTGATTATGGAACGGATGTACTAGCCTCCTCTAGATGATTTCGAAATCTGCCTCTACCTTTTCTGCTGCTAGGGTTCGTTTTTCTTAAAAAACTTAATACCTATTAACCCTACATTATCTATTTATAATGGTTGGTTAATAGGCTCATAATAGCAACTCATAACAGCAAAGCCTAACCCATGTAGGTTTAGGATTAAATAATAAAACCGAATTTTATTATTTAATTAATAACTAAATCACACTTAATTATTAATGGCAGAATTCAAATTCGAATTTATATTATTTCAATTAATTAAGTCTCACTTAATTAATATAATAAAATTCAAATAATCATCAATTAATTTAAATCTATAATTTAAATTAATTATTCCTTTAAGTACTCTATGTGTGTGACCCTATAGGCTATTATTTAATTAGCAATAATTTTATTCTCCAATAAAATTATAAACAATGAGCGGTATCTAGTAATACATCATTGCTACCCAATTAAATAATAATTAAATCGTGATTCGATAAAACCTTTCGTGATTAATGTTTCAGTATAACATAATCCCTTTAACCATATATATTATAGATTAAACTCGAGGCATGTATTTAGTCATCCTCTTCAACATTTAATCCGGGTTTACTTGATCCATGAGTAGACTATGAAAACAAATCATTATTTGAGCACGGCCATGCATTTTATAGTCTCACTCAATCAAGAGACCAATAATATCTCTCCTAATTATAGGAGGGTTAAATCCTTTATCTATCATTCATATTTCTCATACGACTCATGATATACCCGATGTCCACTTTTATCATCACCCGGTCAAACGTAACTTTTAATGTAGTCAAAGTATATTAATCCTCGTATAGAAATATAATGATCTCAAGTCAAAGGATCATTACACCATTATCACTGTGAGTCTTTCTTATGACTTTATTAAACATGAAGAATCTCACTGTGGGTCTGTCCAGTATCATGTACTCCTACATGTACCTATGTATTGACTTTAGTATCCCCATACTTATAACCAATGAGATGTGGTTATCAGTCAAACAACATACTAGTCTATTTGTGTATTATTATTGTCCTATAATAATAATACTCGACTAGGGACATTTAAGAATATGATATATTATATAATCTCAAGTTTTAAGTCATGTACTAAACTATACAATGTGTATCATGATTCTAAGGACATTTATTATGCTAACAAATATATCGCAGTAATTAAAGTCATAATAAATATGTTTATTGAATAATCAATTGACATAAAGGTTTATCAAAATAAACATTGTATTGCCTCTAGGGCACCTACACCAACAATCTCCCACTTGCACTAGAGCCAATCACCCATGTATCTAATACCCATGGAACTAGTGTGACCGTCGTGCTTCTTCTGCGACAAGCCTTTGGTCAGTGGGTCTGCAATGTTATCATTTGTGTGCACTTTACATATGTGTATGTCACCCCTTTCATTAATCTCTCGAATGATGTGATATCTCCTGAGTATGTGTTTGGTTCGGGAGTGAGCTCTAGGTTCTTTAGCCTGTGCAATGGCTCCATTATTATCGCAGTATAGATCAATGGGATCTGCGATCGATGGAACCACTCCCAAATCAGTAATGAATTTTCGAATCCAAACAGCTTCCTTAGCCGCTTCACAAGCTGCAATGTACTCAGCCTCCATTGTAGAATCAACTACTGTTTCTTGTTTTGAACTCTTCCAACTTACAGCACCTCCGTTTAGACAAAACACAAAACAGACTGTGATACAGTATCATCCCTGTCTGTTTGAAAACTTGCATCGGTGTAACCTTTTACAACCAGTTTTTCCTCTCCTCCATACACCAAGAATGAAGCTTTAGTCCTTTTCAAGTACTTTAGAATATTCTTGACAGCCGTCCAGTGACCTTCACCTGGATTAGATTGGTATCTGCTCGTCATGCTTAAAGCATACGAAACATCTGGGCGAGTACATACCATCGCATACATGATGGATCCAATTGCTGAGGCATATGGAACCTTACTCATGCGGTCCTTGTCATCCAATGATTTCGGACACTGATCTTTAGAGATCGTTATCCCTTGAGACACGGGGACAAATCCCCTTTTTGCATTTTGCATACCAAAACGATGCAAAACCTTATCGATGTATGTACTCTGACTTAGACCGATCATCCTTCTAGATCTATCCCTATAGATCCTCATTCCTAGAATGTAGGATGCTTCTCCTAAGTCTTTCATAGAGAAGTTGCTCCCTAACCAAATCTTAACAGCCTTGAGAGAAGGTATGTCATTCCCCATTAATAGTATGTCATCAACATATAGTACTATGAATGCTACATGGCTCCCACTAACCTTCTTGTAAACACAAGGTTCATCTTCGTTTTGAACAAAGCCATACTCTTTGACTGTTTCATCAAAACAGATATTCCATCTCCTAGAGGCTTGCTTCAATCCATAAATGGATCGACGTAATTTACATACATTGCTAACATTCCTTGGATCGACAAAACCTTCAGGTTGTGTCATGTACACATCCACATCCTCTTCAAGGATTCCGTTAAGGAAGGCTGTTTTAACATCCATTTGCCAGATTTCATAATCATGGAATGCTGCAATAGCAAGCAAAATCCTTATGGACTTGACCATAGCCACTGGTGAGAAAGTTTCATCATAGTCAATACCATGAATTTGTTTGAAACCTTTTGCAACCAGCCTTGCTTTATAGGTCTGAACATTTCCATCCATGTCAGTTTTCTTCTTAAAAACCCATTTACACCCTATGGGTTTTACCCCTTCAGGTGGATCAACCAAAGTCCATACTCGATTTTCGTACATGGAATCCATCTCGGATTTCATGGCTTCTAGCCATCTCTTAGATTTTGGACTGTTCATAGCATCTTGGTATGTGAGAGGCTCATCTTCATCTATGAGCATCAAATCACCACATTGAGTCAAAAGAAATCCATATCTCTCTGGCTCATGGCGAATTCTACCAGTTCTACGAACAACCTGTGTTTGTTGAGCATTATCATTATCCTGCTCATGTTCCACTTCAGGTTCAATGCTATTTTGTGGTTCTCGATCTTCATCAAGGTCTATAGTTCTCCCACTGTTTCTTTTGGAAACAAAATCTCTTTCCATGAAAACAGCATCTCGAGCAATAAACACTTTCTGCTCAAAAGGACTATAAAAATAATACGCCTTTGTTTCTTTAGGGTATCCCACAAAATTGCACTCTTCAGATTTAAGTCCAAGCTTGTCAGATACCTGACGTTTCACAAACGCCTTGCATCCCCAAACTTTCATAAAGCTCATGCCTGACCGTTTCTTCTCCCATATCTCATATGGAGTCTTTTGAACCTTCTTAGTAGGAATACGGTTAAGTGTGAAAGCCGCTGTTTCTAGAGCATAACCCCAGAAACTAATTGGAAGATCTGCATGACTCATCATCGATCGTACCATGTCCAACAAGGTGCAATTTCTCCTCTCTGAAACTCCATTCCATTGAGGTGTACCTGGCGGAGTGAGTTGTGATACAATACCACACTCCTTTAAATAATCTTTAAATTCAGTGCTCAAGTATTCTCCTCCACGATCAGATCGTAAGATTTTAATACTTGCACGTCCGCCAATTTGCTTTTCTACTTCAGCCTTGTATTCTTTGAACTTTTCAAAAGAATCGGATTTATTCTTCATAAGATATACATACCCATATCTACTGAAATCATCAGTAAATGTTATGAAGTAGTAGTAGCCTCCTCTAGCCATCACACGCATTGGGCCACATACATCACTATGTATTAGCTCCAGACGTTCAGTGGCCCTTTGACCCTTACCAGTGAAAGGGACTTTAGTCATTTTACCAAGCAAACAAGATTCGCATTCTTGGTATGATTCAAAATCAAACTTATCCAAGTATCCATCCTTATGTAATTTGGATATGCGTTTCTCATTTATATGGCCTAGACGACAATGCCAGAGGTATGTTTGATTTGAGTCATTAACTTTAAGTCGTTTGTTTTCTATATTACAGACATGATTATCTAAGTCAAGAACATATAAACCATTAAACAAACGCGCAACACCATAGGTTAAATCATTCAAAGCAAAAGAGCAACTATTGTCCTTTATTGTAAACGAAAAATCTTTCTTGTCCAAACAAGAAACAGAAATAATGTTTCTGCGAATCGCAGGCACGTAATAACAATTATCCAGTTCTAAAACTAGCCCAGAGGGCAAAGATAAATAATATGTTCCTACAACTAAAGCAGCAACTCTTGCTCCATTGGCAACTCGTAGGTCCATTTCTCCTTTAGCCAATGTCCTACTTCTCTGCATTTCCTACACATTTATACAAATGTGAGAAGCACATCCAGTATCCAATACCCAAGATGTAGAAATAGACAGATTGACTTCTATAACATATATACCTGAAGTAGAAGCTTGCTCAGCCCTCTTCTTCTTCAGATCCTCTAAGTAAAATGAACAGTTTCTCTTCCAGTGACCAGTTTTCTTATAGTAGTGACATTCACCCTTAGCGACCCCACCTTTAGGCTTTAAAGCCTGTTTGGGACCTGACTTTGGCTTGGGTGTAGAATCAGAACCTGTCTTCTTCTTACCCTTCCACTTGCCTTTCCCTTTGGCCTTACCTTTATTGCCCACCATCAGTATGGGAGCAGGTTCAGCCGTCTTCATGTTGGTCTCATACGTTCTCAACATAGCCAACAATTCAGTAGGTGTTTTGTCAAATTCATTCATGTTGTAGTTTATGATAAATTGGGTGAATTTGTTGTTCAAAGAATTCATGATTAGGTCAATACCAATTTCCTGAATAATCGGGAAACCCAAAGTATCAAGATACTCAATGTAACCAATCATCTTCAGAACATGTGGGCCAACTGGTTCACTTGCCCCTTGTTTGCAATTAAAAAGTGACTTGCTCGTGTTGAACCTTTCTTGACGAGTTTGGCTTGCAAACATGATTTGCAAGTGCTCATAGATAGTATATGCATCCATATGCATATGCTGTCTTTGAAGCTCAGCACTCATAGTTGCCAACATAAGACATGCAACATCAGTTGCATCATTCTCATCCTTTGTATGGGCCGCTCGTTCCTCAACAGTAGCGCCCTCAGGAAGGGGACCTGCCGGAGGAATATCAATGACATGAAGCTTGCGCTCCTGCCTGAGGACAATCCTCAAATTCCTCTGCCAGTCTAGGAAGTTGTTTCCTCCTGTCAGCTTATCCTTCTCAAGGACAGATCGTACGGATAGTGTGTTTGTGTTGTTTGTCATTACTTGGTATCTACAATGATAATAGCACAAAATAAACATTAGATTGTCTGAGTTATTTATTATGTTCAAATGATTATGATACATTCATAATATATCTCCCACTATTTTTTATCAAATCAATAGCCCTTACTATTAATTTGGAAAGTATATCCCATAATTCTTTCTAGTGAGCCAAGATCCATATTTCGTCATGTCTTAAGTCAACCACTGGAAGTCCTTAAGAATGATTATTTAGGTAGACAACATTTGTCAATTATATCATATATAATTCTTTGATAGTTTGGTGAGCAACGATTGATCTTATCTATCTAATAGATTTTTAACCAAACTCTATGCTTCTAAGTTCATAATGGTTGAATATAACCGTTTACTTTCACCTTATTATGATGACTCGGTTAAGTTTGACCCAATGATACAACGGCCGAATATAACTGTTTATATTCGTCGCATCTCACCACGATAGATAGGAATCCCCTGCCACTGACAGTCTTTCCCCTAATCGATCTAGGATTCGATGAGTGTTCATTCATTGGAAAGCATCCGATTAAAACTTAATATTTTGTTAAGGGGTTTAGAAAATTTACGACGATCATGATCACATCATGAAGAGATCCTCAATTTTTCCTTGAACTAAATATGTCAAATTGACATCTTAAATTGTTCATTTCCCAGGTAGATGGAGGATACCAGTGGTCACGCTTAAAACCCATCAGCCTTACGAATACGCATATCCGTTTTTGTCAAAAAATCCCAATTATAGACATCAAAATCCATATTCAATTCCGTGTTTTAAAAATCCATATTTCATAAACACAAGAATCTCATGATCGTTTGTTAATTTTAAAATCTTAAATCGTTACAGATTTTATCTTGTTCAGCATGGCAAGCATGGCATAGGTGACGTATCTAATACATGCATACATCATTAATCTAATTAAAGCATGCATCTTCTACTCTACACATACATTCATACATCAATATGTAAAGTGCAGTATGTAAACGTGCTTGGTTATGGCCCCTTTCCTATGTGATCCTTTCGAGCTAATGAAAGGATCAAAGTCAATCTATGGTGGTGAAATATAAATACAATTACATGTCTTCATTCTTCTTGTATCCATGGGTGCTTGCTCCTCTTCTTGGATCATCCTTCAATCTTCAAGAACATTACATGGAATAATTGAATACAACCTATACTAATGTACTTACATAAGAAAACTCGAGTTACATTCGAGGTTAAACAATTACAAGAATGAAGAAAACGACATGCAAGTCGTATTTATAAAACCAAAACCAAAACCATTAATCTAGGGGTCTAAGAGCCATAACCAGCACCATGCTCAAGTACACAAAATAAAATATTGCGGGGGTCCGGGGGCGGCAGCCCCCGGGCGGGGTCTGGGGGCGGCAGCCCCCAGCTGGGGTCGAGCTGCCGGGTCAGCTTGGAAATTTTTTATTTTCGAAGACCAGTCCTATTCAGAAATCATCAATTTCTGAACTACAGATCATATCTGTTGGCCTTTTCCCCCCCTGCAATTTATACAGTCCATCAGAGTTTACTGCTAAACTCTGATCAGCACAGTCCATCAGAGTTTACTGCTAAACTCTGATCAGCACAGTCCATCAGAGTTTACTGCTAAACTCTGATCAGCACAGTCCATCAGAGTTTACTGCTAAACTCTGATCAGCACAGTCCATCAGAGTTTACTGCTAAACTCTGATCAGCACAGTCCATCAGAGTTTACTGCTAAACTCCGATCAGAGACCATCGGAGTTTGTTAAACTCTGACCATGCTCTATACTCTGACCTGACCATCAGAGTTTACTGCTAAACTCTGATCATACACAGAATATACATTCTCTGACAGTTACATATTGGCAGAAGCATAGCAGTCTCATAACAGGCATGGCAGTCTCATAACAGAAGCATGGCAGTGGCATAACAGATTATGACAAAGCAGTAGCATGGCATGGCAGTCACCAAAACAGGCATGTATGCATCAAATAAATAAAACACGTAACCAAATCAGTCCCTTATACACGTAGCTCTGATGCCATTGTTGGGTTCCGAGGCATAAAACGCAGCGGATTAAACGTAAATATAACGAAAAATTTCGGAACCCTAACGCAGGATCATGTATAATCATGGACTGATTATTGTGAAACGGAATCATACCTTTATTTGGTCTTGACTACTACGAACTCAACGGAGATCCTAGCTTTCACGACTTGTGTCTTCCTCTTAAAAATACCTCTATGGTATCCACACGAGCACCTTCAAGAACGTCTCATGATCTTGATTATGGAACGGATGTACTAGCCTCCTCTAGATGATTTCGAAATCTGCCTCTACCTTTTCTGCTGCTAGGGTTCGTTTTTCTTAAAAAACTTAATACCTATTAACCCTACATTATCTATTTATAATGGTTGGTTAATAGTCCCATAATAGCAACCCATAACAGCAAAGCCTAACCCATGTAGGTTTAGGATTAAATAATAAAACCGAATTTTATTATTTAATTAATAACTAAGTCACACTTAATTATTAATGGCAGAATTCAAATTCGAATTTATATTATTTCAATTAATTAAGTCTCACTTAATTAATATAATAAAATTCAAATAATCATCAATTAATTTAAATCTATAATTTAAATTAATTATTCCTTTAAGTACTCTATGTGTGTGACCCTATAGGCTATTATTTAATTAGCAATAATTTTATTCTCCAATAAAATTATAAACAATGAGCGGTATCTAGTAATACATCATTGCTACCCAATTAAATAATAATTAAATCGTGATTCGATAAAACCTTTCGTGATTAATGTTTCAGTGTAATATAATCCCTTTAACCATATATATTATAGATTAAACTCGAGGCATGTATTTAGTCATCCTCTTCAACATTTAATCCGGGTTTACTTGATCCATGAGTAGACTATGAAAACAAATCATTATTTGAGCACGGCCATGCATTTTATAGTCTCACTCAATCAAGAGACCAATAATATCTCTCCTAATTATAGGAGGGTTAAATCCTTTATCTATCATTCATATTTCTCATACGACTCATGATATACCCGATGTCCACTTTTATCATCACCCGGTCAAACGTAACTTTTAATGTAGTCAAAGTATATTAATCCTCGTATAGAAATATAATGATCTCAAGTCAAAGGATCATTACACCATTATCACTGTGAGTCTTTCTTATGACTTTATTAAACATGAAGAATCTCACTGTGGGTCTGTCCAGTATCATGTACTCCTACATGTACCTATGTATTGACTTTAGTATCCCCATACTTATAACCAATGAGATGTGGTTATCAGTCAAACAACGTACTAGTCTATTTGTGTATTATTATTGTCCTATAATAATAATACTCGATTAGGGACATTTAAAAATATGATATATTATATAATCTCAAGTTTTAAGTCATGTACTAAACTATACAATGTGTATCATGATTCTAAGGACATTTATTATGCTAACAAATATATCGCAGTAATTAAAGTCATAATAAATATGTTTATTGAATAATCAATTGACATAAAGGTTTATCAAAATAAACATTGTATTGCCTCTAGGGCACCTACACCAACATCAAGGACTAAGCATATTGATATAAGGTATCATTTTATTAGAGAGCATGTAGAAAATGGAACTGTAGAGTTGCATTTTGTGTCTACTGAACGTCAAATAGCAGATATATTCACTAAACCTCTAGACGAATCAACATTTTCTAGATTGGTTGGTGAATTGGGGATGCTTAACACTTGTTAGTTTTGCTACCTATCTGTTATAATTCAGTTTGTGTACATATTGTTGTGGAACATGAATATTCATAATTAATAATGTCTACTTAATCTCAAAGATATTTGTGTTGCATGCAACAAAAGGGTGAGTTAGAAAGTTTCATGACATTAATCTTATGATGATCTGTGTATCCATATGATTAATGTCTAATAATGTGATAGGATTTAATGCTAGACTTAATTTTGTAATGCATGATTTATTTGCTAAATTCCCTGTCATTTTAAAATTGTAAGTTTTTAAAATGGTGTGAAAATTTGTGGTGAAATCTTGTGAATTTTACACATAAATGTTTAATTCACATAATTTCATTAAAATTTTCTAAGTCAAATCTCGATCTGTTTCTGGATCGAGATCGAGATTGACTTGCAGGATATGCTTAAAAAGTTTAAGGTAAATCTCGATCTGTCCTCATCGAGATCGACATCAAGATCAACATCGAGATGTAGATCGAGATCGACATCAAGATCGACATCGAGATGTAGATAGAGATGTAGATCGAGATCGACATCAAGATCGACATCGAGATGTAGATCGAGATCGACATCCAGATCGACATCGAGATGCGGATCGCGATGGGTATCTCGAGATCGAAATATGACTAGTCTTTTCAGTTACTTTCTTTTTAGGCGTGCAAGTGTATAATATAGCATTATATAGACTGTTCATTATTTTAAAACATTCTGTCTCTCACTAGTTCAAAAAGCTGAAGCTAATACACACGCATATACATACATTCACAGCATCCTCTTCCCTGCTATAACATCAAGTTTTTCTTGTGATTTTCTTAAACAAAAATCACTAACTGTTACGTGAAAAAACATTAATCACTAAAACAAAACTCTGCCAAACTTTTGTTTAAAGTAAACTGTTGAACTTTTTGCGCATATTCTACGTCATTTCTTAACATTAGTGTTCTTGCAAATCGTTGTTCAGTTCTCCTGTTATTCGAGTAAGTTTGTTTTTATTGATTTCGTGTCTTCGTGTTTTTCAATTTTTTTGTGTTCTTAAGTGGCATAGTTGTGTGTCTTACTGTTCAATCCATACATTACCAAGTAACCGCCCTGTTTTGTGTCTTTCTGAAATATTCGTTTTTTTTAACAAAACGATTGTTCACTTTAATTTCCTAAGCTAAACCGTCAATCATTAGTGGGGAGTTAAGTGATCATTAGTGGGGAGTTAAGTGGTCATTAGTGGGGAGTTTTAATTACGTGGGTAAATAGTGGGGTTCGTGTACGTTTTTTTTGTGTTTAAATTTAGAGCTTGTTCTCTACAATTCCCATTGCAAAATCTTTACAAAACATTTCTCTTCTCAAACACAAATCTCAAATGGCCAACCCATATTTCACAATTCCCAAAACCAACTTTGTTAATCTCTCTACTGATCGAGCAACTGGTAGATTCATTCACTACCAGTTCTGGATTGAGTCCCTTAACAACACATCCATGATAAGTCATGCCTTAACCACCTCTCCCATCCTGAATGTCGAATCCCTTCAAGCTGCTTACTCAACATTAGAGATTCAGGGTGATAAAGCAAATCCAACCGGCTTATCCTTCACTATCGGTGGTGCAAAATATGAGGTCAGTCTGCAGAAGTTCAATGAGATTCTTGGGCTTCCTTCAGAAAATTTTGCTCCGGATATAGGTTGTCGCCCTCCCACGGGTCCTATAAAGGTAACAAAGGTTCATACAGGTATGTTACCAGCCGAGTGGGATTATGTAGTTCAGGCCATTCAACGTTGCATGTTCCCAAAGGACAAAGACTACAGGCCAATGAACAACAGCTGTCGAGTAATTCTATATGGAGTGGCAAATAACATGAGAGTGAATGTGGGCAAACATCTGTTGATTCAGTTGCTTGAGAGGTGGGCACTGGAAAAGAATGCATCTCGGAATCCGGAAGATGGACCAGTCAAATGTTGGATGCCAAGATTCCTTCAGATGGTTCTAGATGACGTTCTTTCAGAGGAGCACAGAAGAATATTTCAAGGCTCTGAAAGGATGGCATGTTTTGATATGACCTTAAAGAGTATCTCCACCATGGAAACCCAACAAAAGTCCAGACTTTTTGAGTCGCGCCTGACTCCTTACTTCCAGGATCTGCAAGATGAGTATGCTCGGGCGCACGCTTCTCAGTTTACTGCAGTAGAAGCGGAAGGTAGTGGCAACGAAACTGCTGGTAGAGATCAAGTGTCTAGCAATTTGGGAGAAGCAGGTGTGGAAGTTGAAATTGCTGAAGCAAATGTTGCAGAAGCTGGAGCTGACAAGGATGAAGATCTTCTGAGTCAGGTACTTATTTTTGCTGATCTTGATCAAATTTCAATTCAACCAACCCCTATTTTCTACAGTCGTGGGCCTGAAAACCCCAAGGCTCTATCCCAGGCTGCAAGGCCTTCTGTTCATAAACATTCAGCCAGCCCTAAAACTGGTGATAAAAGGAAGGCAAGCCCATCTAAGTCGAGTGAATCGAGTGGAGGGAGTGTAGGAGTTGAGAGAGTAGTAAAATCAGCAGCTCTGCCACCCTCAAAGAAGTAAAAGATGGATTCTATCCCAGTGGCAACTGCGCAACCTGTTAGGGATAGTTCACCTCTCACAGCCACCACACCTCACATTGGTGGCTCACCTCTCCTAAATATTCCAACACATTCGCACTCGCCTAGGCATGTTGGTGAGAGTCACGGAGGGGGTTCATCTCAACAGCCAATAGGAGCTGACCCTACCTCCCCTGAGTTGTCCGCTCAGGGCTCTTTGAGCAATTTCTCGGAAGGGGAATGGCAAACTGAGACTAGCACTTCTGATGCTAGAATCTCAGGAAGTTTATATGAGAAAGAGTCTGTCGAATCCAGCACGGATGACTCTTCCCCATCTAAATCAGAAAACAAGTTGCTCGCAGAGCAACGACATCTGGTGACTGGTGGGTCTACGCCTCCAGAACAGCCCAGCGAACCAGAAAAGGTTCTTGGTGAACAAGGGGATGACATGGTCATAACGCCATCTCCTAACGTAGACACAGCGTTTAAAGGTTCAGTCTCACTGACCGATATCGCCGACCAACTCACCGCTAGTCCCCAGCGACTAGTGGATGAGGCTCTAGTTCTGTTAGGTTCTAAACACGAGGGAGAGACAGGGAGAGTAGATCCCTTCTCTTTAGGGATCTTGAGTGAAACAGAACCCGGCGAGAGTAAACAGTTTAACCCAAGCCAAACACCGTCCCTTACATTGCAGGATCTACTGAAGAAGGTGGAGGTTTTGGAGGCTGGTGTTGCTGGTGTTACTGCTGCTGTCTCTTCCCACTCTGGAAGATTGGAGGTTGGAGCACAGTTCATGGAGAACCTGATTGCCGTTCAAAATCAGTTGATTGACAAGATAAACAATCTTGGATTGGTACAGGTGGAGGTTGGGCGGTCAGTAGATGATGTCACTCATGGCATGTCTCAAGTCTGGATGAAGCTAAATGAATTACTTGATGCTGTCTTTGGACGTAACAAGGCTGGACCTGGTCCTTCAACCGGTGGTGGTGGTGACGATAACAATGATGATGATGCTCCTGATGAGGATAACCCACCTAAGGGGGAGAAGGAGGATCAGGGTCTGAAAAAGCTGACTAATAAGGGTCCGGTGATCGAGTCCTCAAACAAATCTGGTGAAAAGGTGGAGGAGGCTCAACCGGCTTTTAAAGACAAAGGCAAGCAGAAGATGGTAGTTGAAGAAGCAGGAGCTGAGAAAGAAACACCTCTCGTCGATGTATTTATGGGAGACTTTATTGAAGATTCTGATGATGATGAGATGGATGTAGAAGCCTTAGTGGAAAGGAGGTCGAGACTCGAGCAACGGGCAAGAGAGTGGGAACAAGAAAGAGGTCTAAATCTTGGCGGATCTGTTGCAGGTGATGCAGGAGACCACTCGGTTGCTGACGAGCATGTGCCGGAAAAAGAAGTTGATGAAGTAGCGAAAGAAGCGGAGATGCAAGAAGAGATTTTCAGGGAAGCCAGAAAAAGAGTGAATGAAGAAGTGCTTCAAGGAATCGTGGAAAAGGAACTAATGGTAAAAGAGAAGAGAGTGGCTCAGAAAACTCAGCATGAGTATGAAATGCAAAAGATCAAAGATCCTAAGGTCCAGGCTGACATAAGGAAGGAAGGTCCCGAGTGGGACAAGGCAAGAGAAGCCTTAGTTGGGCCAAAAGCCTATGCTCCTGACTCAGAAAGATTGAGTTTCCTTCTCCACAAGCTAGAAAATCTAAACCCTGGGCTTCTGAACTATCTAAACTGTATAAGACAGGGATGCACCTCTGTTCAAGTTATATTCAAGGAGAAGGCATGGAGTCTGATGATTACTTGGGCACCTATAACAAGAATCGAGCCGTGTATGGTTGATGAAGCATTCTTCCATGAAAGGGATGCTAGTGAACTGGTAGAATATGCTCACAAGGTAGACACCTCTATCAAGACTGGAGTACTGTTTAAAGATAAACTATTGAAGATGGCTGAAGACAGAGGGGTTGACATTATTCTAAATCCCTATCAGATCAGATATGTCCATGACAAGGTCTTGAGGATTGAAAATCTGCATGACTCGAAACTGATTCCGAACGTAAATGTACTGAAGGCAGTTGCAAAGCTAGTCCTCTCAAAAGGTTTCCTAACAAAGGAAAAGAAGCTGGTGGCTAAGGACTTGGAGAAGTTGATAAGAAGGCAAGATGTTAGATACAAGTTGCCTGAAGCCAAACTACCAGTGGTTAAGAAGGAGCCTGAAGACTATGCATTCGAGCAGCAAGAAGAGGCAATAAAAGAGTATGTGCAGAGATACGGAGATCCGAGAGTAGACATTCCTGAAGAAGGAGAAATAAGGGAGGAAGCTAGTGCAGTGGTTGGTGCAAATGTCAAGTTTGTCAAAAGCAAAGCTGAGAATGAAAATGATCTGCTAATCTACACAGACAAGCATCAGGTGGAAACCGTCATTGAAATCAAGTACGACATCTTTGCAGAACACAGTCATGAAACACTGTGTATCATAAGGGAATTGATTGATGAAATGGATGATGTTGACGAGTTTGATCAGGATTATCTAAGGTTCACATTTGATAACTTCTGTAAGAGAAGACAACAGCTAGACATTCAGAGGTTACAGCAACGCACCACTGCTATTGTCATTGGATACCCTAAGCAGCTGGTCATAAGGAAGAAAGGTGAAAAGGGGTATCCTGACAAAGTCATCAAGCTGAGATTTGAAGACATTCCCACGAAGCTTACCACTCGCAGCATGGTTGAAAGATGGTTGAGGTTGTTTCGAGATTATAAGATCAGAAATCATGTGGAAGTAGAAGGACTTAATCTTCTCAAGAAAAGAATGGATGAAGTCTGCAACCCTGAGTTCATGAAGAAAGAAAAGGCAGCCAAGAAGAAAGCTCGTGAGGAAGAGGAGCGCAAGAAATCGAGATTTTAATGTATTAAGCTTGTAATGTTTCTTTGCGTTGTAATGTGTTTTCTTATTTTCCTGCATTGTAAGTACATTATCTATTTTCTTGTGTAGTGTAAGGTAGAAGTTAGTTAGCTAAGTGTCTTGAAACTGGTTTATATTAGGCGTCAATTATTTCGCGAAGTTCGGCGGTGGTAATACTGCTAAAAGGACTTCAGAAGGATAATTGAAGATTGAGTGGACCGTGTTCTTAAGTACTTAGAGAAAATCTCTAGAAGAGCATGAAGCCATTTGATCGAGCCAACAGGTGTCCAATTTTGGCACTTGAAGTATCAGTGATAGACATGAAGTTAGTTAATCAAGCCAAGCATTATGTAAGTTGACATGATCGTTTATGAATGTTAGTTTATCTTTTTCAGTCCCTGGTTAGTTGAGTTATCCTCATTGTGAATTTGGTTGTCACTGTTAGACAATCAAATAGGGGGAGATTGAAAGGCATAGGTGTACTAACTTGTAACACTTAATTACTATGTAACTCAACTAGGTAAAAGATAAAACAACAGCAAAACAAGAGAAACTGAAGAAGCACATGGAATCAATCAACTGAAGAAATGGTAATGATACTTGGTAACTACAAGTAACTAATTTGATTAGTCCAGAATGCCTAAGTGAGAAGAAGTTCAATCTCAGTATTGCTCATGCCCTAACTTATCTAATGGAGAATCAAATCAATGCCAAAGAAGTATCAAGAAGACCAAAGTGATTTCATGTAATGCATCTCAACAACTGGATAATGTAAAGATTAATCAACAAATGAGAACTGACATTCAGAAGCAAGAACCCCTTTCAAGACTAGTCACTTATGAACCAGACCACTGCATCAAGTGTCAGGACATTGGAGGCAAGTTCATGTCAGTAATAGAAGATCTCATTTGAATTGAGTAAGGAAAAGAAATTGAAGAAGCTAGGGAAACTTGCTCATAAAGGTTAATCCATAATTAGTCACTAAAGAAAGTCATCATAGGATGAGTGCATATTTGCTAAGGCAAATGTCGATCCACAGCAGATCGAGATGCGGATCGAGATTGATAATTGAAGTAAAATATGGCAAGGCAAATCTCGATCCACGGCAAATCGAGATCGAGATTATAGACCGAGATCGAGATCGAGATTATAGACCGAGATCGAGATCGAGATTATGGACCAAGATCGAGATCGAGATGGGTCCAGGCCGAGATCGAGATGCGGGTCTATATGTAGCATTTAATGTTCAAGGGACAAGTGGCTTATTGTGAACGGTTGATCCAGAGTAGTTGGGAAAGTACTTTTTGTTGTCGAGTTCCTGATTGGGCCACGTACACAAAAAGGACAAGATCAAGACTACAAGACATTATAAAAGCAGCACTTTGTTTTTATTTGTATTAGACTTTTAAGCAATCTCTGTATTTTTCTACTGTGTATTTTTTGAAGAGAGCATTTACTGTAAAAAGAAAGTGAGAGAGAATCAGTTGAATCAACTTTAATTGCTATATTTATTGTTCAACTGATTATGATCCTTTTATGAATGTTGTAACAAATCCTTCAATGAATATAAAGATATATTCTTGAAATTTTGTGTCATCATTTATTACCTGCATTTATTTTATATTCCATCATTATTTGAAACAGTTGTATTCACCCCCCCCCCCTCTACAACACTTTGGACCTAACAATTATTACCAAATTTATTTTTCATAGCATATGCTTGCTCCATTAAGTTTTGATGGGTTATAGTTAGATAATAAATTTGATAATATATGCATGTCTCGTTAATTGATATTTGATTTTTGAAGAAAGAGAGTTGATTTTTAGGACAATTTGGATATTAATTGCATGGATTCGGATTCCTAGATTTTCCATATTTATTTGATCATATTTGCTTATTAGTTTAAAACTCTTCTCTCACAACTATTTGACAAGTCTGCCTGATTTATTTATTAGGGTTTGAAAATTTCAAAGTCTCTGATGATCGATCTAAGATTGCTACAATTAACCACTGTGCATTTGCAGTATTTCTACACATCAGTAGGTACCTTTTAGTCATAGTTTCTGCAAATATGAATAAGTCATGGATTTCGGAAGATAAAGATTGTTTAGAATATGGAATTGTGGTTGAAAATTTCTTGATGTACGCAGAAGAAATGCTGTTAATCCTAAGAAAATTTCATGCCTATGTGCATGCTGCGTTAATTTCAAAAAATTCTCGGTTAGAGTACATAATATGGTTCATCTGTTGGTAGTACATGCCCTACTTCAAGCTAATTGATCCATAAGAAACGGTTAGAGTTTGTGAAGAAGTATATAATATGAGCGATTATGATAACGATTTCTATGAATTCAAGAAGGTTTGTGGCTGTGAACATTTAGTTTGTTTTGGTAATATGGCGGCAATAGGAGTTTTTAGAGGTTGCTTATGTTAGAACTTGAAAATGTAGCTACCTTATTTGGTTTTGCATTAAGTGGATGTTTATTTTGATAAAAAATGTATAAGATCAATACGTTTCTTTGGTAATGAAGGTTGACCTTTAACTATCTTGATTTGATAGTGGTACAATATTAAGTTTTTAGTAATGATAGTTGCACATAGGGTATATGATGTAAAGAAGAAAAGTTAACATCACATACAATAAGAAAATTATGTAAATAAGAATAATATAACATCTTTTATTTAATATAAACCGATGTCCATAAGCACAAATGTGAACATTTTATTATAAAAAAAACTTTGTCTTAGAGAAACAAAAATATCATGAAAGAATTATAAAAATGATGTGGTATAAGAGATATACATCATATTTGAACATCAAGACCAATGTCAATCTTTTAATCACATCACCCAGTTCTATAAACTGATGTATTTAAGTACATAATACTTTGCTAAGTTTATAAAAATTGTTGTCTTAAATATATAAAACGTCGAAATTCAAAATGAACTGATGTCTATATCGGCTATTCACATCAGTTTAGTTATAACAAATGATGTCAAAACTAATTATATAATAGTGCTTTCTTAAAGAAACCCATGTCGTTTCTATGTATATAACATTGATTTCTTGAAAAAAATAATGTTTATTGAATAATTAGAAACTATGTTAGGAATGAGAACACATGACTTATCGGGGAGTGAATGTATAAGTCCATTCTTAAATTTCTTTTACTTAACAAGATTTATATTTTACAGAATATATTTGAACAAGTTTTTTTGATTATGTTAACAATTGGTTTGAAGATAAATGCGAAATTAAAGACTTAAAATACAACTATTAACTTTCAATCTAATATTTTATTAGATTTGCATTTACAAATCTGAGATTCAAGGATGAATTTTAACTTCTTATTTTTTATGAGAGAAATAATATATTACAAATATTCAAAACCTAGAAGAATGAGGCAATGTGCTCAACTAAAAAGATAACATATCTTGCATGCAGGTGCTCCACTGAACGAGTTGCTAAAACTAGAAATAGACAAAACAATCCTTAAATATTAGTACATTCTATTTCTAGCTAAGACTTATTACATGAAAACTACTGATTTTGCCTTATCTTCTACCATTCTTTCTTGTTCTCTCTTCAAACTTTCATATAAGTAACATACAAGTAAAGGAAGCATCTGTCATGCTCAGTATTGGTCAAACCTGTGCATAAAGGTGACAAGTCTACAATGGAAGTTTCCATGAATTTAGCTATGTATTGATATCGTGAACTATAGTTGATTATGAAACCTTCATACTTCTTTACATGTTCTATTCTAAAACATCTCGATAGACTTCATTGAAGTCTTCGCGGCAGACTTGATTTCAGACTTCACGACAAGCTTGATTTTTCTGATTTCACGACATGTCTGATTCTAGACTTCATGACATGTTTGATTCTTGACTACACGACAAGCTTGTTTTTTTGACTACAAGACATGCCTTATTCTTGAATTCACGACATGCCTGATTCTTGACTTCACGGCAAGGTTGTTTTTGGACTTTGTTATATGCTCCATTCTCCACTTATCGACAACTTGCCTTGGACAAATTCTTCATTGTTGTAATTCTTATTGTCTATCACCTTATTACTTCTATGCTTAAACAAGTAATCACATTGAACTTCTTCTAGGCTTTATTTGAAGATCATATTCACATTCTTGAATTATAATCTAAGAATTTATCATAACAAATTTCTTTTAGTCATGTTTTAGAATAAAAATACAAGTACTAAATAGTGTTGGTTTGTCTTGATCCAATATAGTAATTTTACTAAAAATAACGATGTGAAAGTTTATATATATGTTCCGTAAGTGTATCTTAGTGTACAAGGCCATTAACATCACACTGGGTTTCTGGCCGATGGTAATTATTGTTGTGGACATCGTTAATCTTTAATCTTTATAACACCGATGTCTATGTCTATTTATACTTTATGTATCATATGTTTAATGTAATTTAAACTTTGTAATATTACAATATTAAAATGAAATTTATATTATATAGTTAGAAATTTTAAGTACAGACATCATAAATGTTGTTAATCCTAAGAAAATTCCATGCCTATGTGCACGCTGCTTTAATTTCAATAGATTCTCGGTTAATATGGGTCATCTGTTGGTAGTATATGCCCTACTTCAAGCTGATTGATCCATGAGAAACGGTTAGAGTTTGTGAAGAAACATATAATAGGGGTGATTACGATAACGATTTCTATGAGTTCAAGAAGGTTTGTGGCTGGTGAACATTTAGTTTGTTTTGGTAATATTGCCGTAATAGGAGTTTTTAGAGGTTGCTTATATTAGAACTTGAAAATGTAGCTACCTTATTTGGTTTTGCATCAAGTGGATGTTTATTTTGATAAATAATGTATAAGATCAATACATTTCTTTGGTAATGAAGGTTGACCTTTAACTATCTTGGTTTGATAGTGGTACAATATCAGGTTTTTAGTAATGATAGTTGTACAAAGGTTATATGATATAAATAAGAAAAATAGACATCACATACAAATTTTTTTTATGTAAATAAGAATACATAACATCATTTATTTATTATAAATCGATGTCCATAAGCACAAATACGAATAAAAAATCTTTGTCTTAAAGAAACAAAAATATCATGAAAAAATTATAAAACTGATGTGGTATAAGAGATATACATCAGATTTGCACATCAAGACCGATGTCAATCTTTTAATCACATAAACTGATGTATTTAAGTACATAATACATTGCTAAATTTATAAAAATTGTTGTCTTTAAGTATATAAAACGTCGAAATTCATAACGAACTGATATTCAGTTTAGTTATAAAAAATGATGTCAAAACTAATTCTATAATAGTGCTTTTTTAAAGAAACGGATGTCGTTTCTATGTATATAACATTGATTTCTTGAAAAAAATAATATTAATTGAATAATTAGAGACTATGTTAGGAATGAGAACACAGACTTATCGCGGAGTGAATGTATAAGTCCCTTCTTAAATTTCTTTTACTTAACAAGATTTATATTTTACAGAATATATTTGAACAAGTGTTTTTGATTAAGTTAACAATTGGTTTGAAGATAAATGTGAAATTAAAGACTTAAAACACAACTATTAACTTTCAATCTAATATTCTATTAGATTTGAATTTGTTACAAATTGGAGATTTACGGATGAATCTTAGCTTCTTGTTCTTGATGAGAGAAATAAGGTATTACAAATATTCAAAACCTAGAACAATGAGGCAATGTGCTCAACTAAAAAGATAACATATCTTTCATGCACATTTTCCACTGAACGAGTTGCTAAAACTAGAAATAGACAAAACAATCCTTACATATTAGTACATTCTATTTCTAGTTAAGATTTAGTACATGATAAACTATGATTCTGCCTTATCTTCTGCCATTCTATCTCATTCTCTCTTTAAACTTCAATATAAGTAATTGACAAGTAGATGAAGCATCTGTCATGCTCAGTATTGGTCAAATCTGTGCATAAGGTGACAAGTCTATAATGGAAGTTTCCATGAATTTAGCTAAGTATTGATATCGTGAACTCTAGTTGAATATGAAACCTTCATACTTCTTGACATGTTCTATTCTAAAACATCCCGATAGACTTTATTGAAGATTTCACGGCAAGCTTGATTTCAGACTTCACGACAAACTTAATTTTTCTGATTTCACGACATGTCTGATTCTAGACTTCACGACATATTTGATTCTTGACTACACGACAAGCTTGTTTTTTTGACTTCAAGACATGCCTGATTCTTGACTTCACGACATGCCTGATTCTTGACTTCACGGCAAGCTTGTTTTTGGACTTTGCTATATGCTCCATTCTGCACTTCTCGACAACTTGCCTTGGACAAATTCTTCATTTCTGTAATTCTTGTTGTCTGTCACCTTATTACTTCTAATGCTTCAACAACTTATCAGATTGAACTTCTTCTAGGTTTTATTTGAAGATCATATTTACAATCTTGAATTACAATCCAAGAATTTATCTTAACAAATTACAATTAGAACTAAGTCCTTAAAATCCTATACAAAGTGCTTTTAGTCATGTTTTAGAACAAAAATACAAGTACTAAATAGTGTAGGTTTGTCTTAATCCAATACAGTAGT
This sequence comes from Oenanthe sinensis, assembly GCA_028671895.1. Taxonomy (NCBI): domain Eukaryota; kingdom Viridiplantae; phylum Streptophyta; class Magnoliopsida; order Apiales; family Apiaceae; genus Oenanthe; species Oenanthe sinensis. Next base: position 10,893,969 of record CM053798.1, on the reverse strand, counting down.
TTTACTAAAAATAACGATGTGAAAGTTTATATATTTGTTCCGTAAGTGTATCTTAGTGTAATAAGGCCATTAACATCACATTGGGTTTCTAGCCGATGGTAATTATTGTTGTGGACATCGTTAATCTTTAATCTTTATAACACCGATGTCTATGTCTATTTATACTTTATGTATCATATGTTTAATGTAATTTAAACTTTGTAATATTACAATATTAAAATGAAATTTATATTATATAGTTAGAAATTTTAAGTACAGACATCAGAAATATGTCAAATAACATTGTTTAAAAGCCTATGAGACATCGGTTAAAAAAAATTGATGTCTATTATTCTTTTACCTACACCTGCTATGATATGGGTCAAAATATTATGTTTATTCTAGTTTTTTAAGTTGTGTGGTTTTTAGTACTGTTGTTTTAGAAGTGAGAAAAAAACCGGTGATACAAATACATCAAAATCTTCTCCTCAATTTTCTAATTTTTTTACTTTTTTTCCATTTTAGAAAAAATTTCGAATAAAAAGTTGTAAAAACAATTTTTTACCTGTATTTTTTCTCTTATTAAACAATGAATCTGAATCTTATATATAATAAATGTTGTGTATATTTTTTTTTTGAATAAATAGATTAATAGACTTATAATAAATTAGTATGTGTTCTAAAAAATTTAGAAATGACTTATAATATATTATAGTATATGGGATAAGTAATTGACTATATAAGTGCAAGTATGTGACACAGAACCGAAGCATAAGAAAAACAAAGTTAATCCTATGGTAATTATTGTTGTGGACATCGTTAATCTTTAATCTTTATAACACTGATGTCTATGTCTATTTATACTTTATGTATCATATGTTTAATGTAATTTAAACTTTGTAATATTACAATATTAAAATGAAATTTATATTATATAGTTAGAAATTTTAAGTACAGACATCAGAAATATGTCAAATAACATTGTTTAAAAGCCTATGAGACATCGGTTAAAAAAAATTGATGTCTATTATTTTTTTACCTACACCTGCTAAGATATGGGTCAAAATATTATGTTTATTGTAGTTTTTTTAGGACTGTTGTTTTAGTAGTGAGAAAAAAACTGGTGATACAAATACAGGAAAATCTTCTCCTCAATTTTCTAATTTTTTTACTTTTTTTCCATTTTAGAAAAAATTTCGAATAATAAGTTGTAAAAATAATTTTTTGCCTGTATTTTTTGTTTTAGTAAACAATGAATCTTATATAGAATAAATGTTGTGTATATTTTTTTTGAATAAATAGATTTATAGACTTATAATAAATTAGTATGTGTTGTAAGAAATTTAGAAATGACTTACTCCCTCCGTTCCTTAAAACGTTTCCTGTTTTGACTGGACACGTTTATCAACGCACATTTTTTACAGTTAATATCTTTAATTTCGTATTAGTATTAAATATGAAAACTTCACTGTATTAAAGTATTCACAAATACGAATCAAATAAGATCACTCATGGTTATATTTTATCTTATAAATTATGCGTAAATTAGTAGTCAATCGCTTACGATGAATAGTGTCAAAAGTCAAACTAGGAGAAGAATTTAGGAACGGAGGGAGTATAATATATGGTAGTATATGAGATAAGTAATTGAATATACAAGGGTAAGTGTGTGACCCGCAATCCTAAAAGAATAAAGATTAATCCTTAAATATATAAACAAATGACTTTTATACGAGAAATTCTCAAATTCTCAAATAACTTTAATCCACAAGGCATCAAAGAATTCTTTCTCTAAGGTTTTTAATTCAGTCCATAATAATTCAATAATTCATCTTACAATGTTTAAAGATAATATATAAATTATCCCTGACATGAAAATATAAAAAAAGCAACACAATATAATTTGGAATTTTTTTCATCTAATAACTAAATATATTATAATAAAATTAAGTCCAATATAATTTAAATTTTCATCTTCTAAATTATAAATACAAAAATCTTAGACTAAAATATGGGTACTCTTGTTCTACCGTGGAAAGCAATAAAGTGTGCCCCAAAATTTTGCCTAATTGTAATCCTATTTTACCAAACACACATTCCGCTAATCATAACATTTTTCATTATTCCCTTCTAAATTCTGCTAAGAAAATCGCGTTAGAAGAAAATACTTTTTTTATAATATAATATATTATATACTTTATATATATCCATGCTTGTTCAGCCACCTAACCTTCAAATCTTCAATTAACTACGATATACATTATACACTCGCCATCTAACATAACCGCTGTCAACTGCCTACCATTGCCACTTCCTGACCCGCTATCTAAACACACAAAGCGATGCTGTCAGCAATTTATTGTATTCCAATTTCAATCACTTCCTGTTACAACAATTACATTTATATAAATGTAGACATGTTCATTTAACAAAATGCAATAGCAGAACTGTTCACAAACAGAGTCGATAGAAAAGGAATGCTCACACTCGAACCCTTCTCGCTTTGTCTTAAACAAGCGGAGCTTAACAAATCGGGCCGTACTCAAGTTCCTATTGAACAGAGCCGAACCGAGCTGGAACCCTTAAAGAACTCCTCGCGAACAATTAAATTTCAAATGAAAAAAAAGGTTCAAACCCACTTGATCCAACTAATTATCGATTTTTGACTCAACTAACTATTAAATTTTAATCTATTATCCCAAATGATTTACATATTAAATATTTAAATTATAACTTTAAACTTAAAACGCTAGAAATATTATAAAAATATTCAAAATATATTCTATTTTTTAAAATTTTAACAAAACGAGCTTGAGCGGAGTCGAAATACTAATTTTATAAGTAGTAATAAATAAAAGACATGCCTCCACATTATAAAGGCTAATTAGCAATAAAGAAAGGACAGGTTTCACACATTATATCATAAATGCCTTTATTATTAAGGCCAGAAGGTCAAGAAGTAGGGTTTTGCATGTACATCCTGATAAGGGGTAATGCCATACTTTACAGTGTCAACATGAAGGCTATATTAATATCAGAGGAATGAATACACCGTAAATACAATGGGACACACATTTGCTATATTCGAGTTGTTTTGTGACCACCATCTCCGGACAAGCACTGTTTTGCGGGTTTTGATTGAAATCAACACCCGAAACAAGGTTGGTCCTGTAAATTTTGAAGTTCTAAAACGAGTAAAATTTTGTGCCCGATAATAATATAAAGATATGTATAATTTATAATTTTTGAAAATTTATTTTTCTAATAATTTTGCTAGTAAAAACGTTTACGAGTCTTTTATAATTAAGATTTGAAAGTATATATTTCTCAATTAATATCATGTGCTTCTAATATTTTTTTTGTACCACTCAAAATTTTAATTTATACATATATATACAAATTGTGTTTATGAAATTTTTTTTAAGGTACCTCGTTCATTAACATAAGCTGGTTTTGCTCAGGCGAACAAAAATGAGTGACAATACTGTTAAGAGTTTGAGCATAAAATAATATACACAATCTCGCATGTCTGATCAAGTACTTTTTTTTTGACAAGTCACATCAGGTAGGCTTTTTTTTGACAAGGTCTGATCAAGTACCTGTATACACAGAAAAACAGAATATTTTTTAGTTGATAATATTCTCATACAATTTGATTGCATTTTATTTAATTTTGTTATAGTGCCTTTTAGGTAATTGCATGAATTATTTTTTATTTTTTAAAAGCGAAGTTGGACATTGAATTTTAGGTAATTTTCTATAGGAAAGAAAACGTTTTGAATTTAAAAACATAACCTTCGATTTCTGCGAAAGACAAAGAGAGTGATTTCAAAACTAAAAATAAATTTAAATTCATTAGAAGGTTCTTTCACTACAAGAAATAGAGTTAATTCCGACCACCAAATATCCCACCCTTTTTGACCCAGGATTAAAACCGACCACCATACCCGACTAGTACTGCAAACGGTATAATTTGTTCATTGTTGACGGTCGAAATGATTCTCGTCAAATCTGTTAGGACACATCAAAATAAAATCGACTGTTCAAATCCGATCGTTGTAGACGGTCGGTTTTGTTTTTGTAGTAAATGCTTAGACCAACCTGTTGTACCATTGCAATATTATATTATTTTAAAACCTACCGTTATGGACAAGTGGGTCGATTTTAACTCTGTCATGTAATTTATAGCACTTCCCATTTCCCCTTCCTTCTTCATTTATATCTCATATATTGACTAAGAGAGAGTGTGTGAAAAATAAAGTGGGTGAAATATTAAAATTTTGAAGGATAGAGAGTGAAAAAAGATTGAAAACTCATTAATGGTAAGTATTATTCTTTTCTATTTACTTTTGAAAAAAGATTGTTACCCTATATATATATAGGCATATGCTCAAATGAGAACCAATTATAAAACGAGAATTTAGATCTAATCTCAGCCTCTTATTTTATAATATTTCTTTTAATCTATATTGTCATTTTCTATCCCTACATCGGTGTTTCTTTTCCTCAATCACTGTGTCCTATCTCTCTCTATCTCGTTTGAACTTTTATGCAACACCTTCGCTTGAGCTACTAACATCTTAGTACCATACATCTAATTATCATGATATATAAAGTTGTATGTATATATATAGATCTGAATTTGACTCCTCTTGATATTTATAGCATCTTCATCATCGATTCTACAACATCTTAGTCTTCTGATTTTATAGTCGGATATTTCAACAGTGTTGTTAATTTTCTTCTAATATTTTTTCGAACTAGTGATGTTGAAGACTCCACTTACTCATATCTGACACTATTGTACGTTTTTAGCTTTAGAAATTTTGGTGATTTTATTAGAAATTTGGTGATTTGCGTGTAAATTCTTTCTTTTGCTTGACATGCTTGTATTGAAGCGATGAAATTGATCTACTACTAGATTCATTAGAATTACTGATAGATCTGAAAAATACAGAAAAAAATATTCCAGAAAATTTGGTGATTCGTGAATGAAATTTGGTGATTCGACTATGTTTTCTTATAATTTGAGTTTGAATTTGGTGATTCAGTAAATGGTGATGTACTGATTTAAATTTTTATGAGTTTAATTTGAATTTGGTAATTATTTAGGTGGTGTGATGGTGGTAGTATAGTGTGGTGTAGTGGAGATGGTGCTAACGTTGATGGTGCGGTGGTGGTGTTGATGGTGCTGTATGGTGGAGAGATTGATGATGTTGTGTTAGTGATGGGTTGGAAGTGGTATAAAATTATATATAATTATAATATATATATATATATATGTTTAAATTTTAGTAATTTGAATTTAAATTTAGTGATTCTGTTTTGAGTTTTTAGTTCTTATTATAAGATGTTGTCTCCCTATATATATATAAATATATATATATATATATATATATAAATATATATATATATATATATATATAATATATATATATATATATATATATATATATATATATATATATATATATATATATATATATATATATATTTATATATATATGCTAAGGTTAAAATAGGACCCCTTATTAGTCGGGGAACCCCTAATAAGAAAACCTAATTTTCAGGGCAGCAGGCCTTCCTCGTGCTCTGGCTGAAACACCTACAAAAAAGAAAATTCTATATAATCTCGGGGTAGATTTACAAATGTGTATTTGTAGTAAAATATTAAACATCAGGATTCCTCGAACTTATATTGGTAGCATGTATGGTTCTATGAAATTCCACCCCTGACATATAAAATAGTTGGAAACTAAGTTAGTGGAAAAAACAGGGACACCAATATAATTTTTGCAAACCTACACATATACTCTTCAATTTAATAATTTAAATAAAATCCTACATAAACATAAAGACTTAAATACTACAAACACCTGGTGTTCGGTCATTTTGCAAATAGAACGGGCTCTCATTATTTTATCGCGCAACCAAAGCTTGTATGTTATTAGGAACATTGGTTTGCCCAGGTCGTGGAGGTTAGGAATGCAAACACTGATGATTGTCAGAAAATACCAAACAGAGTTTATGCTGACGACATCAGAGATTAAGGAAGCTGTCAATCAGAGTTTACTCTATCAAAGAATACTCAATCAGAGTTTACTCTAACAGAGAATACTCAAATCAGAGAATGACAAACCGACAGAGATTAGCTTCAGAGTTTATCAGAAAAGGAAACAGACAAATCAGAATCAGATTTGGATAGTAAGAAGGAATTTGAGTGCAAGTCTAAATTACCTTATTAAAGTTATTCTTATCATAATCTGTTTTGTAATTGCATGTGTAGCTGTGTCTATATAAACACAGAGATAGGTTATAATCGGATATACGTTTTTCAAGCATTATTATTGTAACCTAGCAGCTTTTAAGAATATTTTTTCTTGAGAGAGTTTTGTATTCAAATTCATTATTAATACAAAACAATATTCCATTCTACATACTCGTGTTCATCATCGATTAGTTGGTACTATTACATTCAACCCCCTTTCTATAATAGATTGATTATCTGGGTAACAATTGGTATCAGAGCAGGCAGTTAATTTCAACTCAAAAGATCAAATAATCATGTCTGGTAACAAGTATGAAAGAATCAGGATTCCAATATTGAAGAAGGCTGAGTACCCTACATGGAGGGTGAAGATGTTGATGTTACTAGAAGCAACAAACCCTGACTATCTGGACAAGATCAATGAAGGCCAGTATCTTCCGACAAAACTGGTGCCTGCAACTGTTGTAGAAGGAAGAAAAGTTCCTGAATATTATACATTAAAGGATAAGAAAGAATGGACCAATGAGGAAAAGCAAGAAGTCCTCAAAGATGCCAAGGTAAGAAACATATTGCATAACAGTCTTGACTCTGTAATGTCCAACAGGGTAATAGCATGCAAGACAACAAAAGAAATTTGGGATGCACTAGAGGTTCAATGCCAAAGAACTAGGGAAATCAAGAAAAATAGGAGATATGTACTTATACAAGAGTATGAATATTTTGAGGCTAAATAGAATGAATCTCTCACAAATATCTATGACATATTTTTAACTCTGTTGAACAACTTGGCATTAGTAGATATGGTGTATGATAATAAAGATTCAAACACCAAGTTTCTTAGGGCTCTTCCAGAAGAATGGGATCTGCAGACATCTTTGATTAGAGACAAAGCTGATTTAGATGAGATGTCCTTAGATGAGGTCTATGGAAAACTGAAGACTCATGACTTGAAGTTACAGCAAAGAAGAAATAGGAAAAGTAGCAAGGCAAAATCTATTGCTTTGAATGTTGAGGCCCGGATTGAAGAACCTACAGAAAAAGTCCTTAAAGCCTCAACAAGAAAAGGAAAAGTTGTAATCAAGGAAAGCAGTGAATCAGAGTTTGAAGCAAACTCTGATGATTCTTCAGATTCTGATATGATGGAGATGTTTGCCATGTTTGTCAAAAGCTTTAAAAAGTACAGGAAATTCAGGAAGCAAGGAATCTTTCAGAAGAAGCTTGATGAGTCAAACAAGAAAGAAAGATTCAAGAAAAGAGAAGATAGAGATGGGAAATCAAAGACTGTTGACAAGTCAAAGATCAAGTGTTACAAGTACAACAAGATGGGGCACTTTGCTACTGAATGCAGAAGTAAGGAATCAGGAAAAGCCTTAATCACATCAAAGAAAGATTGTATGGATTCTTCAGATTCTGAAAGGAAAACAATTATACATTCATGGCAAAAACTGATGATCTAAACTTTGAAAAGGCACCAGACTCTGTCTTCAATTTTCAAACCGATAATATCTGTGAATTAAAGTCTTTTCTTAGATCTTTGCATGTTAGTTTTAAATCCCAGACTCTAGAAAATGAGAGATTAAAATCTGAGATACAAACTCTGACTGCTAGGAATAACATGATTGAATCTAAAAACACTGATATGTTAAACGTTAAGAAAGACCTTGAAAATGCTATTCACATGCAAACACAATTAGAAATTCAAGTTGAGTACCTAAAAACTGAAATAGCAGAAGAAAAGGAAACCTTTAGAGTTTGGACAAACTCTGGAAAGAAAGTCTAACAAATGTTGACTAATAAAAATTAAACTTCTACTTTAGGATATGTTTCTGACAAAGAAACACACACTAAAACACACAAAAAAGGAACATTGAGTGAACCTGTGAAATTTGTTAGAGCTAGTGAAAACAAGAGAACAACATCTGCTGAAAGCTCTAAAAACAATAATGTGTCAAGTTCTAAAAAGGTAAATATAGGGTTACTCTCACAGAAGAAACTTAAAGAAAAGTTGAAGGCAGTCACTAATAAATCTAAAAAGGTGAAAAGAAATAGAAATGGTAAAGTAGGCATTACTAAGGAGAATAACTACATGAATATCCCTGATGCTCTGACAGTACAAACTCTGTGAATGCAAACTCTGATCATGTAAACTTTATTAACACAAACTATGACAAAAGAACATCTGCTGCAAAAGTTAACAAGTTTTCAAAGAAAGGACCCAAACTAGTTTGGGTCCCCAAACCTACTAATTAAATTGCATTTACTGATTGCAGGGAAACATGAAAAACATTCTAGTAATTGATAGTGGATGTTCTGCACATATGAATGGAAATAAATCCCTGCTTTCAGAGTTTGAGGAGAGGGCTGACCCAGCAGTATCTTATGGAGATGGCAACATAGGAAGAACACTGGGATATGGCAACATTGTGATTGGAAATGTCATTATTAAAAATGTAGCTCTGGTTGAAGGACTCAAACATAATCTGCTCAGTATGAGTCAAATGACAGACAGAGGTTTCTCTGTGGAATTTCATGGAACTCATTGTGAAGTAAAAAGCAAGAAGAATGGAAAAGTAGTTTTTATTGGTCACATATATAACAACCTATTTGAAGCTAGCTTGGATGTTAATTCTAATGGTCCATTAACCTGTCTACTTGGAAAGGCATCACCAATGGAAAGTTGGAATTGGCACAAAAAGTTGTGTCACTTGAACTTTGGAAACATTAATGAATTGGTGAAGAAGGACCTAGTTAGAGGTCTTCCAAAAGTTTAATTTCATCCTGATGGACTCTGTGATTCATGTCAAAAAGCCAAACAAAAGAAGACATCCTTCAAGAGCAAAATTGAAAACTCAATTGATCAACCTTTTCATCTATTGCATCTTGATTTATTTGGTCCTGTCAACATAATGTCCATTGGAAAGAAAAAATACACTCTGGTGAGTGTGGATGATTACACTAGATTTACATGGGTGTACTTTTTGCATAAAAAGGATGAAATTGCTGAGATAATTTTTGAGCATATTACAATGATTGAGAATGGATCAACTCACAAAGTAAATAAACTAAGGAGTGACAATGGAACAGAGTTTAAGAACTCTACAATGAAGGATTTCTGCTCAACAAAAGGTATTACACAACAATTCTCAGTACCTGGCACACCTCAACAAAATGGTGTAGTTGAAAGAAAGTACATAACTTTAATAGAAGCTGACATAACAATGCTAGAAGGAGCAAAGCTACTTACTTATTTTTGGGCAGAAGCTGTGAACACTGCATGCATTACTCAGAATTGTTCTTTAATAAACAAACATGGAATGACTCCATATGAATCTTTGAAAGGAAGAAAGCCAAATGTCAAATACTTTCACATCTTTGGAAGCAAGTGTTTTATTCTTAAAACACATTCTGAACAACTGAAAAAGTTTGAAGCTAAAGCAGATGAAGGAATCTTTGTTGGATATGCAACAACTTCTAAAACCTCTTCAAGGGCATTCAAAGTATTCAACTTAAGGACAAGAACAATTATGGAATCAATAAATGTCTCTTTTGATGAAGGAAAGATAGCTGGATTACATGATAAAGATGCACATGAAACTCTGAGATTTGAGAATGAACTGCAGAAACTAAACTCTGTTGAACCAAACTCTGACAAGAAAAACTCTGCTCAACCAACTGTGGGGAGATAAACTATGACTCCTTAAATTCTGATTCAGAAATGATTGAAATAGAAATTGAAGATTCTGCACATGTTGAGGGGGAGCAACATCAATCAAATACTGACATTGGAGATCAAAACACAGTAATTGAAATATCAGACTCTGATCATTCAAACTCTGAGACCACAAACACTGAGACCTCAAACTCTGATAACTCAAACTCTGAGTACTTAACTCTGAGTTATCAAACACTGAAAGAAGCACATCTTCAGGGGGAGGATCAACATTTACAGAGGAATCATTCTATAAAGGCACAAATCATGGGGGAACATCTAGTTCAAGAAATTTTCCACGTCCAAGAAAGTGGACCAAAGATCACACACCTGATTTAATTATAGGTTATCTGGAAAGTGGAATAAAAACAAGAAAAGCTACTCAGAATGAATATCTATTTCATAGTTTTCTCTCTCAAACAGAACCAAAGAAGGTTGAAGATGCTTTGAAGGATGCTGATTGGATTACTACTATGCAGGAAGAATTGAATGAGTTTGAAAGAAATGAAGTTTGGACCCTAGTTCCAAGGCCAAAGAACAGATCTATTGTAGGCACAAAATGGGTATTCAGGAACAAGACAAACTCTGATGGAATAATTACTAGAAATAAAGCAAGACTGGTAGCCAAAGGTTATTCTCAACAAGAGGGAATTGATTATGATGAAACCTATGCACTTGTAGCAAGACTTGAGGCAATCAGAATTTTTCTTGCTTATGCTGCACATAAGAAATTCAAGGTTTACCAGATGGATGTTAAAAGTGCATTTTTAAATGGTGAACTTGAAGAAGAAGTTTTTGTTGAACAACCTCCTTGCTTTGTCAATCTAAAATATCCAAATCATGTCTACAGACTGGATAAAGCCCTATATGGACTAAAGCAAGCACCAATGGCATGGTATGACACTCTGGCTCTATTCTTACTTGAAAATAGTTTTACTAGAGGAACAATTGATAAAACCTTGTTTTATAGAACTCAAGATAAGGATTTATTATTGGTGCAAATATATGTTGATGATATTATATTTGGTTCCACTAATGGGAAACTCTGTGAAAGATTTTTAAAGTTAATGCAGTCCAGGTATCAAATGAGCATGATGGGAGAATTGAGTTATTTTCTAGGCTTACAAGTGAAACAATCTGAAGAAGGTATTTTCATTAATCAGTCTAAATATACAAAGAATCTACTCACTAAGTTTCAAATGCAAGATTCTGCATCTGTTACAATTCATATGGCTACTGCAACAAAGCTTGATCAAGACACTGGAGAACCTGTTGATGTTACAGCATACAGAGGGATGATTGGTTCTCTACTTTACTTGACTGCTAGTAGGCCAGACATCATGTTTGCCACATGTCTATGTGCTAGATTTCAAGCAAATCCAAGAGCACCTCATTTAATTGCTGTGAAAAGGATATTCAGATATATCAAGGGCATTGTTAATCTTGGCTTATGGTATCCTAGGGAGTCTGATTTTAAATTAATAGGCTATTCACATGCTGACTTTGCAGGATGCAAAATTGACAGGAAAAGCACAAGTGGCAGTTGTCAATTTTTAGGTGGAAGACTTGTGTCATGGTTCATCAAAAAGCAGAAATCAATTTCAACATCAACTGCAGAGGCTGAATATATTGTTGCAGGAAGCTGCTGTGCACAAATCTTATGGATGAAAAATCAGCTGTTGGATTATGGTTTGAACTTCTCTAAAATTCCAATTTATTGTGATAACCAAAGTGCTATTGCAATGACAGGAAATCCAGTTCAACATTCTCTGACAAATCACATCAGTATCAGATATCACTTCATAAGGGAACATGTGGAGGAAGGCACTATAGAATTACATTTTGTTCCTACAGATCAATAAATAGCAGATATATTCACTAAGTCTTTGTCTGAAGCAACATTTAACAGACTGGTTTCTGAATTAGGAATGGTGACAAGTGGCTAAACTTAGCAAGTTTCAGACACTCAGAGTATATGTCAGAGTATGGGGTAAACTCTGATGACAATGGAGTAAACTCTGATCATTGAAGCATCTAATCTCTGATCACAAGTTATCGGTATTTATAGTAAACACTGTCAGAGTATGCGGTAAACTCTGATAGTACATACTAAACTCTGACTCATATAAGCTCTGATCTGTAAACTCTGATTAAGTGGTAAACTCTGAGATCATAATTATGACATCATATTTCATTTTGTGACATCATTACTCTCTGATTGGATTTGTACTAAGGCGCGTGTGTCTCACGAATGACGGTTCCTATTATTACACAGTACACACACACTTGCTGTATTTTGAGACTTGTACTAATAATTGCTTTTCCAATCAGTTTTTGCCACATGTCCCACTACAGGTTTTATGCAATTAAAAGGGAACAATTTAATTCTTATTGTTATTTTGAATTAATCATCTGTATCTATCATTCTTCTTTTGCACTCTCGTTTTACATAAACTCTAACTGCTCCAACCTGCAAATCTTTATTGTTTCAATGGCATCCAAAGGTCAAACCTTCCAAAACTATACTTTTGCTGCCACAAACTATATCTCTTTGTTGGATAAGTCCGATGTACCTGAAGATTTTCATGTTGTCCAGGATTTTCTAGCACAAAGTTACATTGGTTATGTGCTTCAAGAACCTTCAAATTTCTCTGCCCAATCATTGCTAAAAATCTGGTCAACTGAAAAATTCAATAATGCTAGTGATAATGAAGAACCCATCGTCACATTTCGATGCAATGGAGAACACTCAATTACTCCTGCTGTGGTTCGACAAGCTCTTCATCTTCTAGAAGTGGCTCAGTATGATGGCATAGTTGGGGATGAACAAATTAGAGAGTTTTTCAGGTCTATAAGCTATGGTGGAAGCTTGTCAAAGCTAGGAAGCTTGACGAGACCAAATCTAAGAAGAGAGTGGAGCTTCTTCTTTGATTGTCTCACTAGGGCTTTCACAGGAAAATGCACCAACTTTGATGCAATTCCACAGTTATCACAACAAATTGGGTATTCTCTGACCCACAACTTGTCTTGTTTTTTCATGTTTTATAATTAGGCAGATAGCTAGCAAAATAGATGATGATACACATACAGTTTACTTTGATAGATTTTTACAGTTAATTTTCTCCTATCTTTTGCCTGATGTATCGTTTGAGAATGACCAGAGTTTAGTTAGTTTTTCAATGAATAAAAGAATATTTACTGATCTCATACATAAAGATGCCAAGAAAAATGAAGCAGGTAAACTCTGTAACTTGTATTATCCCATATGGGTCAGACTTTTCTTACATCAAAGAATGCCTACCATGTATGGAAGGGATTTTCTCTCAATGGCTATGGATCAGAGTTTAGCACCCTCTGATTCAAACCTAAGCCACCCTCCAAACACTGACACCCAAACACCTTTGCCAACCTCTATAGTCTCTCAAAAGACTGTAGTTGCAAAACACACCTCTCAACAGGGCTCAAGCAAAAGGAAGGGAAAGTCAGTGACAGAATCTTCTCTCAAAAAGAGAAAACTAATTGATGAAGATACAGATTCTGATGACGGGTTCGTTTTTGCTAAGAGAACGATAGATGAACAGGTTTCTGAGACACCTTCTCTACCTTTTATGAAGCCACTCACAGTGACTCCAATGACTGTGGTGCAGAAGAAGAAGAGAAGATTGGTCAAGGGTGTACATTCTGAGGCTGAAATTTGGTGATTCGACTATGTTTTCTTATAATTTGAGTTTGAATTTGGTGATTCAGTAAATGGTGATGTACTGATTTAAATTTTTATGAGTTTAATTTGAATTTGGTAATTATTTAGGTGGTGTGATGGTGGTAGTATAGTGTGGTGTAGTGGAGATGGTGTTAACGTTGATGATGCAGTGGTGGTGTTGATGGTGCTGTATGGTGGAGAGATTGATGATGTTGTGTTAGTGATGGGTTGGAAGTGGTATAAAATTATATATATATATATATATATATATGTTTAAATTTTAGTGATTTGAATTTAAATTTAGTGATTCTGTTTTGAGTTTTTAGTTCTTATTATAAGATGTTGTCTCCCTATATATATATAAATATATATATATATATATATATATGCTAAGGTTAAAATAGGACCCCTTATTAGTCGGGGAACCCCTAATAAGAAAACCTAATTTTCAGGGCAGCAGGCCTTCCTCGTGCTCTGGCTGAAACACCTACAAAAAAGAAAATTCTATATAATCTCGGGGTAGATTTACAAATGTGTATTTGTAGTAAAATATTAAACATCAGGATTCCTCGAACTTATATTGGTAGCATGTATGGTTCTATGAAATTCCACCCCTGACATATAAAATAGTTGGAAACTAAGTTAGTGGAAAAAACAGGGACACCAATATAATTTTTGCAAACCTACACATATACTCTTCAATTTAATAATTTAAAAAAAATCCTACATAAACATAAAGACTTAAATACTACAAACACCTGGTGTTCGGTCATTTTGCAAATAGAACGGGCTCTCATTATTTTATCGCGCAACCAAAGCTTGTATGTTATTAGGAACATTGGTTTGCCCAGGTCGTGGAGGTTAGGAATGCAAACACTGATGATTGTCAGAAAATACCAAACAGAGTTTATGCTGACGACATCAGAGATTAAGGAAGCTGTCAGTCAGAGTTTACTCTATCAGAGAATATTCAATCAGAGTTTACTCTAACAGAGAATGCTCAAATCAGAAAATGACAAACCGACAGAAATTAGCTTCAGGGTTTATCAGAAAAGGAAATAGACAAATCAGAATCAGATTTGGATAGTAAGAAAGAATTTGAGTGCAAGTCTAAATTACCTTATTAAAGCTATTCTTATCATAATCTGTTTTGTAATTGCATGTATAGATGTGTCTATATAAACACAGAGATAGGTTATAATCGGATATATGTTTTTCAAGCATTATTATTGTAACCTTGCAGCTCTTAAGAACATTTTTTTCTTGAGAGAGTTTTGTATTCAAATTCATTATTAATACAAAACAGTATTCCATTCTACATAATCGGGTTCATCATCGATTAGTTGGTACTATTACATTCAACCCCCCTTCTGTAATAGATTGATTATCTAGGTAACAGTGGAGCAACTGAATAGGTAGGAAAAGGGAAAATAAAAACGCTTGATAGATACTAAGAGCGTCTCTAACCCGCACCACCTGTTAGGTATAAAAATTCTAGATGACACTATGATATACATATTAGCTAAAATATATACCCCTCCAAGGCTCCAACCATAAGATTTTTTAGCAAAAATTATAGATATTCTTTATTTTATCTTCTATATATGAGTCTCTACATTATTTAAAACATCCACGTCAGTTTTTTACTTTATTTAAATTATATCTGTGAAACCATAAATTATATAGTTATATATAATAATAATTTTGAATATAATGATCATTATGACTAATACTATTGGAGTACATGCTCTTACGGATTCAGTAAAATTCTACGTAATCATAATTTAGCTAACCATTTTACCTATTGTCATTGCATGCTTGGGTATTGCAAATCAAGCAATAGTTTGACGTATACGCAAATACAAAAAGTACAATAGATTGATGAATACACAAATAACCTGGCTTTTGATCAGTAATAGTTGTTCGAAACCATTTGATTTTCTTTCATCTCTCCTGCAACAGTGACGATTAGTAATAATAGTGACGATTAGCAAGGGGAGAAAAAAAGTAACCATTTTTAAAATATTTAATTTGATTGCTTGATTAGTGGAAGCTGTATATTTACTTAACTTTTATGTACATAGAATAAAGCAGACTTACGATAAAATCACAATGTTAAAGTATTTAGGAAAAGACAATAATGACATTTTTAAGAAGTAAAATTAGATTAATTGAGGGTACGATAGTAAATTTAGAATAATAAGATTAGTAGGAATTATAATATTAATTAAGTGTTAAATATCAATCACGTCACTGATTGCGTCCAGATGTATCAAGTAAGTGACTGATTGTAAATTTGACTCATTTTGGTGACTGATTGCACAATTTGACTCATTTCAGTTTTTCGGCCACCTGAAAATTTTCCGACGAAAAAAAATATGCACAAAAAAAATCCGAAAAAAAATTATATATAGTAAAACACCCCGACTTTGAATCTCTTAAATTCAGAATTATCGAAAGGAAATTCAAAACTTAAAATCAAAATTAAATAAATCTTGACCCAAATTTATTTAATTTTGATTTGTGCAATCAGTCACCAAAATAAGTCAAATTTGCAATCAGTCACCTACTTGATACATCTGGACGCAATCAGTGACCTGATTGATATTTAACCCTATTAATTAATAGATAGATAAATTATTAAAACCGAAAGTTTGTTAGTTGGTATTTGGGCCTATAATTATTATTGGACCTAATTTTTAAACTAACACTAAAATACAAGTTAATCTCCCAAATAAATAAAGGGTTTTATATGCAAACATAAAACCTAAGATATATGTTAGGCATACAAGTTACCATATATCTTAGATATACAAGTTAGGTGAGATACAAATGTTTTATATGTGAGAAGGGTATTTTTGTACAATCATTATTAATTTAAAATTTTATTAATATACTATTATTTTGCACTAGAATATTAGGAAATTGCCTAAGACCTATCTTAGGTTCCTTTTTCTCATAAATAAAATACATTTCTAAAAAAATATACAAATATTATCCTATTAAAATATAAATAAATTATATATAATATATATATAATATTAAATAAAAATTTATTCAAATTATATATATAAAAATGTTAAAACAATTGGATGTGTGCATATATAGGGAAATTATATGTTGTGATATCTATTTTCTATACTATATTATTAAAGTACCAAATGTTTGGTCCGTCGTCCATGTCGTATTTTTGTATCCCACTCAATTTGAAATACATATGTATGTTCGCTACTCAATTTCAAACTCATTCCTTTAATTAATATACAATCATGTTTTAATTTTCTCATTAATCAATCTATTTAATTTATTAAATATATAACAATATATTAATGGGATTTTAAACACATAATATAAATATGATTCAAAATTAATTTTTCCCATGTACAAAATTACATAAAAATATTGATAACATAAACAATCAAATCAAATATTTAATTCATTTAAAATATATAATATATTATTTATTACTGGTGCTTTGCATAGGTTATATAGGCTAGTATGTGTAAAAGTTTAAGATTATAAAGAGGAAATTGGGAAAGACCTTTAGCAATTGTGATAAGAAATCCACAAAATTATGTTTTTTTTAAAAGATAGCTAAGTAATTAAATCATTATTTCACCAATTATTTCAATACAAAAACAAGAAAAACGGGTTTTATTCAATTAGGTATCCTTATATCTTTTATACAGTGTACTAATTTTGAGATCTAGTTATCCTATCTCATGTTCTGCAATCATTTTATAATATATTGTAAGTTGAAGATACTGCGGCACATAAATTTTTAACAATATTCAATATAACTTTTTGCTTTAATATACTCCTATTAAACATGCAATCACTAGAAAAATATGTTAAACTAGTGTATATAATATTTGTGCATTAAAGTCCGAGATACTATTTTTTTATGCAGAGCAACGTACTTGACATCTATTCAAACCCATGGCTTCCACGAGGTTGAAAGGAATTGTTTAACCTCCTGTTGACTTTCACTAGTACTATTATGAGCAACATGAAGCTGTAGATAATCAAATATCAGAGACCTACTTTCTTCCGGTTATATATTTTTTCGACTAGAGTCGGAAATATTTCAAACACCGTAGAAATGGATGAAGAAGCTGGCCAAGGAATTAATGAACAACTTCTTATACCACATTATGAAAATGATGACATTGATCTAAGTGTGAAGAAAAGGTGGTACAACAGATATGATAGCACAATAGCTGAGATAAAAACACAAGTTCGTTTAGCAGGTCCTCATGTTTTGGTTAGTCTTTTGCAGTACAGTTTGACAATATCAGTTATGTTCGTCGGACATCTAGGACAAGTTTATCTCTCAACTGCATCTATGGCTACTTCATTTGCTAGAGTTACTGGTTTTAGCTTGATGGTAACCTTTTTTTCGACTTGCCATTAAAAAGTTACTTATTACTTTATGTTGTTTCATGATTAGTATGCAAAAGGTTAATTTTTATTATTGATATATAGTGCTTGACTTATGAGAGCAAGCTGAATGCTAGCTTGTCATAACAAATTAGTATTACTTATAAGTAGTAAATTTTACTTCTGATAGTTGGGAATGGGAAGTGCGCTTGAGACATTTTGTGGACAAGCCTATGGAGCAAAAGAGTATAATATGCTTGGGATACACATGCAGAGAGTTATGCTAGTTCTTGTGCTTATGTGCATTCCTATATCAATACTTTGGAGCTTTGCTAGTAATATATTCACCTTATTCGGACAAGACCCGGAGATATCAGTACAATCTGGAATTTATGCCTGCTGGTTGATCCCAGCTATCTTTGCCTACGGTCTCCTTCAGTGCCAATTCAGATTTTTACAGACTCAAAACAATACAAAGCCTTTGGTAATAAGCACTGGTATTACAAGTTTAGTGCATCTTCTAATTTGCTGGACCTTCGTTTTCCACTACGGCTTTGGATCCAGAGGCGCTGCCATTTCTAGTGGTATTTCGTACTGGGTTAATGTACTAATTTTGGGAATGTACATCAAGTTTTCACCAACATGTGAGAAAACATGGACAGGATGCTCTCTGGAGGGTGTTAAAAAACTTTCAGGCTTTGTTTCATTAGGCATTCCCTCGTCTCTTATGCTCTGGTGAGTTTGCATCTCCTTAAACTCTCGATATCATTTATAAATATTTGAGCTATATCCGTAATCGTTGATGATTTTATATTTGGCATAATGAAGTTTAGAGTTTTGGTCATATGAGTTTCTAGTTCTCATGTCTGGGCTTCTTCCTAATCCAAAGCTAGAGACATCGATGATGTCAATCTGGTACGTATTTTTCATGATGTCTGGGCTTCTTCCTAATTCATGCGTTCTGTATGTCTTCACGTGCACATTACGTTGAATTTTTCTTAGCTAGTGCCATGTTGATCATATACAAATGCATTACTAGGACTGTCAACCATCCTTCTCTCTAAAACAAACCCTTTTTCTAATTGCACTTTATAATATTTATTCATTTATTACTATGAATTTCCAGCCTGAACACAAGTTCAGTGTTTTTCAGAATCCCATATGGTTTTGGCAGTTCAGTAAGGTATGCAAGTGACTAAAAAATGTATAAATTTTGTTGTATTATACTAGGAGCATGTATTTCAGAAAACATACTGATTAATTTGCTTTCTCTTGATGGTCGAAAAGCACGAGAGTTTCAAATGAACTGGGTGCAGGGAATCCCCAGGCAGCAAAGCTTGCAGTACAGGTAGTTCTGTTCATGGCCATTGCAGAGGGCATAGTGGTTACCTGTGCTTTAGTCGCTGTTCGAGGCGAATGGGGCTATATCTACACAAATGAAGTTGCAGTTGCTAGTTATATAGCTTCGGTGCTTCCTGTGCTTGCCATATCCAATTTCATGGATGGATTACAAGGTGTACTATCAGGTTAGAGCTATTTCTAAGTCTTTAAACTAAATTCTTGCTCAAACCAGGGCAGACTAATGTA
Organism: Oenanthe sinensis; assembly: GCA_028671895.1. Classification (NCBI taxonomy): domain Eukaryota; kingdom Viridiplantae; phylum Streptophyta; class Magnoliopsida; order Apiales; family Apiaceae; genus Oenanthe; species Oenanthe sinensis. Next base: position 10,874,346 of record CM053798.1, on the reverse strand, counting down.
TTTCAGTGAACTTTAATATCATATACAAACTCATATCCTAGTATAGCACCCGAGTGGATATCTTTGTCTCTTGGTAACAAGATATATTACTAGCTAGTTGAAGATTATATATGTACGACTCAAATTTAAACGAGAAATTGTGGCCAGAGAGTCTGGCGGGTCTAAATTCTTTTTAGCTTCTTATAATTTCATTGAGACATTATATCAATGCATTATAGACATTATATCACATTATCACCTGTGGTTTGAGAATCAAATAGGTGCTACAAGAGGATGTGCAATGCAGACGGTTGGTGTATATTTGAATCTAGGTGCTTATTACATACTTGGCCTTCCACTGGCGATTGTTTTAGCTTTCGTACTGCATCAAAATGGAAAGGTAACAAATACTATAGAAAGGTCCATTCCATTTTTGTTGGTGAACTTCGGATTTGACTCGGGGTTGTTACATTTCATATAGGGCCTGTGGACAGGAATCATTGGAGGAAGCGTTCAAGCGGCAATACTCCTTGTGATTACCTTGCACATAGACTGGGAGCGAAGAGTAAGTTTTTCCCTTAGTGTTAGTATATATCTCAAATGGTATAACATTATTTGTTGTACTATGACTAAACTTGCTTATTTCTCTGTGATCATGCTTTTAACATTATTTGTTGTACTATGACTAAACTTGCTTATTTCTCTGTGATCGTGCTTTTTACAGGCAAGAAAGTCCTTATACCTGGTGTATGGTTCCAAAATCCCGGATGATATAGTGTTCTAAAGTGTAGGAATGTAATGCCTTCAACTATCATCATCTCTTAACATTTGTCAAGAAGGTAATTCCTTAGGAGTACAAAATTATTTTTTGAAGATGATGTGTTATATGAATTCAGGATCTATTATTAATATTAATTAAGTTAGAATCAATCAGAACATAACAATTTATATGAATGCATGCTCCATTATTATTAATTGAGTTATATTTTAACATATCATACACATGACATTTGTAAAATATTTTGACAACAAATTTGAACTTGTAAAATTACTATTGTTATTTTTTTTGGATATATAAATAACTTAATTTATATAATAATATATTCTGCTAACCATATGTTTATTTAGCTTTAACCATGTCTAACTAATATTCAAATTTTGAACCATATGTTTATTTAGTTTTAACCATGTCTAACTAATATTCAAATTTTGAAATATTTATATAAAATGAAATAAGTTTACGGAGTAACATTAATTTATGGTTTTTTAAAAAGCATTAATTCATAAACTATTTATATAAAATGAAAAAAATTGGACATAATTCTAAAAACATTTAATGTAAGTTAGTGCATTCTCATTCTTTTGAATAAAATATTCATGGTATCCAAAATCCGATTAACATGCATATCTTTAAAAAAAATCATCCCAATTCATTTTCCTTGATTTCATGACCATAGAATTAAAAAATTTGAATTTATTGAGTTTCAGGTGAGAAAATTGGTTTTAAATTAAAGTAGGATAACCATTGCAATTGTCAAAAGTTCAATTTAGAACATCTATACATTTTGTTGAATTAGATATTTAATAGTCGTGTGTATCAAATTTGCAAGTGTCTTGAGCTCTATAATGTAAATCTTTTAGTAGAAAAAGTTGACATATATAATTTTAATTATAGATTTTTCTAAAATATCAATATATAAAACTTTTAGCAGTCATCTTTTGAATTCATCATCTTTACTAGGGGTGAGCACGGTTCGGTTCGGTTCGGTTTTTGACCGAAACCGGAACCGGAACCGCATATCTTCGGTTTTAAAAATTGAAAACCGCAACCGCAACCGAACCATCGGTTTCGGTTTCGGTTTTAAAAAGACCGGTTCGGTTTTTATCGGTTCGGTTTCGGTTAAAAAACCGGATAAATAAAAATGAAAAAATATATATAATTTAAATCATTATATTTTTACATTCAAATTTTATACAATCAAATATTTGATCACATTCTGCATAATAACGCTACAAAAGAAAGGTAAGAAACTTTAACAATCAAATTTTAAGGTTAAATCAATAAAATGTGAATGTTTACTCCTGATTATATGCTTTTTAATTGGAAAATAGAGGAATAAAATGTTGTAAAGGGGTTGTCATATTCTCACATTCAATATTAGTATAGTTGATATTGTAATATGAAATATAATTGAAAAAACTATGTTCTAGGGAAATTTAATACTTAAATTATATATATATATATATATATATATATATATATATTATAATAAATTTATTTATTTTAATGATCGGTTCGGTTCGGTTTTTTTCGGTTCGGTTTTGACCTATAACCGGAACCGGAACCGAAAGTCTCGGTTTTTAAAAATTAAAAACCGCAACCGCCGGTTCAGTTTCGGTTTCGGTTTTTTCGGTTCGGTTTTCACCGGTTTCGGTTCGGTTTCGGTTTCAATTCGGTTTTTTGCTCAGCCCTAATCTTTATTATGCCTGAACTTTGAATATACATCTAAAGCTTTATAAATTTATTTCCATACAATTGATATAATTAATGATTTAGGTTTAATACTAGTATCAATTTTTATTTTTGAATTGGTTTTTTAATAAAATTGATAATTATATACCATCCATATTCTATAATTAATCATTAATATATCTTTAAACCTCACAATTATTCATTATCCTTTATATATATTAAAAGTTAAAAATAGAATTCAGATATGACAAATATGAAAAAACAAATTTTTCGTGTTAATTCTTTCGCTTTAATTATCCTAAATTGGTGAAATTGTTTTTGAAATTATATCTATCTTTATAAGTTAATTCATGTTAAATTAGTTGCATATCATTACAAATTGAATATAGTTTAATATATAAATAAATTATCCAATTAAAATTTCATAATTTTTAATTAAAATAAACAAAATATAGCTTGCTAAAAAAATTAATTAAATACAACTTCAATTTATATTTATTATATCTGAGACGATAACCCTGAGAATGATAATTAAAATTTTCTCAAATTAAATTCACCATAGAAACAATAAACCAACAACCCTCACTCTTATAAACAATCTAATCAATAAGAATGCAGTAATGTAAATTGCATACATAAACTTCCGTTAACACTTGTATAATAAAGTTGTATTCTATTTGCTGAACATTTGTCATTTTCAAAAAAAAACATTGATCAATTTTTAATAAAATAGCATTCTATTCACTGAACTCAGGGGCCATCTGCCCAGATTTGAGCAATAAGCTAGCCAGCAAAAGAATTTTCGAGAGCCTCCTGCTCTAGTTTCTATCATATGTACCCAGGGCGGCATTGTTCCTTTGCATTCTCTACATTTTAAAGACAAAATATGATTAAATATATAATTCAACTGCATAACAAAACAGATTAACAAGATATATACATATATATATATATACTTTGTTATATGGAATAGTATTCATTTCAAACCTTTCCAACGCAGAAGAGACAGTAGATTATTTTCATTTTAAGTGGTTGAATCATGATAGTAAAATTTATTTTCATGGCAAGAATCATGGCCGTATAAAAATCGATGTCATTCTATTAATAAATTTGAATAATACTCCTATATTGAGTGATGAAAAAAGACAATAATATATCATATGAATATAAAAGTGAGTCGCTGTATGATTTTGAAAGAGACTCTAGCTCGCATATGATTGTAATGTAAAGAAGTAAGGTCGAGTACATATATAGTTGTAAGGGAGCTGTTTCATACATGTAACTGATATTATATTATTATTTTATTTGTATTACGATATCATATATTAGGGATATTTTTCTGTACTTTTTAGAACATTCTAGAATAGTAATATTATGTACTATCGATATTAATCTTATTACTACACTGTTCTAGACTATTCTAGAATCACTATCGTAAATTAAAGTTCAATATTTTATGTTATAGTATTTATCAATGAATTGAAAAATTAATGATCACCCTTGGTCCGAAATTAAAAAATTTGACTGAAAATTACATATAGTATATAATTGAAAAATATTATATAAAATATATCATTGAAAAGTATATATAATTCATTTTAAAATGAATTTTTCAGTTTTTTAAAATTATAAAAGAATAATTTTTAGTTCTCTGGAGTCAAATTGATCATAAAGGAGTTCAACAAGACGTTAATTTGGGAGAGGGAGTAAAGTGTTTTTATATATTTTTTAAAATAAGTATTTTTATATCAATTTTGCTATTCTTTTATGAATTGATTAAGGAGTATTTTTTATACGATAGACACAAAAAAAATGTTTTCGATGTAAAAAATATGTACATTTTATTAATAAAACAAATATGTTTGAAAAAAGTCATTTAAAAAAATATTAATTATCATACATTAAATATTTATATTTCATATTAAATTTAAATTTAGAATATTTCACTGTTAACAATAACACAAGCATTAAAAAGTTTATCATTTATAAATCCGAATAAAAGTAAAAACAAATTCTATAAGTTATAGAATAGCATACATAATATTTTAACAATTAGAAAAATAAAATATTATTATTATATTTTAATCTAATGTAAACAATCAACCATATTAAATAATAATAATACTTGATTAGAAAAACCATATTTCAATGATTTAAAAACTCTTTTTTTGTTAGCAGTATAGCTTAAGTGGTTGGTTATAAGTAAAAAAAAACACTCTTTTTTGTCACTATTTACTGGGTACAATATTTTTAAAATTTTATAAACAGAAGTTACATGGTATGCTCTTAATTACTAAGTTTTTTTTACATAAACTGGTATATATAGTTGGCTATATTTATATGATGAACACAACTTCTTATAATGCTCGGTCTCATGGTTTTATCATTTTTTATTAATATTTTTTCATTATTTTTTAACTATAAGGAATGGTTATAGAGTCAAAACATTTTTTCATCCTCTAAGATACTTCACTATCACTTTAAATTATTTTAACCAGACGTTATCCATCATATATACTTAGAGATGCTATTATATGCTATACTCTACTGTATATACTTGTACATTTAGTGATCAATTTTTTTTGAAACTTTATAAACAAATAATATTTAAATGAAAAATTCTGAATAATAATTTAAATGAAAAATTTTGAATATAATTATATATATAATATTCATTTTTTTTTGCATTTTTTGTCCCAAATTTTTATTTTACTCTCTTCTAACCTTTTTTTTTGCTAGGTTAATTATATTTGTATTAAGGATGACAGATGTAGTTCCATTAGACTTCACAAGGGTGGGAAAGTCATATCATAACGCAAGACCAAACTCTCAAATTTATTGAGATAACGACATTGAATAACAACAAATCAATACGTAGAAACAAAGCTAGATATTGAAGAGTACACATAAGCATTCTTCTTCATGAGGTGCCTCATCTTCGTCTTCGTCTTCGTCTTCATCTTCCTTCTTCTTAATGGTTGCACCATCCCCAACCATAACCTTTTCATTTGGCTAGTGATCATCCTCATAATCCTCACCTTTGTCATGTTCTTGCATTTGAGCAGGAGCTTTACCTTTTTCCATGGCAATAGGACACATGTTTACCAAAGTTGTGATATTGACATGAGTAGCTACATGATCAGCACTCACTCTTCCGAGGTTGTCAAGGTCATCAAGATCATCCAGTGAAACAGGGCATCCACAGAATGTATGAGCATCAAGGTGCAGACCATCAAACCTAACAAGGTTAACTCTATCCGGGAAATAAGAGGCGTGCTTAGGTGACTTTTACAGGAGTGTCACCCAAATGCTTATTGTCATCTACATAGAGGGGAATCCACAGAATGGGCGGCTTCGCACAGTTCAACCAACACTGTGAAATAAAAATCGTGGGAAGCTACAGAAGGCCCCATAACATACATGTGACCAAGCAGGCTCGCAAGATACATAATCCCTATTTTGCTAAGGTAAGACCTGTGAATGCAAATCATGGTAACCCAAACAAAGTTGGAAATAGCAATGGGGTTGCTAAAGTTCAAACTGAGCTTCCAAGGTTTGACTACAAACACACTATTTTTAAAAACAAGGCAGCCCATGTTCAAGACATCCTGCATACTTTGCATATGGCGAAAGACTAAGCTAAAATATCCCTTAGAGTTATAGTCTAGACTACTTATATTAGCCCAGCCTTCCATCACAAATTATTTGATAATGGCAATGGGGATAAAATCCTCAACAAGAAACCCAATTAGAGCATGATCACTCATTAACATAAGCTGAACAACATCAATATCAGTCTTGGTAACAAGGTCAGTAGGTAAACGAGTGGCATCTTGAGCGTGGTTCAGAGAGGTTAACTGAGTTTTAAAGCTGAAAAATCCATCATTATTCACAACCCTTTCTACAAGAGAGAACTTCTTGACGGTGCTTGAGGAGGAGCCAACAGCCTGTGCGGAATCTTTTAAGGTAGGTTGAAGAGAGATCTCAGAAAAATTCTTGTGAATGGTTGAGAGTCGGCACGTTCTAGTATCTGTTAACCACTCTTTGTTCTTAGAGTATAAAACTTCATCCCCCTGAAAGGGCGAAGCATCAGGAGAAGGCACCTGGTCCACAACTTCAGAGGTAGAGTCCATGAGACGAGTCTAAAGAGGATAAATCCTGCAAATCGGGCATGAAGTCAACATTGGAGTCGGAAGAATCTGGGGAAGATGAAGTGAAGTGATTAGAAAGCATGTTTAAGGAGAAGAGGAGAGAAGGAGGATGCGACTGCTAGGGTTAGAGAAGGGGGAAGAGGGGAAATGAAAGAAAGGGGAAAAGAGAAGAGAGAGATGAGAGAAAGTGGGAGTTGACTATCATCACTTTTTGTTATTTGACTTTCTTTTCAAAATATAAAATTAAAGAATAAAACATATTCATTGTTTGGGAGTTTCAAAATATATATATATTAAGTACCATATATTGAGAATTATATGGTATTCAATTTTCACATTAATATATGGTATTATTATTTGGGTTGTTACAATATTTGGGGCGGAGGATGTGAATGAAGAGCCTACATATAGTGGATTATTCCAGTAAGAAAAAACAATCAATAAAAAAAATGAAAGAAGTTTTGTTCTATTCACGGTCTGGAAGCCCAATCACTTTTTTCTAACTCACTTTTGTTTATAGTTGCATTTTAATCTAACATTAGTATCAGAGCCCTGGGTTCATTTATTATGTTTTGTTTCGTCTTGCAATCAAAGTAAGAGCTCAGCAGCACCTCAATCAAATCAGCCTTTGCAGCAGACCATTCCTAGTACAATTAGTGCTTTTGTCATCATAATTCTTTTGTTAGGTCCCGGAAGTATCGTAGAAAGGAGGTTGAATATGATACTCACAACAATTTAAAATTCTTTTCGGAATTTGCAGATAATTAAATTATTACTATTGTTGAGGGTTCGAGTCTGTGTAGTATTTAGGAGGCTGGCTTACTAATTTTCTATTTTTATGAATAAATATTCAAGATCAAGAAAATTAGAAAGTAATTTAACGAGACAAGTTTCGGAAAATATATCTTTCGTATATTAACCCAAAGGGGGGTTATACCCGGTTTTAATGAACCGATTTCCGAAAAACAAATTAGTTTTTCGCTACAACAAAGAGATCTAACTGATTCCTATTACGATGTATAGATCTGTGTATGTACAAAAGGAAATCAATCTAACATAGAGCATTTTATAATAGCCCTATATATTTACAACATAATGAACCAACTAGATTATGAAACTCCAGTAAAGAAGGTATGCGTATGACTTTGTACCTTTTCTTCTCCGGCTTCTGTTTCTCTCTCTGTATCTCTATGTGTGGTTGTGTGTATTCACACACACATCAAATGAATTAGATTCATTTGTATATATAGTGTAGGCTTTACAATAATTGAATTACAATCGCGAGTGTCGATAAATTCTCTCCTGTATATTGACTTGGTTTGACCCTTGGAGAATTCTCTATGTGTCGAAGTATGTTGCCTTGTATAGAGTACTTAGAAAATTATCTAGCCTTCAGGAAAGTACATGTGTTGACTTTTTCACACTCTAGCATGCCTTAGAATTATTTCAATCCCTTAAGACATATATATGTCGAATTCTAGACATGTGTCGAATTCCTTTCCATGTAACCTGCCTTAGAGAAATTCTCATCATGCCAAGAACTTATTTGTTGATTTCTTGTCACTTGTTTGAGCATGTGTTAATTTTTATCCCATGTATAAAAGACTTAGATTCTTTTTAGGTATTTAAAGGCTATGTGTCTATTGTTTAATTTGATTTGGTCAAATTACTATTTGATCACCAACCTTGTGTACCTCTTGCGTTTGGTCACTTGTGGTTTGGTCACTTGCGGTTTGGCTGTTGAACTGTTCGGCTGTTTGACTATTAAGATGTTCATCTGTCTTTCTTTGAACCCTTGAACCTTTACAAGCGCTTCAATCCTCGACACTTTTCTTCCACTCCACTCACTTAGTCAATTTTCAACTTCATAGATGTAATTACCATTATCTTTCGTGTTGACGTTTAGTTCACTAGTCTGGTTCACAAATGACTAACACTGATCCTGATCTTCACATCTAATTTAAATCAAATGACAGGAGTGTTGCAGTTCTTTATTGCTTCGAACACTGACTGTCAATAAACATAGTACTTTCACTGGAATCTTTTCTGGTACTTAGACAACGTCTTCATTACTACTGCAATATTGAATACTTTATTCTATGTTCTTCACTAACGTTTGAACATATAAAAGAACTTCTTTCAGTGAACATAACTTCAAGACTGTAGTTATCTTCTTTAACCTTTGTCTTTACTCTGTCTTCAATTCTTCTAGATTCATATGCTTATTGTCTATCTTCAATCAATGCTAATACACTGAAATCTTCTAGTGGCACTTTTATACTGAATCTTCAACACTTTTGAAATCCTGAAAGTCTTTACACATTATTATTCACTGAGACATGAACATATTAATGAACTTCTCTCAATGACCTGTAGTAGACTTCAAAACTTCTTCTAATGTCTCGATTCACTGTATTTGCCTTATCTTCATTTCTTCCTGATTTCTGTGTACGCGTAGTATTATTTACTTGTCATGTTCTAGTATTGAGTTATCACGATTACTATTCATAAAGCTTCATAATCTCACCAATAATCTCCCTGTATTTGATTGTTAAACTTAGCAAACAAAAATCATAGAGAGGATAACTCAACTAACAACTAGAAAAAGTAATCGTCCAAGATTAGTAAATAATGCTACTGGTTTTTCTAGATAAGATTATGCATTTCCAGAATTCTCGTGTAACAGAAATGAAAGATGTTTGTTCTTATAACATTGAACTGATATTCAAGTAGTATCATCTTCATTTCTATTTGTTTGAGCTCTCTTTGTTTTAAAATCCTTAATAGTTTGAACTTAAAGAACTTATCATGACAAAGCTTCATAAGAATTAAAATTCCTAGGAACGTCTTCAGTAGAACTAAAACATAGCTCAAGTAATGTTATCCCCCTGGGAATGTGATTCTTCTTCTTTTTCTTCTTCTTCGTTCAGATGAACAATGGAAGTGTCAATCCTTTTCTGTATTTCCCACTTGGATGAAGAATCCTCTACTGACAACTCATTTTCAAGTATAGAATACAATTTCTTGATCCTCCCATAAAGATCAAAATATTTTTCTTTTTCTTGTCTAAATTCTCTCATAAGGTTATTAACTTCTCCAATTCTCCCCTTAGGACAAGAAGATAAAACTTTCTCATTTTTCTTGTCTACTAAATTCTCCCCCTTAGTTGATGAATCCTCTACTGAACCATAAATATCTCATGGCTTGTCTTCCAAAAAAGGTTCTCATTTGTCATTGATTGGGAAACCATAGTATTTTTTCTCTCAGAAGTAGCAAGTAGCAAGGGTAAGTGTTTGGTCTATGGTTTCCTCACTTCTACTACGTTCTGTTGGTGTTTACACTTAAGTGTCGAGCACTATGAAGTGTTTCACTCTTTTTCTCCCTATCTCTCACTGAAGTGTATCTCTCCCTCACTTTCACTCAAGTGTTTCTCTCTCTCACTTTCACTCTACATTCCAAATATAGCATTATGTACCTGCAAGTGAAATCCATCAATTCATTAATTTTCTCATCACTTGATTCATCAGAATGAACTGAATCACTATCAACTTGAGAATTACCTCGTAGAGGTGTTCTCGATCTAGCATGCATAAGCACTGTCTTAGCACCAGACTCAATAGCTATTACTAAATCAATGTCTAGTGGAGCCTCACCTTTTTTAGATGGGTTATCGCAAGATATTAAATCTTTTAGGAAATCCTTCCTTGTTCTATCAAGGGTGTTGCCTCACACCTTCTCCGTAAACGGGAGGTGGACATTCCTTTTCAGGATCTGGAAATATTCTTCCATGAGTGGCGACGTAGTAGGCAATGTAATGAATGGTAATTTAGGGCCTACGTTTCCCTCGTAACCCGGTGATGAGAATTTTTTATGAAAGACCCTACTTGACTCATTCAAAAAATTCTTGCCAAGTAATAGCCTCTCAAGCCCAGATAAATCTGAACAAGAGATCTCCCTTCCGGGATGTAGAAGATTAACTTCTGTTTGAGGTAGATACCTTGGACAATGTAATGTATGGTAAATTAGAGTTCGTAACTCCTCCGAATGCCTATACCTCTCACTGTGCACGCCTTGCAATGTGTTCCTAGAATTTATCTATTTAGACTTATCATCAGCATGAGTGCCGGTGGTGTGCTTGACTCATTACAAGATGCTCTAGCTGATGAGTGAATTTCAATGGTCTCACCTTGTTGAGAGAATGATTCCAAGGACATTTTAATTGTCTTTTCAGCTCTGCAAACTTTTGAAAAGATGCATATGAGCTTATAGTGACCTCAGTTTATATACTACTTTTCTTCTCTGGAGGTAGAGCTGTGGGTACACTTCCAACTTTATCCTTATTTACTACATCAAATGCAGTTTTTTCCTAATCAACCGCTAACTTACACGAGTTCCTTATATCTCCAGGGGTTAATATATGGAAATGGATGAATTAGTGTTTGGTACTAAGGCCTGTGTAAGAGATTGATGGGTTTTCAACCTCTTGGCCAGCTACTAAAGCCACTCGGGGCTAAACGGATAGAGTCAACAAGATAAAAAGATAATCACTTTAACATTCCAAAACATATTTTTCATCTTAAAGAGAAGGAAAAATATAATAAAGAATGGTAATGGATTGTATTACAATACTTTTCAGCAAAAAAGTTTTGTCGGAACTAAAAATTTATCATTTAAGAGAATGATATAAAATTTTCTTTAAGATACATATCCCATAATAAAATATGGGAAAGTGTATCAGAGAAATTTTTTTTTATCCCTTATGAATTTCTTATAAGGAAAACTTCCTATAATGAAATGCGAGAATTTATACTAAAGAAGAAGTTCAACTCTCTTACCAAATTATATCTCGATAAAATATTATAACATAAATAATCAAATTAAATATTTAATTCATTTAAAATATATACTATATTATTTATTACTCTTTCTCTCGTGCTTTGCATAGGTTATATAGGCTAGTAAAAGTTTAAGATTATACAGAGGATATTGGGAAAGACCCTTAGCAATTGTGATAAGAAATCCACAAAATTATGTTTTTTTTAAAAGATAGCTAAGTAATTAAATCATTATTTCACCAATTATTTCAATACAAAAACAAGAAAAACGGGTTTTATTCGATTAGGTATCCTTGTATCTTTTATACAGTTTACTAATTTTGAGATCTATGTATCCTATCTCATGTTCTGCAATCATTTTATAATATATATTGCAAGTTGAGGATACTGCGGCATATAACTTTTTTACAATATTCAATATAACTTTTTGCTTTAATATACTCCTATTAAACATGCAATCACTAGAAAAATATGTTAAACTAGTGTATATAATATTTGTGCATTAAAGTCTGAGATACTATTTTGACAGGATAATATAGCACTACTACTATTATGAGCAACATGAAGCTGTAGATAATCAAATATCAGAGACCTACTTTCTTCCGGTTATATATTTTTTCGAGTAGATCAGATAGCCAAGGAGGCCAACTAGAGTCGGAAATATTTCAAACACGGTAGAAATGGATGAAGAAGCTGGCCAAGGAATTAATGAAGAACTTCTTATACCACATTATGAAAATGATGAAATTGATCTAAGTGTGAAGAAAAGGTGGTACAACAGATATGATAGCACAATAGCTGAGATAAAAACACAAGTTCGTTTAGCAGGTCCTCTTGTTTTGGTTAGTCTTTTGCAGTACAGTTTGACAATATCAGTTATGTTCATCGGACAGCTAGGACAAGTTTATCTCTCAGCTGCATCTATGGCTACTTCATTTGCTAGAGTTACTGGTTTTAGCTTGATGGTAACCTTTTTTTCGACTTGCCATTAAAAAGTTACTTATTACTTTATGTTGTTTCATGATTAGTATGCAAAAGGTTAATTTTTATTATTGATATATAGTGCTTGACTTATAAGAGCAAGCTGAATGCTAGCTTGTCATAACAAATTAGTATTACTTATAAGTAGTAAATTTTACTTCTGATAGTTGGGAATGGGAAGTGCGCTTGAGACATTTTGTGGACAAGCCTATGGAGCAAAAGAGTATCATATGCTTGGGATACACATGCAGAGAGTTATGCTAGTTCTTGTGCTTATGTGCATTCCTATATCAATACTTTGGAGCTTTACTAGTAATATATTCACCTTATTCGGACAAGACCCGGAGATATCAGTACAATCTGGAATTTATGCCTGCTGGTTGATCCCAGCTATCTTTGCCTACGGTCTCCTTCAGTGCCAATTCAGTTTTTTACAGACTCAAAACAATACAAAGCCTTTGGTAATAAGCACCGGTATTACAAGTTTAGTGCATCTTCTAATTTGCTTGACCTTGGTTTTCCACTACGGCTTTGGATCTAGAGGCGCTGCCATTTCTAGTGGTATTTCGTACTGGGTTAATGTACTAATTTTGGGAATGTACATCAAGTTTTCACCAACATGTGAGAAAACATGGACTGGATGCTCTCTGGAGAGTGTTAAAAACCTTTCAGGCTTTGTTTCATTAGGCATTCCCTCGTCTCTTATGCTCTGGTGAGTTTGCATCTCCTTAAACTCTCGATATTATTTATAAATATTTGAGCTATATCCGTAATCGTTGGTGATTTTATATTTGGCATAATGAAGTTTAGAGTTTTGGTCATATGAGTTTCTAGTTCTCATGTCTGGGCTTCTTCCTAATCCAAAGCTAGAGACATCGATGATGTCAATCTGGTACGTATTTTTCATGCGTTCAGTATGTCTTCAGGTGCACTTTACGTTGAATTTTTCTTAGCTAGTGCCATGTTGATCATATACAAATGCATTACTAGGACTGTCATACCATCCTTCTCTCTAAAACAAACCCCTTTTCTAATTGCACTTTATAATATTTATTCATTTATTACTATGAATTTCAGCCTGAAAAGTTCAGTGTTCTTCAGAATCCCATATGGTTTTGGCAGTTAAGGTATGCAAGTGACTAAAAAATGTATAAATTTTGTTGTATTATACTAGTAGCATGTATTTCAGAAAACATACTGATTAATTTGCTTTCTCTTGATGGTCGAAAAGCACGAGAGTTTCAAATGAACTGGGTGCAGGGAATCCCCAGGCAGCAAAGCTTGCAGTACAGGTAGTTCTGTTCATGGCCATTGCAGAGGGCATAGTGGTTACCTCTGCTTTAGTCACTGTTCGAGGTGAATGGGGCTATATCTACACAAATGAAGTTGCAGTTGTTAGTTATATAGCTTCGGTGCTTCCTGTGCTTGCCATATCCAATTTCATGGATGGATTACAAGGTGTACTATCAGGTTAGAGCTATTTCTAAGTCTTTAAACTAAATTCTTGCTCAAACCAGGGCAGACTAATGTATTTCAGTGAACTTTAATATCATATACAAACTCATATCCTAGTATAGCACCGAGTGGATATCTTTGTCTCTTGGTAACAAGATATATTACTAGCTAGTTGAAGATTATATATGTACGACTCAAATTTAAACGAGAAATTGTGGCCGGAGACTCCGGCGGGTCTAAATTCCTTTCAGCTTCTTATAATTTCATTGAGACATTATATCAATGCATTATAGACATTATATCACATTATCACCTGTGATTTGAGAATCAAATAGGTGCTACAACAGGATGTGCAATGCAGACGGTAGGTGTATATGTGAATCTAGGTCCTTATTAGATACTTGGCCTTCCACTGGCGATTCTTTTAGCTTTCGTACTGCATAAAAATGGAAAGGTAACAAATACCATAGAGAGGTCCATTCCATTTAAATATTTATATAAAATGAAATAAGTTGAGTACGGAGTAACATTAATTTATGGTTTTTTAAGAAAGTATCAAGTCATAAACTATTTATATAAAATGAAAAAAATTGGACATAATTCTAAAAACATTTAATGTAAGTTAGTGCATTCTCATTCTTTTGTATAAAATATTTATGGTATCCAAAATCCGATTAACATGCATATCTTTAAAAAAAAAAATCATCCCAATTCATTTTCCTTGATTTCATGACCATAGAATTAAAAAACTTGAATTTATTAAGTTTCAGGTGAGAAAATTGGTTTTAAATTAAAGTAGGATAACCATTGCAATTGTTAAAAGTTCAATTTAGAACATCTATTCATTTTGTTGAATTAGATATTTAATAGTCGTGTGTATCAAATTTGCAAGTTTCTTGAGCTCTATAATGTAAATCTTTTAGTAGAAACAGTTGACATATATAATTTTAATTATAGATTTTTCTAAAATATCAATATATAAAACTTTTAGCAGTCATCTTTTGAATTAATCATCTTTACTATGCCTGAAGTTTGAATATACATCTAAAGTTTTATAAATTTATTTCCATACAATTGATATAATTAATGATTTAGGTTTAATACTAGTATCAATTTTTACTTTTGAATTGGTTTTTTAATAAAATTGATAATTATATACCATCCATATTCTATAATTAATTATTAATATATCTTTAAACCTCACAATTATTCATTATCCTTTATATATATTAAAAGTTAAAAATAGAATTCAGATATGACAAATATGAAAAAAAAAAATTCTTGTTAATTCTTTGGCTTTAATTATCCTAAATTGGTGAAATTGTTTTTGAAATTATATCTATCTTTATAAGTTAATTCATGTTAAATTAGTTGCATATCATTACAAATTGAATATAGTTTAATATATAAATAAATTATCCAATTAAAATTTCATAATTTTTAATTAAAATAAACAAAATATAGCATACTAAATTTTTTTAATTAAATACAACTTCTATTTATATTTATTATATCTGAGACGATAACCGTGAAAATGATAATTAAAATTTTCTCAAATTAAATTCACCATAGAAACAATAAACCAACAACCCTCACTCTTATAAACAATCTAATCAATAAGAATGCACTAATGTAAATTGCATACATAAACTTCCGTTAACACTTGTATAATAAAGTTGTATTCTATTTGCTGAACATTTGCCTTTTTTAAAAAAACATTGATCAATTTTTAATAAAATAGCATTCTATTCACTGAACTCAGGGGACATCTTCCCAGATTTGAGCAATAAGCTAGCCAGCAAAAGAATTTTCGAGAGCCTCCTGCTCTAGTTTCTATCATATGTACCCAGGGCGGCATTGTTCCTTTGCATTCTCTACATTTTAAAGACAAAATATGATTAAATATATAATTCAACTACATAACAAAACAGATTAACAAGATATATACATATATATATATGTTTTGTTATAGGGAACAAAATTCATTTCAAACCTTTCCAACACGAAAGAGACAGTAAATTATTTTAATTTTAACCCGTTGAAACATGATAGCAAAATTTATTTTCATTGGAAGAATCATGACCGTATAAAAATCGATGTCATTCTATTGATAAACTTGAATAATACTCCTATATTGATAGATGAAAAAAGACAATAATGTATCATATGAATATAAAAGTGAGTCGCTGTATGATTTTGAAAGAGACACTAGCTCGCATATGATTGTAATGTAAAGATGTAAGGTTGAGTACATATATAGTTGTAAGGGAGCTGTTTCATACATGTAACAGATATTATATTATTATTTTATTTGTATTACGATATCATATATTAGGGATATTTTTCCGTACTTTTTAGAACATTCTAGAATAGTAATATTATGTACTACTATCGATATTAATCTGATTACTACACTGTTCTAGACTATTCTAGAATCACTATCGTAAGTTAAAGTTTAATATTTTATGTTATAGTATTTATCATTGAATTGAGAAATTAATGATCACCCTTATTCCCAAATTTACGTTCAAATTTGACTGAAAAATAAATATAATATATAATTGAAAAATATTATACAAAATATATTATTCAAAAGTATATATAATTCATTTTAAAATGAATTTTTCAGTTTTTTAAATTTATAAAAGAATAATTTTTAGTTCTCTTGAGTCAAATTGATTCAACAAGACCTTAATTTGGGAGGAGGGAGTAAAGTATTTATATATTTTTTTAAATAAGTGTTTTTTATATCGGTTTTGCTATTCTTTTATGAATTGATTAAGCAATATTTTTTATACGATAGACACAAAAAAATTGTTTTCGATGTAAAAAACATGTACATTTTATTAATAAAACAAATATGTTTGAAAAAAAGTCATTTAAAAAAAATTTAATTATTATACATTAAATATATATATTTCACATTAAATTTAAATTTAGAATATCTCACAAAAGCATTAAAAAAATTATCATTTATAAATGTGAATAAAAGTAAAAACAAATTCTATAACTTATAGAATAACATACATAATATTTTAACAATTAGAAAAATAAAATATTATTATTATATTTTAATCTAATTTAAACAATCAACCATATTAAATAATAATAATACTTGATTAAATTTAATTTATTTAATAATATATTCTGCTAACCATATGTTTATTTAGCTTTAACCATGTCTAACTAATATTCAAATTTTGAACCATATGTTTATTTAGTTTTAACCATGTCTAACTAATATTCAAATTTTGAAATATTTATATAAAATGAAATAAGTTGAGTAGGGAGTAACATTAATTTATGGTTTTTTAAGAAAGCATTAATTCATAAACTATTTATATAAAATTAAAAAATTGGACATAATTCGAAAAACATTTAATGTAAGTTAGTGCATTCTCATTCTTTTGTATAAAATATTTATGGTATCCAAAATCCGATTAACATGCATATCTTTAAAAAAAATCATCCCAATTCATCTTCCTTGATTTCATGACCATAGAATTAAAAAATTTGAATTTATTGAGTTTCAGGTGAGAAAATTGGTTTTAAATTAAAGTAGGATAACCATTGCAATTGTTAAAGGTTCAATTTAGAACATCTATATATTTTGTTGAATTAGATATTTAATAGTCGTGTGTATCAAATTTGCTAGTGTCTTGATGAGCTCTATAATGTAAATCTTTTAGTAGAAAAAATTGACATATATAATTTTAATTATAGATTTTTCTAAAATATCAATATATAAAACTTTTAGCAGTCATCTTTTGAATTGATCATATTTACTATGCTTCAACTTTGAATATACATCTAAAGTTTTATAAATTTATTTCCATAGAATTGATATAATTAATGATTTAGGTTTAATACTAGTATCAATTTTTATTTTTGAATTGGTTTTTTAATAAAATTGATAATTATATACCATCCATATTCTATAATTAATCATTAATATATCTTTAAACCTCACAATTATTCATTATCCTTTATATATATTAAAAGTTAAAAATAGAATTCAGATATGTCAAATATGAAAAAACAAATTTTTCCTGTTAATTCTTTGGCTTTAATTATCCTAAATTGGTGAAATTGTTTTTGAAATTATATATATCTTTATAAGTTAATTCATGTTAAATTAGTTGCATATCATTACAAATTAAATATAGTTTAATATATAAATAAATTATCCAATTAAAATTTCATAATTTTTAATTAAAATAAAGAAAATATAGCTTACTAAATTTTTTTAATTAAATACAACTTCAATTTATATTTATTATATCTGAGACGATAACCCTGAGAATGATAATTAAAATTTTCTCAAATTAAATTCACCATAGAAACAATAAACCAACAACCCTCACTCTTATAAACAATCTAATCAATAAGAATGCAGTAATGTAAATTGCATACATAAACTTCCGTTAACACTTGTATAATAAAGTTGTATTCTATTTGCTGAACATTTGTCATTTTCAAAAAAAAACATTGATCAATTTTTAATAAAATAGCATTCTATTCACTGAACTCAGGGGCCATCTGCCCAGATTTGAGCAATAAGCTAGCCAGCAAAAGAATTTTCGAGAGCCTCCTGCTCTAGTTTCTATCATATGTACCCAGGGCGGCATTGTTCCTTTGCATTCTCTACATTTTAAAGACAAAATATGATTAAATATATAATTCAACTGCATAACAAAACAGATTAACAAGATATATACATATATATATATATGTTTTGTTATAGGGAACAAAATTCATTTCAAACCTTTCCAACACGAAAGAGACAGTAAATTATTTTAATTTTAACCCGTTGAAACATGATAGCAAAATTTATTTTCATTGGAAGAATCATGACCGTATAAAAATCGATGTCATTCTATTGATAAACTTGAATAATACTCCTATATAGATGGATGAAAAAAGACAATAATGTATCATATGAATATAAAAGTGAGTCGCTGTATGATTTTGAAAGAGACACTAGCTCGCATATGATTGTAATGTAAAGATGTAAGGTTGAGTACATATATAGTTGTAAGGGAGCTGTTTCATACATGTAACAGATATTATATTATTATTTTATTTGTATTACGATATCATATATTAGGGATGTTTTTCCGTACTTTTTAGAACATTCTAGAATAGTAATATTATGTACTACTATCGATATTAATCTGATTACTACACTGTTCTAGACTATTCTAGAATCACTATCGTAAATTAAAGTTTAATATTTTACCTTATAGTATTTATCATTGAATTGAGAAATTAATGATCACCCTTAGTCCCAAATTTACGTTCAAATTTGACTGAAAATTAAATATAATATATAATTAAAAAATATTATACAAAATATATTATTGAAAAGTATATATAATTCATTTTAAAATGAATTTTTTAGTGTTTTAAAATTATAAAAGAATAATTTTTAGTTCTCTCGAGTCAAATTGATCATAAAAGTATTTTTCCTTTGAACTACTCCATTTTGTTGTGGATTACATGGTGCAGAGAAATGATGAGTGATAAATTTTCCTTCACAGAATTCCTTCATTATTGCATTCTGGAATTTAGTACCATTATCACTTCTAATTTTCTTGACCTTCCATTCAGTTCCATTTTCAACATTCTTCACATGATTGATAATTTATTTACTTGCCTCATCCTTAGAGTGTAAGAAGTATACCTATGAAAATCTTGTAAAGTCATCCACAATGACTAAGGCATATTTCTTTTTGGCAATTGACATGATGTTGACTGGACCAAATAAATCCATGTGCAATAATTCCAAAGGCTTATCAATTGATGATTCAGACTTTGACTTAAATGATGTTTTTCTTTGTTTTCCTTTTTGACAGGCATCACATAGTCCATCCTTGGTGAATTCCATCTGTGGAATGCCTCTGACTAGATTCTTTCTGACCAATAGATTCATGGCTTTGAAATTCAAATGGGTTAGTTTCTTGTGTCAAACCCAACTTTCATCTGAATTTGCTTTGCTCAGTAGGCATGTCATTGAATTTGCCTTTACAGAGTGAAAGTCAGCCACATAGACATTTCCTTGTCCCTCTCCAGTTAAGAGAATTTCACCAGATTTCTTGTTGGCTATGATGCATGATCCAGTTGTAAACCACATACCATTACCATTATCACACAGTTGACTAATACTGAGCAAGTTGTGCTTCAATCCTTCAACTAGTGCTACAGGTTCAATTATAACATTATCTTTTGCAATTGAGCCATATCCCAGGGTGAAACCTTTGCTATTATCTCCAAAAATAACTCCTGAGACAACCTTTTCCACAAACTTTGTGAGCAGGGACAAGTCTCCAGTCATATGCCTTGAGCATCCACTATCAAAATACCAGAGATTTTTCTTCCTGTTTCCCTGCATAAACGTAAAACAATCAAGTTGTTTTTGGTACCCAAGTTGCCTTGGGTCCTCTATCATTAGTTGCGGCATGAGCCTTTGTTGCCAACTTTGGTTCCTTTTGTTTTGGTGAATTTAAATCCACTTTAACTTTAGGAGTTGACTTTTGGGGCTTAGACACCTTGGGACTCATGGCAGAATTTCCATGCATTTCATTATCTACATTAGGCATGTTCCATGGCATACCAGGCATGTTCATATTTTCATATGCAAAGAAGGGATTATACATGTATGGAACTTCTGCATAAGGCATATGAACATTGGGTGCAACTAAATTAGAAGACATGGCATTTATGAGCATAGGATTGGTAAACATGGCATTAACAGTCATGGCATGTATATTTAAATCATTTGAAGATATAGATTTCTTTTCATTCTTGCATTGCATAGACAAATGATTTACCTTGCCACATTTAGCACATACCGTTCTGGGAGCATACATGTCAGAAGTGTAGTTGTTGTGCTTATTAATGCATACTTTACCATTCCTATTCTTTTTTTTCTCATACTTAGGTTGAGTAATTTCCATAGGTGCTATCTTTTCTAATTTCTCTTTTAATTGTTTCTTGGATAAGCTACCTATGTTAATCTTCTCAGCTTCAGTTTCAACCTGATTTTTGGTTTCCTTAACAAAATTGATAGGAGTACTAAATTTGTTCTTTTTGTTAGCCATTGATGATTTACTTGTCGATGGATTCTTATCAGTTGATTCAGCATCAATCGATTGATAATCCTTATCAGTTGATGAAGGATTAGCAGTCGATTGATCTTTATCCATTGAAGTATCAGTCAATGGCCTGCCTATTGACTTGGGGAGTTCTCCTAGAGTATCTACATCTTGAACATCAATAATTTGTTTGGCAGTTTTAGCAGACCTATTCCATTTGTTAATGGTTTCAATTTCTTCAGCCAATTATTCTTTTAACAATTCTTCTCTTTTTAAAATGTTTACTAGTTCATCTCTAGCATCCTTACTCTCCTACTTAAATCTATCTAAACAAACAAGTTCATTTTCAAGAAAATTATTCCTCTCAATTAAGGCATCAATGGTGTTCTTCAATTTGAGATTTTCCTTGTTTAGAGATTTTAGAGTGACATGCAAGTTGTACAATTCATTGGACATTTCATTAATAGTACTATTGCATTCATCAGTTGTAATCTCAGAAAAGTTTGTAGCTAGTACCTGATTTGATGATGAGCAGCTTCTTCATCTTCATGTTTGGCCATTAGTGCTAGATTGATGAATTCCTCAGAATCACTGTCCTCAGCAGCCCAGTCCTTATCTTCAGTGACAAAAGACTTTTCTTTCTGTTTCAAATGGTCAAAGTATTTCTTTTTATAATCAATACCATCATGAGACTTTGCCTTTTCTTGTTTTGGCTTCCTGCACTCATTTGAGAAATGACCGGCTAATCCACAGTTAAAACATTTGAATTTAGATCTATCAACCAAATTTTTGTTTTGATTGTTACTTCTAAACTGGGATCCAGGCCTTTGAGCATTTGGATTCCTCTTAAATTTTAGCTTTAAAAATTTCCTTGACAGGAATGCAAGGTGTTCATCAATCTCATCCAAATCATCCTGGGAGCATGTTTCATTTTCTTCACACTTGCCCTTTCCTCTTTTGAATGATTCTTCAACAGCATCACCAGCCATCATGACAGACTCTTTTACACAGCCACTTTCCTTCTTTTCTTCATTTCCTTTGACCATCAACGCCACAGTTTTCTCCTATCTTTGATTCTTCTCAATCTCCTCATCTTGTTGGATTTCCAACTCATATGTCTTAAGAATACCATAAAGTTTCTCAAGAGTAAAATCCTTGAAGTCCAGAGATTGTCTAATGGAAACAGTTATTGGTTTCCATTCTTTTGGAAGAGATCTAAGAAATTTTATATTTATATCCTCAGTTGCATAAACCCTACCATATAGCTTCAATCCATTTAATAACTTCTGAAATCTGCTATAAGTGTCATTGATAGATTCTCCACTCCTGAAATAAAATGATTCATATTTTTGAATCAAGAGTTGCATCTTATTTTTCCATACTTGTTCAGTTCCTTCACATAGAGTTTGAAGAGTGTCCCATATCTCTATTGATGAAGTATAATTTATCACATTGTCAAACATATCTTTATCTAGGCCATTAAACAGAATGTTCATGGCCTTCTTGTCTTTGAGAACTTCTTTTTCATCCTCTTCTGTTAACTCAGAGATGAGTTTAGGAATATGTTTGTCAAGTGCAGGAGTTCCATCAGGGTTCACACCTTTGACTAGCTTCATGGGAATATGAGGACCTTTCTCTATGCAGTGAACATTGGAAGGGTCGAGAGAAAGAAGATGCAGATGCATTTTTACCTTCCATGGAAAGTATTTATCCTTTTCTAATACTGAAATCTTTACACCTGAATCTTTTTGGCCCATATTGACTGTTCTTGATCTTTAAACTTTCTGTATGTTGAAAGCCTGCTCTGATACCAATTGTTATTCCTTATAACAATGTCAATATTTGGAGAAGGGGGGGTTCAATATAAATATTAAATCTATTGCTTCTTTTAATATTTTTTCTTGATGTTTGAGAGTTTGAGAGAATATGTTTGAACAGATAATAACTGAAAACTAAAATTAACAAAGAGATTTAAAAATTACTGATGGATTGGTTTTTCCATCAGTTTATATTTTTCCTCAATGTTCCTAGGTTAAAAGATAACCTAGCTTCATTTTTACAAAGTTAGAAAGAATCAACTGATCTTACAATGTACTCTGAAGGTTGAACAGTTTATTTAAGAAATATTGTCTAACTTCTATATATTTTTTTCTAACAATGCTACTACAGTTGTTTATATACTACAAGTGTATTTTACAATTCCTATTCTAGGATTGTTTCTATCTCTCTCTTTTTCCTTTTTCCTTTTTAGGAAAACAGACTTGAAAGACAGCTATGGATTGAGTCTTCACAGCTACCCTAGGCTTTCTTCCATTGGTGTGCTTTTGTTTTCTGAATCTACAACTGATAGACTTTCTGTGTTGTAACAATCACTTGATAATTTGTTGTTAAGCATATCAATTGATTCATCCTTTAATCCATCAACTGATGTTCTTCTTCGATTGATCTTTACATCCATCGATTTATATGGAATGACTTATCGATTGATAAATGTTATCAATCGATATATCAATCGATGGGTCTTTACATCAGTTGATGGTCTTCAATTCCTGACTTGGCTTCTTCGATTGATTTCTCATCCATTGAGGCCTCAATATCAATTGATAATCCTTCACGTGTGAAATTTCCTGTCTTCAAATAATTATAATTTGATAGTTTAATTTACACATCAATTGATGATCTATATCAATAGACTCTACCATCAATTGATAAGAATAATATCAATTGATTTATACCTTATCGATTGAAATAGACTAAGTACACCTATGCTACAATCCAAATTATCAGTTGACTCATATAAACATTTCAACTAATAAATGGTTTCCTGAACAATTGATATTTATAAATTTTCATATAAATTGATCAGTTACATAAAATAATATTTCTTTGATTCTAAGATTAATGTTATCATCAAATTACATGTAGATTCCTAATAATAGATAAGACTCTGTTTCATAAAATGCATAAAAATGACATGATATTAGTACAAGTATATGTGGATGACATTATATTTGGTTCTACTAACGATCAATTTTGTAGTAGATTTGTTAAGTTAATGAGGAGTAGGTATGAAATGAGCATGATGGGTGAGCTGAATTACTTCTTTGGACTCCAAGTAAGCCAAAGAAAAGATGGAATCTTCATTTGCCAAACCAGGTACATCAGAGATCTATTGAAGAAGTATAGTATTGAAGATGCATCATCAGCCAAAATCCCTATGGCAACTGCCACTAAGCTTGATAAAAATGAACCTGATAAAAGGGTAGATATCACAAGCTACAGAGGTATGATCGGCTCATTACTTTACTTAACTGCAAGTAGGCCAGATATTATGTTTGCTACATGCTTGTGTGCTAGGTTTCAGTCTGACCCTAAAGAATCACATCTTATAGCTGTTAAACTCATTTTTAGGTATCTTAAGGGAAGTTTGAATCTTAGAATTTGGTACCCTAAAGGTACAGGTTTTGACCTTGTTGGCTATACAGATTCTGATTATACAGGTTGTAGGATTGATCGAAAGAGTACATCAGGGAGTTGTCAATTTCTTGGTAGAAGATTGGTGTACTAGTATAGCAAGAAGCAACACTCAGTTGCAATGTCAACAACTGAAGCTGAATATGTTGCTGCTGGAAGTTGTTGTGCACAAATATTGTGGATAAGGATCCAACTTCAAGACTATGGACTGTTGCTGAGCAAAATTCTAATATTTTGTGACAACACAAGTGTCATAGCCATCACAAACAATCTTGTTCAACACTCAAGGAACAAACACATTGATATCATGTATCATTTCATAAGAGAGCATGTCATGAGTGGTACTCTAGAGTTACAGTTTGTAACTACAGAGCAACAAATTGCAGAAATCTTTACTAAATCACTGGATAAAATCATTTTCACTAGACTGGTTTGTGAATTTGGGAAGTTAAATTCTACTAACTAAGTAGTTAGTAATCTATAACTGCAATTTGAAGCTGATAAATTCACTGGTTAATTAATCTCAATTTTTTTAGGACTTGTGAATTTATTTACCAAATTATTTTCCAGTTATTAAGATTAAATATTAGATAAATACCTTGTGCATGCCTGTTAATTTTATTAATCCGGTATTTATTTGATTTTGATCTTAGAAAATATTTAAGTGCTTGTATTTAATTGATAAACTCTAGGTACTTATATATTTAAATATTATTTTAAATTATTTTAAATAGAAAGGATGAATATTTATATTTATTCTCATATTTAAAATAAAAGTAAAATAATAAGAAGAATAATTTATTTATTTTGATAATTTTAACAACTAATGTTATTATTATTAATAATAAATATTTTATGAGCTTTAATAATTATGGACCTTATTATTGTTAATATTTTAAAGGCCATAATTGTTAATATTAAAAATATAGCATAAATTATAAATATTTATAATTATAACAATTTATTGTTATTATTATGAGTTATTAATAATTTCTGATATATTTGTATTAGTGGATAATTTCTTTATTGCTAATTTTGTACGAATTATTCATATAGATATAAATATTTTTGTAACAAAATTTTGTGGAACAACAAATTCACAAAGTGATTTTGTTGCGCCAGGGGTTTTGTTGCGCCCATATACAGGCGCAACAAAGCACTTACACAAATATTTTGTTGCGATAAGCCATTCTATGGCACCAACACAGTGTACACGCTGTGTAGGCGCAACAAAATGACTTAGATCATTTTTAGTGTGCTAAGCCATTTTGTGGTCCCAACACAGTGTACACACTGTGTAGGCGCAACAAAATGCCTTATGATATTTATGTTGCGCCAATAATGTTTGCGGCGCCAACACAGTGTAAACACTGCGCAGGCGCAACAAACTGCCTTAGTAATTTTATTACTGGTTTGTGACGCCTATGAATAACTGTGTGTAATTTTTTAATTATCATTTTGTTTTATGGCGATACATATAAACCTTTACATAGTTCTTACATAAGAGGCGTAACATAGATCTGTTATTTTTAATCTTACATAACCAAGCCAATTTATGTCCTATTTTTAATCTAAAACCATATTTGTGAAACCCACCATCATACCTTTCATTTGCAAGTGGTCCCATTAATTTTGGTTAAGGTTATAAAAATATCAATATTTCATATCTCGAACTGATTGGCTAGGGTTCTCATATTTTTAAATCAATTATAAATTAAAATAAAATTAACTGTGTGCTTAAAATTACTAGGAGTTCATCATATTTTAATTTCACGAAAATCTAAGTAATTTTAAAATTAGGGTTTAGTTTATAATTTACTAAAATAATTCGACATTAATTAGTAATTTTAATTCGTAAAAATTACATTTCACTTTAATTAAATGACAGGTGATTTTGAGATTAAAAAGACTAATTATTTGTCAATTTTAGTAGATGATTGGACTGAGGCAGGGGAGTTAGATAAATGGGCATGATTTTTAAACGAATATTCAATAGTCTGATATGCACTAACCACTATTGTGCCTTTGAATAAAAATCTTCTAAGACAGGTATACAGGTCTGTTCAGAACACATCCTCAGATGGGATAACAGCTTTTACTTGCAAAATTCAGCGACAAAAAGTGCGAATAACAGAAAATGACATCAATCGAACACTTTATTTACCGACTGAAAATTTTGAATATGAACCATCTCAGACGAACTTAAACAACTTCTTTTTATTTCTGCACTGCACCAAGGAAAACAACAATCTCCCAAAGAAAATATACAAGAATCATCTACCCAATGAGTGGAATCTATTCTTCAACATCTTGTCTTATGGCTTTGCACCAAAGATAGGTGGCTTCCACGGGATTACACAGTTCAACAAGGTGATTGTTTATGCAGTGGCTTCAGAAGACAGAATTAATTTTGGAAGGTTGATCATGGCGGAGATCCTAAAGAACCAAGTAAAAATAGAGAACTTCTGTTTGTATCCAAGATTTTTACAGTTGGTGTTGAACCAAGTATTGGACGCTGATCAACTCCAATCATTTCAGAATAGTCCGTTGGAAGAGTCACCCTCACTACAGTTCAAAACAATCTTGTTGCTACAAAATGAGGCTGACTACCCAAACATGTTTACTCCTGCTCCAATGACAACTTATATTATAGATTACTTTGTTCTTCTTAGACAGGTTGAAGAAGAAGATGCAGGAGGAGAAGAAGAAGCCGCAAGTGAAGAAGAAGAAGAAGAAACCTCTCAAGAGGAAACTGAAGCTGAAACATCCAATGACTCAGGAAGCAAATGAGAAATGCAAGACACCAGAAAAAGAAGATGAGAGCATGGATGAAGCTGGTTCTGAGAACGAACAAGAACCAAATCCTGAAGAAGATCAACAGAGGCAAAGCCTTGAAAATCTAACAGAAGAGGTAGCTATTGAGGTTGTAGTAGAAGAGACTCAGACTACAGATGTGTACATCCCTAATCTATCAGATGAAAAAATGGAGGAAGGTACACTTCTGGATTTTGACTTTTCTATTTTCTTTCAAGATGAATTTGTCAATGTATCTACCTCTGTGCTTCAAACGGCAATGCACACACTTTAGCCCTCAGTGGCCTTCGAAGCTGGCAATGAACTTGGTGACTAACCAGTTCTAACCACTGCCAGAGAACAACAAACACTCTCTATATCTCCTCTGTTGGGTCCCGGAAGTATCGTAGAAGGGGGGTTGAATGCGATACTCACAACAATTTAAAATTCTTTTCAGAATTTGCGGAATTAAATTATTGCTAAAGCTGAGGGTTAGAGTATTTGTAGTGTTTGGGAGGCTGACTTACTAACTTTCTATTTTTATGATATAACAATTAAGATATAGAAATTAGCAAGGAAGTAAACAAGATTCAAGTTAAATATGTATATTAAACTTGAATGGGTGTTACAACATCCGGTAGAATAAACATTTAATTCCTAGAACAAATTTGACATGAATTGTTCTACTTAGGAATTAAAACCAAACCAGCACAGAAAGTCTGTGAATATAACGTTGTAGACAAATTGTTGAATTTGCTGTTTTTCTACTCTTAACAACTGAAATAATGAGAGCAACTCCTCATATTTATAGAGGTGGAAACTCAGCATGACTCATCCCAATATGACCTTTTTCAATTAAAATTAACCCTTGTATGACTCATAAAAAGGCTGGGTATGACATATTCTGGTCGGTATGACTCTTCAGAATTCGGTATGACTCATTAAACATTCGGTATGACTTGCTTTTAATAAGCTCGGTATGACTTATTAAAAAGGAAGGTCGGCAGAAGCTCGGTATGACTCCTTGTAAGTCATATTCGAATTTTCTTTAATTAAAATAAATCAGAATGACTTATATTAAAGGAAAGAAACTCGGTATGACTCATCTAAGAATTCTTTGGTATGACTCATTGAATTCTGCTCGGTATGACTCATTGAATTCTGCTCGGTATGACTCATATTTCAGCAGCTCTTTTATAGTAAATCAATTCTACTTAATTTAATTAAATAATTTATGAATTAAATTAAATTCGGACTTGAATTAATTTAATTAAATAAATTAAATAATTAACTTAATTTTAATTGTAGAATTAAAATACTATTAGGCCTTATTTAACTCTGTAGTCCGTTCCGAGGTCTTTCCGTCTTTTCTTTGTCTTCTGTCATAAAACCACTTGAGCTAACTGAAGAATAAATATTATTATAGATGACACACAAATGTACTGTCTGGTTCATTTGTGTCATTCTAATAAATATTCTTCAATTATTAACTTTTAAACTGTGGCCTTCTTGTTGGGTTCCGAGGCATAAAACGCAGCGGATAAACGTAAATATAACGAAAATTTTCGGAACCCAAACGCAGGATCATGTATAAGAATTGACGGATTATGGTGATAATCGAATCATACCTATTAAGATTTTGAATGCCACGAACTCAACGGAGATCCTTGCTATCACGATTTGTGTCTTCCTCTCGAAAGCACCTCTATGGTATCCACACGAGCACCTTCAAGAACGTCTCATGATCTTGAACACGGAACGGAAGTACTAGCCTCCTTTGATAGGTTTCGAATTCTCTCTGCCTCTTCCTATGCTGCCTCTTCTGCTAGGGTTTATACAAAAACGTGCAAGCCATTTAACCTATCATTATCTATTTATAATGATTGGTTAATGGGCCTTTTTAGCAAAAACCTAACCCATGTAGGCATAGGATTAAATAATAAAACATGCTTCTATTATTTAATTAATAATTAAGTCACACTTAATTATTATTGGCAGAAATATAATTCTTCAAATTCGAATTTATTTCAATTAATTAAGTCTCACTTAATTAATATAATAAATTCGAATTAATCATCAATTAATTTAAATCTATAATTTAAATTAACTATTCCTCTAGGTGCTCTATGTGTGTGACCCTATAGGCTATTATTTAATTAGCAATAATTTTATTCTCCAATAAAATTATAAACAATGAGCGGTATCTAGTAATACATCATTGCTACCTAATTAAACAATAATTAAATCGTGATTCGATAAAACCTTTCGTGATTAATGTTTCCGTGTAATATAATCCCTTTAACCATATATATTATAGATTAAACTCGAGGCATGTATTTAGTCATCCTCTTCAACATTTAATCCGGGTTTACTTGATCCATGAGTAGACTATGAAAAACAAATCATTATTTGAGCACGGCCATGCATTTTATAGTCTCACTCAATCAAGAGGCCAATAATATCTCTCCTAATTATAGGAGGGTTAAATCCTTTATCTATCATTCATATTTCTCATACGACTCATGATATACCCGATGTCCACTTTTATCATCACCCGGTCAAAGGTAACTTTTAATGTAGTCAAAGTATATCAATCCTCGTATAGAAATATAATGATCTCAAGTCAGAGGATCATTACACCATTATCACTGTGAGTCTTTCTTATGACTTAATTAAACATGAAGAATCTCACTGTGGGTCTGTCCAGTACCATGTACCCCTACATGTACCTATGTATTGACTTTAGTATCCCCATACTTATAACCAATGAGATGTGGTTATCTGTCAAACAACATACTAGTCTATTTATGTATTATTATTGTCCTATCATAATAATACTCGACTAGGGAACCTTTAAGAATATGATATATTATATAATCTCAAGTTCAAGTCATGTACTTGAACTATATAACGAGTATCATGATTCTAAGGACATTTATTATGCTAACAAATATATCGCAGTAATTAAAGTCATAATAAATACGTTTATTGAATAATCAAATGACATAAATATTTATTAAAAGGAAAAATTGTATTGCCTCTAGGGCACCTACACTAACACTTCTATCATTCTCATGCTTTACTTCATTATTTCTTTTCTTGGAATCTCTTTGTAGTAGGCACTTGGAATCTTCTGTATCTTCTGAATTCTTCTAAAATACTGCTTCTCCATAAATCCCGACGCTTGAACATATTAATGAACTTCTTCCGGTATAGAGTAGCAACTTCATTAGAACACTTCTGATTTTTGGATTCTTTGTGTCTAGTTGACATTCTTCGTCTTGATTCCTGTTAGATATTTATTATTTACCACTATTTCTAGATTGAGTTGAGTTGTCATCTAATTATTACAAATAGGCCTAGTGATATGCCTTTCAATCTCCCCCTATTTGTTGTTAAACATTTAACACACAAATTCCTAGAGGATAACTCAACTAACAACTAAGAAATAAATATGACATTTAAGAACTGTAAATAATAAACTGTTCTCTGGATTATATAATACATTTCCAGATTTCTTGAGTAACTGAAATAAAAGATGTTTGTTCCTCTAGCACTGAACATAATATACAAGTAGTATTATCTTCATTTCTCAGACTCATCACTACTCCCCCTTAGGATGGCAGGGATGTAGTCTTGTTCTCTTCTCATTACCACTTCTCCTCTGTTTCTCCAACTCCTGTATTCCCATCTCTTCCAAGGTGAATTCAATTTCCCCTTACTTGAATTATCCAACCATTTTAATAGAGGTAACAAACATGGCATACATACAGCATTAAACCATCGCAGATATAAAAAATACAAACTATGATATGTTATGCATTTTAGAAAATCCGGTTAATCATATTTACAAGAATCTTCTAAAATTAAATGGAATAGAATCCAAGCATGTTGTTATATACCCCTTTTTCTTGTTCAACAATTGAGTAATCCTCTTCTGGCAAAAGTCTTTGTTTACTTCTCCCCTTTTGATCTACTCCCCCTTAGTTAAACACTTTAACATTTTGGAGTAATCCTCTTAATAATTCTCCCCCTTAGTTGAGTAATCCTCTTAATAATTCTCCCCCAATTGTAGATAGGTAACAATTGTTGGTCCTTTTCTGAAGAAATTTCCACCTCGGTTAAGTAACATTTGAAATCTGTAACAGGGAATGGGGAAAGGGATTCGGTAATTGTGCTAGTGTGTGATTTTACTTTGTGTTTCTCATAAGTGTTTCGCTCATATACTCTCTAAGTGTTTCACTCATAGAATATATATTTTCACTCTTCCTTACTTGTGTTTCACTCTTTTCTCACATCACTATATCTCTCTCAGTACGGATGACTCAGTCTTTTGTACCTGCAAGAAAGATCACCATAGCCCCTTCAAAAGAGGTCACTGGTGGTGCAATGGGGTTTCGTAAATCCCCGTCCTCAATTGAATCTATTAAAATATTTGATTTTTATAAACTGAATTGCTTCAGGAATAGATTCAGTGAGTTGCTGATCATCTAAGATGATCTATTCCATTAGGAATCCAGATATGTTCCATCTGGAGAGGGGGACAAGGATCTATAATGTAGCAAATGATCCAAGTTTTCTCCTGACGCCTGTGAAGGCATGTTGATTCAGTCAGAATCATCAATCATTCTTCCTTCCTTGATATGGAAGTTTAGAATAATTGCCACTGTCAATTCATCCTTCCTGTGACATTTCAACTGCTTCTTCTTGGTCCCTTTTTGGTCCCAAGTAAGTCCTTACATTGTTGGTCCCTTGGTGTTGGTCCCTAAAATATAAGACAAATTTTGTGGTTTCTTGAAAAATGTCAGATGAAATTAACTCTTTGCAAGTAGCCTTGGCTGACATGCAGAATTCAATAGACTCACTCTGTTGAGAGAATGAACCTAGTAACAGTTTTGCCTTTTCCAAGTCTGTATCTTTTTGAGAAAACACAGATGAGCTAACAGTTGTCTCAGTTTATATATGAATCACCTTTCAGGAGACAGAGCTATTGGTTCACTCACATCACCAACCTTATCAAATGCAATCAAGGCATTGACTCCCTCATTCTTAACAATTAGGTATTCTGTTTAATGGTTTAGAGAGACGGATGTGATTGTGTTTGTGTGTTTGGTTCTAAGATCTTGGATAGAGATTGATGCCAATGTTTGGGATCTAACTATTAGAAACAATTGGATGCTCAATGCTCATAGATCTTTCCTACTTCTCAAAAGAGACTTGAGAATAATCAGCACATATTTATATAGAAATAAACATAAAAATAATAAAAATAAAGATGCCAAGTTGTAAAACAAATAAAACTATACATACTTAAATATACCAATTGTTGAGAGCAATTGTTGGAAATAATAAACAATATATACTAATTGTTGAAAAACAAACATAATATAAAATTTATTTACAGTATGAATGCCAATTAAATAAAACTGTACAAAACTAAAAATGTTGCATGTACCTCTCACTGTGCACGCCTTGCAATGTGTTCCTAGAATTTATCTATTTAGGCTTACCATCAGCGTGAGTGCCGGTGGTGTGCTTGACTCATTACAAAGTGCTCTAGCTGACGAGCGAATTTCAATGGACTCATCCTGTAGAGAGAATGATTCCAGAGACAGTTTTATTGCCTTTTCAGCTCTGCATCCTTTTGAGAAAATGCAGATGAGCTTACAGTTACCTCAGTTATATACTCCTTTTCTTTTCTGGAGGTAGAGCTGTGGATGCACTTTCGACATCATCCTTATTTGCTGCATCAAGTGCAGTTTCTCCCTTATCAACCTCTAACTTACATGAGTTCCTTATATCTCCAGGGTTTAATATATGGAAGTGGATGAATTGGTGTTTGGTACTATGGCCTGGGTAAGAGATTGATGGGTTTTCAACCTCTTGGCCAGTTTCTAAAGCCACTAGGGGCTAACTGGAAAGAACCAATCGAGATAAAAAGATAATCACCTTAACATTCCAAAACATATTTTTCATCCGAAAGAGAAGGAAAAATATAATAAGGAATGGTAATAGATTGCATTAAAGCACTTTCAATAAAAGAGTTTTGTCAGAACTAAAGATTTATCAATTAAAAGCAAGATACGAAATTTCCTTTAAGATACATATCCCATAATAAAACGCGGGAAAGTTGTATCAGAGAAGAAAGTTTATATCCTTTATGAATTTCCTATAAGGCAAACTTCCCATAATAAAACGCGGGAATTTATACCAAAGAAGAAATTCAACTCTCTTACCAAATTATATCTTGAAAAAATAACTCTTTTCCTTTATACCTTAATACTGTATGATTTGAAAATAGTTTTGCAAACCATCCTTATCAGATAGATGACTATGATTTTCCGACTCATAATGCAATTATGATATTCATCATTTTCGTCCACCTGATATTATCCCTAACTTAAAATAGAAAATTTTATTACAATAGGGGTGGATGTATTCTTAGCAATACAGTATAAGGCCTTCAAAGCAACAACCACTGTTTAGGTACTTTGAATCAATGTGCAACAAACATTGAAACAAGTGTTTAAAAACAAATTATTTTACAAATGGTTGATACCTCGAAGTAAAAATAATTTTGGAAATATTTCCAAGTATATAAAATATTGAGAATTTTATATACACATAACTCAGAAAATATTTCCGTTTTTCAATATTAGTGTTTTTGAAATATGCATTGATTATTTAGATCAGTAATTCTAAATAATGTCACTAATATTAAAAGTGTCACAATTATTTGTAACAAAACATTTAAAAACATCAGAGAAAAATATCAAAACAATTAAGTAAGATATCATTAACTGATACTCATTAAATATTTATCATACAAACAATTGTGCTGCATATTATTTTAATTCATTTAAATCATGAGACTGATCTGATATTGAATTGTCTAACATCATAATTTTAAATCAATTAAGATAATATACAAACTTATGCTAGAACACCTAATTACCACATATGCATATAATATTGTAAACATGATAATTAAAGTAGTAGCAATAAGTATGAGGTTCTGGATTTCAAATAAATTCACAAGTCCTTTAAATATGTAAAATTTAATACTTGTGAACTCATTTAAGAATTCCTTGCAGATGAGATTTCCAACAAATATGCACATACATAATATCTCAACTTTACTAACCAACTTAGACAAAATGAATTTATCAAGCTGTTTAGCAAATATCTGTAAGTTATTCTACTAAGGACTACTCTCGATATAAAT
This sequence comes from Oenanthe sinensis, assembly GCA_028671895.1. Lineage (NCBI taxonomy): Eukaryota > Viridiplantae > Streptophyta > Magnoliopsida > Apiales > Apiaceae > Oenanthe > Oenanthe sinensis. The sequence goes on along the minus strand of CM053798.1, from coordinate 10,839,886 downwards.
GATACCTGGTGTCCATGCGCTTGTTCCGTGAGTGGTGAAGAGATTATCCAGCAGAGTTGATGGAGTTTGACAGCTTCTGGTAATTACCTCTCTGTCTTTCTTATAACCTGCATTATCTATATCTATATAGCCGATTAGGTTAAACCTAATATCTTTAGGGTACCTAATTCTTAGAATTGGTAATCCCTTAAGAAATCTAACAATTCATATCTTAGCTATAAGATTAGATTCTCTAGTATCCACTTGGAAACATGCATATAGGCATATTGAGAATATAATATATGGTCTTTATGCATAGTAGACCCACATATAATATAATCATGGTATACTTGCACTAAACATTATGTGTGTGTGCCTTGTATAGAGAGATATGTGTATAATGACTCTAATATAAAATCATTTTCAAGTAATTAGCAGTTAGAGTGTCGTACCATGTCCTTGACGATTGCTTGATCTCTTACCTCCGTCATAGAGAGCTTTGTGAAGAGAATGATATACAAATTCTAGTGGATATGAAACTTCAAAGTCCAGGAGTTTTTGTACATCAACTTGTTCAGCCCTAATAGTATCAAGTCTCGTCTTTGGTGCTTTAGTTAGATCGTGAAAGTCCCGAAGATTCTGTTTCCATCATCGTCGATACCTTCTGTAGCAACCAGTTTGGCTTTGTCCCTCATAACAATGCCAAAAATCATCCAGTCTCTGAAAACCCTTACAGTACCAATTACAACTTTGTCTTGTGGTCTGGGTTCCAGATTCAGTAGATTCTGTCTTCGAACTGATTGAGATCATCTTGCATTGCAATCACTCAATCTGGATCAATCAGTGCTTCTTCAATCTTCTTTAGGATTCCAACTGTTTAACAATTGTTCTTTCCCAAAGAGTAACCATTTACTTTGCATAGCACTTCTAGTCTTTACTCTAGTATCCGGATCACTAAGAATTAGACTCCAGGAATGACTTTGACTCCAAACCCTTTGTCTCGGCAGATATGTTCTTAATGTATTCCTTTGATCTTCATTGTGTTGAGTATGACTAGTAGATCCTTCTTTTATTTGCTCCCCCTGAGTTGCTGCTAGGATGTGTTGAAGATCCTTCACCTTGTTGAGTGGATTCTGTTAAAGTCCATGAGTTGTGTAGATTCACTACCATTTTCACTTCTAGGATCTGAATCATCAACATTAACATTGATTCCTTCTGCAACCTCAGTTTCATCATCAATATCTGAATATGACTCTGACAAGATGTCAAGCTTCACAGATTCAGAATAGACTTTTATTTTAATGCTCGGGAGCTCCTTGAATAGTGTAACACAGCCCTGATCTTGTCTTGCTACTTGTAGCCTCATATGTTTCTTCAGTTGTGACCTCTAACGATTCTTAAATCCGTTTTGTATAAGTACAAAAACTAGAATGATCATTAGAGTCAGAAAAAAAATCTTCAGAGTTCCCCACTAATAAATCTATCATATCTTTACATTTGAGCAGTTTGTGGAACTATAACATGAACAATCGTATCATCCACAATAAAATCCAAATGCTCCGGAATAAACCTACTAATACGAAATGACCACTTTCCTCGAAACCGGGTCATATGCTCTGCGAATTAATTCTGAGCCAAAACGAAGAATTTTCCAAGTACAAACCATTTTGGAAAAATGGACCAAGTTTTAATATCTTTAGATTATAAATTAAATCTATATAAATTTAACTAATAAATTTACTTAAATTAAATTTATAAAATAAATTCATTTAAATTAAGTTTATAAAAAAAACATTTTTCAAGTTTAAATAATAAATTCATTTAAATTAAATTCACAAAATAAATTTATTTTAAATAACATTTATAAAATAAATTTATCTAAATTTAAATTTATAAAATAAAATTATCTAAATAAATTTAAATTATAAAAGGAAATCTATTTAAATTTAAAGAATAAATTTATTTAAATTAAAATTTATAAAGTAAACTTATTTAAATTAAGTTTATAAAAGAAACATTTTCAAGTTTCAATAATAAACTCATTTAAATTAAATTCACAAAATAAATTTATTTTAAATAACATTTATAAAATAAATTTATCTAAATTTAAATTTATAAAATAAAATTATCTAAATAAATTTAAATTATAAAAGTAAGTCTTTTTAAATTTAAAGAATAAATGTATTTAAATTAAAATTTATAAAGTAAACTTATTTAAATTAAGTTTATAAAACAAACTTTTTCAAGTTTAAATAATAAACTCATTTAAATTAAATTCACAAAATAAATTTATTTTAAATAACATTTATAAAATAAATTTATCTAAAGTTAAATTTATAAAATAAAATTATCTAAACAAATTTAAATTATAAAAGGAAATCTATTTAAATATAAAGAATAAATTTATTTAAATTAAAATTTATAAAGTAAACTTATTTAAATTAAGTTTATAAAAGAAACTTTTTCAAGTTTAAATAATAAACTCATTTAAATTAAATTCACAAAATAAATTTATTTTAAATAACATTTATAAAATAAATTTATCTAAATTTAAATTTATAAACAAAATTTATTTAACAAGGCCTCTAGACATTCAGAGTTCAAAACAGCTTCGGTACCCTAAGCTTCACTGGACTGCGGATCTTGATTTGTATATCAATCAGCTTGCTCTGATACCAATTGTTGGGTCCCGGAAGTATCGTAGAAGGGGGGTTGAATGCGATATTCACAACAATTTAAAATTCTTTTCAGAATTTGCGGAATTAAATTATTGCTAAAGCTGAGGGTTCGAGTATTTGTAGTGTTTGGGAGGCTGACTTACTAATTTTCTATTTTTATGATATAACAATTAAGATATAGAAATTAGCAAGTAAGTAAACAAGATTCAAGTTAAATATGTATATTAAACTTGAATGGGTGTTACAACATCCGGTAGAATAAACATTTAATTCCTAGAACAAATTTGACATGAATTGTTCTACTTAGGAATTAAAACCAAACCAGCACAGAAAGTCTGTGAATATAACGTTGCAGACAAATTGTTGAATTTGCTGTTTTTCTACTCTTAACAACTGAAATAATGAGAGCAACTCCTCATATTTATAGAGGTGGAAACTCAGCATGACTCATCCCAATATGACCTTTTTCAATTAAAATTAACCCTTGTATGACTCATAAAAAGGCTGGGTATGACATATTTTGGTCGGTATGACTCTTCAGAATTCGGTATGACTCATTAAACATTCGGTATGACTTGCCTTTAATAAGCTCGGTATGACTTATTAAAAAGGAAGGTCGGCAGAAGCTCGGTATGACTCCTTGTAAGTCATATTCGAATTTTCTTTAATTAAAATAAATCAGAATGACCTATATTAAAGGAAAGAAACTCGGTATGACTCATCTAAGAATTCTTCGGTATGACTCTTTGAATTCTGCTCGGTATGACTCATTGAATTTTGCTCGGAATGACTCATATTTCAGCAGCTCTTTTATAGTAAATCAATTCTACTTAATTTAATTAAATAATTTATGAATTAAATTAAATTCAGACTTGAATTAATTTAATTAAATAAATTAAATAATTAACTTAATTTTAATTGTAGAATTAAAATACTATTAGGCCTTATTTAACTCTGTAGTCCGCTCCGAGGTCTTTCCGTCTTTTCTTTGTCTTCTGTCATAAAACCACTTGAGCTAACTGAAGAATAAATATTATTATAGATGACACACAAATGTACTGTCTGGTTCATTTGTGTCATTCTAATAAATATTCTTCAATTATTAACTTTTAAACTGTGGCCTTCTATCATTCTCATGCTTTACTTCATTATTTCTTTTCTTGGAATCTCTTTGTAGTAGGCACTTGGAATCTTCTGTATCTTCTGAATTCTTCTAAAATACTGCTTCTCTATAAATCCCGACGCTTGAACATATTAATGAACTTCTTCCGGTATAGAGTAGCAACTTCATTAGAACACTTCTGATTTTTGGATTCTTTGTGTCTAGTTGACATTCTTCGTCTTGATTCCTGTTAGATATTTATTATTTACCACTGTTTCTAGATTGAGTTGAGTTGTCATCTAATTATTACAAATAGGCCTAGTCATATGCTTTTCATCCTCAAACCAGAAAAAGAACCCTTGATATAGATGATAAGAGTGAGTCCCTACCGAATCAGGAAATTTTTGAAATAGCCCCTACAGCTCTGTCTTCTAAAAAATGATGAAAAATGAATTTTAAACCTAAGGCAATAGTGAGCCAGAAACCTGATTCTCCAATCTCTGAAACCTTTCTATTTCTTCGTAATCTAAATTCTGAAATTGACAAAATTTTGAAAGGTACGGGAATAGAAGCAGAGATGGAAACACAATCAGCTACTTCAGCAGCCAGTATTATTTTGGTTAATCCAATTCAGTGTTAGTAATTGTGCTCTAGAGACAATACTTTTTATATTTTAAGGAAAATATTTATTATTAAAGATTATGTTTTATTGATTATTATTTATTTATTATGTTTTATTTACTACGTAATAAATTGAAAGCATAATAAATGTCCTTGGAATTTTGATACGTATTATATATCTTTAAGTATGTGACTTAAAAATGAGATTATATGAATAGTATCTTATTCCTAAAATTCCCTAGTCGAGTATTATTATTTAAGGACAATAATAATGCACAAAGACTAGTATGTTTCTTGACAGATGACCACATCTCATTGGTCATAGGTATGGTGATACTAAAGTCAAGAACATAAGTGCATGTCTCAAAGCATGGCACTGGAATGACCCGCCGTGAGATTCTACATGTTAAATGAGTGTCATAAGTAATTCTCACTTTGATAATGGTGTAATGATCCTTACACATGAAATCATTATATTTCTATACGAGAATTAATATACTTTGATTACATTAAAAGTTACCTTTGACCGGGTGATGATAAAAGTGGACATTGGGTATATTATGAATCGTATGAGAAATATGAATGGTCTAGATGAGATTTAATCCTCCTAATTTTAGGAGTGATATTATTGGCCTCTTGTTTGAGTGAGACTATGAAATGCACAGCCGTGCTCAAATGTTGATTTGATTTTAATAGTCTACTCATCGATCAAGAAAATAAAGATTAAATTATAAAAAGGATGACACGAGACATGCCTTGAGTTTAATCTATAATATCAAGATTAAAGGGATTATATTACATGGAACATTATTCACGAAAGGCTTAATCGAATCACTGATTTATTATTATTATTTGGGTAGCAATGATTTATTACTAGATGTCGCTCATTGTTTACAATTTTAATTAGATATTAAAATTGTTGCCAACGTAATAATAACCTATAGGGTCACACACAAACAACGCTTGAATGAGACATAATTTAAATTATGAATTTAAATTAAATAAGTAATTTATTTTATTTATAATATTAATTAAGTATGACTTAATTAATTATATAAATAGAATAAATGAATTATTTAAACTAATTCCAAAATTAATAATTAATTAATTAAGTGAGACTTAATTAAATAATTTAGAATTTTGGATTAGTATTAATTATAATTGAATTATAATTAGAAAACTTATTCTTCTCTCTATATAATCTCTTTATGGGCTGATTTAATTAAAGAGACATATTTTTAATAAAACCCTAGCCGTTTTGAGAAAAGAGGAAGATAGAGAGAGAGAAACAGTTTTCGGGTGCTAGTACACATCAATCCTTCATGAAAAGTGTTCGTGTGGATACCGTAGAGCGTAGATCGCGAGAGCGGGATAAGTGGTGATTAAACAAGCTTTGGACCTCCATTAATGAACTGTTAAAGCTTCTAAAGGTATTTATTCTTTATCTCCAAATTAAATCTTTTGTTTTCGCATGGATCCTGCGGAGGGTTTCACTATTTTGATTTATTTTTCGCGTTTATTCCGCTGCGTTTGTGCCTCGAAACCCTTCATTCAGAACCTGTCTTCACGGATAGAAGGGGGCATCACTGACTCTTACGACCCACTTATTACATTATCATATGTGGTGACCCCCTGGACTTAAAATCTCCATATCCTAGTAAGGATGTTTTCCCTCCCCGAGTGGGTGAAGTGGAAAGGAAACTCTCCTTTAGAAGGGAGGAGGTCTCCGTTCATGGAGTAGCTGCATCAGTAGCATCACCATTACGAGTGGAAATGACTTCATAGGCGTTGCGAGGCACCACAGACTCTAATTTGTCAATCATTACATTGCCTGAGGTGGTGACCCCCCTGGAGATTACAAATCCAACTCCTACAAAGGAGATCATCCACACATTTTCAGGTCAGGTGGAGGGACAACACACCCATAGAAGGGATATGGACTCTATACATAAAGTGTCTACTACTTCGGTAGTAGAATCTGTTCAGGGCGTCTCTATGCAGGTAAGGCTTTCAATAGCTTCAGTTGGCATCATGGATTCTACAACTCTGCCAATCATTACAGAATCCATAGTGGTGACCACACTGGGTCTAAACTCCCCAATTCCTGACAAAAGAGTTCTCCCCACCCACAGTAGTCCGGCAGAGAGGCAACCTACCCGTAGAAGGGATAGGGATTTTCTTGCAGGTACAGAAGATCAGGATGCAATGAATGAGATGAGTGATACACTTAACCTGAGTGATCTTTAATTCCCTAACCCTGATCAGCCGAGTGTGACTATTGAGGGACGTGATCAAACAGTAACAGTGAGCGGTGAGACACCCACAGACCAAACAAACACCTCACACAATGCACACATAACACACAGCCAAATGATTCTAAAAATTGAGGCCCAAGTCACAGAAATTCATTACTCTATAAGGAAAATCTTAGAAGTGCAAGAGTAGTAGCGCAATGAAATGAAAGAAATTAAAGATTTAGTCCAACAATTGCTGGCTCAAAAAGTTTCTGCTACTACTCAATCAACTTCAACAGCTCAGATTACTCCGGTCGGAAGGGAGGATAACCCAACTGAGGGGGAGAGAAGAGAACAAAAAAAAGTTGGAGCTGAAATGATAATGGAATATATTGTTCAAGGGGAGTCAGATATCTTTTACAGGCCTGGAGCGAGGCAACTAGAGGAAGGAGAAATATTTGAACCCTATGTGCCAATAGATATTCCAACTGAGATTGAAATAGAGGAAACAACAAAGGCTGCATGTATAGATGTGAAGGAGGAATTTGCTGAAGAATATGCTTTTAATAATGACTGTCATCTAGTTGGTGTAGATGAAGTTGTTACTCAAGACATAGTTCAAGCTCAAGAGTTGATGAAAAGAAAGTGGAGAAGAGTTCAACATGCAATGGAAAGAAGAAATAGAATTAAGGACATCGAACCTAAATTTGGTCCTGAATGGGATGAAGCAAGGAGTCTATTGAAGAAGAGGCAATTAAATATAAGTCAGAAGATAGACAGAGAAGTCCTTGACCTTTTCAGAACCATAAGGGAAAAATTTGAAGATGTTCATGAGTTATATGATGTGTTATCAGATGAAATAGCAATCATGGCAGTCAGTGCATTCAAATCCGGTTGGAAGAGTATATCAATTCAACAACACTAGGATCAAGAACATTGTCGACATAGAGCTTTGAGAAAATGATTATAGTGGAGTTGCATGTGCTGAAGAGGAAAGTCATCTTTGGGGGACACAAGACAAATGAGATACTGAGAGATCTAATAGAAAAATAGATTATTGAGATAGGTGTCGAACCATTTGAGAAGCCTCCGGTGGTCAAATACTATAAAGCAACAACAATTCACAATCTAACTTTGTCAGATGAAGGTCTGGAGTCAAGCCAAGTAATGTTCATACAATATGTAGAAGGGAGACTCAGAAGCAAGAAAAACAGAACTGAAGAAGATTTAAAGGCTGTTGAATTAATCTATGCATTTATGCTGAACAGAGCTATAAAAATGTCACGAAGATATCTTATGGAGACAACCAGATACTACCAGGATCCTGTGTATGCGAGAAAAGAGGATGACACTGAGAAACTTGAAACCATTAAAGATTCTGAACCATGCATTCCAACGGAGCCAAATGGAACAAAGTACTTCTTGTTCAAGAAAAATGGAGTGGAGAAGAAAAACGAACTGTCAAAACTGAAAAGGAACAATTCTGACATAATCAGAAAAGTCTTTTCTAGGGTTAAAAGATCAACTGTCAAATCAGACAAGAAGGCTTTAAGGATGATTCAAGATGCTCTGATGGATAAATTGGTAGAAGAGTTTATGCATGACACTGACAGAGTGAAAGGCTTTCCAAAAAAAAATTACGGTGTTCGTGTTTTCAAAGAGACAATCACTGGCCTTCGAGTTAATCTCAAAGACAAATTCAACTGCATTTCTCATAGAAGTTTTAAAGAAACTAGAAGATCCAGCTCCTTTCAACACTCTGGAAGTTGAAGCTAGGGATCTGGTCAAAGCAAGGTTAGAAGAAAATGAAGAAGAGCTAAGAAAGCACTACTCCGAGACAAGATCCAAGAAGAAGAAAGACACATTTTAAACAAGCAGAAGATCATAGAAATATTTGTTCAGGCTAAAGGAACAAACTTCTCTTGTACTTGTAAAGAAATCTGGAAATGTAAAATCCAAACCAGAATGTAATTAATATTATTACTTGTCTTTCTGCACTTTACTTTTTCTGGTAAGTATCAGTTGAGTTATCCTCTTACAAGATTTGTTTGTCGAACTCTAACAACCAAATAGGGGGAGCTTGTAAAGCATAATGTAATGTAATATGTAATAGTGATAATGATAACTCAACTAAGAAATTAAGACAGTCAAATAATACTAATATGCAGCACCAGAATCCAGAAGGACATGTAGACAAGTATCATACATACATCATTACAGAGTATTCAAGATGAAAGGGTTACTGAACGTCAGCGAGAGAAATTGATTAATATGTTCAGGCCTCATCAACAAATAAGAGTTCAGAAGATCTCATACTAAAGACAATGTAATGATTTAAGTATAAATTTCAAATGGTTTCAGTGATCAGAAGCAATGCAAAAGTCCAAGTTTAATCAGCTGAAATAGAACAGAAGTCAAGGGAATTTAATTCAGTGTTAGTCATTTGTGAACTAGACCAGTGCACTAAGCACCTGCACAACAAGAAAAGAATTGTCTTGTTTAATCAGAAGAAAATCAGTTCATCAAGCCAGAAGAGTGAAAACCAAGTAGTAAATACTTCAATAATTCAAGATATTTGTTAAGGCAAGTAATACCACATTTGGTGGTTCCTACAAAGTTGAAACATTGTGTGAGGCGCAACAAACTTTGTAGAGGCGCAAAAAACCAATTTCAAAGCACAAGGAAAGATTAAGGGAAGGTTTGTGGGCCGGCACAAGGCAATAAGAGTGCAGGCGCAACAAAATCAATTCAAGGTGCAATAAAATCAATTCAAGGTGCAACAAAACACTGTGGCGGTTTTGGTGGCGCCTAAACAGTGTAGACGATGTACAGGCGCAACATACATGCTTTAAGGCTCAAGGAAACTTGTTGAATATTCTAAGTCACTTAGTGGCACCTATACAGTGTAATAAGAGTAGAGGCGCAACAACAATAGATGTCTTGGCGCAACCAACTTCTATAGGCGCAACAAAGGATTTAGTGGTGCCTACACACTGTAGTCACTCTACAAGGCGCAACAAAGGACTTGTATTGTTGAATAATCAATTCATTTTATTTCCAAAAAGTCTACACAATATATATAGGTTTAATTCGAAAGCATCGGTGTTCATCTTCTTCAGTAAACACAAAACACTTACGGGAGCTCCGTTAAAGCCAAACATTAAACACACACCTGTATTGATTGTTGTAATATTGATTGAACCCACAGAAGCTAATCTCCTTATTAGAAGTGTAGTACCTCAGGGATTTAATAATATATCTTTATTTCCCCAAATCGTTGTGTTTCATTTACTATCATTTAAATATCTCAAGAACACAAACACTTAATCCGCAACTAAACGAAAAATCTACCAACAACATATTCAACCCCCCCTTCTATGATGATTTTGGACCTAACAAAATCACATAACTTTTGTCTTTTATTACATACTCTGCAATCACAAATGATTAAGTTTCTTGGTACTCAACCTCAATTGAGTCCAGATAGAGCTATTACTTTCAACAGTGGTAACAACAACTCCAATTTATGCATATTAGAAAAATTAGTACTATCTACTTTAACCATATGTCAAGCAGATTTACAGATATTCAATAATTTTCTAAAAACACATGGAATAGAAGAACTAACAAATTAATTACTAATTCTTCGTAATCCATTTCTGTCATTGTCTAACATTTTAATAATCTCTAATTAGCTAAGTCAGTTTTAGATTAAACCTAGAATCTATAAATTTTACTGACTACTTAGATAACTCTACCATCTTTTAACATTCTAATCCCTAACAAGCAATACATGTTATGATATGACATTTAAGTGTAACTATGTGAGTGGGATCAAATCATATAAAAATAAGCACATAAACAATTTCAAGTAAGAACAAATATAAAATATCTGATCTATGACCTGTTTATCTATTAGCAATTTCCATAATATTAGCAGAGGTATTAAATCACATAAGATTTAAATCAAGTTCAAAAAATATTTTAGGGATACACCTAACCATCTAGAATAACCTATCTAATTCTAGAGATATTCATTTTACTGCATAGATGATCAAGTATGAAATGTAGTAACAATCTTAGCATGCAATATCTCATTCTTAGCAATCAATTAAGCATTAAAGTCATAAGATGCTAACATGCTGACATGAATTTAATACATTTTAAAACTTAATAATCATACAGTTCTGAATTAGATAAAAGTATACTAGTTAGAATGTGTACCTGTGAAGTGCTTAGTGATTCATCTCCAGTGTTGGTCATTGATGCCAGATATCTATTTGGTTCATCACTATCACTGAAAGAATCAGCCTTGCATTTAACTTCACCAACAAATGCTTTCCCTTATTGCATCCTCACTAATACTTGAGATTCCTGTTACAACTCACACAGTCTCTGTCATCTTTTTTTGTTCAGGCTTCTTTAAACTCTGTATCACATAACCCTCAGATTCTTACTGTTATAAAATCTGATCTTGTCTGCATTCAATAAACCATCCCTGTCTTGCAATCGCCTCTTGAACTATTCTTGAAAATCTCCTCTATGGAATCTATAGGTAAGGACCTTAGATTAAGAATTGACTTGTATAATCGTATTGTCAGCTCTGAAATCTTTTCATGTTCGCTATGTCTTCTATCATAAAACCACTTAAGCTAGATGATGAATATTTATTAATTTAGTTGTCACACAAATGTAGTGTCTGGTTCATTTATGTCATACTATAATAAATATTCTCCACCTTTTAACTTTAAGTTGTGGTCTTTTGTCCTTCTTTATCTTTACTATCTTTCCTCTTTGTGTTTTTTTCCTTCTTCTGGAATCTTCGTATAGTAGCTACTAGAAATCTTCTATATCTTCTGAATTCTTCTGAAATACTACTACTTTTATTTTTCACTGACGCTTGAACATTTTAATGAACTCCTTCCAGTGTTGAGTAACAATCTCATAAAAATACTTCTGATAATCTAATTTTTCATTTTTAGTTGACTTTCTTCATCTTGATTCTTGTTATCATATTATTTACTTCTTTTTCTTCACTGAGTTGAGTTGTCATCTAATTATTACAAATAGGTCTAGTCATATGCATTTCAATCACCCCTATTTGTTCTTAAACATTTAACACACAAATTTCTAGAGGATAAGTCAACTAATAATTAAGAAAGTAATACAACATGTAAGAACTGTAAATAATAAAAAGTTCTGGTATTATATTTAATAATTTTCTAAATTCATGTTTTGAAAGATAAATAAAAGATAGATATTCCTCTAGACTGAACAAATAATACATATTTTCTATCTTAATCTATCTAACTCTTCAGTCTTCAGAAGTATCAACTTCACCTTCTTCTAGATTTGAACCTTTATGCACTGGTGTCCTTGGTACCTCTTCAAATTCTGATGTTCCTCTTGTAATGGATTCTCCATACAACCTTCTTTGTTCAGCCTTTGCTAACTGCCACATCACTTCCTGCTTAATAGGATCTATTTACTCTTCTTCCATACCATATGGCTGATTAGAATCTAACTTTTTCATTTGCCTCGCGCAAGATAGTATAGATTTTGATAAGCAATAACTTCTAATCTTTGCAACAGCATCCAACTTTTCTTGATTTTTATACCCTTTGATCTTAGCATCTTCTCAACCTCAATAATGTACCTGACTGTATAGCCTTTTAAAGATTCCTCATCCAACTTCATGATTTGATAGAAGTTATTATAAAATCTTACTTCATGAGCATCAAGGATGATTTGAGGACTGACGACTCTCGCAAAGTCCCTGAGTATGTCTCTTAGAAGGTCATTCTCTTCCGAACTTCTTTTGACTTTGTCAACAAGGTCCATATTACAGATAAAGATTTTTGTTGGAAGAATTCCAAAGAGATTCTGTATGTGCCATTTCTTTTTGTGTAGACCAAGATCTGTCAATCTTCAAGAATGTCATCAACACTTACAGTGATATAGTCTACTTCTTCCTTCAGTGCTTTCATGAAATTTTCAATACAATCATTAGAATTTTCCAAGCATTTGATCAATGACAAACTTTTTTTCATCAAATGGACCATTTTGAAGCTTGTCCATGATCTTTCTGGCAGTATCCCACTTTTCTCCTATCTTCAGATGCACATCTCTTTTCTTTTCTTTTACAACAACAACCCAAATATTATACTTTTCCAGATTTTCTTCCTTTTCAGCTTGTGCTTTTTCCTTGACTAGAGCTTTCAGTTTCTTAGTTTTAGCTGAATGGTTTCGAGGCACAAACGCAGCGGAATAAACGTGAAAAATAAATCAAAATAGTGAAACCCTCCGCATGATCCATGCGAAAAGAAAATATTTAATTCAGAGATAAAGAATAAATACCTTTAGAAGCTTTAACAGTTCATTAATGGAAGATTAATGGAGGTCCGAAACTTGTTTAATCACCACGTATTCCGCTCTCGCGATCTACGCTCTACGGTATCCACACGATCACTTTTCATGAAGGATTGATGTGTACTAGCACCCGAAAACTGCTTCTCTCTCTATCTTCCTCTTTTCTCAAAACGGCTAGGGTTTTAGTAAAAATATGTTTCTTTTATTAAATCAGCCCATAAAGAGATTATATAGAGAGATGAATAAGTTTTCTAATTATAATCCAATTATAATTAATACTAATCCAAAATTCTAAATTATTTAATTAAGTCTCACTTAATTAATTAATTATTAATTTTAAAATTAGTTTAAATAATTAATTTGTTCTATTTATATAATTAATTAAGTCATACTTAATTAATATCATAAATAAAATAAATTACTTATTTAATTTAAATTCATAATTTAAATTATTTCTCATTCAAGCGTTCTTTGTGTTTGACCCTGTAGGTTATTATTACGTTGGCAATAATTTTAATATCTAATTAAAATTGTAAACAATGAGCGGCATCTAGTAATACATCATTGCTACCCAAGTAATAATAATAAATCGGTGATTCGATTAAGCCTTTCGTGAATAATGTTCCATGTAATATAATCCATTTAATCTTGATATTATAGATTAAACTCAAGGCATGTCTCGTGTCATCCTCTTCATAATTTAATCTTTATTTTCTTGAACGATGAGTAGACTATTAAAATCAAATCAACATTTGAGCACGGCCGTACATTTCATAGTCTCACTCAAACAAGAGGCCAATAATATCACTCCTAAAATTAGGAGGATTAAATCCCATCTAGATCATTCATATTTCTCATACGATTCATAATATACACAATGTCCACTTTTATCATTACCCGGTCAAAGGTAACTTTTAATGTAATCAAAGTATATTAATTCTCGTATAGAAATATAAAGATTTCAGGTCTAAGGATCATTACACCATTATCACGGTGAGAATTACTTATGACACTTATTTAACATGTAGAATCTCACGGCGGGTCATTCCAGTGCCATGCATTGAGACATACACTTATGTTCTTGACTTTAGTATCACAATACCTATGACCAATGAGATGTAGTCATCTGTCAAGAAACATACTAGTCTTTGTCCTTAAATAATAATACTCAACTAGGGAATTTTAGGAATAAGATACTATTCATATAATCTCATTTTTAAGTCACATACTTAAAGATATATAATACGTATCAAAATTCCAAGGACATTTATCATGCTTTCAATTTATTACGCAGTAAATAAAACATAATAAATAAATAATAATCAATAAAACATAATCCTTAATAATAAATATTTTCCTTAAAATATAAAAAGTATTATCTTTAGAGCACAATTACTAACATTAGCATGGCTTACATTGATGTCTTCTTTTAATTTCCTCATGGCCTCTTCATAGTCAGGATCAGACTCTTTTTCTTCAGGAAATAAAAATTTCTCATCAAAGGCAGTTTCTTCATCATCTCTGTAGTAGTCAGGGTTGAACGAGTCATCTAGAACACTATCTTCAACAAACTGATCTTTCGGATGGTAATGTTCTTCTTGAATATGTGACTCAATTTGATCTTGATCTTCTGGATATAGCTTGGCTTTGCCTTTCTCTTTAGTAGTCCCTTCTTCTTTAGCTACTTTCTCATTTTATTTCTCCCCCATAGTTGAGGGATCCTCTACAGACTTGGAAGCTTCAAATGATTTGACTATTTTTTACATGGTTAGACATACCTGCTTCATCCCTTCATTCAGATGTACCATTTCTTCATCGAGCTTATTGAATCATTTTGTTGTGATTTCTTCATTTTTAATAATTCTTTCATTCAAGCTCTTCTCAATATCATCAATTCTTTCGTTTATGTTGTTTAACTCCTTCATATCCTCAGCAATTAGATTTGTACTTGTTGGATATCTTTTGTCTTTAGGAGAATGCTGGACTTTACATAATTCACTTCTTCTTGCACGATTGTCAGTTTTTCTTTTACAGAGGTAGAAGTAGTCCTGGTTTCTGCTTGTGCTTTGACTTGTGCTAGCTCAGCTTGAACAATCTGCATTTCCTTCTAGAGAGCTTCCATTTTTTACAATAGTTCACTGTGTGTTTGTGCACTCACCTCGCTTTCACTCTTTTTTATTTTACTTATACTACATGCATGTGCTTCGCTCGGTGTTTGCCTCACTTCACTCGTGTTTTGCTCCATTCCAGAATCCTTTGTTGTACTTGTATATATTACTATAACTTTTGAAGATTCGTAATGTTCTTCTAAAGCCTGTGAAGGCATGTCCGCAACAAGATCATCTTGAAATGGCTCTACTACTGACGTAGCTACTCCATGAATGGAGTCCCAACTCCCTCTAAAGAGTGGTTGCCTCTCAAATCCACTAGTGGATAAGAGAACTTCCTCGGAAAGAACTGGATATAAGAAATCCAAGGGGGTCACCACCTCAGATAATGTAATGCGTGGCTCCTTAGAGTCTGTGGTGCCCCTCAATACCTGTATAGGTAACTGATGTTGTACTGCATCTAAAATTTCTTGGTCCATTGTAAATTTGGCATCTGACAAGTTTGTTTCAAAACCATTTTTCTCTTTATTAGTTGTGCCCTCATCTGATTATGTTTCTGCGAGTGGAGGTCATGCTAGTGTGAGCACTAGTAGTGTGCGTGACTCTTCACAGGATGCTGCGGCTTGACAACGAATTTTAATAGATCCATCCATTTGATCGAGTGAATCTAGAGTTTGTTGTATTGCCATTTCAAAGTCCATATTCCAATGAGAGGATAAGGATGAGTCTGCAGTTGTCTCAGGTTTATTTCTTGATCTTTTTGACGGTGGAGACAAAGTTGCGGGTTCACTCACTGTGATACATCTACATCTTGCTTGTCTTACATGTGTCTTTCTTTTTCTAATTACTTTCAAAGAGGTTGAAGAAGAAGAAACTGTTTGTGGCTCTACCTCAGCTTGGGTTTGAACCTGTGTGATTTCAGGTTCATAGTCGAAATCCTAAAGTGTAAGACCATAATAATAGTCTGCCATAGATATATTTATAAGTAGGAAATTAGAAGCTAAGGAGTGTGATATTACCTGTTGTACCTCTGTCTCTTGTTCTGCAAGTTGAGCAGCTTTCAGTAAAAGCTGTGCAGAATGTTCAACTTCCATTGGCACTTGATCTTGAATTTGCTCTGGCTCTTGCTGAAGCGGTTGAGCCTGTACAGGATTGGCAATTTGATCCAGGATCTCACCCATGTATGTATTGAGTTCTCACTATTGGTACCTCTGGGAATATCTCCTCATTCCTGAGCCTTGTGAATAGATATTTCTTAGAAGTGGGAGATACTTCTACTTGGCTGTTTTAGAACAATGCTTTATCCTCATCTGTAAATAGATCATTCATAAAACAACATTAAAAATCTTAGATAATAGCACGTGACATTTTGTTTCCTGCTCTCTGGCATCCCCATCTTTCTGATAATTTCAGTCAAAATCAGCTTTCCAAAATTAATCCTTCTATTATGGGCCACAGAATACCCAATATTTTGTAGAAGTAATAAGATGTTGAAGTTACTCTTTGTTGTATGGGTAAATACTTTGGTCAAAGTATTGAAGAATTAATCCCATTCATTTATTAATTTTGCGTTGGTCATCTTCACAAGATTATTATCCCCTTGATACAAAATTGCATGAAAGAATTCAATTATTTGAGGAATAGTTGGAAGATCCTCATGATTTTCAGTTGGGAATCCTAAGATTCTATTCACATCATCTTCAGTCACCATGTACTCAGTTTCTCTAATTGTGAAGGAAAATTGTACTCTAGCTGCAACTGTTTTGTTCCTTGCACTCGTGTAGAGAGCACGAAGTGCATTAACTTGTAGTAGGGTGTCCAGAGTAATATTTATTCCAACTAGTGAATGTTCATTCATAGAAATGATCCACGGTTGAAACCACTCAATTGAACAACTCACCGGATTAAAAAATCCAACAAAATTAATCTTGATAATACCACAATTTCCAGCCATTTTAACACTTTTAATTAATATAAGGATTACAATTTGCAATTAAATTACAAGGGATATTTAATCTTGAATAAACACCTATTTAATTTAAATTATCACAATAGTTCGAAATAAAATCCCTATAATTCGAAAATTACTCAAGAACAGCAAACCCTTAATTGCAAAATAAACCCTAAATCAATTTTAACTAGTCAATAACTTTAACAACAGTCCTTAATCTTCAATTAAGACAACAAAAGCATGCCTAAATCCGTAATCAATACAGTCCACTACCCAAATCAAATGGGTTTGAATTGAAGACAATCGGACATAGTTTTTCTTTGAATTCGGTCGATTTAAGGTAACCCAGCAAGTGTAAGCACTTGTAATCGAATCGAGCAACTGATATTCAGTTGAAAATATCACAAAAGAAAGGTCCTAGAAAAGTTTTGTAAAGGTCTGTGCGAGTGTAAGTATATGAGCGTTGTGTATATCTATACTGTGTATGACTTTTTAAGATCTAAAACTAATATGAATTTTTAATCTAAAAGTTGGTATGGCTTTTATTATAACAATCGGTATGACTTTTATAATAAAAAATCGGTATGAATTTTATTTAAAAACAAAACAAAAGAAAATTAGGTTTTTCGTTATGACTTTTGGTATAATACACTCGCTATGACTTTTCAAAGGTCATACCGATTTCATTAAATAAAGATGTCATATTGAAATTTTCTAAAATAAAAGTCATGCTATATTTATAATAAATCATAATTATATACTTATTAATTATTTCTAAATTCGAAATAAAATATTAAACATTTTATTCAATTTTTGGATTTAATTAAAAATAATAACAATAATAAATATTAACAATCAATAATAAATTAGAAA
Source organism: Oenanthe sinensis (assembly GCA_028671895.1). Lineage (NCBI taxonomy): Eukaryota > Viridiplantae > Streptophyta > Magnoliopsida > Apiales > Apiaceae > Oenanthe > Oenanthe sinensis. Next base: position 10,821,971 of record CM053798.1, on the reverse strand, counting down.
AATAATATATTACTTTAAATACTACTAAATTATTAAAGACATATAATAATAATTTATATTATTAACTGTTTCAATTACTTTAAGAATTAAATTAATTCAAACTTGAATTAATTTAATGAATAAATTAATTAGAAAATTAATAACATGATAATTATTAATGTGCAATAATAATTAGAAGAACATGCATTAAATAACATACTAATGCTTATAAAATGCTTAAAATAAATATAAGTACTTATGCTATAATTGAAATAATTATCTATTAAGAGTATTAAATTATTCTCAAGATAATTTATTCAAGTATTCATAAGCCCTAGGATATTGCTGATTCAAGTATCATAAATCCTTTAAATATTAACCTTTAATATTTATGAACTCAAATCAACTCCTAGCAACAAAAAATTAGTCATTGTTTAACATCCTTACTTCACTAACCAACTTATAGAAAGTGGATTCATCAAGTGGTTTTGTGAAGATGTCGGTTATTGGATCTTTTGTGGATACAAAATGTAATACCACAATTCTATTCATGATATGCTCTCTGATAAAAGGATACCTTATGTCAATATGCTTGGTTCGAGAGTGTTATACAGGATTGTTGGAAATGGCTATAGCACTTGTGTTGTCGTAGAAAATTGGAATTTTGTTCAACGCAAATTTATAGTCATTTAGCTGATTCCTTATCCACAAGATCTGAGCACAACAGTTACCTTCCACAATATATTATGCTTCGGCTGTCATATTAATAAGTCTTTTGAATTATATGAAAAGTCATATTAAGTCCTATCTTTTATAATAAATTAATTCTACTTAATTTAATTAGTTAATTTATAAATTAAATTATGTTTTCCCAGTCGTACAAGTAGAAGGGGGGGTTGAATACTTGTATGTCTTTTCTGCCCGATTTAAAATCAAATTAAGAACAAACTCAAACACAAAAATATGAATAAGTACTGTTTTGTATTATTGATTTGTGAATACAAAACTCTCCTAGGGTGTACACAAACCCTAGCAGCTTCTCTGTGTTTATCACATCAACTCTCTCTATTTCTATGCTCTCACAAAATTTCACTCAGATGATTATGTTTCGACTTCCACACTTTTACAATTAGGTTACACAGAGTTTATATAGAGAGCTGCCTATCAACTAATAACAGAAAGATAAATTACAATAGGAATAGAATTCCTAATTATTAGTTGACAGTTTCCTTCTAGAATTCTCTTTCTTTTCCATAGCATATCTGCAATATATTTATCTTGATCTTCGAAGACTTTCCATTCCTGTGATCTTCTTCCAAATTTATCCTCAACTGTATAGACTCTGAAATCTTCAGACTCCGATGATCTTCAGACTCTGATCACATGTAGACTCTGATAGATCACAGACTCTGATAGTCTATAGACTCTGATCACCTTCCAGACTCTGATCTTCATGCAGACTCTGGTTTCACTTTCTACAGAAATTCTTCTAAGTACAAGTAACATGAATGTTGACCATCTAGACTCTGATTATTCATTTCAGAGACTAGAAAGACTTATTACAGATAAACTAATCTAGACCCTGTTCTAGTATTTTGTACATCATCAAATGAATATATCCCTAACAATCTCCCCTATTTATGCTTTATAAAATGTAAGCATAAATCAAGGTTTGATGATGTCAAAACTAAAGAATAAAACTAATAATCTAGAACAGTATAAAAGAATTAAAAAAGGAAAAGAATTACTTCTCATTTAATCTTCTCAAAGGCTGGATTGTTCTTCAAAAATGAGTTTAGCATATTTTCTTCCACAATTGCAAGAGCTTCACCAACAAACTTCTTTAATTTCTTCATTTCTTCATTTGAACATTTAATTTGACAGTAAGCTGCTCTCAGATCATTTGTACTGCTTTCTTGATCTTTTAAGTCCTTCAACATCAGAACACTAACTTTCTCACTCATAGGCTGAAACCCAAAGTAATGACCCACACCTTCTTGAAATTTAATATGTTTTCCCTCCAATGGCATGACTTGATCATTTCCCTCAGTATCAACATATTTTAAAGAAAATTTGCCCATTTGTCGATTTGCCTGTCTGTGCAAAATCAGCTTCCTATCAATCTCCTTGAACCATTTGTGTGTGACAGCTTCTTTACTCTTGTTAACTTCATAAGCAATTTGAAGTAGGAATCTAATATACTGTAGTTCCTCAGCCTGTTTGAAAAAGATAAAATTTGACTGACTAATCCATCTTACACTTCCACCTTCTAAGAAGTAAACCAGCATCTCATTCTTCACCTTTTCTGTACCTCCCTGACCTCCTTGTATCTTCGTTTCAAAAACATTATACACAATTTGAGCAGACACCACTTTATTTAAGTGCTTCTGAGTGATCTTCTCAAACTGCCTATCTGTCAAAGATTGAGGATCCCTGGTTAGAGTAGATGTTCTGTCAATGTCAGATTCTTCAAATCCTCCAAGACCTATCTTCTTTTTAGCTCTAAGTTGCAGATTTGATTGACTGCACTTCCAGTATGAAGGTTCTTGAGTTTGATCAGAGTCTGACTTCTTTCTTTGCTTATCAGAGTCTGACTTAGACTCTGATTTCCCATGTCTAGTCCCTGACTGATGTGTTGGAGTTCTTACTACTCCAGATTGCTTTTGTTGCACACCATCAGGACCCTTAGAACCATGAGAACTATCTCCATCATCACCACCTCTCCTCCTTTTAACTCCCTTTGATTGATTCTTGCATCCCTCATCCTTATGTCTCCTGGAGGACTCACCTTGTTTCACCTTCTCCCCCTTTTTGACATCATCATTACTAGTGACAGCCAAAAGAATCTGCTCAAGAACAGTGGAGATATTGGCCTGGGCTGCAATAACTGAATCAACCTTAGTGGTCAAATCAGAAACTGTAGTTTAAAGAGAGGCTTGAGTGGTAGTGATAGCAGCTAGAGCATCTTTAAAAGCGACCTCTTTGGATAATTGAAGGGAGTGAATTCTGTCAAATCTTGTATTGAGCAGAGAAGTTGTATTATCAACACCAGTGAGCTTTGTTTTAATATGAAAAATGTCCTGGACCACACTGGATAATTGAGCAGCAACATCAGGCAGCTTAGCTTTAACAGCTCCATCTAAGACTTGATCTTCTTCACCAGGATAGTAACCATGTTCCTGTTGAAAAGATTTTTTCTGAAAAGCCTTAAGTCCCTCAGAAAGATGAATATCCAAAATACACTCAAAAGAATCTTTATCATTGATGCCTCGTTGCTGTGCAGACTCCCAAGACTGAGGAAACACCTGATCAAAATAGATAAAAGAAGGAGTAACAAGATCATCATCTGCAGAATTGCATTCCTCAGCAACAGGCTCTAGCTTTGTGAATGGAGGTGTAGACTCTGGTGGTGGTGTAGACTCCGAAACTGCAAACGGGACTATAGACCCTGACTCCTCCTGAGAGTGATCAGAGACTGTAGACTCTGGAAGTCTAGCCCTTATAGGCATTAGTAAAAGAGGTTCTTCTGACTTCAATGTTGCAGCCTCAGTGAAAATGATAGGGTTGTCCACCAAAGCCTCCATGACTCTATCTGCTCTCCTTGCTAGAGAATCCACCAGGTGAAGTTGGGGTCTCTGTGTAAATGATTTCTGAGTAGCAAGAGCCTCCTCCTGTTTGCCAATCTGTACAATCAGACATAGTGAATTGTCATCCATCCCCTGCTCCAACTCATTGGACCAACTCTTTGGAAAATCTTGATCCCAATAAGTAAAGCTAGGTTCAGGATACCCTAATCTCTCATGCTCACAGTGGGGTTGGTCACCCACTTTCTCAATCTCACTCAGGCTCTCTACAGCCTTATCTACCTCTCCTTTTGCCTGGTCCAGTGCCAGCCTCTCAGAATTTTTGTCACTCAATTTGGAGGGTGCACTCAGTAAACCTACAGAAGAGGGGTTGAGAGATAAAAATGGTGCTTCAATACCTGAACCACCTTGATGGAGGGGAACCCCTTCAAATGTCTGAAGGCTAGGGGTTTTCACCAAGGGGTGAGCATCAACAGATTCTGAACCCTTACTAGCATCTTCTCTCTTTTCAGAGTCTGTTGGCTCCAGTATTCCAGTCTCAGGGTCTACTCTAGACTCTGACTGCTTCAGCATGACTTCATTAGAAGCCAGAGTCTGAGTGTCACCATCTTTGACTGTTGGTGCATGAGACTCCCCCTCAAGGTGGATAGACTCTGATAGAATAGATTGGGAAATCACTTCATGAGCATCCATTAGAGTCTGTCCTCCCATATCACTGGGGTTCTCATCAGCTCTTTGATGAGTTGGCAAGGAGGGCCCAACAGCATACTCTCCTGCCCCACTATCACCCAACCTCTGACTAGGTGGTTCTTGTGTGGGTGAGGCAGACTGAGCATCTTTACCACTAGTCACCACTGGTGCACTAGTCCCATCCTCCAACTGCCTTGCACCACCTGCTACCTCCTGTTGTTCTTCAAGAATAAATGCATCCAACTTGTGATGAAAGGCCCTGAGATGGATTGCATTGATTGCCTGGGCATCTGTGAGATTGAAGAGGTCCTGCAGTTCCCTTCTTACTCTTTGAAAATAAGTGCCCTTGAATTGATCCAGTCTACTTTGGTAGGTTGGATAGATGTATTTGTTGGCAATTGTACCTATATTATGGACAAGATAGTCAGCCACCTGTCTTGACAGAGGTTGAATGTGAGAGATCCATTGAATGGCTGTCATGTAGGTAACTCCATTATCCCAAATTGCTTCATAGTTAAAAACTGGTTGCTCAATCTCAGTTTCCAACTCAGCAACAGACTTTGTTGCTCTCCTTTTGTGGACCTTAAGCTTTTTAGGCTTCTTTGTAATTTGCTGTTCAGAGTCTGGCACACCTAGTGCTTTGAGAACTTCATTAGTTCTGCCTTCTATGAGCCCAGCTGCTTGTTCTTGGAATGAAGAGTTGAATAGGTAGCTGTAAAGAATTTTGACCACATCCTGTGCAGACATTTGTAGCTCCTGTTCCATTCTCTTCCTCAGGGCTTCATAGGTTGAAAGAAAATCCAAGACTTGAGATTTAGTCTGATATTGCTCTGGATCTTCAACTGATTCTACCAAAGGATATAAGAATAGCAGTGCCTCATCACTTGGAGTAATGATCTCATCAATTAGGCATGAGGCTGCATCCAATGGCATTCCTTCCCAAAATGTGTCATGATCAGAGTCTAAAGGCAGTCTAGACTCTGACTCAACATTAGACTCTGGTTCAGGAGTTTTCTTGATTTCAGAGTCTGGCTCTGCAGGAGCCTTGGGAGCATCTATTTCCTGCAAAACAGGGTTAGTTATAATAACAGGCTTGTGTGTGTGTGCAAAATAAGCCTTCCTTAACCTTCTGTACTTCTTAGCAAAAGATTTCTCAGGAGACTCAATATGAGAATCCTGAGGTGCTTCCCTAGGTTTTTCAGAGTCTGTAGCCTTTTGAGAGTCTACAGACTTGGCTTGAAGGTTAGAATCAAGTGTATCATGACCTTCCTTTAGCAAAGAAAGTCCTTCAACAACTTGCTTCTCTAGTGGATTGAGCTCCTCATCACTGTGCTCATCTATAAGCCTAGATTGAATCAATTTTCTCCTCTTTACAACTGGTGCCTGTTGAGAGACACCATAGGTTGGTTTCTTTTTGGATTTTGGCTTGGAAGATTGTATAATTGAAGGGGATTGGGTGACTTGGGTAGGTGTAGGGGGACTCTCCATTATTTGTTCCTGCACCATTTCACCACCAAAAAATGAAGCATTGTAGATAGAAGGTTTGTAGGATGAGAGTTTTACCTGCATTACCTGTGGATATGTCATTGCAGGTAGACTCTTCTTTTTGTCATCAATTCTCTTAATGTCAGAGAATATCCTCCTTTGCTGTTTGTATGCCTGCACACAGCAATCATCTGCCAACTTGGTTGACATGTCAGGAATGAAGTGATTGAGGAGAATCATAAGAAATCTATGATAGTAGACTTTCTTTCTCCCCTCATGCACATTATTTAATTTTGCTCCCATTTGAGTGAGCAACATATCACCAATGTTGATTATTCTATCAAATAGGAGACTATGACCAATTTGATAAGTAATAGCAGTAATAGCATCAAATCCACTACACTTACCAGTAAAACACTTAGCAATTTGATCGAAGAAAAATGACCATTCTTTCCTTAAGTAAGGCCTAGTTATCTTGCTCATGTTATCTAAGCTAGCAGAATAACCTATTGCCTTAAACATGCTTTTAATGTCATCATCAGATACAATTTCATCAAAAGTAGACTTAACAGGCAGTTTAAACACAGAATTAAGCACATCTGCAGTGACATCAAATGTAGTCGAACCAAAGGTAAACATTATTTTACCTGGTTGATCCTGAGAAGGATCAACTACCTTTGCAGTGCTCCATGCTTGTGATACAGCATCCATGTGAATGACTGGTGATGCCTTGAGTATGTAGTGTAGCTCGGATTGTTCCAAGAAATCCATCACAGGGTAGTAGTCAGCGTCTACCCCTTTCTTATCTCCAAGAGCAGCAACATGATTTGTGGTCATGAACTCGAAATCCCCAAATGTGAACGCAATCGCCTTGGGTCCTCTCATGACAGTAGAAACTGCAGCCATTAAAGTTGTTGAGTTGAAAGTGATGGAGAAGCTTGAAGAATTTAGCTAGGGTTCGTAAAAAGCTCTGTGAATATTTTTGCCTTAGAAATCAATTGCAATAAACAAGTGAGTAAATTGTATGAAAAATTCTATTTTGTTCAAGTTGCATACAATACACACGAGTCTACAGCCTGTCGCCGGTCAAAAAATAACTGTTACCGCTTATTTCAAGTCATTTGAACATTTTAAATGCAATCAGAGTCTGCAGGCGCGAATTTTAACCGTTTCAGAGTCTAAGCGATAATTTTCTCAGAGTCTACTGACTTTCAGAGTCTACAGACTCGTCAGAGTCTAGACTCTATCAAGGTAAAATACCAAACAAAATGTTGCACTAACAATTAATCACAGTGTGTTAAGACAGGGACTATAATTAAAGTACATACCTTGCTTCTTGTAATTTTTGATCACTTATATATTTAACATGCCTAATTCACCTACCAGTCTGAGAAAGGTAGACTCATCAAGTGGTTTTGTTAAAATATCTGCAATCTGTCTGTCAGTTGGAACATAGTGAAGTGTCACAGTACCATTTTCAACATGTTCTCTAATAAAGTGATACCTGACATCAATGTGCTTTGTTCTGGAGTGTTGGACTGGATTCTCTGCAATTTTAATAGCACTAGTATTATCACAATACATAGGAATATTTGAGAATGTTAGTCCATAATCAAGTAATTGATTTCTCATCCACAGGATTTGAGCACAGCAACTTCCAGCTGCAATGTATTCAGCCTCAGCTGTTGAGGTTGATACAGTCTGTTGTTTCTTGCTAAACCAGGAAATTAATCGGTTGCCAAGAAACTGGCACTGTCATGTTGTGCTTTTCCTATCTACTTTGCATCCTGCATAGTCAGAATCTGAATAGCCAATTAGTAAAAAATCTGACTCTCTAGGATACCAAAGTCCAAGAGTTTGTGCCCCTTTGAGATATCTAAAAATTCTTTTCACAGCTATTAAGTGTGATTCTCTAGGGTCAGCTTGAAATCTAGCACACAGACAAGTTGCAAACATTATATCTGGTCTACTAGCAGTTAAATATAACAATGAGCCAATCATACCTCTGTAACTAGTGTTGTCAACTTTCTTACCCTTTGGGTCAGAGTCTAGCTTAGTAGCTGTTGACATGGGAGTTTTAGCAGATGCAGAATCTTGCATATCAAACTTTTTCAACAGTTCTTTTACATACTTTGTTTGATTGATGAAAATTCCATCATCATTCTGTTTGACTTGAAGCCCCAAAAAGAAGTTTAATTCTCCCATCATGCTCATTTCATAATTTGATTGCATTAGTTGACTAAACTTTTCACAGAGATTATCATTAGTAGATCCAAATATAATATCATCAACATAAATTTGGACAAGCAAAATATCACCTTTATATTTTCTAATAAAGAGAGTTTTGTCAATGGTACCTCTTGTGAATCCATTTTCAAGAAGGAATTTTGAAAGAGTTTCATACCATGCTCTAGGTGCTTGCTTTAATCCATATAGTGCCTTGTCTAACCTGTAAACATGATCAGGAAACTTTGAATCAACAAATCCTGGTGGTTGCTCCACATAGACTTCTTCTTCCAATTCTCCATTTAAGAAAGCACTTTTCACATCCATCTGATACACCTTGAATTTTGAATGAGCTGCAAAGGCTAGAAATATTCTAATAGCTTCCAATCTTGCTACTGGTGCAAAAGTTTCATCATAGTCAATTCCTTCCTCCTGTGAGTATCCTTTTGCAACTAGCCTTGCTTTATTTCTTACTACAGTTCCATTCTCATCAAGTTTATTTCTATACACCCATTTTGCACCAACCACTGATCTATTTCTAGGTCTTGGTACAAGTTTCCACACTTTATTTCTCTCAAATTCATTCAATTCTTCTTGCATTGCAATAATCCAATCAGGGTCTTGCAAGGCTTCCTCAATTTTCTTGGGTTCATTCTTTGAGAGAAAACAGCTATAAAGACATTCATTTTGAGTGGTTGTTCTTGTTTGTACACCACTCTCAGGATCACCAATTATTAAATCAGGAGTGTGATTCCTTGTCCATTTTCTAGCAGGTGGAAGATTGGTTCTTGAACTTGAAGCTCCCCCTAAGTCATTTGCATCTTCTGTATTTGAGTGAAATTCAAATGAAGAGGCTCCCCCTAAATTGCTTGACTCTGACAAGAGTTTAGAGTTGCTTGATCCAGACCCTGATGAGTTAGACTCTATCTGTCTAGACTCTGTCTGGATAGACTCTGTCTGGGTAGACCCTGACCTGTTAGACTCTGAATTATTTGAAGTTGAATTTTCTGGCTCCCCCTCAGAATGTGCAGGTTCATGTGTTAGTTCAGGATTTATTCTAGGGTCTTCATCCTCTTCTTCTTCATTTATCTCAGAACTTTTTAGATTTTCAAATTCCAGTGTTGTAGACTCTGACTCATCCTGCAATTCTGTAAACTTTTTATCATCAAATGCAACATGAATAGATTCCATAACAATTTTGGTTCTGAGATTAAACACTCTAAATGCTTTTGTGTTCGATGCATATCCAAGAAAGATTGATTCATCTGCCTTGGCTTCGAATTTGCTTAGATTTTCAGGATGTACTTTCAGTACATAACACTTGCATCCAAATATGTGAAAGTGTTTTACACTTGGCTTCTTGTCCTTTATCATTTCATAGGGAGTCTTTCCATGCATGTTTATTAGAGTGCAGTTTTGAGTGAAACATGCTGTATTGACTGCCTCAGCCCAAAAATATACTGGCAGCTTAGACTCTGCCAACATTGTTCTGGCAGCTTCTATGAGTGTCCTATTCTTTCTTTCCACAACTCCATTTTATTGAGGAGTTCCTGGTGCAGAAAATTGTTGAGTAATTCCCTTTGATGCACAGTGGTTCTCCATGATTGAATTCTTGAATTCAGTACCATTGTCACTCCTCAGAATTCTTACTATTTTCTTTGATTTTCTTTCCAGAAAAGTGATATGATCTATTATGTGTTGAGAAGCTCCATCCTTTGAATGTAGAAAGAAAACCCATGTGAATCTTGTAAAATCATCTACAATAACAAGAGTATATTTATTTTTGTTAATTGACATAACATTTACTGGACCAAATAAATCAAGATGTAGTAAATAAAAGGGTTCAGAAATGGTATTTATTGTCTTGCTCTTGAAGGATGATTTCCTTTGTTTTCCAAGTTGACATGCTTCACAAAGTCCATCTTGTACAAAATCAACTTGTGGTAATCCTCTTACAAGATTCTGTTTAACCAACTTGTTGAGTGTTTTGAAGTTGATGTGTGACAGTTTCTTGTGCCATTTCCAGCTTTCTTCAGTTGAGGCCTTGCTGTATAGACATGTGACTTCACTGTTTATGCAATCCTCCAAGCTGGCTTCATAAATGTTACCATGTCTGTGTCCTTTGAAAACCACAATGCCTGTTTCTTTGTGAGTCACAAGACACTCTTTGTTGTCAAAGCCAGTATGGTAACCTTTGTCTCCAAGTTGACTTATGCTTATTAAATTGTGCCTTAAGCCATCAACTAGAGCTACTTGTTCAATGATGACATTCCCAAGTACAATCTTTCCATATCCCAGTGTTTGTCCTTTGTTGCCATCTCCAAAGGATACTTCTGGGCCAGCCATTTCCTCAAAGTCTGTAAGCAGGGATTTCTTTCCAGTCATATGTCTTGAGCATCCACTGTCCAGGATTAGGGTTACTTTCTTTACCCTAGTTCCCTGCATACATAAAGCAACTAGTTAGATGTTTTGAGGACCCAAATAGTTTTGGATCCTTTTCTACTAATTTTAGAAGAAACAGGCTTAATAATTTTCACATTTGGCTTACCTGTCTCTTTTGTTGCTCTAGACTGTGGTGTAGTCTTAACAGTGTCATACCAACTTTTATCAATAGAAGATTTTAGCTCATAAAAATTGTAATACAAATCATGATAGTCCCTACACATATATATAGAATGAAATATGCTACCACAGTGATAACATGGCTTCTGTGGTATGTAGTGACTTTTCAGAGTCTGAGAAGGACTAGACTCTGATTTCTTCTCAATTTTTGTTTTACAATCTATGGCTAAATGGTTTTGGTTGCCACATCTATAACACTTCTTTCTAGGAGCATTAGGATCTTTTTGATAATTATTAGCCTTATTGATGCCTTCCTTACCATTCCTATTTCTCCTAGTTTTGATGGACTCTGATAAGTTCTCTAGCCTTTCTTTCAACTTAGACTTAGACAAGTACCCTATGTTTATAATTTTCTTAGAGTTATTTGCCCCTGTTTCATCTGTCTTTTTATCAACAACAGGGGGACTATTGACAGATGAGTTTGTGGGTTCAGTTTTTTCTTTAGGGATCACAAACTTAACAGGAACAAATGTACTTTTGTCTTTATTCTTATTGATTTTGCTAGCTTCTTCATTGTTATCATTCTCAACAATAGATCGTTTGTCTTGACTCTTGTCATAGCCTAGACCAGCAGTTTGACACACGTTTTGATTATTGAGAATTTCTTGAACTTTTCTTCCAGAGTCTGTCCAAACTTTAAACTTAAACCTTTCTTCTTCTAGTTCTTTCCTGACATAGTCATATGCTTTCAAAATTTCAGTGTAGTTATGACTATATTTCTCAGAATCCTTTTTGTATTATTCCATTAATAATAACTCAGATTCTACATGACAATTTCTTTTAGTAAAGGTTAAATTTTCTTCTCTCAACCTTTCACTTTCACTAGTGAGAGACCTACATGTTGTCATTATTTTATTAACCTCACTTTTCACAATCTCTATGCCATCAGAGTCTAAATTAATTAAGGATTCAGGAGTAAAGATTGATACCGGAGTTTTAGGAGATGAGGGTTCTTTGGGAGACTGTGATTTTCTTGAGGAGGATGCCATTAGTGCTAGATTTTCATAATCAATTTCATCCTCTGAGCTTGAGTCTGCCCAGTCCTTTCCTGTTGATAGAAGTGCTTTTCCTTGACTTTTTGACTTTCTGCATTCACTGGCAAAGTGCCCCAATATTCCACAGTTGAAACATTTGACCTTTGCTTTGTCAAGTTTGATAATTGTACTCTTGCTCTTCTCAACCTTTTCATCTTCCTTCTTGAATGATGGCCTTTTGCTAAATTTGCCAGTTCTTTTGTTAAATTTCATTCTTTTGAAATTTTTAGCAAACATAGCCATCATTTGACTAAGATCAACCTCTTCATCATAATCAGAGTCTGTGTCAGTAGACTCTGACTCCACAGCAGCTTTACCCTTCTTTCTTGAATCCTTGATTCTTGCTTCTGTGGATGGTTTCTATTGTTCTTTCTCAGACTCCATCAAGAGTGCCACAGATTTTGTCTTTACAGACTTCTTATTCTTTCTCTGTTGCATCTCCAAATCATATGTCTTGAGTCTGCCATACAATTCTTCTAGAGTTAGTTCATCCAAATCTCTAGCTTCTCTTATGGCTGTAGTCTTATTGTCCCACTCTTCAGGAAGTGCTCTCAGAAACTTGGTATTCGTATCTTCAGAATCATAAACCTTACCAAGCATAGCCATCTCATTCAAGAGTTTTGTAAACCTATCATACATCTCAGTGATAGATTCTCCAGATTTTGCTTCAAAGTACTCATACTCTTGAATGAGCAAAGACCTAGCATTCTTCTTGACATCTTTAGTCCCTTGACAGTGCACCTCAAGTTTTGTCCACATCTCCTTAGCAGTCTTGCATGATATGACACAGTTAGTTAGAACAGAATCTAAACTATTAAAGAGAATATTCTTTACTTTTGCCTCCTTAAGGACATTTTCTTTGTCCTCTTTTGTCCATTCAGCATTTGGTTTCTCAATGAGGTGTTCTTCAGTTATTTTGCCTTCCTCATTGATTTGAGGCACAATTTTTAAAGGCACAAAGGGTCCTTCATTAATCCTGTCAAGATAGTCAGGGTCTGTTGCTTCCAGATGGTGCAACATCTTAACCTTCCAGTGGGTGAACTCGTTTCTCTTAAGCATAGGAATCTTAGAATTGCCATCTTTGTTTCCAGACATCTTTGATCGATTTTAAATGTTAGGCTCTGATACCAATTGTTTTCCCAGTCGTACAAGTAGAAGGGGGGGGTTGAATACTTATATGTCTTTTCTGCCCGATTTAAAATCAAATTAAGAACAAACTCAAACACAAAAATATGAATAAGTACTGTTTTGTATTATTGATTTGTGAATACAAAACTCTCCTAGGGTGTACACAAACCCTAGCAGCTTCTCTGTGTTTATCACAGCAACTCTCTCTATTTCTATGCTCTCACAAAATTTCACTCAGATGATTATGTTTCGACTTCCACACTTTTACAATTAGGTTACATAGAGTTTATATAGAGAGCTGCCTATCAACTAATAACAGAAAGATAAATTACAATAGGAATAGAATTCCTAATTATTAGTTGACAGTTTCCTTCTAGAATTCTCTTTCTTTTCCATAGCATATCTGCAATATATTTATCTTGATCTTCGAAGACTTTCCATTCCTGTGATCTTCTTCCAAATTTATCCTCAACTGTATAGACTCTGAAATCTTCAGACTCCGATGATCTTCAGACTCTGATCACATGTAGACTCTGATAGATCACAGACTCTGATAGTCTATAGACTCTGATCACCTTCCAGACTCTGATCTTCATGCAGACTCTGGTTTCACTTTCTACAGAAATTCTTCTAAGTACAAGTAACATGAATGTTGACCATCTAGACTCTGATTATTCATTTCAGAGACTAGAAAGACTTATTACAGATAAACTAATCTAGACCCTGTTCTAGTATTTTGTACATCATCAAATGAATATATCCCTAACAAATTAAATTCAACTTGAATTAATTTAATTAGATAAATTAAATAATCAATTAACTTTTGATAGTAGAATTAAAATACTATCTTGATTTGTATAACCGTGTTGTCATCTCTAAAATCTTTTCGTCTTCGCTATGTCTTCTTTCATAAAACCACTTAAGCTAGATGATGATTATTTATTAATTTAGTTGACACACAAATGTATTGTCTGGTTCATTTGTGTCATACTATAATAAATATTCTCCATCTTTTAACTTTAAGTTGTGGTCTTCTGTCCTTCTTTAGCTTTAGTGTCTTTCCTCTTTGTGTTTTTTTTCTTCTTTTGGAATCTTCGTGTAATAGCCACTAGAAATCTTCTCTATCTTCTGAATTATTCTAAAATACTACTACTTTTATTTTTCACTGTCGCTTGAACATTTTAATGAACTTCTTCCAGTGTTGAGTAGAAATCTCATAAAAATACTTCTAATAATATGATTCTTCGTGTCTAGTTGACTTTCTTTGTCTTGATTCCTGTTATCATATTATTTACTTATTTTTCTTCACTGAGTTGAGTTGTCATCTAATTATTACAAATAGTCTTAGTCATATGCCTTTTACGATGGCTATAATCTTGTGTTCCAGATGTTCTATAGTTTTAGCACGAACTTCCTGTAATCTCCTTGTAGAATAATATTTAAGGGTTGTACTGAGATTCCAGGTAGTCTAGTCTGTTCTCCTTAACTACTTAAACCCTAAGATTTTTCATCTAAAAAATCAACTTAAATCAACCAAAAACTGTATCCAAATTAAATTCTTCTTTTCTAGCTTCCGAAATATTAGTGAGATCCTATGGAGTAAACCTTTGAGGAAATTAAAACCACTTCTTCTCCAGCCTGTTCCAGAATTAACCTCATTGAGTTTTTTTCAGTCAATTTTAATTGTCTTCAATGCCCGGAAAAATTTTCAACTACTACCTCCTTGAACACCCTTAATTTAATATTTAAGAAAAAATTAAGTTTCAACAATTTTTAATTTTCTTAGAAAATAAATTAATCAAAAATAAATATTTACGAAGAATTTAATTTTCAAGAATTTTGAGTTTTCTTAAAAATGAAATAAAACGCAAATTAATACTTAAGAAAAAATTAAATTTAAGAATATTAAATATTTTGAAAAAAAATTAATCGAAAATATAAATTGTAAGTCTCTAAAATTGGAGGTATCAAATAACACTTTTATATGTGTCGAATCCGAATGTGTCGATTACATCTTGTATGCATGAACCAATTTGAAATAATCCAAGCACATGTGTCGAATTCTTTGTGCTTGTATAGCTGATGTGTCGACTTTCCTCTACATGTATATGCTTTACGATGTTACTAACATTCACAAAAATGAATATGTTAATAACATTAACACTGTATTCTAGTTTGGCGCGTGACTAATGCACTCAGCTGAATTCACTAACTAACCATTTCTCCGGGTTATTTTCACTGGTTAATGAATGGACCAAAAACCAACAACTGCTTTATTAATTAAAACAAAATTGGCCACGATTTGTTTAATAATTTAACTCTTAAATTTTATTTAAATTTATAAAATAAACTGGTTAAAATTTATAATATAAACTAATAAGAGTTTATAAAACAAATTTAATAAAAGTTTATAAAATAAATTTAATATTAAGTTTATAAAATAAACTAATTAAAATTTATAACATAAACTAATAAAACTGTATAAAACAAATTTCATAATAGTTTTTAAATAAAATTATTACAAGTTTATAATTAAACTTATTTAACAAGGCCTCTAACCATTCGGAGTCCAAACAGCTTCGGCACGGTGAGTTTCACCGAGCTAATGGATCTTGATTTGTATATCAATCAGCAAGCTCTGATACCAATTGTTAGATCCCAGAAATATCGTAGAAGGGGGTTGAATACGATACTAACAACAATTTAAAATTCTTTTCGGAATTTACGGATAATAAAATTATTGCTTTTGTTAAAGGTTCGAGTCCGTGTAATGTTTAGGAGGCTGACTTACTAATTTTCTATTTTTATGAATAAACATTAAGGATCTAGAATATTAGCAAGTAATTTAACGAGACAAGTTTTGGGGAATATATCTTTTGTATATAAACCCAGAGGGGTTCTACACACGGTTTTAATAAACCGGTTTTCGAAGAATAAATTATTTCTTCGCTACAACAAAGAGATCTGACTGATTCCTATTATAATGTATAGATCTGTGTATGTATAGAAGGAAATCAATCTAACAAAGTATGTTTTATAATAGCCCTATATATTTACAACATAACGAACCGACTAGATTATAAAACTCCAGTGAAGAAGGTATGTGTATGGCTTTGTATCTCTTCTTCTTCGGCTTCTATTTCTCTCTCTATATCTCTCTGTATGGTTGTCTGTATTCACACACATACCAAATGAATTAGATTCATTTGTTTATATAGTGTAGACTTTACAATAATTGAACTATAATTGTGAGTATTCTATGTGTTAAAGTATGTTTCCTTGTATAAAATACTTAGAAAATTATCCAGCCTTGAGGGAAGTACATGTGTCGACTTTGTCACACTCTAGCATGCCTTAGAATTATTTCAATCCCTTAACACATATATGTGTCGAATTCCTTTCCATATAACATGCCTTAGAGAAATTCTCATCATGCCAAGAACTTATGTGTCGATTTCTTATCTCTTGTTTGAGCATGTGTCAATTTTATCCCATGTATAAAAGACTTAGATTCTTTTTAGACATTTAAAGGCTATGTTTCGATTTTTTAATTTGGCTTGGTCAAATTACCATTTGATCACCAACCTTGTGTACCTCTTGCGCTTGGTCACTTGCGGTTTGGCTGTTGAGCTGTTCGGCTGTTTGACTATTGAGTAGTTCAGCTGTCTTTCTTTGAACCCTTGAACCTTTACAAGTGCTTCAATCCTCGACACTTTTATTTCACTTCCTTCACTCCACTTACTTAGTCAATGCTCTACTTCATAGATGTAATTACCATTATCTTTCGTGTTGAAGTTTATTGAACTGGTCTGGTTCACAAATGACTAACACTGATCCTGATCTTCATATCTCATTTAAATCAAATGAGAGGAGTGTTGCAGTTCTTTATTGCTTCGAACACTGACTGTCAATAAACATAGTACTTTCACTGGAATCTTTTCTGGTATTTAGACAACGTCTTCATTACTACTACAATCTTGAATACTTCATTCTCTGTTCTTCATTGACGCTTGAACATATAAAAAAATTTCTTTCATTGAGTATAACTTCAAGACTGCAGTTGTCTTTTTTAACCTTTTTCTTTACTCTATCTTCAATTCTTTTTTATTCATATGCTTCGAACACTATCTATCTTCAATCAATGCTAATAAACTGAAATCTTCTAGTGGCACTTTTATATCGAATCTTCAACACTTCTGAAACCCTGAAAGTCTGTACATATTATTCTTCACTGAGATATGAACATATTAATGAACTTCTCTCAGTGACCTGTAGTAGACTTTAAAACTTCTTCTAATGTCTTGATTCACCGTACTTGCCTTATCTTCATTTCTTCCAGCTTTCTGTGTAGGCGTATTATTATTTGCTTGTCTTGTTCTGGTGTTGAGTTATCACGATTACTATTCATACAGCTTCGTAATCTCACCAATATCTTTCCTCCACCTTTTTGATTAGTTTATAAAATATATATGCAATATATATTCTTGTGTTATTCCCTAGAACAATGTCAATATTTGTAGAAGGGGGGGTTGAATACAAATATTAAAACTTTTTGCTTGTTCTAATATTTGTTCTTAATGTTTAAGAATTAGAAAGAATATGTTCAAACAAATTTCGACTGAAAAATAAACTAAACAAAACAGATTTAAAATTACTGATGGATTGATTTTTCCATCAATATATATTTTTTCTCAATGATCCTAGGTTAAAAGAAACCTAGATGCACTTTTACAAGATTAGAAAATAAATCAACTGTTCTTATAGATAAGCTATCAAACTGGAACAGTTGATTAAGAAATATTGTCTAACTTGTCTGTTTTCCAATAATGTTGCTATACTTATTTATATACCACAAGTGTGCTTTTACAATTCCTATTCTAGGATTGTTTCTACCTACCTTCCTTTTACCTTTTTTTTATTTTAGAATAAAGGTTTGAAAGACAGCTTCTGATTAAGTCTTCACAGTCATCATAGACTGTCTTCCATAGGTGTTCTTTTGCCTTTTTGGATTTCTGACAGATTGCCTTTTTGTCACAGTCAATTGATAATTTGCTGTTAAGCATATCAATTGACTCTTCCTTAATTCATCAACTGATAATGTTCTTCGATTGATCTTAATATCCATCGATTGATAAGTAAGTTGCCTTATCGATTGATAAAAGATATCAATCAATATATCAATCGATGGGCCTTCACATCAGTTGATGGTCTTCAACTCTTGACTTGGTTTCTTCGATTGATCTCTCATCCATCGATGCTTCAATATCAATTGATCATCCTTCACTTGTGTAATTTCCTGTCTTCACATAATTATAATTTGACAGTTTAATTTACACATCAATTGATGATCTATATCAATCGACTCTGACATCAATTGATGAATAAAATATCAATTGATTTACACCTTATCGATTGAAATAGACTAAGTACACCTATGCTACAATCCAAATTATCAGTTGATTCAGATAAACATTTCAACTGATAAATGGTTTCCTGATCAATTGATATTTATAACTTTCATATCAATTGATCAGTTACATCAAATAAAATTTCTATGATTCTAAGATTAATGTTATCATAAAATTACATGTAGATTCCTAACAATCTCCCCCTATTTGTGTATGTGATATGAACAGGCATAAATCTACTTGATGATAACAAAAGCCTTAAATTTAATCATTCAAATAGAATCATGAAATTTTCATAGCACTTTTAGGAAATACCAGTTGATGATTATTCTTTGCAGACTGTTTCAGTGTCTTCAATTCTTCATGATCTTCAATCTTCAATTACTTCTTCTTCTTCTTATTTTCAGCATTTTCTTTTAATTGACTCATAAAGGTGCTCCTCAATATTGCTTCATCTTCGTCAGTTTCCCCAAGTTGCCTCATAAGATAGTGGATTTCTTCATCTGTGATTTTGTCCAGATACTTGCAGATATCAAAGAATTATGTATTGCCTTCCACATCTGTAAAAATCATGGCATATTTTGGTTCCAACACCACCTTCTTGACTTGAGATTTCCATAGCTTCAAAGGAGAATCAGGTTCAGCTTTAGCTTTTGCTCTCCTCAGTTTTGAGATTTGTTGTTGGATTTCTTGAGAAACAGTCACATTGAGTTTGTACCTTTTGTTTAGAAGAGGTAGAATTGTCTTCAACACATTGTAGCCCTGCTTCATAATCACCTTCATTGAGTAAGTGAGTTTAGAACCATTTTCATACTCCAACCTCATGGATTCCTCTTGATTTGAAATTGCAGGATGGGTTCTAACTCCAATTAATCATTTCTCACTTACAACTGGAGTTCCTTTTAATTGGTATCCTTCAAATGTCACTTCCTCCTTGGTTTCTCCTTGAGTGACTTGAGGATTCTCCTGAACCACCATTTTCTGAGATGAATCTGCCCTTTTCTGGGCCATTGCTATTTTTCTCCTTTTTCTCAATGGTTGCTCTGCCTGTAGCTCTTCCAAATGCCATTGTATTTCCATCTATCTAGCAATCTCTTCATTCTCCTTTTCTCTCCTTGAGGCATCTGAGATTCCTGTAGAGATGGCTCCTTGAAGTAGCTTTTGGCCTACTGGTTCAGTTTTCTTCTTCTTCTCTTCTTCAATCACTATTGCTTTCCCTTTCTTCTTTTCTTTAAGTGCTTCAACATCCAATTGAAGAAAAGCTTTTGTATTTAAGTTGCTTTTCCTGAGTGGCCCCCTTTGCACTTTCATTTACTGCTCTGATTTGAGCAATAAATTCATCTAAATTTCCTGACTCTGCAGCCTTTGCAACTAACTCAGTGTTCCTTTTTAGGGTTTTAAGTCATTGACTTTCCCTCTCAATCATCAGTTGAGTTTCCTTATCTCTAGAATTTCTTCTAGCTTCCAAATCATCTTCAAATTTCTTAGCATCTCTCTTTTTGTGTTCCATGTCATCTTTGGAATATTTTGAAGATTGACCCTTATAGCTTCCACTACCACTTGCACCACTTTTTGAGGTCCTGCTGTGACCACCCAAATTAAGTCTAGGATTATCACTCCTAGCTCCTCCAACACCACCATCACCATCTTTATCATTATTCTTCTTTGTATTCTCCCCCTTTTTGTTATCATCACAATGATGAGGTGGTGGCATTCTGTCAATAAACTTCTGAAGAATTTCAGCATGTAGAGTTTGTCCTCTAATTATAGCTTCCATATTAGTTTCTATGGACTCTACTCTTATTTCCAAGCCTGAAAAATTATTTGACTCCTTAAAGAATTTATCCTTTATCTGCACCAGAGTGTTCATTGGCAGTTTCTCATCCAATCTTCTTTCCAATACATCCTTGTTTGTTGAGATTGAATCTTTGATGCTGTCCAATTCCCTTCTTATGCCAGTGACTGTCATTTTCTGCAATTTTAACTGATCCTTCATGCAGGTGGCAATTCTCCTGTGAGTTAAGTCTTCAATGTTCACCTCCATCATTGCCCTTCTGTATTGCGATAGGATCTCTGTTTCTGTATCTTCAAGAGAACCTTCAATGGTACTCATCCATGGCTCCTCATCTGAATCACTTTTTAGATCACCAAGAGTCATATGACAGACATCTATGACATTGACCAAACATTCCTTCAAGTTTCTAGTTCTCTGTTCAGTATGATCAATGCCTAAGAGTTGTTCAGCATCCATGTTGCTTGATGTGGCTAGTCCCTAGTACCTTTGACCAGGATGGACAAAGTTGCTTGGATCCAAGTCACCTGCATCAACTTCCATATCTTCAACAGCTACTTCCTCCAATAATTCAGCTTCTTTCTCTACACCACTTCCTCATGCTTCATTTGCATTAGGGACTCCCCCTAACTCCCTTACTCCCTCCTCTTCAGACATCAATTCAATTTCCAACTCCTGAGCATATTCAAGAATTTTTCTGTCACTCTCACTCATCTCTCTATTTTTCATCAGGATCTCATCCTGGAACCTCACTTCTCCCTCACTCATTATCTGTGCACCTTCTAAGGTGGGACCCTCAAGTGTTTCACTCTCATTTCTGGAAGAAATAGGAATGACCTCACTCACTCCCTCTCCTTTTGCCAGGCTGCAATCCTGCCTCTCACTCAACTCACTCAATCCTATAAGTGTTTGTGCAACATCAATTGATTGGGTATCAATTCATGTTAAGAAAATATCAGTTGATGAGGTTTTTAGGATATCCATCGATTGATGCATACCCATCGATTGATCTTGAGTATCGATCGATGGCTTATCAATCGATGGCTAAATATCAATTGATGTTGAGACATCAATTGATGGAGTTGAAACATTTGATGTAATTATTTGAGAAGTTACATTTGAGATGATTTGAGAAATGGAATCCTGAACTTCCTGGGAAGAAAATTCAGAATGGAGTGTTGGCTTCTCCTTGAGTAACAAAGAAGGAGAATCTGAAAATGCTTGATTGTCTATCAAAACATTTTCTGAAGAAATTTGATGTGGAGGAGAGAAAGGAATGAAAATAGATAGAGAATGGGACTGCAACTCCACATTTATTGGAGATGCATCAAACTGAATTTGAGAAGGCTCCACCACAGTTTCTTGTGATTTTGTAGTGTGTGAATCCCCTTGTGCAAAGGTTACCTTCTTCTTTCTCCTTTCATAGGATTTGGGGGTTTTGGCTTGAGTGTCCCCATCTTTGTTCTGTGCCCCTGGCTGTGGGCTCTTTTCAATATTGACATCTTTTTGGGAAGATGCCAACAGAGATGTGGTATTATCCTTGTTAACATCCATAGTCTTTTGGGAGACTGTGGAGTGGGTAGGTTTGGGTTGCACACCCTCTCTCTCCTTATCCTTCTAGGTTCTTTGATTTTCCCCAGTTCCCTCACCAGAACCTTCTTCATCTAATCTATCACCACCTGGAGTTTTTCTTTTCTTTGGTTTTACAACAACAGATTTTTGGGAATCTGTTGAGGTTGATTTCTTAGATTTGATTGAGGAAATGGGTAGTGTGGCTTGGGTAGGAGGGTTGGGGTTACTGCTAGCACCCTCCATTACCACAGAAGGCAAAGAAACTTGAGTTTCAGAAGAAGTAAGGGAAGAAATAAATACCTGAACAAAAGGTGGATAGATCAATTCCACATTGCTGTGAAGATTGATCCTGACAAAGTCCTTAAAGACCCTTTTGTTTTGAGTCCAACACTCAAGGGTTTCAGTTTCCAAGCAAATCTCAATTTCTTTAACCAAGTGGTTAATTATAATCATGATAAATCTAGCATAGTATATATGATTAGACCTATCATGCTTCTTTCCTAACTTAGCAGCAATTTCAAACAACAATATAGAAGAAAAATCATGATATTCATCAAACAAAACACTATATGCTATCTGTTGCATGCTTGAAGTTATGGCATCAAAATTACTAATTTTACCACTAAAGCCTTTTATTATTGCATCAAAGAAATAAGACCATTCTCTCCTAAGGTGTTTTCTAACTACTTGCTCTAAATTTATGTCAGAATTTGCATAATTAACAGCCCTAAGCATGTTTCTAATATCTGATTCACTAGGCACATTATCAGTATTATTAACAGGCAAATCTAAACATTCATTTAAAATTAAAGTAGTAAGAATGTACTCTTGTCCTTTGCAGTAGAATTTGATGCTCGAGAAGTCATCAGCAACTTCTGCAGAGGTCCAAAACTCTTCCACCAAATTGCAGATTATTGTTGGTGCTTCCTTCGATGCTTTCTGTATCTTGCCACTTCCCAGGAATTGCATCAAAGGATGAAATTCCCTTGGAGCTTCTTCAACCACAGTGCAAGCTACAAAATTATTCAATTCATAGATGAATCCGGCTTGAGAGATTTTCTTGAATGAAGATGCCATTTCCTTGAGTAGAAGATTAGTAGTACAAAAGCTTTGAAGATATTAAGAAATTTGAGTACTGAGAGAAAGAGGTTTGTGATTAAGTTCGTAGATTGAGAGAGAGAGAGAGAGAAAGAGGTAGAGAAATTGTTAGTAAAAATGTAAGTAAGAATGAACAATGTTTTAATCTCACTATTTATATTTACTGATTTCTCAATCAATTTCTTACTCAAAATAGAACTTAATCGACCGTTAAAAAAAATAAAAGTAAAAGTTACTAATTTTGGCAACTGACTGTTATACATACATGAATGTACGTATTAATCAATTGATAAAACAAGTAATCAACGGCTAGATTTTTGTACAGGTCGATTGATGACATGGATCTCTCAAAATTCCAGATCATCGATTGATAAATCTTGTTCATCGACAGGTACTCTTATCCATCGATAATTAAATATATCATCAATTGCTATATTTATCTGTCGATAGCTACAAACATCAATCGATAAGTAAATATATCATCAATTGATATATTTATCTGTCGATTGCTTCAGTAATATCCATTGATATGTAAAATGCTTATCAATTGATTAATGAAAAATCAACAGATTAGCATTATCAACGGCTAACTACTAGAACTAAAACAACTAACTTATCAGACATTTCAAATGTTAATTAAAATTAAGCATACCTAAATCACAGACCAATCTATTAAAGGTAGATTCATCTAATGGTTTGGTAAAAATGTCTGCAAGTTACTTTTCACTAGGGACAAAATGTAATTAAACAGTACCATTCATTACATGTTCCCTAATGAAGTGATACCTTATGTCAATGTGCTTGGTTCTGGAATGTTGCACAGGATTTTCTGTTATTGCAATGGCACTTGTATTATCACAGAAAATAGGAATCTTGTTCAAGTTGAACCCATAGTCAAGTAGTTGATTCCTCATCCATAATATTTGTGCACAGCAACTTCCAGCTGCAATGTATTCAGCCTCTACAGTAGATGTAGACACTGAATTCTACTTCTTGCTAAACCATGAAACAAGCTTATTTCCTAGAAATTGACAGGAGCCTGTTGTACTTTTTCTGTCAATTCTACAACCTGCATAGTCTGCATCTGAATAACCAATTAGATCAAATCCAGAATCTCTAGGATACCAAATTCTAAGATTTGGAGTTCCTTTGAGATATCTGAATATTCTTTTTATTGCAATCAAATGAGATTCTCTAGGATCAGCTTGAAACCCAGCACAAAGACATGTAGCAAATATTATATCTGGCCTACTTGCAGTTAAGTAAAGTAATGAGCCAACCATGCCTCTATAACTTGAAATGTCCACTTTAGCTTCCTTAGTGTTTAATTCAAGTTTAGTTGCAGTGGCCATGAGAGTTTTTACAGAAAAACATTCACTTAAATCAAATCTCTTTAATAAATCATAAATATATTTGGTTTGATTTATGAAAATGCCATTTTTGACTTGTTTGACTTGCAAACCTAGAAAATAGGTAAGTTCTCCCATTAAGCTCATTTCATATTTACTCTGCATCAACTTAGCAAACTTTTGACAAAGTTTTTCATTAGTTGAGCCAAAAATAATGTCATCAAAATAGATTTGAACAAGAATCATAGAGCCATTTATGTTTCTATGAAAAAGAGTTTTATCAACAGTACCTCTTGTGAAGTGATTCTCAATCAAGAATTTAGACAAAGTGTCATACCAGGCTCTAGGTGCTTGTTTCAATCCATAAAGTGCCTTGAGAAGATAGTATACAAATCCAGGATGAACAGGATCAATAAAACTAGGAGGTTGTTCTACATATACTTCTTCTTCTAGTTCTCCATTGAGAAAAGCACTTTTCACATTCATCTGATACACCTTGAAGTTAGCATGAGCAGCATATGCTAGAAAGATTCTGATTGCTTCTAATCTTGCAACTGGTGCAAAAGTTTCATCAAAATTTATGCCTTCTTCTTGTGAATAGCCTTTTGCCACTAGTCTTGCTTTATTCCTTGTGACTGTACCGGATTCATCCATTTTGTTTCTGAACACCCATTTTGTTCCAATGATAGACTTGTTCTTTGGCTTGGGCACCAGCTTCCATACCTTGTTCCTTTCAAACTGATTCAACTCTTCTTGCATAGTTATTGTCCAATCAGGATCATCCAAGGCTTCTTCAATCCTTTTTGGTTCTTCTTGAGACAAGAAGCCACTATACAAGCATTCATTTTGAGTTGCTCTTCTAGTTTTGACACCATCATTTGCATCTCTAATAATTAATTCAAAGGGATGGCTTTTTGTCCATTTCCTTTGAGATGTTAAATTTGTCCTTGAAGATGATGCTTCATGATCATTGGAAGTGTTATGATCATTGTGATGTGATTAACTATTTGAGAACCCTCCCCCTAAGATGGACACTCTACTTGAAGATTGTTGAGCAGAGTTGTTATCCATCGAATGATTATCAATTGATGTATTATCAGTCGATTGATGATTGTCAACTGATAAGTTATCTGTTGATGCATTGACATCAATTGATGGGAGGATTCTGGGAACTTGAATTCTCTAGATTTCCACATCATCATCACTATCTTCAATATTGCTTGATGATTCATTTTCAAAATGCAATAGATCATGGGATCCTTCATCAACCAACCCTTGAATTTTCTTGTCATCAAAGACTACATGCATAGATTCCATAACAATGTGTAATATAAGATTATAGACTCTGTATGTTTTGATTGTTATTCCATATCCAACAAATATAGCTTCATCAGCCTTGGCTTCAAATTTTCCTAGATTTTCACCTTGATTTCTCAGTACAAACCATTTGCATCCAAAGACATGAAGAAAATTTATTGTTGGCTTCTTGTCCTTCTTCATCAACTGATATGGAGTTTTACCTTGAATTTGATTGACCATGGAGATATTTTGAATGTAGCAAGCAGTATTAATTGCTTATGCCCAGAAGTATGTAGGAAGTTTTGCTTCTTCTAACATAGTTCTAGCAGCTTCAATCAAGGTCATATTTTTTCTTTCAACTACTCCATTTTGCTGTGGAGTTCTTGGTGTAGAGAAATGATGACTGATACCTTTTTCTTCATAGAATTCTTTCATTGTTGTATTCTTGAATTCAGTACCATTATCACTTCTAAATTTCTTGACCTTCTATTCAGTTCCATTTTCAACATTCTTCACATGATTGATAATTAATTTACTTGCCTCATCCTTAGAATGCAAGAAGTATACCCAAGAGTATCTTGTGAAATCATCCACAATGACTAATGCATATTTCTTTTTGGCAATTGACATGATGTTGACTGGACCAAATAAGTCCATGTGCAATAATTCCAAAGGCTTATCAATTGATGATTCAGACTTAGACTTGAATGATGTTTTTCTTTGTTTTCCCTTTTGATAGGCATAACATAGTCCATCCTTGGTGAATTCCATCTGTGGAATGCCCTAACCATATTCTTTCTGACCAATAGATTCATGGCCTTGAAATTCAAATGGGCTAGCTTCTTGTGCCAAATCCAACTTTCATCTGTATTAGCTTTGCTAAGTAGACATGTCATAGAATTTGCCTTTACAGAGTGAAAATCAGCCACATATACATTTCATTTTCTTTCTCCAGTCAAGAGAACATCACCAGTTTCTTTGTTGGCTATAATGCATGATCCAGTTGAAAACCATACACTATTTCCATTATCACACAGTTGACTAATACTTAGCAGATTGTGCTTTAGTCCATCAACTAGTACTACAGGTTCAATGACAACATTTTCACTTGCAATTGAGCCATATCCCAGAGTATAACCTTTGCTGTTTTCTCCAAAAGTAACTCCTGGGCCAGCCTTTTCCACAAACTTTGTGAGCAGGGACAAATCTCCAGTCATCTGCCTAGAACAACCACTATCTAGATACCAGAGACTCTTCTTCCTGTTTCCCTGTACACAATAAAAACAATCAAGTTGCTCTTGGTACCCAAGCTGTCTTGGGTCCTCTTTTATTAGTTGCAGCCTTAGCCTTGGTTGTTAACTTTGGATCCTTTTGTTTTGGTGAGTTTAATTCCACTTAGACACCTTGGAACTCATGGTTAAATTTCCATGCACTTCATTATCTATATTAGGCATGTTCCATGGCATACTAGGCATGTTCATATATGCATATGCAAAGAAGGGATTATACATGTATGGAACTTGAGCATAAGGCATATGAACATTAGGTGCAACCAAATTAGAAGACATGCCATTCATGAGCATAGGATTGGTAAGCATGGCATTTGAAGTCATGGCATGTGCATTTAAATCATTTGAAGACATATTCTTCTTTTCATTCTTGCATTGCATAGACAAATGATTTACACTACCACACTTAGCACATACCTTTCTAGGTGCATACATATCAGGAGTGTAGTTGTTGTGCTTATTTTTGCCTACTTTACCATTCCTATTCTTTTTATTTTTCTCCGACTTAGGTTGAGTAATTTCCACAGGTGCTATCTTTTCTAATTTTTCTTTTAATTGTTTCTTGGATAAGCTACCTATATTGATTTTCTCAGCCTCAGCCTCAACTTGATTTTTGGTTTCCTTAAAAAACTTGATAGGAGTGCTAAATTTGTTCTTCTTATTAGCCATTGATGATTTACTTGTCGATGGATGCTTATCGACTGATTCAACATCAATCGATTGATAATCCTTATCGATCGATGAAGGATTAGCAGTCGATTGATCTTTATCCCTTGAAGCATCATCCAATGGCTTGCCAGTTGAACTGAGGGATTCTCCTAGAGTATCTAAACCCTGAACATCAATGATTTGTTTGGCAGTTTTAGCAGACCTATTCCATCTATTAATGATTTCTATTTCTTCAGCTAATTGTTCTTTTAACAATTCTTCTCTTCTCAAACTGTTTACTAGTTCATCTCTAGCATCTTTACTTTCCTGCTTAAATCTATCTAAACAAACAAGTTCATTTTCAAGAAAAATATTCCTCTCACTTAAGACGTCAAGGGTGTTCTTTAACTTGAGGTTTTCTTTGTTTAGAGATTTTAGAGTGACATGCAAATTGTACAATTCATTGGACATTTCATTAATAGTACTATTGCATTAATCAGCAGTAGGTTCAGAAAAGTTGGTAGCTAGTACCTGATTTGATGCTGAACTAGCTTCTTCATCTTCATGGTTGGCCATTAGAGCTAGATTGATATATTCTTCAGAATCACTATCCTCAGCAGCCTAGTCCTTCTCCTCAGTAACAAAAGCCTTTTCTTTCTGTTTCAAAAGGTCAAAGTATTTCCTTTTATAATCAATACCCTCATATGACTTTGCCTTTTCTTGTTTTGGCTTCCTGCACTCATTTGAGAAATGACCAGCCAATCCACAATTAAAACATCTGAATTTAGATCTATCAACCAAATTTTTATTTTGATTGTTGCTTCTAAACTGGGATCCAGGCCTTTGAGCATTTGGATTCTTCTTGAGTTTTTGCTTTGAAAACTTCCTTGACAAAAATGCAAGGTGCTCATCAATCTCATCCAGATCATCCTGAGAGCATGTTTCATTTTCTTCACATTTGCTCTTTCTTTTTCTCTTGAATGATTCTTCAACAGCATCACCAGCCATCATGACAGACTCTTCTACACAGCCAGTTTCTTTCTTCTCTTTCTTGTCTTCATTCCCTTTGACCATCAAAGCCACAGTTTTCTCCTTTCTTTGATTCTTCTCAATCTCTTCATCTTGTTGAATCTCCAGTTCATATGTCTTGAGAATACCATAAAGTTTCTCTAGAGTATAATCCTTGAAGTCCTGAGATTGTCTAATGGAAACAGTCATTGGTTTCCATTCTTTTGGAAGAGATCTAAGAAATTTAAATTTGTATCCTCAGTTGCATAAACCCTACCATATAGCTTCAGTCCATTTAACAACTTCTGAAATCTGCTATAAGTGTCATTGATAGATTCTCCACTCTTGAAATGAAATGATTCATATTTTTGAATCAAGAGTTGCATCTTATTTTTCCTTACTTGCCCAGTTCCTTCACACAGAGTTTGAAGAGTGTCCCATACTTCTTTTGATGAAGTACAGTTTATCACATTGTCAGACATATCTTTATCTAGACCATTAAACAGAATGTTCATGGTCTTTTTGTCTTTAAGTACTTCTTTTTCATCCTCTTCTGTGAACTCAGAGATGAGTTTTGGAACATGTCTATCAACTATAGGAGTTCCATCAGGGTTTACACCTGTAACTAGCTTCATGGGAATATGAGGACCTTTCTTTATGCAGTGAACATATGAAGGGTCAAGAGATAGAAGATGCAGATGCATTTTAACCTTCCATGGAAAATATTCATCTTTCTCTAAAACTGGAATCTTCACACCTGAATCTTTCTGGCCCATATTGACTGTTCTTGATCTTTAAACTTTCTGTATGTTGAAAGCCTGCTCTGATATCAATTGTTATTCCCTAGAACAATGTCAATATTTGTAGAAGGGGGGGTTGAATACAAATATTAAAACTTTTTGCTTGTTCTAATATTTGTTCTTAATGTTTGAGAATTAGAAAGAATATGTTTAAACAAATTTCGACTGAAAAATAAACTGAACAAAATAGATTTAAAATTATTGATGGATTGATTTTTCCAACAGTGTATATTTTTGCTCAATGATCCTAGGTTAAAAGAAACCTAGCTGTACTTTTACAAGATTAGAAAACAAATCAACTGTTCTTACAGATATGCTATCAAACTGGAGCAGTTGATTAAGAAATATTGTCTAACTTGTCTATTTTCTAATAATGATGCTACAGTTGTTTATATACCACAAGTGTGCTTTTACGATTCCTATTCTAGGATTGTTTCTACCTACCTTCCTTTTACCTTTTTCTATTTTAGAATAAAGGTTTGAAAGACAGCTTCTGATTGAGTCTTCACAGTCATCATAGACTGTCTTCCATAGGTGTTCTTTTTCCTTTTTAAATTTTTGACAGATTACCTTTTTGTCACAGTCAATTGATAATTTGCTGTTAAGCATATCAATTGACTCTTCTTTAATTCCTCAATTGATAATGTTTTTCGATTGATCTTGATATCCATCGATTGATAAGTAAGTTGCCTTATCGATTGATAAAAGATATCAATCGATATATCAATCGATGGGCCTTCACATCAGTTGATGGTCTTCAACTCTTGACTTGGTTTCTTCGATTGATCTCTCATCCATCGATGCTTCAATATCAATTGATCATCTTTCACTTGTGTAATTTCCTGTCTTCACATAATTACAATTTGATAGTTTAATTTACATATCAATTGATGATCTATATCAATCGACTCTAACATCAATTGATGAATAAAATATCAATTGATTTACACCTTATCGATTGAAATAGACTAAGTACACCTATGCTATAATCCAAATTATCAGTTGATTCAGATAAACATTTCAACTGATAAATGGTTTCCTGATCAATTGGTATTTATAACTTTCATATCAATTGATCAGTTACATCAAATAAAATTTCTATGATTCTAAGATTAATGTTATCATAAAATTACATGTAGGTTCCTAACATCTTGTGTGAAGCTTTTTGTTTTTCTTTGACAATTAATTTATTGCTTATATGCTGCCATGTTTACGTGTCTAAGTTTTTGAGTAATTGTATTTTTTGTCTCCTTGTAATTTTTTGGTATTAGTAGTCATTCTATGGCCTTTTTTTGCCATTTTCTTTTATGTTCACATAGCTTTTGGTTAGTTTTATAGTTGTTTATATTGGTGTCCTTTTTCGGCATTTTTTGTCAATATCATATAAAGTTTTTGGTTATATCTTGTTTTCGTCCAGTCTTGTCGAGTTTTTATAGATCTTATAATTAAATATTATACTTTACTCTCTACTCTTAATTTTTTTTACAGTTCTTGTGCTAGGCTTATTAAATTTCTTGGTGATATATTGTTCAGTATTATATTTGGATAGTTTATGTGTTATTTTCTTATATTCAGTTTCTTATGCTCTTGATTTCAGTGATACTTTTTTAAGGTATTGATCTATTTTTATTGTTAGTACCGACATGTCTCCGAAATTTATTTCAAGCGAAATGAAAACTATAGTTGAAAAGGATGAAATTGTACTAGAGGAAATTTCTAGTAATGCTCAAAATAGAGAGCATGTGGAACAATCTTTTATTGGTATAGTTGAATGTGATATGATCACGGATATAGATGGATGGTGGATTGATTCCGGTACAAGCCGTCATATTGCAAAAACAAAAAATGATTTAATTGAAAATATAGAATTCAAAAGAGGGGAACAAATTATTTATATGGGAAATGACACTAGCTTAAATGTGATGGGGACCGGTACGTATAAATTAGATCTTGGGGACAGTATAATGGTTCTCAAGGATGTGTTATGTGTCCCTGAAATGAGACGTAATCTCATTTCTGTCCGAGCCTTAACTAAGAATGGTTAAAAGTGCGGTTCTATAGCAATTGTTTTTCAATTAAAAAGGACAATGAGGTGTATACTATGGGAATATATGAACCCGTACATGGGTTGTTTCAACTTCCAATTGTAAAAAGGATTGAGAATAATGAAGTTGGCATTTCTGATCATATTTGTTATTATAATACATGTATGTATGACATGTGGCATCAAAGATTGGGACATCTAAGAATCAATAAGATAGAATGAATTATAAAAGATAATTTATTGCCTTATATGGATGTTAACAAGTTAATTTGTGAACATTGTATAAAAAGAAAAATGATGAGGAAACCTTTTAAGGAAGGGGAAAGAGCTAAAGAGCTTTTGAGTTTGGTAAACTCGGAGATATGTTGTCCATTAAATTATAAAACTCATTATAATAAAGAATATTTTATTACGTTCATAGATGATTATTCTAAGTATTTCCAAGTATATCTTATATCACGAAAATCTGAAGCATTTAAGTGCTTTTAGAGATATAAGACTGAAGTTGAGAAGTAACTTGGAACAGATATAAAAGTGTTGAGAACTGATAGAGGTGGAGAATATAGATCTACAGAATTTGATAGTTATTGCAAAGTGAATGGAATAATAAGACATATGACTATGGCTTATAAGCCACAACAAAATGGTGAGGCGGAAAGAAAAAATAGAACATTATAAAATGTTGTGAGATGTTTGTTATCACATTCTAGATTTTAAAAAAAGATTTTAGGGAGATGCACTGATTGCTGCAAATTATATCTTTAATAGAATTCCCACAAAATCTATGGAATCGACACCTTATGAAGTGTGGACTGAGAGGAAATCAAATTTGAGTCTTATGAAAAAATGGGGTTGCATTGCACACGTGATGATCCCGTCATAGAATAGAGATAAATTAAACTTCAAGACAGTGAAGTGTAATTTTATCAGTTATCCTGAAAATTCTAAAGGATATATGTTTTATAACAAAGAATTGGGTTTTATTGAAAGCATAGATATTGTTTTCATAGAAGATTATAGGGGAAAAAAAGGAAATTGAGGATACACGACCTCTGAATGTAATTGACAATGAGGTTCCTCAGTATAATATTAGTTCACGTGTTGAACATGATCCGACTGAGAATAATGAATCGGATCAGAATGTTGATATGAACCACATGACATAGCTAGAAATAAGAGATCAAGACCTCTACCTGAATGGATGAATAACTATTATGTGTATGATAGTGAAGTATCTTATTTTTCGGTATATATGGACATAAGAGATCCTATTGATCCCACTAGTTATTCAAAAGCGATGAGATCACAAGAATCTGAATCATGGATGGAAGAAATGAAAGATGAGCTTGAGTCAATAGAAAAGAATCAAGTGTGGGAGTTGTGTAATATACCCGAAGATAGAAAATCCTTAGGTTGTAAATGGATTTTAAAATGAAAATATAAAGTTGATGGGTCTATTGATAAATTTAAGGCTCGCTTAGTTGCAAAAGATTTTACGCAAAAACCGGGAATAGATTATCAAGAGACATATTCTCCAATAGCAAAGTTTGCGTCAATAAGAATTATATTAGTCTTTGTAGCTTGTCTTGATTTAGAGCTTTACCAAATGGATGTAAAGACAGCTTTCCTTAACGGGGAGTTGAAATAAGATATATATGGATCAGCTTGATGGATTTCAGGTTGAAGGACAAGAAGACAAGGTCTACAAGTTTAAAAAGTCTATATATGGACTAAAGCAAGCATCTAGAAATTGGAATCTCAAGTTCCACAATGAGGTAATTCAACTTGGTTTTGTCAAGAATAAATTAGACAATTGTGTCTACACTTTTAAAAGTGGGAGTTCATTTGCAATATTATCATTGTATGTGGATGATATATTGTTAGCTGGAAATGATAAAGATATATTGAAAAACATAGAGTTTGAACTCAGTAATAAATTTGAGATGAAAGATATGGGTGAAACTTCATATGTTCTAGGAATCTAGATAATAAGGGATAGAAATAATAAAACATTGAGCTTGAATCAAGAAAGGTATCTACGTAAAGTGTTTAATCATTTTGGAATGCAGAATTGTAGTCCAGCGACAACCCCATCGGTAATGGAAAAATGATTAACACATTATAAAAATTTGGAACAAGGACAAGAACTTCTAGATGTACCATATGCGCAAGCAGTCAGAAGTTTATTGTATGTTATATTGTGTACTCAGCCTAACTTAGCATATCCAGTTAGTCTAGTAAGTAGATACCAAAGCAATCCTAATCAAGCTCATTGAGAAGCTGTGAAAAGGATTATGAAATACATAAAAGGTACATTGTACCACAAATTGGTATATCAAGCAAATAAACTTGAAGTCATTGATTATTCCGATTCAGATCTCGAAGATGATAAAGATGATGGAAAATCAATTTCGGGGCACCTGTTTATCTTTGGTATAGATGTCGTAAGTTGGGGAAGCAAGAAACAAGGATGTGTTGCAAGATACACACAAGAAGCTGAATATGTAGCTTATAGCATGGTTGTTACCCATCGGTTTGGATTACACGTTTCTTACAGGAATTAAATCTTGATCTAATAGATGTACCAATCGAGATTTATTGTGACAATACGTCAGCTATTGATTTAATTTATAGTGGTGCAAATAGTTCGAGAGGACAACATATTGATATATAATATCACTATATTCATGATATTGAGGTTGAAAAGAAAGAGGTGAAAGTGACATACATTCTCACTAGTGATATGATTGCACACCCTTTAACAAAATGTATTCCTCGAGAAATATTTGTCAAACATGTTGGTTTAATGGGACTTAGAAATATTTAAGCAGGGACATTCTGATTGTTGCTTTGACGAATAGTAGGAGCATATGTATACTCCGAAAAGGGTGGGAGACATATATATTTGAAAATGACAATGAGAGATGTTATTTGACTTTCATTTCAAAATAAAAAATAAAAGAATAAAACATATTTATTGTTTGGGGGTTATAAAATATATATATATATATATATATATATATATATATATATATATATATATTAAGTATCATATATTTAGAGTTATATGGTATTCAATTTTCACATTAATATATGATATTATTATTTGGGCTGTTACAATATTTGGGGTGGAGGATGTGAATGAAGAGCCCACATATAGTGGATTATTATTCTAGTAAGAAAAAGCAATCAAACAAAAAAGAGAAAGAAGTTTTGTTCTATTCACGGTCCGGAACCCAAAAAAAAATTTCTAACTCACTTTTGTTTATAGTTGCGTTTTAATCCAACACTTTTTACTCTCTTCTAACTTTGTATTCCATTATTATTGTTGTTGTTGTTATGTAATTATATAATTGGGTACTGATAATAATAAATACCCAAATAACACATTGAGGCCTTAGAGATATTGATCACGTTATACAAGACCTTAAATGAACCAAAGTACCCATGATACGAGATACAAGTAGTCTAATTTGAATATGCAAGCAAGCTATGGCATATGTAGACATGGGAAACTATTTGTGGTTTAGGTCACTACATGAAATAGTAGATATGATCATGTGACTTGTGAGTTTATGTTGAGGCAAAATAAGGTAAAATAAAATCCATCACTTAAAAGATCACCTCCATAGAATATACTCAGCTAGAGATCGACCTTATTTTCCAATATATGGT
The DNA here is from genome assembly GCA_028671895.1 of Oenanthe sinensis. Classification (NCBI taxonomy): domain Eukaryota; kingdom Viridiplantae; phylum Streptophyta; class Magnoliopsida; order Apiales; family Apiaceae; genus Oenanthe; species Oenanthe sinensis. The sequence goes on along the minus strand of CM053798.1, from coordinate 10,787,241 downwards.
GAACTGCAACAACACTTTTCCTATTGAATTTACGACCAGCTTTTGCTCGAACAAAGCTGGTGCACTAGTTATGCCAACTTTTGGTACATTCCCTTCTTTTTCGTATCTTATTTTCTTGATCCTCCCCACGTTTGCAGCAGCAGCTGCTCATACATTGTTGTTTCAGGTACATGAAATTCTCTAATTACAGCAATTATTTTATTCATTCAATATGCTTATTTTATTAGTACATATAAGGTTTCTAATAGGTAATCTATATAACATTAATTTTCTTGTTTTATTAAGGGATTCAATTTGAAATCATATATGCAACAAGAAAGGAGGGTGCAGGGACAATTCATTAATCAATTCCGTCTCTGATCTTGCTACTGCTCGGGTTACACATGTTTGGCTCTCACCATCTTCTCATGTTGAGTTTTGAGATGCGCGCCCTATGTCAATTCAAAAAAAATTCTCCTTTTTAGAGGATACACATAATAAAATTAGGGAACTCGACTCTCATTACTAGATCTTAAACTCTCATGATTTAAGATTTATTTTTTCTCACATTTTTACTAGAAAAATCATTAATCAAACCTTCAAAATTAAAATTGATTAGTCTTTCCTCGGTGAACAAAAGGGGTGGTGCTAGTAGCGAGGAGTGAACGTAGGGATGAACAAAACGAACCAGAACCGAAAAACCGAACCGAATAGTGCAATTTCGGTCTATTCGGTTTTTTGGTCCGGACCAAATTAAAATTCAGTTCAGTTCAGTTTGATCCGTATTAAAAAAATTCTGTGCACACCGAATAGACTGAATTATATATTATTTATTTTTATTATATATTTATATAATATGTGTTCGATAAATGTAATTTTCCATTATTGATTTATTATTTGACCTAAATATAAATCTATTTGATTTTATTTATATATTTATATTCATATTCCCTTTAAATTTCACCTTGTTTAATTTTCAACTTTTTTTAAAAAAACGATAGGGACCAAACAGACTGACTCGAACCAACCGAACCGAAGGCAATGCTCAGCCCTAAGTGAACGAACGCCGCCCCTAAATTTTAGGGCCCAAATTTATACAGCCCCATACATATTTATAGATATTTGTAAAAAATTATTATGATTTATTAATAATTTTGAGAAATATTGATAATATTATAATAAATATTAAATTTTTTAGGCTTTATTTTTTATTTACAATATTTTTTGATAATTTATTTTATTTAAAAATTTTAATTTAATAATTTTAATGTATATTGAAATAAATAACGGCTTAAATTTCACTAACTTTTGTTACCTTCCCTTCTCTCTCTTTTTTGTGTCTTATTTTCTTGATCTTCCCCACGTATGCAACAGCAGCTGCTCATTGGTTGTTGTTTCAGGTACGTGAAATTATGTAATTACAGCCCCACCTTCTCAATTTGCCCCACCTCAAGGACGATCTCTTTCACAATTTTATTTATTTATTTATTTATTATTTTTACTTTTTACATTTTGTTGATACCAACATTAATGATGTTGTGTTCACTTGATTGGAATGAAATGGAATGAAAAATTATAAACAAATTGTATTAAGAAATAATAATATATATGAGTGAAATTTGAAATGAATACGAGCGAATCTAGATTTTCTATGAAAAGGATCGTAGGGAAAATAGTGAAAAAATGGAAGGGAGCATTCCTTAGTATAAATAATTTGGAATGGAATGAAAGAATGAATAAAAATTATAAACATTTTTCCTAATCTCACTCAAATAAAAATATAAATTATATTCCATCCCTCATTCCATTCAAATGAAGTCAAGTCAGCTAACAGTTCTAGACATGACCCCGTAACATGGCAATTCTTGATATCAAGATGCCAATAAAATTATTACCAGACAATTGAGATTTTCAATCTTATATTTTATGCAATTATCTCTGTTGGTACCACATATAAGTGAATAACTTTAAGAAAGGTGGGCTTCTTATATTCGTATTTATGAAGTACAAATTTTCAAATTTAATCTATTTATTTGCAATTTTGCAAACCAAAGACTTATTTTTAGAAGTATTTTAATGGTATTCGAAAATTATGAATTGAGAGTTCATTTAAAAATCTAATACATTCAATTTAATATATATTTAGGAATTTAAAATATCATTTGAATATGTTCTTAAACATATTCTAATTTAAAATAAATTTCATATTCCCAAACACATTATAAAATTAACTCTATGTTAAATTAGTTTCACATCATAATAAATTGAATATTATTTAATATATAAATAAATAACCAACTGCAATTTCTAGTTTTATTTAAAATAAACAAGAAAATTCATACTAAGATTAATTAAATACAACTTCAATTTATATTCATTATATTTCAGACAATAATAATGAAAATGATGATTAAAAATTTATCAAATTAATTAAATTAACAAATCCACTCCTCCCACCTTAAGGAACAATCTAATGAATATAACAATGCACCACTGTTAATAAACTTCTATTAGCACCTGTAATAAAGTTTCACCAAACATCCTAAAAACATTCATCTCTATAGATTGATTTTTAAGTAAGGTGGGGATAAATGCACACCCTAAATTGATTATTGCACACTCTATAATAGTTATTTGACTAAATTACTCTTATCTTATCTTATTCTACCCATTATATCCCTTTATTCAAATATTATTCAATTAAATTCAATTTTTTCCTTTTTATATTTTGATCACATTCATATTTAACAATTTGATGTCTCTAATTTTTAATACTTTTTTGAGATTTTTAAATCAAAATTAGACCAAAATTTATAATTAGAATAAGTTATTATCCGCAACTCAACTTGAATTTTATTTTAAAACGAGCATATTTTTTACCATCTTGATTATGAGTTAACAAAAACCTAAAAAAGAAAAAATTCTTAATAAGAATAAAATTAATAAAATTAAATATCAAAACATTAAAAAATACCAAAATATCGAATTTAAATAAAATTAATGAAAGTTAGGTCATATGTTCCCGTGATTCTAGGTAACAGAATAAGTCAACTAATCTATTTTGAATTGCATTGTAAATATTTTATAAATTTTTGTTGCTTTTTTTTATTATTAAGTTATAAAAATATAAGTTTTTTTGTTAAGGTAAAAATATAATATGCATTATTTAATATTATATATAAATAGAATGACTCGCATTTTTTAATATGCTTCATTTATTCTGTTAAAATGTGTTTATTTTGATTAACTATGCATATTTTGAAATAGTTTTATTATTATTATTAAATATTTCGTATATAAAACATTAAAATTAGAATTTTGTAAAATTAATTTATGAACATTATTTATTGAAATTCAATGAAAATAATTAACATAATATTATATTAAAAAATTGAAAAGACAAATGTAAGGTTATCATGTTCGATTACTCTAAAAGAATGGTGTGCATATATCACGATCTTTTTTAAATATAGCAGCATTCTATTCTCTATACGTACTCTGGGACCATCTTCCCACATTTAAGCAATAAATCCAACTTTTGTTTCTTTTCTCTTCCCCCAATTCAAACAGCTAAAGAGTAAAGGAGATGCCTAACATAGCCTCATTCCAAACACACATGATAATCTTGGAAACTCTCCCATGCAAAGTCCCATGGCAGCTGTTTCTTTGCATTCTCTGCATTTTAAAGAAAAAATATGATTAAATATATCATTTTAATACACAACAAAATAAATTAACAATATATATAATAGATATATGTGTGTGTTTTGTATGGAATTGAATTCATTTGAAACCTTTGGAGTGCAGAAAAGACATCACATTATTTAAACTTTAAAGGGTTGAATCATGATAGCAAAATTTATTTTCATTATAAGAATCATGACTGTATAAAAATGGATGTCATCCTATTGATAAACTTGAATAATATTCCTATATTGAGTGATAAAGAAAGACAATAATATGTCATATGAATATAAAAGCGAGTCAATGTATGATTTTGTAAGAGACACTAGCATATGATTGAAAAGAGGTTAAGGTCAGTGCATATATAGCTGTAAGGGAGCGGTTTCATACATGTAACTGATATTATGTTATTATTTTATTTGTATTCAGATATCATATTAGGGATTGTTTTCCGTAACTTTTTGGAATTTTCTAGAAAAGTAATATTATGTATTATTATTTTAATATTAATCTTATTATATACAATAATTTTCTACACTATTCTAGAATATTCTAAAATCACTATCATAAAAAAAACACGTCATTTTATAATATTTATCTAAGAATTGAGAAATTAATGATAAAATGTTTTATATATTTTTAAAATAAGTTTTCTATATCATTTTTACTGTTCTTTTATGAATTTATTAAACAACATATTTGATAGGATAGACCCTATAGATTGTCTTTGATGTAAAACATGTAAATAACGTTAATACAATAAACATTTATTTGAAAAAAAGTTATTTACAAAAAAGTTAAATATTATACATACATCATATATTTATATTTTGCACTAAATATAAAATTTAGATATCTCATTGTTAACGATAATATAAGCACTAAAATTTTTACTATTTATAAATATGAGCAAAAGTAAAAATATACTATATTTATAGAATAACATATATAATACTTTAACAATTAAAAACATAAAATATAATTATTATATTTTCATGTAATCTATTATCTATTATATTATTATATTATTATATTATATTATATTATTATTATATATCTAATGCTCCAACAAGAAGTTCATCTGAGCCGATTTATTCATTGTTCATTTACGCTATTATCCCTTAAGTCATTGTATATTTACTATTCATCCTTGCATCAATTCTTCACATTTTACATCATTTTCTCGCTTAGTTAAAGTTTAATTTAATTTTATGTTTATTTCCATTTCTTCAATATTAGAAAAAAATATTATGAATATGAAATTAAATATGAGTGGATATACATGAAAACTTTCAAATATAAATTATATTATATATATATATATTGAGATACATATATTTATATTTTAAACCTCATTATTAGAAAATGATGATTTAGCAGAATGATTGTAAATTTATACTACTACGCTACAGCGATTTTTTACATTTTATATTATTTTCGTATATAGTTAAGGTTTAATTTAATTTTATATTTATTTCTATTTCTTTGATATTAGAAAAATATTATAAATCTATTATATCTATTATCTATCTATCTATCTATTACTCTTTCATCCATTTCTTTACCGTTTTTTTTAGACGTTCTTCTTAATTATTTACGTTTTCAAAAATAATAAACTTTTATAATATAAAAATCAATTTACACCCAATACTTTTATCCTCATACTTACTTTATACCTTAAACTTAAATATTAATGAATCTCACATTTTACTCATTTTTCTTACACTTTTCCCCATTTATAAAGAAATGGGAGGGACGGAGGAGCATATATTTAACGCTACAACGTAAGGGTTATGTTAGCCAATTTATTCCACAACATCCTTCCGTTATAACAGCGTTATCCCTCTGTTAATTGGTGAATTCCGGCCTTTCACTATCCCATGAATCTTTGCTGCGACAGTGCGACCTTTTCACCTGCTGATCTAATATTTTTATTTGTCTCTAACGCCGTACTATCCTGAACCCTACCATTCCATTATTGGCTCCACCGACTTTTAAGGTTAAATTTATGCTCTATTTTTTTCCCTACTTTGAAGTTTAAGCCGTGAATCTATTTTATTTCTATTGCCTTTTGTATCAGTTCGTGTGTGTGTCTATATCTAAATTATTTTGTTATTGTTGAGTTGAGATGGATTAACTGATACTATAAATTTTGGAAAGGATCATTTTCCCTGTTATTTATTTCATTATATGTGTTGTATTCGTTAGGTTCCAATACCTGTGAACGTTGATTTGAGTGTATTACTCTGTCTTTTAGCATTTTCATTTCAATTACTTTGTGAAATTCATCGGGTCATAATGAATTTTTTTCCTACAAGATCATTCAGTAGAGCAAGCGAGGTACAGGGGTAGCCGTTATAAATCAGCTACATATTATTTTCTCTTGATTTGTGAAGTATATATGCATTTTTAATATGAAGGATGTATTGTTCATGGACAGTGGTGATCCGTCGAATCCATGACCAGCAACCGTAAACAAGGTTATGACAATGCTTAAAGGTGCTCATAAAGTTTTGAAGCTATTTTTCTCCGACACTTTTGGCCAGGTAGTAGAAATAAAAGCATAACTATTATGTTTTGTGTTTCTTACTACAAAGGTAGTGAGACTTTCAAAAATGCAAAATTTGCTGATGTGTAATTATTATGTCATGCAGCCGCATTTCATGCGACCGATATTTGCTACTCAGAGTTCAACCGGTCCATGAAGTGGAGTACATTTGGTGATGGATTTCTTTTATATCATTTATGTACAAAAGAAGGTTAGTACCACGTTTTTACGATTCCAATTATGACCTTCAAATTATGTTAACACTATCTCTGAATCTCCCTAAATCAGATGATACGAGCAACTTGGGTCTCTACCTTTTTTTGGCCTCTACTGAATCCAACTCTATTTTAGTCACCATTATAGCTAACATGTTATATGTTATACTCTACTGTATGTCTATGTCTGTATATACTAGCTTAAATACCGTGTAATGCAAGGGTCACTTATTAAATATTTAACATGTATATTTATTATAATTTTATAATAATTTATTTCATATATATATATTAAAATTTAAATTTAAATTTTAATATTTTTAATTTTATATAATATTAAGTGTGAATATAAAATTTTATTATTAACCGTATAGATTAACTACAATATAATGGTTTTAATATATATTACTTACTGTTAGGTTCGTAAGGATGGAGTATTAGCTAGAAGGGGGTTCAATAGCTTAATACCCTTTTTAAAAATTAGAGTTTGACATTTTAAAATTTTCTCTTCTTTTTAAAAAAGTTACTAGTTAACTAGTAAATCAAGTACATAAATTTAAAGAGAGTAAAGAAATAGAGCACAACACACAAGATTTTTATCCTAGTTTGCGATGGCGCAATCCCCTAACGGATCCGCTCACCCCGAATCCAGTCCCCGAATCCCTCCCTCAACTCCAGATTTTCCCACTATAAAAAAATACACTCCTTATAGCGGCGGAGAAGCCTTTACAACCACTATGTATTTATCTCAGACCTTAACACTCGTTAATCCCTCAAAATACAATAACAATCCTACTATATTTATCTTGGAGCGTAACTCTTCGCTATCTCCTCAAAATCTAAATAGAACCCTTACAAGTTTATCTTGGAGCGCAACTCCCTGTTACCTCCTCAAATACAAGTAAGAAAAATAAAACCATGCGTATACTATGAAACCGTTTTGGATTTTGATGATCACTGACAGCAAGTTGAAAGCTTGTACTTGATATAAAATAGCATGCTATTATATTTGTACTAACATGGTTTTGCAGGAATTAGTTTACTGATATAAAACATCAGTATAATGTGAATTAGTACGTTGATAGCAAGCTGAAAGCATGAAAACAGAGCATTCCAGCAAGCTGATAGCATGGAAATAGGTTGTTCCAGCAAGCTGATACTAGGAGCGCAGAAACGGTTGGATAAGGTGTGAAATCCTATTTTCATAGAGAGTAATTAGTATCTTCTTTTGTACAAGCTTATCTATTATATATATATTTATATATTATATTAGAGCTCAGATTCTATTTATCTAAACATATTTTATTATTCGAATTAATTTTCCTATTTCATTGGAGTTGGGTTTTGACTAAACTTTATCTTTTAATTAACCAACTCTTATCTAGAATTTAAACTTATATTGAGGAGTTTTTAAATGTTTTTTTCATCGTCTATAACCTCAATATTCGTAGTTTGAATATCACAGTTTGAATTACCTTAACTAATTCGAACGTTGTGGTTTAAACGTTTAATTAGGTTTGTTAATTCGAATAGTATATTCATATAAATATCTGTTATCTATTATTTTCTTCTTCACCAATTGAAGACATATGCTGATTTGAAAAACATATACACACATCTTCTCAAATTCAATCTTCCTTACCTAATATCTTTGAGTTCTAGTATTCCATATAGTTATATATTGTGGAGCTTATAATTCGAGTTGTAATCTTATTCACTTGTGTTATTGGTTGTAATCAAGTTGTGGCTGGATTGCTAGGCTTGTGAAATAGGGTTCAAGGGAACTAGAGGCTAGAGAAAGTTGTACTAGGGTAGTATAGTGCTTCGAGAGCAGATTAGTTGAGGGAAGAGGTATTTCAGCAAGCTAGAATCAGCTGCAAGGGATGAAGGGAGGAATATTATTGTAATCTTGTAATTGATTATATATTGATTAATAATATTCTCTCTTACCAGTTAGTAGGGGACCAGGACGTAGACCATAGGGGATTTGGGTTCGAACCTAACTAAAAGATCTTGTGTTACTTACTTTTTATGTACTGCATTGCATATAGTAGCTAGCTGACAGTTTTTATTAATTGAACTTAGCTAACATTCGACACATAGCTTCTTTGGATGATAGAAAATATTTTAAGGCGTACTCTAGTAAAGAAAAGTCGACACATGGCTATACATTGAGAATAGAATTCAACATATGTGGTTATTCTTCTTCAAAATGGCTAAGGCGTGCATACAAGGACCTAGGAGTCGACACATAGGTTCTCCTCAAGGGTGGATTATTTTCGAAGTACACTATACAAGGAAACACACTTCGACATATAGAAAAATATCCATAGGTCAACTCAAGTCAACATACAGGGGAGAAATTGTCGACACTCACAAATGTAGTTCAATTATTATATAACCAACACTATATAAACAAATGAATCTAATTCATTTGATGTGAGTAAAAATACACACAGACACAAAGAAATAGAGAAAGAGGGAGAGAGACAGAAGCCGGAGAAGAAGGAATACAAAGCTATACACATACCTTCTTCACCAGAGTTTTATAATCTAGCCGGTTCATTATGTTGTAAATATATAGGGCTATTATAAAACACTCTCTGTTAGATTGATTTCCTTTTTATACATTCACAGATCTATACATTGTAATAGGAATCAGTCATATCTCTTTGTTGTAGCGAAGAACTAATTTGTACTTCAGAAATCGGTTCATTAAAACAGGGTATAGCACCCCTCTGGGTTTACATACGAAAGATATATTTCCTGAACTTGTCTCATTCATTTACTTACTAATTTTTTAGATCTTAACTATTTATTCATAAAAATAGAAAATTAGTAAGCCAACCTCCTAAACACAATTCACCTCATGAATTCGAACTCATTAACCGAACTCTAAATTATTTATCCGTAAAAGATTCAAAAGAATTTTTAATTTAGTAAGTATCGTATTCAAGCCCCCCTTCTACGATACTTCCGGGACCTAACAATAACAGTTCTTATCTTACTTCTAAAATGAAGAATTTGGCACTTCATGGTGATGACAGCAAGTTGGAATCTGATGATGAATCAGATGAGAAAATAGCTCTCATGTCCAGAAAAATCAGAAAAATGATCGAACAAAAGAACAAGATGAAGAGAGAAATGAGGAGTTCAGGCTTCTCTAAAACTAAGAAGTTCTTCAAAGATTCCAAGGGAGATTCAACATGTTTTGAATGTGGCAAACCTAGCCATTTCAAGAAGGACTGTTACAAGTTGAAAGGGAAGCAGCAAGCTGGATACAAAGACAAGAAGAAATCTAAAGCTTTGCTAACCTGGAGTGATGATGAAAAAGACATTTCACCAAGTGAAAGTGACAACAATGATGATATGGTCAACTTTGCATTAGTTAGAATGGAGGATGATATTGTTCGAGGCTTAACTGAGGAGATCATTGCTGAAAGTGATTCTGATGATGATAAAAGTGAGGTAAAATCATTTAGATTTGATATTTCTTCTGATAATATTATTCTATATGAACTAACCATGTAGGATCAAGATAGTATTCCATTAGAGGAATATAACTCAGTAAGGACAGAAAAGATCAAGCTGTCAGAAAATAATGCTTACCTTAGACAGATGGTTCAAGATTTAATGGCAAATGTGGAATCACTAATTGAAAACAAGGAACCTGTTAAAGCTATAAATGAAGTCAAAATCAAAGAGCTTGAATCAAAAATTGAAGATCTAGAAGGTTTCAACAAAATTCTATTGAAAAGGAACAATACTCTAGCTAATAAGATTTCTGATCTAAAGGCTGATATAGAGTCAAGGGATGCATGTCTTGAAATATTCAAACTCAGAGAATCTTCCAAGAAAGAATCATCTCAGCTTGCTGAAACTACATCTCAGTCTGCTGAAACATCATCTGATCGTGCTGACAATACATCTCAGCCTGCTGCTACTTCATCAAAGCAAGCAGAAAGAATTGTTTCCTTGGAAAATGAAGTCATAAAGCTCAAAAAAGGCATGGGCACTTTTGGTCAAGGAGAAGAAGGCCTCAAATCAATGATGAAAAGCATCAAGGTACCTTTGGACAAGGAAGGAGTTGGTTTGAACTTCAACAAGAGGGCTATTACACTAAAGTAATGTGGTGGTAAAGGTCATTTAGATCAAAATTCATATAAATATGTTATGCCCTGGACAAGCTGCAAGAAATGTGGTGGTAAAGGTCATTTAGATCAAAATTGCAGATCTCAGCGAGCTACCAGAATTTACCTGAAAGAAACTGACAAGAAGCTAGCTTATTGGAACAAACAGACAGCTATCCAAAATGGTTTTGACAGGAAACAAAGAACACAAAATTCCTCTCCTAAAGTGGTTCAAATGTGGATCAAGAAATCTGAATTAAATGTTCTCTATATACTTGCTACTAACCAGTCAGGACCCAAGCCAATATGGGTACCAAAAGGTTAAGTGTTGTTTTTGTTTGTTTTGTAAATATGTCTTACTGCTAAGATCAAATCGAAATCATGGATCATTAATAGTGGATGTACAAGACATATGTGTGGAGACAAAGCTCAGTTCATTAGTCTCAAATTCAAGAAAGGTGGAGGTATCACAATTGGTGATAGTAAGACTCTTCCTATTTTGGGTAAAAGTAAAGTAGGTAATGACACAACCTTTATTGATAATGTTCGTTATATTAAGGGCTTAAAATATAATTCGCTTAGTGTAAGTCAGTTGCATGATGATGTTCATTCCGTTGTTTTTTATAAAGATAAATGTTTTATTACTGTTGCTATTAACCAAATTCCTCTAGTTGCTAGAAGGGAAGTCAATGTGTATGTTTTAGACTTTGAATTACAGGAAATAGCTTGTTGCTTAGTTACTGTTGAAAATGATCCAACAATTTGGCATAGAAGATTGGGTCATGCTCACATGGACTTGCTCAACAGATTAGCTAGCAAGAAACTAGTGAGGGGTTTGCCAAAATTAAAGTATGTCAAGACACAAGTTTATAATGCATGTCAATTAGTCAAACAGATTCAAAGTTTACACAAGGCGAAAAAGGTTGTATCTACTATAAAACCCTTAGAATTATTGCATCTTGATTTATTTGGTCCAGAATCTTATAAAAGTATTGGAGGTAAACAATACGGTTTTGTTATTGTTGATGATTATACTCGTTTTACTTGGGTTTTATTCCTTCATACTATAGATTCTGCATTTGAAGAATTTGAGAAGCTAATTAAGGTACTTAAGAACAAGCTGGATACCAGACTTGTAGGTATAAGAAGTGATCGAGGTGGTAAATTCAAGAAAAAATTTGTCACTTACAGTGAAGAAAGGGGCATCACTCATGAATTCTCTGCACCTAGAACTCCACAACATAATGAAGTAGTAGAAAGAAAGAACGGGTCCTTGGAGGAAACTGCTAGAACTTTATTACAGGAAAGCAAGCTCTCAAGGAGTTTTTGGGCAGAAGCATTGAACACAGCCTGCTATGTTCTTCACAGAGTGGTGCTCAGGCCTATTCTTGTGAAAATTCCATATGAGCTGTTGAGGAACAAAAGACCTACATCGGTTACTTCAAGGTCTTTGGTTCAAAATGCTTTGTCCTCAAGAAAATCGATATGGATGGTAAATTCGATGATATCTCTTATGAGGCAATTTTTCTTGGTTATTCTTTACCTAGTAGAGCATATAGAATCTTTAATTTAAAGAAACGCATTGTTGATGAGTCTATTGATGTTATATTTCATGAACCTGACAATGATCTTCCAAGAGATGAGGAAGATGATGCAGGTGATGATGATGAAAGTAATAAAGCTACTACTAGAAGTACTAAAGCTACTGCAAGATCAGGTAGTTAGCAAGCTGACAAGTCAAAAGAGCAAGCTGCTACAACATCTACTGTTTAACAGATATACAATCAACAAGCTGGAACATCAAATCAGCCAGCTAACATTTCAATCTCAATAGATGATACCATTGAACAGCTATCTAAACTCAATCTAGGAGGGTCATAAACTCCTATAGCAAGGACAACAACTCCTATTAGAGCTGTTCATGAGGAGATATCTCAACATTCTCTTCCCAAAGCTACAAAGACTGTGAAAAATCATCCATCGACACAAATTATTGGTGATGCTTCTGAGGGTGTTAAGACTAGAAGAGGGAAATTAAACTTCTGTGCTTTTGTAGCTTTTCTAGCTCAAGAGGAACCCAAAAATATTCAAGATGCTTTAGAAGATGAGAATTGGATCATGGCTATGCAAGAGGAGCTGAAACAATTCAAAAGATGTGATGTGTTGAACTTGTGAAAAAGCCTAAAGATGTCTCAGTCATTGGTACTAAATGGGTCTTCAAGAATAAAGTTAATAAATTTGGTATAATTACCAGGAACAAGGCAAGGCTAGTTGTACAAGGCTACAATCAACAAGAAGGGATTGATTTTGATCAGACTTATGCACATGTTTCAAGGCTGGAGTCAATAAGAATGCTACTTTCATTTGCATGCTATAAGAAATTTAAGCTTCATCAAATGGATGTCAAAAGTGCATTTCTTAATGGCTATCTCAAATAGAAAGTTTATGTCAAGAAACCTCCGAGCTTCGAGCATGAAAAGTATCCAAAACATGTCTACAAATTAAAGAAGGCATTGTATGGACTAAGGCAAACTCCTAGGTCTTAGTATGAATGGTTGAGTAAGTTTCTATTCAAGAATGGCTTTATTCGAGGTAAAATTGATTCAACTTTATTCCTTAAATTTGATGGTAAGGATATACTTGTTGTTCAAATTTATGTGGATGATATCATATTTGGATCTACTAATGATGCCATGTGTGAGTGGTTTTCAAAGTGTATGCACAGTGAGTGTGATTTGAGAATGATGGGAGAACTCAATTATTTTTTAGGTCTTCAAGTAAAATAAATAAAAGATAAAATCTTTATGCATCAATCCAAATACATAAAGAATCTATTCAAGAGCATTGGATTTGAAAATGTCAAGGCAAAATCAATACCAATGAGTCAAGCTAGCAAGTTGACAACAGATGAAAAGGGTGTAGATGTTGATATTCGTAAGAATAGAGGTATGATTAGTAGCTTACTGTATCTTACTGCTTCTAGACCTGACATTATGTATGCAGTTTGTGTATGTGCTCGATTTCAATGTAAGCCTAAAGAGTCCCATTATAATGATGTTAAGAAAATCTTTAAATATTTAAGTGGTATTATTAATTTGGCTTTATTTTATCATATCACAAATGCATTTGATCTTGTTGGATATAGTGATGCAGATTATGCAGGTTGTCACACTAATTGTAAAAGTACAAGTGGTGTTTGTGTATTCTTAGGCTAAAGTTTGGTGACTGGGCAATGCAAGAAACAAAACTTTGTTGCTTTATCAACAGTTGTGGGGGAGTACTTGGCAGCTGGCAGTTGTTGCTCTCAAATGCTATGGATGATTCAAACACTAAAGGATTTTGGAATTAAATGTGGAAGGATTCCAATATATTGTGACAGTATCAGTGCTATCAACACCTCATAAATTCCTGTCAACCACTCAAGAACAAAGCATATCGATGTGAGACGTCATTTCTTGAGAGACAATGTGGCAAAAGGGAAGATTAAGCTTATTTTTGTGCCTGCAGAGTATCAGCTAGCTGATATATTTACCAAGCCTTTAACAATAGAAAGATTTTCTATTATAAGAAGGGAACTTGGCATGTGTAATATCTAGTCAGCAAGCTGACACCAGGTTTTTCTAATCTTGCAACGTACTAAAATAATATGTGTTTTCGCTTCTTCATATTTACTCACAATAAATGTGCTATAATTGTTAAAAATTGTTTCCATATATGTATCGTATATGTGTTCCGTGTGATTTAGTTGGCATATCCCACTAACTTGTTATCTGTGCTGGACTTTTTATATTTCAAGGCCGTAATTAGTGATTTAAAATTTTGAATTATGTGATGTTTAGGATTTATCACATTATATTTTTTTTATGTGCCTAATTGATAACTTTGTGCTTATCTGATTTTTTTTAAATATGTTTAATATAATAAGGGGTCGGGTTTTTATCTGAAAAATACTCTCTTTTAGTCAATTAAAATAGGAATAGTAGAGGTTTTTCATACGCGGCTCTTCGCATTCCTATATCCAAGGCAACAAATCAGATCTACTCTATTCAAACTAGTTATCAACAGATATTCACTCTCAATTAGGGTTATTTTATCAATCATCAAAATCATGCGTCAAACAAGGAAAATGAAAGTTGCTTCAGCAGGTCAGGGTTCCAAAGTGAGCAAGCTCAAGCGAAAGTTAATCGATGAGGATGATGATCATGTGGAATGAGTTTTCCTTGACAGTGAGGAAGAAGGTTCGGGTATTGGTCGTTCTAGTGATCAAGAAGGGTATAAAGCAAAGAATGTCAATCGTTGTTTAAGATTTAGTTATGATGAGATGGAAACCAGGTTCAAAACTCTCGATCTTTCAAACCAAAAGATTGTGTATGGGCGTCTGATATCTGGTAAGGCTTTTCAAAATTGTGGTTCTGTTAAGCTATTCGCTGATATAGGTTTTGAATCATTCTTGGTTGATTTATCCAAAGACTATTATCCTGAGTCTGTTCAAGAATATTATGCTAACTTAATAACCGATAAGTTTGGAAATTATGTGTCTTATGTTCAAGAGAAGAAAATTACTTTGAATGTGTTCGTTTTGAATTCTATTTTAAGAATTGTCAACCCGTGTGAAGTGTCTGTGTTTACCAAAAAGGGTATTGTTATGTTGGAGGATTTTGGTCCTTTAGATTAATTAAACACAGTTAGGGTTTGCAGGGTATCTTGGAATTCACTAAACCTATTACTGCTTTAGTTATGCCCATGGCTCATATACTGTTCAAAGTGTGTATAGCTAATATTTGTCCTCGGTTGGGAAGTAGGTCAAATTTTAATAGTCAGGATGTTTGTGTGGTTGCTATGATTTTAGCTAGGAAAAAGTTTGATTTATCATATTTAATTTTGAGGAACATGATGGAGGTCTTTGAAGGTAATCAATCAACTGGATTGCCTTATGGTTTGTTGTTAACCAGAATTTTTGACTAGTATGGAGTTGTTTTTACTGAATTTGAGAAAGTGACTGTTAAGGAGTTTCTTGATGCTAAGATGTTAGGTCCAAATGTGTTGTAGAGGGGGGGGGGGGGTGAATACAAATTTTCGAATTTAAGAAGCAATAAATACCATGTAAATAAATGAATACAATTATTCAAAAAATATATGTCTTATATATAACTTGAAAGGGTTGCTACAACATTCATTACAAAGTACACTAGAATTAAAGAGGATAGTAAATGATGCTAAGCTCTGTGAATACTCTCTCTCTCTTTTACAAGTGTTTATCTCTAAAATATTGCTCTCTTAAAAAAATACTCAAGTACTTCTATTTATACTACTTGTAATATATGTCCTGTAGTCTTCAAAGACTAAGATATACGTGGCCCAATGATGTCCACATAAATCTTATCTATCTTGAAAGCTTGGAAATCTGCCAATTAGATGATGCCATGTGTCATGTTGAAACTGCCCTCTATGTAGAACATCTACTTGAGAATTTCTACTTGGCCCATCTCGAACATTTAAGTAGAATTTCTACATAGGAATATTCTACTTGGCTATCTCGAACATTTAAGTAGAATTTCTACATAGGAATATTCTACTTGGCTATCTCGAACATTTAAGTAGAATTTCTACATAGGAATATTCTACTTGGCCATCTCGAACATTTAAGTAGAATTTCTACATAGGAATATTCTACTTGGCCATCTCGAACATTTTGTACTTAGAGAAATTCTGGGCTTCAACTTGAAACTTCAATGCAACATCTTGAACTTGTGATTTCTTTATGTCTTCCATATTCTTCAACAAGCTCTTGAACCTGGATCTCTATTACTGACATAAACTTGCTATCAATGTCCTGACACTTGATGCAATGGTCTGATTCATAAGTGACTAGTCTTGATAGTGTCTATGCTTCTTGAATAGATTACCATATTCAATTAGTAATGTGGCTTTCCAATTATTGTTTTCCTTCTTGTTCACTTGGAATCAATTAGGCTTATTGATACTGATAGTTATGATCTTGAACCTTTAAGTTACAAATCACTGAGGCATGAACAACTCTATCTTGAACTTCTTTCAATGATTTCTTCTTTGTTTGATCATAGTTAACATGTTGAATTGTATCAATTACCATGTCTTCATTTAGTATTGATTTCTTTGTGGCTTCATGTTCTTGATTGTCTTCCAGTTAAGTATCTTTTCTTTTAGTTGAGTTACATAAGTTATAGTGTTACAAGTTTAGACACTCTGCCTTTCAATCTCCCCCTATTTGATAGTCTAACAACGACATTCAAATTAACAAGGGATAACTCAACTAAACAATAAGACGAGAAAAAGATAAATAACATTACTGTCTTGTTTAAATTACAACTGAAATAAACTTGGAAAACAATTCAAAGAACTAGAATAAATAAAACTTAAGCTAGACAAAGAATTCGAACTTCAAATTAAAGACCATTTGAGTGATTCCTATCACCTGGATTATTTCATACCTTTCAGTCAAACTTATATCACCTTATTGGATCCACTCTGATTCACGGTTACACTATGGTAAGTTAGCCTATCTCGCATACCGTGATCAGGTGAATTTTCCTCAAGTGAGTTAAAGCAACCAACAGATATGAACTTTTTCCAACTTCAAGTTCACACCACTCTGACCTTTAATTCTAATTCTGTCTCCTCTTCCTAGCTTCTTCAGCTTGGCGCTTCTCTTCTTTAAGCTTTCTGCGCCTTTCCTTCTGCTGTTGTTCTCTCTTGTAGACTGGATCATGAAGCTGTTTCCACCTTGCATTCAACAGACTTACCGCTTCCATTTCTAGAGGATTCTTGGGCTCTGGATAAGGATGCTTGAAAAGCCTTCTGAGTTTGTCCACCTCCTAAGTAGTTCTGATCTTTGGAATATCCTCAAAATTCTTCATTATGAGTTGAGATTTCCAATGTGATTTATCAGCCTTAAACTGACAATAGATCATTTTAGGGTAGCCCTTGACACGGTTAGTATTGTGGATACTAGCCGCATCTCGCTCCATTCGCTTCTTCTCCACCACTACTTCAGACAAGTACTTCAGAAGTCTCTGCTTCTCATCCACATCCTCATTCTCCACTTCGCCCCATTTGAATACTTCTAAAACTTTTTCCAGAAATGCGGCATCTTGAGTCTGCAGCATCCATTTTCTACTCATATGCAATAATGTTTGATTCTGGTCTGCATCTATGAACGTTAAAGCATCAGCTGTGTCATTGTCATACGAGTGTATCCAGTATACACTATCTCTTCCTGGAACACCAATTGCCTCCCTTATTTCTCCTTGTTCCAGTGATCCAGAAGGAAGAGTCAGAGCTTCATCTACATTTTTAACATCTTGTAGAATATTCCAATTTCTTTCAATTAGCTCCGGCTCAACCTTTACATTGTCTAGAGGGTTTGGAGCAATAATATCACACTTCCAAATCTCATTGCTCATTTTGAATATGATCCTCTCAATAAACTCCACTGACTTCTCCTTAATGTCAGAGGTGAATCCCTTACTCATCATTTGCCTACAGACAGCTTTTAGAGATTCTACCGATAGAGCCATTAGGTCATTTTCTTCTAAACTAACCCTCTTCATTTTTCCATTAACAACCATCCAAACAATATCAGGATTTGCTGAGAATTCTGGTCCCTTGTCCTCTGCTAGCTGCATTAACTGATCTCTATACAGAATACTAAGCTCCTCAGCTTGAGAATATTGAATTTTTGTTGCTAGCAAGAACAACTCTGAAACAGATCTTCTCAAGATGAATTGATCATCCACATACAAGAAAGATGTCGGGACTCCTTCGACTAAAGACAAGATGACCTGTCACTCCTTAACCATCGCATTGTATCCAACTCTGACTTTAGAGATCAACCTTTTCAAAGCACTTATATAGTCAACAGTCAGTGGATTCTGCAAGTTCAAGTTGTAGAATAAGACTTCCGCCTCTTTGTTATGAGTTCCCTTCGTACAAACTCCCAATAGAATCTTCCTTCCATCATCCCATTTCTGTCAGATCCTTCTCTTGTCTAGATCAACTTGAGGATCAGCTAACCTTGCAAGCTCATGATCATACTGTTTCTCCTTGAGCTCCGCTTGATTTTCAAGGAAAACAACCTCATCCTGCATCATCTTTATTTTATAGAACTGAGCTTGTTCCAAGGCCAACTGTTGAGCTTCCAGGGTCTCTTTATCAACAGGTATTTCTTCAGGCTTTCCGGAAGACATTCCAGCACCTTCACCTTGTTCCATCAAAGATCTTTTAATTGCATATGCTAAAGGTACATCCTCCATATGAGAATCTGAATTAAGTACCTCATGTACTTCTTTCTATTGATAACTCAAGTCAATGAATGGCTCTTCTTGCTCAGCCACCACTGCCTTACCCTTTCTCTTCCTCTGAGCCTCCTCTTCAATTACTAGCTCATTTTCTTTGACAAAATCAGTAGTCTGTTCTTCAATCTCCTGAATAATTAGCGACTGCTGTCTCGTCTCCTTTGCACTCTCCCCCTTAGGTGAGTTATCCTGAACACCACTCTTCTCTCCTGATCCACCAGTAGCATAGGAACCACCAAAACCCGAACCCGAGGGTCCAGCTCCACCAGCACCATCAGCTCCATCATTATCAGGGGGAGGTTGGTTATATTGATCGTCAAAGCACTCTGGGGGAACAAAGCTCCGAACTGCATACATCAGTCTACTTATTTCCGTTGCCATTTTATGCATTATGCTTTCCACTGCTCCCATTCGATCATAAAGAGTGCTGCCCAAGCCACCACCAGCGTGGCCCAAGTCATTCATCTTGTTTGCCAATTCATCGAATGATGTGGTTTGACTGGCCATTCGTGCTGCGTAGTCATCAAGAGCTCTCTTGTTGTCTGCAACATTGATCCCTAACTGCCTCATCGACTGCCCGAACTGTTTTATTTCATTTTCAATTGCTGTCATACGAGTGTCAAGATTTTCAAGATTAAGGGACGGTGTTTGGCTTGGGTGTCCTCGCTCTAAAAATCGTTCTGTTACAGTTTTTCGCTCAGTTTCGGGCCTTGAAAATGAAGGTCCCTCACTCCCTAAACGCTCACACACACTCCCTGTCTCACGCTCGTGTATGTCTTCAACAATATTCCTGAAAGCGAAAGCAGTACCTACAGAAACTGGATAAGCAAAATGAGTAGCAGTTATGGGATCTGTTCCTGTTATATCTTGAGGTGGAATCTCTGGCTGAGAGGCTACAGAGTGTTCCAGTACAACATCAGAACCGATCCTCTCTGCAGTATCAGTATGTACCGGTGAAGGTACTTCTGAAGCAATGAAAGCTTCTGGCCTTTCTGAAGCAACAGGCTCTTCAGAAGGGACAAAATCCTCACCAAAATCCCTATGTGTAGAATGTGCAATGGGTGAACCACTCACGTGAGGTGGAGTGGTTGTGATAGACACACTAGGTTTGGACTGGGCTTTGGAAGTTGCAGCATGTGAAAATTTGGCTTTCTTCCGAATAAGTGGCTGCACTTCGGGATCATTCTCAGAACCCTCACCTAAATCTACAGGTGCCGGCCTTTTAACTCCCGTCAGCGAGGGTGAAAGAGAAAAAGCAAGAGTATCAAAATCAGAATCAGAAATGTAGCTCTCGCCCTGGGATAGATCCTGCGGGATAGCAGATCCTTGGGCCATGGAATCAGATTTAGATGAAGAAGAAGTATGTTCAAAAAACGTACCTCCTTCATTACCTTGTCCAACAAAGGGATCAGAATCATCATGTGGAGTAGGTTGTCTTTCCCTTTGATCGGTAGAGGTTTGACCGTGAGAATGGTCATCATCATCTTCATCACTAAGAGGCTCGTCAGGAATCCCTTGAAATGCGTCAGCATGTGCAGATGGATTCTGAGCATGTGATGAGACGTGCGAGGTCCCCGCCATTGATGTAATACCTGCATCATAGTGAAGCCACACTTGAATATTAGCAGGAATAGTCATCGCTTTACCGTGATGTTTATCCTGATTAGCGATTGTTGTGAGTGACTGGGTGCCCATGCCCAGTGATGCAGATGTTGCACTCGTTGCAAATGCCTGTCTTACAGAGAAAGCATCAGTTGGTACTAAGTGATTAATAAGTACTTGTAAGAAACGAGGATACCAGCATACAACATTAGTAGTTGTAAGGTCTCTGCTTTCAGATGATCCCATTGTAGCCACTATTTCTGAAAGAACGATTCTTTCATAATTAATGTCCAGTTCACGGGTTAGGGAAACTGCAAAGACTTGCATGGGAATTGGAATCTGATGATAATCTTTTTCGTGCACCCGAAAACATCTTGTGATGGCCTCGAAAAAATAATTCCATTCCACATGGAAGTATTGTTTCTGGATGGCGCCAGTTGAGATCCGTCCAGAAGGAGGATAACATCTTTGACTGGGAATCCCAGAACCCTGTTGAACACTTCATCCGTAACTTCATATTCCTGACCCGCCAAGGTAAACCTGAAACCATAGGGGGTAGATTTGCTCCCAAATGTAACCGCACTAGTCCATAATTGTTGTAAAGCATCATGGACTAGTGTTGGTTTAGCAGTAAAAGCAACACTAGCCTTGGAGTACAAATTGAGAAATCGTACCCAAAACTTGAAGCGCGGGAGATGATCACCAATTTCCGTAGTAATGTTAAAGAAATTATTTTTCGCAAGTGAAAATTGGTGAGCCATTTCAGTAAAAAAAAAAAATTCCTTGAGTTAAAGTGTGATTTGAGAAAAACAAATAAAGCTAGCAATTAATCAAGGAAAAATAAAACACGTAAATTAATTAATTCCTTTTAGAGAACCGAAAAGTAGATCACTAAACTGTGGAATTAACTACTGTAAATACGATATCAAACGCAACCCAATCCACTAATTTCTGCAACCCAAATAAGCGGTATAAAAACTAAACTATGTATGCAATTAACCGTGATAGTTGTGTGTATATGCGTGTATATATAGCAAACGTAGCAGATTATCAGACACGATCAAATACACAAACACAGGTAATTAGGAACGCAAACAGAGAATAGTAAACTAAAATCGGGCAGCAATTTGTGGTATGTAAGAGATTTGACACACTCGAATGAACAGGGCTTTGAATGTTTGAAATCGCAGGGAGGGAAGGTGGGGGCTGTAGAAGATTAGGGTTAAAAACAATTAGGTAAAAGTGAAAAATTTACACGAGTTAGAGATGTATATATAGGCATGAATGAGCAAAGACAAAGATACCCCTGTAAAAATAGAAAAAAATGCTAAGTACGCACTGGGGAACCTAAGTCGAACACTATCTCGAACATTTAAGTCGAAATTCGAGATGAGTTTCGAGATAGAGACTATCTCGAACATCAAGTCGAAATTCGAGATAAAGTTCGAGATAGACACTAACTCGAACAAATAATCACTTAATCAATTAAAACAGCGTAAAAACCCACCAGGGAAACCCATCTCGAAACATCAAGTCGAAATTCGAGATAATATTCGAGATAGAGACTAACTCGAACATCAAGTCAAAATTCGAGATAATATTCGAGATAGAGACTAACTCGAACATCAAGTCAAATATTTGAGATAATATTCGAGATAGAGACTAACTCGAACATCAAGTCGAAATTCGAGATAATATTCGAGATAGAGACTAAGTCGAATATTCGAGATAATATTTGAGATAGATACTAACTCGAACATCAAGTCAAAATTCGAGATAATATTCGAGATAGAGACTAACTCGAACATCAAGTCAAATATTCGAGATAATATTCGAGATAGAGACTAACTCGAACATCAAGTCGAATATTTGAGATAATATTCGAGATAGAGACTAACTCGAACATCAAGTCGAATATTTGAGATAATACGATCCCTGACTTGGAATTTTGAGCAGCCATACTGGGAACTGTAACTCAAAATTCAAGTCGAATTTCGAGATGAATTTCGAGATAGACTGTATCTCAAATATTCTTCCCAGACTTCGAATTTTCAAAATTTTTAATTTTGAAGATAGTTATAATAATTTGGCAATTTTTGCAATAAAAATAACAATTAAATTTTGTCAAATTAATATAAATATCAATTCAAGGATTTTTAACAAAGTAAATAATTAAGAACATTCCTTGACAATTCTAAGGCCTCTAAATTAATAAAAATTACATGAAAAACACAGGTAAATTCATCTAAAAAATCATGAAAAATTTAGAATAATATGAATTTAACTCCCCCTATGATCATGCAATCTAACAAACATAAATTCAAAGATTTAACCAATAATTACACATAAAGCACAATGAATTTATGTAAAATAACACAACATGCATCCTATAATACTCATTAATTAACCATTTTAAAGTCTAAGTCCATAATGATTAATTAGCATGCAGAAGTGATATTTTGAGCAATTGTAGAGATTATTTACATATGTTTTCAACTTTGCACAAACAAAATAGGCAATTGACAAGACTAAAAACATATGTACATGATTAAACTGGAATTTTACAGATAGGAGAAATCACTAACTTGTGTTAAGCATCCCCAATTCACTAACTAACCTATTGAATGTTACTTCATCAAGAGGTTTAGTGAATATATCTGCAATTTATTGCATTGTGGGCACAAAATGTAACTCCACAGTCCCCTCCTCGACATGTTCTCTAATGAAGTGATACCTGATGTCTATATGCTTGGTTCTTGAGTGGTCTACAGGATTGTTGGTCATGGCAATGGCACTTGTGTTGTCACACATGATTGGAATCTTTTTGTGCTCCATGCCATAATCTTTCAATTGGTTCCTCATCCACAGTATTTGAGCTACACAGCTTCCAGCATCAATGTACTCAGCTTCAGCAGTAGAAGTAGATATTGTGTGTTGCTTTTTACTTTGCCAGGACACCAATCTTTTGCCAAGAAATTGACATGCACCATATGTGCTTTTCCTATCAATCCTGCAACCTGCATAGTCTGAATCCGAATAGCCAATTAGATTAAAACCTGTATCTCTTGGGTACCAAATCCCTAGATTTAATGTGCCCTTGAGATACCTAAAGATTCGTTTGACGGCTATGAGATGTGATTCTCTAGGATCCACTTGGAACCTTGCACACAAACAAGTTGCGAACATAATATCGGGTCTACTTGCAGTTAAATAGAGGAGTGAGCCAATCATACCTCGATAGCTTGTGATGTCAACTGGTTTACCTTATTTGTCTTCATCAAGCTTCGTGGCTGTTGCCATGGGAGTCTTAGTTGTTGATGCATCTTCTAGATTATACTTCTTGAGTAAATCTTTGATGTACTTGAACTGACAGATAAAGATTCCATCTTTTCTCTGACTAATCTATAATCCAAGGAAGAAGGACAGCTCTCCCATCATGCTCATCTCATACTTATCCTGCATTAACTTGGCAAATTTCTCGCACAAGCGCTCATTAGATGACCCAAAAATAATATCGTCCACATAGACTTGAACAAGTATTAAATCACCCCTTACATTTTTATAGAACAATATTTTATCAATTACTCCCCTAGTAAAACCACTTGCAATTAAGAACAAGGATAGGGTTTCATACCATCGTCTTGGGGATTGTTTGAGGCCATAGACAGCTTTGAAGAGAAAGTACACAAAATCTACAAGTTCTGGATTAACAAAGCCAGGTGGCTGTTCTAGATATACTTCTTCTTCTAGCTCTCCATTCAGGAAGGCACTTTTCACATCCATCTGAAAAACCTTGAAATTCTTGTGTGCTGCAAAGGCCAAGAACATCCTGACTGCCTCAAGTCTTGCAACTGGAGCGTAGGTCTCATCATAATCAATACCTTCTTTTTGAGAATAACCCTTTGCTACCAAACGAGCCTTGTTTAGTGTTACAAGTCCGTCTTCATCCAGTTTATTTCTGAATACCCACTTAGTTCTAATTACTGATCTGTTCTTCGGTCGGGGTACCAGTTTCCAAACTTTCTGCCTTTCAAACTGATTGAGCTCCTCTTGCATTGCAACCACCCAATCAGCATCACCAAGAGCTTCTTCTATTTTTTTAGGTTCCAGTTTGGACAAGAACCCAGAGAATAAACAGATATTAGCCATGTCAGCTCTTGCATTTCTTCTAGTAGTCACACCAGCATCTGGATCACTAATAATTAATTCAAACGGATGGTCTCTACTCCATACACGTTCTCTTTGAAATTGTCTTGATGATTCAGCTTGACTTTCTGAATTGATTTGTTGACTACTTGTGTTATTTCCACTAACTCCCCCTGAGTTAGTGTCAGCTCCTACAGAACTAGTGTCATCTCTTCTTGAGCTTTGACCACTTGTCCTTGAGCTGCTATTTACTCCTCCTGAAATGTTGCCGGATCGTGCGGAAGAAGTTTCCACTGATCTTTCACTAGACTCAGGTATTTCTTCTCGAACACTTGGCATATTTGAAGTAACAACCAACTCAGGTTCATCTTCAAGTTCATCTAAGTCCTGATTCTAAAACTTTAGGGACTCGGGTTCACTATTATCTTTAGAAATTGATAGGAGTTTGGTATCGTCGAATCTGACATTGTAACTTTCAATCACTTTTCGATCACTCACTAAGAATACCGATAAGCTGCCACCACATCTGTAGAATAACCGACAAATATCCCTTCACGTGTTTTTGCTTCAAACTTGCCTAAATTTTCATCGTCTATTAGTACATAGCATTTAGCTCCAAAGACATGAAAGTATTTGATTGTAGGTCTTCTGTTATTCATTAGGTCACATGGTGTCTTTTCTTTATCTTTTATAATCAAGGTTCTATTTTGAGTGTAACATGTTGTACTCACTGCTTCAGCCCAAAAGTATAGAGGAAGTTTTGAATCGTACAATAAAGTTCTTGCTGCTTCAACCAATGTTCTGTTTTTCCTTTCAACTACTCCATTTTGCTGTGGAGTTCTCAGGGCTGAGTACTGACGACGTATTCCCTTAGATACACAGAAGTCATTCAGCACTGCGTTTTTAAATTCAGTGTTGTTGTCTGTTCTAATCGTCTTCACAGTAAGTGTTGAAACATTCTCAATTTGAGTGATGTGATCAATGATTAGGAAAGGTACTTCGTCTTTCGTCATTGCGAACAATACCCATGTATACTTGGAGAAGTCATCCACGATTACCGATGCATATCTTTTCCTAGATAAGGATAGGACATTCACTGGGCCAAAGAAATCCATATGAAGAAGTTATAGATGTTCAGTGATACTAGAAATTTCTTTACTTTTATGCGATGCTCGCTTTGACTTTTCCATTTCACAAGCTTCACAGAATCCTTTAGGAGCAAACTCCTTCTGAGGTAGATCTTTCACTAATTCTCGCCTCGCGAGAGCATTCATCGTTTTGAAGTTTAAGTGAGATAGCTTTTTATCCCATAACTAGCTTTCATCATCTGAAGCTTTGCTGTAGAAACAGGTGACTTCATTCTGATTTGCCGAATCCATGTCCACAACAAAAAGATCTGTCTTTCGAACTCCTCTTAAAGCCAACGAACCTTCCTTGATGTGAGTTATTGATACACCTTTCTTATTGAAGACAATTTCATAACCTTTGTCACAGAATTGACTGATACTCAACAAATTGTGCTTCAATCCCTCAACATAATAAATATCTTCAATGATGACATTACCAGTCTTCAGTTTGCCATATCCCTTTGTCACTCCTTTGCTGTCATCTCCAAAGGTGACATAAGGGCCAGCCTTCATAACCAACTCTGTAAACAGGGACTTGTTTCCTGTCATATGTCTTGATGCTCCACTATCTAGCACCCATATAACTTTATTTCTTTTCTGCTTAATGCCCTGCAATAACAGGTTGATTAGGCGTTCTTCGGAACCCAAGATTGATTGGGCCTGACTTTTCTATAAGATCGAGAATTATCAGATTTAACAACAGGAGATGCATTCTTTTTAACATTACTAGAGCTTTTGACTTTGTCTTTTCCTTTTTCAGACTTGATGGATTTGTCAGTCTTAGGAGAGGCCTTGTCACTCCTAACTTTAGGAGGACTAACAGTCTTAGCTCTTACATGCTTCTTTTTGACATTAGAACTAGCAGAAGAATTTAGACATGATTGGCTAGTTGCATTCATCAAGTTCACAAACGTTTGCATGACGTTAAAAGTGCATGGCATACAGTTTGGTTGACCACATTGTGCATGATTCTGATGCATATTATTCATTGTGTGTGGTACAGGCATGGCATGTGCAACAGGAATATTCATGTTAGATTTACAAGCATAAGAAAGATGTTCAGTTGATTTATAGTGATAACATGCTTTCTTTATTCGTTCTGCCTTAACCTCTTTTAAGCCTTTTTCCTTTTTACTCTGTTGTTTAACAGCCTTAACTCCTAATCCTGGTCTAGATTCTTCTCTAGGGGATTTGATTCTAACTGATTTAGTAGGAGTTACAGGTTGTTCTCTCTTGCGATCTTCCATCTCTATCTCATATCTAATTAATAACTCAGTCTATTCTTCTTCACGAGGAACGAAGTGTTTAAAGATAGGTTTGACAGCAGATTTAAGAATAGTAGGTATTTCCTTATTAATCTCACTGGAACTAGTGTCTACAGGCCTTTTTCTTTCTTTCTTAGATAAGTTAGAATAGTCAAGTCCTACACTGACTCCAGTTATCTTCTTAAATGTGCCACTATCAACATTCACTTTACTAGCTGCTAGTTTATAAGCTTCGCATTTAGTTTCTAACTCAGCTAGTTTATTCCTAAGACATGCTTCTATTTCATCCTTAAGGTTTAGCTTGTGTTCCAAAGTTTTAATAGAGTCTCTTAGGGAAGTATCTATAGTGCAAGTAGCCTCTAATTCTTCCACTTTTGCCTCAAGCATTCTGCATTTGGCAACAAGTGTTTTCTGTTCTTTTTTAGAAGTATTTAGGCTTTTGCACAACATATAGATCTCTTCGCTAAGAGCCCCGTTCTGCACCTTATAATCATCAATAGACATTTCCTCTTTAAGGGTTAGAACTGGTACCTCTGGTTCATCTGATGTCTCAGCCATGAGGGCAAAGTTTGCTGTATGAGTAACTTATTCCTCATCTGAATCATCCCAAGCTCTGCCTTCTGTTACAACTAAAGCTCTTTTTCCATGTATTTCCTTCACCAGGGCTTCATACTTGCTTTTGAGGGCTTCATAAGTTTTTTTGGGATATGTCTGTTTCGGCTTCTTGCAGTCTGTAGCAAAATGTCCAGCTTCACCACAGTTATAGCATTTGAACTTCATTTTGAAATTCAACGGTGATTTGTAGCTGGCACTCTTGGCTTTCCCTTTGTAACCTTGAGAACTACCACCACCCTTAGTAACCCGATAGTAAGATGAAGATTTTATTTGTGGACGGTTACTCTTTCTGAATCTTATGTTGCTGAACTTCCTTGCCATGTATGCCACGACACTATCATCCATGTTGTCCAGCTCTTCTTGGGTGAAGTAGTCATCATCACTATTTGATGTGCACTCGTTATCATTTTCAACTTGATGTGGTGCAGGTGATGATCTAGGTTTCTCTGCAATCATTGCCTTTTTAGACTCTTCCTCGTCAGTAATTAATCCTGATGCCGCTTCCTTTCCTCTTGAATCATTATCCCATGCTTGATCTTGAAGGGTCTCCAGCTCATAGGTCTTTAAAATTCCATAATATTCTTTCAGAGAAGTTGTGTGCAAATCTCTGGTTTATCTAACAACGTAGACTCTATGTTCAATGCTTTTTGGCTGGTTCTTTAGATATCTCGTGTTGACTTCAACCACGAGGAGAGTTACACCTCTCAGATTCAAATCCAAAACTAACTGACTGAATCTTAAATAGACATCTGTTATGCTTTCACCTTTTCTTATTCTGAAGGTATCATACTCCATCTTGAGTATAAGTGTTTTGTTGCTTCTGACCTCAGTGGTACCTTCCATGACGACCTCTAGCTTATCCCAAATCTTCTTCGCTGTAGTTAGTCCTTTAACTACATTAAACATCTCATGATCTAGGGATTCCATCAGTGTTTGTCGAACGGATGTATCGAAAGCTATCTGCTCCTTATCAGCATCTGAAAAGTCTACTGCCTTTTTAGGCTCAGACCGTTGTGGTACTACCACATCTCCTTCCATATGCTCAGGAACAACAACCATTGGTACAAATTTACCTTTGTCAAGGACTTCCAGATATTCAGGATTGACGGACTCAAGGTAAAGTTTCATTCTCAACACCCATTCTTCATAATAATCTCAGTCGAACATTGGAATCTTGAAATTATTTTTAGGTGCCATCTTAATGTGGATTATAAACTTTTCTTATTACTTGAGTAGTAATTACAAGAAAATTAAATTATCTTAAAATAAATCAAGGTTCAAGTTCTGGACACCAAAAAATTTCTAAGTACCCAAGACTAGGCTATGTTGAATATCTATGTAGAACTACTGCCTAAGTCGAAATTCTCTAAGTAGAACTTCAAGTCGAATATTCAAGTAGAATATTCAAGTCGAATATTCAAGTAGAATATTCAAGTCGAATATTCAAGTAGAATATTCAA
Organism: Oenanthe sinensis; assembly: GCA_028671895.1. Taxonomy (NCBI): domain Eukaryota; kingdom Viridiplantae; phylum Streptophyta; class Magnoliopsida; order Apiales; family Apiaceae; genus Oenanthe; species Oenanthe sinensis. The sequence goes on along the minus strand of CM053798.1, from coordinate 10,758,137 downwards.
GTCGAATATTCAAGTAGAATATTCAAGTCGAATATTCAAGTAGAATATTCTATGTAGAACTTTTGTCCTTGGAATTTGCTGCAGGTCACTCTAATATTGAATAAACAATATTACTTTTCACACTTTGACTTTTGCGGCTTTTCTCACCTAACTCACCTAACCCACGTGCTAGGTACTGAATATCTTCTGTAATTCTTTTTGTTGTGAGATATATGTCAAATCAAAAGTCAATAACACCTTTTTCACTTTTTGTCTTTTGAAAAGGTAATCAAAAGTTGTTGGGTTTGTCTTCTTTATCAAGAACAGTGATGACTTCTTGAAGAACACCAAAAATCAAAGTACCCAGAATAATTCACAAAAATTATCTAAAGTCCACCCAAGCTAAATAATTACACCTGGAGTATTTAAATAATTTTTAGACTGAGTTTTCTCTGTCAAACAAATTAAAGCACACTTTCCAAGAAAAACTTAAAAAGTAGATCTGTAAAAGAAAACTCACGAATCTTCTACCAAACACAAGGATCTATGTTTTGTATGTTAAACATGAAGCTCTGATACCAATTGTTAGGTCCAAATGTGTTGTAGAGGGGGGGTGAATACAACTTTTCGAATTTAAGAAGCAATAAATACCATGTAATAAATGAACACAATGATTCAAGGAATATATGTCTTATATATAACTTGAAAGGGTTGCTACAACATTCATTACAAAGTACACCAGAAGTAAAGAGGGTAGTAAATGATACTAAGCTCTGTGAATACTCTCTCTCTCTTTTACAAGTGTTTATCTCAAAAATATTGCTCTCTTAAAAAAATACACAAGTACTTCTATTTATACTACTTGTAATCTATGTCCTGTAGTCTTCAAAGACTAAGATATACGTGGCCCAATGATGTCCACATAAATCTTATCTTATCTTGAATTCTTGGAAATCTGCCAATTAGAACATCTACTTGAGAATTTCTACTTGGCCCATCTCGAACATTTAAGTAGAATTTCTACATAGGAATATTCTACTTGGCTATCTCGAACATTTAAGTAGAATTTCTACATAGGAATATTCTACTTGGCCATCTCGAACATTTAAGTAGAATTTCTACATAGGAATATTCTACTTGGCCATCTCGAACATTTTGTACTTAGAGAAATTCTGGGCTTCAACTTGAAACTTCAATGCAACATCTTGAACTTGTGATTTCTTTATTTCTTCCATATTCTTCAACAAGCTCTTGAACCTGGATCTCTATTACTGACATAAACTTGCTATCAATGTCCTGACACTTGATGCAATGGTCTGATTCATAAGTGACTAGTCTTGATAGTGTCTCTGCTTCTTGAATAGATTACCATATTCAATTAGTAATGTGGCTTTCCAATTATTGCTTTCCTTCTTGTTCACTTGGAATCAATTAGGCTTATTGATACTGATAGTTATGATCTTGAACCTTTAAGTTACAAATCAATGAGGCATGAACAACTCTGTCTTGAACTTCTTTCAATGATTTCTTCTTTGTTTGATCATAGTTAATGTTGAATTGTATCAATTACCATGTCTTCATTTAGTATTGATTTCTTTGTGGCTTCATGTTCTTGATTGTCTTCCAGTTAAGTATCTTTTCTTTTAGTTGAGTTACATAAGTTATAGTGTTACAAGTTTAGACACTCTGTCTTTCATAAGAGTTTAGCACCGTCACATTTAAAGGTTGAGAAGGATGGAAAATTGGTTCAAGTTTAATTTTCTACACCTCTTGTTCCAAGTGTTAAACAGCTACCTAGTGATGGTTTAGTTAATAGGTTTGAGTTTTTGGCTAAGGAATTAAAGTATGACAGTGCTAATATGAGTGTTGACATTGTTCATCTTACTTCAAAGATTGAAGGTTTGGCAGATGATGTGAAGTTTTTAAGGTGTTTCCCAGATAATTAATCTATTACAGAAGGGGGGTTGAATGTAATAGTACCAACTAATCGAAGATGAACACAAGTATGTAGAATGGAATACTGTTTTGTATTAATAATGAACTTGAATACAAAACTCTCTCAACAAATATTGTTCTTAAGAGCTGCTAGGTTACAATAATAATGCTTGAAAAACGTATGTAGATTATAACCTATCTCTGTGTTTATATAGACACAGCTACAAATACAGTTACAAATCAGAATGGAAATAGAATAGCTTTAATAAGGTAATTTAGACTTGCACTCGAATTCCTTCTTACTATCCAAATCAGACTCTGATTTGTCTATTTCCTTTTCAGTTAAACTCTGAAGCTAGACTCTGTCGGTTTGTCATTCTCTGATTTGAGCATTCTCTGTTAGAGTAAACTCTGATTGAGTATTCTCTGTTAGAGTAAACTATGTCTGACAGCTTCGTAAACTCTGATGACGTCAGCATAAACTCTGATCTGATATTCTCTGACAATCATCAGTGTTTGCATTCCTAACAATCTCCCCCAATTTATGCTTTAAGAATTAAAACATAAATTTCACTTATGATGTCAAAAATACAAGACAAATGCATCAGAGTTTGTTTACCCTTTGTAGATTCAGATTCTTCTATAGGAAAAGTCATCTTTCAGAAATTGATTCAGGAGCTTCTCTTCAGCATTTTTCAACAACTCAACCAGCTTCTCCTTCAATTCCTTCATTTGATCAAAAGAATCATCTATTTGGATTATTGTAGCCCTTAGAGCATAAATTGATGATCTGTCCATTCTTTTATCCAAAGCAATACAACAAGCCTTCATTCCATCAGGATTTAATATCAGTGTAGGAATCCCTAACACCATCTTGACTTTTGCATCTCCATTTCTCATTGCTCTTCTTAATCCATCTTCATGTAAGTATCCAGGCTCATACTCCTAAGAGTTTATCATCATTAATCTTTCACTTTTCTTCTTTTCAGTTATTGCTCCTTCAAGAATTTTTACCCATCTAGAAGTCACCTCATTTTCATCATTTAGGAGGAACAAAATATGTTCAAGTTCTTTAGATGCTTTCTGAATTAAATCTTCTTGAGCAATCTTCATAACTCTTCCATCCTCCAAGAAATAAATGAGCTTTTCCTTAGCTTGAGCACCATCAAAGATGTCTTTCACAATATTAACAGATATTAGCTTGTCCAAATGTTCTTGAGACAGCTCTTCTTCAGGTTTGTTTTTCAATGAATAAGGATCTCTGAAAATGTTTGCTTCACCCTGTAGACCTTAGCACGTGAATCACCAATACTACCTTTATCTTTTCCAAGTCTGGCATTGAGAGTCAGTGTTTGAGTATTTGTCCACAGAAGATCAGACCTTTTCTTCCTTATCAGAGATTGTTGTTGTTCTTCTTCCTCATCATCAAAACTTGAACCACCTGGAAGAAAAGTTGTTCCAGACATAGTGAGAGGATTCTTTGGCTTAGCTGGAGCTTTTTGTTGAATTCTAGAAGATGATCTTGTATGAATTTCTGAGACTGGTTTTGGTTGAGCAAATGGTTTGACTGTCTTAGGAATTTCAACATTTTTGGTTTGAATAGGCTTAGCTTCTGGCTTCTTCTATTGAATAGATACCTTCTTCTGAACTGGACCTTTTCTTATATATCTTTTCTTTTTCTGGACTTGAGCAATGTCAGTACCAGACTTCTTCAATTCAGCTTCTACAGCAGCTGGATCCATTCCTGGATGTTCTTCTTCAAACATCTTCTTTGCCAGTTCTGCATCCTTTAAATTTTATTCTTTAATCTTTTCAGGCTTCTCTTCTTCTTCAAGTCTTTTTGCTAATTCCAGATCAGCATCTATCAGAGTTTGCTTATCAGAGTTTATCTCAGTCTTTGATGTTATCAGAGTTTGTTCAATCAGAGTTTGTTACTTCAGAGTTTGCTTCCCATCCTTATGACTCCCTTGATCTTCATCATCAGGTTTGTTAGATTTGAGAATCACATCCTCCTTGCATTTGTCTGAACCCTTCTCCCCCTTTCTGACATCACTTCTAATAGTAAGAAGTTCAACTATAGTGTGTAGCATTCCCTGCTGGAACTAACAGAAGCAGAAAGAGTATCCACTTTACCCTCCAATGCAACCTGTTTAGTGGAGACATAGTGTAGTTTTGCTTCCATAGAATGTTGAGAAGCGGAAACAGCAGTTCCAAGAAGTACAGAATGCTTGGTGACAGATGCCTTCAGATCAGTAACTTCACGGTGAAGTCCCTTGGACATAATAGTAGAAGCTTTCAGAATTGCCTTCAGTTCATCAGAGGATATTTCCTTGTCAGCTTTATTTATTAAAGCAAGAACATGAGGCCAAGAAATTTCTCTCTCAGGAAACTTCCAAGAGGAATCCCAAATGGATTGCCTGTGAGAAGAAAAAAAATCTTCATCAGATGACTTTTCTTGGAAACTAAAATCCCTTCTGATACCCTCTGCATCTAGATCAGCTTCAATTTGACCTTTAAGATCTTCCACCACCACATAATCAGTATAATCCATCTGTAATATGTCATGAGCATCATGTACATTAACAGGCCATCTCTTAGTGTTAAATCTTTGAATGTAGTGAATGGATAGATCTAGGACTTCTTCATCAGCAAAAATCACATCATCAGAGTCTATGTCCATCCCATCAGAGTTTATGACTTGGTCAGAGTTTAGCACAGCATCAGAGTTTACAGGAACAGATAAACTCTGAGTACCTGCAAAAGTAACAGAACAACCTAAATCACTCTGATTTTTTAAAGTAATCTCATTACTTCTCACATCACACATATCATAACTTTTAAGAGTTAGATGTTGCTCACTAGAAGTAACTAACTTCTCTCTCAATTCTACCTCTCCTTTTGCCAGATCCTGTGTCTGCCTCTCAGTAATTCTGTTTTCCACACTTTTTACCTCAGACTCACTAGAAAGGCTCAACACACAATGTCCTACAGAAATAAGAGGTGGCTGAGAAAGGAGATTTGTGGTCACATGAATAGAGGTATCCTTTTCAGGACTATCCATGATCATCCCAGCAGTAAAGGTAGGAAATATAAATTCTGAACTAATACAATCAGATAATGTAAATTCTGAAGTAGAGTCAGAGTTTATACCTTAAACAATTGTAGATGGTGTCTCCATGGGCAGGACAGTAAGTTGTTCATCTGAAATTGCCTGAGGAGCTTTAACAGAGTTTGTCTGTCCAGTAGAATAATCTTGGTCTGCAATCATATAATGGATGATTGGTTCTTGTAGGACCTGAGCCATATCAGCAGCTGCTTCACCACTTTGAGGTGAAGGTTCTTGTGGGCTGGACTTTGCCAGAGATTGGCCTTCAGCATCAGCAACAACAATATCTTCCATATATAATTGAGTGCCTGCATCCAAACTTTGATTGGATGGTTCTTGTGTGGCTGGGGCCTGAACAACTTCTTCAACCCTTTGAGCTGAAGGTTCTTGTGGATTGTACCCCTGATCAATGCTGGCTTCATTTGCTGGAAATGTGGCTTCTATTGAACTTTGATCAATAGGTTCTTGTGTGCCTGGCCCTTCAATGACTGCTACCTCACTTTGAGAAGTAGGTTCTTGTGTGTCTTGGCCAAAAGTGACAGACTTCCTCTTCCTTCTAGAAAAAAGTTTGGAACTTGGAGAAGCTGAAGTTGATTTTGATTTGTGTGCCTCCATTTCTTTTCTGACTTGTTCAGCCAGCTCCCTAACTCTTTCATAAGACATCTCATTTATAATTTTCTTAGGTGATTTTGTTGGAGAATCTGAGACTTGAACTGGAGCAGCTTCACTAGATTTTATCAAAGCATCAGAGTTTATCGTGTCAGTGATTAAAGGTCGAGGTATTGGCTGATCAGAGATTGGAGCATCAAATTTTATGACTGTATCAGAGTTTAGTTCTTCAATAATTGTAGCCTCAGAGTTTACAGCCTTGACCAATCTTCGTCTTTTCTTCTTCTTCTCAGAAATTGGAATCACTGTTTCTGTCTGAGGAGAAATATCAGAAGCCTGTTCATCATTCGTTCTCTTTAGAAAAATGAAACCTTCATCAGAATCTGTATTTTCACCAATCAATTTTCTCTTTTAGGAGAAGATTTCTTCACTGATTTCCCTTTCTTTTTGCTTGGACCATGCTGTTGAAAGGTGTGTGTTGCAACTACAGTCTTTTGAGAGACTGCAGAGGTTGGCAAAGGTGTTTGGGTGTCAGTGTTTGGAGAGTGGCTTGGGTTTGAATCAGAGGGTGCTAAACTCTGATTCACAGCCACTGAGAGAAAATCCCTCCCATACATGGTAGGCATTCTCTGATGTAAGAAAAGCCTGACCCATGTGGGATAAAACAAGTTACAGAGTTTACCTGCATCATTTTTCTTGGTATCTTTCCTTATGAGATCAGCAAATATTCTTTTATTCATTGAAAAACTAACTAAACTCTGGTCATTCTCAAAAGATATATCAGGCAAAAGATAGGAGGAAATTGACTGTAAAAATCTAGCAAAGTAAATTGTATGTGCATCATCATCTATTTTGCTAGCTATCTGCCTAATTATTAAACATGAAAAATCAAAAGACAAGTTGTGGGTCAGAGAATACCCAATTTGCTGTGACAACTGTGGAATTGCATCAAAGTTGGTGCATTTTCCTGTGAAAGCCCTAGTGATACAATCAAAGAAGAAGCTCCACTCTCTTCTTAGATTAGGTCTGGTCAAGCTTCCTAGCTTTGACAAGCTTCCACCATAGCCAATAGACCTGAAAAATTCCTTAATTTGTTCATCTCCAACTAAGTCATCATACACAGCCACTTCTGGAAGATGAAGGGCTTGTCGAACAAGAGCAGGAGTAATTGAGTGTTCTCCATTACATCGAAATGTGAGGATGGGTTCTTCATTATCACCAGCATTATTGAATTTTGCAGTTGACCAGATTTTGAGTAATGATTGGGCAGAGAAATTTAAAGGTTCTTGAAGCCCATAGCCAATGTAACTTTGAGCTAGAAAATCCTGAACGACATGAAAATCTTCGGGTGCATCGGATTTATCCAACAAAGAGATATAGTTTGTGGCAGCAAAAGTATAGTTTAGGAAGGTTTGACCTTTGGATGCCATTGAAACAATAAAGATTTGCAGGTTGGAGCAGTTAGGGTTTATGTGAAGTGAGAGTGCAAAAGAAGAATGATAGATACAAATGATTAATTCAAAATAACAATAAGAATTAAATTGTTCCCTTTCAATTGCATAAAACCTGTAGTGGGACACGTGGCAAAAGCTAATTGGAAAAGTAATTATTAGTACAAGTCTCAAAATACAGCAAGTGTGTGTGTGCTGTGTAATAATAGGAACCGTCAATCGTGAGATACACGCACCTTATTACAAGCCCAATCAGAGAATGATAAATATGATGTCATAAATATAATCTCAGAGTTTACCACTTAATCAGAGTTTACAGATCAGAGTTTAGTATATATTATCAGAGTTTACCACACACTCTGACAGTGATTACTATAAACACTGATAACTTGTGATTAGAGATTAGATGCTTCAATGATCAGGGTTTACTCCATTGACATTAGAGTTTACCCCATACTCTAACATATACTCTGAGTGTCTGAAACTTGCTAATTTGAGCCACTTGTTACCATCCCTAATTCAGAGACCAGTCTGTTAAATGTTGCTTCAGGCAAAGATTTAGTGAATATATCTGCTATTTGTTAATCTGTAGGAACAAAATATAATTCAATTGTGCCTTCCTCCACATGTTCCCTTATGAAGTGATATCTGATACTAATGTGCTTTGTCAGAGAATGTTGAACTGGATTTCCTGTCATTGCAATAGCACTTTGGTTATCACAATAAATAGGAATTTTTGAAAATTTCAAACCATAGTCTAGCAATTGATTTCTCATCCATAAAATCTGTGCACAGCAGCTTCCAGCAGCAATATATTCAGCCTCTGCTGTTGATGTTGAAATTGACTTCTGCTTCTTCCTTTGCCATGACACAAGTCTTTCACCTAAAAATTGACAACTGCCACTTGTGCTTTTCCTGTCAATTTTGCATCCTGCAAAGTCAGCATCTGAATAGCCTGTTAATTTAAAATCAGACTCCCTAGGATACCATAAGCCAAGATTAACAGTGCCCTTGAGATATCTGAATATTCACTTCACAGCAATTAAATGAGGTGCACTTGGATTTGCTTGAAATCTAGCACATAGACATGTGGCAAACATGATATCTGGCCTACTAGCAGTCAAGTAAAGTAGAGAACCAATCATCCCTCTGTATGCTGTAACATCAACAGATTCTACAGTGTCTTGATCAAGCTTTGTTGCAGTAGCCATAGGAGTTGTAGCAGATGCAGAGTCTTGCATTTGAAACTTAGTGAGTAGATTCTTTGTATATTTAGACTGATTAGTGAAAATACCTTCTTCAGATTGTTTAACTTCTAAGCCTAAAAAATAACTCAATTCTCCCATCATGCTCATTTGATACCTGGACTGCATTAACTTTGAAAATCTTTCATAGAGTTTCTCATTAGTGGAACCAAATATAATATCATCAACATATATTTGTACCAATAATAAATCCTTACCTTGAGTTCTATAAAACAAGGTTTTATCAATTGTTCATCTAGTGAAATTATTTTCAAGTAAGAATAGAGCCGGCGTTTCATACCAGGCCCTTGGTGCTTGTTTTAGTCCATATAAAGCTTTATCCAGTCTGTACACATGATTTGGATATTTTGTATTGATAAAGCCAGGTCGTTGTTCAACATAGACTTCTTCTTCAATTTCACCATTTAAAAATGCACTTTTAACATCCATCTGATAAACCTTAAATTTCTTATGTGCAGCATAAGCAAGAAAAATTCTGATTGCCTCAAGTCTAGCTACAGGTGCATATGTTTCATCATAATCAATCCCCTCCTGTTGAGAATAACCTTTGGCTACCAGTCTTGCTTTGTTCCTTGTAATTATTCCATCAGAGTCTGTCTTGTTCCTGAATACCCATTTTGTGCCAACAATAGATCTGTTCTTTGGCCTTGGAACTAGGGTCCAAACTTCATTTCTTTCAAACTCATTCAATTCTTCCTGCATAGCAGTGATCCAATCAGCATCCTTCAGAGTATCTTCAACCTTCTTTGGTTCTGTTTGAGAAAGAAAACTATGAAATAGACATTCATTCTGAGTAGCTTTTCTTGTTTTTACTCCACTTTCCAGATCACCAATAATTAAATCAGGTGTGTGATCTTTGGTCCAATTCCTGGAATGTGGAAAAGTCCTTGAACTAGATGCTCCCCCATGATTCCTGCCTTCATAGAATGATTCCTCTGTAAATGCCGATCCTCCCCCTGAAGATGTGCTTCCTTCAGTGTTTGATGTCTCAGAGTTTAAGTACTCAGATTTTGAGTTATCAGAGTTTGAGGTCTCAGAGTTTGTGTTGTTCAGAGTTTGATCAGATTCTGATATTTCAATTACTGTGTTTTGATCTTCAATGTCAATATTTAATGAATGTTGCTCCCCCTCCACATATGCAGAATCTTCAATTTCTATTTCAATCAATTCTGAATCAGAGTTTAAAGAATCAGAATTTTCCTCACCAGAGTTTAGTTGAACAGAGTTTATTTCATCAGAGTTTGGTTCAACAGAGTTTATTTTCTGCAGTTCATTCTCAAATCTCAAAGTTTCCTGTGCATCTTTATCATGCAACCCAGCTATATTCCCTTCATCAAAAGAGACATTAATTGATTCCATGACTGTCATTGTCCTTAAGTTGAATACTTTGAATGCTCTTGAAGAGGTTTTAGAAGTTGTTGCATATCCAACAAAAATTCATTCATCTGCTTTAGGTTCAAACTTCTTCAATTGTTCAGGATGTGTTTTGAGAATAAAACACTTGCTTCCAAAGATGTGAAAGTATTTGACATTTGGCTTTCTTCCTTTCAAAGATTCATATGGATTCATTCCATGTTTGTTTATTAAAGAACAATTCTGAGTGATGCATGCAGTGTTCACAGCTTTTGCCCAAAAATAAGTAGGTAGTTTTGCTCCTTCTAGCATTGTTCTGGCAGCTTCTATTAACGTTCTATTCTTTCTTTCAACTATACCATTTTGTTGAGGTGTGCCAGGTGCTGAGAATTGTTGAATAATACCTCTTGTTGAGCAGAATTCCTCCATTGCAGAGTTCTTAAACTCTGTTCCATTGTCACTCCTTAGATTTTTTACTTTGTGAGTTGATCCATTCTCAATCATTGCAATATGATCACAAATTATCTATGCAGTTTCATCCTTCTTATGCATAAAGTACACCCAGGTAAATCTAGTGAAATCATCAACTATTACCAGAGTGTATTTCTTCTTTCCAATGGACATGATGTTTACTAGACCAAATAAATCAAGATGTAGTAGATGAAAAGGTTGATCAATTGAATTTTCAGTTTTTCTCTTGAAAGATGTCTTCTTTTATTTGGCCTTTTGACATGAATCACAGAGTCCATCAGGATGAAATTGAACTTTTGGAATACCTCTAACTAGGTCCTTTTTCACCAATTCATTAATGTTTCCAAAGTTCAAGTGACACAACTTTTTATGCCAAATCCAGCTTTCCATTGGTGATGCCTTTCCAAGTAGACAGGTTAAGGGACCATTAGAATTAACATCCAAGATAGCTTCAAATAAATTGTTATGTCTGTGGCCAATAAGAACTATTTTCCCATTTTTCTTGCTTTTCACTTCACAGTGAGTTCCATGAAATTTCACAGAATAACCTCTGTCTGTCATTTGACTCACACTTAGCAGATTATGTTTGAGTCCTTCAACCATAGCTACTTTCTTAATGATTACATTTCCAATCACAATGTTGCCATATCCCAGTGTTCTTCCTATATTGCCATCTCCATAAGATACTGCTGGGCCAGCCTTCTCCTCAAACTCTGAAAGCAGGGATTTATTTCCAGTCATATGTGCAGAACATCCACTATCAATCACTAGAATGTTCTTCATGTTTCCCTGCAATCAGTAAATGCAATTTAATTAGTAGTTATGGGGACCCAAACTAGTTTGGGTCCTTTCTTTGAAAACTTATTAACTTTAACAGCAGAAGTTCTTTTATTAGAGTTTAAGTTAACAGAGTTTACATGATCAGAGTTTGCATTCACAGAGTTTGTACTGTCAGATTTTAGATTCCTTTTATCAGACTTTATCACATATATTTGTTTGACAGTATGCTTTGGAGAATTATTTAATTGAGGCTGTGGTTTATAAGAATTGTAATACGAATTATGATATTTTTTGCATATATAAATAGAGTGCCATAAACTACCACAGTGAAAACAGGGATTATATCTAGTTTATTTTCTAGCCTCAAACCTAGGTCTTTCAGGTTCTTTCTTTTGTTTACAGTCAATAGCAAGGTGATTAGAATTTCCACAAGTAAAACAGGTTTTCCTAGGAGCATCAGGGATATTCATGTAGTTATTCTCCTTAGTAATTCCTACTTTTCCATTCCTATTTCTTTTCACCTTTTTAGTTTTATTAGTGACTGTCTTCAACTTTTCTGTAAGTTGCTTCTGTGAAAGTAACCCTATATTTACCTTTTTAGAATCTGACACGCTATTGTTTTTAGAGCTTTCAGCAGATTTAGTTTTCTTGAAATCACTAGCTCTAACAAATTTCACAGGTTCACTCAGTGTTCTTTTTGTATGTGCTTTAGTGTGTGTTTTAGTGTGTGTTTCTTTGTCAGATTCATATCCTAAAGCAGATGTCCAATTCTTTTCAGAAAGCATTTGTTGGACCTTCTTGCCATAGTTTGTCCAAACTCTGAAGGTCTCTTTTTGCTTTGCTATCTCATATTTTAAGTACTCAACTTGAATTTCTAATTGTGTTTGCATGTGAATAGCATTATCAAGGTCTTTCTTAATGTTTAACATTTCAGAGTTTTCAGATTCAAGCATGTTATTCCTAGCAGTCAGAGTTTATATCTCAGATTTTAATCTCTCATTTTCTAGAGTTTGGGATTTAAAGCTAACATGCAAAGATCTAAGAAAAGAATTTAATTCACAGATATTATCAGTTTGAAAATTGAAAACAGAGTCTGGTACCTTTTCAGAGTTTAAGATAGTAGCATCAGAGTTTGTCATGAGAGCATAGTTAGTTTCTTCTTCAGAGTCTGAGGAATCCATCTAGTCTTTCTTTGATGTGATGAGAGCTTTCCCAGATTCCTTGCTTTTGCACTCAGTAGCAAAGTGCCCCATCTTATTACACTTGTAACACTTGATCTTTGATTTATCAAGAGTTTTTGATTTTCCATCTCTATCTTCTCTCTTTCTGAATCTGTCTTTCTTATCTGACTCACCATGCTTTTTCTGAAAGTTTCCTTGCTTCTTAAATTTTCTGTATTTCTTAAAGCTTTTGACAAACATAGCAAACATCTCCATCATGTCAGTGTCTGAAGAGTCATCAGAGTTTATATCAGAGTTTGCTTCAAACTCTGATTCACTGCTTTCCTTGATTACAGCTTTTCCTTTTCTTGTTGAGGCTTTAAGGACTTTTTCTGTAGGTTCTTCAATCTGGGCCTCAACATTCAAGGCAATAGATTTTGCCTTGCTACTTTTCCCATTTCTTCTTTGTTGTAACTCCAAGTCATGAGTCTTCAGTTTTCCATAGACCACATCTAAAGACATCTCATCTAAATCAGCTCTGTCTCTAATCAAAGATGTCTGCAGATCCCATTCTTCTGGAAGAGCCCTAAGAAACTTTGTGTTTGAGTCTTCATTATCATACACCTTATCTACTAATGCCAAGTTGTTCAACAGAGTTAAAAATCTGTCATAGATATCCGTGAGAGACTCATTCTGTTTAGTCTCAAAGTATTCATACTCTTGTATCAGTACAGATCTTCTATTTTTCTTGATTTCCCTGGTTCCTTGACATTGAACCTCTAGTGCATCCCAGATTCCTTTTGCTGTCTTGCATGCTATTACCCTGTTGGACATTACAGAGTCAAGACTGTTATGCAATATGTTTCTTACCTTGGCATCTTTGAGGACTTCTTGTTTTTCCTCATTGGTCCATTCTTTCTTATCCTTTAATGTATAATATTCAGGAACTTATCTTCCTTCTACAACAGTTGCAGGCACCAGTTTTGTTGGAAGATACTGGCCTTCATTGATCCTGTCCAGATAGTCAGGGTCTGTTGCTTCTAGGAACATCAACATCTTCACCCTCCATGTAGGGTACTCAGCCTTCTTCAATATTGGAATCCTGATGCTTTCATACTTGTTACCAGACATGATTATTTGATCTTTTGAGTTGAAATTAACTGTCTGCTTTGATACCAATTGTTTCCCAGATAATTAATCTATTATAGAAGGGGGGTTGAATGTAATAGTACCAACTAATCGAAGATGAACACATGTATGTAGAATGGAATACTGTTTGTATTAATAATGAACTTGAATACAAAACTCTCTCAAGAAATATTGTTCTTAAGAGCTGCTAGGTTACAATAATAATGCTTGAAAAACGTATGTAGATTATAACTTATCTCTGTGTTTATATAGACACAGCTACAAATACAGTTATAAATCAGAATAGAAATAGAATAGCTTTAATAAGGTAATTTAGACTTGCACTCGAATTCCTTCTTACTATCCAAATCAGACTCTGATTTGTCTGTTTCATTTTCAGTTAAACTCTGAAGCTAGACTCTGTCGGTTTTTCATTCTCTGATTTGAGCATTCTCTGTTAGAGTAAACTCTGATTGAGTATTCTCTATTAGAGTAAACTCTGATTGAGTATTCTCTGTTAGAGTAAACTCTGTCCGACAGCTTCGTAAACTCTGATGACGTCAGCATAAACTCTGATATGATATTCTCTGACAATCATCAGTGTTTGGATTCCTAACATAAGGGAGTTTGTGGTGAGTAAGTTGCTTGCAACTTATCAGAAGGAGCGGGATACTACAGTTGGTGGTGAATCTTCTGAGGGAAATTTAACTGGTCTAGCAAATGCAGCTGTGAAGTCTGTTGAACAGGCAATGAAGAAGTTGCAGAATGCAGGTTCTCCTAGTCTAGATGACAAAGATGTTGAAGCTGATGCTGAAGGTGACAAGTTTGCAGACCCTGAAGATGATGCAGCCCAAGATGAAGCCTAATTATTTCTTTTTAATGATTAAGGGGGAGTATTTTAGGAGAATTAGGTTGGGTAGTCTTAGTTTTTAATTTTTCAAGCATAATAGACATGTTAATTTTACCGGTATCTGTGGTTCTTGAATATTTGTGGTATTTGGTACTTGGTTATTTTGGATAATTTATTGGTATACATGTTGATATGTATGTTTTATTATGATATGCTATGAATTTGGTTTAAATTTATCTATTAAGTGCTTAGTATGTTATATTTGCAATTTTATATCATGTGTTTACAGGATTGCAGGAATTTAGGGGGAGTTTATATTATCCTAAATTAATTTTGAGTAATCATCAAAAAGGGGAGATTGAAACCCTTTTAGATTTTAATGATCACTGATAGCAAGCTGAAAACTTGTACTTGATATAAAATACCATGTTGTTATATTTGTACTAACATAGTTTTGCAGGAATTAGTTTACTGATATGAAACATCAGTATAATGTGAATTAGTACGTTGACAGCAAGCTGAAAACAGGAAAACATAGCGTTCCAGCAAACTGACAACATGGAAATAGTTTGTTCCAGCAAGCTGATTCTGGGAGCGTAGAAACTATTGGATAAAGTGTGAAGTCCTATTTTCATGGAGATTACTTATGATCTTCTTTTGTATGAGCTTATCTATTATATATGTGTTTATATATTATATTAGAGCTCAGATTTTATTTATCCAAACATATTTTATTATTCGAATTAAGTTTCCTATTTAATAGGAGTTGGGTTATGACTAAACTTTATCTTTTATTTAACCAACTCTTATCTAGTATTTGAGTTTTCAAATGTTTATTTTATCATCTACAACCTCAATATTCGTAGTTTGAATATCACAGTTTGAATTACCTTAACTAATTTGAACGTTGTGGTTTAAACGTTCAATTAAGTTTGTTAATTCGAATAGTGTATTCATATAAATATCTGGTGTGTATCATTTTCTTCTTCACCAAGCGAAAGTCCAACAAATTTATAGTTATATTATTTTCAAAATTTAAAAGTATTTCAATTTATAAAATTCGATCGAACTCAATTGTCAATAATATTCATCAAAAAATAAATTTCATATATGTAGTATTTCAATAATACAATCCTCATATTTGACATTTTCAATTTACTTATAATTTTTTCAAATATAATAAGATTTTTATTAATTATATAAGTTTGTTAATTTGATATTTAAGGATTTGTCTTTTATTAATTACATAAATTCTGTATCCATTCATCATTTCATTTATATACATATTTTATTTTAGTAATATTTTATTTTGGATTATATTTAATTTTCTACATTAAAGTTATCTAATATTTGTGATAGTTTTATTGTATGTTCATATTAGTACTTAAATAATTAAAATATCAAATTAAATTGTAAATATATATATATATAATAATAATCCTAAATTAAATATAAAAATATTTGATTTGGGTAGAAAGATTTGCAACTTATATAATATATAACAAGTACATGGATTAAAAGTTGATTCTATAATTATAATATAAATACACTAAAAATATATTTATTAGTGAAGAAAATATTAATTCATATTTTATTATTAAAATGGTTATTTTTAAATATTAGATTTTTGATATTCCCGTTTAAATAAATAAATAAATAAATAAATATATATATATATATATATATATATATATATATATATATATTTCGGTTTAGCCCGAGGCCAACCAAGAATAGGGGGGACGGACCGAAGAAAATAAACTATTTACCACTTGTGTCATTTAAACGTGTTTGGCAACAAACAATTTGAAAATTGTAAATAAATTCAAACTCATTATAAATTTTATTTTAATTTTATTGGTAAAGGACGATTGAATTAGAAATGGTAAATACGAGGTTAACATATAACACTAGCGGTAAAAAAATAAAAATAGACGTGTGTTATTAATTAGCTTCCTGGAGAAGGAAAGATCAATCGACCCAAACACTGTCTTGCCTTGAATATATCGGATCACTTGCACTCATCTTAACTTATTTATATATATATTTGCTCTACGTTCGTGTTTATCTTCTCCCTAATCTTTTTTAAGGCTTCTCTGAGTGTGAAATTTCAGGGTTTCTTTTATATATTAATCTTTCTTTTCAAAAGGGTCTCTCTCGTTTTTGCTATGGAGCCTTCTGTTGTCATCAAGGTTCGATTTTTATCACCTTTTCTTGATCTTTTTTTGTTTTAATCGCTTGTTTTGTTGATTTCTTTCTTGCCCATGTTGTGTTTTTTCCTTGTTTTTGATTCTTGATTGTTTGCTGTTTTGAGATCATTAATGGGTCATCTCTCTCTCTCTCTCTCTCTCTCTCTCTCTCTCTCTCTGTCTCTCTGTGTGTGGATACTGATAAACTTGATATTGTTTTATCTCTCTCTCTGTGGGTGTGTGTGATATATATGGATATTGATATTTGTTTAGTGTGTTTGATCAGAGTTATATCAGTTGTTCTGTTACTGTGTTTATTTATGTATGCTTGATTATACACTACATATTTGTAAAATCTTTAGTATCATTGTTATTTATGAATGGATGTGTGCTATTTATTTCTGGGTAGTAATTTTGTTGACATGTAATCCGTAAATTTGTGGCCTCTTTTGTGAATTTGTAAGATAAAACCAACTTTACTTTATTGGTTTTTTTGTGAAATTTACAAATTATGATTAAAAGGTTTTGGACATTTTTAATTTGTTATTTGATTCGGACAAAGCTAATATTACCCTTGTGGAACTTTTACTTTCTAACCGTTTGAACAGATAGTGTATCACAGATAATCATAATTGTTAGTTAAGTTACAAAGCTAATACGGAGTATTACCTTTGGTAACTTTGGTGCATGAATTTTTGGTTGTTATTTGATTAGTCTGTGCTAAGATCTTTTTAATGTATGGGACAGGTTCAATATGGTGAAACACTTAGGCGCTTCAGTTCACGTGTTGTTGATGGAAAGTTTGATCTTGACATGAATGCATTAAGGAAGAAGGTCTTTTCTCTTTTCAGTTTTCCTGCTGGTTCTGAGCTTGATTTTACATATGTTGACGAAGACGGGGATATGATACAACTTGCTGATGAAGAAGATTTGACTGATATAATGCGTCAGTCACTTAACCCACTGAGAATAACTGTTAGATTGAATACTGAAAGGAGTGTTAGTCTTATACCTCATGGTAGATCAAGTGGAAATTCGACCCCTGTGAGATCACAAGGGTTGCAGCTTCCATTGCAAGTTGGGAACACATCTGTTTCGGAAGTATTGAATTCTCTCCCTGGTACTATCCATGAAACTGTATCAAAGTTCTCAACTGAGTTGGGACTTGATACAAATTCTCCGGAAGGATACAATGTTATTCTTGATTCTTTGGTAAAGATGGGACTTACCTACCTGAAAGAGGTTTCTGTAGCTGGTGCAAAAAGTGGTCCTTCAGAACACTCTACTGATGCACCAGTGACAAAGGACAAAAACAATTCTACATCTGTCAGGCCTACCCAACTTTCCAAAATGAAAAGCCTTGACACTGAGCTAGAAAATGCTTCTGGTAATTCTGAGGGCTTTGTTGTGCCAGCTACGGACAATGCAAATTCCGAGGATAAATCTTCAATCTTGCTTGAAAATTCATCTCCCAAATGGTTTAAAGATTCGAAGAGGCACAACGATATTGGATCTGAAGGCAAGAAGGTTGGAAAGAATGGTCGATCTGGTCCTAAGATGAAGTTTGTTATGAATTCATATGAATCTCTTCCTGGATGGAAGCCTGCTATGGGTCCTAAATCCTTGAATGGGAATGCTTTACCTCTTTCGGGCCATCCAGTTTCACCTTATATGCATAGACATCAACTTCCGCTTGTCACGCCCCCAGTGAGAAGGAGCTACAATTACAGTGATCTTATGGGTAGTGTGATTCATGGTGGTATTCAATGTGATGGATGTGGGGTTCATCCAATAACTGGACCTCGGTTTAAATCTAAAGTGTATGGAGCTTTTTATATATTTTATTCCATGTTATATTTCCTGATTTATCTCAATAGGATTGGTAAACAATACTTTTATTTGCAGAAAAGAGGACTATGATTTGTGTATCGACTGCTTTTATTTTATGGGAATTGAGGCCGAGTACATCAGGATGGACATTCCTGTGAATTACCAGTACCAGAGTCCTAACCCGTTGAATTCCTGTCATCCTGTCAGTCAAGTATATTTAATTGTTCTGTTTTTCCTAATCTGCTCATATCTATTTATGCAACTGATGGCTTGTTACTTTTAAATGCAGCATTTTCTCGGACATTCATCAATGTTGCTTGCAGATCATGCCAAGTTAGATAGTTTCTTTGTACTGGATGTTAATATACCGGATGGAACTATCATTACACTGTTAACCCACTTCACAAAGATTTGGCGGATGAGGAACAATGGTGCTGCTGCTTGGCCTCATGGGACAAAACTTGTGTGGATTGGGGGAGAAAAGCTCAGCAAAACACTTTCTTGCGACTTGAAGGTTTGGATGTGTGATGTTTTGGACTTTGAGTTTTCTTATTTGTGTAAAATACTAAAAAATACTGTCTTATTTTTTTGTTTTTTATTTGAAAGGGTACTCTTTACTATCTTTATGTGGTGTTTAAATCTGTTCTGCCTCTCATGATCTAATGCAGATTCCTGCTGAAGGATATCCAGTAGACAAGGAAATTGACATTGCAGTTGATTTTACTGCTCCAGAAATTCCTGGTCGGTACATCTCATTATGGAGGATGTCCTCTCCATCAGGCTATAAATTTGGACAACGAATCCGGGTTCTCATTCAGGTCTTTGATTGCATATGATCTTGTTGTACTTTGTATTGTTAACAATATGGGAACCAAGTTTTCTAATTCATCTCTTTCAGGTTGGTTCTTCTTTGAAGGGCTCAAATAGAAAAAATCATCATGACTTCAATCTGAACTTCCCTCCTGTTAGCAGTGGCATCATGAACTTGCAGAACGTGAATGCCTCTATTGAGCCCAAAATTGGAGATGACCTTATCGACATTGATACTCCTGCAGGGGACCAGGGGCTTGATCTTCCGAAAGATGACCTTATCGACATTGATACTCCTACATTGGACCAGGGGACTGAACTTCCAAATAACGAGACTTTGTTGGTTGCTGGAGCTAATTCAAGTTCAGCTATGCCCGAAGCTTCTTCACCAGTGACATACCCTGTCGTTGATCAGTCTAAAGTCGAACCAATTGCAATTTCTGTTCCACAAAACTCAGATATGGATGTCTCTGCATATACGACAGATGTCGAGCAGACCTTATTGAAGGAGCTGGAGAATATGGGTTTCACTCAGGTTGATTTGAACAGGGAAATCTTGAGGAAGAATAAGTATGATCTAGAAGAAGCACTGGATGAGCTCTGTGATACAGATACAGAGTGGGATCCTATGCTTGTAGAGCTGGAGGAGATGGTAAGTTTACTGCAAACTTTTGCTCACTCGTTAGTGTTATTTTTTCTATAAGAATGATGGTCATTTACGGAGTTCTTATTCTTGTAGGGTTTCTCAAACCATGAAAAGAACAAAATGCTTCTAAAGAAAAACAATGGGAGCATTAAGCACGTGGTCATGGATCTGATCACTGGAGAGGAGGATGCATAATATGAAATCTCGTTAGTTATGATGGTATATATATAAATAAATGTAGCAAGTGAATGCAGAATGTTATCTAGTAGTTTATGTTTCTGGTCGGCTGAGTACAGTTCTTTATGTGGATGGTAAACTAATTGTCGTTTCTACTGGAATTCATGTTGTAGTGCACATCTATATATTAACCTTTTTTCGGTCATTTGTTGGCTAAGTATGTTCCTATTAATCTACAATTATGTTGGTATGAAAAGAATAGAAGAAAATTTGTGCTTATTTCTTTCTGTGAATAAGTTTGTATTTATAATCATTTTGTTAAAATTCCTGCATTACAATTTTTTCAAAAACGTTTTAAATCATTTTATCTACATTAATATCAATCTATTCTATTATTATTGTGCTCCTTTGTCATTTCTCAAGTCTACATTATCTAGTACTTCATTTGCATTGATTTGGTTATGCACTTGAATCTTGTTGAATCAATATCTGGGATCAAGAAATTATATTTATATTTATTGAGATTAAAGACTCACACTCCCTATTATGTTGAAACTCTGAAACCGAAGATAGGGTTGTGGTAACATATACTTGTTGAAAACCTTTGGTATCAGCTTTGTCTCGTTGTGGCAATTTGTACAGATTTAGATTCTTCGATATCATGATCTGAGTCTGGCTCAGAACACCAATGAAAATCGCGTCATTTGGTTCAATTATATCCTCCAACATATAATGAAAGAACTAAATTAATTTATTTTTAATTTAGTCATCTTTTGCCTCATTTAGGCTCTTCAGTATATTTGATTACTCTTTTTAGCTAAATTAATATATACAGAAATATATTAAAGCCTTTAAAATTAGAAATTATACATCTTTAAAAAGGACTGAATTGCAGAAGACAGATGGTATGTTTAACTTATTTTTATTCATCTTGTTTACATAATTAATAAGTTTTACCAAAAGAATATGTTTGAAATTGTGGTCTTGTAATATAAGCTTGGATAAGCCAAATTACCAGATCCACATTATCATTTGAGCGTGTCAGAGTTGAGCTGCTCAGCTACTTACATCCATGGTTCTGGCTCCAATAAATCAAATATATTCATCATGCTTACAATGTCAAGAAGCACCATGATTGGTACTCTCTACAGCACCAAAAAGGCTGCAGATTGCTTGATGCTTGCGAATATGGAGAGGGCACTTGTAAAGAAGATCTTTGGCCTCTGAATGTCTACCTTCCTGGAAGAGAGATTGAAATACATGTTGATAAGCTGAAACAGTTGGATATTCTTTGGAACTCAGCACCTTCAAAAACCTTAGAGCATCGTCTACAGTCCCAAACTTCGATATATATTGAAGAAATGGTTCTGGATAAGGGGGGTAGTTGCTTTTCCTCATCAAGTGGAGAAGGCTCACTGCTTCTTCAAGCCTTCGTTCGCCTAAAAGATGTTGAATCAGATTTTTATATGTAGCCTGCCAAGGTCTCAGACGAGCCCTATTCACCAGCTCAGTCAGCAATGTGTATGCACCATCACTTCTATTTTGAGTAAGGAATCCATTTACTAGAACATCCAATAGGTCAGCATCCGCTTCACAGTTTTCCTCCATCATTTTCGAAAAATAATATAATGCCCTATCAACTAAACCAGCTGCACAATGTCCTTGTATTAAGGTTGTCCAAGTCTTTAAATCAGGAAAACATTTGTTTGCTACCATCACATCCAGCACTTTACATGCTTCTTCTAATCTTCTTGCTTTACATAATCCAAATATTAATTGGCTGTAAGTTATGTTATCGGGTTCATACCCTGTATCTCTCATGGTTTCCATAATCTTCTCTGCTTCGTCGAATCTTCCCACCCTAGTCAGAGACCTATGAATTAAATCATAACCAGCCTTTTCAAGAATATTCCCTGCCGCTTCAAATTTATCTACAACTCTAAACACCAAATCAAAATCCGGAGTATTACTCGCAGCAATAACCCTCAAAAGTACACTACATTCTTTAGCTAAAGGATTATATGGACCGTCCATCATACGTTCATAAAGCTTAACAGCGTCTTCTAACATCTTATTCTTCTGAAAACGTCTCGAAATCTTAATATAAGTATCAATATCCAAGTCATAGCCTGCATCCTTCATTTCTTTCAACAAACCCCAAAATTCCTCTATAGAATCGTATCTTCCAAGTACCCTAACCATCACATTATAAGTTCCAACCCCATGTACAAAATTACAACCCTTGACAAACCACTTAAAAACCTCAAACGCTTTCAACGGCCTTCTACGAAGCCCCATCAAAACCCTAACCACAAAAACCTCCGACACACATAATCTCATCTCCATCAACCATTTCTCCACCTCACAACTCCACTCTAACCTCTCGACAACTTCAACAACCTCCTTCACCTTACAATCAACAACACCATTCCGAACCATCATATCGTAAAACCTAGTCAAACCCTTAGCATCACCAACCATCTTCAAACTCTTAAAATGTCCAACCATAGTCTTATAACTCTCCTCATCGATAACCAACCCATATTCCTTCATCTTATTCACTGTAAACCAAAACCCCATCATCGCATTATTTTTAGCCAAGATTCGAAGCAATAAACAAAAACTACTAGAATTAGGCTCAATCCCATTTTTCTCAGTGACCCACATCAAGAATTTGGATGCTTTTAGTGGGTCTTTATCAAGATTCTTCAATACATACATAACAGATTCATGGGTCAGTTTTGTATTAGACTTGTATAATTTTTGTTCTATTTTTTGTGACCAATCATTTGATAATACAAGACTTATGATACTATTTGGTTGTGATGAAAAGAACATGAATTGATTTGTAAAATGAAATGTAGTTGGAGGAGAATGAGCTACCTGAGTGAGTAGTGAGTGAGTCCGAGTTAGTTGAGTCAGGGATAGCGAGTTAACGAGTCGTAGAGAACTCAGTATTTTCTTGGCTTGCTTCATGTTCATAAGTTAATTTGTGAAGCTCTCAAGTGTTTAATTTTTGAATAAATGTATTTATATGAGAAAAAAGATTTGAAAATTTACAATTCGGGGGTTTTCCTAGGGCTTTAGGTCACGGGTCGGGCCAGTGAGATCCGATCTAAATTTGGTGGCCATAGATTGATTAAAAGAATTAAAGAATTGTATTTTTTATGGTATATTTATTTTATTATATTTGCACTCAACAATATTAAGGTGCATTGGAGTGATATTAGTTATTTAAAAATATATCTTTCAGTATTAAATATAAAAGATAATTATTTTTTATTATATATTATAATAATTATATTAAAATTTACTATTTTAATACTGGTTAATAAGAAAATTTCAATGATGATTTGAGTTTTAATATCGGAAGATAGATTGAATTGGGTCGGATATGAACTAGGATTAAAATAAACTATATAATTTTTTTAAAAAAAAACTATATAAAAAGTTTAAAATATTTAATTATAAAAACTTTTTAAACTTAATAATCCACTTACATACATAAATTGATGTTAACTGAGTGTTAAATTAATGTTACGTACACAAAAATAATTTCAAATGATTTTCTCATCACATATTATTTGTTTTAATTCGTAAATTGTCCGGCCACTTGGAAACTAAAACGCTCAAAATTTGAGGTATATTTGGTGGGCCCTGAAACAAATTACTATTTAAAGTACCACATGAGGCCCACAATTGCTTTTGTATTAGGTTGTTATCAAATTCTCTATAAATATTTTTTTCCTCCCGGAGATTGACAGGGTTTACAACTATTGCATAGCATATGATGTCTAAGAATCTGAGAACAGAAAAACAGTCATTGCCGCGGAGCTAGTTGGCAACAATGATGATCTTGTAACACAAATATTGTTGTACTTACCTGCACTGACACTCATTCGATTTAAATCCGTCTCGAAAGCATGGCTTTCTCTCATAACTGAACCACAATTTGGGCTCAACCACAGTCTCCGTCACAGGAATTCTAGCTCCATGCCTTCTGGCCTTTTCTTCTGCTCTACGGCTATACCTCAAAAAGTTTCATTACTTTTACTCTCTAGACCGCTAACCTCCCACTTGAATTCTCTGTCTTGCAAGGCAGCGTCGATGGTTTACCTCAAATGGTGCAGTCCTGTAACGGACTACAACTTGTTCAAGTAATCAGGCCTGACCAGAGTTGGTAATATTTTGTTCGTAATTGGACAACTGGTCAGAGCAATATGATTCCTTTACCTGAGGTAAATGCGAAGTATGTACCATTTGTTTACTGTAACTTAGCTTTTAACCCTTTGAGATCACTCCATTACAAGATACTTGGTGTGATGTACTCGTTGAGTTTTGATCACTGTCTATTTGTTATTTATTCATCTGAAAGTGGTGAATGGGAAACCACTGATGTTACAGCTAATCAACCTTCGGGTATAGATTTTCAAGAAGGAGTTTATTGGAATGGTTCTATATATTGGATTATGCCTGATGAAATTCTTTGTTATTGTTTCAATGTTGAAGCTCATAATTTGACAATGATTCCAAGGCCTACGTTGCATGATGGCTTACCATGCACTATTTCGGAGAATGTAATGGGCATTTGCATCTAGTTTACACTAGGTCTCAGGAGTCCAGAGTATTCAATATTTTTGAGATGGACAGAGTTAGTACGAAATGGCTTATCAAGTACTCCTATACGTCAGATGTTAGCCTGTTAACTCAATTTCGAGTAAGCAACCGTGATTGCAATCATTAAAACACCTATGCTTTGCTTGTAATTGAATGACTGGCCATAGTAAGATGATTCCTTTAATTTGCTTGAATTAAATGCTATAAACAGATCATATGTTTTCTGTAACTTAGCTCTTGACCCTATGATATCACTCGTTTACAAAAAGAGTTTGTCCGAAGAAAGTAAGTCCAGATCTATGTCAGTTCAATATATATTATTCCGAAAGTGGTGAATGGGAAGCCACCAATTTTACAGCTAATGGAATTAAGCATGTAGATTTTGATAATGAAGTTTATGGGAATGTGCTACCTACTGGGACATTGGGTTTAGTTTTAATAGATTAGAATGTTATTGATTGACCTTGAAGGTCTAGACTAGAAAACAATTACAATACCTCCAAGACATGAAATGTATGATGGCTTGTTATATTGTCGAGTATGATGGTATTTTGGAGATCGAGTGCAGCGACCATCTGTATCTTGGTTGTGTTAGCTCTCGGGCATCAACTAGATTTAATATTTTTGAATTGGAAAACAACTTCGATGTGAGTTACACTATATCTTACATTATAAAGAATCTTTTACCATATATCCTACCCTATAAAGAATCTTTTACTTATTAAAATAGTAAAGAATTGAGTTTTAGGACTTAAAAGGTATAGATTTATTTTTGTTAACAAATATAAGGGTATAGTTGGAATTTGAGAGGACACCAAATTTAGTGTCAAGTGACACCAAATGTATGTTTGACACCAAATTTGATGTCACTCCGATTATTTAGTGTCATCTTGACACTATTTTAGTGTTCCATTGATGTTGGTTTTACACTAAAATAGTGTTACTTTAACACTATTTTAGTGTTTTAGTGTCTCATTGAAGATGCTCTTAGCTTACGTTCCATCCCTGGGTATTGACGTTTCTCAATTTCGTTAAATTCCAGCTTGTCCATTTGTTCCATCCTATATCCATTATCTGCATAGCCTATACAAATGAACTCGTGGCCATTTCGCCTTGATCGTAATATAGTTTGCTAGATTGCAGTTCAATGATCTTGTGAAGTCTTCCAAGATACATAAAAAAGCACTGGATATCTGATATTTTATCAGTTGTATTATGATAAATTTTGTGCAAATACAAGACTCTGCAGACAATGTCGACTGGATATGTACCAGTCTATATTGCTTCTTTTTACTCATGGTCATATATTCTGGCATATGTTGTCTTTTGATATCTGTGCTACTGTTGTTTTCAATAACAAAGATTTATCTATTGTCATGTTCTGAGCGTCTTTGCTGACTCAGTAGTTCTTTGGTGCTTAGTAGCCCCGTTGATAGAGTGTCTTTCGACATTTAACAAACAGCATTTCAATTCGAATTTATTTAACCCGTCAAATATCGAGTTTTTGTATAATATCAGTTCAATCGGACGAATCAGATTTGATCAGTTTAATTAGATTGACCAATCCGTATACACCTGGTCCCTCAACAAAATGAAATGAGAAAAAGATTGAATAAAATAAAAAAAATTATTCAAATATGTAGAACTTTTATTATACGTAAAAAAAATGTTGAAACACGTACCATAAAAACAGGGAGGAAGAGAGATAGTACAAACCAAGGGAACTGCCACTCGAGTATGCTAATTGTAGCTATCTGACTCAACTTGAGTGTATCCCTTAGCCATTTAGCCACATGTCACAAATATATTTTGTAATATTATCACTAAAGCTTTTCAAAAAATCAAATCATACCAACATACTGCATCCATTTATTCTCCAACTCAGCTCACAACAATTTATTACTGTAGAATTTATTGTTAGTATCTGCACAAGAAAATAAATAAATAAACACACCATGCATACATTCATTAAGCGAAGTAGTTGTAACATTTACTTGGTAACTTAACTATCTTTAAGGTGATTTATTATGGAGTTCTAGCTGGGCTTCAAGGGTTCATTCTGCTAACAACAACTCTGAACTTCAATCAAACTCTGGTATATTAGTAATAATAGTTCACATTTGTTTTCTTTATAATCTCAAGTAAGCTTTGATTATCATGTTTTAACTTTTAGATCCGGTTATTTCCGTTAATACTGACTCTTTCGACTAGATTTACTTAGGTTCATTGCATGTTTGATTATAGCAATCACTTATCAGCTTTAGTGGAGGACCTTATGTTAGTTAGGAGTAGAAGAGTTTGAGTCTGTCGAATCTTTAGGAATGGCTTTGAGAGTAAAGAACTACTCTTCAGGGAAATGCCATGCATATATTTCTCGTGTTCTATCATTTACATTGTCTTTTGTATCTCAGTGTGATGCAATTATTTTGATGTCTTTTGTAAGTTTTTGATGCCAAGACCAAGGTTGATTTGGCTGGTTTAAGTCAGTAAGAGAGGTGATATCTTTATATTCTACCCAGCTACTTCTGCAAAACTTAGACTTTGTGCCATTATCCTATTGTATATATTTTATCAGTTTAGAAGATTAATTTTTTGCAATCTATCTATTTGCTGCTCAGATGGTCCTATATCTTGTAACCTTATTACACTTGTTGAAACTTGAAAGGAATAGATGTTAATGCAGATGATATGGGAGATGATGACATGAGAGTTTGGCTTCCCTGTCCCTTCTGTTATGTGGACATTCAAGTTTCAACAGTTTCTCTCCATCTACAAGAAGAACACTGCTTTGACTTAAAAAACGCGGTACTGCAACTAGTTGGTCATGATCGATGTTTGATATGCCCTTCATTCCTTAATATATGTACTAAGGTTTTATCTTTCCCTATAGCCGATCAAGAAATTATTGAGTAACACTACAGGTCCATAGCGAATGATATGTTAATAGCCTAGCGGCAAAGGCCCCCTTTCCCCCTCCCCATGACTAGGTCCCTCATCCCCATTTTCCCCTCCCGCTGTACTTGAGAGAGCTAATGCATTGAAAAATATCAACATAGCACAAAGAGAGTAGTAATTACCGTAATTATCAAGATTTATATAGTTATATATATCATGAATATTACTTAGAATAGGAGCAAGAACTATTGTTCTCTAGTGTTATGATACTCGAGTGAACTGAATTATTATGTCAGAATATATTTTCTATAAACGCAATGTCTATTATCATTTCTAATACTGACACTTATATTGTTCTTTTTCAGGTTTGTCCTATATGTGCAGCAAATCTGGGGAAAGATGCAATAGGACACTTTACAACTCAGCATGCTCATGTAGTAAAGGTTTATGTTGCACCTGGTAAACATCATATTAAATGTATTTAATTTATTGAATATATTGAATTTTTTTGGCAGCAGAGGAGAAAGTCCCAAAAATCTGAGTTCATGGAATAGTGATTCCATGGTGCCTGGCAAAGATATGCGAGAACTGAACTCATATTGTTGTCTGCCATCAACCAACGGTAGAAGTAATGTGCATGACAATGCACCTGATCTACTCCTGTCACAATTTCTATGCAGCACGCCTTTACCTAATCCAGAAAGTAACATAGATGCACACATATCCTGCAATTCTGCTTCAACCACATCAGAGGCTAACATGTACTAGTTCTTGTGCCAAGTGATACAATTTTCGTTAATTCTATTGCATTTTACTTGCCGTGGTATTTCAGAGTTTTGTCAAATACACATATATTATCCCTCTCTTCCATCAATTTTATTCAGATTTTTGGTTTCATGGAACCAAATGGAATGTTAATAGAAATGTCATTGTAATGACAATAACAGTGTTTATATCATTATAATGATCAGAATATTGTCCTTGTTCATCTATGATGTTGCCATTGGTATCGCCATTAAGCTGTAAGCAGCGAGGGAATACAATCACACACACATCATACCCATTGTAGGGGTGAGGGCTAACCTTTCAATCACTTGTGTCTTGTGCAGCACTAAATCTGCTATGTTGGATGCAGCTCAAGAACAGTATTACAGAGAGCAGAAACTACGAGCAGCATTTGTTAGACAGCTGATTTTATCCACCATATTTTAGCACATGCAGCACCCTCCGTACAATGTAGTAGGTTCCAATTCAGAGTCCGAGATTCACTTCACAGTCGTTGAATTTTCTCTCCACCAATACACACTGGACTTCAATACTTTATTTAGGGTTCAGTAAGGTTTTTTTTTCCCACAAGGAGCAGCAGTATAATGTTGGTTAAGGTTATTAGCTGTGTTTATTTAAAGAGTACAAACCAATGCATGCTTTCTGTTTAGAACAGAATAGTTAGTTCCAGTATGCCCATAAACAATATACCTACCAAACTTTCAAATTAAATGGAGTAAATGTGATTTGTGATGGAAGAATTTAGCTACAATTTCAAGATACACACTTATTTTCAGAGTTTCACAGACCACTTGAATATACACTTCAGATCTGTTAGAATAATAATTCAAAGTTGCTTTTTATTATTATAATTGTTTTTTTAATTATCCAATTTGTTAGTAGGATAAGTATAATTAGTTGAAGATGAGGATAAATAGAATTAATTTAGTAGTGATAAGTATTGGAAATTCTATCTTTTAAGATTAGTTGCTATAAAATGAGGTGATATATTCAGAATTTTATAATATAATACAATCTAGAATTTTCTGCATATCTCTTTTCTTTCCCTGCTCTTACATAAAAAACCAACAAATGGTATCAAGAGCTTTAAAGATTTTAAAGGGCCTGTGAGAATTTGAGTGAAAATAAAGCCATGGCTGAAGAAACAGAATACGATACGAAGACGACTTAGGTTCAAATGGATACAAAAAATATGGGCATGAGGCAAATGTTTGTCATGAAAATGATGAGAAGGAAATCATGGCACAAGGGGCCATAGAATAAATTTTGTTTTAAGATTGTGGGTGAGAAGTGCACCATGAATATGGAGAGAAGTGCTCCATACTTCAAAAATAAATCCTTAATGTGTAAATTGGTGAGAAGTGCATCAAGACATGAAATTGGTGAGAAGTGCACCTTGAAGAAAATGGTGGAAAGAAGTGCTCCTCATTTGTGTGAAGAGAAGTGCTTCAACAAAAATGGTGATGGTGGGAAGTACATCATGGTCAAAGAAATTTTAGAACTTTGAATTAAGAGGGAATGTTAGAATAATAATTCAAAGTTGCTTTTTATTATTATAATTATTTTTTTATTATCCAATTTGTTAGTAGGATAAGTATAATTAGTTGAAGATGAGGATAAATAGAATTAGTTTAGTAGTGATAAGTATTGGAAATTCTATCTTTTAAGATTAGTTGCTATAAAATGAGGTGATGTATTCAGAATTTTATAATATAATACAATCTAGAATTTTCTGCATATTTTTTTTCTTTCCTGCTCTTACATAAAAAACCAACAAGATCAATTAGTTGCGTTTGTGTTTTTTGTATAAATTCTCACACACTTTCATCCTCAAATAGGAATTGAACTATCGACCCCCCACTGCACTGAAGAAAGTGGTACCACAGTGGCACTGGCCACACTTTCATTTTATTGCATCTTTATCAGCACAGAACTACTCTTTGTTGCACAGTACTTGGCACTTAGAAACTGTTTTTGCATTTTCTATTCCACCAAAAGGGAACGAAGTCTTGCATGAATTTAAAACGAAGCATTAGCAACAGTTATCCATGCAGGAAGAGAAGGAAACACATAATTATAGTACTTAAGCTGCAAAAATCTTTGGATGTGCAGAACGGCCGAAGCTTCTTGCAAAAGTTTAAATCTGCATCAATTTCTTTTATAAACAAAAGTATAGTAGACTACTGCTCGACAACCACCCACTACAATTTTGTATATGCAGAGATGATGATTTATCTCTTCAACCAGTAACCATACTACTGGAATTATGCATATCAAGATGAATGCTGTTATCCCTTCCACCGAGCTGTTACTCGTTACATTGCAAAAAAAACCTCCAGCTTAAGTTCCTCCAGCAATCAAGTACCTACTATAACGAGGTTTTTTAAATACACACCTTCACATGCATATTGCATTAAACATATATCATAGCAAAAGATAGTTTCTTTTTTTCACCAAGTAGCGGATAGCATCTTCATTAAATTGCAAAGAAGATTAATAATCAGGAAACAAACAAAAGGCAGCCCTATACAGCAAAAAAAGTTCTTTCCCAAAGCACAAATGCAGATGTAAAACACTTTATTCACTCTCACAATTGAAATTAGAACTAGCTCAAACTAAAAAAAAACGGCACGCAATACTAAATAAGGATAGTACAATATATTTGTTAGCTACCACATAATCACATGATCATGACACTGATGGAAGCAAAGTATTCAAGCAGATCAACATTAAAATCCAATGCTGCTTAAAGCAACATATGAACGAAGTCGCTTAATGGTCATGACTTGATAGCATGAACATTATATGCATAACAGCATGAACATTATATGCAGACTAGAAGTTTCAAAAATTATTAGAGAACCAAGAATGAGGTCCCTGCTGTAAATTCTAAGCTCTGCAAGTCAAAGAACTTTGGAATAAACACTGTGGACACCTGGACTAAGCTCTGTAAGTCAAAGAACTTTGGCATGGACACTGTGGACACCTGGACCTTGGAGCATGAATGACAGGGTTTAAACTAAAATGTCAACAACTACTTCGGCAGACACTTCTCAATAGACAAATTTGTATGCTATCTGTGGCATTCCAACAGAGAATTGTGTTTTGCAAACACACTTGCCAAGCTCGAGATTAATAAAAGCATAGTGAGACTACAACAGTAGAAAGCAGATATCTATGAAACTCTCTAATTAGACTACAGTATGAGATGAATGCAGTATAAGCAAGTACAAACTACTATGACCATCACACAATTATTAATCTCAAATGATAAGACCATGGCCGCAACAGTCCTTAGAGTAGGTAGACCACCAATGCATCGACATGGCATGGGATGACCTCATTTATTATGTAACCCTCCCAATTCATTCATAAACATGCTAGACAAATATACCTAGCAGTAAAATTAAGAAGAAACGGGACTGCTGGATACAAGAAATTCTATAGCACCCCTAGTAAAAGAGATGCACACACTTGATTCTCAAATCATATTACATGGACAATCCTCTCTGTCAATAGATTCTATGCTTGCTTAGAATCTCAACACAGACCAGAAATTCTATTTTACAGTGTCATACTTGATTTTCTTGTAAGCATATTTCCATCATATTGTAACACATCTTAAAAATAATCATACGTAAAACAACAGTCCAATGCATACATATCACAGAGGTAATAATGCTGAGATAGGATACTATTAGAGCGATTATTGAAGAGGATGCAAGAATAAGTAGCCAGATTGCTACAAAGCATGGCAATATTACTAAAGATCATTAACTTTAAATGTACAGTTGCCAGTACACTGCTAACTCTCTGGAAATGTATCTCAGTGATTTTTTATAAATGTTTATTACAATACATTCCTAAATCCATAGGTTGGCAAGGTTGTGAAGTTACATAAGTAATAAGTTTCAATTTTGTTCAAGAAAGCAGCAGTATATCAAGTAGCTAACCAACGGTAGACATCAAGGATAAACAAGTTAAACAAATTAATGTAACATGAATATAGTATAATCCAACTAAATAGAGAACTAATATTAAGTACCAGCTGATTGCAGCATATGTAACATTTAGATTCAGCATGCTCAATAAAATAAGGGGCAAAACTAATTTTAACAAAAAACAAATGATTGAAAATCTGGATCACCCAAAAGTGCAGACCAAGTCTTTTTCACTCAATAATGGCATTAATAACTCCAGCACCAACAGTCTTCCCTCCTTCTCTGATAGCAAACCTCATCCCTTGCTCACAAGCAACCGGCACAATAAGCTCAACAACCATCTTCACACGGTCACCAGGCATGACCATTTTCGACTCTTCATCCTTCTCATTCTTAATAGCAGTCACTTTACCAGTAACATCAGTAGTTCTCATATAAAACTGGGGTCTATACCCAGTGAAAAATGGTGAATGCCTCCCACCTTCATCCTTCTTCAAAATATACACAATCGACTCAAACTTCGTATGAGGTGTAATCGATCCAGGTTTCGACAAAACCATCCCTCTCTGAATATCAATCTTCTGAATACCTCTCAACAACAACCCCACATTATCACCAGCTAAAGCCTCATCAAGCAACTTCTGAAACATCTCAACACCAGTCACAGTTGTACTCCTAGTATCCTTCAACCCCACAATATCAACCGTCTCACCAACCTTAATCGTCCCTCTCTCAACCCTACCAGTAGCAACAGTCCCACGACCCGTAATCGAAAAAACATCCTCAATAGCCATCAAAAAAGGCAACTCAGTCTGCCTCTGTGGAATAGGAATATAAGCATCAACATTATCCATCAAAGCAAAAATCTTGTCAACCCATTCATTATCCCCGCGTTTAATCTTAGGATTCTCCATCAAAGCCTCTAAAGCCAACAATGCAGAACCCGAAACAATAGGAATATCATCCCCAGGAAACTCATACTTCGATAACTCCTCCCTAACTTCCATCTCAACCAACTCAAGTAACTCCCCATCATCAACCTGATCTTCTTTATTCAAGAAAACAACCATATTAGGAACCCCAACTTGTTTAGCCAACAAAATATGTTCTTTAGTCTGAGGCATTGGTCCATCAGCACCCGAAACAACTAAAATCGCTCCGTCCATCTGAGCAGCCCCAGTAATCATATTCTTAACATAATCAGCATGCCCCGGACAATCCACATGAGCATAATGCCTACTATCAGTCTCATACTCCACAGTAGCTGTATTAATAGTAATCCCCCTCGCCCTCTCCTCAGGTGCAGCATCAATCTCGTCATACTTCTTGGGTGCAGACCCTCCAGTAGCTGCCAATGCCATTGTCAAAGCAGCTGTCAATGTAGTCTTGCCATGGTCCACATGGCCTATTGTCCCAATGTTGATATGAGGTTTCTTTCTCTCAAATTTTCCCCGGGCAGCTCGAATGGTGAAACAAGGCCTTCTTTTGGGAAATGGGGTTGATGGGGTTTCAAATTGGAAGGGTAGAGATGATGGGGTTGTGAGAAAAGTGGAGGAGATGATGAGTTTCTTGGGGATTCTTGAAAATGGTGAAGTGGGGTTGTTAATGGAAGAAATTGAAGGGGGAGATACATACAAAGTTGCCATTTTTATCACGAAAAGAGATGAGGGTTTTGGAGAGGATTGAAAACAAGATAATGAGGGGGGAGTGAGTAGCTTACCTAGTTCTTGTTATCTATACACACATATACAAATTCAACCTCATATCACATTCTATCCTCTCTTTTTTTCATATTTATTAATTTTTATTTTATTTAATAGTATAAAATTATATAAAATTTTAAAAATGCTAAGTCATTTATTGTTGAATATATGGTATTTAATAAAAGAAGAAAATATTAATGATGTTGTTGTTAGTTTACTAATTTTATTAAAATCTAAATAAGTGTAAAAAAAAAATTCCTGGTTATTTGATAAATGTGATAATTTTAATTTTTCAAAAAAAAAAGGAAAGTAATTGCAACATTACTGAATCATCACTTTTTACAAGAATAATTTTATTTAAGATGCAAAAAAAGAAGTCAAATAAGTTCTATTTTTTTTTGGTTAAAAACACCCTACATTAATGACTTGTAAATTAAAATCTGCCGTAAAAGCTACTATATATTTTTGTAACTTCTTAATAAAACAAGTGAAGGCCTCAAACTCTCGAAGTACATTCTATATTGTGTGTTCCAACAAAGGCTATGTAATCCATACATCTTCATCAACAACTTTCTTTGCTCTTATACTATACTATTCTTTATAATTATCGTATAAAAGAACAAGGTAACTTTTAATTGAGTATGTCAACTAATTAAAATAACCAAAGGTACAAATATACAGAATCCAAATCATTGTTGCAAAGCAAAATAAAACACCAAAGACAAGGATGTGTGAAAAAACTATCCCTCTGCAAAGCACTACCATATATTATTCATGCAGTTCACTAGTTCAGAAAACATTCACAGTTCTTCTGAGTAACCACAGGCTAGTAAACAACCAAAAAGCTAACATGTTGCACAAAAATTCTATCCTATGTACAAAGTATGCACCTTCAGGAACTCGAAGACTCGCGGGATTATGTGTAAATTAAGTAAAAAGACAATCCCAAGAAATTCGACAAAAAACCCAAGTGGTATGACTTCCAACCATTTTCTCATTCTTGAAGCACAGTTCAATTAACTTTTTGAGCAAAGAAAGGTCGTAATTGTTTTGCCAGCAGTAGCTGATTGCGGAAGCATGAGAGACTAAAAAATGATTCTTCCCGACTTAAAATCTGACACCATTGTCACTCAAAATAACAGCGATACCCATGCCACCTATGTCAGACTTGGTGTTCGTATTCAGAGTTTTGAATTTGTCTCTAAATATGGGGCCACATACTGTATTTCCACCTTCTGAGTTCCGCTTCCCACCTTCCACAGCTATGTTGAGATCTTGTAACCGTCTGGTGTATGTTCAAACTTGCAGAATAAGATTCCTAGCTGGTGTAATAAAAAATCCGAAATAGTATACAAGTATGAGTAGGGAAGGAAGTTGGGGGCTACTTACATCGGCAAAAAAGAGTCTGGACTGGGAAGATCACTGTCAACATTTTGGGGAGGTGCCTCCATAGCAAAATTACTTCTAAATTTATTGCGAATTTTTAGCGGAAGTTCTTTCAGAATATCTGACACAATCAGTTCATGTTTCTTCTTCAGTTCATTCAACTCTCTTTGATGTTCAACTAAAATGTGCCCAAGCTTTTTTACTAGGATATTATCATCATCTGAATCAAAGTCGCCAAGTAATTTTCCATTCACCAAAACTGAGTTAGGTCCGTTGCCCAAATGTAGAGCTGGAGCACCGAACGGCGATAAATTGGACAACTTAAGCTTTGAATCTGGAAAATTAGCTACGGAGGCCTCCTGCTTTTTAAGTAGAGGCTTGTCATTTATATTATCCACATGCTGACTGGTGTCAGATGCTATAATATTTTCTTTAGTACGCCTATCTGAATGGGTTTCCATAACTTGCTTGACTAAGAAGCGAGGTCCAGTTTTGACTGAAGAGCTTCCATCACCACCTTTTGGTGAGACTGAGCGATAGTTCTTTTCTGCAGGTGGTTGTTCCAGAACAATACTTCCTGGAAGAGAATATATATTTGCCACAGGGGAAGAATCAATCACGGTTTGACTGCTGACTGTGGCATCCTGCATTTCAAGTAAAGCCTCATCACTTAAATCATTCATGTGCTCACTCCTGACCGATGATCGAATCTTTTCTTTTGTACGGCTATCCGCAGAAGTTTCCATATCCTGATTAGATAATATGTGGGGTCCTGGTTTCACTGGAGAACTTTCATTACTGGCTTTTGGTGAGACAGGCCAATACTTCCTTCTCGAAGGCAGGCGTTCCAGAACAATACTTCCAGGATGAGACGACAAGTTCATCACTGGAAAAGAATCAAGCACGCGCTGACTCCTAACGGAGGCCCCATGCTTTCCAAGTAACTCCCTTGAATCATCCATGTGCTGACTGCTGACTGTTGAACGAATATTTTCTTCAGTATGGCTATCTGCAGGAGTTTCCTCCTGATTAGATAACAAACGTGGTCCTGGTTTGACTGGAGAGCTTTCACTACCAGGTCTGGGGGAAACAGACCAATACTTCCTTCCCGAAGGCAGTCGTTCCAGAACAATATTTATAGGAGAAGACAAATTTGTCACTGGAGAAGAATCAACCTGACCTTCACCAATGCTATTATCAGGCACTGTGCTGCTAGAAAGTTCCTCGGCTGCCCAATCTGGAATATAGGTTCTAATTTCTGTGTCAATCATTTCAGAAATGGCTGATGCATCTTGATCTGTAAGGTCCAGTTCTTCAACCATTTCACTAGCAACAGCAGTTGATGTGTCAACCTCGATATCAAATGGAAAATGTATATTACGAATTTGACCTGGGCCATATGCAATAACTCATTAAAAGAAATTATGAAGAGCATAATGAATATGAATTTAACATGAGAAGAGAACAACGCACAACCTGTGGAATCAGCAATTCGTAGTTTTAGAAATACAGTGTTGAGATCTTTTCTCTGGCCCTGCACCATAAAGTCCCTACTGCTGTCAACCCCAGCGTCCTCTAGATTTTTACCATTATCAAGATTATCGCTATTAACAGCATGGGAATTGGTTCGTATGGATCGACCTACAGACTCATTACTTCCATCTGAAAGGAGAAATGGGTCCATTAATAGATCCCTGGCAGACAAACGATCAGATACCTTTGCGATACATTTTTCTATGAAGGCTCTGACTTCAGGATCTTTTACTTTTACTAATGACGCAGGTCTGATTCCCTAAACAAGAAATAAGCAAAAATAATGATGAAGGACAGCATATATGAATTGCTCTCGTGAAACATTATTAGCCCTGAGGCTTGTCTGAGTTAAAGTGGTCAGAATTGAAATCAATGAACTCCCATCCTAGTTATTCTAATATTTATAGTTGATGAATCACATGGATGGAGCAAGAAAATATTAAAAGTACCATGACTATACACACCAGAAAAAAAAAGTGAAATCTGGACAATATAACCCAAAATAAGTACAGGGACAGTCTGGATACAATGGAGGAAGCAAGAAGGTCAAACAAAGACAAAGACCAATTGATCAAATAATTGGAAGACACGAGTCACTTACTGATGTCACTTTTTTATATATTTGAGCAGCATTGGCACATTCCACGTATGGGTACTCAAATGTCACCAATTCCAGCAAACACATACCAAAGGCATATATATCTATAAGTTGATCATATTCCTCTTCATAAAGTTCAGGTGCCATGAACTCGGGAGTACCTGACATAATATGATATCAAATGGTAGTACAGTAGCATCTTACTGGAAAAGTGCCTAGCAGATATCAATATTGCAGAAAAAAGAAAGAGGGAGGGGAGAATCATTTCTTTACCAATGACGCTGTGAGCGGAACGAGCTTGAAGAATTGCAGCTAGTCCCAGGTCCCCAATTTTCACCTCACCTTGATTCCCATTGACAAAAATATTATCACACTTTAGATCACGGTGAATAACGGGAGGATCATGGCTGTGGAGATAGGAAAGCCCCTCTAAGATCTGCCTCGACCATTTCTTCAATGCTCTTAAATTAACATGCTTATGTTTCTGACGATATCTAAACAATGTCATAACATTATTATTAAAACACTTGCAGCACACATCCACCGAAACCAACCAGAGAGAAACCACTAAAACCAAACTTACTGTCGTAGTGTCCCTGACGTGAAAATTTCCGTAATAAAGTTGATATTCTCACTTTTGGCATCAACCCAAGAATTATAGAACTTGATAATATTCTTATGCTTAAGCGTTTTCAGCAAATGAACTTCTGAATATAGATGCTCCATGTCTACAGAATTCTTCAATAGATCAGCAACCTTAACTTGATTCCAAGCTACTTCAATCCCTTCTAATTCATCAAATGCTCTATATCTAGATTCCCAAAACTCCGTCAAGGAAATCACACTATCATTACGTCCAAGATTTTAAAACCGGCCTAATCCCCCCCCCCCAAATATTTTCCAATGTCCCATTGACCCGAATCGTAAAAAATGCCAAGTAAAAAATAACACTCAAAACTACCTAAAACATAAAAATTTCAATAAAGGATACACCTTTTTAAAAGCCCCCTTTCCAAGAACCTCTTTATACTGCAAATCACATCACATAACATCATATCATAAATATCACACACACATACACATACACACACACATATGTACAAAACTAGTATTCTTGCAACATAAAAATGAAAATGAAATGACAGAACAATGCAAAGTGATTTAATGTGTGATCATACAACAAATACACAAGAATAAGCAAAACCATACTATATATGTGTGTGAGAATATAGTGTGTGTGTGTGTGTGTAAATATATGTGTACTAACCCGACCATATCGACCAGAAGGATCAACCTCAACAAACTGAGCTTCAAAATCATCTGGGTCACTTGATTCTTTGCCCATTTTCAAACTCTACTTACAATCAAATCATTTACATATATTCTTGCAAAACCCAACTCTCACTTGTCTTGAAACTCAAGTTTTCAATATTTATATATACATAAACACATTATATACATACATTATATGTGTTTTTGAATGATTATATATATGTGAGCTTATATTTTGAAAAGTCCAACTCTCGAGAGCATTCGGGAAGTCACTGTAATGGTCTTGTTTGGCAAACTTTTAAGATTTGACCTTTGAACATAAGATTTATTATTATAATTATAATATTAACAGATGTATACTATATTATTAAAATCAAAACATTAAAAGTTTGTTAATCGGTATTAAAAGTCCAGCAGTCGGTCGGTCGGTATTTGGGCAGGATAGTTATTACTTAATACTAGATTTTAACTCGTGCGATGCACGGATATTTTGTTTTATTAATTAAATTATTTATTTTAAAATTATTAATATTTTTTATAATTTCAAAAAGTCTTAATATATTATAATTATAATAATTTTTAACTTATTTAAATTATATATTTTTACAACAACCGAATTAAATATAAATAAGAAAATTATAAATTATTAAAAATAAATATGCACATCGTACAAAATATAAATTTATATTATTAATATATAAATATATAAAATTTTGTGATTTGAAATATTAGAAACATGATTTTTTAATATATCAAACATATGTTTAATATATTTAAGATTATACACATTAGATTTAAATATATTTTTGATAAGATCTCTATTATGTTTATTTTATATAAAGTTTAGGAAAATTCCTAATAGTAACATCGTAAAATTGATTTTTCTAATAGGTATCATTCATTATTTTGGACTTTCAACCGGTACCACTGTACTTTTGGCTTCATCCATATCATACCACTATGTTAGCTAAACATTAATTTATAATGGTACCATTTAGAAAAGTTAATTCTACAATGGTACCATTAGAAAATTTTCAATTTCTAAGTTCTACTTTTTAGGGATGATAATAATATAAAAATAATTATAAAAAAACCAATATCTATTATATGTGGTAAAAAAATTAGGAAAAATTGATTTTGCTAAATGGTACCATTAGAAATTGTCATTTTAATTAATACTTAACGGTTTTATTAACGTTTATTTAACATAGTTGTATGATGCGGACGAAGTCAAAAATATAGTGGTGTCACTTGAAAGTCCAAAATAGTGAATGATACCATTTAGAAAAACCAATTCTACAATGGTATTATTAGGAATATCCCTAAATTTTAATAGATATTGTGGTATATGAGATATAAAATATATGTATCTGTTAATAATATGATAATATAATTATTCGTTTGAATAAGTTTTTTATATTATTAGACTTTCAGTAGTATAGTATTAATTGTAATTTATAAATAATTATATGATATATATATAATTTAAACATTACATCATAATTAAAAAATAAAATAATACATAACAATTACCGTCATAATAATTTTTACATCTCATTTTTTCAAACTAATATATGAAAGGTTCTTTATTGAACCAAACATATTATTTCATAATAATACTTAATGTGTGTTATGACAATTGAACTTTTATAATAAAAAAAATTAAAAATATAAATAATTTTTAATTATAAAAATAATTAACAGTGGTCCTCAATTATTAAAAATTAATTCAATATAATTTTCTCATATATAAATTGATTAAATTTAAAAAATGAATTAAAATTTATTAATTTATATTATTTTATTTTTATTTTTATTTTATTTTATTTTATTTTATTTTTCAAATAATATGATTCAAAGTATGTGATAACGTGTTTATGATATAGTGATACAATATTATATATAATATAGTAACAAAATACAGTGTGTATTTAATATCTTAAGCTAAGGTTGAACTCCTAGCCGAGGAACTCAAATGATTTTTTGTTTAATCTTATTTTTCAATTCGATTTAAACCAAATGAATTAATAATGTTTCTGAGTTCTCAATATGTTAGATATGAGATTCTCAAAAGTAACATAGAGAGGGGTGAATGTGTTTTGATTTCTTTTGCTTCTCCTTTTCTTGTATGAAATGTATTTGATGAACTTAACTAACAAGATTTGTAACTTATGAAAAATGTTCTATAAGATTGCGAAATATAAATAGAAACATAGTTAACTTTCAATCTAATATTTTATTAGACTTGAATTACTACAATCTGAGATTCTTGAGATGAATCTCAACTTCTTGTTCTTAGAAGTTACAAGGTATTGAAAAACACTTGACAATTTGTTAAGCTCCTTACTAATGATGATGTGCATGTGCTATATAGACAACATGTCTTTTGGCACATGCTCTCACTAGACAGTTTAGCTAAAACTAGAAATAGACAAGAAACACTTTACATTTGACTACTATATATTTCTAGCTTACACAATCTGTTGATAGTCTTTTGCTTTCAGCCTTATCTCTTTTGCCTTTTATCTTGTTTTTCTTCCAAGCTACATTGTAGACTTATCTCTATCTCCACAAGTTTGACTGATCTTGTGATGACAGAGCTGTAGATTATTTGTCTTGTTATTCTGCAATTTTCCTTGAAACTAGCTTTTTGAAGTAGTTGAATACCCTATTAATTTTGTTTCGCGAAGTCATTGTGATTGACCTCTCGATTAAGTATATGTTGAGACTTCTCGATTAGTCCCAGAGTGGCTTACTTCTCAAATGACTAGACTTCTCGATTGCATACTTCATTTAATGACTTCTCGATTAGACTAAATTTCTTGAATGGATACTTGAAACTCAGACTTCTCGATTGGTTCAGCTTTATCACTTCTCGATTTCTCCTTTGGCTAACTTCTCAAATTGTTCTTCTGGACTTCTCGAATGATTTACATTTTAAAACTTCTCGAATAACTACAGTTACTTTGACTTCTCGATCACTTCTCACTTCTCGATTGATTACTGAGTTACTTGAGCACTTGAGACTTCTCTACCGGCTTCACATGTCTAACTTCTCTATCAGGATGACTTATCGACCGCATACTTGCCTTAGAACATTTTCCATTGTAATTCTTATTTGATGAAGTCTTCATTGTTTTGATGCCTGATTCAGACTTGAATCTTCTATCATTCTTTATTCTTGACTTATTATTTAAATTAATATTGAGAAATAAGGAAATCAAGATTGATCTCACATACTTTTTTTTACAAGGATATGAGATAACTTTAATTCAGATAGTGAATAAAAAATTGTATTTGGATGATTATGTTATTTTGATATGTACAATCAAAATAACATTTATTGTTCTTTTTCTCATGTGTGCTTCAAATTGTGAGAATAATTAATCATTTAAATTCTCGATTATTTCATTATTATATTCAAGATCATTTTTGTTATTAAATTCTGACAATGGAATCAATAATAAAATGAGAAATGATGTGTTTATTAATATCATTATAATTGAGCAACAATTATATAATGTAATATTAATGTTAGTTCAGCGTTTAATTTATAAGTATTAAAAATATTAATTTTATATTTTAATATTAATTAGAAAAAAAGTAAAAAATTGAATTAAATTAAATATCTAATCCAATTACTGGTTATCATAATCAAATAAATATAGATTATGTTTTAAAATATCCGACATTTAATATAATTCAATTTAAATAAATAAGTAAATAAATTTAAATTAATTAAAGTGTACCCAAAACTCCAAAAGGAAAAAAGAGTGTAATTACTAATTTGGACCAAAATCTTGATTTATCCTAAAAACCTTGATTGGCTTGAGAATTTTGGATTGGTATTCGATTATTGAGGCAGAAAGAAAGTAAATGATACATTTTTTTCTATATTTGTTCAGTAAGCATGGCATATTTTTTATTGCCTCCTGAATAATGATGACATTAATAATTGTAGATGCATAATTGACATGAGCAGTTGAGAAAAGGAAAGGCAGCCAAATTGTTTATACATAATTATATTAGTATATAACTTGTTCGAATGAAATATTTTTGTCTAATCTGAGATATGTATGTCATTGTCAATGACATGGGTAAAAACTAGTAATTCTTCTTCAAAAGGATATTTTTCGAAAAATATCAATTTGTTTTTGTAAAAATACATTTTTATTTTATATTTTACAAAAGTACAATTTTTATTTTTTAATTTTGTAAAAATACGGTTTTGCAACCAATACAACCACGAACTTCAATTTTTTTAAAAAAAAGTTTCATTTAATTGCATTTGGTTACAAATTTTATATAAAAACCGTATTTTTGTAAAAAATTCAAAAGATACTAAATTCACAAAAAATTAAAAAAATAGTAATTTTGATAAATATTCTTTTAAAAATTAAGACTAAAACATGATGACAATTGCATGCCGCATGTAAAATAAATTTATAATGTTGTTATTTAATTTCAAAAGAAACAAATAAAAGTAATACAAGAACTCTACTGAATTTCTTGAGTTGTAAATTTTATATAAATAGTTTTTGATCAAATTATTTCTCTCTTTTGCATGTAACTGAATTTGAGTATCAAGACTGACCCAAAGATGAGTTCTCTACCCTTATAGTTGACATCAATCTATTCTCTCTTTCTTTTGCTACTTCCGACACGACAAATGCCAAATCCCTCACTTCTAATCCATCAAGCTTCGTGTAGGTATGGGTATAAATATATGGTCCCGGTACTAAAATTAATTTATAATCCCATCCGTACAAATAAATGCATTTTTATATATGTGCATGAATCAGATCGAACCACAATGTATTATATCGACATCACATGTAGCCATTTTCTTGATACACACATATATTGTCTCAAATTAGTAATTGCAAATTGAGTCATTTTCATGATCTAATATTTAAACTTACCCATTAACCTACTCACCGTACAATGTGGGTGTTTGGGGTTCCATAAACTTAAAATAAGTAGCTTATTTTTTATTTTTTTTTACATATTTTCATATTTTTTTTAAAGATAAATATTTGTTTTAGAATTTTAAAACCAAATATGAACTTATTTTTTTCTGAAAATAAGGACTTATTTCTGAAAAGTACATACATCCCTACTTTTTTTCGGAAATAAGCCCTTATTTCCATAAGTTCTGTTTTGCCAAACAGGCCCAATATTAGAAATATTAACAACCAAAATAAACCAACTTATTATTCTTTGATTTGCCGAGACTCAGCAAGCAAGATTAGTTTTTTTAAACATATTATTCTTGTTTTTTCCAGGACTAACCCAACAAGATTAATTATTAATCTTGGACTCACCGTACAACGTTTGGACATCAACATTCTTTCCAACATAAATTATCCCAATCCACTTATTCTTGTTTTTTTAAAGATTAATTAAACAAGATTAATGATTTTAATTACTCCATTCAATCTTTTTAATAGTTTGTTTTAATTTTTTTAATTTCATATTACTTATCTAATAGGGATGACAAAAAAATCATATAACGAACATCAGATCCTAAACCCAAAATTTTGAACTTATCGTACACGATTTTTTGAATTTAGAACCTCCTGCGAGACCGGGTGTCCACTGAACTGGATTACCACGCCTACCATTCATTGTTGCGGATGGGCTTTTACCCTTATGAGCCCAAATGTGACCCACAATATGTGGGCACAACACAACTAATAAATTCCCGAGTAGTAGTTGTTTTTTAAGGCATGGCCACATCAAATATCTTGGAGATCTTACTCAATAAATAAAAATACTTAGCAACAACATCACATAATTCTTAAGTGATTCTATAACTATGACAAAGTAAGAAGATTTGTAGACATGGTGGATTTATTTCTTTTTGTTATAGAGTGTGAGGCAATCATATAAATTACGAGGGTTATTTCAAACAACATGCAAGTGAGATAAATAATGCAGGTAAATTACTCCATGGAGAACCTTAAATGGACTACGAAAAATATATATGTCATATATTTATAAGTAGAATATGTTCTCCAATCAGTATTCCATTTAAAGTTTTTCATATAACTTTTGCCTACTACAACATTTAACATTTGTGTTAAATATCTGGTGATTGTATTCAAAGTTTTGTTTTTTGTGTTTGATTTTGGTGAGTCTATAG
Organism: Oenanthe sinensis; assembly: GCA_028671895.1. Lineage (NCBI taxonomy): Eukaryota > Viridiplantae > Streptophyta > Magnoliopsida > Apiales > Apiaceae > Oenanthe > Oenanthe sinensis. The sequence goes on along the minus strand of CM053798.1, from coordinate 10,713,522 downwards.
CTGGTTTGGGCTGCGGTGTGGTGAACTCGGTATCATGTTTTGTTCTTGCGCATGACTGCATGAGTATCTATATATGTGTACCATATAGCCTCCACTCTTGGTACTTTCCGTGCAGAGACATATCTAAGACATGGTTCTCTACCCCTTGCACCGAATTCTTTGAGTGTTCTATAGAAAAGGCCTCGGCTTTATCGATGATGTCTTCCCCTTGGACATCAAAATAAGATGCTTGATACAAGCTGAGCAACCCCTTCACATCCTCACGCACATTTGCCTTGAAATTACCTGCCTCATCCATCTGTAAACTTTTGGAACACACCTGTCGACCACAATGAAAATGTATAATAGATTCAAGTAAAAGAAGATTTAAATGAATTACAGTCAGGATTTTGAGTTGAATAGATAGTTCAATAGAGCAGTTTATATGTGCATTAACCACATCTTTTGGGGAAATAACTAGTAAAAGAATTGGAGTTAAGACTTTGAACTTCATTTTTTTTTAATTTAGTATCTGCCTACGATTTGCTGTTTCCAAACTTACTTGTTACGCGCTTAGAGTGAAATCTGTTCTATTCTCGGGCAACCCCCTAACACTAAAGGGCTCAAAATTGTTGATTGGAAATGTGGAGCTAGCACATAGTTTTGGTTCGACCGTGGGATCTCTGATATGTTTCGAAGTAAAGCACGGACAAACCTTGTGACACTGCATAACCAAGTTCCATGCCAGAATAATCCTAAACCATAAAGCTAGCTGTTGAACGGAAGGTCATCGGCTAACCATGAATCAGCCCTCAAAATAACATCAATTGCTTGCTTTATATCTTTCTGGAATTGATAATTCAACCCTAGCCTTGGAACAGAGTCGAGTGACTCAAGCTTGTCCAAAGGAACATAGTCATTCGTTAACTCGTCCACCAGGCTTGTATATTTCTTTTTCTTACAAATAACACAATTTACATGCACATATATACAGCAAATTAAAATTATATTGAATTAAAAGATAAGCAAAAAAAATTCTTAAAATGTACTATTAAAAGTGGACGGTGGGATACTCCCTCCGTTCCTTTTTATTAATCGTGTTAGGAGTTTTTACACATGGTAGTAATACACTTTAATGTAATTAATAATGTATAATTTTACTTTTATAACGTTACCATTTAATGTGTATATAAAAGAAGATATAAACAATGCTATTAATGCAGGGACAATTAATGGAATATTGCTCAAGTGACTAATAAAAAGGAACTGATGGAGTATTAGTTTGGACAATTATTTGTCCATTGCATAACTGAAGAATGACCTGAGGACATTGTAGTCTCAGAAACTTGGTGCATAAATGTCATGAAAATCAATATAGATATGTTTGAATAAAAAAAATTCATACTAGTAAACTAATTAATTGACTAAAGTTTGCATTTTAACCCTCATAAAAACGTGAGATAAATCTCAGCCATCTCTCTTTTCTACTACATCTCCCCTGTCTACCACTATAGGCTAGTATACTTAAATCCACTTTTAAATAATAATATTATAAAAGATCTCAGAACCGAAATCACCGAAATCATTTTGCATGCCATCACCCTGCGCCATTGCTACTTCACTGGTGCCAATTTTATACAGTATCATATATAACAAAATCAGCCATCACCCATTTTTTAATGGCCAGATTACATGGGTTTTGATTCAAACAGTCGAATAAAATATATGACATTTAATATATAACATTATTCCTTTTTTGGGTTGGTATTAGTTGTCGAACATTGAATTTGCACACAACAGGTTTCTCCAAGCTACTCGAATATCTATTTAAAGAGGTGAAAACTAACAAAATATTTCTCATTCACTTATTTATACCTCTCATTATAGCATCATTGCAATGGCCCTTAGTATTGTGACTCTTGGTATGAGTATCTCTACAAATCATTCTATGCTAAAACCAGCTTCTCTTATATGTATGAAGCCATCATCCACTGCCAGAAGTGTTGCAGATATTACTAGTATCCGGTGTACTAGTAACGATACTGCATTGGTTATCGATGATAAATCAGATGTTCGAAGATCGGGAAATTATGCTCCTCCCACCTGGGATTATGATTTCTTCCAATCTCTTACCAGTGATTTCAAGGTAGAGTTGGAATAATTATGTATGGTTCCATGTCCTGCATGCATAACATGCATGTTTCTTTCATAAGGTACGTAGTATACAATTGATGTTTTCGAATTGTATATGTAGGGAGAAATTTGCAGGAAATATGCAAGTGATTTGAAGGAACATATGCGGATGCTGCTCAACAAAGAAGACATGGACAGCCTCCATAAACTCGAGTTGGTTAGTTCGATTCAGAGGCTTGGAGTTGGTTATCACTTTGAGATTGAAATTAATAGAATTCTGGAAGGCGTATACGATAATGACAAGTGGGATAGCCAAGATTTACATGCTACATCTCTCAAATTCAGACTCTTAAGACAACATAATTTTGAAGTTCCTCAAGGTAGATTTGTTGTTTCTTAAGTATATATATATTTGCATGCAATGTAGATGACAACTAATGGTACTTCTTCGACTAAAAATTACAGAGGTTTTCAATGACTTTCTGAACGAATCCGGTAAATTTAAGATCAGTCTCAGCAAAGATATGAAGGGTATGTTATCCTTGTACGAGGCATCATATCTGTCAAAAACCAATGAGAAGATAATGGACGAGGCACAAGATTTCACAGAAAAACATTTGAGAGATTACATCGATAAAATTATCAGTATTGAAGATGATAAACTTTATAAACTTATTAGTCATGCATTGGAACTTCCACTGCATTGGAAGGAATCAAGGCACGAAGCCAGGTGGTTCATCGACTACTTTGAGACGTCAGTACCAGCAGAAGATATGAATAATTCTGCTCTGCTTCATTTTGCAAAATTAGACTTTAACATGCTACAGTCAACTTATCAAGATGAACTCAAACAGTTGTCAAGGTACGGGTCACTTGTTCTCAGGATGCTAAATCTTTGTTTACTGAATTGTACTTACATTACATCTTATTGTAATTTATATATAGATGGTGGAAGCACATACAATGGGATGAGAAATTAAGCTTCGCTAGAGCAAGGTTAATGGAGTGTTACTACTGGAGTGTGGGTTATAACTTCGGGCCTGAGTTTGGATACGCAAGGAGGGTGCTCACTGCTGTTAATGCCTTCATAACTACTATTGACGATATCTACGATGTATATGGTACTTTGGAGGAACTTGAATTGTTGACAAAATTAACAAAAAGGTGAATGAATTGGTGATTATTAATAAACTCAGCATTCACGTAGAATTGCAGGTTCAATATTTAAATTGAGCACATCTCAAGTATTGTAGTGTAAAATCTAGCGACGTCCATATTAATGATTTATCGTTGGGACTTAATTAACATATAATTTTTGGAGTTACTTTATCAGATGGGATGCTGCAGAGTTGGACCTCCTTCCAGATTATATGAAGATTTGTTTTACAGAGTTCTATAATGAGATCAATGAAGTAGCTGATGTTGCACAAAGAGAACATGGTGTCTCTGTCCTTCCCTACTTCCAACAAGTGGCGAGTTTAACTTACCCTAGCTACGACTGCTTTTTGAACTTATTTAACTACATTTTAATCTATGTTGTTTGTGTGCATGTGTGTGTGAAGTGGTATATCATTGTTGACTGAATATGCAATAGATTATAATATCCATGTGTGCGCGTGAAGTAGTTTCATATACTATTTACAGAGCATAATGTAAGAAATCATGCAGTGGACGGATCTTTTTGATGCTTATTTGGTGGAGGCCAAGTGGTATCACAGTGGATATAAACCATGTCTCAGTGAATATCTCGACAAAGCATGGATCTCAATATCAGGCCCTGTACTTTTGACTCATTTGTATTTTGTAAAACCAAATTCTATGACTGACGACGACTTGCAATGCTTGAAGAATTATCCTGATATACTTCGTCTCTCTGCAACTATTTTGAGACTTGCAGATGATATGGGAACCTCATCGGTACTAACTCTCTCCCTCTCTCCCCTGTATTTGTCATGATCAAGTATTGACATAATATCTGTCATATATTTTTTGCCGTATATTTTTGCAATATGTTACACATGCACATGTTTTTGATGATGGGGATTCTGCAGCATGAAATGGAGAGGGGGGATAATCCAAAATCGATTCAGTGTTACATGAACGACAATGGTGTTTCAGAAGAAGAAGCCCGAGAACACATTAAGTGCTTAATAAATGAGGCATGGAAGAGATTAAATGAAGAGTGTGCACGGTCTCCTTTCTCGAAGCCTTTTATTGAAAGTTGCTTAAATTTGGCTAGGATATCGTTAAGTGTTTACCTATACGGAGATGGACATGGTGCTCCAAGTTCCCGTGACAAAGAGCGTCTGCTGTTTCTATTTGTTAACCCCATTCCTCTTTAGTCATGAAGAAGCACTTCTCATTTGAACACCAGTTGATTATAGCTGACAAAATGAAATAAGCTTAAAACGTTCATTTCAGATAGCATTGTACTTGGTTCCCATTTCAGCAAGTTATCCAAGGAAAATGTTGTCCTTTTATGCGATATAGTGTGTTCCTTGTAACTGTTTTATTGTAATTTTGTTAAATCTCCATGCAAGTGTACGTGTTGGGTGTTAATTTCTTAAATTAGAATAAGTTGTCGGTTATGTTGACTTTATGTGTTGGTGTTGACTATTGCTTGTATGTGGAGTGTTACTGTTTTTTTAAGCAAATTTGTTTAGTATTTTATAAATAAAAGGTAGAGACCTACCATAGTTTCATGTTACCATGGAGAAAGTCACGAGGTGAGCGAATTCACCTCCAAATCACGTAAAATATCCAAAAGGACATAGCAAACTAGAAACTAATAAAATTAGATTACAACTTGAATGAATAGTTAAACATTAACTATTACTTCAACATCCCTAACTATTACTTCAACATCCCTGCATCAAGCTTCATCTTGTTGCTGACCGTGAGGAGTTAGTCTTGGCTGGAGTGTCCTCCGCTCTTCCCTGTGATGCAATCCTCAGTTGCCATCATGCACGTCCACTAGTGAAGCAATCCCCATGTCTATAGCATAATCATCCCCAGTGCCATCCAACGTTGTCAATGTCCACTAGGAAGGACATTGAGAATTTTATCATGACATCAAAAGTAGGTTAGGTGAGATGAAGGAGATAACAAGTTAGGGAGAAAACAATATTTTAGAGAGAAGACAAAAATTATACCGGGAGTTCAGTAAGAAAAAAAATCTCATAAAAGTTTGTGGCATGTGAAAAAAAAAATATTATTTTTGTTGTTCAGGTTAGGTACTGTAATCTATATATATAGTGGCGGAATCAGGATTTCAAAATAGAGGAGGCTCTGCACCAAGGACTCCACAATAAAATGGAGTTGCTGAAAGGAAAAATAGGACCTTGATTGAAGCTGCTAGAACTATGTTAGAAGAAGCAAAACTTCCTACATATTTCTGGGCAGAAGCAATTAATATTGTTTGTTACATTCAAAAAATTTCCATGTTTAATCAACTACAAGGCAAAACACCATATCAATTGATGAAGAAAGACAAGAAGCCAACATTTATTTTCTTCATGTCTTTGGCTGCAAATGCTTTGTACTAAAAAATCAAGGTGAAAATCTGGGAAAGTTTGAAGTCAAGGCTGATGAAGCTATATTTGTTGGATATGGAATAACAACCAAAGCTTACATAGTCTACAATATTGGATTACACATTGTTATGGAATCTATGCATGTAGTCTTTGATGATAATAAGATTCAAGGGTTGTTTGATGAAGGATACCATGACTTATTGCATTTTGAAAATGAATCAACAGGAAATGGTGAAGAAAGTGATGATGATGTAGAAATTTCAAGATATCAAGTACCCAGAAACACCCCATCAATTGATGTCAATGCATCAACAAATAACTTATCAGTTGATAATCATTAATCGACTGATAATACATCAATTAATAACCATTCAATGGATAACAACTCTGCTCAACAGTCTTCAAGTAGAGTATCCATCTCAGGGGGAGGGTTCTCAAATGATCAATCGCATCACTATGATTATAAAAATTGCAATGATCATGAAGCATCATCTTCAAGGTCAAATTTACCACCACAAAGGAAATGGACAAGAAGCCATCCCTTTGAATTGATCATTGGAGATGCAAATGATGGTGTTAAAACTAGAAGTGCAACTCAAAATGAATGCTTGTATAGTAACTTCCTGCCTCAAGAAAAACCAAAATGGATTGAAGAAGCCTTGAATGATCCTGATTGGATACTTGCTATACAAGAAGAGTTGAATCAGTTTGAAAGAAACAAGGTATGGAAGCTGGTGCCCAAACCAAAGAACAAGTCTGTCATTGATACAAAATGGGTGTTCAGAAATAAAATGGATGAATCTGGTACAGTAACAAGGAACAAAGCAAGATTAGTGGTAAAATGATATTCACAAGAAGAAGGCATATATTTTGATAAAACATTTGTACCAGTTGCAAGGTTGGAAGCAATCAGAATCTTTCTAGCATATGCTGCTCATGCTAATTTCAAAGTGTATCAGATGGATGTGAAAAGTGATTTCCTCAATGGAGAACTAGAGGAAGAAGTGTATGTAGAACAACATCCTGGTTTCATTGATCCTATTCATCCTGGATTTGTATACTATCTTCTCAAGGCACTTTATGGATTGAAGCAAACACCTAGAGCCTGGTATGACACACTATCTAAATTCTTGATTGAGAATCACTTCACAAGAGGTACTGTTGATAAAAGTCTCTTTCATAGAAATGTTAGTGGCTCTATATTCTTGTTCAAATCTATGTAGATGTCATTATTTTTTGCTTAACTAATGAAAAACTTTGTCAAAAGTTTGCTAAGTTGATGCAGAGTAAATATGAAATGAGCATGATGGGAGAACTTACTTATTTTCTCGGTTTGCAAGTCAAACAAGTCAAAGATGTCATTTTCATAAATCAAACCAAATATATTTCTGATTTATTAAAGATAATTGATTTAAATAAATGTTCTTCTGCAAAAACTCTCATGGCCACTACAAATAAACTTGAATTGAATACTGATGAAGCTAAAGTGGACATTTCAAGTTATAGAGGCATAATTGGCTCATTACTTTATTTAACTGCAAGTAGGCCAGACATAATATTTGCTACATGTCTTTATGCTAGGTTTCAGGCTGATCCTATGGAATCTCATTTGATTGTAATAAAAAGAATATTCAGATATCTCAAAGGAACATCAAATCTTGGAATTCGGTATCCTAGAGACTCTGGATTTGATCTAATTGGCTATTCAGATGTAGATTACGCAGGTTGCAGGATTGACAGAAAAAGTACCACAGGCACCTGTCAATTTCTAGGAAACAAGCTTGTATCATGGTTTAACATGAAGCAAAATTCAGTGTCTACATCTATTGCGGAGGCTGAATATATTGCAGCTGGAAGTTGTTGTGCACAAGTATTATGAATGAGGAATCAACTATTTGACTATGGGTTCAACATGAACAAGATTTTCTGTGATAACACAAGTGCCATTGCAATAATAGAAAATCCTGTGCAACATTCCAGAACCAAGCTCATTAACATAAGGTATCACTTCATTAGAGAACATGTAATGAATTGTACAATTGAATTAAATTTTGTCCCTAGTGAAAGAAAACTTGCAGAAATTTTTACCAAACCATTAGATGAATATATTTTTAATAGATTGATCTGTGATTTAGGTATGCTTAACTATGTTTAATCTATTAAAATGTCTTACAAGTTATGATCTATATTATTATTTTTTTATAGCCATTGACTATGTTAATCTGTTGATTTTTCCATAATCAATTAATAAATATTTTACATATCAATGGATATCTAAAGTTGTCGACAGATAAACATATCAATTGATGATACATTTGTTTATCAATGGATAGTTGTAGCTATCGATAGATAAATATATCAATTGATGATATATTTATTTACCGATGGATGTTTGCAGCTGTCAACAGATAAATATATCAATTGATGATATATTTATCGATGAATAGTCGTACCTATTGATGGATAAGTTAGATATCAATCGATGACCTGGAATTTAAGGGGTCCATGTCATCAATCGATTTGTACAAATACTAGTCGTTCATTACTTATTTTATCAATTAATTAATTAATTAATAACAGTCGATTGCCAAAATTAGTAATTTCTACTTTTCATTTTTCCTCCAATGGTCGATTAAGTTCTATTTTGAGTAAGAAATTGATTAGGAACTCAGTAAATATAAATAGTGAGATTAAAACATCTTTTAATTCTTACTTGCAAATTTACTAACGATTTCTCTATCTCTCTCAATATACGAACTCAATCTTTAAACCTCTCTTGCTAAGAACCCTAATTCACTTATTGTTTATTATTATTCTTGTTTCAATACTAACAAGTTTGCCAGTTAGTTTTTCTCTATATCAAAAACACGATCATGGCATCATCAAAGAAAGTCTCGCAATCAGGATTCTACTATGAACTCAACAACTTTGTCGCTTGCACTATAGTGGAGGAAGACCCAACAGAATTTCATCCACTAATGAAATTTCTCAATAGTTCAAAAGTCTCAAAGGCCCTCTCAAAAGCACCAAAAATAATATGCAACTTAGTTGAAGAATTCTGGACAACTACAGAGGTAGCAGATGATTTTTCTTCCATTTCCTTTCATTACAAAGGACAAAGGTATATTCTAACCACTGTGGTCTCGGGTGAGTGTTTAAATATTCCTGCAAATAATACTGAAAATGCACCCACTGACACAAACATTAGAACCATGCTTAGGGAAATCAATTACACTGTTCCTGATGCTAGTTTAGGTGGTATAGTTAGGAAGAATCTAAGAAAAGAATGGTCATACTTCTTTGATGCCATAATAAAATATTTATCGGGTAAAGTTAGTAATTTTGATGCAATAACTACTAGTATGAAACAAGTAGGTTATAACATTTTGTATGATAGATATCACAACTTAGGAAGCCTATTACTCAATGAAATATCTGTCAAATTGGGAAATAAGATTAATAGGTCTAATCACATTTACTATGATAGATTTATCATGATTATTATTAACCATTTTGTCAAGGATATTGAGATTGACAGGAGCATAGAAGCCCTGGATTGTTGGGTCCAAAACAAAAGGGTCTTCAAAAACTTGGTAAGGATTAATCTTCACAATAATGTGGAATTGATCTATTCCCCTTTTGTTCAGGTATTTATCTCTACATTAAACTCTTCCCAACATCAATCTTCTTTGCCTTCTGTGGCTATGGAGGATGGTAGCAATGACCTCAACCCTCCTACCCAAGCCACATAACCCATTTCAAAATCCAAATCTAAGAAGCCAACCTCAACAGGTTCCCAAAAACCCGTTGTTGTAAAAATAAAGAAAAGAAAAACACTTGTCTTGGTAGATAGATTAGAGGAGGATGTAGGTGGTGAGGGAACTGGGGAACATCAAAGAACCCAGAAAAATAAGGAGAGTGATGGTGTGCAACCCAAACCAAGCCACTCCATAATCTACCAAAAGACTGTAGATATTAATAAGGAAATTACCACATCCATATTGGCATCCTCTCAAAAGGATGACAATATTGAAAAGAGCCCACAATCAGGGGCACAAAACCAAGTTGGGGACACACAAGACAAAACACCAAAATCATGTGAAAGGAGGAAGAAAAGAGTCACATTTACACATGGGGAAACACACACTGCAAAATCACAGGAAACTGTGATGGAGCCTTCTCAAAGTCAGTTTGATGCATCTCATATAAATGATGAAATGCATCCCTATTCACTTTTTTCCCATTTGCCTTCTATTCTTCTCAATTTCAATCCCTTCTATTCTTCTTTCTCCACTCCATCAAATTTCTTCAGAAAATGTTCTGATAGATAATCAGGCATTTTCAAATTCTCCTTCTTTGATATTCAAGGAGAAGCCAACACTCTCAGACAATTCAGGATTCCATCTCACATGTTATCTCAAATATCACTTCTCAAATAATAACCTCAAATGTTTCTACTCCATCAATTGATGTTTCCTTATCAATTGATATTCAGCCATCGACCGATAAGCCATCGATTGACACTCAAGATCAATCGATTGGTATGCATCAATCAATAGATATCCCAAATACTTCAATTGATATTTTTAATAAATCATTTGATGATCAATCAATTGATGTTGTACAAACACTCTTAGGATTGAGTGAGTTGAGTGAGAGGCATGATTGCAACCTGGCAAAAGGAGAGAGAGTGAGTGAGGTCATTCCTATTTCTTCTAGGAATGTAAGTAAAACACATGAGGTCTCCACCTTAGAAGGTGCACACGGTATGAGTAAGGGAGATGTGAGATTCTAGGATGAGATCCTGATGTAAAATAGAGGAATGAGTGAGAGAGATAAAATAATCCTTTTATATGCACAGGAGTTGGAGAATGAATTGATGTCAGAAGAAGAAGGAGTAAATGAGATAAGGGGGGTTTCAAATGAAGAAACAAGTGGGAGTGGAATTAACAAGGAAATTGAAGATGAAGAAGTTGATGCTGGTGAATTGGATCCACATAATTTTATTCACCCTGGTCCATAATATCAAGGGTTGGCTGCTTCAAGTAACAGGAATGCAGAGCAATTGTTGGGAATTGCGCATACAGAACAAAGGACCAGGAATATAAAGAAAAGCATTGCCAATACAACATATACATGTTATATGACACCTGAAGAGTTAGAAGATGATTATGATGAAGAGCCATGGATGAGTACCATTGATGGTTCCTTAGAAGCTGCTGAAACTGAGATTCTTTCTCAATATATGATGGCAATGGTGGAAGTAGAAATTGAAGATCCCATTCAAAGGAGGATTTCCAACTGTATGAAGGAGTAATTAAAAATTTAAAAGATCATAGTGACAGGAGTGAGGAGAGAATTGGAGATTATCAAGGGATCTATCACTTCTAACAAGGATATACTGGAAAGAAGGTTGGATACGAAGCTTTCTATGAATACTATGGGTCAAATCAAGGACAATTTGCTCAAAGAATCTAAGAACTTTGCAGCCTTGGAAAAAAGAGTGGAGTCTCTAGAAAAGAAGATGGATGACATCATTAAAGGCCAGTGTCTACATGCTTCCATTCTTCAAAAATTTCTTGACAGAATGTCACCACCTCCTCAAATTGATGATAACAAAAAGGGGGAGTATGCTAATAAGGATGGTGATAGTGATGGCAAAGGCAGTGGTGGTGTTGGTGGTTATGATGTTGGTAAATTAAGTGGTATTGGTGGTAATGTAACAAAGAGGGTTACCAAAAATGGGAGTAACAGAGATAGAAAATCTTCAAAGTCATCTAAGTCACCTTCAGATGACTTAGAACAGAAAAAGAAAGAATTGAAGAAGGTTGAAGATGAACTAGAAGCTAGAAGAATTTCTAGGGAAAGAGAAACTCAATTGATGATTGAGAGGGAAATGAAAAGAATTGAAGATCTAAAGAAGAGCACTGAATTGGTAACAAAGGAAACAGAATCAGGAAACTTGGATGAGTTCATTTCTCAGACAAGAGTGGTAAATTAAAATGCAAAGAAGGCTGCGAAAGAAAGCAATATAAATGCAGAATCCTTTCTAATTGATCTTGAAGCCCTTGAAGAGAAGAAAAAGGGAAAAGAAATAATTATTGAAGGATATGATATGAAAGGGATACCAGTGGTAAGTGAAAAAGGGTTAATAGGAGTAAGAACTTACCCTACAACCTCTAATCAAGAAGAATCAATGAGGTTGGAATATGAAAATGGAGCAAATATCACTTACTCAATGAAGGTGATAATGAAGCAAAGCTACAGTGTCCTGAAGACCATTCTACCTCTATTCAACAAAAAGTACAAACTCAATACAACAATTGTTCATGAAATTCAACACCAAATCTCAAAGCTAAGGAGATCAAAGGAAGAAGCTGAACCTGATTTACCCCTTAAGTTATGAGAGTTTCCAGTCAAAAAGGTGGTGTTGGAGCCAAAATATGCCATAATTTTTACAGATGTAGAAGGCAACACAAAGTTCTTTGATATCTGTAAATATCTGGACAAAATCACAGATGAAGAAATTCACTACTTAATGAGGCAACATAGAAAGACTAACGGAGATGAAGCAATTTTGAGGAGTTCATTCATGAGACAACTAAAGGAAAATGCTGAGAAGAGAAAGAAGAAGAAGTAATTGGATTATGAAGACATTAGAGCTGCTTGCAGAAGTTATTCATCAAACTGATACTTCCAAAATTCAAAGTGCTATTTAAATTTTTTGATTTTGTCTGAATGAAAATGATTAAGGGTTTTGTTATCATTAAGTAGATTTATGTCTGTTCATGTCACAGACACAAATAGGGGGAGATTGTTAGGAATCTACATGTAATTTGATGATAACTTTAAACTTAGAATCATAGAAATTTTAATTGATGTAACTGTTCAATTGATATGAAAATTATAAATATCAATTGATCAGGAAACTAGTTATCAATTGAAATGTTTATGTGAATTAACTGATAATTTAGATTGTAGCATAGGTGTACTTAGTCTATTTCAATCGATAAGGTGTAAGTCAATTGATATTATTCTCGTCAATTGATGTTAGAGTCAATTGATATAGGTCATCAACTGATGTATAACTTAGACTGTCAAATTGTAATTATTTGAAGACAGGTAATTATACAAGTGAAGGATGATTAGTTGATATTGAAGCATCAATGGATAGAAGATCAATTGAAGAAACCAAGTCAAGCATTGAAGACCATTAACTGATGTGAAGACCCATCGATTGATATATATCGATTGATAACATCTATCAATCGATAAGTCATCTTTTATCAATCGATGGATACAAAGATCAATCGAAGAAGAATATCAGTTGATGGATAAAAGGAATGATCAATTGATATGTTTGACATCAAAGTATCAATTGAGTGAGATAACACAAGTGGACAAGTTGACAGACAAAAGCACACATATAGAAGATAGTCTATGATGACTGTGAAGACTCAAGTTGAAGTTGTCTTTCCAAGTCTGAAGACTTTTCCCAAAATGGAAAAAGGCAAGAGGATGGATAGATTAGAAACAATCCTAGTTTAGATTAATTATTTTATACTCTTTCTAGGTATTGTAAACACACTTGTGGTATATAAACAAATGTGGTAGCATTGTTAGAAAAATATACAAGTTAGACAATATTTCTTGAATCAACTGTTCATCCTTAGAGTACTTTGTAAGAATAATTGGTTTATTTTCTAATCATGTAAAAATAAAGCTAGGTTTTATTAACCTAGAAACATTGAGCAAAAATATACACTGATGGAAAATCCAATCCATCAGTAATTTTAAATACATTTATTCATTATATTTTTAGTTTCATTTTTGTTTATACATATTTTCTAAAATACTTAAACATCAAGAACAAATATTAAAACAATAAAAGTTTTGAATATTTATATTCAACCCCCCCCCCTCTACAAATATTAACATTGTTCTGGGAAATAACAGTATATATTTAGAGCTCCCGAAGAATGTACAAATAAATTTAGATTTCCTTTAGTAATGCTTTCTTTTCCTCATACACATTTAGGAAGACTACATAGGTTTTCAAAATTCTGAAGTTCTTGTCATTTAAAGATTATTTCCAATACATATAGGAGGAGGACAAAACAAGAAACATGCTCAAAATATTTTGATTAACAACTCATATGTGGAAAGAGAAGATACAAGGATTTGTAAGTTTTCTTCTAAGTAATCTAATTTATAGAGTGATAAAGGTGTTAATGGAGGAATTTTTGGGAGTGTTGCTGGAATTTTGGTGGTGGTTGATGATGTTCAACAGCCTATGTGGGTAGAGATGCGGTGTTTTAGGGGGGCTGAGATTGTTTGATCGAAGAGTTTAGCACACAAGTGTTAGGGTTCTTGTGAACCAATGTTAGACCATCTTTTTCTTTGTTCCCAAATTTCAACCAAACATTATGCTTACATACCCTATTTATAGGGATGAAGCCAAACATAGTTCTTGGAAAGTAATGAACCTATTAAGATGAGGTAATTACCCCTCCTAGAGCAATTGAGACACCACCTTAAGTGCTCCCAAGTATAGGCCGTTGAGGCCCAACTTCTTTCATGGAACGTGGCGGCTAAGTCAGTGACCCGAGTGTGTTAGTGTCAGCCTAGTCCTATCTCATCGTTGACCATAACGAGCTTTAATGGGCTTGCCTCCTGGAAGTGTCACTAAGAGGCGATATTACTAGACCCCCTAACGGGGTGAGAACCCAATTAGCCTGGGTGGAGCCTAGCCTTCAGCAATAATGGGTCTTGGACATCTTCAAGTAATATGGATTGAGCTTATATCTTCAAACAAGTTTCAAATAATGATTCTGGCTTTGTGTAATGGCCTGGACCTCAAGTAGGTGAGGCTAATGGCAAGTAGACGAGGCTGATGGACCTGAGCTGAACAATATTCGGGTCTTCTGAATAGTTTCCTTGTGTAACTCTAAAGTGGGTGAGATACTTTAAACGTGGGATTAGGTCACCTATTTTCTTCATCAATATTTAATTATTTTCATGGGCCAAACCTTGTTGATTGAGCGAGACTCTTCATCTAGGCGAGGCTCTTCGTGCATGGGCCTAGGCTGCCGGTCTTTCTTTTGGGCTAGATGTCTTTACGAGTCTGGGCCCATCTAATTAGGTAAGACTCTTCAAGGGTGAGAAGCGGTTGAGAGTGAGAAACTCCTTAATTTATGGGAGACAGATTTTGACTATAACAAAAGATAATCATGTAGAAAAGTATGATTTCATGTGTACATTTGTACTTAATATAATGAAGAAAAAATTCATTGTAAGCACTTATATAATGGAACCACCGTGCGAGCACCCCCAAAGTTAACTCATCACATGGTCTTTTGGCTTTGACATATGGTAAGATCGATGTTGTATATATCACAAATCAATGTGATAGTAATTTATTCAGTAAGAAAAAGGTATAATTTTGACTTTAACTTGTTGTTTGTGCAAATAAGGATCGTTTAATTTAGAGATTGGTATGAGATTCAAATCAGAATCAGTTATTTTGGTATCATTTCTAATTACAAAAATATGTTTGGTTGAGTAATGGAATGCACATGTCTCATTTAATGTACTCTTGAATTATGAATTTTAAATAATTTTAAATATTAATTTAGTTAACATTTTAATTTATTTTTCAAGTCATTGATATAATTTTATAGACTAATTTACACTTTGTAACCCTTTGATTTTGAAGAATTGCATTTTGGGTTTCACATTTTTCAAATCAACACTTTGCATCCCAGAACTTTTAAAATCATCTCACTTTGCACCCCTCAAACAAATTTTAATCAAATTTTAATGTTAAGTTCATATTTTGGAGAGTTAATATGAGTATTTAATATTTAAACAGTTATTTCGGTATTGATATTTTTAAGATTTTGTTTTTAGTTCATTCTAAATTTCTTATTTAAATGGCTAAAATGTGTTATTAATAAATTATTGATACAAAAAAATAATACTTAATAAATAAGTTTGATTCTTATATCAAATTAAAGTCTGGTTCTTATATCATAGCTTATTATTTATTATTATTTCAACTTTTTGTACCAATAATCTAGTAATAACGCATTTCAGCCATATAAATGAGATATTTAAGAATGAATTGAACATATAAAATATTTACATATAATTGTATAAATATAAATAAATCTAAAATAAATATGATTTCCAATACCTTTGTCTATGGAAATATTTGTATTTAATTGATTTTCTATTTGTATTATTAGTAAATAAGGAATCACGGTAGTGTAAATCATGATTGAGGGGATGAGCTGTAAATTAGCCTAAGATGATCAAGTTTCTTGAGTTTCTTTCTATTTATCTATGTCGATTGCATCATTTCTTCATGTTATCAGAGCTTTAGGTTGCTAATATTTCAATCTAAAATCTTTCTTTTCCTACTTTTTTGATAATATCTCCATATATTTGACATAAAGTTTTCTGAAAATTCTCAAAACCAACAAAACAATGCAATTAACTTTAGAGATCCATATTTCCTTTCATGTGGTGATAATCTGAGACAACAATTAGGCACCATGTTATTCAATGGACAATGAGATGGTTTCAGTAGTGTATAGTGAGGTGCTAAAAATGATGCAGAACAAGGTTGATAACAATGCTACGGATGCTGAACAACATTATGCAAATGTCAACTTTATGCTTCTAATACAAACGATGATCTTATACATTCACATATGTTAACATCTTGGATAGTGGACACCAGAGCAAGTGACCATATGGCATTTAATCATAAACTCTTTGTTAAAACTCACATGTTACAAGTACCAATTAAAATTATTCTACCTGATGGCACAATTAAAATTGTTCATCAAGTTGTTACTATTCCTTTAACTCCCAATATCACATTGCAAAATGTTTTATGTGTGCCTGAATTTAAACAAAATATTCTATCTGTTGGAAAATTACTTGATCAAAATAATCTTGTTGCAAGTTTTAAACAAGATTCTTGTATTTTTCAGGACATTACCACTAATAAGGTTCATGCTATTGGAAAAAGGCTTCAAGGACTCTACATCTTTCATACATCAGTTGATAATGTATTTCATTCCTTTTCTTCTTGTTTGATAATTAATAATTATATTGTGGTGGTTCATGCCAGATAAGGTATTTTTATTCTACCATTATAGGAGCTAAGTATTTTTTTGCAATACTAGTTGATCACTCAAGACTGACATGGACTCAAGAGTGTCAGCTATTATTGATGGTTTTTAGACTATGTGCAGAATCATTTTAATGCAATAGTTAAAATTATTAGAAGTGATAATGGGACAGATATTTTGCAACATTCTTGTTCAGAATTATTTGCTTCAAAAGGAATAATTCATCAAAGAAGTGTGCCTGGTGTTCCTCAACAAAATGGTAGAGTTGAGAGGAAAAATAGGCACTTGTTGGAGACTGCAAGGGCTATTAGATTTCATGCTAGTTTACCTCTACAATTCTGGGGCAATTGTCTTCTTACAGCTACCTTTCTTATAAATCTTATGCTTAGTTCAGTCCTTCAATGGAAAATTCCTTATCAAATTCTTATGAACAAACCACCCGATTTGACTTCTCTTAGAGGCATTGGTTGTTTATGTTTTGCTGCTGTGAAAATTGGTGATAAATTTTCTTCTAGAGCAAGGAGATGTATTTTACTTGGTTATCCATATGCTAAAAAGGGATACAAATTATTTGATCTTGATACAAATCAATTTTTTCTTAGTAGAGATGTTATTTTTAAGGAAGATCAGTTTCCTTTCAAGTCTAAAAATTCATATGTTACTACTCCTTTATCTTCATCAGATTATATTCCTCTAGTCAACTCTACATCTGATTTTTGTGGTTTGGGTGCTCAAAGTCAATTCATACCTCCATTTCATATGTTCCAAATTTCTAATAATTCTTCTGACCATTTTCACATCTCGCAGTCCTATTATTCACCTAACTATTCTTTTGATTCCCATAACTCTTCTTCTCCCTCTGATGGTGCTTCTTCACCTTCTTCTAATTTTAATATACATGTTAGAAGAACTACTAGAGTTCCTCATTTTCCTAAAAAATACTATGATTTTGTTGTGTCAAATGTACAATCCTCTTCTCCATCATCTTGTTCTTTTAATATGTATATTGAACCTACATTGTCTCATATGGACAGACCTTATTTTGACGGTTTAAATAACGTTCTTGTTGTGGCTGAACTATACTAAAGCTAAAAGTGATCCAAGTTGGATCCAGGCTATGGAAAAAGAAATAGTTGCTCTTGAATCAAATAATACATGGGATCTGACCACTCTGTCACGTGGTAAACATAACATTGGATGTAAATGGGTTTACAAAATTAAATTCAATCCCGATGGTTCTATAGAGAGATATAAAACTAGATTAGTGGCGAGTGGTGATAAACAAATTAAAGGCAAAGACTATAAGTACACATTTAGTCCGGTTGCCAAGTTTACCACTGTGAGGACATTGATAGCTTTAGCTGCTGCTTTTAATTGGGAATTAGAGCAGTTAGATATTAATAATGCATTTCTGCATGGTTATCTAGATGAAGAAATCTCTATACAGCCTCCACCTAGTTATACCAAAGCAGGTCCTAATCTAGTGTGCAAATTAAGAAGGTCGTTATATGGTCTGAGACAGGCTTCAAGAGAATGGAACAAAGAATTAAGTAAATTTCTCCTTAATCTTGGTTTTTTCAAATCTTTACAGGATCCTTCTTTGTTCACTAGAACTTCTGGTGACTCCTTTATAGCTATTGTTGCATATGTTGGTGATCTTCTTGTTGCTGGTAGCAACAAGTCTGAAATTATATCAGTTAAAGCTGTTTTGCATTCTGCTTTATTGAACATATACATCGAATGTTTTACAATATATATTTAATAAATAAACATAACAATATTGGGCTAATTTGGACCAGCTCAAAAGTGGCCCAAACTTTGAAGCCTCAAACCCTCATTTATTTTATTCTAATCTGATTCGTGTAAGATTTTTCAGCCATGTTGGAACTTGCAACCCAAAAAAAAATTATAATTCTATAAGGTGTAATAACACATCACATAGCAAGGCGACCACTGTTATACTTAAATAAATAATTAGCATTTCTGTATGAAAGCATCATCCTGATTTTCCTCACCAACCATTATTCTGAAACTAATCAAACTTTTACAATATTAGACAGCTCAAAATATTCTAAATGAAATCCTATGTTTTCTATTCACAAAGACAAGCCATTTACCCAACAAGATTGATCTTATAACTAAATTAGATTTTGTAACGTATTGATGGAGAGGAAATAGCACATTAGGATAATGACAACGTAAAAGGACCCATAAACAGTACTGAAAGCCCTTTGACGTGAACATAATAAAATATGTGTATAAATTTTACTGATAAAATCTGCGAGACATACATATGAGTTGTATCGGGGAAAACCAAGGTGCATAATTGGGGATTCTTTACCTTATTTACATGCCTCTTACAGATCATTTGCGAGATTTTATTCAGATATTATGGCTACATCTAATGCGGATACACGCAAAGCGAAGGTGGAAATTGTATGTCTTAGCAACATAACTTCATTTGCTCATGTTGATTGCCTTCCTATTGTCGTCATCTTTCTCTATTGATTCAAATTTGCGTAGATTTGAATAACTGAACTAAACTAATACAAAACATGCATTTGGAAAATTATTTTCTAGCTAGCTTCCATTAAGAAAATTAAAACAACAATTTTGTGATCGACTAACAATAGACTTAAAAAATTATTAACGAGTTTAATTTTGTTATTTTAATTCTTTTTCCTTTTGGATCGGAATGCTATTGATTTTGACAACACACAATCAAAACAGCGATAAGCTTCGAACTCTATAAACGAAAATCCTAGACTTAAGAATTTTAATAATTTTTTTGAGTTTACATCAAAATTCGAACCTGAATGAACTTATGAACCGTTCATTTCGTTTACATCCCTAGAAACCACATCAAAAGTGAACATTTTTTATAACCTTATAAATCCAAATTGTCTTATTTACTATCATTTTCCCCTTGAAGTATTCGACTTTGTACACAGAAATTCTTGAACAAAAAAAATCATATATTTGTACCTTTAACATATGGCAACTTGGACCCTTCAACCAATTTTGCTATTTTCCTTCCGATATTACCCTGGAGCTAATATGTCCATCACTACATATTTCAAAGGCAAAAATATGCAAACACATATAATATCAATTAATTGAATATTAAATTTTCTTAATTAATAAATTTTTTATTAATAAAAATGACTAAAATCCTCACTTGAACATAATATAAGTAATAAGAGAGTGAATTTACGGTTCGAGAACAAAAGTGAATTCATGATTTAGGATAAACAAAAGTGAAAATTAAATTAGAAAGAGAAAATTAAATTAGATATATAAATTTACTACGTCATCGAGTAAAACTTCTTTTAAAAATATTCGATTTGAGTATGACTTGGACTAACCAATTTTTTTTAAAAAATTTAGACGTTTGTGTTAGGCAAGATATACTATATCAATTATATATTCCACTCTAATGAAAATATTTGTCAGATTAGCGATAATGTCTGAAAATGTAAATATCAATACATTCTAAAACCTGCTCTTTCAATTTAAAATTTGTTATGGATCAAAAACTAGGGTGTAGTTATTGCGATGTGTGTCGGAGTTTATCGAGCTTTTATGGCTGAGCTTGTATTTCGTAGCTTAATTATACCCTCATAAGATGCCTACGTATCTTAGTGCATATAAGAATCAAGCCAGACGTAGTTCTAAGAATGAGGGGTTAGGCCCTTTATATAGACGTAGAGAGTCTAAGAATTAGAGTAAACTTAGGAACCTTGGTGGGCAATCCACCTCTTAGAAGGATTCTAGATGTTTTTTTGTGATAGAAATAGTTTCCTAGTAGGAATATATTTCCTTGTTGATTGAGGTGTCTTGGGGGCTACTCCTTGGGGTAGTTTCCTTGTAGTTGGACATAATTAATTAGTTGTATATTTAGCTAACCAATTAATTACGAATTTATTTACTAATTAGGGTTTCAAGCCTCATTAAATGGGTCTCCCTTTTGGACAAACTAGGTCTAATTAATACTACATTAATTGTGTATTTAGGACTTACTTTCAACCCATATCATTTCCCCCCCAACTTCTATAAAGTGTGCAATACTTTGTAGAAGTTAAGGTTCATGAATTTGTCATTGAAGTTCTCCTTTATGCCTTCTAGAATTTTGCTAAATTCTATTTTCTCCCAAATGATTCTCCTTCATTTATGAAGAATTTTTCACAATTTTTTTTGTACCCACTGATATTTTCTCTTAATTTCTAGGAATTTTTCATAATTTATTTGTACCTACAAGTATTTTTCTTTAATTTCTAGGAATTTTTTCTATTTACAGAGAATTTTCCATAATTTATTTGTACTCACAGGTATTTTCCTTAATTTCTAGGAATTTTTCTCTATTTACAGAGAATTTTCCGTAATTTATTTGTACCCACAGGTATTTTTCCTTAATTTCTAGGAATTTTTCTCTATTTACAGAGAATTTTCCATAATTTATTTGTACCCACTGGTATTTTCCTTAATTTTTAGGAATTTTTCTCTATTTACAAAGAATTTTCTGTAATTTTTTTGTACCCACATGTATTTTTCCTTAATTTCTAGGATTTTTTCTCTATTTACAGAGAATTTTCCATAATATATTTGTACTTACAGGTATTTTTCCTTAATTTCTAGAAATTTTTCTCTATTTACAGAGAATTTTTCGTAATTTATTTGTTATTTAAATCATTTTTAATGATTTTATAGCATTTTTAGCACTATTTTTGACAAGGATCCTGGTCGTTTATAGGTTTCTCTGAGAATGCTGGTCGAGCAGGATTCCTGGTCGAAAATCCTGGTCTATTTTTTACCAGGATCCTGGTCGGTTTTAGGCCGTCTCGGAATCCTGGTCGAACAGGATTCCTGGTCGAAATCCCTGGTCGATTTTTGACCAGGATCCTAGTCAGTTTTAGGACGTAATGGGACCCTGGTCGATAGGGGTTCCTGGTCGAATTCGACCAGGATTCTGGTCTTTTACAAACCATGGGTGATGAGTTTCCTACCCTGGCCGAACTAGATGCATCTAGGTTTACTAGCACCTTCACTAATCAGATCCATTGTGATAATTTCACCAAGTTGTACAAAGTTCCCCCTGGGTATAAGTTTATTTTGGTCGAGTCCGGAGACCGGCCCTGCCATTGGAGGCCCAATAGGTTATGCATTTTTAGAGATTCCCTTCTAGGTGGGCTTAGATTCCCTTTTCATGAATTTGTCGTTAGGTTGCTAGCTGAGGTTAGGATAAATCCATGTCAATTAAGCCCAAACTCGTGGCGGACCCTCCTTTGTTTTATTGTTTTATGCCTTAGGAAAAATTATCCTCTTTTAGTAGCTGTTTTCAGAAGTATTTTTCAGTTTAAAAATAGCCCACAAATATATTGGACTGGATCTATATAAGCCGCAGGCAAGGGGTGAGCCCAATCATTTACAACAAGTCTTTGCCTGACAACAACATATTGGCGGAGGGACTTTTTGTATCTGGAATGGGAAGGAGGAGACTGGGGCACCCTTTTTAGGCCCAAATTTTACAAGGTCATGGATGGGAATGCAGGCTTGATCCAGCTAACTCCCGAAGAAAAACTTATCATTGCTAACCTGGGCCAGGACAAGGGATCGACCCATCACAGAAAATTTTTGGAGGAGTTTTCTTTGAAGGCCGTGGGCCTTTCAAATGTTTCCAATAATGGTTTTTTTATTGACTAGTCATTTCTTTCCAACTTTTCTGAGTCTAGTTGTTTATTTTCTTGTTTGTTTTGCAGATGCGGAAAAAATTAACTTTCATCTGGGCGTGGATGATTAAGAGACCCACAAAATGAGGAAGGCCCGTGAGGCCCTCGAAGGCCCAATTAAGGAGCCCAATCTTCATGGGTTCCTTCAACCTTGTGACAAAGCCCAAGGAAAGAGGCCTCGGGTTGATGAAGAGGAGAGCCCAGATATTGCGGCTTGGAGGCCCAGTTGGGGCTTAAAGAGGCAAGATATTGTCTTCAGGAGTACCCTAAACGCCGTCGACTGGTCGCAGAATTCTATTCCTCCAGTCGACAAGGTCAAGATTTTCCTGAAAATGGACATAGAAGAGGCGGAGACTTTAGGGGCCCAAGCTGTTTCCATGGTAAGGCTCATTTGTTTCCTATCTTTTTTCACTTGGTTGATTTTTGATTTTCCTAGCTTCTCACTGTGTTGTACTTTTTGAACAGGTCAACACTTACTTCCAAACCATGGCCCATCAAGCCAAGACGTGGTGATTTTCTGAGAAGGCCCCAAGGAAGGGCAAGGCCAAAGTAGAGTCAAAGGTGACCGTTCTTGAAAAGAAGCTGCTCGAAAAGGAGCAAGAACTGGTGGCGGCCCATGTAGAGCTGCAAGAGCTAAGGGCCAGGAAGAAGGACGTGATTGACGAGTACATGCAGTCAGAAGATTTCTATGCTTTTATTGATAAGCATGACGATATGGTTTTTCCGGCAAATTGTACCCAGTCTTGCGAGAAGTGCCTCGACGCCGTCTTGGCCAAGCACCCCGGTCTTTTCGATCCGGCCGACTTCCCTTGTCCTATGGGTCAGCCCTTGGCCTTGACTTCTGCCATCGGAGGGACAGGTTCGGGAGACTTGTCAGGTGGTGAGGCCCAGGACGAATATGATCGGGTTTTTGATTCAACTCTCAAAGCTGAGGAGAATGCTCGGAAGGAGGTAGAAGGAGAAGAAAAGACATGGGAGGGGAATGATGAGGATATCGAAGACCTCCCTTAGTTTCTTTCGTTTTCTCCTTGTTTTGTTTTTTCTCGTATTCCTTGTATTCACTTTTTGTTTTTATTTATGTACTCCTAAAGACTTTTTATTTATAAAAAGCCTCTTGTTGTTTGTTTTTCTTTTTCGTGCCTTAGCATATTTGATAAAATATACTTTTTGAGCATAAAAGAACAAATAAAACTGGACATCATTCAGAGTGCCAACTGTGCTAAATTTTATTCTTTTTCTTGCCTTAGCATATTTGATAAAATACATTTTTCGAGCATAAAGGAACAAATAGGAATAGATATTAAAGTGCCTATCCAGGCTCGATCTTGTTCCTTTATCATAAAGGAACTTAACAAAGACTGTCAATCTAGGCTAAACACACATGTTTTTTAAAATGTCGCAAGGCGGAAAACTTTATTAATGATGCCTTCGAGGCTAAAGTGGGCACAAACCTTACAAAACAGAAATCTTGTTTGGAGCGAAAGGCTCTTACATCCTAATGGTTTTATCGAACCTTATTTCTTCCTACTAAAGATAAGAACTCGTAGTTAAATTTTTTAAACATAATAAACCTTCAGATTTGAGGCATGCCAAGTCCTAGGCACCTCAACATCTTCTAGGGTTTCAATGATGTATGATCCTCCTCCCTTAACTTGTTTTATCTTGTACGGCCCTTCCCAGTTGGGGGCGAACTTGCCTTTAGGGCCTACTCCAGAAGCTTTAGCTTTCCTGAGGACCAAGTCCCCTTGCTTGAAAAACCTTTCTTTAACCCTCAGGTTGTAATAGAAAGATGACTTCTTTTGATACTCAATGATCTTCGCATGTGCCCTGTCTCTGACTTCGTCAATCAAGTCTAGTGCAAGTTTCATCCCTTTCTCAGTTTCCTCAGGCTCAAAGGCCTTGATTCTGGGGGATACATGGGATATTTCGATTGGGACCACTGCCTCGGCTCCGTAAGCCAGGAAGATTGGAGTTGTATCAGTAGTGACTTTATGAGTGGTTCTATATGCCTAGAGTATTTACAAAAGCTCATACACCCATGTGTTAGCAGAACGCTCGATCCTTTTCTTGAGTCCATCGAGGATGATTCGATTGGCTACCTCAACCTGACCATTTGCTTGGGGATGTGCAACAGATGTGAAGCATAGATCGATATCATTATCTTTGCAATACTCCTTGAATTCTTCATTGTTGAATTGCATGTCATTGTCCATTACTAGGATTCGTGGTATTCCGTACCTACATATGATGTTTTCCTAGAAGAATTGAGCTACTTGTTGTGTGGTTATTTTGGCTAGTGGTTGATGCGTTTTATTTTATCTATGACCGCAAGCGCACGGTGTCTGTTGTTAGCAGAGAATGGCAAGCGGGTCGTATCCACAAGGAGACGGGTTTTATCGATTTCAAGTCAATTATCACAGATTGTTTCAAGAGTAAACGAATATTTGAGAATATTAATTAACTAATAATTAAAACTAAACTAACACTAATAAAATAAAACTAATATAATATATTAAAAATCTAGGGCAATCAGGTCCACCATGCTTACACTATAACTGACTTATAAGCTAAAATATTAAAAGTGGTCATGCAACTAGAGTTTGTTAATCTCTCTCAAGCATTAACACTCTCGAAACATGTTTACACAATTAACAATTTTTTGTAATTCAATTAGTCAAGTAATTAGAGCAGTGTTAATCTCTCTCGAGCATCAACGCTCTCAGAAATCCAATGATGCTCTCGCACTCAAATTCAATTCTGCTAATCGTATGTGTGCCTCTAGTAAGTAAATCTCTCGATCCATACCCCTATTTGCATAGAATCAATTCATGATATCGGCCGATTACATAAATCAATAATTAAAACATATCAATTAGAATTACACATAACACATCAAACTACTGTGAAAATCATGCCAATATTATAGTGCAAACATGGCTTCCCCTTAAGCCCTAGAAACAACTACTCGCTAATAATTAAACAAGTAAAACAACTAAGAATAAAAAGAAACATAATTAAACTAATAAGAATTAAGAAAAGATTGGATAAGAAAACCTTGAATTATCCTTGTCACATGAAAAAGTCATGGCCTCCATCCATCCCTATCTAACCCTCATATTAAACTACTCTAATATAATAATATTAATGTCTAATGATACCTAATACATAATAATCTGATATGTCTCTATATAAAAAGTATTTTAATGCTTTAAAACAATTACCAAATGGGTTTCCTAAACCGAGTAGAATTTTAAATATAAAATTCGTAGTTGACTTTTCTGTCCAGTTTCTGGGCTGATCCAATAAAATTCTGTTGGTTGGCCCACTCCTGAATTAAAGAGAATTCCATAAGCTTCGCATGGACTGTAAAATCGTCCAATTCTGACTTCTAGAACTCGAGATATGGCCCAAACAGTGTAAGCAGCGCGTGCAGCCCAATAAATACGAATTTTCTTCTATTTTAACTCCAAATTAGCACTTTAAGTCCAAATCCTTTCAAGTTTAGGAATTTCTTCTTTTCTACAATAAAACATTAAAATCTATTAAATAAATATCCAATTAATGCAAAATACAATAAATATGAGAATAAAAATCCTATAGAATATATATAAAAATATATTCTATCAAACATCCCCACACTGAATATTTGCACGTCCTCGGCAAATAAAAGAGCTAAAAACTAAATCCTAACTAACTAACACCACTTTCGTAGATGGCACGATTGCATTGAGCATATGCAACAAGCCGTTAAACCCCTAGGCAGCCCTAATAGGACGAGTTTTGTCTCGTGAGGGTTTATAGTGAATCTACCCACAAAATCCATTTTTTTCTGCCAAGTCTCAAGTATGAAACATGTCATAGTACTCTACACATGTAAACTCAATTACACAATTTAGAAAAATAAGTCTTTCCACTTAGAGCATCCTTTTGTACATAATGTTGGGTTCCGAGGCATAAAACGCAGCGGATAAACGTAAATATAACGAAAATTTCGGAACCCAAACGCAGGATCATGTATAAGAATTGACGGATTATGGTGATAATCGAATCATACCTATTAAGATTTTGAATGCCACGAACTCAACGGAGATCCTTGCTATCACGATTTGTGTCTTCCTCTCGAAAGCACCTCTATGGTATCCACACGAGCACCTTCAAGAACGTCTCACGATCTTGAACACGGAACGGAAGTACTAGCCTCCTTTGATAGGTTTCGAATTCTCTCTGCCTCTTCCTATGCTGCCTCTTCTGCTAGGGTTTACACAAAAACGTGCAAGCCATTTAACCTATCATTATCTATTTATAATGATTGGTTAATGGGTCTTTTTAGCAAAAACCTAACCCATGTAGGCATAGGATTAAATAATAAAACATGCTTCTATTATTTAATTAATAATTAAGTCACACTTAATTATTATTGGCAGAAATATAATTCTTCAAATTCGAATTTATTTCAATTAATTAAGTCTCACTTAATTAATATAATAAATTCGAATTAATCATCAATTAATTTAAATCTATAATTTAAATTAACTATTCCTCTAGGTGCTCTATGTGTGTGACCCTATAGGCTATTATTTAATTAGCAATAATTTTATTCTCCAATAAAATTATAAACAATGAGCGGTATCTAGTAATACATCATTGCTACCTAATTAAACAATAATTAAATCGTGATTCGATAAAACCTTTCGTGATTAATGTTTCCGTGTAATATAATCCCTTTAACCATATATATTATAGATTAAACTCGAGGCATGTATTTAGTCATCCTCTTCAACATTTAATCCGGGTTTACTTGATCCATGAGTAGACTATGAAAAACAAATCATTATTTGAGCACGACCATGCATTTTATAGTCTCACTCAATCAAGAGGCCAATAATATCTCTCCTAATTATAGGAGGGTTAAATCCTTTATCTATCATTCATATTTCTCATACGACTCATGATATACCCGATGTCCACTTTTATCATCACCCGGTAAAAGGTAACTTTTAATGTAGTCAAAGTATATCAATCCTCGTATAGAAATATAATGATCTCAAGTCAGAGGATCATTACACCATTATCACTGTGAGTCTTTCTTATGACTTAATTAAACATGAAGAATCTCACTGTGGGTCTGTCCAGTACCATGTACCCCTACATGTACCTATGTATTGACTTAGTATCCCCATACTTATAACCAATGAGATGTGGTTATCTGTCAAACAACATACTAGTCTATTTATGTATTATTATTGTCCTATCATAATAATACTCGACTAGGGAACCTTTAAGAATATGATATATTATATAATCTCAAGTTCAAGTCATGTACTTAAACTATATAACGAGTATCATGATTCTAAGGACATTTATTATGCTAACAAATATATCGCAGTAATTAAAGTCATAATAAATACGTTTATTGAATAATCAAATGACATAAATGTTTATTAAAAGGAAAAATTGTATTGCCTCTAGGGCACCTACACTAACAATCTCCCACTTGCACTAGAGCCAATCACCCATGTATCTAATACCCATGGAACTAGTGTGACCGTCGTGCTTCTGCTGCGACAAGCCTTTGGTCAGTGGGTCTGCAATGTTATCATTTGTGTGCACTTTACATATGTGTATGTCACCCCTCTCATTAATCTCTCGAATGAGGTGATATCTCCTGAGTATATGTTTGGTTCGGGAGTGAGCTCTAGGTTCTTTAGCTTGTGCAATGGCTCCATTATTATCGCAGTATAGATCAATGGGATCTGCGATTGATGGAACCACTCCCAATTCAGTAATGAATTTTCGAATCCAAACTGCTTCCTTAGCCGCTTCACAAGCTGCAATGTACTCAGCCTCCATTGTAGAATCAGCTACTGTTTCTTGTTTTGAACTCTTCCAACTTACAGCACCTCCGTTTAGACAAAACACAAAACCAGACTGTGATACAGTATCATCCCTGTCTGTTTGGAAACTTGCATCGGTGTAACCTTTTACTACTAGTTTCTCCTCTCCTCCATACACCAAGAATGAATCTTTAGTCCTTTTCAAGTACTTTAGAATATTCTTGACAGCCGTCCAGTGACCTTCACCTGGATTAGATTGGTATCTGCTCGTCATGCTTAAAGCATACGAAACATCTGGGCGAGTACATACCATCGCATACATGATGGATCCAATTGCTGAGGCATATGGAACCTTACTCATGCGGTCCTTGTCATCCAATGATTTCGGACACTGATCTTTAGAGATCGTTATCCCTTGAGATACGGGGACATATCCCCTTTTAGCATTTTGCATACCAAAACGGTGCAAAACCTTATCGATGTATGTACTCTGACTTAGACCGATCATCCTTCTAGATCTATCCCTATAGATCCTCATTCCTAGAATGTAGGATGCATCTCCTAAGTCTTTCATAGAGAAATTACTCCCTAACCAAATCTTAACAGCCTTGAGAGAAGGTATGTCATTCCCCATTAGTAGTATGTCATCAACATATAGTACTATGAATGCCACATGGCTCCCACTAACCTTCTTGTAAACACAAGGTTCATCCTCGTTTTGAACAAATCCATACTCTTTGATAGTTTCATCAAAACGGATGTTCCATCTCCTAGAGGCTTGCTTTAATCCATAAATGGATCGACGTAATTTACATATCTTGCTAACATTCCCTGGACTGACAAAACCTTCAGGTTGTGTCATGTACACATCCACATCTTCTTCAAGGCTTCCATTAAGGAAGGCTGTTTTGACATCCATTTGCCAGATTTCATAATCATGGAATGCTGCAATAGCAAGCAAAATCCTTATGGATTTGACCATAGCCACTGGTGAGAAGGTTTCATCATAGTCAATACCATGAATTTGCTTGAAACCTTTTGCAACTAGCCTTGCTTTATAGGTCTGAACATTTCCATCCATGTCAGTTTTCTTCTTGAAAACCCATTTGCACCCTATGGGTTTTACCCCTTCAGGTGGATCAACCAAAGTCCATACTTGGTTTTCATATATGGATTCCATCTCGGATTTCATGGCTTCTAGCCATCTCTTAGATTCTGGACTGCTCATAGCATCTTGGTATGTGAGAGGCTCATCTTCATCTATGAGCATCAAATCACCACATTGAGTCAAAAAAAATCCATATCTCTCTGGCTCATGGCGAATTCTACCAGTTCTACGAACAACCTGTGTTTGTTGAGCGTTATTATTATCCTGCTCTTGTTCCACTTCAGGTTCAATGCTATTTTGTGGTTCTCGATCTTCATCGAGGTCTATAGTTCTCCCACTGTTTCTTTTGGAAACAAAATCCCTTTCCATGAAGACAGCATCTCGAGCAATAAACACTTTTTGCTCAGAAGGACTATAGAAATAATACGCCTTTGTTTCTTTAGGGTATCCCACAAAATTGCACTCTTCAGATTTAGGTCCAAGCTTGTCAGATACTTGACGCTTCACAAACGCCTTGCATCCCCAAACTTTCATAAAGCTCATGCCTGACCGTTTCTTCTCCCATATCTCATATGGAGTCTTTTGAACCTTCTTAGTAGGAACACAGTTAAGTGTGAAAGCCGCTGTTTCTAGAGCATAACCCCAGAAACTAATTGAAAGATCTGCATGACTCATCATCGATCGCACCATGTCCAACAAGGTGCGATTTCTCCTCTCTGAAACTCCATTCCATTGAGGTGTACCTGGCGGAGTGAGTTGTGATACAATACCACACTCCTTTAAATAATCTTTAAATTCAGTGCTCAAGTATTCTCCTCCACGATCAGATCGTAAGATTTTAATACTTGCACCTCCGCCAATTTGCTTCTCTACTTCAGCCTTGTATTCTTTGAACTTTTCAAAAGAATCGGATTTATTCTTCATAAGATATACATATCCATATCTACTGAAATCATCAGTAAATGTTATGAAGTAGTAGTAGCCTCCTCTAGCCATCACACGCATTGGGCCACATACATCACTATGTATTAGCTCCAAACGTTCAGTGGCCCTTTGACCCTTACCAGTGAAAGGGGCTTTAGTCATTTTACCAAGCAAACAAGATTCGCATTCTTGGTATGATTCAAAATCAAACTTATCCAAATATCCATCCTTATGTAATTTGGATATGCGTTTCTCATTTATATGGCCTAGACGACAATGCCAGAGGTATGTTTGATTTGAGTCATTAACTTTAAGTCGTTTGTTTTCTATATTACAGACAGGATTATCTAAGTCAAGAACATATAAACCATTAAACAAACGCGCAACACCATAGGTTAAATCATTCAAAGCAAAAGAGCAACTGTTGTCCTTTATTGTAAACGAAAAACCTTTCTTGTCCAAACAAGAAACAGAAATAATGTTTCTGCGAATTGTAGGCACGTAATAACAATTCTCCAGTTCTAAAACTAGCCCAGAGGGCAAAGATAAATAATAGGTTCCTACAGCTAAAGCAGCAACTCTTGCTCCGTTGCCAACTCGTAGGTCCATTTCTCCTTTAGCCAATGTCCTACTTCTCTGCATTTCCTGCACATTTATACAAATGTGAGAAGCACATCCGGTATCCAATACCCAAGATGTAGAAATAGACAGATTGACTTCTATAACATATATACCTGAATTAGAAGCTTGCTCAGCCCTCTTCTTCTTCAGATCCTCCAAGTAAACTGAACAGTTTCTCTTCCAGTGACCAGTTTTCTTACAGTAGTGACATTCACCCTTAGCGACCCCACCTTTAGGCTTTAAAGCCTGTTTAGGACCTGACTTTGGCTTGGGTGTAGAATCAGAACCTGTCTTCTTCTTACCCTTCCACTTGCCTTTCCCTTTGGCCTTACCTTTATTGCCCACCATCCGTATGGGAGCAGGTTCAGCCGTCTTCATGTTGGTCTCATATGTTCTCAACATAGCCAACAATTCAGTAGGTGTTTTGTCAAACTCATTCATATTGTAGTTCATAACAAACTGAGTGAATTTGTTGTTCAAAGAATTCAAGATTAGGTCAATACCAGTTTCCGGACCAATCGGGAAACCCAAAGTATCAAGATACTCAATGTAACCAATCATCTTCAGAACATGTGGGCCAACTGGTTCATTTGCCCCTTGTTTGCAGTTAAAGAGTGACTTGCTCGTGTTGAACCTTTCTTGACGAGTTTGGCTTGCAAACATGCTTTGCAAGTGCTCATTGATAGTATATGCATCCATATGCACATGCTGTCTTTGAAGCTCAGCACTCATAGTTGCTAACATAAGACACGCAACATCAGTTGCATCATTCTCATCCTTTGTGTGGGCCGCTCGTTCCTCAACAGTAGCGCCCTCAGGAAGGGGACCTGCCGGAGGAATATCAATGACATGAAGCTTGCGCTCCTGCCTGAGGACAATCCTCAAATTCCTCTGCCAGTCTAGAAAGTTGTTTCCTCCTGTCAGCTTATCCTTCTCAAGGACAGATCGTACGGATAGTGTGTTTGTGTTGTTTGTCATTACTTGGTATCTACAATGATAAAAGCACAAAATTAAACATTAGATTGTCTGAGTTATTTATTATGTTCAAATGATTATGATACATTCATAATATATCTCCCACTATTTTTATCAAATCAATAGCCCTTACTATTAATTTGGAAAGTATATCCCATAATCCTTTCTAGTGAGCCAAGATCCATATTTCGTCATGTCTCAAGTCAACCACTGGAAGTCCTTAAGAATGATTATTTAGGTAGACAACATTTGTCAATTATATCATATATAATTCTTGGATAGTTTGGTGAGCAACGATTGATCTTATCTATCTAATAGATTTTTAACCAAACTCTATGCTTCTAAGTTCATAATGGTTGAATATAACCGTTTACTTTCA
This sequence comes from Oenanthe sinensis, assembly GCA_028671895.1. Lineage (NCBI taxonomy): Eukaryota > Viridiplantae > Streptophyta > Magnoliopsida > Apiales > Apiaceae > Oenanthe > Oenanthe sinensis. The sequence goes on along the minus strand of CM053798.1, from coordinate 10,681,169 downwards.
CCTTATTATGACAACTCAGTTAAGTTTGACCCAATGATACAACGGCCGAATATAACCGTTTATATTCGTCGCATCTCACCACGATAGACAGGAGTCCCCTGCCACTGACAGTCTTTCCCCTAATCGATCTAGGATTCGATGAGTGTTCATTCATTGGAAAGCATCTGATTAAAACTTAATATTTTGTTAAGGGGTTTAGAAAATTTTACGACGATCATGATCACATCATGAAGAGATCCTCAATTTTTCCTTGAACTAAATATTTCAAATTGACATCTTAAATTGTTCATTTCCCAGGTAGATGGAGGATACCAGTGGTCACACTTAAAACCCATCAGCCTTACGAATACGCATATCCGTTTTTGTCAGAAAATCCCAATTATAGATATCAAAATCCATATTCAATTCCGTGTTTTAAAAATCCATATTTCATAAACACAAGAATCTCATGATCGTTTGTTGATTTTAAAATCTTGAATCGTTACAGATTTTATCTTGAGTCGTTACAGATTTTATCTTGTTTAAACAAGCATGGCATGGGTGTCGTATCTAATACATACATTCATACATACATGATTAATCTAATTAAAGCATGCATCATTCATACATCAATATGTAAAGTGCAGTATGTAAACGTGCTTGGTTATGGCCCCTTTCCTATGTGATCCTTTCGAGCTAATGAAAGGATCAAAGTCAATCTATGGTGGTAAAATATAAATACAATTACATGTCTTCATTCTTCTTGTATCCACTAGTGCCTGCTCCTCTTCTTGGATCATCTTTCAGTCTTCAAGTACATTACATGGAATAATTGAATACAACCTAAGCTAATGTACTTACATAAGAAAACTCGAGTTACATTCGAGGTTAAACAATTACAAGAATGAAGAAAACGACATGCAAGTCGTATTTATAAAACCAAAACCAAAAACCATTAATCTAGGGGTCTAAGGGCCATAACCAGCACCATGCTCAAGTACACAAAATAAAATATTGCGGGGGTCCGGGGGCGGCAGCCCCTGGGCGGGGTCTGGGGCGGCAGCCCCAGGCGGGGTCTGGGGCGGCAGCCCCAGGCGGGGTCTGGGGGCGGCAGCCCCCGGCTGGGGTCGAGCTGCCAGGTCAGCTCGAAATCAGAAATTTTTTTTATTTTCGAAGACCAGTCCTATTCAGAAATCATCAATTTCTGAACTACAGATCATATCTGTTGGCCCCTTTTCCCACTGCATCTTATACAGTTTCAGAAGCATGTATCATATACATACTTATCATATCCCAATTAACAGATCATGTCCAACATAATCTGTCCACCAGTTTATATCACTATACAAACTGACCCTCATGCATAATATACAAATCGCAATATGGCATATAAATCAGTCATGACAAATCATTAACATGCTAGTATCATCACCACATATTACAATTCGAATATACATGAAGAACATAGCATGGCAGAAGCATGGCAGTAACAAAGCAGTAGCATGGCAGTGGCATGGCAGTCACCAAAACAGGCATATTTGCATCAAATACAGTTAACACGTAACCAAATCAGTCCCTTATACACGTAGCTCTGATGCCATTGTTGGGTTCCGAGGCATAAAACGCAGCGGATAAACGTAAATATAACGAAAATTTCGGAACCCAAACGCAGGATCATGTATAAGAATTGACGGATTATGGTGATAATCGAATCATACCTATTAAGATTTTGAATGCCACGAACTCAACGGAGATCCTTGCTATCACGATTTGTGTCTTCCTCTCGAAAGCACCTCTATGGTATCCACACGAGCACCTTCAAGAACGTCTCACGATCTTGAACACGGAACGGAAGTACTAGCCTCCTTTGATAGGTTTCGAATTCTCTCTGCCTCTTCCTATGCTGCCTCTTCTGCTAGGGTTTACACAAAAACGTGCAAGCCATTTAACCTATCATTATCTATTTATAATGATTGGTTAATGGGCCTTTTTAGCAAAAACCTAACCCATGTAGGCATAGGATTAAATAATAAAACATGCTTCTATTATTTAATTAATAATTAAGTCACACTTAATTATTATTGGCAGAAATATAATTCTTCAAATTCGAATTTATTTCAATTAATTAAGTCTCACTTAATTAATATAATAAATTCGAATTAATCATCAATTAATTTAAATCTATAATTTAAATTAACTATTCCTCTAGGTGCTCTATGTGTGTGACCCTATAGGCTATTATTTAATTAGCAATAATTTTATTCTCCAATAAAATTATAAACAATGAGCGGTATCTAGTAATACATCATTGCTACCTAATTAAACAATAATTAAATCGTGATTCGATAAAACCTTTCGTGATTAATGTTTCCGTGTAATATAATCCCTTTAACCATATATATTATAGATTAAACTCGAGGCATGTATTTAGTCATCCTCTTCAACATTTAATCCGGGTTTACTTGATCCATGAGTAGACTATGAAAAACAAATCATTATTTGAGCACGGCCATGCATTTTATAGTCTCACTCAATCAAGAGGCCAATAATATCTCTCCTAATTATAGGAGGGTTAAATCCTTTATCTATCATTCATATTTCTCATACGACTCATGATATACCCGATGTCCACTTTTATCATCACCCGGTAAAATGTAACTTTTAATGTAGTCAAAGTATATCAATCCTCGTATAGAAATATAATGATCTCAAGTCAGAGGATCATTACACCATTATCACTGTGAGTCTTTCTTATGACTTAATTAAACATGAAGAATCTCACTGTGGGTCTGTCCAGTACCATGTACCCCTACATGTACCTATGTATTGACTTAGTATCCCCATACTTATAACCAATGAGATGTGGTTATCTGTCAAACAACATACTAGTCTATTTATGTATTATTATTGTCCTATCATAATAATACTCGACTAGGGAACCTTTAAGAATATGATATATTATATAATCTCAAGTTCAAGTCATGTACTTAAACTATATAACGAGTATCATGATTCTAAGGACATTTATTATGCTAACAAATATATCGCAGTAATTAAAGTCATAATAAATACGTTTATTGAATAATCAAATGACATAAATGTTTATTAAAAGGAAAAATTGTATTGCCTCTAGGGCACCTACACTAACACATAACTATCCAAGTATGCACACATTGTCTAGATAGACAAAAGAATCATGAAATAAACATCAATGTCGCATTTAATAAGTAACATGCTATGGATAGAAAGCTCACATATCTCTCAAATCACACCAGTGTTTAGATGTAAGTGTATCACTCAAGTTCAATCAATATAGTTATGTGCTACCATAAGCTTGGTTTTCCACCAAATCTCCATTACTTTGTATATATGTATGCACTAATCAAAAGGTCTTTGTTAAAGGTTGTAATGAGGCTAAGGTATAGGGTAAGAAATCAAGAAAAAGGCTAACAAGAGGCTAACTTGACAAACTAATAGAGCATATTATTCATTCTTAATTAAAGCACTCAACATGAAAATTAAATCATGTAAAAGTTGATCAGGCTTTCACAAGCATTAAACCCCAAAGCACAAATGTACTTTCCCACTTTCATATTGTAATAACAATGAACAAAAACTCTCTTCGAATCATCTTCTTTTTTTTTTTTCAATCTCAAGTGTTTCTCCAGTAATCAAGGGCAGTGAAAAGTCACCAAGAAATAAAAGAATAAGAGATAATTTCATTCTTAATTTCTAGTACAATTGCACTTAATACCAGCACATGTACATGGGTCGTCCCTTTCATATGACATTGCACTTGCCACCCATTGATCTCAAAGGAGCACTATTTTTTTCTTGACTCTTTTTTTTCTTTGAGAAGTTTTTTGTCTTTTATATCAACTCCCACCAAATAATCACACTTTAACAAAGAAATCCCCACACTAGATATTCACCAACCCTCAAACAAATCAAAATGCTCTACTAGTAAATCAAGACAAGAAAAATAAGTAGGCTCAAGAATTTAGAGTGGTGATATTTGAATAAAACGGATATAAGCTCAAAGGGGCTCACTAAGGATATAACTCATGGGTACTGTTTGGATAAACGTGGTTAATCCTAGTGCCTTTATCATTTTTCATGCATACAAATATCATGTAATCTCGAAAAGGTTTAAAACAAGTTCTAGAGCAACATGCTATATGATGAACATCACACAAGAAAAAAAAAATCGATTGATATAAAGATGTATCAATCACAAATTAGGCTCAAGATCTCACAAGGTGAAAACATGTTTCAGTACTTATTAAAATTAACAAAGATGCATTTCAAGTTTTAGAATTTTCGCAAGCACATACAAGGAATCATCATATATCAAATGAATATAAGAGATGACATATCAACTAATCATGTAAAATAAATCTACAAGTATGTGTACTTATCCTTATTAACACACTTTGAGACGAGGCAATATACAAAAGATTTTTTAACTTTCTATTTTTTTGGATTTTTTAACATTAAGAACACCTCCCCACACTTAAGCGGTTCATTGTCCTCAATGAATAATTATGTAAAAAAAAGTCCTAAAAATAAAATACAAAAATAAAGAAAACAAATATAAAAAGAAAGGTTAGAAATACTCCCCAAACATATAAGCATGAAGTTCTGCTTGAAAAATAAGTGAAGTGTGTCGGCTCCAAGTCGATACACCATGGGCAGTTCAACCGTCCCCATGGGGAGGTATTTCGTCCCCATGGTGCCAAATATTTCTGTCCGGACATCATAAATTAACTTTATGGACCTCCAAATCCGATCTCCACCGTTCAGAATTTAGATACTGGAGTAATAAAGATACTGTCCAAAATTTAGGACGATCCGACCGTTGGAACTCCGGGAAACGAAAAAACAAGATAACTAACTCAACCAGAAAAATTGCTGCGAATTTTTCAATTTTGCACCATTTCCATCAGCTTGTTAAAACTCATTATTCCCTGAAACACTTCACACAAAATTCATCAATGCACTTTGTGGGAATACGAAAACAAAAATAAAATCTAACTAATAACATAGTCTTGGGTTGCCTCCCAAGCAGCGCTACTTTACAGTCATTAGCTTGACTTCTTACAAAATTTACTCTGATAAAGGATAGAAAGTGAAGCATCCACTTCCTCGGTCATAATCTCACCACCAAGAATAATTTCTAGAGCATCCATAATTATTTTTATCCTGCAAAATATTTCCAAACAAGCATTAAGAAATTTAAATGTTCCATCAATAATCAATAATTGAGCAAGTGCTTGTGCAGTTTTAGAAAATTTTGTGATAAAACAACGATAAAATTCATAGCCTAGAAAAGGTGGAACTCCCTTGACATTTACATGAGGTGGAGGCTCAGGTGGTGGTTTATCGGCACTCCTCACTTTCTCAGGGGCCATTAGAACATCTTGACTTATTTGATCAATGACTAAAGAGATAATTTCATCTTCTCCTTCTTCTTCAGCTTGAGACATAAGAACTACTTTGAATGCATTATCAAACCAATTTTGCGAATGATCATCTTGGGCAATATTTTTCATCACGTCAACTTGAAACAATTGAGTTGGGAGTGATATTTTAGGCACACGTGGTTGACAAGAAACAACCATCTCAGTATTGCTTTCTTTCGTTACTTCTACTTCACTAAAAACATCTTCAACAATAACATCACCAACCGTATCATCAATAGCATGCTCCTCATCTTCAATTGTTACATTATCAGCTAACATCGATAAATTATCAAAATTGAGATTGTTATCAAGAGTGATGGCACTCTCGTCCTCTTCTAGTTGGATAGGTTGTAATGATAAAAAGTCGAGCTGACTTATAGTGGAAGAAGTAGCCAATTGTTCAACTTCAGCCTCCATCGTCTATTTTTGAGTTCTGAAATCTTGAATCACTTTTGTAGTCTCTTCAAAACTCTTTTGCAATTTGATCATCATATTCAATACCTCACTCATCTGATTAGGTGGTGGCACAACTACATTGGTGTGAGAAATATCTAGCTCTTCTTGTAGTAGAGGATATTGACATTCTTGTATAGGTGGCTGCTCATATTGATATTGATAATATTGTTCTTGAAATTGGTGTTGATCATGATACTGAAAATTCTGAATATCATTGCCCGTGTACGAGAAACTTGGTTGAGCCATCCATTGTTGATCACAAGTGTTAGAATACTGGGTATACCCATATCCTTCTTCTTGAAAAGCATTCAGTTGTCCAAGCTGGGTATCATGAGAATTATAAATATTGTAGGAACACTCGAAACCATAATGACCTTGAACACCACAAATTCGACAGAAAGTGTATGTTTTAGGGGCAACTCGTGACATCTCATTGATACTCATTGGACGCATAGTAGGCACTGCCTCTTGATTGGAAGATAAGAAGGCAAAAATATCAGCTTCATCCATTGTAAACCTGAGAAACTCAACAAAGCCAAGAAAACGTAGTAAAAACCGCCTCAGTTGGAACTAAAGTTCCAATGAGACAATGGAAACAATCTAAATAACCAAATCAAAATCAATAAAAACTATGCCGTCTCCCCGGCAGCGGCGCCAAAAACTTGATGCGTTTTATTTTATCTATGACCGCAAGCGCACGGTGTCTGTTGTTAGCAGAGAATGGCAAGCGGGTCGTATCCACAAGGAGACGGGTTTTATCGATTTCAAGTCAATTATCACAGATTGTTTCAAGAGTAAACGAATATTTGAGAATATTAATTAACTAATAATTAAAACTAAACTAACACTAATAAAATAAAACTAATATAATATATTAAAAATCTAGGGCAATCAGGTCCACCATGCTTACACTATAACTGACTTATAAGCTAAAATATTAAAAGTGGTCATGCAACTAGAGTTTGTTAATCTCTCTCAAGCATTAACACTCTCGAAACATGTTTACACAATTAACAATTTTTTGTAATTCAATTAGTCAAGTAATTAGAGCAGTGTTAATCTCTCTCGAGCATCAACGCTCTCAGAAATCCAATGATGCTCTCGCACTCAAATTCAATTCTGCTAATCGTATGTGTGCCTCTAGTAAGTAAATCTCTCGATCCATACCCCTATTTGCATAGAATCAATTCATGATATCGGCCGATTACATAAATCAATAATTAAAACATATCAATTAGAATTACACATAACACATCAAACTACTGTGAAAATCATGCCAATATTATAGTGCAAACATGGCTTCCCCTTAAGCCCTAGAAACAACTACTCGCTAATAATTAAACAAGTAAAACAACTAAGAATAAAAAGAAACATAATTAAACTAATAAGAATTAAGAAAAGATTGGATAAGAAAACCTTGAATTATCCTTGTCACATGAAAAAGTCATGGCCTCCATCCATCCCTATCTAACCCTCATATTAAACTACTCTAATATAATAATATTAATGTCTAATGATACCTAATACATAATAATCTGATATGTCTCTATATAAAAAGTATTTTAATGCTTTAAAACAATTACCAAATGGGTTTCCTAAACCGAGTAGAATTTTAAATATAAAATTCGTAGTTGACTTTTCTGTCCAGTTTCTGGGCTGATCCAATAAAATTCTGTTGGTTGGCCCACTCCTGAATTAAAGAGAATTCCATAAGCTTCGCATGGACTGTAAAATCGTCCAATTCTGACTTCTAGAACTCGAGATATGGCCCAAACAGTGTAAGCAGCGCGTGCAGCCCAATAAATACGAATTTTCTTCTATTTTAACTCCAAATTAGCACTTTAAGTCCAAATCCTTTCAAGTTTAGGAATTTCTTCTTTTCTACAATAAAACATTAAAATCTATTAAATAAATATCCAATTAATGCAAAATACAATAAATATGAGAATAAAAATCCTATAGAATATATATAAAAATATATTCTATCAGTGGTTTAGCCTCAATCCATTTAATGAAGTAATCAATTGGAATGATTAAGAACTTTCTTTTCTCACTAGCCATAGGGAGAGGTCCTAGGATGTCCATTCCCCACATAGCAAAGAGGATGGAGTAATTGATGGATGTCAACATCTCAGGAGGTTGTCTGACGACTGGTGCATGCCTTTGACACCTGTCACACCTTCTCATATATTCTTTCGAATCTTTTAACAAATAAAGCCAGTAAAAGCCTAGACGGGTGATTTTGTGAGCCAAAGCTCTGCCCCCCAAGTGTTGGCCACAAATTCCTTCGTGTGCTTCTTTCAAAGCTTCATGGGCTTCATCTAGCCTTAGACATATCAAGTATGGAACAACAAAAGATTTCTTATAGAGAATTTCATCAATAAGAGCGTACCTTAAGGCCCTTACAGTAATTTTTCTGGCTTTCATGGCGCCAAATGTTATGGATCAAAAACTGGGGTGTAGTTATTGCGATGTGTGTTGGAGCTTATCGAGATTTTATGGCTAAGCTTGTGTTTCGTAGCTTAATTTTACCCTCACAAGATGCCTATGTATCTCAGTACGTATGAGAATCAAGCCAGATATAGTTCTAAGAATGAGGGGTTAGGCCTTTTATATAGACATAGAAAGTCTAACAATTAAAGTAGGTTTAGGAACCTTGGTGGACAAGCCACCTCCTAGAAGAACTCTGGATCCTTCTTGTGATAGAAGTAGTTTCCAAGTAAGAATATATTTCCTTGTTGATTGAGGTTTCTTGGGGACTACTCCTTGAAGTAGTTTCCTTGTAGTTGGACATAATTAATTAGCTGTATATTTAGCTAACCAATTAATTACAAATTTATTTACTAATTAGGGTTTCAAGCCTCATTAAATGGGCCTCCCTTTTGGACCAAATTATGTCTAATTAATACTACATTAATTGTGTCTTTAGGACTTACTTTCAGCCCATATCAAAATTATTTACATATGTAACTAAAAAACTAATAGAAAATAATTGTAATTAATAAGTTTTGTTGGTATTTTTTAAACTCTAAAATACATTGTTAGTTTAAAACCTTTTTTCAAAAATATAAAATAATAATAAAAATATCATTTTTACCTTTTTATTTATATTAAAATAAATATTAGTTTGAATTAATATTTAAAACATGGTTTTCAATTGAAATAAACTTTACGTATTCATAATTTATATAAATTTTTTATTAAAAAATGTATTATAAAATATATACACACATATAATATTTTTATAAAAATAATAAAAATATAATTTTAACTTTTTATTTATATTAAAAGAAAGATTAGTTCGAATTAATATTTAAAACATGGTTTTCAATTGAAATAAACTTTACGTATTCATAATTTATATAATTTTTTTATTAAAAAGTATATTATAGAATATACACATATATAATATTTTTATAAAAATAAAAAAAATTAATTGATTATTATTCGTATTGAACATTTTTACCCTTAATTATAGCATGTATTAGTGAACATATGGGCCCTTGGGGCAATATTGGAAGAAAACTAGCCAAAAGGTTGAAGTGTCTGAATTGACATGTGTTGAGGCATATGAGTTATGATTTTTTTCTTTAAGGTTTTTGTCTTAAAAGTCGAATGCTTAAGGGTTGATAAGTAAATAAGCCATCCAAATAATACCACGAAAATTCTTTTATAAAAATATTTGATTCTATAAACTTAAAAATATTAAATATGTTAATGTAAAAAAAAGCTAAATTAAAAATATTTTTTTTATAAAAAATACAATTAAAAAGTATGTCTGATTTGAATCGTATATTAATTAAAATAAAATTGAACTAGAATGCTTACCTTTAAAGATTTAAAATAAGAGTAATGCCATGTGAGATATCAAAGAACGCGTCGAAAACAATTGCAAAAATGGTCGCTTTTATTTGAATAATCAAATCATATAGATGAAAGTAGACATTATTTGCATAGATGAAGGTGGAATCAATTGCATATGTATTTTAGTGATGAACATCTTATGAAATGGAGGTCGTTGAGTTGATAGAATGTAAGAATTAGGTTTTAAGAAAAAGTTATGAGAGCGGCGAAGTGGTACCCAGACAAAATGGAAATAACTTAAAATGTAGGTTTTAGTCTATGGACCGTTAATTCACTTGTAATGGCAATTGGGCCATCAATTTTATTTAATAAATGTAGGTTTTATAACGTATATTTAATAAATATACATAACAATATTGGGCTAATTTGGACCAACTCGAATGTGGCCCAAACTTTAAAGTCGTAAAGATTTTTCAGCGGTGTTGGATCTTGCAACTCAAAAAATAATTATAATTCTGTAACTTCTATGAACACATCATATAGCAAAGCGACCACTGTTATACTTAAATAAGGAATGAGTATTTAGCATTTTTCGAAAGCTAATCATAGTTTTACATTGTTATAATGCAACTGTTTACCACAACTCAAAATATTCTAAATGAAATTCTATGTTTTCTATTCACAAAAACAAGCCATTTACCCAACAAGATCATTTATAAATGAATTAGATTTTATAACCTATTGGTAGAGAAGAAAAAGCACATCAGGATAATGACAACGTAAACGGACTCATAAACAATAGTGAAACTCCTTTGAGGAGAACATAATAAAACCATGTGTATAAATTTTACAAACAAAATCTGTGAGACATTCATATAAGTTGTACCGGGGAAAACCAAGGCGTGTAATTGAGGATTCTTTACCTTATTCACATGCCTCTCACAGATCATATGCAATATTTTATTCAGATATTATGGCTACATGTAATGCGGATACACGCAAAGCGAAGGTGGAAATTGTATAGCGACATAACTTCATCTTGCTCATATTGATTTTCTTCCTATTGCAGTCATCTTCCTCTGTTGATTCAAATTTAATTAGATGTGAATAACTGAACTGAACTAATACGAAACACGCAATTAGAAAATTATTTTGTGGTTACCATTAAGAAAAAATAACAATTTTGTGATTGACTAACAATAGAATTAAAAAATTAATAACTAGTGTCATTTCATTTTTATAATTGTTTTCCTTCAGGATCGGAATACTATTGATTTTGATGACACATCAATCAAAACAGTGATATGCTTCGATCTTTATAAACGAAAATCCTGGACTTAAGATCAATTTTAATAATTTTCTCAAGTTTATTACTTTTACTACTGTAGGTTGAAAATGCACTTTATATTATGTTGGGAATGAGAAAAAATATTAAATTTATTAAAATGATCACATTGTTAATTATTTCCCATTTGAATACCAAACATCTTTTATATATAATGGCTCAACATACACTTTAAATGGTTGACAAATTCTAACGACAATAATTAACACCCCATATAAAATATCTAAATATTCATCGTATAAGTTTAAAAAATTAAAAAAATACTCCTTCCGTCCCGTTCGATTGTTAACATTGTTCAAAAAATGAGTGTCATTTTTTGAACAATGTTAATAATCTGTCAGGATGGAGGGAGTATTACAAAATAAAAACATTATATATTTTACATACGAAATTTGTACTTTCTCTATTTTGAAAGGACTTGGGCCGTAAACGAATCAAAATAAACTAAAAGGTTTTTTTTATCGAACTCTAGCATTTTCATATCGAATTGAACAATGTTCGATAATATTATCGAACATATTTTCTTGTCCAAACTCAAATTCGATAACATATCAAAATGAGCTTATAAGTTTGAATAGATTTGAACTCGAACATTTATCGAACTGTTCAATTTTTGAACGCTTTTATTCATTAATGAAACTTTTTTGTTATCGAACTGGAACTCGAGTAATTACTTAATGAACCGAACAATGTTCGATAACATTATTTAACATATTTTCTTGTCCAAACTCGAGTTCGATAACATATCAGCGAGCTTATAAAACTCGAACCGAGGATAACTTGAATGAACTTATGAACAATTTAATTCATTTACATCCTTAGAATGACATCAAAAGTAAACATTTTTTATAACTTTATAAATCCAAATTATACCACATAAATTCTAACATATTCCACTAATTATATTTATGGGTCCCACATGTACAACACTACGCAATTTTAAATTACATTTTGTCTCCTTCTCGTAAACACAAGTTAAATATGCATTTTTTTATTAAAAAAAATCGATTCTATAAACTTAAAAATATTAAATATGTTAATGTAAAAAAACTAAATTAAAAGTACTTTTTATTATAAAAATACAATTAAAAAATATATTTTTCTATGGGTCATATTCTTTCAAATATATTATTTTTGGTTAGTTTACTATTAGATCAAAAAGGACGGCCACGCCCAACAACCTGACATTCATAATCAAGCGTCACGATTCACAACTGGGATATTAAAAAAATAAAGCTAGATTCATTAAACTTATAATGTGTGTCCAGATTACAATACATAAATATGAATATATTGATCGTGAAAGAGAGACAAGAATAGGTGGGTGTTTAAGACACTTATATTTGTTTCATTCCCGAATTAGTAACGGTTACTAGCACAAAGACAAATTCTTCTTTACGTGCATGCTTCTGGTTTGTGACCTTCCCGAATCTTGTCCCGGAAGTACCCACGGTGATCTGAAACACACATATATATGGATTAAAACTCACTTACTGAAGGGTTTCGAGACACAAACGCAGCGGAATAAATACAAAAATAAATCAAAATAGCGAAACCCTCCGCAGGATCCATGCGAAAACAAAATATTTAATTCAAAAATAAAGAATAAATACCTTTAGAAGCTTTAACAGTTTATTAATGGAAGATTAATAGAGGTCCAAAGCTTGTTTAATCACCACGTATCCCGATCTCGCGATCTACGCTCTACGGTATCCACACGAACACTTTTCATGAAGGATTGATGTGTACTAGCACCCGAAAACTGCTTCTCTCTCTATCTTCCTCTTTTCTCAAAACGGCTATGGTTTTAGTAAAATATGTCTACTCAATTAAATCAGCCCATAAAGAAATTATATAGAGAGAGAAATAAGTTTTCTAATTATAATCCAATTATAATTAATACTAATCCAAAATTCTAAATTATTTAATTAAGTCTCACTTAATTAATTAATTATTAATTTTGAAATTAGTTTAAATAATTCATTTATTCTATTTATATAATTAATTAAGTCATACTTAATTAATATCATAAATAAAATAAATTACTTATTTAATTTAAATTCATAATTTAAATTATTTCCCCTTCAAGCGTTCTTTGTGTGTGACCCTGTAGGTTATTATTACGTTGGCAACAATTTTAATATCTAATTAAAATTGTAAACAATGAGCGGCATCTAGTAATACATCATTGCTATCCAAGTAATAATAATAAATCGGTGATTCGATTAAGCCTTTCGTGAATAATGTTCCATGTAATATAATCCCTTTAATCTTGATATTATAGATTAAACTCAAGGCATGTCTCGTGTCATCTTCTTCATAATTTAATCTTTATTTTCTTGATCAATGAGTAGACTATTAAAATCAAATCAACATTTGAGCACGGCCGTGCATTTCATAGTCTCACTCAAACAAGAGGCCAATAATATCACTCCTAAAATTAGGAGGATTAAATCTCATATAGATCATTCATATTTCTCATACGATTCATAATATACCCAATATCCACTTTTATCATCACCCGGTCAATGGTAATTTTTAATGTAATCAAAGTATATTAATTCTCGTATAGAAATATAATGATTTCAGGTCTAAGGATCATTACACCATTATCACAGTGAGAATTACTTATGACACTTATTTAACATGTAGAATCTCACGGCGGGTCATTCCAGTGCCATGCACTTATGTTCTTGACTTTAGTATCACCATACCTATGACCAATGAGATGTGGTCATCTGTCAAGAAACATACTAGTCTTTGTGCATTATTATTGTCCTTAAATAATAATACTCGACTAGGGAATTTTAGGAATAAGATACTATTCATATAATCTCATTTTTAAGTCACATACTTAAAGATATATAATACGTATCAAAATTCCAAGGACATTTATTATGCTTTCAATTTATTACGCACTAAATAAAACATAATAAATAAATAATAATCAATAAAACATAATCCTTAATAATAAATATTTTCCTTAAAATATAAAAAAGTATTGTCTCTAGAGCACAATTACTAACAATCTCCCACTTGCACTAGAGCCAATTACCCAAGTATCCAATACTCATGGAACTAGTGTTACTTTCGTGCTTCTGCTGTGACAAAGCCTTAGTCAGTGGGTCTGCAATATTATTATTAGTATGCACTTTACATATATGTATATCTCCTTGATCATTAATCTCATTAATTAGGTAATATCTCCTGAGTACATGCCCAAACAGCCTCCTTGGCTGCTTCGCAAGCATCAATATACTTAGGCTCTATTGTAGAATCAACAACTGTCTCTGCTGTGAACTATTCTAGCATATAACACCTCAATAGAAATAGATAAAACACAAAGCCAGACAGACACATTAAATTATCGTTGTTTGTCTAGAAACTAGCATCACTGAAACCTCTTATAACTAGCTTCACATCTCCTCCATATAACAAGAATGAATCTTTAGTCCTCTTCAAGTACTTAAGAATATTCTTGACTGTCGTCCAGTGACCTTCACCTGGATTAGACCGGTATCTATTCGTCATGCTTAAAGCATACGAGACATTAGGAAGAGTACATATCATTGCATACATTATAAAATCAATTGCTGACGCATATGGAACTTTACTCATGCGGTCCTTATTATCCAATGATTTAGGACAAATTTTATTTTGAGATCACTATCCCATGAGACATTGGAACATATCCATTTTAGCCTCTTTGCATTCGAAATCGATGTAAAACTTTGTCAATGTATATACTCTAACTTAGGCCGATCAATCTCCTTGATCTATCTCTATAGATCCTGATCCCTAATATATAGGTCACATCGCCTCAGTCTTTCATTGAGAAATTATTTCTCAACCAAGTCTTCAGAGTCTATAGAGAAGGAATGTCATTTCCTATTAGTAATATATCATCAACATATAATACTAGGAATGCCACATGGCTCCCACTAAACTTCTTTTAAACACAAGTTTCATCTTCATTTTGAATAAAGTCAAACTCTTTTTGACTATTTCATGAAAATAAATGTTCCATCTCTTAGAATCTGGAGTGTTCATAGCGTCTTAGTAGGTGAGAGGCTCATCTTCATCCACAAGCATCACATCACCATCTTGAGTCAAGAGAAATCCATAATATCTCTCGGGCTCATGGCGAATCCTACCAGACCTACGAACAACCTGTGTTTCTTGAGCAGTATTGTTTTCTTGTACATTCTGCTTATGTTCCTCCATTGGTTCAATGTTATCATGTGGGTCTCGAACTTCATCGAGATCTATTATCCTCCCACTGTCTTTCTTAGAGAGCATCTCTCTCAAGGAACATAGCAGTTCAAGAAACAAACACTTTGTTCTCGGAAAGGATTATAGAAAGAATAACCCCTTGTTTCAGTTGGGTATCCCATAAAATTATATTTGTCTGATTTTGGTCCTAGCTTGTCAGAGATTAGACGTTTCACAAACGCTTCACATCCCTAAATTTTCATAAATGACATGCTGTGACGTTTCTCAGTCCATATCTCATAAGGAGTCTTTTGAACCGTTTTAGTAGGAACACGGTTAAGTGTATGTGGATCCGTTTCCAGGGTGCAACCGCAGAAACTAATTAGAAGATTCCTTGACTCAACATTGATCGCACCATATCCAACAAGGTGTGATCCCTCCTATGAAAAAAAAAATCTTTGATATTTTCTACTTCATCTTTATAGTGTTTGAACTTTTCAAATGATTCGGATTAGTTCTTCAAAAGATACATATATCCGTATCTACTAAATTATTAGTAAATTTTATGAAGTTAATAAAATCTACCTTTTGTCATCGTACACATATGACCACATACATCACTATGTATAGGTCATACCCGTTCAATGACCCCTTCACCATGTCCGGTAAAAGGAGCTTTAGTCATTTTACCAAATAAACCAAGATTCACATCCTTTTGTATAATTCATAATCAAACTTATCCATGAATGCATCATTATGTATTCTAGAAATGCGTTTCTCCTTAATATGGCCTCAACAACAGTGTCAAAGGTAATATTTGATTTGAGTCACTTTAGAACATATAAATTGTTAATTAGTTGTGCAACATTATAAGCCTCATCATCAAAATAGAATAAACAACTATTGTTATTTAATTAAAATGAAAAAGCCTTTCTTGTCCAAACAAGAAACTGAAATAATGTCTCTGCCAATTGCAAGAACGTTATAACAATTATCAAGTTCTAAATTTTCCTTATAGGCTAAAAGTTAAGTAACGAGTTCCTCTAACCAGAGCAACTACTTTTACTCCAATTCCAACCCGATACCTGAAGCTTGACCCTTATTGATCATCTTTTTCAGATCTTTCAAATAAGCATGACAGTTTAATTTCCAGTCTCCCAATTTTCCACAGAAGTGACAATCGTCTTCTTTATCAACACCTCATTCAGACTTTAGAGTCTGCTTTAGGGATTGGACTTTGGTTTGACAACGGAACTAGATCAAATCTTCTCCTTGCCTTTCCATTTTCCTTTCCCTTTTGCATTCCCTATGTTTACCATCAATATAGTAGTAGTTTATGCATTTATCATATTGCTTTCAGCAGTTCTCAACATGCTTAGCAACTCAATGGGTGTTTTACTAATCTTATTCATTTTATTGTTCATAACAAACTAAGAATAATATTTGTCCAGAGATTGTAAGATCAAATCTAACTAAGTCTCCAGACCAATCTGGAAACCTAAAATATCAAAGGTACTCATTATACCCTATAATCTTTAGAATATGTGGTGTAACCGGGTCTCACTCTCCCTACTTGTAAGTGTATAGTGCCCTTTTATTTTCAAATATATCTTGTGCTCAATCGTCTCGTAAGCATCTATATGCTCGTGTTGCTTCTTAAGCTCAGCACACATATTTGCGAGCATGAGACATGAAACATCAGTCGCAACATCAATTTGCTTCCAATAAGCACTATGATTTGCACATGTTACATTCTCAACTTTAAGAGCAGGGGAAGAGATTTGACTAATATCATGGTGTCCGAGGACGATCCTCAAGCTCCTATGTCAGTCAAGGAAATATATTCTCATCAACTTGTCATTCTCAAGAACTGATCGCATAGAGAAGTTGTTTGTGTTTATCATTTGATATCTACAATATTAAAGTGTATAAAATAAACTAGATTGCAAATTTAATATTAATTATGTTTAAGTGATTATGGTATATCACCATATACCTCCCACTATTTTTATCAAACTAATAGCCCTAACTATTAATTCGGAAAACATTTCTTTAAATCTTTCTAGTGAACCAAGATCCATATTTCATCCATGTTTTAAGATAGCGTTGGCTAATACACTCAAAACATGACTATTTAGGTAGACAATATTTGTCGATTATATCAAATATAACTCTTGGAAAGTTTGGTGGAACAACCCTTTGTACACATTTATCCAATAAATCTGACCAAACTCTATGCCTCTAAACCCACAATCCTATTGTGATGATTTAGTTAAGTTAGACTCAATGTTTCAACAAACTAAGTACACTTACTTATCATGTCTTCCCATGATTGATAAAAGCACCTTGCTTTGGCAAACCCACTCTTTCTCAATCTAGATCTTGACGAGTATTAAACATTAGAAGGCATCCAATTAACTTAATATGTATTTAGGGATTTTTATTGTTTATTTTAACGATCATGATCCCATCATAAAGAGATTCTCAATTTTTCCTTGATCAAATAATTCATTTCAATATTCGTCAATGGATTGATTTCCTGGTCGTCGGAGAAGTCACAAGCGGTCTCACTTAAAACCCAACTTCCTTACGAATTAAACTAATAATCCGCTTTTGAAAAATCTCCCCATATCAGAAAAAGAAAATTCATATTTAATACCGTGTTTCATAAACACAAGAATCTCATGATCGTTTGTTCAATTTTAAAATCTTGAATCGTTACAGATTTTATCTTTCTTAAGCAAACATGGCATGGGTTTCGTATCTAATACATACATGATTAATCAATATTAAGCATACATCTCGATTATATCTACGCATCCATACCAATACATGCAATCATATACATATATGTAATGTGCGTAAATTAAACGTGTTTGGTTATGGCCTCATCCTATGTGATCTTTCCAAGCTAATGGAAATATCAAGGTCAGTCTATGGTGGTTTTAAAAATACTATCTATTACATGTCTTCTTTTTTCATTGCTCCATCATCCCCTTTTGGATCGCCTCCTTGCTTGCAAGTCTTCATTGATAATTACATTGAATAATAAAAATAAAACTATTCTAATGAAATTACAAGAACTCGAGTTACATTCGAGATAATTAAATTACAATGAATAAACGACATGCAAGTCGTATTTAGAAACCAAAACCATAAATCAAAACCACTATACTATGGGTCTTTAGGCCATAACCATCCACCATGCTATCACATAACACATATAATATATCTCAGATTATATAAACATATCATATAATCATATATAACAAATTTCGAAATTTTAGAAAATTAAAAACAGATTTCTGAAGACAATAAATCGCTGTTTCGAGGCCCTTAACGACGTCAAACGCCTTACAGACCCGTCGATAATAGCTTAGCTATCTGTTTTGTTCATTGGCCCGATTCCAGTAAAAAAACACATATCATTTGCGAAAATAGGATACGATAATCAGATTTCACCAAATCTGACGGTGTTTCAGAAATCGTATCATATACAATCTCCATAACAAGAACAAGAATATATTATATATACATACACAGTGATACATACAATCATCACATGATTATACATCACATGAATATCATATATTCATAATATATACATACATATACTCAAAATTTTAGAAAATCAAATAATTTTTAGAAAATAATAAATCACCGTTTTGGGGCCTGTAACGACATCTAATGGCTTACAGACGCAGAGTTGACTTTGTCAGTATTGCTCATTGACACGATTCCAGTCAGAAAACACATATCGTTTGTGAAAATCGAACAACGGACACAAATTTCAGAAAATTTACGGCAGCCGTTTCAGAATTCGTATCGAATACAATTTCCATAATAAGAACAAACATGTATCATATACATACATCAATACACACAATCATCACATGATTATACATCATATTAATATTATATATTCATAATATATAAAAACATATACATATTGTATCAATACAAAATCATGATAGATCACATACATGCTTATATATCGAAAACTATTAAGCACATAACCGAATTAAAACGTTTCGCAATTAGCTCTGATGCCATTGAAGGGTTTCGAGGCACAAACGCAGCGGAATAAATGAAAAAATAAATCAAAATAGCGAAACCCTCCGCAGGATCCATATGAAAACAAAAGATTTAATTCGGAGATAAAGAATAAATACCTTTAGAAGTTTTAACAGTTCATTAATGGAAGATTAATGGAGGTCCAAAGGTTGTTTAATCACCACGTATCCCGATCTCGCGATCTACGCTCTACGGTATCCACACGAACACTTTTCATGAAGGATTGATGTGTACTAGCACCCGAAAACTGCTTCTCTCTCTATCTTCCTCTTTTCTCAAAACGGCTATGGTTTTAGTAAAATATGTCTACTCAATTAAATCAGCCCATAAAGAAATTATATAGAGAGAGAAATAAGTTTTCTAATTATAATCCAATTATAATTAATACTAATCCAAAATTCTAAATTATTTAATTAAGTCTCACTTAATTAATTAATTATTAATTTTGAAATTAGTTTAAATAATTCATTTATTCTATTTATATAATTAATTAAGTCATACTTAATTAATATCATAAATAAAATAAATTACTTATTTAATTTAAATTCATAATTTAAATTATTTCTCCTTCAAGCGTTCTTTGTGTGTGACCCTGTAGGTTATTATTACGTTGACAACAATTTTAATATCTAATTAAAATTGTAAACAATGAGCGGCATCTAGTAATACATCATTGCTACCCAAGTAATAATAATAAATCGGTGATTCGATTAAGCCTTTCGTGAATAATGTTCCATGTAATATAATCCCTTTAATCTTGATATTATAGATTAAACTCAAGGCATGTCTCGTGTCATCCTCTTCACAATTTAATCTTTATTTTCTTGATCAATGAGTAGACTATTAAAATCAAATCAACATTTGAGCACGGCCGTGCATTTCATAGTCTCATTCAAACAAGAGGCTAATAATATCACTCCTAAAATTAGGAGGATTAAATCTCATCTAGATCGTTCATATTTTTCATACGATTCATAATATACCCAATGTCCACTTTTATCATCACCCGGTCAAAGGTAACTTTTAATGTAATCAAAGTATATTAATTCTCGTATAAAAATATAATGATTTCAGGTCTAAGGATCATTACACCATTATCACAGTGAGAATTACTTATGACACTTATTTAACATGTAGAATCTCACGGCGGGTCATTCCAGTGCCATGCATTGAGACATGCACTTATGTTCTTGACTTTAGTATCACCATACCTATGACCAATGAGATGTGGTCATCTGTCAAGAAACATACTAGTCTTTGTGCATTATTATTGTCCTTAAATAATAATACTCGACTAGGGAATTTTAGGAATAAGATACTATTCATATAATCTCATTTTTAAGTCACATACTTAAAGATATATAATACGTATCAAAATTCCAAGGACATTTATTATGCTTTCAATTTATTACGCAGTAAATAAAATATAATAAATAAATAATAATCAATAAAACATAATCCTTAATAATAAATATTTTCCTTAAAATATAAAAAGTATTGTCTCTAGAGCACAATTACTAACACTTACAATACTGTTATTACAAGATTTTCTAGAACCCTTACAAATAAGTAGACTAGTAGCATATCTACATATTAAACAGGTTTTGATTTCAGAATAGGACCAAAGAGTCTTAATACAAATTAAAGCTTTCATAGATAAGAAGATTTTACCCTTACAGAAGTAGCTAACAGCTATTAGTTACCCAAAAACCTTTCCATTTCTCTGAGCAAAAGTTATGCTCCCACTACCGTGGCTCTCACATCCTCCATTGTTGGTTCAAAGGAGTCGGATAAATTTATTATGTCGAACAGACCCTATAAAAGAATTATGAAGTGGATAAGGAATTCAATATAGGCTAAAAAAAGAGAATTTAAAATTCACAAAGAGACCTCTGTTGTAAATTCTTGATTAATACAGTTAGTAAATTGTTTTTACTATGAGTATTGTATAGTTTTAGAATTTCTTGTGCTACACATCCTTAAGTAGGCTCTTTAAAACTTGGGAATGATGATAAATTTCAGTCTGCTTCACCTTGTTGTGACAGTTATATGGATTTTAATTCTTATAAAGGATGGAGACCCATATTAACAACTCTGTTTGCCTTGAAAAGAAACAACTGTTTACAAAATCAAAGAATAAAACACCTTTATCGAAAAGTTCGACCATAGTCCGAATCCAATTCATGCTAAATAAACAAACCACTCAAAGATGAAATATATTTGGAGCTAACAGATGAATATGCATAAAGAACTTGAATTCAAACCTTTTTCATCAGAGTATATCATACTAAATTAAAGATCGCAAGGTTACACAAGTTAAATAATTGTATTTACTATATAATAGTAAAAATGTAACTGCAATAGAATTGGATGTAAGTCACATAAAATGTTGTACATTGTGCCACACTACACAATGCTGCAAAACATAAAGGTATTTGTAGATTGGACGGTTGTTTGACAATAGTCATGCATATTTATAAATAATATTTATATAAGATCATTGAGAAAAAAAAGTCTGGAGGGATCGATGGAACTATTTGTTAAGATCGATCCTTTAAGCGAGTAATTAATAATAATTTATGTAAGAATATCATCACAAGATTAAATCTCAAAGAGGTCGTTGAAAACAAAATACGCTTTGTTGAAGGAATGAATTCTTACACAACTCAAATGCCGAAATGCATATACAGAATAAAAATTTTATTTTTTATGAGATATACCGGGTCAGCATCAACATCAATAACAAAAGGAGAAAAACTTTCTTAAGAAGCAAGTATTTCACCTACATTATTAAAAGATTACATAAAGTCAGGATGTGACATATTGGTTATGTTCAATTCAAATTGCACAAGAAACTGATATATTTATTTTCATAGTAAACAAAGGAAAGAATATATATTTTATTAAAGTCCCTTGCACAAGAAAATGGTAAACTAGTATGTCTATGAAAACCTCCAACCTAATAAAAATAATATTAAGTTTTTATCAATACTTGAATATCATTGTTTCCAAAGTCTTCGGACCTCATATCCAGGGCAATGATGGCGGAACCCATTGCGGAATGTTCACAAAATGATACAACAATGGCTAGTAGACCAATGATGACCGCACATGACACAAAAATGAGCCAGTAATAATAAAGCTAGATTTTCAATTTAATCCAACTTTAACTAGGTGTGTCAATGACTCAGTTTCAGAATAGATCAATATAAATCCATATCTATGTCCATTTATTTTTATCATATAGGATTCAGATTTTTAACTAGACTGTATTTTTTCAATTTTTGTTCCAAAATGATCTCAACCGAATTTAATATGAAACGAACTTAATCTGATCTTAATTCAAAATTCAACAAATTTTAATACAAACTAGATCATATCTGAATCAGATCCGATCTGAACCGAATAGTACTCAAAATATATCATAATTGAAAATTGATATGATCTGATCTGAAATCAATCAGATTTTCCAAATTTCCCGGTCTAATCCCCACTAGGGTCTGACATACATCTCATGTAATGGGTCACAAAGGGTTAGATAATCGAAAAGCATATGTTTTTTCAACAAGAAAAATATTTGAATCTTCCATCAACTAAAGAACATTTACCTGTTTTATCCTGTTGAAACATGATAGAATTCAACCTACTCCAATACATGAAGATCATTAATCTCATGTACTATTACACGCCATTCGATGATCACTGTAGGGATCATAACATAAATATGTTGGTAAAGATTTGTGTCCGACAAATCCAAAGTTATAGAACAAGTACTTGAAAATTATGGAGGCAAATTGATATGATAATAAAAATGTTTGAATCGTATATTAAAATAAAACTAAACTAGAATGCTTACCTTTAAAGATTTAAGATAAGAGTAATGCCCTGTGAGATATCGAAGAACGCGTTGAAAATAATTGCAAAAATGGTCGCTTTTATTTGAATAATCAAATCACATAGATGAAAGTAAATATTATTTGCATAAATGAATTAAGGTGGAATCAATTGCATATGTATTTTACCGATGAACAACTTAAGCAATGGAGGCTGAGTTGATAGAATGTAAGAATTAGATTTTAAGAAAAATTATGAGAGCGGCGGAGTGGTACTAAAAATAAGATACATCTTAACATATAGGTTTGTGTCTAAAGGGTCATTCACTTGTAATGGCAATTGGGCTTTCAGCTTTTTTGAACATGTACATCGAATGTTTTATAACGTATATTTAATAAATATACATAACAATATTGGGCTAATTTGGACCAGTTCGAAAGTGGCACGAACTTTAAAGTCGTAAAGATTTTTCAGCCGTGTTGGATCTTGCAACCCAAAAAATAATTGTAATTATGTAACGTCTAAGAACACATCACATAGCAAGACAACCGTTGTTATACTTAAATAAGGAATTATCATTTAGCATTCTTCGAAAGCTAATCATAGTTTTACATTATTATAATGCAGCTATCTACCACAGCTCAAAATATTTTATATGAAATTCTACATTTTCTATTCACAAAGACAAGCTAGATATTTACCCAACAAGATCATTTATAACTAAATTAGATTTTATAACATATTGATAAAGAAGAAAGAGCACATCAGGCTAATGATAACATAAATGGACCCATAAACAGCAGTGAAACTCCTTTAAAAAGAACATAATAAAACCATGTGTATAAATTTTACAGACAAAATCCATGAGACATTCATATGTGTTGTACCGGGGAAAACTAAGGCGTGCAATTGAGGATTCTTAATTACCTTATTCACACGCCTCTCACAGATCATATGCAAGATTTTATTCAAATATTATGGCTACATCTAATGCAGATACACGCAAAGCGAAGGTGGAAATTGTACATCTTAGCGACATAACATCATCATTGTCATACTAGTTTCCTTCCTATTGCAGTCATCTCCCTCTATTGATTCAAATTTAATTAGATTTGAATAACTGAACTAAACTAATACGAAACATGTATTTGGAAAATTATTTTATGGCTACCATTAAGTAAAAACAACAATTTTGTGATCGACTAACAATAGAATTAGAAAATTATTAACTAGTGTAATTTTCTTTTTATAATTTTTTTCCTCCTGGATCGGAATGCTATTGATTTTGACGACACATCAATCAAAACAACGATAAGCTTCATTCTTTATAAAGGAAAATCCTGGACTTAAGATCAATTTTAATAATTTTCTCGAGTTTATTACTTTTACTAGGTTGAATATGCACTCTATATTATGTTGGGAATGAGAAAAAATATTAAATTTATTAAAATTATAACATTATTAATTATTTCCTTTTTGAGTATGAAACCTCTTCTATATATAATGGCTCAACATACACTTTAAATGGTTGACAAATTCTAACGTTATATATTTTAAATTTGTATTTTACATACAAAATTTGTATATTACCAAATCAAAACCTTATATATTTTACATACAAAATTTGTATTTTCTCTATTTTGAAAGGACTCGGTCCGTAAATGAACCGAAATAAAATGAACGGTTTTTTTTTATCGAACTCTAGAAATGTCGTATCGAACCCAACAATGTTCGATAATATTAACATACAAATTTTCTTGTCCGGACTCAAATTCGATATAACATATCGAAATGAGCTTAATTATATGTTCGAATAAAGTTGAACTCGAACTCGAGTAATTACTTAATGGATCGAACAATGTTCAACAACGTTATCGAACATATTTTCTTTTCCAAACACGAGTTCGATAACATATCGAGCGAGCTTATAAAACTCGAACCGAGTCGAACTCGAATGAACTTATGAACTGTTCACTTCATTTACATCCTAGAAAGGACGCAAAAGTGACCATTTTTTTATAACCTTATAGTTCCAAATTATACCACATAAATTTTAATACCTTCCAATAATTCTATTTATGGGTCCCACATGTACAACACTACATAATTTTAAATTACAACACTACATAATTTTAAATTACATTTCCTCTCCTTCTCATAAATGCATGTTAAATATGCATTTTTTGTAAAAAAATTCGATTCTGTAAACTTAAAAAATATTAAATACGTTAATGTAAAAAAAACTAAATTAAAAGTAGTTTTTTCTTTTAAAAATACAATTAAAGAATATATATTTGTATGGGTAATATTTTGTCAAATATATTATTTCTGGTCATTTTACTATTAGGTCAAAAAGGACATGCAAGCCCATCAACCTGACATACATAATCAAGCATCACTGTTCACGACTGGGATATTCAAAACATAAAAGCTAGATCAATTAAACTTATAACGAAGGCCGGTAAACCTCTAAACATGAAGCCACATGGTTATGTGATTATATTATACAAAAGGAAAATGTATCGCTTAAAAGGAGGCAAAGAAGACATACCTTAAAAAGAGATTGAAGGAGAAATCACAGACCTGCTGTAATGGAAGGCTTGGGCTAAGGTAGAGTCTTGAACGGCTTAGGAGAGTGATATGGGCTGAAAGTAAGCCCTAAAGACACAATTAATGTGGCATTAATTAGACTTAATCCGGTCCAAAAGAGAGGCCCAGTTAATGAGGCTTGATACCCTAGTTAGTAAATAAATTCGTAATTAACTAATTGACTAAATATACAGCTAATTAATTATGTCCAACTACATGGAAACTACTCCAAAGAGTAGCCCTCAAGACACCTCAAGGAACAAGGAAACATATTCCTACTTGGAAAATACTTCTATGAACCAGAATCCTTCTAGGAGGTGGCCTGCCCACCAAGGATTCCTAAGCCTACTCTAATTTTTAGACTCTCCACGTCTATATAAAGGGCTTAACCCCTCATTCTTAGAACTACGTTTTGGCTTGATTCTCAATACGCTTGAGATACGTAGGCATCTTGTGAGGGCAGTATAAAGCTACGAAACACAAGATCAGCCATTAAAGCTCGTTAAGCTCAGACACATATCGCATTAACTACACCCTAGTTTTTAATCTATAACATTTGGTGCCATCTGTGGGAAGACAACATCAACCATGGCAAGAACATGATGAACTGACGGAGACATCGTCACTACCACAGGTGATCCGACTGCTATCATCCCTCCTGATGAGACTCAAACTACCGAGGTCCCCTTTACCACCACTATTCCTACTGGAACTCAAGGTCCTAACACTCAAAGGCTTGGCCCGTTTAGTGAGATCGTCCACTCCACCAATCCTGAGGAAATCGTCCATGGTTCCAACCCTTTGTCCCAGGTAACTCAAACTCCTTTTATGGCTACTACACCTCCCCACGCATAAATTTCCACTATTGTTATCCCTAGTAGCACTATTTCCTAACCAAGACTTGGACTCTCCCAAGCCTATCCCCCTCCTTACATCAGAGGGTTGGAACCACAAAACTATGGGCATAGAGTAGAGATCCGTGATTTCTCATGACCATACTCAACTGATGATGAAAGCTCAGAAGTCACCGATGTCAATGCTAGAAGAAGAAGACCTGGTAAGGAACCCGTAGGAAGCTGGCGTTCACAGTCCCGTAGGACGCTAGAATAGAAAATTGCTTCCTACAAGGTTAAACTCAAAGAACTAAAGAAAAGCCTAGATCGGCATGATAGAAGGCCAGCCCTGAGGTATGAAGCCCCCGATGTCATAGAACTGGGTGAAACCCCTCGAGGGAAAAGAACAGAAATTGCAAAGGCTGGCTCCATTGAATTATTGCCACTAAGAGATCCTGATGATCCGACGCCACCCTTCACCGAAACCATCATGAACGCTCACATCTCAAGTAAGTTCAAGATGCCCACCATCAAATTTTATGATGAAGCGGTCGATCCAGCCAATCACGTGAGAACCTTCTCGAATGCATTGCTACTACAACCTATCAATGATGCTGTGAAGTGTATGATGTTTCCCCAAACCCTGGGGGGCATGGCCCAATGTTGGTATAGCCGGTTGCCGCCCAACTCCATTGGATCCTTCAAAGAGCTCAGTAAGGCCTTCATAAGCCAGTTTATAAGCGGAAGAGTGCACGAAAAAAGGTCATCTTCTCTCATGAATCTGGAGCAGGGAAAGAACGAATCTTTAAGGGACTATATGAACCACTTCACCAAGGAAGCCTTGAAAGTCCCGGACTTGGACGAGAAAGTTGCTATGATAGCCTTACAACATGGAATGACTAATCGTTATTTTAAGAGATCTCTGGCCAAACATCCGCCTGAGAACATGCTTCTTCTCCAAGACAGAGCAGGGAAATACATAAATACGGAAGAAAGTATGAAGAAAACCACTATATTAGTGGCGACACATGGAGTAATAACAAGAAGAGAAAAGGTGATCAAGAATATGACGCCCGAGACAAGTACTCTAAGATGGATAAGGATTCAGAATCCCCCCTAAGAAAAATAATTTGGGGCAAAAGTTTACCGAATATGCAAGGCTGAACATGCCTCGAAGTCAAATCCTGATGGATATCGAAAGAGATCGAGACTTGAGATGGCCTAAATCTCTGAAGTCTGATCCTGAGAAGAGGAACAAGAACGCATTTTGCCAATTTCATAGGGTTACCGGGCATGACATGAATGACTGCAGAAAATTGAAGGATGAAATCGAATTCCTTATCAGAAGAATAAAATTTTCTAAGTACACTAAAGATGGAAGCCATGATAGGCGCGATGATAACAGAAAAACAATGATAGTCGGGATAAAAATCCCCAACCTAGGGGACCAGTTATTAATATGATTTTCGGAGGACCCACCGCTGCGGGGAACTCAAGAAATTCAAGAAAAGCATACGCAAGGGAAGTTATGCAAGTCGTAGAAGAAGCACCTAAACGGCTAAAATGGAGGCGATCATATCCTTCGATGACTCGGACCTGGAGGGGATAAAGTTTCCTCACGATGATCCTCTTGTTATTGCCCATTTGATAGGAAATTCAGAAGTAAAAAGAGTCCTGGTGGACAATGGAGCGTCAGTTGATATCTTGTTCCATGATGCATTTGTAAAGATGGGATACAATGATTCCCTGCTAACCCCTTCGGATGTTCCCATCTATGGATTTAATGGAGTGGAATCAAAAGTAGAAGGAATCATTCAACTACCCATGACGATGGGGAGAGAACCTAGAGAGGTCACTCAGATGCTAAATTTTCTAGTGGTCAAAGCGACTTCTACATACAACACCATCCTTGGAAGAACAGGTTTGCATGCTTTCAAGGCTGTAGCCTTAAGTTATCACTTGAAAATCAAGTTCCCTACTAGAAATGGTGTTGGGGAGGAAAAAGGGGACCAGAAAATGGCAAGAAGTTGCTATGTGGCAGCCTTGAGACCCGATGGAGTCGGGGGGCAAGTCCTACCCATAGAGGACATAGACTCAAGAGAAGACGGGGAAAGAAGGGGAAAGCCAACCAAAGACTTGATTCCAATTCCCTTAGTGCCAGGAGAGCCAAAAAGGTCACCTATATTGGGGCCTCATTAGAAGAGCCTATGAAAGAAGAATTGACAAAATTCTTGCAAGAGAATGGGGACTTATTTGCTTGGACAGCCACTGATATGCCCGAAATTGATCCCAATCTAATTACTCATAAGCTTAATGTGGATCCATGGTGAAAAATGATAAAGCAAAAGAAGAGGAATTTCGCTCCAGATAGACAAGAAGCCATAAAGCAAGAGGTGGAAAAACTCTTAGAGGCTGGATTCATCAAGGATATTCAATTCCCCGAATGGCTTGCTAATCCTGTAATGGTCAGAAAATCCAATGGGAAGTGGAGGATATGCGTGGACTTCACTGATTTGAATGATGCATGCCCAAAAGATTATTTCCCCCTTCCGAGGATCGATGCACTTATAGATGCCACAACAGGACATGACATGTTAAGCTTCATGGATAACTTTAGTAGATAAAATCAGATCATGATGCATAAGGATGACATTGCCAAGGTATCTTTCATCACTAACTTTGGTGTGTTTTGTTACCTTGTTATCGCCTTTGGGTTAAAGAATGCAGGAGCCACCTTGTTAGGTCCAAATGTGTTGTAGGGGGGTGAATACAACTTTTCAACTTTATGAAGCAATAAATACTATGTAATAAATGAACACAATGATTCAAGGAATATATGTCTTATATATAACTTGAAAGGGTTGCTACAACATTCATTACAATAGTACAACAGAAGTAAAGAGGGTAGTAAATGATACTAAGCTCTGTGAATACTCTCTCTCTTTTTCAAGTGTTTCTCTTAATATTGCTCTCTCTTTAAAACATTACACAAATACTTCTATTTATACTACTTGTAATCTATGACTTGTAGTCTTCAAAAGATAAGATATGAGTGGCCCAATGTAGTCCACGTAAATCTTATCTTGTCTTGAAAGCTTGGAAATCGGCCAACCAGATGATGTCATGTGTCATATTGAAACTGTCCTTTATGTAGAACTTCTATATGGAAATTTCTCCTTGCTCTATCTCGAAACTCAAGTAGAACTTCTACATAGGAATTTCTACTTAGGTTCTATCTCGAAACTCAAGTAGAACTTCTACATAGGAATTTCTACTTAGGTTCTATCTCGAAACTCAAGTAGAACTTCTACATAGGAATTTCTAGATAGCTTCCTTGTGTACTTAGAAAATATTTCCACCTCCAGAATTTCTACTCGGCTCTAAGTAGAAACTTATCTAGAATTTCTAGATAGGAATTTCTACATAGGTTCCCTAGTAAGTACTTAGAGAAATTCTGGGCTTTAACTTGAAACTTCAATGCAACATCTTGAACTTGTGATTTCTTCTTGTCTTCTATATTCTTCAATAAGCTCTTGAACATGGATCTCTACTACTGACATAAACTTGTAATCAATGTCCTGGCACTTGATGCAATGGTCTGGTTCATAAGTGACTAGTCTTGATAGGGTTCTTGCTTCTGAATAGATTACCATATTCAATTAGTAATGTGGCTTTCCAACAATTGCTTTTTTTCTTCTTCACTTGAAATCAATTAGCCTTATTGATACTGATAGTTATGATCTTGATTCTTTAAGTTACAAATCACTGAGGCATGAATAACTTTGACTTGAACTTCTTCCAATGATTTCTTCTTTGATTGATCATAATTAACATGTTGAATTGTATCAATTACCTTGTCTTCATTTTGTATTGATTTACTTGTGACTTCTTGTTCTTGATTGTCTTCCGGTTAAGTATCTTTTCTTTAGTTGAGTTACATAAATTACAGTGTTATAAGTTTAGACACTCTGCCTTTCAATCTCCCCCTATTTAATTGTAATAATGACATTCAAATTAAAGAAGGATAACTCAACTAAATAATGAGACAAGAAAAGATAAGTAACATCAATGTTTTGTTCATATTACAACTGAATGAAAATTTGAAAACAATACTAAGAACTAAGTAAATAAAATATAAGCTAGACAGAGAATTCGAACCTCGAATCAAAGATCATTGGAATGATTTCTATCACCTGGAGTATTTCATGCATTTCAGTCAAACTCATATCACCTTATTAGATCCACTCTGATTTACGGTTACAGTATGGTTAATTAGCCTATCTCGCATACCGTGGTCAGGTTAATTTTCCTCAAGTGAGTTAGAGCAACCAAAAGATATGAAGTTTTTCCAACTTCAAGTTCACATTCCCCTGAAATTTAATTCTAATTTCGTTTCCCCTTCCTAACTTCTTTTCCAGCTCCGCGCTCATCTTCTTTCTGTTTTCTGCGCCTTTCTGTCTTTTGCTGTTCTTTCTTGTATACTGGATCATGTAACTGTGCCCATCTAACATTCAACAGGCTTACTGCTTCCATCTCTAGAGGATTCTTGGGTTCTGGATATGGATGTCTGAAAAGCCTTCTGAGTTTGTCAACTTCCTGAGTAGTCCTGATCTTTGGAATATCTTCAAAGTTCTTCATTATGAGCTAAGACTTCCAGTTAGTTTTATCAGCTTTAAACTGACAGTAGATCATCTTAGGGTAGCCCTTGACACAGTTGGTATTGAAAACACTAGCCGCATCTAACTCCATTCGTCTCTTCTCTTGCACTATCTCATATAAGTACTTCAGTAGTCTCTACTTCTCATCCACAAACATATCCTCTACATCACCCCATTTGAATTCTTCTCTAACTTTATCTAGAAATGCAGCATCTTGAGTCTGTAGTAGCCATTTCCTACTCATATGCAAGAAGGTCTGTTTCTGGTCTGCATCAATGAATACCAAAGCATCAGCTGTATCATCAGCGTAAGAGTGAATCCAGTATACACTATCTCTGCCTGGAACACCAACTGCCTCCCTTATTTCTCCTTGTTCCAGTGGTCCAGAAGAAAGAGTCAGAGCTTCATCTATATTTTCACAGCTTGTAGAATATTCCATTTTCTCTCTATAAGTTATGGCTCAATCTTCGCATTATCTGGAGGATTTGGAGCAACGACATCACATTTCCATATCTCGTTACACTTCTTGAATATTATTTTCTTAATGAACTCCACTGATTTTTCCTTAATGTCAGAGGTGAATCCCTAACTCATCATTTGTCTACAGACAGCTTTTAGAGATTCCACCGATAAAGCCAATAGATCATTTTCCTCCATACTAACCCTCTTCATTCTTCCATTTACCACCATTCGAACAAAATCTGGATTTGCTAAGAATTCTGGTCCCTTGTCCTCTACTAGCTACATTAACTGATCTCTGTACAGAATGCTAAGTTCATCAGCTTGAGAGTATTGAATTTTAGTTGCTAGCAAGAACAACTCTGACGCAGATCTTCTCGTCATGAATTGATCATCCACGTATATGAAAGACATTGGGGCTCCATCAACTAAGGACAAGATGACTTGCCACTCCTTGACTACCGTCTTATATCCAACACGGACTTTAGAAATCATCCACTTTAAAGCACTTATGTAGTCCACAGTCAGTGGATTTTTCAGGTTCAAGTTGTAGAACAACTCATCTGCCTCCTTGTTATGAATTCCATTTGCACAAGTCCCCATTAGTATCTTCCTTGCATCGTCCCATTTTTGTCCAATCCTTCGTTTGTCCAAATCAATCTGAGGATCAGCTAATCTGGCAAGATCATGATCATACTGCTTTTCCTTGAGCTCCACTTGCTTCTCAAGGAAAACAGCCTTATCTTGCATCATCTTCATTTTAAAGAACTAAGCTTGATCCAAGGATAACTGTTGAGCTTTCAGGGTCTCTTCGTCAACATGAATCTCTTCAGTAGACGCCCCAGCACCTCCACCTTGTTCCTCCAAGGATCTCTTGATAGCATGTGCTAGAGGTACGTCCTCCATGTCAGAATCAGAATCATCATGTACTTTTTCCTGTCGAGCACCAAAGTTAGTGAATGGCTCTTCTTGTTCAACCACCACTGCTTTACCCTTTCTCTTTCTCTGAGCCTCCTCATCAGTCACTGGCTCACTTTCCTTCATTAGATCAACCTCTTCTTCAACCAGCAGTGACTGTTGTGTCGTCTCATTTCCTCTCTCCCCCTTATGTGAGTTACCGGAATGCCACCTTGAGCACCAGATCCTTCAGCAGTATGGGAACCACCAAAAACAAATCCAGAAGGTCCAGTACCAGTGCCACTAGCATCACCAGCATCACCAGCACCACCATCATCCGGGGGAGGTTGATTGTATTGTTCATCAAAGCACTCTGGGGGAACTAAATGCCGAACTGCATACAGAGTACTGCCCAAGACACCACTAGCATGACCCAAGTCATTCACTTTGTTCGTCATTTCTTCTAAAGCTGTAGCTTGACTTGCCATTCTTGCCGCGTAGTCATCAAGAGCTCTCATGTTATCGCCAACATTGACCCCCAACTGCCCCATCGTCTGCCCGAACTGCTTCATCTGAGTCTCAATTGCTGTCATACGAGTATCAAGATTTTCAAGAACTAGGGTCGGTGTTTGGCTTAGGTGTTCTCGCTCTAAAGATTGTTTTGTTAGTGTTTGTCGCTCGGTTTCGGGCCTTAAAAATGAAGGTCCCTCACTCCCTAAACGCTCACACACACTCCCTGTCTCACGCTCGTGTATGTCTTTAACAATATTACTGAGATTAAAAAGAGTACCTGTAGAAAGTGGATAAGTAACATTAGTAGCAGTTATGGGATCTAAGTATCGTGTCTTGTCCTGAGCTGGAATCTCAGGCTGAGAGGCTGCAGAGTGTTCATGTACAAGAGGAGAACTGATCCTCTCTGCAGCATCAGTATGTACCGGCGAAGGTACTTTAGAAGCAGTTGAAACTTCTGGCCCAACTGAAGCAACAGGCTCTTCAGAAGGCACCAAATCCTCACCAATATTCCTAGGTGTTGAATGTGCAATGGGAGAACCACTCATGTGAGGTGGAGTGGTTGTGAGAGACACTCTAGGTTTGGACTGGGCTGTTGAAGTAGCAGCTTGGGAAATTTTGGCTCGCTTCCTTATTACTGGCTGCACTTCAGGGTCACTCTCATCAGAATCCTCACCTAATTCTACAGATGCTGGCCTTTTAACTCCCGTCAATAGGGGTGAAAAAGAAGAAGCTAGGGAATCAGACTCAGAAATATGGCTATCACCCTGGGATAGATCCTGCGGGTTAGCAGAATCTTGGGCCACGGAATCAGAATTAAAGGAAGAAGAAGTATTAGTAGTATGAACAGAGAGTTGCTCATGTTCAAAGAAAGTACCTCCTTCGTTACCTTGTCCAGCAAAGGGATCAGAATTAGCATGTGTTGACCTTGGAGATGTTTGTTGTGCCCTTTGCCCGGCTGAGAATTGACTGTAAGATTGGCCATCATCTTGTTCGTCATCAAGATGCTCATCAGGAATCCCTTGAAATGCGTCAGTATGAGCAGATGGATTCTGAGCATGTGATGATATTTGTGAAGTCCCCGCAAGAGTAGTAACACCTGCATCATAAGAAAGCCACACTCGAATATTCTCAGGAATAGACATGGGTTTACCCTGATGTTTATCCTGGTTAGCAATAATAGTCAGTGACTTAGTACTCATATCAAGAGATGCAGAGGTGGGACTCCTAACAAATGTCTGCCTAACAGATAAAGCGTTATTCGGTACTAAATGATTAATAAGCATTTGTAAAAAACGAGGATACCAGCAAACAACATCGGTAGTTATAATGTCCCTGGTAGCTATAATGTCCCTGGTAGCAGGTGATTCCATGGTTGCCACTATTTCAGAAAGAATGATCCTTCCATAATTAATGTTGAGTTCAAGGGCTAGGGAAACACCAAAAATTTGCATGGGAATTGAAATTTGATGAAAATCTCTTTCTCGAGCACGAAAACATCTAGTAATAGCTTCGAAAAAGTAATTCCATTCCACATGAAAGAATTGTTTTTGAATGCTGGAAGTGGATATGCGTCCAGTTAGTGGATAACATCCAATTTCCTCAAAAAACTGCAGGTGCTCGACTGCTGTAGGTTCAGGGTCATAAGAATCCCGGACTGGGAAACCAAGAACTCGATTGAAAACCGCCTCCGTAACCTCATAATTCTGACCTGCCAAGGTAAATCTAAAACCATAGGGGGTCGATTTACTCCCAAAAGTAACCGCACTAGTCCATAATTGTTGCAAAGCATCATGGACCAGTGTTGGTTTTGCAGTAAAAGCAGTACTAGCTTTGGAGTTCAAATTGAGAAATCGTACCCAAAACTTGAAACGCGGGAGTTGATCACCAATTTCCGTTGAAATATTATAAAAATTGTTTTTAGCAAGTGAAAATTGTTGAGTCATTTTTGAAATTTTCCTTGAATTAATTGGATTTTTGTGGAAAATAAACAAACAATGCAAACAACTAAGCAAGGAAATTAAACAAATGCAAGTAAATTCCTTTTAATTATCAAATAAGACGAATAGGCCTAACTGGTAATTAAACTACTGAATTTAAATCAACAATATGAAATCAAACACAACCAATACGCAAACCACTGCTCAGTAATCAACGTGAAACATATTCAAACCAAGTCTGCAATGCGTATGTGTGAAAGTGTGTGTATAGTCGCGTGTATATATATCAAATCGAAGATGAACATTTACTACACTAAAACACACAATATAAATGATGCAGATAGAGAATGAAGAAAAAAATGGGCAGTAGTTCGTGATATGTATGAGATTAGACACAAAAATTAAGAACAGGGTTGTGTTAATGAATAGAGTGGGGGGGCTGCTGTAAAAAATTAGGTTAAAACAAATGGGTAAAAGTGAAAGTAATATCGGGTTAGAGATGTATATATAGGCATTAGAATGAAAGGACAAAAATACCCCTATGAAAATGGAAAAAAAAAACTTAAGTACGCACAAGGGAATCTAAGTCGAACTCTATGTGGAACTTTATGTCGAAATTTGACTTGAGGTTCGACATAGAGGCTAACTTGAAATATATTCACTTAACCAATTAAACAGCATAAAACTTCTAGGGAAAACCCATATCGAACTTCTTGTTAGAAGTTATCTCGAAATTTAAGTCAAAATTTGAGATAAGTTTCGAGTTAGACACTATCTCGAAATTTAAGTCGAAAATTTGAGATAAGTTTCGAGTTAGACACTATCTCGAACAGTAAGTCGAATATTCGAGATAAGTTTCGAGTTAGACAGTATCTCGAACATTAAGTCGAATATTCGAGATAAGTTTCGAGATGAGAGTCATCTTGAAATTTATGTCGAATTTCGAGATGAATGTCGAGATAGACACTATCTCGAAAGATTTCCCAGACTTAGACCTCTCAAAATTTTCACACCTGGAAATCTATCTCGAACTTCGAGATGAGTTTCGAGATAGACTCTATCTCGAAAATTTTGAAGAAAGCATATTTTTGAACAGGCACACTGGAAACTCGAAGTCGAACCCTAAGTCTAACTTCGAGATAATGTTCGAGATAGACTGTAACTCGAAATTCTTCCCAAACTTAGAATTTTCAAAACTTCACTCCTGGAAGCTCAAATTTGAAATTCAAGTCGAATTTCGAGATATACCCTATCTCAAAATTTTGAAGATACTTAGCAAAATTTGGCAATTTTTCAAGAAAAACAATAATTAAATTTTGCCAAATTAAAATAAATACTAATTCAAGGATTTTTAATCATAACCAGTAATTGAAACATCCCTTGACAATTCTAAGGCCTCTCATTGCATAAAAATTACATGATAAACATAGAAAAATCCATCTAAAAATCATGACAAATTTAGAGATATATAAATTTAACTCTCCCTATGTTCATGCAATAAAATGAGCATAAATTCAAAGTTTTGACTAATAATTTCTCTCAATGCACAATGAATTCATGAAAAATAACACAACACACAACATATAATAATCATTAATTAAACATTTTAAAGTCTAAGTCCATAATGATTAAATAACATGCAAAAGTGATATTTTGAGCAATTTTATAGATTATTTACATATGTTTTTAACTAGGCAATTAACAAAAACAAAAAAGAAAAACATATGTACATGATCAAAACTGGGATTTTACAGATATGAGGATTTACTAACTTGTGTTAAGCATCCCCAATTCACCAACCAACCAATTAAATGTTACTTCATCAAGAGGTTTAGTGAATATATCTACAATTTGTTGCATTGTGGGTATAAAATGTAACTCCAAAGTCACCCCTCAACTGTTCTCTTATGAAATGATACCTGATATCTATGTGCTTGGTTCTGGAGTGATCTACAGGATTGTTGGTCATGGCAATGGCACTAGTGTTGTCACACATGATTGGAATCTTCTTATGTTCCATGCCATAATCTTTCAATTGGTTTCTCATCCACAGTATTTGAGCTACACAGCTTCCAGCAGCAATGTACTCAGCTTCAGCAGTAGAAGTAGATACTGTATGTTGCTTTTTACTTTGCCAGGACACCAATCTTCTGCCTAGAAATTGACAAGCACCAGATGTGCTTTTCCTATTAATCCTGCAACCTGCATAGTCTGAATCTGAATAGCCTATTAGATTAAAACATGTATCTCTTAGGTACCAAATCCCTAGATTTGGTATGCCCTTGAGATACCTAAAGATTCGTTTGACGGCTATGAGATGTGACTCTCTAGGATCCGTTTGGAACCTTGCACACAAACAAGTTGCGAACATGATATCGGGTCTACTTGCAGTTAAGTAGAGAAGTGAGCCAATCATATCTCGATAGCTTGTGATGTCAACTGGTTTACCTGATTTTTCTTCATCAAGCTTCGTGGCCGTTGCCATGGGAGTCTTTGCTGCTGATGCATCTTCTAGATTGTACTTCTTGAGTAAATCTTTGATGTACTTGGACTGACATATAAAGATTCCATCTTTTTTTTGACTGGTCTATAATCCAAGGAAGAAAGACAGCTCCCCCATCATGCTCATCTCATACTTGTCCTGCATTAACTGGGCAAATTTCTCGCACAAGCACTCATTAGATGACCAAAAATAATATCGTCCACATAGACTTGAACAAGTATTAAATCACCTTTTACATTTTTATAGAACAATGTTTTATCAATTACTCCCCTAGTAAAACCACTTTCAATTAAGAACATGGATAGGGTTTCATACCATCGTCTTAGGGATTGCCTGAGGCCATAGACAGCTTTGAAGAGAAGATACACAAAATCTTCAAGTTCTGGATTAATGAAGCCAGATGGCTGTTCCAGATACA
Organism: Oenanthe sinensis; assembly: GCA_028671895.1. Lineage (NCBI taxonomy): Eukaryota > Viridiplantae > Streptophyta > Magnoliopsida > Apiales > Apiaceae > Oenanthe > Oenanthe sinensis. The sequence continues at coordinate 10,643,196 of CM053798.1, read as the reverse complement.
CTTCTTCTTCTAGCTCTCCATTCAGGAAGGCACTTTTCACATCCATCTGAAAAACCTTGAAGTTCTTGTGTGCTGCAAAGGCCAAGAACATCCTGACTGCCTCAAGTCTTGCAACTGGAGCATAGGTTTCATCATAATCGATTCCCTCTCGTTGAGAGTAACCTTTCGCTACCAAACGAGCCTTGTTTCTAGTTACAAGTCCTTCTTCATCTAGTTTATTTCTGAATACCCACTTAGTTCCAATTACTGATCTGTTCTTTGGTCGGGGTACCAGCTTCCAAACTTTCTGCCTTTCAAACTGATTGAGCTCCTCTTGCATTGCAATCACCTAATCAGCATCACCAAGAGCTTCTTCTATTTCTTTAGGTTCAAGTTTGGACACGAATCCAGAATAAAAGCAGATATTAGCCATGTCAGCTCTTGTAGTTCTTCTAGTAGTCACACCAGCATCCGGATCACCGATAATTAATTCAAACGGATGGTCTCTATTCCATACCCGTTCTCTTGGTAATTGTCTTGATGATTCAGTTTGATTTTCCGAATTGTTGTGTTGACTACTTGTGTTATTTCTACTAACTCCCCCTGAGTTGGTGCCAGCTCCAACAGAACTAGTGTCATTTCTCCTTGAGTCTTGAGCACTTGTCTTTGAGCTGCTATTTACTCCCCCTGAGTTATTGCCAGAACGTGCGGAAGAAATCTCTTCTGATCTCGCAGAATTTGATTGTTCATTAGACTCAGGTATTTCTTCACGAACACTTGGTATATTTGAAGTAACAACTAACTCAGGTCCATCCTCAACTCCATCCAAGTCCAGATTCTGAAATTTTAGGGACTCAGGTTCATTAGTATCTTTAGAAATTGATGGGAGTTTAGTATCGTCGAATCTGACATTGTAGCTTTCAATCACTTTTCGATCATTCACTAAGAATACCCAATAAGCTGCCACCGTATCTGTAGAATAACCAACAAATATCCCTTCACGTGCTTTTGCTTCAAACTTGCCTAGATTTTCATCGTCTATAAGTACATAGCATTTAGCTCCAAAGACATGAAAGTATTTGATTGTGGGTCTTCTGTTATTCATTAGTTCACATGGTGTCTTTTCTTTATCTTTTATAATCAGGGTTCTATTCTGAGTGTAACATACTGTACTCACTGCATCGGCCCAAAAGTATAGAGGAAGTTTTGATTCATACAACAACGTTCTTGCTGCTTCAACCAATGTTCTGTTCTTCCTTTCAACTACTCCATTCTGCTGTGGAGTTCTCGGGGCAGAGTACTAATGACGTATTCCCTTAGAAACACAGAAATCATTCAGTATTGCATTTTTAAATTCAGTGCCGTTGTCTGATCTAATCGTCTTCACAGTGAGTGTTGAAACATTTTCAATCTCAGTGATGTGATCAATGATTTTGAAAGGTACTTCGTCTTTTGTCATAATGAACAATACCCACGTATACTTAGATAAGTCATCCATGATTACCAATGCATATCTTTTCCTAGATAATGATAGGACATTCACTGGGCCAAATAAATCCATATGTAGAAGTTGCATAGGCTCAGTGATACTAGAAATTTCTTTACTCTTATGCGACGCTCGCTTTGACTTTCCCATTTCACAGGCTTCACAGAGTCCTTTAGGAGCAAACTCCATTTGAGGTAGATCTTTCACCAATTCTCGCCTTGCGAGAGCATTCATCGTTTTGAAGTTTAAGTGAGATAGCTTTTTATGCCATAACCAGCTTTCATCATCTGAAGCTTTGCTGTAGAAACAGGTGACTTCATTCTGGTTTGCCGAATCCATATCAGCAACAAACAGATCTGCCTTTCAAACTCCTCTCAAAGCCAACGAACCTTCCTTAATGTGAGTGATTGATACACCTTTCTTATTGAAGACAATTTCATATTCTTTGTCACAAAATTGACTGATACTCAACAGATAGTGTCTTAATCCCTCAACATTGGAAATATCTTCAATGATGACATTACCATTTTTCAATTTGCCATATCCCTTTGTCACACCTATGCTGTCATCTCCAAAGGTGACATAAGGGTCAGCCTTCATAACCAACTCTGTAAGCAGGGACTTATTTCCTGTCATATGCCTTGACGCTCCACTATCTAGCACCCATATAACTTTATTTTTGTTTTGCTTAATGCCCTGCAATGTCAGATTGATTAGGCGTTCTTTGGAACCCAAGATTGATTGGACTCGGCTTTTCTATAAGATCGAGAATTATCAGATTTAACAACAGGAGATGCACCTTTTTTAACATTACTGGAGCTTTCGACTTTGTCTTTTCCTTTTTCAGACTTGACAGATTTGTCAGTCTTAGGAGAAGGCTTGTCACTCCTAACTTTAGGAGGACTGACAGTCTTAGCTCTTACATGCTTCTTTTTGACATTAGAACTAGCAGAAGAATTTAGACACGATTGGCTAGTTGCATTCATCAAGTTCACAAACGTTTGCATGACATTAAAAGTGCATGGCATACAATTATGTTGACCACATTGTGCATGATTCTTATGCATGTTATTCATTATGAGTGGTACAGGCATGGCATGTGCAACAGGAATATTCATGTTAGATTTGCATGCATAAGAAAGATGCTGAGTTGAACTACAATGATAACACTCTTTCTTCACACATCCTGCCTTAACCTCTTTTATGCCTTTTTCCTTTTTACTCTGTTGTTTAACAGCCTTAGCTCCTAATCCTGGTCTAGATTCTTCTCTAGGGGATTTGATTTTTGTTAGGTCCTGGAGATCGTAGAGGGGGGGTGAATACGATTCCCAAATAAAAATCTGACTTTTATTTATTTTTGGGACAACATAAAAATTACTTTGGTTCAAACCCAGGTACTGTTCATCATCTTCTTCAACCTCAAGAACACCATTAAAATAACCAAGATAATGAACGGTAAATCATCCAAAACACACAACACAACAAGATCCAAGAATATAACTTTATATTCATTGAAGTGGGGTAGATGCTACAACAAGTTCAAGAACACAACAAAGAAATGATTTTTGGCTCCTCTAAAAATATTACAAATTCTAGATCTAGGAGACAAAAATCAAACCTATCTTCTAAACAAGATTTAGCAATGTTTACAATAGAAGAATAGATGAGTGGTGAAACAAAGAAATTCATGGCCCCATAATATTCAAGATATGGAGTATGGCCATGGGGAGAGAGAAAATAATTTTCTCTCTCTCTCTCCCCCCATTTTTTCTCTTCCGAATGTTCACCTTAGATGATGACTTGGGTTTCTTCTTTATATATTGAAAAAGGTGTTACTTTTTGTTTTTCCACCTTTTACTTTTGTCCACTCAAATCATATCTTCAAAGTCATGTGCCAAGCATGCCTTTAGAAATATTTAATATAAAAGTAATATTTAATAAATATATATAATATAAATAAAGAATATCTTTATTTATAAAATATATAAATAATTAAATAAATACTTTATTTAATTAAATTAAATATTTCCATTCCACTCTTCAATTTGTGTAGACTTCCTTATCCAAATACTTAGCCCCGTATACGTGACTCCACCACGTCCAAGTATTTGGCCTTCTAATCTGTGAAGCTTTAGTAAGATCCATTCAGGTTGTGCCGTCTGTCCCTTATCCATTAGGCTGACATTTCTCCAACACTGATTTACCACCTTTGTTGATCCTCCACTTGACTCAAGAAAACCAACAACTTTAGAATGATTAAAACCATATTAACTGACGAGAGCTTGCCTCCAATGTCCTGACACTTGATGCAACGGTCTGGTTCATAAGTGACTAGTCTTGATAGGGGCTCTTGATTCCGAACATGATTTCACATTCTTCTTTGCAAACCTTACTTGTTGCTTCGATTGTAATGCACTAAAATCTTCATAGACTAAGACAATCTTCTGTAGCTTCCACATCCTTGAATAGATGTCAACATCTTTTATTCTCCACTGAGGCCTGAACATGTTAATGAACTTCTTCCAGTGGGCTTCAAGTCTGTAGATGATCCTTTGATACTTTGTCTTAATTGAACTCTGTGATCCAAGATTTCTGTGCACCTGCATATTATTACATGTCCTGTTCTATTGTTGAGTTATCATCAACCATTACATAGAGATTACATTTAGCATTTCTAGTACACATGAAAGTGCAGTGAGTTACTTCCCTTCACTCCTATCTCCCCTTTCATCCATGTTGTCCAGCTCTTCTTGGGTGAAGTAGTCATCATCACTATTAGAGGTGCACTCATCATCATTATCAACTTGATGTGGTGCAGGTGATGATCTAGGTTTTTCTGCAACTGTTGCCTTTTTAGACTCTTCCTCATCAGCAACTAATCCTGATGCAGCTTCCTTTCCTTTTGAATCATTGTCCCATGCTTGATCTTGAAGGGTCTCCAGCTCATAGGTCTTTAGAATTTCATAATATTCTTCCAGAGAAGTTGTATGCAAATCTCTGGTTTCTCTTACTGCGTAGACTCTATGCTCAATGCTCTTCGGCTGGTTCCTTAGATATCTCATGTTAACTTCAAACATGGGGAGAGTTATACCTCTCAGATTCAAATCTAACACTAACTGACTGAATCTTAGATACACATCTGTTATGCTTTCACCTTTTCTGATTTTGAAGGTGTCATACTCCATCTTGAGTATAAGTGTTTTGTTGTTTCTGACCTCAGCGGTACCTTCCATGACGACCTCTATTTTATCCCAAATCTTCTTAGCTGTAGTTAGTCCTTTGACTACATTGAACATTTCATGATCTAGGGATTCCATTAAGGTTTGTCGTACGGACGTATCCAAAGCTATTTGTTCTTTATCAGCATCTGAAAAGTCCGCTGCCTTTTTAGGCTCAGATCGTTGTGGTACAATCACATCTCCTTCCATATGCTCAGGAATAACAACCATATGAACAAATTTACCCTTGATAAGGACTTCCAGATATTCAGGATTAACGGACTCAAGGTAGAGTTTCATTCTCAAAACCCATTCTTCATAGTGATCTCGGTTGAACATTGGAATCTTGAATTGATTTTTAGGTGTCATCTTAATGTAGATTTAGAGTAGAGATAATAAACTTTTCTTATTACTTGAGTAGTAATTAAAAGAAAATCGATTTATCTCAGAATAAATCAAAGTTCAAATCCTGGTCACCAAAAATTTCTAAGTACCCAAGACTAGGCTATGTAGAAAATCTATGTAGAACTTTTGCCTAAGTCAAAATTTCACTAAGTAGAAATTCTATCCAAGCCGAAATTTTCACTAAGTAGAAACTCTGCTCAAGTCAAAATTTCTAAGTAGAAATTCTATGTAGAACTTTTACCCTTAGAGAAAATTTGTTGCATGTCACTTTTAATATTGAATAAACAATATTATTTTTCACACTTTTTGACTTTTGTGTCTTAACTCACTTAACTCACCTAACACCCACGTGATAGGTACAGAATCTTCTGTAAATACTTTTTGTGCAGTGAGTATGTTGTCCAATCAAAATCCAATAACACCTTTTTCACTTTTTGTCTTTTGAAAAGGAAATCAAAAGTTGTTGGGTTTGTCTTCTTTATCAAGAACAGTGATGAACACGTGAAGAACACCACAAACCAAAGTACCCAGAATAATTCACAAAAATTATCTAAAATCCACCCAGTCTAAATAATCACACCTGGAGTATTTAAATAATTTTTAGGATGAGTTTTCACTGATAAACGAATTAAAGCACACTTTTCAAGAAAAGCTTGAAAAGTAGATCTGGAAATGAAAACTCACAAATCTCTACCAAACACAAGGATCTGTGTTTTTATGTCAAACATGAAGCTTTGATACTAATTGTTAGGTCTAAATGTGTTGTAGAGGGGGGGGTGAATACAACTTTTCAACTTTATGAAGCAATAAATACTATGTAATAAATGAACACAATGATTCAAGGAATATATGTCTTATATATAACTTGAAAGGGTTGCTACAACATTCATTACAATAGTACAACAGAAGTAAAGAGGGTAGTAAATGATACTAAGCTCTATGAATACTCTCTCTCTTTTTTTCAAGTGTTTCTCTTAATATTGCTCTCTCTTTAAAACATTACACAAGTACTTCTATTTATATTACTTGTAATCTATGACTTGTAGTCTTCAAAAGATAAGATATGAGTGGCCCAATGTAGTCCACGTAAATCTTATCTTGTCTTGAAAGCTTGGAAATCGGCCAACCAGATGATGCCATGTGCATGTTGAAACTGTCCTTTATGTAGAACTTCTATATGGAAATTTCTACTTGCTATATCTCGAAACTCAAGTAGAACTTCTACATAGGAATTTCTACTTAGGTTCTATCTCGAAACTCAAGTAGAACTTCTACATAGGAATTTCTACTTAGGTTCTATCTCGAAACTCAAGTAGAACTTCTAGATAGGAATTTCTAGATAGCTTCCTTGTGTACTTAGAAAATATTTCCACCTCCAGAATTTCTACTTGGCTCTAAGTAGAAACTTATCTAGAATTTCTAGATAGGAATTTCTACATAGGTTCCCTAGTAAGTACTTAGAGAAATTTTGGGCTTCAACTTGAAACTTCAATGCAACATCTTGAACTTGTGATTTCTTCTTGTCTTCTATATTCTTCAACAAGCTCTTGAACATGGATCTCTACTACTGACATAAACTTGCTATCAATGTCCTGAAACTTGATGCAATGGTCTGGTTCATAAGTGACTAGTCTTGATAGGGTTCTTGCTTCTGAATAGATTACCATATTCAATTAGTAATGTGGCTTTCCAACAGTTGCTTTCTTTCTTCTTCACTTGAAATCAATTAGCCTTATTGATACTGATAGTTATGATCTTGATTCTTTAAGTTACAAATCACTGAGGCATGAATAACTTTGACTTGAACTTCTTCCAATGATTTCTTCTTTGATTGATCATAATTAACATGTTGAATTGTATCAATTACCTTGTCTTCATTTTGTATTGATTTACTTGTGACTTCTTGTTCTTGATTGTCTTCCAGTTAAGTATCTTTTCTTTAGTTGAGTTACATAAGTTACAGTGTTACAAGTTTAGGCACTCTGCCTTTTACACCTATCAAAAGCTAGTAAACAAAATATTCAAGCATCTCATCGGAAAAACCATGGAGGTCTACGTTGATGACATGCTAGTCAAAAGTCTCGATAAGGCCGACCATATTCAACACTTAAGAGAGGCGTTCGAAGTGTTGAGACGTCACAGAATGTTGTTAAACCCTGCAAAATGCGCCTTTGGCGTAGGATCTGGAAAATTCTTAGGAATGATGGTCTCCAAAAGGGGGATTGAGGCCAATCCTGACAAAATTAAGGCTATACTCGACATGGAATCCACAAAGACAGTAAGGTATGTCCAGAAATTAACAGGAAGAATTGCAACCCTAGGAAGGTTTGTTTCAAAGTCTGGGGATAAGTGTCTACCATTCTTCCAAACATTGAAGAAAATAAAGAATTTTTTGTGGACGGAAGAAAGTCAGACAGCTTTTGAAGAACTGAAGAAATATATAACTGAAGCTCCATTATTGGCTAAGCCTAGTCCCAAAGACGTCTTATACCTGTACTTGGTTGTATCTGATAAAGCCCTGAGTGCTGTCCTTTTAAAGGAAGAAGAAAAGATTCAAAGACCAGTTTACTATGTAAGCAAGGTCTTGCATGGACCAGAACTTAACTACTCCAAGATTGAAAAGTTTGCACTGGCCTTGGTAATGGCCTCGAGAAAATTACGTCCTTATTTCCAAGCGCACAAAGTCGAGGTACTAACTGATCAGCCGATACGGAACATCCTACACAGCCCTAAGGCAAGTGGAAGATTGATCAAGTGGGCCATAGAGTTAGGAGAGTTCGACATCAAGTATAAGCCTCGAACAGCCATCAAAGCTCAAGCTCTTGCTGACTTCGTGGTCGAATATACTATTAACGAGCAAGAAGTCAGGGGGCAGGATAAGGATAGTGTGGAAGAAACACAAGAAGAAAAACAAACTCCTAAAGAATATTGGGTGTTCAATTTTGATGGGGCATCAAAAAAAAATCTAGTGGAGCAGGTTTGGTGTTACAAAGTCCTGAAGGATTCATCATTGAATATGCTATTAAGCTTGACTTCCCAACAACCAACAATGAAGCCGAATATGATGCTCTGATAGCAGGCCTGGGCTTGGCTAAGGCACTAAATGCCAAACACCTTAAAGTCTGTGGAGACTCGAAGCTGGTTATATCCCAAGTAAATGGGGATTTTGAAGCAAGAGAAGAAGTTATGGTTAAATACCTCTGATTAGTCAAAGCTAAAATGACTCATTTTGAAGAATGTCAGATTGAATATATTCCTAGAGAAGAGAATGCGAAGGCCGATGTCTTATCAAAGTTCGCCTCATCAGAAGCGGATGAACATATGGGAAGTGTTTACTTCCAAATCTTGAAGACCCCCCAGCATAAATGCAAAGCTGGTAGCCCCGATAAACATGAGCAGTTGCTGGATGGACCCAATTAGAGCCCACCTTCAATCTGGATGGACACCTACCAACGCCATGAAAGCCAGAAAACTTACTATGAGGGCCTTAAGGTACAATCTTATTGATGGAATTCTCTATAAGAAATCTTTTGTTATTCCGTACTTGAAATGCCTAAGGCCATATGAAGCCCATGAGGCTTTAAAAGAAGTACACGAAGGGATTTGTGGATAGCACCTGGGGGGCAGAGCTTTGGCTCACAAGATCACCCGTCTAAGCTTTTACTGGTCTGACTTGTTGAAAGATTCGAAAGAGTATGTGAGAAGGTGTGATATGTTCCAAAGGCATGCACCCGTCGTCAGACAACCTTCTGAGATGTTGACGTCTATCAATTCACCCATCCCCTTTGTAATGTGGAGAATGGACATTCTTGGCCCCTTTCCCATAGCTAGCGGACAAAGAAAGTTCCTAATCGTTGTAGTTGATTACTTCACTAAATGGATTGAGGCTAAACCATTAGCCAAAATAACCACAAAACAAGTAGCTCAATTCTTCTGGGAAAACATCATATGTAGGTATGGAATACCACGAATCCTGGTGACGGATAATGGCACACAATTCAATAACGAGAAATTTAAGGGATATTGCAATGATAATGATATCATTCTACGCTTTACTTCTGTTACACATCCTCAAGCAAATGGGCAGGCTAAGGTAGCTAATCGAATCATCCTGGATGGTCTTAAAAAAAGGATCGAGTGTTCTGCTAACACATGGGTGGATGAGCTTCTGCCAATACTCTGGACTTACAGAACCACTCATAGAGTCACTACTGATGCAACTCCATTCTTCCTGGCTTATGGAGCTGAGGGCCTGAGGTAGTGGTCCCAGTTGAAATATCACTGTATCCCCAAGGATCAAGGCTTTTGAGCCCGAGGAAAATGAAGAAGGAATGAAGCTTGCATTAGACTTGATAGATGAAGTCAGGGACAAATCTCATGCAAAAATCGTTGAATATCAAAAGAAGTCATCTTTCTACTACAACCTAAGGGTCAAAGAAAGGTTTTTCAGACAAGGGGATCTGGTCCTCAGAAAAGCTGAAGCTTCCAGAGTAGGCCCCAAAGGCAAGTTAGCCCCCAACTGGGAAGGGCCATACATGATAAAGTGAGTTAAGGGAGGAGGATGATACATCCTTGAAACCCTAGAAGATGTTGAGGTGCCACAGACTTGGCATGCCTCAAACCTGAAGGTTTATTATGTTTGAATAATTCAACTATGAGTTCTTATATTTAGTAAGAACTTAGTAGAAATAAGGTTCGATGAAACCACTAGAATGTAAGAGCCTTTCGCTCTAGGCAAGATTCCCATTTTGTAAAGGTCGTGCCCACTTAAGCCTCGAAGGCATTATTAATAAAATTCTTAGCCTTATGGCACCTTCGAAAACATGTGTGTTTAACCTAGTTTGGCAACCTTTATTTGTTCTACCATGATAAAAGAATAAAAAGCATGTTTGGCACTCCGAGTAATGTCCAGTTTTATTTGTTCTTTTATACTCAAAAAATATATTTTATCAAATATGCTAAGGCACGAAAAAGAAAAACAAATAACAAGGACTTTTTATAAATAAAGAGTCTTAGGAGTACATAAGTTAAAAATAGAAAGGAAAGTACAAGAAATACAAAAATACAAAAGAAACTAAGGGAGATCTTCAACATCTTCATCCTCTCATGTCTTCTCTTCTCCTTCTACTTCCTTCCTAGCATTCTCCTCGGCTTCTGGAGTGAAGTCAAAGACCCGGTCATAATCATCCAGGGCCTCACCACCCGACAAGTCACCTGAACCTGACCCTCCAGCTGTCAAAGTTAAGGCCAATGGCAGGCCCATGGGACAGGGAAAGTCAGCCAGATCAAAGAGGCCGGGGTGCTTGGCCAAGACTATGTCAAGGCACTTCTCCCAGGATTGAGCACAAGTTGTCGGGAAAACCATGTCGTGCTGCTTGTCCATGAAGGCATAAAATTCCTCGGACTCCATGTACTTAGCAATTTTGTCCTCTTTGTCTGCCTTCAACTCTTGAATCTCGGCATGGGCCGCTAGCAGCTCTTGCTCCTTTTCGAGCAGTTTCTTCTCCAAATTGGCCACCTTGGTCTTCGCCTTGACCTTTCCCGCCTTCTGGGCCTTCTCAGAAAAACGCCAAGTCTTGGCATGATGGGCCATGGTATGAAAGTAAGTGTTGACCTGTTTTAAAAATAATGGTGAGAAACAGAGAAAATCAAAAAGTAACCAAGTAAAAAAAGAGAGGAAACAAAGTGGGCCTTACCATGGCAACTGCTTGGCCCCCCAAAGTCTCGGCCTCTTCAATGTCCGTTTTCAGGACAATTTTGGCTTTGTCAACTGGGAGGATAGAATTTTGCGACCAGTCGACTGCGTTCAGGGTGCTCCCAACGATAGTATCTTGTCACCTCAAGCCCCAGCTAGGCCTCCAAGCCGCAGTGTCTAGGTTCTCCTCTTCTTCAGCCCGAGGCCTCTTTTCATGGGCTTTACCACAAGGCTGAAGAAACCCTAGAAGGTTGGGCCCCTTAATTGGGCCTTCAATAGCCTCACGAGCCTTCCTCATCTTGTGGGTCTCTTGATCTCCCACGCCTAAGTGAAAATTGATATTTCCGCAGCTGCAAAACAAACAAGAAAATAAACAATCAAACTCAGAAAAGTCGAAAAGAAACGACAAGTCAAGAAAAGAAAGTACTATTATCAGAAACATTTGAAAGGCCCACAACCTTTAAAGAAAACTCCTCCAAAATCTTTTGGTGATGGGTCGAGCCCTTGTCTTGGCCCAAGTCGGCAATAATAAGCTTCTCCTCAGGAGTTAGCTGGATCAACCCTGCATTCCCATCCTTGACTTGCAAAATTTGGGCCTAAAGAGGGTGCCCCAATCCCCTCCTTCCCATTCCAAGTATAAGAAATCCCTCCGCCAATCTATGTTATTGTCGGGCAATGATTTGTTGCAAAAGATTGGGCTCACCCCTTGCCTCTGATTTATGTAAATCCAGCCCAATATATTCGATGGACTATTCTTAAACTGAAATATACTTCGGAAAACAGCCACTGAAAGGGGATAATTTTTCCCAAGTCATAAGATAATAAAACAGAGGAGGGTCCGCCACGATTTTGGGCTCAATTGACAGGGATTTATCCTAACTTTGGCCAAAATCCTAACTATAAACTCATGAGAGGGAAACCTAAGCCCACCTATAAGGGCATCTCTAAAGATACATAATCTATTGGGCCGCCAATGACAGCCCGATCCCCAGGCTCAGCTAAAAGTAATTTGTATCCCGGAGGAAGTTTATACAACCTTGTAAATTTATCACAATGAACCTGGTTGGTGAAGGTACTAGTAAACCTAAAGGCATCTAACTCAGCTAACGTGGGAAACTCATCTCCCATGGTTTTAAGAAGATCAGAAATTGAAGAAAAAGTGGAGTTCACGGTAACAATATTACCTCTTTTTTCCGCCCTGGCAAGAAGTCTTTGTTGAGCAGCATCCTGGGAATTTGCCATTAATCTTCAACGGATGGAAGCTTGGTTAACGAAAAAGATGAAGATTGATCAGAAAAATTTTGCCGGAAATTGCCTTAACTAAAGAACTCTAGAGTAAAATTTTAAGAGAAAGTTTTACGGAGAAAGTGAGAAGTGAAAAATAAGATTCTCACTTCATTAATTTATAGCCGAGGAAAATGGTAACTCAACCGGTTAAATTTCCTGTAGTCGGTTAAAACCAGGCCCATAAATTAATTGGGCCAAGCAGGCCTATAGCCCAAAAATTGATGTGGACTAAAACAAACTAAAGGAGTGAAGTGGGCCAAGGCCTATTAAAACCAACAAATTATAGGGCCTTTTGAAAGAATGGACCAGAATCCTGGTCGAGAATCGACCAAGAATCCCGCTCGACCAAGACTCAAATGAAGTCTAGAATCGACTAAGAATCCCGCTCGACTAGGACTCAAATGAAGTCTAGAATTGACTAAAAATCCTGCTCGACCAGGACTCAAATGGAGTCTAGAATTGATCAAGAATCCCGCTCGACCAAGACTCAAATGAAGTCTAGAATCGACCAAGAATCCTGTTCGACCAGGACTCAAATGAAGTCTAGATTTGATCAAGAATCATGTTCGACCAAGACTCAAAGGAATCTTAAAATCGACTAGGATCCTGATCAAAAATTGACTAGGAATCCTGCTCGACTAAAACTCCAAGGCAACCTAGAATCGACTAGGATCCTGGTCGAAAATTGACCAGGAATCCTGTTCGACCAAGGCTCCAAGGCAACCTAGAATCGACTAGGATCCTGGTCGAAAATTGACCAGGAATCCTGTTCGACCAAGGCTCCAAGGCAACCTAGAATCGACTAGGATCCTGGTCGAAAATCAACCAGGAATCCTGTTCGACCAAGGCTCCCAGACAACCTAGAATCGACTAGGATCCTGGTCAAAAATCGACCAGAAAACCCTGTCGACCAGGGTTCAGTTGAGGGCAAAAACCGACCAGGATCCTGGTCGAAAAATAATGCTAAAAATGCTAAAAAAATCATTAAAAATGATTTAAATAGCCAATAAATTCTGGAAAATTCTCTATAAATATAGAAAGATTCCTAGAAATTAAGGAAAAATACTTGTGGGTACCAATAAATTCTGGAAAATTCTCTATAAATAGAGAAAAATTCCTAGAAATTAAGGAAAAATACTTGTGAGTACCAATAAATTCTGGAAAATTCTCTATAAATAAAGAAAAATTCCTAGAAATTAAGGAAAAAACATGTGGGTAGAAATAAATTATGGAAAACTCTCTATAAATAGAGAAAAATTCTTAGAAATTAAGGAAAAATAGTTATGGGTACGAGAAAAGAATTGTGAAAAATTCTTCATAAATGAAGGAGACTTCAATGACAAAATTGTAAACCTTAACTTCTATAAAGTATTGCACACTTTACAGAAGTTGGGGGGCAAATGATATGGGCTGAAAGTAAGCCCTAAAGACACAATTAATTTTGCATTAATTAGACCTAATCTGGTCCAAAAGAGAGGCCCAGTTAATGAGACTTGATACCCTAGTTAGTAAATAAATTCATAATTAACTAATTGGCTAAATATACAGCTAATTAATTATGTCCAATTACATGAAAACTACTCCAAGGAGTAGCCCCCAAGACACCTCAGGGAACAAGGAAACATATTCATACTTGGAAACTACTTCTATTAATTAACCGGAATCCTTCTAGGAGGTGACTTGCCCACCAAGGATTCCTAAGCCTACTCTAATTTTTAGACTCTCCACGTCTATATAAAGGGCCTAACCCCTCATTCTTAGAACTACGTTTTGGCTTGATTCTCAATACGCTTGAGATAGGTAGGCATCTTGTGAGGGCAGTATAAAGCTACGAAACACAAGATCAGCCATTAAAGCTCGTTAAGCTCAGACACACATCGCATTAACTACACCCTAGTTTTTAATCTATAACAGAGAGGAAACGACACTTGAGAATTGAGTCTTGAGCAGTTGAGGAGTGATGAAAAGCAAAAAAAAGGTTTAATGTGTAGTATATATAGGCATGAGTTAATTGTAGTCAGTGGGAGACAACGTGGTCAGGTGGCAGTGTGGCAGTGTATTAGTGAAGCAAAGATGGAGTGAAGAGGCGTGAGGCAGGCAAACTCGGGAACCCATGCACATGTCATTATGGCGAGGTGTAAGGAGGTGGTTTTGAAATTGAATTCAAGGAGTTTCAAGGGATAAGGAAACCCAAGAGTTTCGGGCAAACGTTATCATTTAAAATTCAAAGGACGAGGTTATGGGATAAATGCTAGGAAGGAGGATAAAGGGTGGAACCTCTAATGCGAATCAGGATAATAGGCAAATGAGGTTCCACTTGAAAGTCCTTAGGGCAGCTGTCCAAACCGTGTTCGAGGTAATTTTTAAATCCGAGGTTTTAAGTATTGAGTAGGTTGCAATGATTTATTTAAAGTGTGAATTATTGTATTACTGCTGACATGAATTGTTTCTTGTTTCTTACGTCGTGTTAGCCCATTTAAGCTTAGAAATAATTTATGGAAGTTGTGCAGTAATTTATAGAGGATTGTAGGTGGAAGGATTGAACCTCTACTTTAGGGTTGGTTCCTTGTGCACTTGATGACTACAAGGAATCGGGGGTAATTGTTATGCCCAAGTCTCACATAGGCTAGATTTGGGACCATAGGCTATTTGAGGTCCAATCTAGTAACTAATTAGCCCTCTAGAGAGGTTCCATGGTAGGTTAACAAGAATTATAGAGGTTCCACTATACTAAGATTAACCATGAGGCTGTTAAGAGATTTCAGATGATGAGGAACCATCCAAGGTTGAGGAACTACTAGAGGAGGAGGTCTTGGTGATGTAGGGATTCCCTTGTCCAAGGAGCTTCCGTTATATCAAGAATGGAACCTAATTTAAAGAGGTTTCAGAAGTCCAATGAAGTTGAGAATTGATCTGGGTAGCCTGTCCCTTCAAGTATGCTTCTTTTCCTTTGAGATCAGAAGAACAGTAGTCAGGTAACTAGTTTGCTACGGTTTCGAGGGAACATGTTCCAGGTTCCATTTGACAGGTTCCAGAAATTGGTTCTTGGACAGTTCTTTGGTGCGCACCTCCTAGAAGGACAGTTCTACCTGGACTGATTTACCTGATTTTTAGGAGACAATTTCTCTACAATTATAGGAGATAATTATCATATTATTCTTATCAAATCAAGGATAATTATGAGGAAAATACGTATATTTATGAATACAGCCGATTATGCATAATAGGGGAGCTTCCAAGGAGTCCTAAATTACTTGGACTCTCCTTGTAGCTCAAACACTTCGAGACATACATCAAATCAGATGATAAAGCTTATCACATCACAGCTGATAACTCATCTAAATGGTCATGACAACCAAGAACTACATATAGACTTGATCCTTATAAATATGGTACGTAGGCAACTAGCAATGGGTTCAAAAAAATACTTAGAGGGGAGAGAGCACGTAAAAACTCAAGTATTCTTTGATACTCTGAGGTACTTGGGTTGTGTAATCCTGAGGTTACACCCTTGTGCTTTAGACCTTTTCTAGCTCAGTCTCATCCACACAAAAATCACCATCCACCCACTGTAGAAGCAAAGGGCCTCCATAGTGTTGTACCAAGTTTCTCTCACAACAGTGTCGTCTTTTTATTAGAGACCGTGGAGATCGTATATGTACTTCTTGTAGAACATTGTAAAACATATTGTTCTATAGAATATATTTTTCTTATCGTACATATATGGTCTCCGAGAGTCCTCCGAGAGTCCGAGTTCTCCAATAAAAGATAGTATTCATATACCTTTTCCCTTATATATTATACTTCATATGATAATAAGTTTTATATATACAGGCAAAAGTTCTAGGTTATTTCGATTATTATATTTTATAACCTCTTTATCGTTTCTTGGTTTAACTTTTTTCAATTCTGAAAATATATATTTACTAAATTTAATATTTTTATTTTAAAGTTTAGTAATTTAATTGTCATTATATATGTACATGTTTTTTTGTTTGTGTCTAAATTAATTTTTTTTCATATTAATGAATATATGAAGTCCAATCCGATTATCCGATAATATTAACAGATCGGCCTTTCAAAAATCCGAATCCGATTAGATAAAAGTAAATGGGCATGAATATGGAATTAGGTCGATTTCATCCGAAACCAATTCATTGACACGCCTAGTTAAAATTGGATTAAATTGAAAATGTAGCTTTATCATTACTCATTTTTGTATCATTTGTAGTCCTTAATGGTTCAGTAGTCGGTATATGATCACTACACAAGAAAAACGGCTAAAAGTGACCGTACCATTACAGTCGCTTTCATACTAGAAATGACCGGAAACCGTCGCATTTATGCTCAAAATGACTGAATCATTTAATTTAGAGCAGAATCTGTTTAAGATGATATCAGGTTGAGGTATTATTTCTAATTACAAAAATGTGTTTGGTTGAGTAATGGAATGCATGTCTCATTTTAAGTACTCTTGAATTATGTACCTACATTTTCATCGTCAAATATATATTATGTTAGTTTTTTTATAATTTATATTCATAATAATATCTCCTCCATTTTACATGTAATATATTGTTTTAGAATTAAACATAGTTTTTATTTAGTTATTATTAATTAAAATCACATATTATTTTTTTATCGTACTTTTTATGTTTTATTTGTTAACAAAATATAAAGTTATTTTAATTTTGATACTTTTAATCTTTTTACATTTATATTATTTATATATTTAAACTATTAATTAAATAATAGTTAGATATTACAATATATTTGATCCAATTAAATTAAATAATTTTATTAAAATATAAAAAAAATTACCATACATGTTCAATATTATTAAAACTAAATTAAAATATCAAAAGTTTGGTGTTCGTTAAGTTTGGTACTTGTTTTTTTTGGTACTTAGACCTAAATATATAATAATATGAGCCTTCTTATTTCATAAATATATTATAATAAAAATACATATAACTATTATAATAAGAAAATATCTTCAAGATTTACTTATTTTAAAAAGCTTAATTATTAAAACCATATTTTCATATGTCTAGTCTAGCCTATTCTAAGTAAAATATAATTATTATTATTTTAGGAAACACATCATTTATAAAATTAAACAAGATCAAGATCCATCAAAATTTGAAAGCTTGGTGTGAAAGAATTAATACATACTGGTTCGTTCTGAATTTACTTCTACTTCCCATCTAGCAACAGAATGGGCAACAAAATTTCATCTTCTGCTTGGACACATTTAAAAGAACTAAAGCATTACTTATTCTAAAAATGTCATCATAAATTAAGAAAATTGGGGCTGCTCCATCAAGCCTTTTGTCAACACTCTTTGCTACTTGTTGCGCCTTCTTCAACTATACACCATATCTAGCTGCACCGACTTCAGCTAATGTGGGAGGCCAATTTGATTTAATTCTCTTCACAACACTAATTATAGTTTTTCAGAATTATCTCCAATGACAAGTGCAAAGTATATATCATTGACACTCGGTAAATGCACATTAACATTAATTTTAACACAATTCTGGGGAGGGCGGGACACAAAACTGCTGGGAATAATTCAAAACTAAATACAATAGTGGGGCAGTTATATAAATAATTTAACAAGAACAGACAAATTAAACCAATTAACAAAACAAAGCACGAAGGTAGAAACAAGATAAATAAATCAGTAACGGTAAAAACAAGAGAAAAGATAGAAATCTTAGCTCTAACAGAAGCTTTTTCGCATACACTGATAGAACCAATTGAACAGCTGAGTCGCCAAGCCTTGCAAGAAGTCTTGACTGTTCTTGAAAAGATTATTGCCCCACTACGCTGTGTTGGGTTGCAACAATATCACTTCCAGGATAAAACAGCACAGAGTACTTCGTCAACAGATACGTAACACTCAACAGCGACCTGCACCTCAGTTCGCCAAGAAAACCTATGCAAAATCTGTATAATATGAATGTGGAAGATACAGAGTATGACTGCTAGGGTTTTCTCAACCTTGTGTCGAACTTTCGTCCCCTTTATCTCCAACGTTTTTATGTATATATAATACAATAAAACATAACAGTAGATAAAACATTAATTAAAATAATTATTCTGACTTTAATAGAATATATTTCAGAATCATTAAAATTTGTAACAGCCCTCAGAGTTTAGCTAAAGTCTGATCAGGCCCATCAGAGTTTATAAACTCTGACCACCTTCATCAAAGTTTATCTGCTAAACTCTGACCAGCAAAACCATCAGAGTTTATCTGCTAAACTCCGACCTGACCCATCAGAGTTTAACCGGTATAAACTCTGACCTGACCATCAGAGTTTATAATCTCTGACCATATCAGTTCCATCAGAGTTTATCCGGTAAACTCTGATCTGGCCAAGTCATGTTAAACTCTAATTGAGCTAGTCCATCAGAGTTTATTAATAACCTCTAATCAGTCAGTCACTTACTGCTGACTCAATATTCAAGTCATAATTAATTTAATTAATCATGTAATAAAATTCCTTGCCCAGGTCGCCTCGTGTACACGAGACGCCGAGACATTGGCCCAAATCGCCCTTCGACCCGACCCGAGTCGAGGCGTGGCGTGGCATGGCATGGCGAGGCGGCACCAGCGGCGCGCGTGTGTGTGCGCGAGGGCATACTAGTACACCATGCACACTCGCATGTCTTAGTAGTTGACACTACTCTTGCACATATATGCATATAAAGCACTCACACCCATATTACATATTCAATGTGGGACAAACACTTTTAATCCATTTCAAACTAGCAACTTCTACTCAATTTTTTTGTGGATTACACTAAGAAAATGTCTTAGATCCAAACATGAAAGTTTAAGTCCTCATAGCAAGGAACAACTTTCAATAGTTAGTTTCCGGAAATTACATCAAGAACATATATAAAATATGTCTTAAACTTTCCATTTTCTAACAATCCCCCACAAATCCATACAGAAATGCTTATCAGGTTCTACTCATGACTTGCTTTTCAGAGTTGGTACCGGTCAAGGTTTAAACCCTCCTAAGTTCTCTACTTTGATGGCTACCAGATATTGATGGAATGTTTCACCTTGAATCTTTATCTGTTGGGGTGCCACACTCCATAGACGACGACAAGTCAAAGGCTATAGTGCCGATCTACGGCCTTGAGACGTTAATGGTCATGTCTCGATCTTGTTCGTTGAATGCTTCGAGGAATAACCCTATCATCTAATTGCGACCACACAATAACATTCGCTTAGCTGGACATCTCCAAAGATGTACTGCCAAAATCTCGTCTCATGACTTGACCCCATTCAGAGTTCTTAAAATTCTTGCTATCTAGTAGTTACAGTACCTCATGAGGTTTACAAGGGAAAGATTCAGATACATGAGTATCTAGATATTTGTAGTAGAGGTACTACCGAATCACCCTCACAACTTGTTATTACCACATTGAATACACTTCGAAGGATCTCCTCTCAGGTGTATTGAGTTCCCGCTGTTGATGAATCAAAATGGGTTGTTAGTCCCATCCCCAACCTCGACTTAAGGACAACAGCATGCTCAAGTCCCTTAGTCAAAGGATCAGCCAGGTTGTCTTGAGTTCCAATAAACTCAATAACAATGATCATGTCAGACACCAAACCCCTTATAGACTTTAGTCTAACTTGGACGTGTCTCTTTGTTTTCACATTATACTTCTTACTGTTTATCTTATCGATAGTTGTACGACTATCACAATGAACAGCAAGAGCAGTAAGCGGTTGGCTTACTATAGGAATCACAGACATAAATCCATGCAACCATTCAGCCTCCGTCCCCGTGGCATCTAATGCACACAACTCAGCCTCAAAAGTAGACTGAGTTACAATAGTCTTTCTAGCAGACTTCCAGGATATAGCTCCACCCGCAAGGGTAAACACATATCCAGTCACACCATTGAAACCAGATTTCTTAGCTATCCAACTTGCATCACTATATCCCTCTAGCACTCCAGGAAACCACCTGTAATGCATACCAAGGTAGATGGTGCCTTTTAGATATCTAAGCACTCTATCAAGAGCATCCCAATGAGTCTTGTTTGGACAGCTTGTATATCTAGCTAACTTAGACACAGAATATGAAATATCTGGTCTAGTACCATTAGCAAGATATTACAAACTCCCAATAATCTGATAATATCTTAACTGAGACACAAGAACTCCTGACTTATTCTTGACAAGAGTAACTTTTGAATCATATGGTGTGCTTGCGATTCTACAATTTCAATAACCATTCTTCTCAAATATAGATTTCTCTATATAATGAGATTGTGAAGAGGTTATTCCATCAGTTGAATGAGTCAGCTTGATTCCAAGAATCACATTAGCAGCACCCATATCCTTCATTTTAAAGTGCCTTTTCAAGAAACTTGTTGTCTCGTTAATAATCTTAATATTGGTTCCAAATAATAGTATGTCATCCACATACAGGCACAAAATCACTTTATCAATTCCTTTAACCTTATAGTAGACACACTTGTCACTTTCATTAACCAAAATTATGAAGTCAAAATAGTTTCATCAAACTTTTTGTGTCAGTCTCTAGGAGCTTGTTTTAAGGCATAGATAGACTTGACTAACTTACAAACTTTCCTCTCGTTGCCAGAAGCAACAAATCCCTCAGGCTGATCCATATAAATTTCTTCTTCAAGATCACCATGAAGAAAAGCTGTCTTTACATCCATTTGATGGATGATAAGACCATGTACGGAAGCCAATGCTATAAGCATTCGAATTAATGTCATTCTTGCAACATGAGAGTATGTATCAAAATAGTCAATTCCTTTCATTTGCCTATTACCCTTAGCTACCAGCCTAGCCTTATATTTATCTATTGAGCCATCCGGGTTCATTTTTCTTTTGAAAATCCATTTACATCCTATAGTAGTACATCCAAGAGGGAGATCTATCAACTCCCATGTTCCGTTAGAAACAATAGAGTTGATCTCACTCTTTACAACGCCTTTCTAGTGCCTTGACTCCGCAGAATCCATGGCATGTCGAAAAGTTAAAGGTTCGCCCTTGACATTGTAAGTGATAAAATCACTTCCAAAGTCCTTGACCACCTTTGCACGCATACTCCTTCTAGGTTCCTCTACTTCATTAAGAGTAGAGTTACTAGCAGGATCCACCCCCACATTTGTCATCCTTTCCACATGATCAGGAATGGAACTCGATGTGCGAGTGGGATCATCATCAGAACTACCCTGAGGTATACCAGTCTTCATAGGGAACACATTCTCAAAAAATGTTGCATCACAAAACTCAACTATAGTGTTTGCCACTATCCCATCTATGTCAGATTTTAACACTAAAAACTCATAGCGGTATTGGTTTCAATATAGCCCAGAAAGATGCAATCAACAGTTTTTGGCCCCATTTTATTTCTCTTGTGTTCAGGGACAAATACCTTTGTAAAACAGCCCCACACACGAAGATACTTTACACTAGCCTTTCTGCCTTTCCATAATTCATAAGGTGTCTTGTCCATATGTTTCAGAGGGACTCTATTCAGAATATGGCAAGCCGTATTCAGAGCATCTCCCCACATGTACTTAGGCAACCCATAATTAATAAGCATACTTTTAATCATATCTTTAAAAGTTCTGTTCTTTCGTTCTGCCACCCCATTAGACCCAGGAGTGTATGGTGGAGTCACCTCATAAACTATACCATTGCTTCTGCAAAATTCATTAAATGACGTACCCGTATACTCTCTACCTCTATCAGACCTCAAACGTTTAAGTACTTTGTCAGTTTGTGTTTCAGCTTCATTTTTATACATAATGAATTTATCTAGTGCTTCATCTTTATGTTTAAGTAAATAAACATAGCAGTATCTATTACAATCGTCTATAAAGGTAATAAAATATCTTTTATTATCTTTAGTCAAAACACCACTGAATTCACATATGTCTGTGTGTACTAATTCTAATACTTTTGAATCCCTAACAATATTATGAAAGGGTTTCCTAGTTAGTTTAGCAGTCACACATACTTGACATTTAGATTTCTTTTCAATGGCATGATTTGGAATCAACTCTAAATTCATCATATTCTTTAGAGCACCAAAATTTAGATGACCAAGACGTGAGTGCCATAAATCAGATGATTCAACATAATTCACAGAAGGAACAGCATTATCATTAATAAAACTACCCAAAACAGGCTCCACATTTAGTAAAAATAATCCATCAGACAAGTAACATTTGCCAAAAAATACACTAGTATGTGTAATAACTACTTTATTATACTTCAAAGAAAGTTAGAAACCATTTCTAACTAAACAGCTTCCACTTATTATATTTCTACGAATGTCAGGAATATGATGCACTCTAGTAAGGGATAGAACACGCCCAGAAGCAAACTTCAGGTCCGCGTTTCCTACTCCAAGTACTTGAGCAGCACTAGCATTCCCCATCGTCATTGTCATTCCTTGAAATTATTGATAAGATACAAATAGAGTAATATCAGTACAAATATGTACATTAGCTCCAGTATCAATCAACCATTCATTTGACAGATAAGTGGAAAGTAGTGTAGGGTTGTAGGTAACATACCCGTCATTGGTTTCAGAAGCAATAGCCTCACCAACAACCATGTTAACCACATGCCCACCAGTGGTTGCAAGCACAGTATTAGTTTTTCCTACCACATTAGGTTTCTTCGCTTTCTTAGCAGGACAGTCCTTGCTCCAGTGACCAACATGTCCACAAGACCAACATGGTTTATTTGCCTTTGGTTTCTTAGCCTTGTTCTTGTCATTTTTAGGCTTCTTATTCTCCTTCTTAGTGCCAGACTTTCTTTTCTGTCCAATATTACAGCCCTAGCCACCTCATCTTTTTCTTCTCATATAGCATAGGCCTTAACAGAGTCAGCCTTCTCTTGATCAACAACCGGTGAAGCATATTGCACCACCGGCCATAAACCATTTACCGTTAGCCATGGTTTCATCTTTTTCTGCCAACGAGAAAAATCAACACGCCCACCGAATTTATCAAGCATGCCCAACAAATCAATGGACTGTGGGAAACGGTACGTGGTCCAATCAATGGTGGATGTAGTAATCCCAGACCCAGAACCAGTAGCATCAACAACAGGAGTTTTAGTTTCGTTAACCATCTTGTTAATTAATAATATATAACTATAATCTCTTCAAGATTGCTGGGAATAATTCAAAACTAAACACAACAATGGGGCAGTTATATAAATAATTTAACAAGAACAGGCAGATTAAACCAATTAATAAAACAAAGCACGAAGGTAGAAACAAGATAAATAAATCAGTAACTGTAAAGACAAGAGAAAATATAGAAATCTTAGCTCTAACAGAAGCTTTTTCGCATATACTGGTAGAACCAATTGAACAGCTGAGTCACCAAGGTTTGCAAGAAGTCTTGACTGTTCTTGAAGAGATTATTGCTCCACTACGCTGTGTTGGGTTGCAGCAATATCACTTCTAGGATAAAATAACACATAGTACTTCGTCCACATATACGTAGCACTCAACAGCGACCTGCACCTCAGTTCGCCCAAAAAACCTATGCAAAATATGTATAATATGAATGTGGAAGATACAAAGTATGGCTGCTAGGATTTTCTCAACCTTGTGTCAAACTTTCGTCCCTTTTATCTCTATCGTTTTTATGTATATATAATACAGTAAAATGTAACAGCAGATAAAACATTAATTAAAATAATTATTCTGACTTTAATAGAATATATTTCAGAATCAGTAAAATTTGTAACAGCCCTCAGAGTTTAGCTAAAGTCTGATCAGGCCCATCAGAGTTTATAAACTCTGACCACCTTCATCAGAGTTTATCTGCTAAACTCTAACTAGCAAAACTATCAGAGTTTATCTGCTAAACTCTGACCTTACCCATCAGAGTTTATCTACAACAGTTCCATCAGAGTTTAACCAGTATAAACTCTAACATGACCATCAGAGTTTATAAACTCCGACCATATCAGTTCCATCAGAGTTTATCCAGTAAACTCTGATCTGACCATGTCATGTTAAACTCTGATTGAGTTAGTCCATCATATTTTATTAATAACCTCTGACCCAGCTCCTCTTTGTAAACTCTGATCAGTCATTCACTTACTGTTGACTCAATATTCATATTAAAATAATATTCAAGTCATAATTAATTAATTAATCATATAATAAAATTCCTCGTCCAGGTCGCCTTGCGTACGCGAGACGCCGAGACATTCGCCCAAATCGCATTCGACCCGACCGAGTCAAGGCGTGGCGTGGCGAGGCGGCGGCGCGCGTGTGCGCGCGCGAGGGCACACTAGTACACCAAGTACACTCACATGCCTTAGTAGTTGACACTACTTTTGCACATATATACATATAAAGCACTCACACCCATATTACATCTTCTATATGGAACAAATACTTTTAACTCATTTCAAACTAGCAACTTCTACTCAATTTATTTATGGATTATACTAAGAAAATGTCTTAGATTCAAATATGAAAGTTTAAGTCCTCATAGCAAGGAACAACTTCCAATAGTTAGTTTCCGGAAATTACATCAAGAACATATGTAAAACATGTCTTAAACTTTTCATTTTCTAACAAAAACTGCAGAACGGCTTGAATGTGAAGATCCATCCATTCTAACCTTTACATTATACGAATCATATTCCTCGATAAGTTTCACAAAACCTGAAGCTATAATAGCCAGATGGACATCATTTACATTTTCAAAAATTACTTTATTTCTATAGAGCCATGACGCCCACATGAAAGACGTAACCACCTTAGGTGTTTTTTTCCAATTTACCAGCAATAGCCTTTCAGGAAACGATGTGTTCGGAGATTCCATGATAATGTTTAAATAAGTACCGTGGTTCTGAATATGTTTCCATGCATTCAACAGAGAATGCAAAATCGTTTCTTATTCAAATCCGCAAATTGAATAATATTTGGGTTTTTTCATGTAATGTTTGAATAAGACCTCAGTGGACTTTCTTTCCATGCACACAAAATGAAGTGATTTAATTTTGAAGGGTCACTAAAACCCATACAATTTTCCACAAATCATTTTAATTGGCCGGAAGAATAGCTCGTGTGTTCTCCTATGTCCCAAACAACCCACGTACATTTATCAGAAGCAAGCCACTAATACGGTACAGCCGCTGCTCTCTAGAATGAGAGGACCCTTATTTTCAGATCTAGGGTTCTAGCCGCCTCTTCCATTCTTCTACAATTTCCCTCTTTGTTGATTTTCCTTAAATAAAACCTAATTTTTTTGGGTTTTTTTGTGTCTCTTTTTTTGGAGTGTTTGTTTGTCTCTCTTTTCAGCGTGTTTAGTTATGTTTTTGTTTAGTTATGTTTGGATTTATTCGGTGGTAGATCTTTTGAGAAAGATTTTGTTGATGTTTTTTGGGATCTGGAACCGCATCGAAGCCGGGGGCGGTGGTGATTATTGCAAGAGCTCACCTTTCACAACCAAAGATGATTTATCCTTTGAGGGTTTCCACTTTCGGCATGTCTATAGCTGAATGTAGATAGCTGGGTGCCCCTCCTCCCATCTCAGTTTATGCAATTGAGGTTTCTGAATACAGTGCTAACAATAATTTTTATGTGATAATGTCAATTGTGATGTTGCTACTTTTAGAAATGTTGGTGCAATTTTGTTCGATTGGGATGTCTTCGATTTCTTTTTTAGTTTCAAGAATTTTTAAATTATATGTGTTAAACGATTTAGTTGTATCGGCAGTTGGATGTTTGTCCCCATTGTAATCTGTTCAATTTAATGAAAACTGCTATTTATTCGTCAAAAAAAAAATACTTTCGGTCATAAGTCCGTGAAATATATATTAATTTAATATATATACCGGACTTACTTCTTTTTAGAAATTATTTTAATCGGTTTAATTTTTTCAAAAATCTATTATAACTAAAATATTTATAATAAAAATAAATATAAACAATATAAAAATTAAAATAGTGAATAACATAAATAACTTGTACGATGTACGAGATGTGTTGTAAACATTTCTAATTTTATATGAACTACAATTTTTTAATGGTGTTGAAATTGAAATGTGTAAGTATATGTATCAAGTACAATTACGTTATATAAATATTGTATTCTAAATAAAAAATTTAATATAATTATATATAGATTAAATATAATATTAATTAAATACTCGGTTAACTTAAAAAATGGAATAATTAAACCGATTACAAAAAATCTCATTTATAGTAATATTATATCTAAATTTTGATTAAACAAACCGATTTATTTAATATATTTAATTTTGTTAAAAGTAATTTGTGAGTGTTGTAACTTGTAAATATGAGGCAAAAAAGAGAAAAAATGACAAAAATACTTTTTTTTTAAGATTAAGTAACAAGAATACTATTATTCAAAATTTTGGCCAAAAATACCCGCGGGATAAGCATTTCTCATTTGGGTATCCCAATTTTTTATTTTTTCTTTAAAAAAATTGAAACTAAAAAAATATATTAAAATCGACCGTGATACACATCTTCGAAATGTGTATCACCTTTTGACCACGGTGATACGTATCTCCCAGGTGCGTATCTCAGCTTTTTTCAATTTTTTCATTATTATTTTATTATTTTTATGTGATACTCATTTATAAAACTAGCTCTAAAGTCCGCGCAAGGCATGAACACTAGTAGAAAATTGCATGGACTAATAGTTTTTGTAGTGAGGGAAATATGCTGCAAGTTTTTGTTAACGAGCTGGATTATCCTTTAGTTCCCTACTCTTGAGTTCTTTCTGTAAATCGAGAACATATTCCTTTGCAATGATGATTAATTTATTTACTTTATCTATCTCTCTACGCGTATTAACAATCAACGGAATGGTATGAAGAATTCCCTGGAAAAGTCACAAACTTTTTGTGAATTTTTCTATAGTTGTGACTTGTTATCCTACCTTGAGCTTCTCTTCCAGCTGTGTGAAACTGAACACCAGTGCAGGTACAATAGCAGACAAAGATAAATAAGTCCATATTAGGCGATTTCTCCTAATTCTTTAGTTTACCCAAACTCAGCGAATTCGCCACCAACAGTAGCGACCCCATACGCTAGGGTACTCCCCGGGAGGGTATTAACGTGTTAGCTGCAACACTGCATGGGTCGATATGGGATTCAAAGTAGGTCATGTCAAATAGAGCTGTCTTTGAAAGATGTCCAATCCGTACCCATTATATTCGGGTTTTCTATTCTAAAACTCCTTCGCCCTTCGGTCTTCTCTACTTGCGGAGACGGCCCCGAAAAATAGCACAACGTACATTCACTTCGCATGCGGGACCCTTTTTACTTTTAGAATGTATTTTAGGATTGGACATTCACACCTTATGTTAAGCTCTATACAAGACCAGTTCCATAGTGTCGAACTCGTGACTCAATATAAAAATTAATCTAAGTAATAACTCACTCTGGAGTTGGAGGCACAAGGAAACAAAATTTGTCATCTTACTGCTATTTACATTCTTATTGAAATTTCATTGATTATTTGCAGTTAGTCCCTTTTAATTTCCGGATCTTTTGTATTTGCCATACCATTTTGAATATTCCTATTATATTTCGACATGTTTCTCTTGTGTGTCTCTTATCTCCACGCTTGGTACATGATGTCAAACTATAAATTATATCTTTCTCTTGTCTAGTCTTACCGTACATAGCCATCTTTAGAAGCCCCCAAGTTAACGCAACTGAGTAGCCATTTTTTTATAATGAACATATAAACACCTTTCAACATTCCCAGTCTCCCTAACATATTCACAACACATGCATAATGTTTTAAAGCATTTTTTATCTCTCACCACCCTCCCATCATCTGAAATATCACAATACAAGCCTCCATTGCTCTGTTGATACACATAAAAGTCATAAATATAAATCTAGAGCATTGTATGCCTTCTTAGCCCTGATAATACAAAAAATTTCAACTATTATTTGCAGTTAGTCCCTTTTAATTTTCAGATCTTTTGTGTTTGTCATGTCATTTTGAATATTCTTATTATATTCCGACATGTTTTTCTTGTGTGTCTCTTACCTCCACGCTTAGTATATGATGTCAAATTATAAATTATATCTTTCTCTTGTTTAGTCTTACCGTACATAGCCATTATTAGGAGCCCCCAAATTACAAAACGTAGCCGAGTAGCCATTTTTTTATAATGAACATATAAACACTTTTCAACATTCTTGCTCCCTCACATATCCACAACACATGCATAATGTTGTAAAATAATTTTGTTCTCTCACCACCCTCCCATAATATCACAATACAAGTCTTCATTGCTCATAATGAACATATAGACACCTTTCAACATTCTTGCTCCCTCACATATCCACAACACATGCATAATGTTGTAAAGCAATTTTGTTCTCTCATCACCCTCCCATCATCTGAAATATCACAATACAAGTCTTCATTGTTATGTTGTATACCTTCATAGCCCTAATAATACACGTATAATATCATCATAAAATAAATGATAGAAATCTAGCACTCAAGATAACTCACCTTGATGATTTTCACAAGTTTGTTCACCAATATTAAAATTAAAATTAAAAAGTAATTTTATATTTTGTTAATTAAAATTAAAAATTAATTTAGGGCAAATATTTTGTTAATTTATAATAAAATTAAAATGTAATTTTACAATTTAAAAAGTATTTTATATTGTGCTCAAATATATTTATCGTGTTTTAATATGTAACGTATAATTAAGATATATATAAAATAAACTTAATTATAAATAATGGAATATATTATAATTAATAAATATTAATTTATGATATATGAGTAAAATAAAATATTTAATAAATATTAAGAAGTATATTAATGGAGGAATGATGATTAATATTAAATATTTAATAAATATTAATATTGGTATTTATGATTAGAAGGGTTAAACTGTCTTTTCAATTTGAATAAATTTGTTTATGTTACCCTATTATTATATCCTATATATAATAAGAGTAAAAATGATCTTATCCAAATACTACCAAAGGTCAAAAGATCGATTATTAACAACTACATAATATTATATACTAATTATTTATAAGTTATAATTATTATTAATATTTCTAACAAATATAAATTTTCTTATCTGACTTCAGATTATAACTTAAACTTTATTAGATGTCTTAGTAATATATAAATTTGAACTTAAAGAACTGTTTTGAAATTAAATTAAAAAGAAAATTCGTAATTATTGTGCTACTTAATTACACGGCATACATTGTTTATTCAATAATTGTTTATATTATTGTTTATTCATAATTATTTGTAATTATTGTTTTATTAGACATTTTTTGGCCATATTTTGAGTTTCAGAAGTTAGAATTGGATTATTTTACGGTCCATGCGAAACTTACAAAATTATATTTAATTGTGAGATGGTCCAACATCCAAAATTTAACTGGAGTAACTCGTAATCTAGACAGAAAAATAATTACAAATTTTTATCAGAGAATTCTATTCCATTTAAGAAACCTTTTTATAATTGATTTAAAATATTAAAATACATTTTATATTAGATTTATATAGACATATCGTATATTAGATATTATTATGTATTATTATTAAATTAGAGTAGAGACGATACTAGGGTTTTACATAGAGAGATATAAAGGGAGGCCGTGAATTTTTCTTGTGATAGAGAGGATTAAAAAAAAATTATCCAAATTTTTTCTATAAAAATATTTAATATATTATAGCAACTTTATACGAAGAAACAGTTACACTTACAACAGAAATTATTATATTGAGAGCTCCGAAATCTTATTAATTTATATTTCTCAGGTTGAATTGTCATGACACACGTTAAATATTAATATTGAGTAATATGTTTTGTTCAATAAAGAACCTGTCATATATTAGTAAGAAAAAGTGAGATGTAAAAATTATTATCATGGTAATTGTAATGTATTATTTTAGTTTTTAATATTAACTTAAAGTTTAAATCTCATTAGTAATATAGTAACATCTATTATTTATTCATGCAAGTTTTAAATTATATATATTATATAATTATTTATAAATTGCAATTAATACTATACTACTGAAAATCTAATTATATAATAAAAATTATTCAAATAAAAATTATATTTTCTTATTATTAACAGATATATATATATATATATATATTATATCTCATATAACATAATATCTATTAAATTTTATATAAAATAAACATAATAGAGATTTTATCAAAAATATATTTAAATCTAATATGTATAAGCTTAAATATATTAAACATATATTTGATATATTAAAAAATTATGTTCATAATATTTCGAATCACAAATATATTAATAATATAAATTTATATTTTGTGCGATGTGCATATTTATTTTTAATATTTTATAATATTTTATTTATATTTAATTCGATTGATGTAAAAATATATAATTTAAAGAAGTTAAAAAAATAATATAATTATAATATATTAAAAAGAATTCAAATTATAAAAATATCAATAATTTTAAAATAAATAATTAATTAATAAAACAAATTATCCATGCATCGCACCGGTTAAAATCTAGTATATATAATAGATAGATAGATAGATAATAGATGCGTATTAAAGATATCCGTTTATGAAATTCGTATCCCAAAAACATTTTTGATTAAAATTTTTAAAACTGGTATTTTTGTTATTTTCTTTTAAAAGGAGTATTTTTGGTAATGACCCAGGAAAGATTTTAACAAACCGAGTTTGAGTATCTACCCAAACCGACGTCGTTGCTATCCTAATTTCAACATAAACCCTGGGAACATGAAAACCCTCTCTCTCTCTCTCTCGCAGAGTATATAAATATCGAGTGTTGTTGAGATTGAAATTGAAATAATTAAACGAAGATGTTGTCAAGTGTAGGGAGGATCCGTAATATATGTGTTGCTAGTAGTGCTGGAGCCTCCACAAATTCTCATTATGGTACTCTCTCTCTCTCTCTCAGTTCAGTTGAAAAGAATATGTGAATTACATTTAAGTGTTTTATTTATTGGTTCATACTTTAATTACACGATACGACACGACTGTCAGGTCTAACAATACACGAGAATTATTGGCGTATTTGTTCACTAACTTGCATATGCAATCGACATTTCTGTATAATTTATTGCTCTCGGTTTGACTGCCTTGTTTATTGTACACTGTTGATTACATGCACTTTTTGATGTTTTAGTTGCAGGAATGTATCTGAGTATGCTCAAGGGCTCATGTGGACGAGTTTGGAGTTATGGAGATTCAAATGTTTTATGCTCAGCAGTGGTATTTATTAATAACAGAGTTGATTTGATTGTGTTGTTGAAAGTCAATACTTTATGCAGTGTTATATTTGCACACACATTCAAAATTCAAAATTTTAGTTTGGATAAAGGTCAGTTGGTCGTTGTCGTGTCTTTGTTGCAAAATGATCTGACTAGCGTTATGCATTGCGGTTGGAGTAAAACAGTTAAGATTTGGGACCTAGTGGAATGATTTGCATAGGAGTATTAGGATTTTACTGAATTATCAACATTAATGAGTACAAGTCTAGTAGGCTAATTACTCTCCACTCGTCATCAATTTGATGGTGAAAGAATACTAAAGACACTAGACCATGTTAGTTAGCCGCAGGATTCTTGAATGCTATTGCTATCTGTTTGAAGATCTACTTGTAGGTTTTCATTGCTATTTACATGCCATTCTTATACCTTTTAAATGCACATCAGCCAGATTTGACGAAGTTGTGGGTTTTATTAAGAGAGTGCTGTGATTCCCAAAAAAGTAGAATATCTGTAGTTAGAAGGCTTTAGGCAAACCATCTTGACATTCTGGAAAATGAAATTTTACTTTCCTTAATAGGCTTCATTCTTTATCCGGCTTCACGGCATATTAAGTTGGATGGAGTCCTAGACTCAACTTCTTGAGCGTTTACTATTTTATAAGATATTATCTTTAATTGAAAAGAAAGATATTGGTTCATTTCTTCACTCCTTGAACCCTTGACGTCTCCAAATATTAACAGGTATAAACTATAAAAGTCGTCTCCTTAGTTGCCATTACCTGGAACTGTTCTCTGCACCCTTTTTATACTATCTCCATTCCCATGGAGGCAATTTTGCTTATCCTTTAGTAGTTCCGTGTAATTATCTATGCACACTTCACATTTGTTACTTTATTGTTTATTATCTAGGTTCAACAGCCGATCTCCTGGAATCATCACAGAATGAGTACAATGCAAACAAAAGTTCCTGCCCAAGCTCGGCATAAAGTATGGTAGTGTTATCGTGAAATTTGTGCTTCTCCTTGTATGTCTGTCAAGATTTTTTTATTATCCCTTACTCATTTTTCCAAGCATTAATTAATACATGTACACAGTTTGTATGAGCTACATGATATATCTTTACCTCTATACATCCCATAGAGAAAACACAAGAAAACATGGAATAGTGTAACTATCACTTTTTTCCTCAACAGATGTAATTATCACTTGTTCCGCATAAGGAACTGTACCTTAGCTAACCTTCTAGAAACATTGTGGCTTGACTTTCTGAAAGTTATACATGAAATTTTGAATTTTTGAATCAGTTTGGTTCAAATATACATCATGGCTCACAATCCATTGTGAGTAATTTCAATTTATTATTATTGAGGTGTATGTTGACTAATGATGATTTTGTGTCGATATTAATTGGAAAGTTTTAAATAAAAAAATACTTGATGTAATGAACCCTCAAATTCCAGAGTTTTTAAAAACTACAGCAGATTATCAGTCAAGTTTTTTTAGTTTGTGCTCAATAGCCATGCCAACTGCTAGATGTAGTAGCTTATTGATGTCCATTTTACCTCAAGTGATCCAAAAATATCCTTTATAATGTTATTCTTGTAGCTGTGGGAATTTCTCTTGATTGATTTTCATGTGGTGCAAGGTATGATGATTTCCCTGTTAGGAGCAAAACCCGAGATTACCAAATACTGCACAACACACCCAACAAAATTGTATGACACGAAAACCCATGTCCCAACTTGTATTATTAATTAAAACAGTTATCAATAATATAACAAATCATTCACGGATACTTAAGCCTAACAATACTTAAATATTATCTATCAAACATCATATGACTATGTATATATTGTCATCCCAAACTTAACCACCAAGACTTACCATATTTGTTATACAAGTCTTACCATTCTTGGTACCTAATTACCTATCTTTGTGACCAAGACATACCATCTATACTAATATCCAATTAGAATTATTATCATCTATAATAATTATCTAAATACAATTATTCTACTACCATTTCTTGGATCACCCAAAACTCATACTACCATATTGGATTTAACCCAACAAACCTCCCCTTAAACCTAATACAGTTTCACAACCGATTTATGATCACCATTAATACATCGACGTTCATCCGCCAATGCCTCCCCTCGAACAAGAACCTCCCCTTCTAACACAAAAAGACTTGTCCTGTCCTTCCAACCTATGAGTATCGCTAAATTCTATTTAGTGACCTCTAAAATACTATTCTTCATCATAATAGTATGCCCCAATTCAACTAATTTACCCGGTGAAATTAGATTTCGATTTAACTTAGGTACATACCTTACCCGAGTTAACTTCCGAACATGACCACTGTGAAGTTTCATTGTTACGTCACTGATGCCAGCAACTTTCACCCTCTTACCGTTTGGAAGAGTTATCATCTTTCCCTCACACTCTTTGTAGAACGAGAACCACTCTCTCGTAGCACATGTGATGAGAACATCCTGAGTCAAGTACCCATTCTTCTTTTGATCCCTTGTCTTCTTGAACCAAAAGAACATCATCATCAGCTACTACAAGCGAAACACTACCCTTCCCTCGAGTTTTCTTCAACTCCTTCAAGTATTCTTTTGCTTTGGGACACATGGATTGTATATGACCCATTTCTTCACAATAAAAGCACTTGATATTCGGGTTACCATACTTGTTATACAAGTCATACAGGTCTTACCATTCTTGGTACCTAATTACCTATCTTTGTGATAAAGACATACCATCTATAATAATTGTCCAATTATAATTATTATCATTTATAATAATTATCTAAATACAATTATTGTACTACCCATATTTTTCTTGGATCACCCAAAACCCAAACTGCCATATTGGGTTTAACCCAGTGTTCCCAACTCAAATTAGTAGTGCATAGTTACTATGATGGCAATATATCGTTGCGGACTACGACCTATTTACTTTACGTAATCAATATTTGATTATTAATAATATATATCATTATATCTACTTAATAAGTTTAATTATATATATGTATTGGGTCAAACCTTTTTTGCTGTAGGAAGTATTGAAATGGAACAAAAATGATGAAAAAAGAATGAAGAAGTCAAGGAAGAAATAACGACTTGGGTGGTTGAATCACAACTCAACCACTCCCTCAAGAAATGAGCTCAGTATACACACACACACATATATATAAATAATACCAAATGGCAAGCTACCTCCAACAATATCTTATATAATGTTTATACAGGGGTTAGTAAACCTCAACGAAGTAGGTTCAAAGCAAGTGGGTTAAAGATAGAAAAAGAGTAGGACCAATATAATAAAGAGTCCAATAAAAAGGGCTAAGTATCAATATCCCCTGGTAACTAAAAACCCGTGGCAATTTTGTTAAACAGCAAAGTTTAGGGTTGGAAAGAGTTTTATAAAAAACATATATTGATTTTCTTTCTCTATTATTCAGGATGATATATATCTATATATTTTAGATATGTATACATATCAACAACGACCACTACCACCATTACCACCTATGTTGCACGGGGACGCCAAACACCCGAAGAACCCAAGTTTGGGGACGTTTCCGGGACGGGGACGGCACGGGGACGGCTGGGGGACGTCCCCAAAAGGCTGGGGACAGCGGGTTCAAAATGGGGACGTTTCGTGGGCAAAAAGACAAAAAAAACCCGTACCCAATTAAAAAAAAGACATTCAAACAAATAAGTTGGTGCTGAAACTCCTTTGCTTCAATCTTTGGCTTTGAAATTGCTTGGACAGCCTACTTCTTCCTCTTGCTGTGAAAGGAATTGGAGTACCTACGCTTTCATTCACTCACTTAGGAGAAATAAGTTGAATCCTAGTGGTGCTGAAGATTTAGTTTTCATCCACAACAACCTCCGTCTATTATCCAGGAATTCTGAACAATATGAAACAGAGAAGAACAAGATGTGGGATGTTGGTGGAGATCATTTTGATTCTCTAGAAGATGTTGGATTCTTAGAGTTTGCAGAACTTTCCCTTGATGAGCCTGAAATGGAGAATGAATTTATAACCGATGATGTTAATATTTGAGAATATTGTATTTATCCTATTTATATAAATTTTTTATTAATATATATATATATTCACCGTCCCCGTACTCTTTAATTTTAAAATTGCCGTTTCATGTCCCCGTCCCCGTACCCGTATATGTTCCCGTACCCGTCTCCGTGCAACATAGATTACCACAATCTTTGTTCATCACCTGTACCTCCACCAATTACCAGCGTACTGTTGATCTTATTCTTCAATCAATTTAGTTTCAATTTTGTTTGGATTTGACCCATACATCCAATTGAAAAACTCATTAGTGTCTCATCATTCTTAATTTCGATTCAAATTGCCTTTGATTTGGTTATATAAATCACATGCG
The DNA here is from genome assembly GCA_028671895.1 of Oenanthe sinensis. Taxonomy (NCBI): domain Eukaryota; kingdom Viridiplantae; phylum Streptophyta; class Magnoliopsida; order Apiales; family Apiaceae; genus Oenanthe; species Oenanthe sinensis. The sequence goes on along the minus strand of CM053798.1, from coordinate 10,607,396 downwards.
ATCTTGGTAATTTTCAAGCAATAAATTAATATAAAACATACTTGCTTTACTACATGAAAACTATTATGTGGCAACTTTGTGCAAATTTAACCGGACCCAACATTTTATATTAGTCTGTGATTTTTAAGTTGAAATTTACTTTAGTACTAGACTTCTCGATTAATTATTTGATAGTTTATTTTTTCAGATTTAGGTAGTTATGCTCGTAGCAGGGCATTAATCTTGTGAAGGTTAATCATGGACATGTGTAGAAACTCACACATTTAGATTTAAATTTAAGGTTATTCAGGCCATCAAAGTATGTGCATTTGTACACAAACCTTTAATGAGAAAAAGCACACAGTTATCATCAGGAAATCATCATAGTATTGTGCAGCTAGTAGATTTTTTTCTTATGATGATTATAAACATGTGAGTGTGAATTAAAGTTTTTGTTTTGACAATTAGAATACCTTTTCTACTCCATGCATACAGGGCACCCAACTTTCTTTGCAGAGTCCTGGATTTATAATTGAGCCATATGCACCTCGTGAACCGATTGCCTTCTGGAGAAGGTCAGTAATTGGTATACTTTCTTAAAGTTATTATTTCATTGGAAACATCAAATATTTAGAATCTTCTAGGCGCTAATATTGTTGCATAATAGTGCACCCATTTTTTAATATGGTAATACTAAAATTATAAATATCATAGAATTAAACTCATTTTTTAGCAAAATGAAGTAATATTAATTTTTTAATTTTATTTATAAAGGTAACTTTTATATTAGATATTTTGAGTAAATATAATAAACGTAAATGAAAGTAAAAATGAAAAGTTTAGAACATTCATAATTAACTTCGAGCCCGTTTGGGTAAACTTAAAAAAATTACTTACGACTTGAAGTTATTTAAAGTTAAAAATAAAAATTTTAAGTTGATATTTGTTTGGGTAATTTTATTATTTTGAGTAACTTACAAGTTAATAAAGATATAAAAATAAAAAATAAATTTATAAATTATGGATGAGAATGATAATATTAACTTTTATCAAATAAAATTACAAATATAAAATAAATTATCCAAAAAAGTACCTCATACCAACTTTAAGCTGTTTTTCAAACTTTTAAGTCGTTTTTTAATTTACTACACAAACACCCATTTTTTAGCTTAAAGTTAAAAATCACTTTAACCTCCCAGCTTGAAGCTTAAATAAACAGCCTCTTCATCTAGTTGGTGATAAATATTAATCAGATTCTTCTTGATGCAGATGCTTCACTAGAAGTGGATGGAGGAGAACAAAAGATGACATCATTCTAGAGGTATATTTCCTTATGGCCTTGTGAAGATTGTATAAGTTGCTTATTATTGTAAGACTTGAAGAGTTTATGCGACGAAAAAAGTTATCAGAAAAGAACACATGCATGATTTATCATAGTGAAGTAGTGGTTTGGATATAATGCAAGACTCTCATAAAGCAGTGAAATGTGTGCATCTGTCAGTTTTCTTAGTGCTCCTTGATATTACTATTTTTCTTTTTTGCATAATTCGCAGCTCAAAAGTGCATATGCCATTAGTAAATTGCGGAAAAAGGGATATTCAAAGCAAAAGTTCTATGCGGAAGCCTTTAATCTATACAAAGAGGTGCATATTTTTTATCTTGATTGTTATGCTTTTAGCAATGAGTTTCTGGATAGCCTTTGATTTGAAAATAATATAAGACATTTTTCAACGAATCAAATATGTAAAGTTCTTTTCCTTCTATTTTCTATATGTATGCTTACTGTTGAGTGATTTATGGTTTCCATTACTGTAGTGTGTCTGCTAGATAAGGGACTAAATTTCGAATTGTTCTTTAGATTTGTCAAAAGCCTTGTCCAGAAATTATGCTCATCGGGAATTACAGCATTTACTTCTATTCTTACTGGAAAAGTCTCTTTTATATAGCTCCTAATAATTGTTCTTGCAGTAGAATGACCAATGTTAGTTGACTTTTTTGTGAAGCAGTTAAGATGGTTAAAAAAGAAAAATCTGACTGATTTTGTTTGAAAAAATGTGAAAAAGATGTACAAGTCTGAATGAATATGCCTCAAATTATTGGAAATGGAGTGGCACTACAATTGGTTGTTGGGAATTAAAGAAAATCGACAATGACTAGCATTCTAAGGTTTTTTCCACCAGTCCTAGATTAATTAACTTGTAGGGAAACGACATTACACATTACATAAGAGAGTAACAAAGTCCTTGTAGATTTTTTACATGTCTTACCTAGTTAAGAAAGGTTGAATGAAATTGGGGTATATAGTGATACTGCTGGCTAGCTGTCCGTAGAAAATTAGGATGATTATCATCTATTGCACATAACACACTTAAGACAAGAATGCACAGATCCCTGTAAGATTACAAACAATAATTTACATTTATTCTAGTATGAGATTTTCTGTTAAGTAACTCGATGCATCTTTTTCTGTATATAATTTGGAGTATTCAGACTGGATTGAACCAGAATTTAAAGAAATAATATATTGTCTGTACCTGTACGTGACCTAATAATTCTGGACATGTCCTTATAAATTGTGAATCATATCCTTCTAGAGCTGTGCATTAGATAACTATGACCGAAAGATCATTAGTATGTTTTCTTTTTGGCAGATAAACTCTCAAATAGCAACTCGTGACAAGGCATCATTAAGGAAAGCAGTTACAGAAAATATGTATTCTGTATGTCCATGTGCATTTTCACTTTCAATTGCCTTGGTTCTGATCCATATGCTGAAAGAATTCAATTGCCTTGGTTCTGATCCATATGCTGAAATAAAATTTTCTTTCTTCCTCGGTCTTGCTAATCTTATAATAGTTAAAGTGATTCCTATTTACCCTCAATTCTTTATTCATGTATTTGTTTATTCTTTGGGAATAGACACTCAAAAATGAGATTAAGCAAAGACAATCTGTGTGGAGCAGCGTTTACTTGGAACTGATAGAACCTGCTGTCAAAATTCGAACGCTAAGAGCTCGAATGGTGAGTATTATCTTTTCAGAATAGATAGTTTTTTTATAATTTATAAATGATATATTGTATTGCCTTCACTGCAAAATTGATTTTTACTGTATTTCTAAGTTGCGATATGTTGGTGTTAGTAAACAGGTATGTGATTGTAGTTCAATTCAGTAAATTTTATTTATGTATATGATTTTTCCAATTAAATGGATTATTAGTTTTTTGTCATGAGTGACCGATTAGGATGAGGGGCAATGATGAACACAAGTATAAATAAAGAAAGAGTTTAGTTATCTATGTTATTAAGGTTTGCATTGTGTTACGATTGAAATTTTGAGGTAACTTATTATAGGTATATGATGTGTTTGGGATAATTGATATGTTACTATGTTAGGGTATTAGTGTTGAAGTGTTGATTTTAAGCTTTATTCGTACTTTTCTTTGAATTGGTGGCAATAACACCAAACTGTGTACAGATATTGGCCCATTAGGTGTCTATTAGGGTTAGGATCCTATATAAGTCATGCAAACCCCATGTAATTAACAGCTTACAGAATTGAACTATTAAGTACTTATATTTAATCTCTTGTTATTGGTTGTGATCCGATATATTGTCCTTTCTGTCATTGTGGTTGAGAAATCCAAGGGGTAGTGGTTCTCTTGTTGGATCAGCCTAGTGTTGTCTCAAGTTTTTTGTTATTTTATTATTCTTTAAATCTGTTCTGCATTATATGCACTTTATTTTCTAAAGAAACCATGCTTTTATGCTTGATGTCAACCTATATGATTCAGCAAGTTTGTCGGCACTCGGGTATATACATAATTATGTATGGGTACCTTTTTCATCTTTTTCCCCTCCTATTTTTTATGCTTTTAATACTTTTTCCTGATTTAAATATAATTTTTCATGTTAGATTTAGATTAATTACTGGAACCTGATATTAACTTGGTCAATTTTTAATTTTATCCCAGCTAATCCTGTTTTTCCCTTTTTGTTTTCCCTTGTACATTAAACTTGTATAGATTGCTATTGACAAGGATGACCTCAGTAAATTCTTCATGCAGCTTACACTTGAGTTCTTGACCAAGCAGGTAAAAGTTACTGCCAATTATGCACTCATTTTCTTCTCTTCCATTAAAAAAAGATATTTACCCTTTTAATATATGAAATCGGTTAGATGCTTGTACTGTTTTGTAGATAAGCTATTTTATAATATCTGATGCAATACTTAATAAAAATGAATGTTAAAATTAAAGTGACAATCCGTAGTTAGAGGAAGAATGAATAGGCCTATCTTGATTTGTGATTTAGACCCCTCTCTGGCCCTCTCCCCCCGCCCCCTCCCTCTCTCTGTATATATGAATTCTCATTTTCTTTATCTTCTCTGATATCTTAACTAAAAATGTATTTGTTTATACCATTGCTGGATCATAATAGTTTCGCATTCGGTTTTACCTTTTCACTTTGACTTTCCCTGATTTCCTTGTTTCTTTGTCTTTCTCGTCTCGAGTCCTCTAAATTTGCTTCTGTCTTCTTCAACGGATTCCTCACTTATCTCAAACTATATTTAAAATTCTAAATTCTGTTGTATTATACATGGATACAATTTTTGGTCTCAAGTTTGTATGAAACCTAGAAAATCTAGCAAGGCATTACAGTTGTGCAAGGGGATTTTACTCTTCCATGTTTAGTTTAGTCTATACATTTTGAATTTAGTTGAGAAAAACCAATCTATACTATATTATTATAGCCGAAAGATTAAAAGTTTTGGTTGGTTGGTCGGTCGTCGGTACTGGGCTGGCCACGGGCCTAAAAAATATACATATATTAGATATATTGGGGCCTAAAAAATATTAGATATAATTTTACTTAATATAATATGGGCCCTAACTATATAAATATCTGTATTAACTAAAATTTTACTTTTTAGACCCAATTATATATTTATAACATGAGTCCAAATTATATAACTTTACTTATTATAATATGGGCTTTATACATATCTATATTAACTAAAATTTTATTTTTAACATGGGTCCATATTATAACATATTTATATTAAATAGAATAAATTTATATATAAAAAGAAAACATATAATATTAACATAAATTCTTAATATTATAAAATTATATATTAAATATCAATAAAAATATAAATAAAAAATCAATTTACTGAAATATTAATTATCCCGTGTTTCGCACGGGTTATAAGCTTGTTATTAGATAAAACTATAAAAGGATAGATAAAGCAAACAAGTATAATCTGGAGTCTATGTACACACACACACACACATATGCGTGTGTGTGTGTATTCTAGGATAAAATAGAATTAGAACTAGCAACTTTAGTACACGTTATTTATAAACTTTTTCGTATAAAAGCCTCAAATGTATTCTAGGATAAAATAGGTTTAGAGCTAGCAACTTTGGTACACATTAGTTGTAGACTTTTGCTTATAAAAGCCTCAAATGTATTCATTCTCATCAATGTGGGAAGATACAAACACCGTACCTAATTGAATCAACATCCTCGTCGAACTTACGAACAAACTAATACATCTCTGGAGGCTCTGGTACCATTTGTAACGGGCCAAGACCAACTTGCAACCCAATGTGGATCAGACTGTTCAACAACCCACCACAAGCTGGTCCAAAAGAATTATCAACTTTAATACACATTAGTTGTGGAATTGTGCTCTTAAAGGCCTCAAATGTACTCATTTTAGTAACTTTAGTACACATTAGTTGTAGAATTGTGCTTTGAAAGGACTCAAATGTACTCATTTTAATCGATTTTAGATGTTACATTGATGCATATTTGCCATTTATGCCAAGCCTGCTAATGAGAGGATAAAACATGGTTTTTCACCCAAACCCTTGGTGAAAACATCACCTGCTTGATCATTTGATCACCCAAAGTGAATAATAATGAAATCATTTTTGATCGTGGTGTCGAGATTTCTCTCTTGTTGAACCGGATCATGTGCATTTTTAATAGTGCCTTGTTATCCGAGTACAAAAGACACAAGTTCCATCATTAACATGAACACTATTTTGCACACTATCATTTATGTCAGCATAGTGGTATTATGTTCATACATCAGATGTGCAACTAATTCATCATAAGGTTGCCACTTTTCATATGACATCCTGTAATTAGACCTATGTGGGTGTGTCTTTCCGAATAAATCCACTGAAGTTTAACTTAGTTTTCCACTAAAGGACTATAATTCTTTAAATTTTTTAATCTCATGTGTGTTTTGCTGAATTGGTTCCTAGGATTGAGAAAGATAAAAAAAATGAACTAGAAATGGGATTAAATAATACTTGGTTGGACCAAGTATTACGAGGGATTAACGTTGTTCAAACAAAAATACACCTACATGTTGAACTTCAGTTATGATTTATTGAAGAAAGGGTATAATTGTCCTTTTTAAAATTAGTTCTTTAAATAATCCCATGCAAAACAGAAATGGGATTGGAATATTTAAAGGATTAAAAATCAGGCTTATAATGAATGGACTATAATGTAGGGGGATTATAATCCTTCCAAACAAATTAAATAAACAGTATGGAGGGTGATCTGTCAAGACAACGAATTCAGCGACTAGAGTGTCATGTCTGAAAACATCTTGGGCTCTTTTAAGACTTTAAGAAATTTCTGGGGCTGGTTTTAATTTCTGAATAGATAAGGACTGTTTTAAAAAAATATAGAACTTTGAGGTACCCTAATATATATTACTAGGATTAGGGTTTCTTTGAGATTTTTGAAGGTTACTTTGAAAACAGGGGTCAGAAGGTGCAATAAATATATAGGCTTTGCTTTTGGTGATAACCTTGGGGTTTTGTGGGTATATTGCAGCACTGTTAATTGCTGATACGGCTGGGCAGATTATTAAAAGGGATGTGTTTGAATAACTAATTGATGTAGGACAATGGTAGGAAACTTTTAATGCAAAGGATAAACACCTACCTCCACAGATAATCAGTAGAGAACACAACAAATCTGCAGATTTATCATAAACTATTCAACAATTCTTTAATTTAACTCTGATAATAAAGATGATAATAGATATCCTAATAATTGGTAGAACAAGTAATATACTATATAAAAGGATCCTAATCCCATTGATAATCACTACCTAATAATTATCTACATCCATATTGAATAATTACTTATAAATTGCAACTGATTTATATTTATAAATTATATAATATATTTAATAATAAATTCCCTTATTCTGAGCTCCACATCACTCAATGGTTTGGTCCGGTTTTATTATTGCTGGTTTCAAGTTCTTTTTCGATTCTTGGAAATTGCTGTAATTTCCTGGCCTTGTCCTACATGTCTTTGGTGTTGCTATGTTTCATTTTTGTGCTTTATAAGTAGTACAAGAACAAGGTTAATGCTTTAGCAGAGAAAGCGGGCTGAGGCTAAGAAGCTGTACGATGTGTTCAATATTATGAAGGTTGCATTGAGGGCCATTGTCAAAAAAGGGTTCTTACTTCTTAAAAGGGTAAAGGGGCTGGTAGCTATTCATAAACCCATAAATCATGGTGGCCATCTATCACGAGTCAGTGTTCAAATACTGAGTAGTCGCAAGTCTGAGTCCCAAATCCCAATTCCCTGAAGTTTTCAAATATTTGATCCCAATGAATTTTTATTTTCCAAGATGCGCCAATCCTAAGATGGGTTTTCAATCATATGATAGATTTTTGGATATCATGGTTATGCTTATGGGCTCCTATTAATCCACTCTTTATTCCCAAGATAACTCTAAAATCTCAAAATTGGTTCTCGAGTGAGATGTGTGATAAGGAGTAGCACAACAATGGCATCATGCCATGACATAAGCGACATTTAATCAACATCATGGTCATTGGTTGTAGCATGCTTATTAGTTGATGTAGCATTCTTAGGGAACAAGTCTTATTTTTCTATAACAGTTACAGCATCGATGGATTCCATTGTCATGTGGAGAAGAATCAAATATATGAACGTACTCTTCTTCCCATGTTTTCTCATCCTAAATCATTGGTTTCTCTCTTTTAATTAGCAACACACTTGCATGTTCACATATGGACATCCTGGAAGTCTGTGATAACTTCTTTTACTAAGTTGTAATAACTTATATAATGTATATAATGAACGGATTAAGCCCTTTATATCTATGCGTAGGCCCTTAAATTGTTGAATTTTGTTTATTTAAGATGCTGATATGATAAATTTAATATGTAATAAAGAAATGACATAAAAATAAACCATTTGTGCTTGAAGAAATACGTGACTAATAGATCAATTTTATGTGACCACATAAACTTGGATATATGTTATTGCAGGAATGTAAATTGTCCTTAGTTTGTGGTAAATAAACTATGGAGTTAAAGTCATCTGATTTTTGTTTGCTAAGTTATTACGTTTTTTGGTAAGAAATTAATATCATTGTATTGCGACATGTGACGATTCATATTTTGATTCCCTTGCCCATCACCATCTGGTCATATGCATGTTGATGGGATTCATTCGAAAATGTTAATAATATTGTTCCTTGGTATTCCAGAAGTTTGAGGCGTATGATTCAGGTGGTGCTATTGTCGCTGGAGACAAGGATAAGGAGGTATGGCATATTTAATTAGTCACACATTCGTACATGCGTATGCATAAACTATCAGATTTCCAACACTTAAGGTGCTAGTAGTACTTGGTGCAGTTGTAGGACAAATTATTCTGTTGTTTGGTTATCTTATACTATGATAATTTTTACCCTCCTTTAAATTATACAGAGAAAATAGATCATGAATATATTTCCTGGAAGGGGATTTCATGAAAATTTGGAGATGTATCTAACGTGCAACTCTATAAGAACTTTCTTGAGAAAGAAAGATGACCAAAAGAAGTTCATGTTTGTAAAAGAATGAAGCAAACTGTGGTGTGTTTTATGGTATTGATTCCAAGTGTGTGATGTGTACTATTAAGTATTAAGTATTGCAAGGCATCTAATATTAAATACCCACTTTGTCCACCCCAACTACAATCAAATTATTCAGTTGACAAGGTTAATTAGAAACAAGTTTCTAAACTCGGTACTTGAATTAAACAGTAGTTGAATATCCTATGTAGGACTTTTCGATTTTGTTCGCCTTGTTGCACAGTGCAAAACTCGGACAAGACACTTATTCCATGTCAGATCCTTTGAATAATACATGGACACCTTGACCAACTGACAGACTACACATGAGATGAATTTGAGATGGTAATAAAAAGACGAGAAGAAAGAAAGTACAGATGATAATAATTAAGAGACAAAAGGAGCTCTTCACAATATCATTCGTAATTTGGGTTCTATTGTTTATTTCTGATTGGAAATCATATCTAATATACTTTTTTATTAATAAATAATGTCGTGTTCCACTATCTGTGCCCTTAAATAGGACACTCACCGAATTCGAGTCTGACAGTGAAATATGTGGCATGTCCAACACTCAGTCCGAGTAACTTGGTGAATATCAATAACTCAAGAAGCATCATAGAACTTTGACTAAGCAAGGAATAGGTATTTGTACTCACCGCATGGACGGAGCTGAAAGTAGAATCAAGTCATTTATTTCTGATTGTCCTGCCCATCTATATCACTGATTAAACTGGCTGCAACCTGGTGTGTATACTGAATTTTCGGAATTAGTTCCGACATCTAGACAACTACCAGTTAACAGTTATAACTTCCCAGCCTTCTCGAATATCTCTATTTTCATTCTGGGATATGAATGGCCAGAGTGTTTCATTTATTCCCTGGCATCAGAATCAAGTTCTTCATTCCTCAGTGGGGATTCACATTTGTTCTTTCTTCATCAAGGTTATTAGGTATTTCACTTAATATTTTCTTCAACTTGGATTATCTTAGATATTAACTTTAGGGGTTACGTTCTTCCCCTAGTTCAACCTCGCACTAACTCCCCTCCAAGACTTGAAGTCACTATTACTACGACCATAGACATTGTATATCAGGGTTTTGTTTCGTTATAATTTCAATTAATATACATATGCAGTCGAGCATACTTGTCACAATAGTGGATCTGTTTATGGGAATTACTTTCTCTGTTGCTTCTGAACCTGGAAGAAAACTTATAGTACTTAAAACCTAGATTGCTCCTGCTGTAGCTTTCGTTTCTGTATTCAGGGATTCATCCACCTATTGTTCACACTATCTAGCAAAGTAGATATACCATCTATACCAAAGAATCTGAGCTCTAAGAGTTTCCTATTGGGATTTCTTAAAGCTGATACATCTTTTTTACGTCAACTGCTAGAATTATTCCTATGAAGGAGCAGTAAGTAAAGAATCGTATATATGACATGATTTAATTTATATTTTACGATAAGAAACCGTTACTTCAGCAGTAGACTTTTCTAGATTAAATTTATTTTTTCAAAAAAGCATCTTGGAATGCTCCCCTTTTGATTAGTTAGCTCTCAGTATTAGTGTTAAGTAACTTAGCTCAAGTTGTACTTCTGATTATGTTTTAGTATTTAGCATTTCATTGCAGCAGAGCAAGTTTTTCTTGTTGGGTTAATACAATTAGTAATTAGCAAAGAAAAAAACTCCGAATAATAAGGAAGACTTGATTTCGACTTTTCTGTGTACCGATCTACAGGTAAACAAATTTTGATTTATTTTGCTCTGCCTTTACCATTTACATTTTATTTCTTTTGGCTAGGTACTTGTCCGCGACATATGGGTTTTCGAGAAATCTTTTTTTCATCCAAATTCTTACTGGCGACTATGTGGACGAATTAAGGTATAATAGGTTATGTTGCTCCCGGTGCTGATGAGATATACATGCTCTTGACAATTATGACATTCAATTTGTGAGGCAGTCCACCATGCATTCCATTAGTTACTTAAGCAATAAAAGGTGAAATGGGTGAACTCAGCAATTCAAGTTTGTTCTTTGCATTTTTAATTGTTACATGCAACGACGAAGCTGATCCTGCCATTGTCAGTTTGGTTGAATTTTGATGTGACGTTTCAGGCTGTAATTGTTTTCCGGTTACAGTTACGAAGGAGTGGTACAAAATCTTGAATGGAATTATTGCCTTTTAAATGTGCTGATCTATCTTCATTTGGTTGTGGAATCTAGTTGTAGAAAAGATCAATTATTAATTCATAATTTTGTAAAACTGAAGTTAAAAGTGATGCATGGTGAAATTTATGAAGATATTTCTAATTGCAATTGCATGGTTAGATCATAGTTATACGGTGCATGTTCTACGGCAGATTTCTTATGTTATGTTTGGTTGGAGAGAATGGAATAGAATGGAATGAAATGGGTGAAAATAAGTGAAAATAATGGAGTTGGGAGGGAGGATACAGAACAAAAATGAATGAGAGCAAAACTTCTATGATGAGATTTGAGAAAAAAATGGATGAGAGAGAATGAAGCATTACATCTCAAATTGTTGGGTTTTATTTTTATTTTAAATTGTTATAAATGGAATGAGGAAGGAATGAAAATTTTGAACTTGTACACATAAAATAGCTTAAATCTCATTTTATTCATTCCATATTCATTTATCTTTTCCATATTCATTTATCTTAACCAAACATGACATCATATACTCTTCAAATCTTTAAACTTTACCGATATCAGAAAGGAATGAAATTGCCCTAGTGGATAAATTAGGAATACATAAACAAGAACAACAATTGGACCAGAGAACGCAATTGCATTATAAAGTCGCAATTGAACAGATCGAGCAATTCGAATTGTCACTATGAACGCCTCTGATCGGTGCAATGAGATGTGTCTATTTATCTATCTCTTGACACGGAATGGGAGCCTAAAACTAGTTTTTACTATAATTAGTACTGTAAATTATGATTTCATCTTTTTTAAACTCAATATTATGTAGTTTTTTTAATACCTTGTCTTTGATTCTAAAAATGAAATTTTGATTGAAAATATTGGGGTTTGAGATGTAATTATATATACACACATATTTTTTAGTCATTATAACCATAAACAGACCAAAATACCCCTAAATTATTTGACAGTGTTAGATCATTCTGGATGGAGTCCATATATTACTTTAAAATATTTTGTTAAGTCATTAGACTGCTCATATATATATATATATATATATATATATAGAGAGAGAGAGAGAGAGAGAGAGAGAGAGAGGGGGTAGGGATCTAAGGAAAACTCTTTTTAGTAAGAAACTTAGAGACCACTAGATCAACCGTTGATTTATAAAAAAAGATTTGATTTAAGATTTAAACTATGAATGACAGTTTTGTAATAAATATGGATTGTATATCTTATTTTGTAGTGCTTAAAATCTGATTGATACTTGTTATATTTATATACTTCCCATTAATGTTATTTAATTGAGGTTGATTATGATTAATTGTTATGACATTTTCTTTATATTATAAACTTAAGAAAATATTTTATTATTTGTTCTACTAATCTGATGTATTCTACTAAGTATTCTAGTATTTAATATTTATTTTATTTTCATTTAAAATTCTATTATATATTCTACTACTATGATATATTGTAATAAATATTCTAATATAGGTTTAAATATTTATTCTATTCTAATTCAAGATTCTATTTATGTGTTCTACTACTTTATATTCTACTAGGTATTCTAAAGTATTATATAATATTTATTTTATTTTTATTCAAGATTCTACTATGTGTTCTACTAGATGTATTCTACTAAATATTTTAACATAGTATTAAATAATTATTTTATTTTTATTTTTATTTTGACAAAAATTTAAGATTCTATTATGTGTTCCACTATTCTGATATATTCCAATATATTCTATTAAGTATTCTAGTGTAGTATTTAATATTTATTTATTTTAGGTCAAGATTCTATTATATGTCTAACTAATTCGATATATTCTACAAAGTATTCTAATATAGTATTCTAATATTATTTTATTATATAAATTTTTAAAAATAATATTGATATATAATATTTAGAATAGAATCTTAAAATAGCTAATACAATACACAATTGAATCTTATATTGGAATATGACAAAGTTCTATTATTAAATTACAATTCTCTATAGAATACTAAAAAATTAAAAAATATATTAATGAAAATTATAATAAAATTAATTGGTAGTAGAACACTTAGTAGAATCATAATAAAATTTATATAGAAATATTTTGTAAAATCTTAATATTAGAATACAAACATAATTGAACATCTAGTAGAATCTTCTAATAAAATATGATATTCAGTATTACTTTGAATACTTAGTGGAATCTTAATGTAATAAAATTAATTGTTAATAGAACACTTAGTTGAATTCTAATAAATTTTATCTAAAATATTTTATAAAAAAACTTTATTGAAATATAATATGAAGTAGAATTCCAAAAAACCTAGTAGAACACGCAATAAAATCTTACATTAGAATACGAAAGAATACTACTATTACATCACAATTCTCTATAGAATATTAATATAAATAAATAAATTATATTTTATTTAAAATTATAATATAATAAATATGATAATAAGTATTATTTTGAATACTTAGTGGAATCTTAATCTAATAAAATTAATTGTTAATTGAAAACTTAGTTGAATCCTAACAAATTTTATACTAAAATATTTTATAAAAAACTTAAATTGAAATATAATATATAGTAGAATTCTAAAACACCTAGTAGAACACGCAATAAAATCTTACATTAGAATACGAAAGAATACTACTATTACATCACAATTCTCTATAGAATATTAATATAGATAAATAAATAAATTATATTTTATTTAAAATTATAATAAAATAAATTGTTAATGGAATACTTAGTAGAATCCTAATACGATATTATGTATTAAATAGAATATTTAATAGAATCTTAATATCAGTATTTTTAAAATATTTTATATTTTAATCAAAATAGAAAACAATAAAATTTGAATAGATTATGCAATATAATACTTAGTAGAATCCATATAGAATCTTAAATCTGCATTTTAATAATGATATTTAATAAATATATTATTAACAAATTTAATAACGTTTAGTAAAACATATAATTTAATTCTATCAAAAACTTGAATAAAAAAGGTTTAATTAAAATTGGTATGTAATTAATCGTGCTTTTAAGAGGATAGATTGAAATTAGATACATGTATATATAGAAATAATCAAAGTTACTATTATGTCCATCCAATTAAAGTTAGGTGAATAACAATGACCATGAGATCAAAATCAAATCAATGGATCATAATTGTACCTTAGTTTTCTCTCAAAAACAAGTTTTCTCTTAAGCAGTCCCCTATATATATATATATATATATATATATATATATATATATATATATATATATATATATATATATATATATATATATATATATATATATATATATATATCAGTCATCACCTTCCAAAAAAAATTAGTTCAAATTACCAAACTGCAATTTACTTTTTTATTTACAATACAAACATTTTTATCAATCAATATACAATGTTTATTTAGGAAATAAATTTGTAGCTCATTTATACAAATAATTTCTTTACTTTCAATATATACGACGAATTCGACTTGCATCTTAATGTATCAGTTGTCTTGGTAAATATTAGAGGTTTGTTGGGTTAGTAGGCTAGAAAATTTCGTGTAGTAGCCATTTGCACGAAAAAATAAATGTAATGCATCCCTATAATAAATAGAGTCGTGTAAATAAAACTTGAAATCGGCTCTTTTAGCTTAAGATTGGTTCGGTTTATTGGGTTCGGGATTGGCTTAGTTTGTTGGGCTGGGGATTGATGTGAAAATAAAATTATCAAATTGTACATGATAGGTAGAATTTAATAATTAGTAATAAATTAACGGTGACAACCAATAAGATAAAATTATACTTTAAGTTCAAATTAAAGAAGTTAGATCATTTCTAACCTTTTTTAATACAATTGAGTTGTGAGCCTATAAATCGCGTGATTTATATTTTATAAATTGAGTTTAGTTAAGTAAGAAATTTATGAAATGTTAGTGAACAACTTGATTCCGCCCGAATACGACTCGTTTATTATCAAGCCGAACATCATTTTTCGATTAAAATACTAAGTTTGGTTCGTTTAAAAAAAATTCAAACAACTCGAATCGGAAAAACTCGATTTGACTCTATTCATTTACGACCCTACTTGGTGGACAATAAAATATGTTGACACGAGAGAGGAACGTACAGTATTACTACTTATATCATTCTCAATCGCGTGAATCTCAAAACATTCTTTGAACCAATCATATACTATATTGAGATAGGCAGGACTCTTTTATATGACACTTCCAACTAATACAACTGAAGCAAAACACCCGAAGACTTGTGGGAACGGCTATAGGGAAAGAACTCGGTTTGCATCATATATTTAAGTTGCATGTGTATGTGAAGTATTAAATTTGATGTGAATTTACTTGTACAATAGGTAATAAAGATCTGTTGAAACAAAAGAGAAGGTAGGAATATTTCAGAGACAATGCAACCATTATAGTTTATACTTTACCAACCTTTTATACTACATTCATAGCCTTTTCACCCCCAAAACAGAATGCTCACCTTTCATCTATTCTAGTTACGTGTGAAAAATTGATCTTTTACCCTTCTTCGTTTCCCGAATCATAAATAAGAAAATATCATTCATTCCCTTTCTGTTTTCGTAGCCTAATGAACTTTATCAAGAAAAGTTCATCAGCATTTGTCCTGAAAACTTTAACTCTTGGATTCTTTGGGCTAATCGTTTGCCGCAACTTTGCAGCCTTCATCATGCAAAAACTTAAGTCATTAGAGTGGTTTCGTTGTCCCGTGCGCATATCAACCTCTGCATTGTGGGCTTCTTTCCCCAATTTCCGGGGCGAACTGCCACAAGTCCAGGGGAGTGATGGCCGTGATCCTGTGAACAGCACAGCTGCGGATGCTAAGACGATGCCAAGTGTACCTCCGAATCCAGGTCCAGCAAGAAGAATAAAGAAGAGTGTGAGCATCAATGAAAATGTAGAAGAAATAATTCCAAGTAAAAAGAGAAACAGAAAGATATATGGAATGGAGAACGAGGATGTAAAACCATTGAAGTCAATTTTGAAGGTTGGTTCTCGCTCAAGGGAGAAGCAATAATAACACACAAGGAACTATATATTTCTATTACTGTTATCTAAGGCATAAAATTCGAACTCAAAATATGTTCATCATATGTAACACATGTTATTGATCCCTCAGATTATCTATTTGGCATGTGTTTGAACATGGAATATTAACATGCACTTCCGCGCTTATTTTCAAGACAAATGGAGTATCAACTAGTCTACAATGTATAATTATAGAGAGCGAAATATTCTCTGCAAATTTAAAAAGTTGCGTTTATAATGTGTCTTCATCATATATCCCAACTATAAAATCGAAATATTCTCTGCAAATTTAGAAAGTTGTGTTTATAATAGAATTTTATATCAAACTACTCACATATCTCACAAAAAAAATATCAAATAACTACCCAATGTTCACGATGACTCATTTAAACCATTAAATTGTCAAAATATATCATTTTATTTAGAAAATTGATGGTCAATATTAAGATCATGGATTGACAGCTAATATGATGATTGGAAGGCTATAAAACACATCATTTCTCTCAACACAGAACACCAACATTTTGAATTCCCCCTCAACTTTAATATATGTGCTATCAGCCATGAGCTACGGAATTGAGATTTTGTTAACTCTACAAATTTTGGAGGAGCTATGAAACAACAAAATATTATCCGAGTCATCAAAAATAACCTTCTCTGTGTAACACGTCAGTGGGTACGAAAGTAGTGTACACTTTAAATTACTACCAAACTATGAGTGTTGCTGTGTTCTGATTGTAAACATCTTGACCATATTCGAAAGTACAGTTCTATCTGTAGCTATCAGAGTTCTGTATTCCCTAAATGCTGTTAGATATGATCAGCAGTCAAAGAGTATGGTTTACTGTGGTGGTTCATGCTCGCATATTCTATCTGGTTCTCCTTTGTTCCACAAGTTCTCGAGCTCCCCTCGTTTATTTCCCAGTGTCAGGAGCGTGCCTGCATGGGCAGCACTTACTATTAAAATTGAAACTGGAATGAAAATCAGACGATAAAGTGCTCCTAATACCAGCCCAATTCATGTTCTTTGCATAATAAACCAAAAATGTGCGGCTTCAATGATATTAGTGAATATTAAGTTTTCATATATATGGTTGCTAGAGAGTTTACCTAGCATAAAAGGTACAATGTAAAGCAACGCTGGTTGACCATGCCCATCCATCAAGTTCAATGCCAGATACGTGATGAGGAGACCTGTAGCAAATAGGCAAAAACATACCAGACTAAGGAAACGATGCATATGCAAAAAAAAAAAACCAATAAAAGGTACATTAAATTTGATACCATACAAGTATAATGCTTTTACAGAATTCTAGAAGTATTAAAAATTACAAAATTTTATACCAAAGTCGATGCGGATCATGTTGAAAAAGAATTATAAGAGGTACATAAGACTCAGAGTTTGCATGATCAAACAATATTTATGTTCATACCTAAACCATAAGCCATTATAGCCCACAGAAAGTATCCACCTCGGAGATTTTTTTTTGATAGCCAGTCATACCTGCAGATGAAGAAAATAAAAATAATTACTGTATTATCTTTCTTATTTCTTTTAAATACATTAAGTGACATACTGACTTGATAGTATATATACATGCAACATCAGCAAAGAGAATGCTTTTATCTTTAGCAGCAGAAAGCAATTAAATTATGAGTATATGTATGCTCAAACCTTAGAGAAAATGCTACCAGCAATCCAGGTAAGATAATATCACCAAACCCAATGATGCTGTAGCCACCCCAGGTGTCAAACATTCTTGGAATTTTCAACAGCATCGGAATGCCATCTTCGCCGCTATTATCACCACGAGCTACCTGTACAAAGAAAAGAAAATCACTCGATAGATGTCATTATATAGTGCCTATAGTGCCAAATGTGTCGAGTAAAAGCCCCGGTTGGCAGAGGGAAACAATCAACAACTCACCACTATCATAACACTTTTATGGAACAGCCATTTGGAGACAAAGACCCAGAAAATATCATACAAGAAAGCGCAACTGAGAAGAACTGTTCCAACCTAGCCACACAAAAGAAAAGAAAAATGATGTTCCACATGTTTGACAGCTGAATTACATATAAAGGACAAAAAGTGATTTGCCATGCTCGGCCTATTAGCAGAAGCTAATGTAGAATCTGATTCCTACAAGTTCATACTTCATTCGGTTGACACTTAAAAGCATACTATCAGGTTAATTTCTTGTCGATTTGGAGGTGCTGCAAGCACTCTCCAAAACCATATAACATTATGCAAATGGCAAACCATACAAAAAATCCAAGATCCAAAAAGACACAAGAAGATGTAATATGTACAATCTAATTAATCTCCCACATGTCCATCACTTTATTGACACTTAATATGTATATGTCTTGGCTTAAGGATTAAGGATTAAGGAATAAGTAAGAAATTGAATTCATCACCTGTTATGACAGCTAGTCTCAAATTATAATGCAGAAAGCCAAAGACATGAATGACACATTTTTTTAAAGTTTTTTTTTGTTAATAACATAATTGAGACAATTACTATCAACAAGGGCAGCATTTCCCAGAATCATTTTTTAACAGAATATGTGCTCAGGCTAGCATGCGCAGCGACAGACCACAGTTTACTTGTGTGTGTGTGTGCACATATTAACCCAGTAGTTCATCAAAGAAAATGAGTTTAGGATAGTCACCTTGAGATTTGGAACTCGTACGATTTGAAGAACAGTTATTATCAACGCAATACCCTGATAAAAAAGGAAAAGGAAAAGAAAAGTTTTATTTCCGGAATTACATTGATGATTGACCTCAAGTATGTTTGCATTTCCCTGACCTATTATTTGTATAGTGTTATTTACAGCAAGCATGAAATTATAGAAAGAGTGGGGGAATATCTGATACACATACCACAGGATAAATATATGAATACTGGAATGAGATAAAATGAAATGGACCGAAAAAGAAGTGGACTTGTATACAAACAGAGCAGTTCCAGATTAGGGTAACTGAAACTGATCCAAAAACTATCATAGGACAATGCTGATATCATCAAATTTGCATGTCAATTGTGTTCAAAATTATATTCCACTTAAAACAGTATGGAATAATGAAGTTTCTTCTCCCATCCAGGTAACCAATTTAAATATAATCATGGCACTACCCCTTTCCTCAAGTTGATGAAGATAATTCTTGCCTGATGCAGATCTATGAAGAAGTGCAGTGTTTTAAGATATGTAACAGGGAGCTTGTGGATTAGCGTTTATTATCCAGAGGCATTATGGAAAAGCAGGAAGTGAAACTAGCCCAGAAGACTGACAGTGTAGTTATCAAAGATCTAGTCACTTAATTCACTTCAAATGATCTAGTCACTGTTCCCACCTCCAATCACAGTCAGTAGCTGCTTTACCAGCTAATGTTTTTAATTTTTATACATTAAGGAAAACAAAACTTATCAATGTAGCTAGCTGCCTCGAAGTTTTTTATAGTGTTTAAGTTTAACAAGTTCAGCAAAATTCACAATTAAGTTTCTAGAAGTAAAGAACAAATACGAGAGCATAAATTCTTCTTCGACTATCACACAATTGGAATTGGAAAAGTGGGAGTTGATTTTTCTGGTGGTGAGTTGCCTCAGAAGTAGATATAGCTTGGAAACAGAATTTGGGAGGAAATCGATTAACACTTGGAGTCAACCGGTCATGAAATATAAATGAACGAAATGTGTACACAAGTACTTTGAAGAAAATGTTCTTACAAGGATATCTTGACCTAGCCAAGCAAAGGAAACTCGGCGATAAGCTGCCCACACGACAGCGAAAGCTATGCAGAATGGAGTAACACCCAGAGTCAAGTGTGAGACAGCACCCAGAAAAGGTACTTTAACATATGATTCACGAGCATGGTCAAAGAATCTGAAACTGTAATCAATAACAGTTAGTCATTACAACAAAAATTTACC
Source organism: Oenanthe sinensis (assembly GCA_028671895.1). NCBI lineage: Eukaryota > Viridiplantae > Streptophyta > Magnoliopsida > Apiales > Apiaceae > Oenanthe > Oenanthe sinensis. The sequence goes on along the minus strand of CM053798.1, from coordinate 10,587,321 downwards.
AGCTTACCAATGACATACGTGTGAATATCAAATAGAACATAATTATTGTAGTAATCAGCTGACTGAGAAAAATAAAAAGAAAAATCACTATTTTTTTTGTTGTTAATTGAAATATCTCTACTTTTAAGACTAAGAAAAAAGGTTAATGTGTGTCAGCACAACTATTAAATCCGTGTCTAGTAACTTAACCAATTTTCTGCCTGAGTTCAAGTATCTATTATTTTATGTCTACTGTATAGGACCAGATCATCTTATTCAAGGACATTTGGAGGTGAAAGAAAGAGATTACCAATATCCTAATTTGAAAACTCCTGTGCCTATCTATCTCCCAAAGTTTATAATTAAAACATGAAAAAAGAAGGGGGGGGAGGGGGAAATCATATTTTCAGGTTATTTTGGAGATTGCGATATCGTGTCCATATATCTGAAGAAGAAAAGAGCATGGAAGATGCAAAAAGATTAATTGTATGTATAGATAGAGCATTTCATTTCTGAAAATGTTTTCCGAAAGTCAGTCTTACAATGAAACTCAAAATACACACACATTTGCAGATGACAGAGAATTTTGTATACCATGATAACAAAGCCACCAGACAAGTTTGCAAACCCTGTCAATGCAATGAGAAATCAATATTAGCACTATTTTCTCAAGATATTGATTAACACAAGATATTGATTAATATTAACATTCACTAAAAGAGTACTCCCAAACGACACAATACTTGGTAAACAAGCCAATAAAAAGAGGTCAGTAGTTGAACCAAAATTTACATAATCCACAGTCTGACAGACAGGCATCTTTCAGACAGAAACATATGGTATACTCATGACTTAATTATAAGAGTGTAAGTTCAAAAAAAAAAATCTCGATATAAATTGACCCAAAATGTAGCCTGCAAATGACGAAGCATCTAGAATAGCTTCTAGTCCAAAATCATATAGTTCGCAAATGCATGAAATGGAAAAACAGGACAGAACCTCACATGAGCTATACTCCTCTTCAACTAAATCCATAGGTAATAATTTGGTAACATGCTATACCAAAAATCTGTGGTGCTAGACAATTGATTTAGAATATCTTATAAAGTTAATTAATGTATTTAACATACTTTGATTGTCCCTCTAAAAATTCCGAACATAAGCCGATTTTAAGTAGGGGAGATTGAACACTGATCATGCACACAAAAAACATGTCAACAAAGGAATAGAAAATTACATTTAACAGGAGCAAGAGAGAGACATTAAACTTCGAATCAACTGTGGCTTGAATTGGAATTGTTAAAATGCAGATTCATACACTTCATGAAATTTTTAATTAACCATGATTAAGAGCATAAACAAGTGATAGAACATTAAATTTTTTGTGAATTTCATAGAGTAAAATTAGCACCAACAAACAAGAAACTGTGATCTGGAGGAAAGCACACCTCAACACCGCCAATGCAAAATACAACCACCAGAATTTCGATAAACCAGTATGACATTAATTTATAGAGCATGACCAAGAAACAGGATGCTATCACAACAAATAGAATTGCCGATGTTGTTGTGATGTCCACCACGCTACTGTAAGTATGACCATCTGGCATTAAATAATCATCTGCTGCATCCTGCAAGAACATGAAACATATTAAATTGAAGATAAGAATTTTCAGCAAGTACATGCCCTAAAACTATGGACCTGTCATCCTACAATATGAGATAACATATTATTATAGGATGAGAAGGACCTTTAAGAGCTTCTCCTGTTCAATAAGTGCATCTCTGTCACTCCATGCTGACCAGTAAGACGCACATAAGATGGTCCCGACAGCCATAAGCCATAAGAACACTTCAGCCACGTCAACTGATGGACGATCAGGAGAGTATAGTTGAACAGAAACTGAACAAAGGAGATTATGTGAATAAAAGTGTATGACAGATGAATTTCCAAATTTGCAGATCAGCTATCAAAAATGAGAGACTTCATTCATGTAAAAAAAATATAAGACCACTATTTTAACAGGACACGTCTCGACGTCTCGTTCCAGAATAGAAGACCCGCTGACTTTGTGAACCCTCCTATTCCATGATGAAAGAACAACACGATTTTGGCAATAACTGATTACAGAGTATATATCACTTTTTTTCTGGTCTTTAACTTTTCAATTTAAAGAACATAACTCTATGCCTAGACAGTTACTCTTATCTATATCTTGACCACTGAATAAGTCTTACCATTAAGATTTCCATTTATACTTTCTTCCAAAGTTGCACCGACATCTTGTGGGAGCATAACAGCGGATATGTTGATCTCCTTGAATGTTTCATTCACTTCACATACCATTTTGAAAAGCTCTGCAAAAGAATAAGAGTTTTAAATTAAATACAATTTAACTTTTTGCTAATTAAAAACCTATAATAATTAACTTTTCAAACAATATTAAAGACCCTTTAGATATCGGACAACTGGATACATTGATGTTAAAGACATTGTACACAGTTAGCTCCTGTTTCCATTCAAGAAGAGATAAATATGTAAAGGAAGTGAGTTTGAATAACGGGAGTTGAGGAGAAGCAGCAAGAAATTTGATTAAGATGGCTTCCTTACTTCCACGGTAACCTTATTATTGCCGTGGCCAGAATGACTAAATCGAGAAGTTATACGAGTGACAAAGATGGATATAAAATTGCAAAAGTACTTCAGTGAGACTTAAAAGACGCACCAGGGAGCAAGAGATAAGTTTATGCCAGTCATAAGAAATTGCAATCTCGCTAATCACTATATTGATTCTATTGGTTCTTGTTTTCCCCTCCACCTTTTTCTTCATATTCTTTAATCTTTTGTGTTAGTCTATTATCTATATTTTAAGTTGTAGGAAAGAATTTACTGTTTTGTATCTTTGAGTAATAGTTGGTTGCCCACTTAGGTTTGTTGAAGTAAAATATAACCTTTTTGTCAAATATAATTAATTTTCCACTTGCTTATTTACTTTCTTTACAAACTGTCTTCTTCCCTCACTGATATGTATGATTTGCAGCCCACGAAAACTAGAATAAAATAAATGTTTTTTTGAGTATTGATCTTAGGTTTGACAAGATAGTCTTTGACAGTTTGATCTATCCGGGACAACACAGGGGACCAGTCTTATAAGTTATAATTGACTGAAAAAGTGTAAAGTGAAACTGAAGTACCTCTATGGTTGTTTATAATGAGGATGGCTGATGCACCAGCAGCTTCAGCAACATTGGTCTTTGATGTGAAACTGCAGTTACCGCGGTGCACTAGGATGACCTCACCTGTAAGCTAACATAGAATAGACCATCTATATGTTAGAGTTTACCACAGAAAAATCATTTTTGGAACTTTATAAGAGAAGTTTAACCTTCACAGGTAAATAAGTATGTGTCAGTGAGTACAGAAGTGTTGCAGATAGAACCTTATTTTTCGGTTTACTGCAACAATCAGGCGGTTCTGCCAGGACAACTCTGCTTTGCTTAGCGTCCTTCTTCTTTGACGGTAAGGTGGGACCAAATCGAGCACCAACACCAACAAACACATCTTTTACTTGATTATCAGTGTAGGTTGGAACTTTTACCTATTTAGGTTCAGTGAATAAGAGTTTAAAACAATTTTAAGATAATTTACGTAATGTAACCAAACAAACATTAATATCATAATTCCTGCCCCAAAATCTACACACACATCAATAGTATGAAGCACGAGCAGGAATTTGATTATTCACATATTGGATGCAACAAAATTATGTTAGATAAGTTTTTTTTTCTTCATCTTAGAAAAACACACACACAATTGAAGTTATTAACATCAAGAAAATGCATATTTATATCATTTATGGGTTGTCATATAAGATTATGGCCACACTAAATTTAAAATCAATAGATTTCACATGTTCAATTTACATTTCTTTCTTAATTTCTAAACTATCATTTACTTTGTTTGATACAAATATCCAATCTTGTCTTCATCCCAAGAACTACACTAAATTCAAAATGAATAGGTTTCACATGTTCAATTTACAATCCCGCTTATCTCTCAAAGAAATGATTACTTCTTTATCACTAAGTCTGATAAAAAAATGCAAGCTTGCTGCCATCCCAACTCCCAAGGACTAGCAGCAAAACTGTTAATCGAGTGCCTTCCATCTCGATGTAATCGTATATGTCTTAGTAATATTTTAATCATAAAAATACAATCTTTGCATAATTAAAAAAACAAGTATCTATAAATTTTCCTTTTTCATGAACAGATATTAGTCAACACATGATCAATTAATCATCCTACTAAATTCACTTAGCAACCCAACCCCAACTCAAATAATCAATCACCCTAAACATAAAACAAACCAAACAAGATCAAAAAACAAAAATTCACACAACCCCATCAAAATTCATCAAAAAAATAGGGGTTTTACCAGAACAAAGTCATTGTCACAGCCAGGCTGCTTTGGAGCAACGTTATCATGATGAACTACATCATTAGCAAACACAAGTGGTGAAGAACATAATAAAGTAGCAACAAGTACCAAAACTGCAGCTAAACCAAGTCTTTCAAGCTCTTTCATTGATGCTAACAATTCTTTTTCTGTAGATTAACCAAAAGGGTTGTCTTGAATTTTACTTACATATATGTATATTTTTTGTGTGTATTTTTATGGGTATGTAAGTAAGAAACTTGCAAGAAGTTCAGAGCAAGATATATGTGTATGTATATCAGTATATGTATGTATATGAGAGAGGAAATGTTCAAATGATTTTATTTGTTGTGTATCTGATGAACATAAACTATTGTAGACTTGTAGTGAGTAATCGATATGTAAAGTCAAACTATTATTAGTTAAAATCTTCATTTTTATATATGTTTTAATGGAAAAATTTAAAAGTTTAATACAAACCATTATTAAGATTAGGGGTGAATAAAAATCCGATTAAATCGCCAATCCGAACCAACCCGCCCCTTTTTTCGGCCGAATAAACCGAACCGTCCGAAACCGAAATATAAATGGGTTAATTTTTAAAAAACCCGAACTAATTGGGTTGGGTAAGGGTTTAACAAATTTTAACCCTTACCCAACCCGAACCGAACCGATTACATAAAATGCAGAATTTTTTGCATATTTTTTGCATATTCTATATATTTTTTTACATATTTTCTACAAATTTCTGCACTATATAAATTTTCTGCACTATATAAATTTTTTGCAACACATTCTGCAACAAGCAAAATTTTCTGCAACAGTGTAGAATTTTTTCTACAAATTTCTGCACTATATAAATTTTCTGCAACAGTACAGAATATTTTCTACAAATTTCTGCACTATATAAATTTCTGCAACAGTGCAAAATATTTTTTACAAATTTCTGCAACAGTGCAGAAATTTCTGGGTTGGGTTGGGTTACGATTATAAAAAACCGAACTAATTGGGTTGGGTTGGGTTACGATTTTTTTTTACAATTAATGGGTTGATTTTTTATAAAACCGAACTAATCGGGTTGGGTCGAGTTTTGACGAAAACCCGACCCGAACCAACTCATGTTCACCCCTAATTAAGATAAACAATCATAGACATTTTATTTAGATAATATTTTTTATAAAATAATATTGTTTTTATAAAATAATATTATAATTATAAAAATTTATATACATTTTATTTAGATAATATATTGAGATAACGTATTAACGTTTAATATATTTAATTTATAGTGATTTTTTATTAAAATTTATTTGAAGATATAAATAATAATTACTTATAAATTTTATCCAATATCTTGTTATGATAATTATGCAATTTATATAAAAAGAAACATAAAACCTAAAATAAAATTTATTTATTTATTATTTATCAACCTATAAATATTTTATTTTCATATCGAGGAATATCTAATTTACATCGTACAGTAACAAACGTTGCCCCTGATCTAAACTCAAATACTTCCTATAGTCTATTATAAACTTTTTTCACGTAATTTTATATACTTAAAATTGATATTTTTTAAATTTTATTTTTTTGAATAAAAATATAATTTTTATATTTTAATTCAAAAAAAAAATAGAAAATATTAACTTAAGTACTGTACTAACTAGTAATAGCATGTTCTTTTTGTCGGAGAAAGTACCACTTGTAAGCACTATACTAACTAGTAGCATGTTCTTTTCGTCCGAGAAAGTACCACTTGTAAGCCGGGGATTGGTAGCAAATGTGATTTTTTAATTTAAAACCATTTTTTTCTATTTTTTTATGATCGGGTGGCGTGTTTTTCTTTTGGCTAAACAGGTGGCGTGTCTTTTTCTCAAGGGTGTTGGCCTGGGTGACCCAATTCGGAGACAAAATACTCAAAATATCATAAATTGGAGAAATGGACTCAAATAGCACTCTAAAACGTTAATTCACGTCACGTTTACTCAAAATGTTATATCGTGTTAAAAATTTTGAAGTTCTAAACGCAACATGAAGTAGTGTTTTATGGTCAAAACGCAACATGAAGTAGTGTTTTAGGGTCAAAACGCAACATGAAGTAGTGTTTTAGAGCAAAATGTTATTTTAAATTGTGTTATGCACGAAGCTTTTTTTTAATGATTCTAAAACGCTACACGGGATAGAGTTTTCAATTCATTCTCCAAACGCTACACAAAACCTCGAGGCCATTTATTCAAGTTCTGTCATTTTTGACATTTTATTCCAAAATTATGCCATATAGAACAATTTCTCTTTTCTGAATGGGACAGGATTTAACAACCTATAAATGCAAGTCAGGATAAAAATAATATTGACCAAGTTTATGTATTTAATATAAAAATTTATTTACCTGGATTTATTTTTATAAATTATAAACTAATTTAATACAAATAATAATTTAAATAATTCAAATTATATACAAATATTTTAAAAGACTGTGATAATGTAATCATTTATAAAATAGTAGTGTAATATTCTTTTTATTTCATATATCAATAGTCCTATTGAACATTTTATATTTACTAACAAAATTATATAAAATTTCAAATTATATATGTTAGGAAACAAACACTGAAGCTGTCAGAGAATAAAGATCATAGTTTACACTGTTTACGTCATCAGAGTTTAGGAAGCTGTCGATCAGAGTTTACTCTATCAGAGAATACTCAATCAGAGTTTACTCGAACAGAGAATGCTCAAATCAGAGAATAAACAACCGACAGAGTTTAACAATCAGAGTTTGTGAAAAAGTAAGATAAATCAGAATATGATTAGGATAATGAAGAATGAATCTTAATACAAGTCTATTGCCTTATTAAAACTATTCTTTTCATAATCTGTTTTGTAATTGAATTGTAATTGTGTCTATATAAACACAGACATAGGTTAACATTATTGTAACTTTAAAAAAATCTTATTTTTCATAACCTAGCAGCTCTTAAGAACAAAGAATTTCTTAAGAGAGTTTTGTATTCCATTCATTATCTTCAATACAAAACTGTGTTCTTTTTAAATACTTGTGTTCATATTCGATTATTATGTACTATTACATTCAAACCCCCTTCTGTAATAGATTATCTTTCTGGGCAAACAATTGGTATTAGAGCAGACAGTTAAATTCAACTAAAAGATCATAAAAACATGTTTGCAAACAAGTATGAGAGCATAAGAATTTCAATCTTGAAGAAAGCTGAATACCCTACATAGAGGGTGAAGATGATGATGTTCCTGGAAGCAACTTATCCTGATTATTTAGACAAAATCCATGCAGGTCAGTATCTACCAACCAAACTGGTGTCATCTACAATTGTGGAAGGAAGACAAATCCCTTAATATTACACTCTAAAGGACAAGAAAGAATGGACCAATGAAGAAAAACTTGAAGTCCTCAAGGATGTAAAGGTAAGGAATATTTTGCACAATAGTCTTGACTCTGTTATGTCTAACAGGGTAATTGCATGCAAAACTGCCAAAGAAATTTGGGATGCACTAGAGGTTCAATGCCAAGGAACAAAGGAGATTAAGAAAAATAGGAGATTTGTGCTTATACAAGAGTATGAATATTTTGAAACTAAACAGAATGAGTCTCTCACTGATATCTATGACAGATTTCTTACTTTATTGAACAATTTGACACTGGTGGATAAGGTGTATGACAATGAAGATTCAAACACCAAATTTCTTAGAGCTCTTCCTGAAGAATGGGATCTACAGACATCCTTGATAAGAGACATGGCTGATTTAGATGAGATGTCTTTAGATGAAGTCTATGGAAAATTAAAAACTCATGACTTGGAATTACAACAAAGAAGAAACAGGAAAATTAGCAAGGCAAAATTTGTTGCCTTGAATGTTGAGGCCAAAATTGAAGAACCTGTTGAAAAAGTCCTTTAAGGCATCAACAAGAAAAGGAAAAGTTGTAGTGGTCCAAGAAAATAGTGAATCAGAGTTTGAGACAAACTCTGGTGATTCTTCAGATTCTGACATAATGGAGATGGTTGCTATGATTGTTAAAGGCTTAAAAAGATGAAATATAGAAATCAAGGGAACTTCCAAAAGAAGTAAGGAGAATCAGACAGAAAAGACAGATTCAGAAAAAGGGAAGACAGAGATGGAAAGTCAAAAACTCTTGATAAATCAAAAGTCAAGTGTTACAAGTGTAATAAGATGGGACATTTTGCTACTGAGTGCAGATGCAAGGAATCTGGAAAAGCACTCATCACATCAAAGAAAGATTGGATGGATTCCTCATATTCTAAAGAAGAAACAAACTATGCCCTCATGGCAAACTCTGATGCTCCCATCCTAAACTCTGACAAGGTACCAAACTCTGTCTTTAATTTTGACACTGAAAATATCTGTGAATTAAAGTCTTTCCTTAGATCATTGCATGTTAGTTTTAAATCACAGTCTCTTAAAAATGAAAGATTGAAATCTGAGATACAAACTCTGACTGCTAGGAATAAGTCTCTTGAATCTGAAAATTCTAATATGATTAGCATTAAAAAAGACTGTAAAAATGCCATATACATGCAAACTACATTAGAAATTCAAGTTGAATATTTGAAATCTGAGATAGCTAAGGAAAATGAGAGTTTCAGAGTTTGGACAAACTCTGGCAAGAAAGTCCAATAAATATTTTCCAACAAGAATTGGACTTCTACCTTAGGTTATGAATCTGATAAAGAAACACATACTAAAGCACACACAAAATGAACATTGAGTGATCTTATAAAATTTGTTAGAGCTGGTAATGACAAGAAATCTATATCTGGTGAATGCTCTAATAATAGCAACAAAGGTAAAAAGATTAGTGTGTCAGAAAATAAACCTGTAAATATAGGATTACTTTCACATAAGCAACCTAAAGAAAAGTTAAATCCCAGACTCTAGAAAATGAGAGATTAAAATCTGAGATACAAACTCTGACTACTAGGAATAACATGCTTGAATATGAAAACTTTGAAATGTTAAACATTAAGAAAGACCTTGATAATGCTATTCACATGCAAACACAATTAGAAATTCAAGTTGAGTACTTAAAATCTGAGATAACAAAGGAAAAAGAGACCTTCAGAGTTTGGACAAACTCTGGCAAGAAGGTCCAACAAATGCTTTCTGAAAAGAATTTGACATCTGCTTTAGGATATGAATCTGACAAAGAAACATACACTAAAACACACACTAAAGCACATACAAAAAGAACACTGAGTGAACCTGTGAAATTTGTTAGAGCTAGTGATTTCAAGAAAACTAAATCTGCTGAAAGCTCTAAAAACAATAGTGTGTCAGATTCTAAAAAGGTAAATATAGGGTTACTTTCACAGAAGCAACTTACAGAAAAGTTGAAGACAGTCACTAATAAAACTAAAAAGGTGAAAAGAAATAGAAATGGAAAAGTAGGAATTACTAAGGAGAATAACTATAAATATATCCCTGATGCTCCTAGAAAAACCTGCTTTAATTGTGGAAATTCTAATCACCTTGCCATTGACTGTAAATAAAAAAAAAGAATCTGAGAAACCTAATTCAGAGGCAAGAAAACAAACTAGATATAGACCATAAAATCCCTGTTTTCATTGTGGTAGTTTGTGGCATTCTATTTATACATGCAAAGAATATCATAGTTTATATTATAATTATTATGAACCATTGCCTCAAATAAATGTATCTCCAAAACTTGTTGTCAAACAAATTTATGTGATAAAATCTGATAAAAGAGAAGTAAACTCTGACAGTATAAACTCTGAAAATGTAAACTCTGATCATCTAAACTCTGTTAACATAAGCTCTGATAAAAATACTTTTGCTGCAAGAGTTAACAAGTTTCAAAAGAAAGGACTCAAACTAGTTTGGGTCCCCAAATCTACTAATTAATTTGCATTTACTGATTGCAGGGAAGCAAGAAAAATATCCTAGTGATTGATAGTGGATGTTCTGCACATATGACTGAAAATAAATCCCTGCTTTCAGAGTTTGAGGAGAAGGCTGACCCAACAGTATCTTATGGAGATGGCAATATGGAAATAACACTGGGATATGGCAATATTTTTATTGGAAATGTCATCATTGAAAATGTAGCTCTGGTTGAAGAACTCAAACATAATCTGCTAAGTGTGAGTCAAATGACAGACAGAGGTTATTCTGTGGAATTTCATGGAACTCACTGTGAAGTGAAAAGCAATAAGGATGGAAAAGTGGTTCTTATTAGTCACAGACATAACAACTTATTTGAAGCTACCTTGGATGTAAACTCTGATGGACCCTTAACTTGCCTACTTGGAAATACATCATCTTTGGAAAGATGGAATTGACACAAAAAGTCGTGTCACTTGAATTTTGGAAACATAAATGAATTGGTGAAAAAGGATCTAGTTAGAGGTCTTCCAAAAGTTCAATTTCATCCTGATGGATTCTGTGATTCATGTCAAAAGGCCAAACAAAAGAAAACATCTTTCAAGAGTAAAACTGAAAATTATATTGATCAATCTTTTCATCTATTGCATCTTGATTTATTTGGTCTTGTCAACATTATGTCCATTGGAAAGAATAAATATACTATGGTGATAGTTGATGATTATACTAGATTTACCTGGGTGTACTTTTTGCATAAGAAGGATGAAACTGCAGAAATAATTTTTGATCATATTGCAATGATTGAAAATGGATCACCACATAAAGTAAAGAATCTAAGGAGTGACAATGGAACAGAGTTTAAGAACTCTACAATGGAGGAATTCTGCTCAACAAAAGGTATTATTCAATAATTCTCAGCATCTGGCACACCTCAACAGAATGGTGTAGTTGAAAGAAAGAACATAACTCTAATTGAAGCAGCTAGAAAAATGCTAGAATGAGCAAAGCTACCTACTTATTTTTGGGCAGAAGTTGTGAATACTGCATGTATTACTCAGAATTGTTCTTTAATAAACAAACATGGAATGACTCCATATGAAACTCTGAAGGGAAGAAAGCCAAATGTCAAATACTTTCACATCTTTGGAAGCAAGTGTTTCATTCTTAAAACACATCCTGAACAATTGAAGAAGTTTGAACTTAAGGCAGATGAAGGAATTTTTGTTGGCTATACAAAAACTTCTAAAACTTCTTGAAGGGCATTCAAAATGTTTAATCTAAGGACAATGACAGTCATGAAATCAATTAATGTCTCTTTTGATAAAGGAAAGATAACTGGATTACATGATGAAGATGCATAGGAAACTTTGAGATTTGAAAATGAATTGTAGAACATAAACTCTGTTGAACTAGACTCTGATCAGTTAAACACTGTTCAACCAAAATCTTGTGAGATAAACTCTATTTCTTTAAACTCTGATTCAGAAATTGAAGATTCTACACATGTTGAGGGGGAGCAACATCAATCAAATACTAACATTGGAGAACAAACCACAGCTATTGAAATATCAGAGTCTAACCAAACTCTGACAAACACAAACTCTGAAACCCTAAACTCTGATCAATCAAACTCTGAGACCACAAACTCTGATCACTCAATCTCTGATAATTCAAACTCTGAGTACATAAACTCTGAGACATGAAACACTGATGGAAGTACAACTTCAGGGGGAGGATCAGCATTTACAGAAGAATCATTCTATGAAGGCACAAATCACGGGGGAGCATCTAGTTCAAGAAATTTTCCACATCCAAAAAAATGGACAAAAGATCACACACCTGATTTAATTATTGGTGATCTAGAAAGTGGAGTAAAGACAAGGAAAGCTACTCAGAATGAATGTCTATTTCATAGTTTTTTTTTCTCAAATAGAACCAAAGAAGGTTGAAGATGCTTTGAAGGATGCAGATTGGGTCACTGCAATGCAAGAAGAATTAAATGAGTTTGTGAGAAATGAATTTTGGACCCTAGTTCCAAGGCCAAAGAACAGATCAGTTGTTGGCACAAAATGGGTGTTTAGTAACAAGACAGACTCTAATGGAATCATTACAAGAAACAAAGCAAGACTAGTTGCCAAAGGTTATTCTCAACAGGAAGGTATTGATTCGGATGAAACCTTTGCACCAGTAGCTACTCTTGAAGCAATCAGAATTTTTCTTGCTTATGTTGCACACAAGAAATTTAAGGTCTATCAGATGGATGTTAAAAGTACATTTTTGAATGGAGAACTTGAAGAAGAAGTTTATATTGAACAACCACCTGGCGTTGTCAATCCAAAATATCCAAATCATGTCTACAGACTATATAAAACTTTATATGGACTCAAACAAGCACCTAGAGCCTAGTATGAAACCCTGGCTCAATTTCTACTAGAAAGTGGCTTTACAAGATGTACAATTGACAAAACTTTATTTTATAAACCTCAAGGTAAAGATTTATTATTGGTTCAAATATATGTTGATGATATTATATTTGGTTCCACTAATGAAAAACTCTATAGAAGATTTTCAAAGCTAATGCAGTCTAGGTATCAAATGAGCATGATGAGAGAATTGAGTTATTTTCTAGATTTATAAGTAAAATAAACTGAGGAAGGAATTTTCATAAATCAGTCTAAATACACAAAGAATCTACTCACTAAATTCCAAATGCAAGACTCTGCATCTGCTACAACTCCAATGGCTACTGCAACAAAGCTTGATCAAGACACTGGAGAACCTGTTGATATTATAGCATACAGAGGCATGATAGGATCACTTCTCTATTTAACTGCAAGTAGATCAGACATCATATTTACAACCTGTCTATGTGCTAGATTTCAAGTAAATCCAAGGGAACCACATTTGATTGATGTCAAGAGAATTTTTAGATATCTTAAAGGCATCATTAATCTTGGTTTATGGTATCCTAGAGAGTCTGATTTTAAATTAATAGGCTATTTAGATGCTGACTTTGCAGGATGCAAAATTGATAGGAAAAGCACTAGTGGCAGTTATCAATTCTTAGGAGGAATAATTGTCTCTTGGTTCAGTAAGAAACATAAATCAATCTCAACATCAACAGTAGAGGCTGAATATATAGCTGTAAGAAGCTGTTATGCACAAATCTTATGGATGAAAAATCAACTGTTAGATTATGGTTTGAACTTTTCTAAAATTCCTATTTATTGTGATAATCAAAGTGCTATTTCAATGACAGGAAATCCAGTTCAACATTTTCTAACAAAGCATATCAGTATCAGATATCACTTCATAAGGGAACATGTCATGGAAGAAACAATTGAAATGCATTTTGTTCCCTCAGATCAACAGTTAGCAGACATATTCACCAAGCCACTGTGTGAAGCAACTTTTACAAGATTAGTTTCTGAATTAGGAATGGTGACAAGTGGATCAACTCTAGATGGCAAATAGCAGACAATCAGAGTATAAGACAAACTCTGTCAGAGTATGTGGTAAACTCTGATGGAAATAGAAGTAAACTCTGATCATTGGAACATCTAATCTCTGATCACAAGTTATCAGTGTTTATGGTAAACTCTATTATAGTACATGGTAAACTTTGACAGATTATGCAAACTCTGATTTCTATAAACTCTGATTACATGTTAAACTATGTTTGTGTTAAACTCTGATTACATGATAAACTCTGTTTGCACTAAACTCTGAGTTATTCTCTGATTGGACTAATCATAGGGCACGTGTCTATCACGAAAAACGTTTTAGTTGTATACACAGACACACACACACCAGCTGTATTTTGAGAATTGCACTACTCATTACTCTTCCAAAAATATCATGCCACGTGTCCCACTTCTAAGTATACGTAAATGAGAGAGAATAGTTTAATTTTTATTTTCACTTTGAATTATTCATCTGCATATAATAGTTCTCTTTTTCTCTCTCGTTTCATAAAAACCCTAGTTTAACAAACCTTCAAATCTCTGGTTTTTCAATGGCATCCAAAGGTCATACTTTTCAAAACTACTCTTTTGCTGCTAAAAATTACATATCTCTTTTAAATAAGACTGATACTCATCAAGATTTTCATGTAGTACGGGATTTTCTTTAAAACAGTTACATTGGGTATGCACTATAGGAACCAACGAACTTCTCTGCTCAATCTCTAGTCAGAATCTGGTCGTTTGCAAAGTTTAATAATGCGGTGATGATGAAGAACTCATTATCACATTTCAATGCAATGGAAAATTCTCAATAACTCCTACTGTTGTGAAACAGACCCTTCATCTTCCAGAAGTGGCTGTATTTGATGGCATAGTGGGGGATGATCAAATAAGAGAGTTTTTCAGAGAAATGGGCTATGGAGGTAGTCTATCAAAGCTAGGGAGTCTGACAAGACCCCATTTAAGAAGAGAGTGGAGTTTCTTCTTTGATTGCATTATAAGAGCTTTCACAGCAAAATGCACTAACTTTGATGCAATTCCACAATTGGCACAATAGATTGGGTATTCTCTGACCCATAATCTAAATTTTAATTTTCCTTGTTTGATAATTAGGCAGATAGCTAGCAAAATAAATGATGATGCTCGAACTGTATATTTTGCTAGATTTTTACAATTGATTTTTAGTCATTTAATGCCTTATGCAAATTTTGAGAATGATCAGAGTCTAGCTAGTTTTTGTATGAACAAGAGAATTTTTGCTGACTTAGCTAGGAAGGATATAAAGAAAGGTAATTTATCTCCTCTCTATCATCCCACATGGGTTATGCTTCTTTTAAATCAGAGAATGCCTACCATGTATAGAAGGGATTTTCTCTCTATGGCTATGGATCAGAGTTTAGCACCCTTTGATTCTAACCCAAGCCACCCACCAAACACTGATAACCAAACACTTTTGCCAACCTCTATAGTCTCCCAAAAGACTGTACTTGTAAAATACACATCTCAACAGGGCACAAGCAAAAGGAAAGGAAAATCAGTGAAAGAATATTCTCCTAAAGAGAGGAAATTGATTGATGAAGATACAGATTCTGATGAAGGGTTGATTTTTCCTGAGAGAAAGATTGGTAAGAAGGCTTCTGAAATTCCTCCTACACCTTTTATAAAGCCATTCACAGTAAATCTAATGCATGAAATGAAAAAAAAGAGGAGAAGATTGGTCAAGGCTGCAATCTCTGATGCTGCAAACACTGAAGAATTAAACTCTGATGCAGTAGTAAACTCTGATATCTTAATCTCTGATCAGCCCAAATCTCAAGCTTTAAACTCCGAAGAAATCCTAAACTCTGAGCCAACAAAACCTTTAAACTTTGATGTCTTGATAAACTCTGATGAAGCATGGCATTGCTGGAAGGCAAATATTCCTTGGAAGGAACCTGGATTACCAGTTGCAATTGAGAACATGATTCTTTGGTATGTCAAGTCAAAAGCTGATTGGTGGATAAATATTGCCCATTATAACCGTGAACGTATGAAACGGGGGGCTACTGTTGACAAAACGGTCTGCAGGAAAAATTTGGGGAAGTTGACTCATCTTTGGCTTAAGGCTGAACAGGAGCGACAACATAATTATTTGAAAGATGGGCCATATGTCACTCTAGGGGAAGCTGTTCCTGTAACGATCTCTGACTCTCATATTCATTCCCCTAAGCAAATTATTAAGGAGATATCTTATGAAAGGGTGAGGGAGCTGGCTGAAGATGTTAGAAAAGAAATGGAGGCAAATAAATCTCAATCATCTTTAGTCTCCCCAATTTTAAAGCAGTTTACAAGAAAGAAGAAAAAGACTGTCTCTTTTGGCCAGGACACAAAAGAACCTACCTCTCAAAGTGAGATAGCAGTCCTTGAAGGGACATGCACACAAGAACCTATTGATCAAAGTTCAACAGCAGCCAATGAAAAAGAAGCATATGAAGCCAGCAGGAATCATGGGTACAACCCACAAGAACCTTTAGCTCAAAGGGTTGAAGAAGTTGTTAATGCCCCTGTCACACAAGAACCATCCAATCAAGTTTGGATGCAGGCACAACTACCATAAATGAAGATTCTGCTATTGCTGATGCAAGTGAGACAAACTCTGAGACAACTCCAATGGCAATCTCTGATGCAATCATGGTGCAATCACTCTCTGCACAGTCAATGGAGACTCCTTCAACATCTACAAATACTCAAGGTATAAACTATGACTTTTCTTCAGAATTTGCATTCTCTGATAGTATAAGTTCAGATTTTACCTTTCCTGTTTTAACTGCTGGAATGATCATGAATAGTCCTAAAAAGGATACCCCTATTCATGTGACTACATACCTCTTTTCTCAGCCACCTCTTATTTCTGTAGGACACTGTGATTTGAGCTTTTCGTGTGAGAATGAGGTAAAATGTGTGAAAAATAGAAATAATAATGAGAGGCAGATCCTGAATCTGGCAAAAGGAGAGGTAGAATTGAGAAAGAAGTTAGATAATTCTAGTGAGCAAAATTTAACTATTAAAAGTTATGATATGTGTGAAGTGAGAAGTAATGAGATTACTTTAAAAAATTAGAGTAATTTATGGTGTTCTGTTACTTTTGCAGGTACTCAGAGTTTATCTGTCACTGCAAACTCTGATGCTTTGCTAAACTCTGATCAAGTTGCAAACTCTGATGAGGAGGACACAGACTCTGATGAGCCAATTTTTATTGATGAAGAAGTCACAGACCTGTCAATCCCCTACACTCAAAGGTACAATTCGAAAAGGTGACTTGCCAATTCACATGATGCTCATGAAAGATTAAAGATGGCTTATCCTAATTACATGATGGTGGAACCCTCAAGGGTAAAATTGAAGCAACTCTAGATGTAGAAGGTGTCAAAAGGGATTTCAGTTCCAAAGTAGGGCCATCTAATGAAGATCTTCTCTCCTCTCACAGATAAAAACTCTGGGACATGTCTTGGAAATTTTCAAAAGAAGAAATCTCTTGGCCATATGTTCATGAATTGATTCATAAAGTAGATAAGGAAATAAATTCTGAAGAAATGAAGACAATCTTGAAGGCTACTACTGTGTTGCCCAATAGACTTCACAATGAAGTTTGTGATTTGAAGGAATCTGTAAACAAAACCTCTGCTTCTATTCAAACTGCTGTTACAGCATCTCAACAAGCTCTGGAATTAAAATTGAAGAATGTTTCAACAAAACATGATGCATTGGAAGCCAAAGTTAATAATCTCTCTACTTATTTCAATTCTATACTGGGTATGCTACACACAATTGTTGAAATTCTTACTGTTAGAAAGGCTACTGATATCAGAAAGGGGGAGAAGGTTACAGACAAATGCAAGAAGGATGATGCACACAAATCTGACAAGCCTAATGATGAAGATCAAGGGAGTCATAAGGATGGGAAACAAACTCTGAAGCAGCAAACCTTGATTGATCAAACTCTATCAACCTCTCAAAATCTGATGAAAACAAACTCTGGCAACAAGATAAACTCTGATAAAAAGCAAACTCTGATGGAAGATGACATGGAATTAGCAAAGAGGCTTGAAGAAGAGAAGGTTGAAAAGATAGAAGAGCAAAATTTAAAGGATGCAGAACTGGTAAAGGAAAGTTGTTTGAAGAAGAAAATCCAGGATTGGATTCAGTTGTTGTAGAAGAGGAATTAAAGAAATCTGGTACTGACAATGCTCAAGTCCAGAAAAAGAGAAAATATGTGAAGAAAGATCAAATTCAAAGGAAGGCATCTACTCAACAAAAGAAATCAGAACTAAGCCTGTCCGAATCAAACTCATTGAAACTCCTAAGCTAACTGCTCAATCAAAACCTACTTCTGTAATCCAAACAAGGTCAACTTCAAGACTTCAGCAAAAAGCTGCAGTTAAACCAAAGAATCCTCTCACTATATCAGGAACTACTTTTCTCCCAGGTGGATTTAGTTTTGATGATGATGAAGAAGAGCAACAACAATCTCTGATCAGAAAGAAAAGGTCTGATCTTCTGTGGACCAAAACACAAAATCTGACTCTCAATGCCAGACTTGGTAAAAACAAGGGTGGTATTGGTGATTCACATGCCAAAGTCTACAGGGGTAAAGCCAACATTTTCAGAGATCCTTTTTCATTGAAAGACAAGCATGAAGAAGATTTATCTCAAAAGCATCTGGGTAAACTAATATCTATCAACATAGTGAATGATATCTTTGATGGTGCTCAAGCAAAAGAAAAGCTGATCTATTTCTTGGAAGATGGAAGAACATTGAAAATTTCTGAAGAAGATCTCATTCACAAGGCCTTAAAAGAACTTTGTTGGGTCCCGGAGTAATGTAGAAGGGGGGTTGAATACGATACTCATAATAATTTAAATTCTTTTTGGAATTTCTGGATAAATAAATTATTGCTTCAGAGTGGATTTGGCCATTTGTAGTGTTTATGTGAGTTGCCTACTAATTTTCTGTGTGTCCGGATAAATCAAATAAGTTCAAGAAAATTAGCAAGTAATTAAATGAGACAAGTTTCGGGGAATATATCTTTCGTATATAAATCCAGAGGGGTGCTGCACCCAGTTAAAAATATAACTAGTTTCCAAAGAACAAATTAGTTCTTTGCTACTAACACAAAAATATTAGGCTCAGTTCCTATACAAATATATCTAAATTAGTCAAAGGAAAAACTGAGTCCATAGAGAGTGATATCTAGGAGCCCTGAGTATTTTTCGTTAAAGAACCGGGTCCTAATATCTGACAAGGAGCAAGGTATGGGTGTGTATAAATTATCTCTTTTTGCCCCGGCCATGGCAGAAGCTCCCTATATATTATTTGTGTTGAAGAAGATGACTTTCGAAAATGAGTGTCTGTGTTCTTTTTATTTGTGTAGACTTTAAATCAATAAAAGTAGGCTGTTGTAATTTGATTGGCTGAGGGCTAAGTGGGGCCAAGAAATATTTTGTTGCACCAGAATATTTTTTTGCATCTAGGAGAGCTCTTTGTTGCGCCTCTACACTTATACCCTTGTATAGGCGCCACAAACTTAGTTAAATATATGCCTTAGTTGATTTGGAGGTTTGTTGCGCCTAGTACTTTGTCTGCACTGTAGTCGCGCTACTTAAAGTTGATTAACTGCCTTAGTTTTTTCAGAATGTTTGTTGCGCCCATTTTTTTTGTTGCGCTTGAGTTTGATTTTCACGGTCAAAGTGCAGTTTAGTCACTGCACTTTGACCCTCTATTCATTCCTTGATTGAAATTCCCCAACTTCCATTTCTTGTACCAAAGTCTTGTCACATTACACCCTGAGCTGTTTCTGTACTTCGACTGTAGCACAGAAACTTTCACTTTTCGTACCAAGGTTGTGACACTTTGCACCCTGCACCCTTTGAGTTGTTTAGTTGTTTAGTTGTAGCCTCTACAAATCACTTT
The DNA here is from genome assembly GCA_028671895.1 of Oenanthe sinensis. Classification (NCBI taxonomy): domain Eukaryota; kingdom Viridiplantae; phylum Streptophyta; class Magnoliopsida; order Apiales; family Apiaceae; genus Oenanthe; species Oenanthe sinensis. The sequence continues at coordinate 10,567,594 of CM053798.1, read as the reverse complement.
TCGTACCTTAATAAATAATTGTTCTTTTCAAGTACGTTCTTCAACTTAGCAATTCTTCTATAGTTAATACTCAGATTCCTTTCATAAAATAAAGTTACTGCTGACGCCTAGTGCAACTGGTCTGGTTCACAGACGATTAACTTTGATCAAGTTCTTCGTATTATAGCCTTATGTACATTGTTAAGTTCGCATCAACTTCATTGCTTCGAACACTGACTATCAATAAACACTGTAACTTCACTGGAATCTTTTCTAGTACTTAGACAACATCTCCATTATTACCACAATCTTGAATACTTCATTCTCTGTTCTTCACTGATACTTGAACATATAAATGAATTTCTTTCAGTGAGTATAACTCCAAGACTGCAGCTGTCTTCTTTAACCTTTGTCTTTACCCTTCTAGATTCTTATGCTTTGAACACTATCTATCTTCAATCAATGCCTTTACACTGAAATCTTCTAGTGGCACTTCTATACTGAATCTTCAATACTTTTGAAACCCTGAAAGTCTTCAACAATTATTCTTCACTGAAGCATGAACATATTAATGAACTTCTTTTAGTCACCTGTGGTAGACTTCAAAACTTCTTCTAATGTCTTGATTCACTGTATTTGCCTTGTCTTCATTTCTTCCTAATTTCTGTGTAGGCGCAATATTATTTACCTGTCATGTTCTAGTCTTGAGTTATCACGATTACTATTCATACAGTTTCGTAATCTCACCAACAAACTTGAACATGTTCTGTATCTTCTAAATAATGAAAATGAAGTCACTTCCAGATGGGTAAAGATCCTTGAAGGAGTGATAAATGAAAAGAAGAAGAATGAAAGATTATTGATGATAAACTCTGAAGAATACAAACTAGGATATGTTCTTGAAGATGACACAAAGAAAGCAATGACAAAGGGAGATGCAAGGATCAAGATGGTGTTAGGTATTCCTACACTAATTTTAAATCCTGATGGTAAAAAGGTCTGTTGCATTCCCTTCGATGAAAGAATGGATAGATCATCAATCTATGCTCTGAGGACTGTTATATTTCAAATTGATGATTCTTCTGAGCAAATGAAAGAATTAAAGGAGAAGTTAGTAGATTTGTTAAAGAATGCTGAGGAAAAGCTGCTGGATCAATTTCTGAAAGAAGACTTCTCATTCAGAAGAATTCGATTAAAGAATGAAGATTCAAACTCCGATGCATTTGTCCTCATATTTCTGACATCATAAGTAAAATTTATGTTTTACTTCATAAAGCATAAATTGGGGGAGATTGTTAGGAAACAAACACTGATGCTGTCAGAGAATAAAGATTAGAGTTTACACTGCTGACGTCATTAGAGTTTAGGAAACTGTCAATCAGAGTTTAGTCTATCAGAGAATACTCAATCAGAGTTTACTCTAACAGAGAATGCTCAAATCAGAGAATAAACAACTGACAGAGTTTAACAATCAGAGTTTGTGAAGAAGCAAGACAAATCAAAATATGATTAGGATAGTGAAGAAGGAATCTTAATACAAGTCTATTACCTTATTAAATCTATTCTTTTCATAATCTATTTTATAATTGAATTGTAACTGTGTCTATATAAACACAGACATATGTTAACATTATTGTAACTTTAAAAAGTCTTATTTTTCGTAACCTAGCAGCTCTTAAGAACAAAAAATTTCTTAAGAGAGTTTTGTATTCCATTCATTATCTTCAATACAAAACTGTGTTCTTTTTACATACTTGTGTTCATATTCGATTATTAGGTACTATTACATTCAACCCCCTTCTGTAATAGATCATTTTTATGGGCAAACAATATAAATGTTTTATAATTCTTAAAATTTGAGTTATGATTATATTCCACGTCCCAATTATCATAAAATAAGTGTTGCAATGTAATATATGTCTATGTGTATTTAAAGTTTTTTTAATAAATAGATCTAGTAAAAGATGTAGTATTTAAAGAAGTGATGTGAAAAAGAAATGTATTTGTAATTGTTTAATAAATAAATAATGAATTTTTAAGCTTATGTTTAGAAAATTAGGTGTTTAATTTATTTTAAGATATAAAAAGTTTCTATTAATCTTTTTCAAAAAATTTCTTATATATTAAAAATAAAATTAATAAAATTTTATTTTTATTTTTATTAAATACATATTAATATCATATCAATCTAAATGATTTTTATTTTCCATGAGTTTATTTTTTTACAACAATTAATGTCATAATATACATATAATATGTTTGTTAACTTGCCCTAAATATAAATTCTTTAAAATTTATACTGATGTAAACTTTGAAAACTATGTATTCAAGGAACTTGATTATTTAAATTATGAATAAATAAACTCAAAATATTAAAAATAACAACAATCAATCTTTTATAATTACTAGTGATCTCGTTTAGATTCACTAGTATATATATTTGCTCAATATTTTTGAATCTTAAACCCAGCTTCTTTTTCACAAATGTGAAATTATGTTCTTTTACAATATTTTTTTATCTAAACACTAGAGCACAAGTTCAAAAAAAATAATGTGATAAAAGGTTACTAATATTTGTGCGACTACACTCGTTTATATATCACAAAAGTGTTTACACATACGCTAATTAAACATGTCTTTGTATACAAACATTGCAGACAATAATGATAAGTTGAGAACACTAATTAAAACAACAGTTTAGTAAATAATTGAATACTTAGCATCAGTCCACGTCAGGGCGGACGTAGCAGTCGGGGCAAAGGCCCCCGGTGAAATTTCATGTTTGTGAAGTAAGATTTATATTATTATATTGATGTTCCTATTAAAAATAGTATAATGCCCTCACTGAAATTTAATTTAAATAAAATTTTATTTAATAAAAAAGTTAAATTTTAAATTAAATATGTGCTTTCTTAAATAATTAAAAATAGATATAAATTGAATTATTATAATTGTATATTAAACAATGTCCTAGACTAAGTAGAATTTTAATTATGCCTATTAATATTTTTAGTATATAATATACATATTATATTTATTATATCATTAATGAGATTCGAACTCTTGACATTTGATAGTATTAATTTGGATAAGATTGTTCTTGTTCTTATTATATATATAATATAATTATATATATATATAAGGGTCCTGCTCAAATAGAAAATAGCTTAAATGAGAAATAGAAATAAATGTCAATTGATTTTTCCCGTCTATTCTCCTCCGTTTTTAATTTGATTTTTCCCGTTAATTGACAAAGTTTTTTTCAAATCTAACTTCACCACATTTTTTTTCATCTCCCAACGATCAGTTTTCATACCATATGTGCTATATTTCGGCAAATATAATTTATAATTAAAATAAATTCGTCACTTATCAGATTCAAACTTCAATCACTAAATTATATTACAGAAACCACTAATTTGTATTATAGAAATCACTAATTTGTATTACAGAAATCACTAAATTATATATCCTGGGTTCACAAAAAATAATGGAAATCGTCGAAAAAATAAAAGTCACCGGAATATATCACATATGGTATGCAAACTGATTGTTGGAAGATGGAGAAAAATGTGGTGAAGTTAGATTTGAAAAAAACTTCACTAATTAACGGGAAAAATCAAATTAAAAAAAGAGGGATTATGTGGGATTGGGTGTATGAGGGTGTATTTGATTTGTGTGTGGATGCTCCCCCTTGCCATTAGATTAGATTGAATATGTGGTGTAGATCTTATTTTCTATTTTCTATTCTAAGTTATTTTCTATTTGAGCAGGACCCTATATATATATATATATATATATATATATATATATATATATATATATATATATATATATATATATATATATATATATATATTTATAAGCTTATGAAATTCATGAAGTGAAAAACCTATAAATATATTCATAATTTTATAGACGATCCTCAATTTTATAAAATAATTATATAAATATATTCTGAAAGATAAATTTAAATATAGTATTTACAATTATAAAATAATTTAACTAATTATAAAAATATTAAAAATTAGAACCCGTCATTTTTCTCAAATCGCGAGTGCGCACCAAAATTTTAGTCCGGGTCCGCCACGGGTCCAGGTGATGTCAACCTCCCCCGCATTCTGATCCAAACCTAAGGCTTCCCAAACAGCTTTATATGCATGCACTATATCGTTTTAACATGGAGGTTGATAATCATGTTCATTGTCACACCCCATGGTAGAGTCACACTCGTCAACAACAATCGCATCGACCCTTCTACCATTAGCACTTATTGTGATTTTGTTTAGGCATCTTGATCCTCCTTTATACCAACCAGTCGACAATGCCACAACACGAGTGTCATCGTCATGATATTGATTATCACATTCAGATGGACCACCTCCATCTCCATTCTTTTGGAAACTATTAAGGGTCAGAGTCGCTTTGGTATTGTCATTGACCGGAGGTGAACATTTGTAAGTGGTGTAAAACTTACCCTTCTTGCAACAGTCGGAGCCATTTTCTATTTTTCTTGGTTGCATTGTCCAGGAGGTGCCTTTCTTCCCCTGATTTTTCCACTGGGACTGCAACCTTCAGCCTGGAGAATAAATAGCACAAGAAAACCTGCTGCTAAGCGTAGTTCATTTTCACCGAATCTTCTTTTCTTAATCAACTGTGATGAAAATGTTGGTTTGGATTGAAGTTTTAATGCTTCTCTATTACAGACAAAATGCCAAGCTTATGGTCAGACACAAGAACTAAGACAGACTAAATTTATGTTTTAAGCTATCACAAGGTCCAACTTAACATTCACCACTGCCTTCTTGTGACCTATAAATCCTGTACGTGGATTCAAGTTTAAGCCATAAAAATACATAATATTAGCTTTTAGGAGAATGGTTACTTGGATTATTTATTGTGTATGTCATAACATTAGCTTCGTAATTAGCAAATAATATGAAATCAGAATATTATTTTGGATTATCTGCCGGCATAACTTGTGAAATCTTACAGAGAATCGGTAAATTAGCAAATGATATAGTCTGAGACAATTTTAGTATAAAGTATTATCAGCTGTTTGCAGAGACAATGAGATATAATATATATTGTTAAAATGAAGCATATATTCTTATCATTTGTTACCAATGATCAATTGAATTGATTCATGCATGAACCAAGTAGTTACGTTTGTTCAAAGTCATACTTTCGTGTTGTCTACTACGAGGATACATGAAGTATAAATGATGCCGTCTAATAAATCTCAGGGCAGAATTTGTTCAAATATTACATTGCTTTCTTTTAAACTAATTAAATATATGCTATGGATAATATATAATTGAGATATAGGAGAGAATATAAAGAATGATACTTGTTTTTTCTAATAAAAATTGTCAATTTGGGGTAGGATGATAAACATCTCCTCGTCTATAACATTATTGTGCACTCAATTAATATATGGTTCGAATATCTTGCTTTTTTGGAAAATTTCAATAATGTATTAAGATATGATGATTATCTTCGTTTCTGTAATTTTTGTACGTAGGGAGAAAGTTAAGTGTTATTCAAAACCGAAGAGAATTTGTTAGACTTGTTAAAATGACTCCTCCTAACTACTTTTCAGGATAGGTGAACCGGGCGAAATTTGAAACTGAGTCGGAATAAACATATACACCAATTATACAAATAAAGGAGAATTTGTTAGACTTGTTAAATGACTCCTCCTAATTACTTTTCAGGATAGGCGAATAGGGCAAAATTTGAAACTAGTCGGCATATAAACCGATTATACAAATAACTACTTATACGAAAAAGTTGAAAACATAAATAACAATTTAGTTAAACTTTATATTATTGGCATAAAATTGGTCCAAACCATTGCTAACGAAATTAAGATTATTTTAATGAAGGAAAGTAATGAAGAATGCAGTCTATGCAAATCACATATCAAACTGGGATTTCACTTAAGAAACTAATTAGACTTATACTCTTACAAAATGAGTATCTGTTCTAGTAAATTCGAGACTAATTAGACTTATAGTCTTGCCAGACCTGGGACGACAGATGATAAACACTAACAACAGGCTATCCAATCGTGCTCGATTCTAGAGATTAATTAAAACTTGACAACATAAAGATACATAATTTAAGCAACAGTTTAGTAAATAATTGAATACTTAGAACTAAGCATCAGTCCAGGTGATGTCAACCTCCCCCGCATTCTGATCCAAAACTAAGGCTTCCCAAACAGCTTTATATGCATCCACTATATCGTTTTTGCATTGATAATCATGTTCATTGTCACACCCCATGGTAGAGTCACACTCGTCAACAACCATCGCATCGACCCTTCTACCATTAGCACTTATTGTGATTTTGTTTAGGCATCTTGATCCTCCTTTATAGCAACCTGTTGACAATGCCACAACAGGAGTGTCATCGTCATGATATTGATTATCACATTCAGATGGACCACCTCCATCTCCATTCTTTTGGAAACTATTTAGGGTCAGAGTCGCTTTGGTATTGTCATTGACCGGAGGTGAACATTTGTAAGTAGTGTAAAACTTACTCTTCTTGCAACAGTCGGAGCCATTTTCTATTTTTCTTGGTTGCATTGTCCAGGAGGCGCCTTTCTTCCCCTGATTTTTCCACTGGGACTGCAACCTTCAGCCTGGAGAATAAACAGCACAAGAAAACCTGCTGCTAAGCGATAGTTCATTTTCATCGAATCTTCTTTTCTTAATCAACTGTGATGAAAATGTTGGTTTGGATTGAAGTTTTAATGATTCTCTATTACATATTTAAGATTTGTGCCACAAAAAATGCCAAGCTTGTGGTCAGACACAAGAACTAATTAGGGATCATTTGGCAAATCTGAATAACTTCTATCTGATTGATTAAAATTTCTGAATGATTAGAATGAATCAAAAATCTGAATGATGAATGAATAATATTATTTGGCAGTTAATTTTTTTATAATATCTGAATGATATTTTTTATGTTAAAAGTAAGGTTTTTTAAAAAAATTATTTGAACATAATATATAAATATTATTATTTTCTTAAAATATTAAATAAAAAAATCAATATTTACCATATGTTAAAACAACTTATTATTATTTTAATCATCTTTTTATCATACTTATAATTATTGTACTTTTTATAAAGTAATTGAATACATAAGTTATTATACATTTATTAATTTATTTATGCTAATTAGATTTGTAATTATTTTTATAAAATTATAAACATCATAATAATAATAATAATAATAATAATAATAATAGAAAATTAAAATATAATGGAGTTAAAATTAAATTATTATATACGGTTGACGCTAATGCATTGTTTTTACACAACTGAATTGGGTCACAGATAGAATTTTGAGAAGGATTGGCTCAGCAAGTTATATGGATCGGTCAAGGGTCAAATGCATTCAGTTCAGATAGTTTAGCTGTGTTCAGAAGTAAACAAATGGGGCCCAAGTCAGACTGGAATTATTCACAACTGCCTTCTTGTGACCTATAAATCGGGTGCATTCAAGTTGAAGCCATAAAAATACATAATATTAGCTTTTAGGAGAATGGTCTCTTGGATTATTTATTGTGTATGTGATAACATTAGCTTCGTAATTAGCAAATAATATCAAGTAAGCTGAAATGAGAATATTATTTTGGATTATCTCCCGGCATAACTTGTGAAATCTTACAGAGAATCGGTAAATTAGCAAATGATATAGTCTGAGACAATTTTAGGATAAAGTATTATCAGCTGTTTGCAGAGACAATGAGATATAGGCCCTGTTTGTCTAAGCTTATAAGCAGCTTATAAGCTGAAAAAATTGGTATATATGTACTTTTTCTGAAAATAAGTAACTTATTTTCAAATTTGGAAATAAGATTTGGTCTTAAATTTCTAAAATAAATATTAATTTTCAAAAAAAAATATGAAAATACTTTTTAAAAAAAAGTAACTTATTACTTATAAACTAAGTCAAACACCCCCATAATATATATTGCTGAAATGAAGCATATATCCTTATCATTTGTTACCAATGATCAATTGAATTGATTCATGCATGAACCAAGTAGTTACGTTTGTTCAAAGTCATACTTTTGTGTTGTCCAGTAATGATGCCATCCAACACATCTGAGGGCAGAATTTGTTCAAATATTACATTGCTTCATTTTAAACTAATTAAATATATGCTATGGGAATAATATATAATTGAGATAAAGCAGAAAATATAAAGAATTCTACCTGAGACTAGGGAGAGACTAGTTTTTCATACTAAAAATTTGCAATTTAGTGTAGGATTAAACACAACTCTGGATCACAAACTGACCAGTATTAATCTCTGACCATGATTGTGAATAGAGTGAATATATATAAATACATAATCTATTGACAATTTAGTTAAACTTTATATTATATTATTGGCATAAAATTCTTCTAAGCTAAATTTGGCCCAGAACTATATATATATCGCTAAGGAAATATGATTTTTTGCACTTTCTTGACGAATTAAAAAGATTTTGATAATCGAAAGTATTGAAGAATGCAGTCTATGCACATCAATTATCAAACTGAGATTTCACGGAAGAATTTGCGGTACATACAAAATATAGATACTTGACTTGTCTATACATGGACAAACATTCTAGAGATTAATTAAATTTTGAGAACATAAATATACATAATTTAAGCAAACAACTGAATACTTAGTACTAAGCATCAGCCCAGGTGATGTCAACCTCCCCCACATTCTGATCCAAACCTAAGGCTTCCCAAACAGCTTTTGAAGCATCCACTATATTGTTTTTACATGGAGGTTGATAGTCATGTTCATTGTCACACCCCATGGTAGAGTCACACTCGTCGACAACCATAGCATCCACACTTCTACCATTAGCACTTATCGTGATTTTGTTTAGGCATCTTGATCCTCCTTTATACCAACCAGTTGACAATGCCACAACAGGAGTGTCATCGTCATGATATTGATTATCACATTCAGATGGACCACCACCATCTCCATTCTTCTGGAAACTATTAAGGGTCAGAGTCGCTTTGGTATTGTCATTGACCGGAGGTGAACATTTGTAGGTCGTGTAAAACTTACCCTTCTTACAACAGTCAGAGCCGTTTTCTTGGTTGCATTGTCCAGGAGGTGCCTTTCTTCCCCTGATTTTTCCACTCGGACTGCAACCCTCAGCCTGGAGAATGAACAACACAAGAAAAGCTGCTGCTAAGCGGTAGTTCATTTTCATTACTTTTTCTCTTCGCAATTAACTGTGTTTAGAAATGTTGGATTGGATTGAAATTGAAATGATTCTCTATTGCATATATAAGTTTGTGGCAGATAAAAAGCCAAGCTTGTGGTCAGACGTGAAAACTAAGACAGACTAAAAATATGTTCCAAGTAAATCACATGCTCCAACTTAATATTCATCACTGCCTTTTTGTGCCCTCTTAAAGGGGTGCATTCATATTTCAAGCTAGGAAAATATATTATGCTTAACTTTTAGTAGAATGCTCAATTGTTTTTTTAAAAATTTTGTGTGCGCGTGTGTGGTGAGCTTGTGAATCTAGTGAAGCATATAATATAAAGTGAAGGCGAAATCAGAATCTTATTTTGGATTGTCTCCGGATACGACTTGTAAAATCTTGATGAAATATAAAGATAAACATGATGTACATAGTAGATTCGAATCCTCCTAGAATTTTAGGCTTTACAATTACCATGGTTTGAGAGCTCTTCTGATTTGTCAGTTTCCAATTGGCCCCCTCAAAACCCCTGTTCTCAATTTTGTCAAATTTGGACAGCATTTCTATGGAAAACAAAGAAATAATGAAAAACTAATGTCATCGAATTCTAATTCTAGAAATACCCATACGTACTACTAATATATATTGCAACAGGACTTATCAACAAATTAGAAAATTGCAGTGGAATCCACTTGTGACTAAACACAGTCAGATCTAAATGAAGATCATGAGAGTAACCCAGATTTTTATTTAAATTCAAAAAAATTGTAAGGTTTTTCGGGAACAAGAACCGTCTCTAAAAGGTGTGATGGTCATGTTGATGAGGAATCTGAGCCAAACTTTGTGCCTATGCAATGGTACATGTTGATGAAGAACTGTCTCTAAAAGGTGTGGTGGTCATGTTGGTATCAGCTTGTTGTACCAGAAATTGTGATTTTCCAGAGGCAGGACGCTATCCAGTATTATTCTTGTTGCTGCGAGCCTGAGTAGGAATCCAATGTTAACTGCAGCGTTGATGAAACCCCAAATTATTTTGTTGGCCAGTACACTGAGCAGCAGCTGTAGAAATAGGTTGTATTTTGATTTAACGTGTGAGTTAGAGTTCTTAGTCGAGAAGTAGTCCTGTTAATTCCTCCCAAGAAATTGGGACGTAACGTGTGCAGATGGGTGAAGTCAGGGCCAACACCACTTAATACTTGGAAAAATTCCAAAGATTTATTATTGACGAGCTACAGCTTAAAAGTGGCAATATTACGACTCTGTCGAAAGTATTCAGCAACAGGCTTTGCATTTTTTGTCAATTGCCCGAGGTGGTCTCTGAGACTTATTCCCGTCTGCAATTTCTTTGCAAAGGGCGTACTGAACGAGTCCCATTCTGCATGAGAAGATGCAGTGACAAGCATAGATGCCAAAGTAGGTTGTATAGAAGCAAGAAGTGCTGTTTGAATCATGTCCTATTGAAGCCATAACCAACAAGTCTGCGATGATTTTTAGTGTGAGTTAGTGGCTGTACTGAAAGAGTATCATCAAGGTGTCCCAGCAGCTCATGGCAGAAAGAGAGCTCCTCAAAGCTAATTACTTGTAATAGGTATTTGTTTATATTTTCTTAGTGGTATTTGTTGAATGGCTTAAGCAACGTTAAAAGACAAAATTTGATTAAAAACAAACCAGGCTTCTACATTATGATTTGGAATATCTAGTTGAATCTCACTCATTTTAACATCTGATCATACACATGAAAGAGTATTTTGAATAATAATTCGAAAATAGCTGATCATACATATGAAGAGTATTTTGAATAATTCGAAAATAGTTACATATTTTTATTATTCATGTTCAATTTATATCCATTAATTAATTGTATATAATATTATTTACTTTAATATTTTACATTTAAAAATATTCTATACTAACTTTATAAAATTAAAAGAAAATTTGAATTTACATAATTTATTTAAAATACTTTAGACAAAATTCATAGAGATAACAACTAATTCATCTTATATTTATCAAACAGAAGTAAATAAAACAATTAATATATAAACTCAAATCTAATATAAAGAAATTGAAGAAAAATGATATAATTATATTCATGAAAAGCATAACCTCAAAAAGCAATATACTATGACAACACTACTTCTGTGAGAGATTACTTGTGATTAAAAATTAAAGTACTCAGTAGAATATAAATCTCTATGAAAGCGACTCATTTAATGATTAGCACATAGTAAAAGGCAAAAAACAACAAAGGAGTTGTGTTGACTCCTCCTGTTTCTATAAATAAGTTCATGAAAAAGTATGTATATATGTACTTTTTTTAAAAATAAATAAATTTATTTTTTATTTTAAAATTAAGATTTGGTTTTAAAATTTTAAATTAAATTTTAGTATCTAAAAAAATGTAAAAATAAGTATTTTTTTTAAAAATAAATAACTTATTACTTATCTTTTTTAAATCTCAAACGGGTCTTGACAAATAAGCGTGTTTCATTAGAAAGTAATGTAGTAATCTAAACTATTAAAGCTCTTGGATATGCCTTGTTACACATTTTCTATTGCACCCTTAAAAATATTTTTAAAATTTCATAAAGTATTCTTTATTCCAAGTAATAACGACATGTTAAGAAGCATGGAGATTTGAGCATCAATTATTCCTCCAAGAGTTCGTCAGTACTATTTCTTATTTAATAAAGAGTTATATGCAATTTACATCCCTCTGGTTTGGTGTTATTGCATTAAGGTTCACTACTTTTCTTTTAAACATTTTACATCCCGTAGCTTTCAATTTATTATAATTTACATCTTTTTGACGATTTTTTACTAAATTTGACCGTTAATGTTAGTTAACTTGGGGTGTTTCGATCATTACGTAAAATGATAATTTTAAAAAATGAAAAAAAAATCAAATTTTCCATTCCTTTAGTTTTGTATAAAAAATTTAATTTTATAAAATCTTATTAGATTATCCAAATTCTTTATTATAATTTTATGATTTATCAAAATTGTATTTATAATTTCAAATTTTCCAAATGAATTATAATATATTTTACTAAAATTTTCGTCAAGCATTATTTAATTTATAAACTATAATTTTTTTTAATAGTACTCTTTTTAAATTATATATTATAAATAGTTTTTTTCCAATTATGCTTCATTTCTTTTGTTCATTTTTAAAAAAAAATCAATTTCTGAAATATGTTTTTTTTATTCTTTTTTTAAAGATAATGACTATAATATTGTCTTGTTCACTAATAGTAACAGTCAAATATAATGGAAAATCGGCAAGAGGATGCAAATTGTGACGAAACGCAAATATGTGGGATGCAAAGTGTATAAATTAAAACAAACAAACCTTAAGTGCAATAAGGTTAAACTAAAGGGATGTAAATCGTAAATAACTCTTTAATATAAAAACAAGAACGAAATTTTAGATAAAATTAATTTTTTGGATCTAATTTATATATTTTTCTGATTTATACATAAATAATTCAAAATTTAGGATAAAATGTGGGCTATAATAAACATCCTGTATAAAAATATATAATTTTAATTTAATAATATTTATATACTAAATTATTTGTCATTTTAACATAAAATAAAAATATAAATTAATAAATTATTTTTAAATAAAATTTTAGTATTAAAACATTTATTTAGAGAGAAAAATTTTAAAAAGAAGTTTTTTTTTCCCTGTAGTATATGTATTGGGGATCTGATGTTTTGACTGTCTTTTCACTTCTCTCATTTAAGAGAGAAAATTTATTCATATTTTTGGTTCCAAGAAAAACTTTAATTTGGAAGTTTGTTTTTGTTTGTTTCAAAAAATACCAACTTTTAGAATCCTGAGTTGTATATAGAGTTTGGTGTTGTGTCTCACTAGCTTTGTGCTAAAAATTAACTCTTTTGATGTGAAATTTGTGGGGCGAGGATAAATGTTGATGTGATCCAAAATGGTCATTATGTATAGTACATCACAAGATAAAGAAGACTTTTCTTTTTCAAGTGGGGTGATATAAAATGCTGTGTAGAGTTTGATATTAGCTGATCTCTTTGTTGGTTTTTAGTTTTGGAATGTGGGTTTTGGTTTTTGTGAAGCATCTTTCAGAGTTGACTTGAAAAGGTGAAATTTTTGAACAAAATGTGTGTGTGTGTGTGTGTGATTTATGTAGTTTTTCTTGATTGATGGAGTTGGTGTTTTATATACAGTTCTTGATAAGAAATTTTCCCAATTATTGATTAATGCGTGTGAGTGACTGAGTTTAAACATTGTTGATTTGTATAAAAAGATATGTGAGTTTGTAGTGATGGATCAGATTTTGGAAATGGTTTTAAATTGGACACATTGAATTGATTGGATTTGTAATTTATATTTGGTTTCTTTCAGAGGCATATAACATAGGAATTCTTGTAAATTAGATTGACATGGGTTGTCAAGGCTCAAAGCTCATTCCTTGTTGCTTGGTTTCGGAATATAAGACTTCCATAGTTGAGGCACCAGATATTGGTATCTGAATACTCTTCAATGTCATTTTATCTTGTCTATGTGTATTGGCATAGATTATTGATATTGGGTTTACGTATTTGTTGTATTAGATGATGTTAGTGGTGAGGCAGGTAGTTTGCCTTCATTCCGTGAATTCACACTTGAACAACTAAAAAATGCCACATCTGGTTTTGCGGTGGAAAACATTGTCTCTGAACATGGAGAAAAGGCTCCTAATGTTGTTTATAAAGGGAAGCTGGATAATCAAAAGAGGATTGCTGTTAAGCGCTTTAACAGATCAGCTTGGCCTGATTCTCGGCAATTCTTGGTATAAGCATTATTTTCTTTATCAATTCTTTCTCCCTGTAAGTTGTCTTATGCTGTGATATATGTTTGGTTTGACGCCCTGGTAACAAAATTTTCTGTAATTCTCTGCACAAAATAATTCATACGGTGTTTGTTTATATTTATGTAGTGGCCAGTATTGTGAACGATAATCATTTATGCACGACCCCCTGTATTGTTGACAATGTTCATGTTGCATGTTCGCTCCTGCTTGGTTCCATACATAAAAGTGCCCTACTATTGACCTTCATTGCATTCCATATATAATCTCAAGTATTATCTTCATCTACTTGAAACAAACTAATTGATCAGTCGGCTTCAAAAAAAAATTGAACTGATCAATCTAATGCTTTTCTTTCATTCCTACAGCTCCAGCAAATTTTGTTGAGCATTTTACATAATCTTCCATTATTGTATAGATATATACTGCTACCGAGCTATGCACGCTTATCTTAAAATATGTTGCCTCCCAAATTGACTGTCATTCCTCTCTGTGTGTTTATCTATATCCAACAATGGAATCTTTGAGTTTCTTTTTTTTTTTAATATCAAATATATAATTTCCTATTATATCTATCGACTATTTTACCCTGCTTTAATACTTTCTTCTTGCGACAATGACGTGTCTCTCTTCTTTATGCCTGGTACCTTAAATTCGTCAGTGATTTACATCAGGCAAACTTTGGAAATTCTCCTCTCTTTTTGTGTGCGTAGTGTATTGACTAATTTTTTTTCGTTTGCCAACTTTAGGAAGAAGCAAGATCTGTAGGATTGCTCCGCAACCCAAGGTTAGCAAATTTGCTTGGATGCTGTTGCGAAAATGATGAGAGGTTACTTGTAGCCGAATATATGCCTAATAACACACTTGCAAAACACCTTTTTCACTGTAAGTTGCTTGATCAATTATTGTTATCAAATTTGAAATGTTGTGTCTGCATATGAAGGCTACAATAACTATATAATATTCTTCTCCAGCTTCTTATAAAGTTTAAACTTGTTTCTTTACGTGATCTTGAGGTTTGAACTCAAAAAATGTCAGACACTCATTATTAACTCATCAATTCCTTTTGTGTGTAATGAGCTTCGGTAGATTGAAAGAGTATCCCGTAAAACAACTAGATGTAGAAGATCCGGAAGAAACAAGAGATAAAAACTAGGAAGCATAAACACTTCGAAAAGGCTTCTGTGTCGGACTTGGCCGACTCGGCACCGAATCGGCTGAGTACATGTCCGACTCTCCGAGTCGATGTGCGAACGGCAGTCGACTCGTCACCGACTCGGCTAAAAACTAGTATCTATGTATTCAAGGAGTCCCATACACGTATCCCGTGACGCCGTATCCAAGTTCGTGCTTCCTAGGATAACGATTATAGTATTATTCGAGTCGAGAGTTATCCCACTTTTGGTAATCATTTGCCAATTTTGTTTTATTATGCTTTTTCCTCTTATTTCTACCCTTTTTCCACAAGGGCTTCTTCGGTGTAAATTGTACACCCTCCACCACACCCGTTTCTTAACTTTTTCCTTTTTGGGTGCCCCGCCCATTTCTTAAAATTTCCTATAATGACAAGTTTTTCTTATATTAGTAGGTCCCACTAACTTGCACACATTTTCTATTTGTTTCTTCACTTTTCTTGTCCTCCGTGCCCGGCCCATGTGTTAAAAATTGGGTGGGATGGAAGTAGTATTGTATAATATATGGAATGTATTGAAAATCGGATAATTGAGTATGCATGTGATAGTTAAATGTGTACGATACAGCTTAAATTAATATTACCGAATTTCAAAAGGAATGTAACTCATGTACAGTATGACATCATATATAACGTTACCATACCCTTGTTCTAGCATGAAATATTTGGTTTGGTCAGCACTGGAATGGATTATAGTCTCTTTTCTGAACGAATCTTACTCAGTTACCATATATCATGCTCATTATATTAATAGTTTACTCTACTGCATCAGGGG
The DNA here is from genome assembly GCA_028671895.1 of Oenanthe sinensis. Lineage (NCBI taxonomy): Eukaryota > Viridiplantae > Streptophyta > Magnoliopsida > Apiales > Apiaceae > Oenanthe > Oenanthe sinensis. Next base: position 10,551,571 of record CM053798.1, on the reverse strand, counting down.
AGGCACAACCAATGAAGTGGGCAATGCGATTAAGGGTGGTTTTACATCTTGCTGAAGCTCTTGAATATTGTACAAGTAAAGGCCGTGCCTTGTATCATGATCTTAATGCTTACAGAGTTCTTTTTGACGAGGTAATTATATATTTACATTCGTTATGGTGCATTATTTACCAAAAGGATTCCACGGCTATTTCTCTAATTATGTAAGCTGGCTACATTTTTGCAGGATGGTAATCCTAGACTTTCATGCTTTGGCCTTATGAAAAATAGTAGGGATGGAAAAAGTTACAGTACGAATTTGGCATTTACCCCTCCAGAGTATCTAAGAACTGGTATGAATCTATTCAGATGGAATTTTTGTCTTGGATGAATAGAAATCTGAGGTTGTCAATTATGTAGAGTGTAGACATAACCTGAGTTTAGTTGTGCCAACTTTTAAATCTTGCTGCAACTGACTAGTATCATTTAGTTCTGCTGTAATTTTCTTTGGCAACAATAATGGGATGGAAATTGCTTTGCAAAAATAATTTCATTACACATCTGTTTCAACTTTCATTTTAGCATTTATATTGAATTAATACATTAGCTTCAGACTTATCTAAAGTATGAGTTAGGCACATTGTACTAGGTAACATACTTGATACTTCTTTTACTCAATTTATCAGTACCGCGACAAGGGACTTGAGATGCTCTACATTCATGTCTTGTGAGCATGCAAGGAGAAGTGTTTTTATATACCTTCTACTTTTTCTGTTGTACTTTGATCTTGATGGCAATAATGACAATAGTCAGATGTTATAATGAACTTGGAATTTGGGATTACTGGTTTATTATTAAATAATCATTTTCCTAATCCTGTTTTTCTTATTGATGTAGGGAGAGTGACCCCAGAAAGTGTGATTTATAGTTTTGGAACACTCTTGCTAGATCTTATTAGTGGAAAACACATTCCTCCTAGCCATGTACGTGTTCTCTTCTTACCTCCAATATAGTATTGATATATCAAGAGACCATGATTATATTAAGTTTCTAAATCTGGTACATGGGAAACTGTTTCAGGCACTTGACCTGATACGTGATAGGAACCTTCAGATGCTGACAGATTCCTGCTTGGAAGGACAATTTTCAAATGATGATGGGACTGAACTAGTACGCTTGGCTTCACGCTGTTTGCAATACGAACCACGAGAACGACCAAATTCAAAGTCATTAGTGTCGGCTTTGACTCCTTTACAAAAGGAAACTGAGGTCAGTGACAATTTGTTTCCTAAGACAACAGACATCAGAATTTATTTTGTTTAAAAAAAATACATCATATTTCAATTGATTGACAAGTCTGCTGGCTCGACTGTTAATGGGACTAGTTTTCCCAATGTTATAGATATATTTAGAACCTTGCAAGTAACAAGAATTGTACTAAAGTTTGTTTTCTAGCTTTACTGCTAAACTTTTATTATCTGTTTCAATATTCCCGATTACATATTCTTTTCTTAAGAGATAATTTGAGGCTTTTAGTAACACTAAATGAATTAATATAAAGTGGCTAAAATCTTGATTGGACCTTGTAAAGAATTTATTTTCTGTACGTGCATTCTATGACAGATAATAATAATCTTGTAGAATGAATTTTAAGAGTAAAACTATGCTTCTCTCTTCCCTCTCTCTCACTCTCTCCCTCTAAAATAATTTAGGCTCATTGTTAAAAATGCACTTGTTGCAAATTAGACGTGAGCCATGTTATCTGACCCTTCATTTTGCCTCAAGTGCCCGCGAAAGACACTCGGACAAGGGTATGACACCTACTTTAGGTAAAAAAATACATGTACTTTAAAAAAAATTGCTGAATCTGGCACTTGGACGACTATCCATGTTGGAGTGTGGGGCATTTCTTACCGATTCTGGCTTACAAAAGTTGTGAGATTGCAAGTTTAGTTTCAGTACAAGAGATCATATACATTGGATCTAACAGTGCTTACAAAATGAGGTTATTTTATAATTTGCAAATAGTTTTGGATCAGAGCATATTAAAGTTGCATGCTTCATAATTGGTCTAGATGGGAGCAGATTTTATCCTAATATTGCACTCTTATCTTGTTATAATTTGTCTCAATATTTATGCCTTTTCTTACTAAGTTATGTTTGACTGAACCATATTTTGTTCTTAAATATGTAGGTTCCTTCTTATGTTTTAATGGGTATTGCAAGCACTGCTTCATTCTTACCTCAAACACCACTTGGTGAGGCTTGTTCAAGAATGGACTTAACTGCTATACATGAGATTTTAGAAAAGATTGCTTACAAAGACGATGAGGGAGCGACAAATGAGGTTAGATGAACATCTTAAACTGTCACATTCGAAATATGTTGATGTCATCAATAGTGTGTGTTATCTGTTATGATTTCAAACTACACTTAGCATTTACAAGCCATTAATGGCAATTTGGTGCAGCTGTTTTACATCTAAGTTATCTTCAGAAATGCTCTTTTCTCTATCCATCTCATCACCAGAGATTGCTTAATAATCTCAAATTTCTTTAAAGCTGAGTAGAAGTTCTTTATACTTCATGTGTTGTTAAACCGAAAAATGGCTTGTGATATACAGTATAAGACTATAAGCTACAAGCTGATAGTGCCGAAACATATCAACTGGCAATTCGTCTTTGTGCTTGGTTCTTATTGGAGTGTGCACATGCTTTATGCCAGTATTGATGTGTTTTTTATGATTACAATACCAATTACTCCCTCTTTTTCCTTAATGTACTGTATTATGGTTCACTTTTTTGAGTAACAATTATATAGTAGCACCTATATAATATACACAACCCTGATCCAAATATACCAACTAGACTTTGGTGTTCTCCTGCTTATTGTTTTCTCCTATTACTGCAGCTCTCATTTCAAATGTGGACAGATCAGATGCAAGAGTCACTGGAGTCCAAGAAAAAGGGTGATACTGCTTTTAGGCACAAGGACTTCCAAACAGCAATCGAATGCTACACACAGGTTACTGCTTTATGTAGTTTGTATATATCAATGTCTTGGTTTTATTGGGAAAATCCATGTTTGCAACTAATCTTTCCTCCAGATAAACTAAAATACACAATCATATTACTTCCATCTCATCCATTTCTTAACCCTGGCTTTTTTGGGATGTCCCATCCATTTCTTAACATTTCCTAAAATATCATATTTTGCTTTACTAATTTTAGTAGGTCCCACCACTTTACACAATTTCTACTCTTTTCTTCACTTCTCTTAAACTCCGTGTCCTACCAAATGTTAACAATTGGGTGGGATGGAGGAAGTAATATATTGTATATACATACTATATTTAAGATGTGGGTATATTAGTTGATTCAGGCCTTGGGATGTCATAAACATTGTCATATATTACAAATTATGGGCACAATGAATGCAGTTAGCTGGTGTTGCCTTGACTCATTTCCCTACAAGCAATTTTTAGCTGCTCCACTTCTTCATTATTAATTTTTAGTTTTACGGGGTTGCAGTTTGTCAAGTTTGGACCAGTGGTTTCTCCAACAGTATTTGCTCGACGTAGTTTGTCTTATCTACTGTGTGACATGCCACAAGAAGCGCTAGGTGATGCAATGCAAGCACAGGTTATTTCTCCAGTTTGGCACATTGCGTCATATCTACAAGCAACCTCACTTTTTGCCCTTAAAATGGAAACAGAAGCGCAAGTAGCACTGAAGGAGGGTTCAGCACTCGAAGCTAAAAAAAATACAACCTCTGGACACTAAATAGTAACATGCAGATCTGTAAATCTTCTGTTTCGATCTTCATTTTGTTTCTCTTGAGAACAAACATTTGGAACCCTACTAAAGGGCATACTCAAGCCAGACTCCAGAGTAGTATAAAAAACGTTCAAGACACCTACAAGAAAAGAAACGAAGTATCTTGCTACATTGTCCATTACCATACTTTCTATCTTATTTAAGAAACTTTATGCATCTATCTTTCTTATTTATTATATATCTCTTTCGAGCAGTTGTGTATAGCAGATGAAAGGAATTCTGAATCCTTTGGACTTGTAGATCATAGTTTGTTCAATTCCTGCATTCAGAATATTTGAATGCAGTTATAGTCGTTTACCTTGTGATATTTGTGGACCAGTTGTAATTAAATTAGAAATGGCTAAATGAAAAAATTTAAACTAAAAAAAAGATAAATAAAAATAAAAAACAATGTCATATAGTATAACTGAATAGTTAACTGAATTTTTTCTTTGAGAATTTTTGTTTAACATGGTGAATTTTGTAATTCCTGAATATTAACTTCCCATATATTGTTTGCTATAATTTTTTATTTTCCCTATGGCCTTTTAAAAATATTTGTTTTTATTAGATATATAACCTGCATTTTCTGGGGCTAGAGCCAAAAATAACAATTTTTTAAATAATTATTCCAAAAATGACAAAAATGACAGTTTTTAAAAATAATGGCAAAACATAATGATTCAGATCCGCATTTGAAAAGGGGATGTTCCATTTACATGTGATACGCATTTTATATTTGGGTGTTATATAGGGATACACATTTGAGAATTGAGTATCCCAAAAAATAAAAGACATTTATTTCTCAAATGCGTATCACATACACGCATTTCCAATTGGATGTTCAAATGGGTAATTTTGACCAATTTTTTTTAAATTGTCATTTTTGTACACACACATCCAAAAACTTGGTATTTTTGTCATTATTTCCATTTTCTAATTTTATGGATAATTGATGTGAGAAGATAAAATAACCAAGAGAGGGCTGGGTGAGCTACTTTTCACATCATGTTATTTAAACTTCCAAAGTAATTTTCACTTGCTATATTTTTGACAACCAAATAACTATGTTAAATATCAATTCGTGAGAATTTTAACTTTCCAACTAAATAAACGTATACCAAACGAACTCTTAGTTTTTTTTTATCTCAAGAGTTCCACAATCATTACACATTATATTGATACAACAATCTAAGCAGGAAAGGTCATCCACCATCTCATACCACTGGCCTTTACTTGGACACAGGATTCTGCAAGCGAAAAGCCTCCTTTGTCCTACCATAGTAGATAACTTTTGTGCTAGGAAACATGATAAAATTCCAACCAAAAGCTGATCCTCCAACAACATAGGTACCCTGCAACTTCACGGCTTCAGTTTGTTGATTTTCAGATACGCTTGCCGATAAGACTGATTTATCTTCTGGTGGTTTCATGGAACCACAGTCTGATTTAGCATCTTCATGGTTTTCATCTGACAAAGGTGGGGCTGGAGGGACAGTCTTACACTTTTTTAAAGTATTAGTATCTGCTGTCATTTCTTTGTAGAGATCCATCATAACCTTAAGTTCTGCACATTGACGTTATCAAAAGCATAAGCATAGTCCACAGATACGTACAAATCATTTATTATGCTTTTTACAGTTTAACATTAAATCAAGGTTATCGCTTAGAATCGGAGAAGGCCATGGTGGCAATAATTTAATCTACCAATTCTGGTAATTAATTTGCACGGAGTGTAGTGCCACAAAGCTCCTCTTTAGTCATTTTATATTTTCACAAGGACCATGATCACACACCTTTAATTGCAAAAATACTAAACCTAAGGTAGAGTTTCAAAGCTTCATCTTCTGATAAAGCACTCATTGAGAAATTTGGTACCATTTACATCACTAGAGAGTTCCCATGTAAAAAATTACAATTCATTATGCTAGATAGTAATACTGTAGGGCACTATAGCAATCCTCAGTAACACCAAGCCAAGAGATGGCAGGGAACTAATGTAAAACCAAAGCTAAGTCGCTTACAATGGGTGGCCAACAACCCACAAATACTTTATACTACTTCCACGGTAAGCCCTTCCTGCCAGCTAGGTAATATAGTCATGCAGGGTCACTAATTGCAAAGAATCTAATAAAAAAAGCAGAACTTAGCCAATTAAATTGATCACAATTAGCGCATTTAGTTAATGACCTATTAAAATAGTATAAGTTTGACTTGGCCAAGGGCATTTCTAGTCAGAGAACATATAGGGTACAATACAAAATCTGAAGAACAAAATTTCTTGAAATCTTACTTTCTTGAATTTCAGAAGCAGCCTTGCAATTTTGGAAATCTGGAGTCCGTAGAACCTTCAATATAACAGAAAAAAATATTTAGGCATTGAAGAAGACCTGATTAGGATATACATATATAACTGACCTGCTAATGAGCTGCGAAAACAGAAAAATTATCTCGGGTTACCCCATGTTACAAAAACACCTAAAGGGCACCTTACGCTTTAGAATTGAAAAACAAAAATTCACAATACACTTGATTGAATCATTGTTTTGGCTGTAAACTCAGGTTACACCCAGGTTGGTACTTATAGAAAGCTCCTCAAAACACTAAATCCCAGATTATGCCCTGGACTTGTACAGATTAATTTGCTGGGAAGTGACTTATCTCAAAGAAATTTGAATCAAATTGTATAAAGTTACCACATAACCTTATCATACACAAAAACAACCAAATACATTAAGCTATATCTAAAGAAGGTCAAAAAATAAAGAATTATGAGGTTTTACTCATTTTTCTTAATGTTTTTAATAACACACACATGTAACTGTACTTGTAACCTTACACATGGGGGGGGGGGAGTTTCTGAAGTACACAGAAAGTAATTTTTTTAATATTTCAACGTACTGGTGTAGCTCTTGAGCCTGAGGTACAAGTATCACAAGGTTCAATACACACAACCATTTTTCTTAGCAATGGTTAGTTGCAGATATTTAAATACTCACATACCCAACCCTCTACTAAACCTCTTGTTACCAAGAGGAAGGGGTATTCACTAATGTAGAAATCACACATTGCATCTGGGGAAAAGCAACAGTTGACTAGCCATACTTCAAAGTAGCACCAAAATTAAAATCGCTGTAGGGCTCCTACCTCGACAAGGCTGAGTATCCAAATCACTTAATCATCAAAATTTGGTAACTTTAACTCCATTAAATCCTCCTACCTACGAATCTTTTTTCCGGTTTACACCCATTATCTCAAGTTTTGCATCAAACCCTTCCTTTTTTTTGACAAACTCAAACTAATCATCGAACAACCCCCCCCCCCCCCCCCCCCAAACCATTAATCAAAACAAGTGAATTCCAAGAATCAAACATTTAATAAACAAAATTTGATAATACACACATCAATTTACCCAAATACTTAATTATCACACATACATACACATATAGTCAAGCATATCAAGATCATATACAAACTAAATTACTTAAAACAAACTCCACTTCAATCTTTACACATCCAAAACACAAACCCACAAACTTAATCTCAAAACTTGAAGAACCAACAACAATCCAACCCGACCCGACCCAGGACATGAAACAAGCTAATTATACAAAATGCATGCTTATAATTCCCAAAAAAGATGAGTACCTCAATGAAATAGGGACGAAGATCTTTACAAATAGCTCTCATCTTAAAAAAGTTAGAGTCTTGAATATTATTATTAAGAGTATTCTCAAAAGGCCTTTTCTTTGTTGTTGGAGGAGCTTCTTGAGATGATGAACCCATTGTTTTTTTTAGTAAAACTAGATAATGGGTGTTAGAGATTAAGGAGTTGCGGTTTTGTTTAGTTCAAACTTCAAACTACTTCGAGTTTGAGTTGAAAACAATAACGTTGGATCTTGAGGTTTTGTAAGAATGTAGGAGTCAATTTTTTTCCTTTTCTATATAAAAAGAAAAAAACGGAAAGAGGAACGTAATGGATTTTCTTTTTTCCTCCGATTTTTGTCTTTTGAATTTAATATTAAGTTATAACCAGGTAAATCACAGATGAAATTAATAAATTATATATTAATTATTTTATATAATTTAAATATTTAATTTATTTTATTAATAATGTTGTTCTATATTTTTCTATACAAAGTTGTCTGTATATTAAGATTCATAAAATTTATTTATAAATCATAATTTTAAACAAATATAAGAGTTTGAATGATGATGAAATTGAATTGAATTTGAGTAAAAATATATTAAATAAAAATTATAGGGTAACTAAGATTTTTAAAATAAAAAATATAGCATATAATTTAGATATATATAATATTATCCATAAGCAGTTATATAAAAAATAGATTTTATATGTTATAAAAATTATAGCATATAATTTAGATATAAAAAAGTAAAATATATGCTATAAAAAATATAGCATATAATTTAGATATGTATGATATATATTTTTTTAAAATTAGATTTTATTAAAATTGGATGGCTATATCTTTTCTATGTTCAACTAAAATTGGAGGGTAAAGATATTTTCTCTGATTCACCCAGGAGAATCAAGATTGAAAAAAAAGTTTTCTTGGTTATAATAATATAACTAGCTTATAACCTGTGCAAAGCACGGATGCTATTAATAAATTATATATTAATTATTTTATATAATTTAAATATTTCAATTGATATGATAATTTATTTTATTATTAATTTCTTTTAAAATAAATAAAAGAGTTTGAATAATGATGCAATTGAGTTAAAATGTGAGTACAATTATATTAAATAAAAATTATAGGCTAAGTAAGATTATTAAAATAAAAAATATAGAATATAATTTAGATATAATGTAATATTATCCATGAGTAGTTGTGTAAAAGGAGAACAATAAGTGATAATAGAGTTGTATGTATGATATATATATTTTTTAAATTAGATTTTATTAAAATTGGATGTCTTATGCCCAATATTTGGACATGGGTCGTAGGCAAGCCCAATGACATAAATTGGTCGGCCGGTCTCGCGTCTAGGCTCATATGGTTTCAAAGTCCACATCCAGCTTGCATCGCTTTAAGGATGACAAAATATTCTAAGGTCCTTAACCTAGCGTGAGGTCGCATCGCTAGCTTACAAGCCTTAGACTTATTCAGCTTCAAGTAGGATGAGAGAGGAGAACCGACCCTCAGCCCGGTTCACTTCTCATCACCTCTCAGGTTGCATAGACTTGGCAGAGAGACCCTCAGCCCGGGTCGCTTGGCTAGGCTCAATGCCTCTAGTCACTTCGCTAGCTCAGAGTACCTAGCATGAATTTCTCATAACTAGCTAAAAAACTCCTAGCCTCATAGGCTCACCTCACTTGGTATATTTACTAATCTGAAGACTATGGAAGGCCCTCACGGGGAATATCTCAACATACTTATCTATTTGAAAACAACTAGCCCTACGGGCTCTCATCTCATTAAGGGATCCGCTCAGGGTCACTTCTACATACTGCTCCCGCGAGGCCACATCGCGTATAACTCCCTACGGGGACCACTTCCTCTACAACTCCATGACAGCCCCCAAAGTCGAATGGGCTTGGGTCATGGCAGTTACAGACATCTGAGAAGGTTGTCTTCCACATCCGCATAGACTTGGGTCAAAACCCTTCATGTTTGAGGATTTGGGTCTGATGGACCGGACCAATACCTATCCCATATAGGTAAATTGTCTTCGAAGAATTACGTGTAGCTTAAACCCCTATAAATAGAGTACGTAGGCCTCTTGTTTCAGTTGAATCGACAGTTGACAGCAAGAGAGCAAACATTTTCTCTGGCCTTCTAACGAATCAATAGCAAGATCAGCTACTAAAATCCATCACTTTCCTCCCGTGTTCTTCGCGTTCTTCATCAAGTTCATTAGCAAAATCATCATATTTTGCTCTGTGATTCCAGCAAACCTCCAAATTACTGTTATACTAGTTTCTACCTATAACAATTGGCACTAAAAGGAAGGCTAGGAGGGCTACTTGACATCTGAGGGAGAAAGATGTCTAACACTAGGAGAACCAGAAACAACTCAGCAAGTGAGAGAGCTGGGGATGACGAGACCCCACAGAACACCAATGAGAACCCGCCTCAGACTGATCCCAAGCTTCTGAAATTCTTGGATGAGATGGGCCAGCAGATGCTCAATTTTAACAAGAGAATGAGGTGGATGGAGAGGAAGAATGAGGAGGTCTATCAAGTCTAAGCAGATCAAATCGGCTATGAAGCCCGTGACCTCATGAATGACTTTAATGATGAGGCCGAAGATGAAGGAAATGATGAATCTTTAGAATGGGATGAGGTGCCCCCCAGTCTTGCGCGTTAGGCCCATGGGACCTCTCTCAGGTCACTTCATGGCCCAACCCCCAATAAGGCAAGGTCCACCAGTATTTTCGATAGGGTTGGGAAAAGACTAACGGAGCATGACCTAAGGATGAAGCTGGAGAGAGCTCAAGCTAAAAACACTGAGGTCAGGCCCTCGAATCCGGCTCGTGAAACGGAAGGACCCCCTCGTCGTCGCGAGCGCGCTAGGTCCCCTCCTAGGAGAAGAGACGAGGAAGCTCAATCCGTGATAAATGGAGAAGGCGGATGCCGAAGGCGTGAGCAAGCACCAACTCCATTACATAGAGCCAACAATGGAAAAAATAACGATGAGGGGCTGGGAAACCTTCGTGTGGATGACCTCAAGCAGCTCTTGGAATGGGTGGAGAAAGAAAAGAATGCTCTGAATCCAATCCCACTCAGTCACCCTTCACAAATGAGATACGGGTCACATATCTATCCGCCATCTTCAGGAACAATCCAAACCTCACTTTCAATGGTGAGACCGACTCAGCTGAATATCTGATCCGGTTAAACATAGAGATGGAGGTCTACCAGGTCTCCACGCTAGCCCGTTACCGGCTCTTTGCCGCTTCTCTCAGGGACAGCGCCCAACAATGGTTCTCCAAGCTCGGTCTCATTGTCATTGATTCTTGGGAGTTGTTGGTAGATATATTCATCAAGAAATTACAGTCCTCTATGCTCTATGTTCTACATGTGGCCACTCTTGCTAATGTTAAGCAAAGAGAAGGGGAAACCCTGCAGGATTACTTCAAGATATTAAATGCCAAAGTACTCCAGATTAGAGGAGCAACTGATAAAGCAGTAAAGAACTTCTTGATAGGGGGACTTAAAAAGGGAACTGACTTTTGAAAGAGCCTTCAAGCTAAGACACCTGAGACACTATCTGAGTTTTACTGTCAGGCTGAACCCTTTAATTGGGTAGAGAAGTCCATGCTCGACTTAAAAAAAAGAAATAATAGTGGGAGTTAGGGAAAAAATAGAAAACGTAAAAGATCCTAGAGTCCGGATAGTAGAGGCAGGGGCCGTAGAGACAGAAACGCTAGTCCGAGGAAGTCCTACAGAAAAGAGAAGGATAAAATCCCCCGGAGTAGCAGGTCGGGGGACATGAGGCCCTATCAGAAGTATGGCCGGCGCACTCCTCTAGTGGCCCCTATTGAGCATATTTATGCTATCAATGTCTCTAAATGGATATTAAAGAAGTTTCCACCCATGAAAAATTATGGAAAAAAGGACTCTCAAAAGTTCTGCGCCTATCACGATCAGTCGAGCCATGACACCGCTGACTGCAGGCATCTGAAGGATCAAATTGAGGACCTCATTAGGAGCATGCACCTCACTGAATGGGTAGTCAGAGAAGTGAAGAAGCACCAGGGGTTTGACTATCATAACATCCTGCCTCCTCCTCCAAAAGATAAGGCACCGCAGAATAAAGAGGGACCTGGACTAGGCAGTACCAGGGAGGGAAACATCCATGTTATCATAGGGGGTTCTCACATTGGCGGAGATAGTAAAAGGGCAATGGAACGATACACTCAAGAAGCTATGGAGCATCCTCTCACTAACATCAACCACCTCTCGCAGAAACCTCCCAAGCTGTTTAAGGGAGATGAGATTGATATTATGTTTATCGAAGATGATGCCAAATAGGTTCACTACCCCCATAGTGATGCCCTGGTATTTAAAGTGAAGATCAGCTCTTCAAATGTGCACAAAGTACTTGTTAATAATGGGAGTGCTATTAATGTCCTCACTTATGACGTCTATTAGAAGATGGGTCTCCTTAACAAGGGACCTCACACCTACTATTGGTTAGTTCTACGGGTTCACCGGAGCCTCGGTTAGCATCAAAGGTCTCATCAAACTCCCCGTCACTCTAGGGGAGGAGCCTGCATAACCACCCAGGTTGCCGATTTCATGGTGGTAGACTAGCACTCTACCTATAATGCCATCATTGGCAGGACCATACTAAAGGAAATGAGAGTGGTGACCTCCATTTACCACCTCTCAATGAAGTTCCCCACTCCTAAGGGGGTAGGATGTGTTAAGGGCTACCAGTATGACTCTCAGAAATGTTAAAACAAAGCCCTCAGGTTAGCTGAGAAAGCAAGCAGAGAGGTGGAATCCATAAATGTAGAAGACTACAAATCGAAGTCGGGTGATACCATGATCAAATCAAAAATAGAAGATGCTATGTGTAACATCATCACCATCAAACAAAAAAGGCATGGGAATTCATGTAGAGTTGGTACCGGGGGTACTCATGATGGAACTCTCCCAGCCAGTTCAAACTTTTGTAGAATGAATTGTGGAGGAGGCTAGTGATGATGAGGAGACCCCAGAGCAGATAGCAAGAAGACTCAGTAAGGGGAAATTGGTTCGAAAGGAGACTTCAACAGTGATAGATCTCCTCAACGGAATCACTCGTGAAGTCACGGTCACTTTCGAAAGATTAGTCAACCCAAGTGGACCCGGGGGGTACACGTTGGAGGATCAAAGCAACAAAGAGCTCTCTGTTAAAGAAGTAGGAGAAACAAGAAAGACTGAAGATTTCAATATGGATATTGATCCACATATGTCCGCTCACGTAGAAAGAGCTGGGGCAGCTGAAGACACTATCATGATTCTGGTGGATGCATATGATCCCGCTAAGTGGCTGAAGATTGGCTCTAATCTTGGCCCATAAATGAGAGACTCACTGGTCTCCTTCCTCAAAAGCAACCTGGATGTGTTTTTCTGGTCTCATGCAGATATGGTAGGAATTGACCTGAAGGTTATGTGTCAACAGCTCAACATTGATCCAAAGAAGAAGGGGGTGAGGTAGACTAGACGCCCCATTAGTGGAGAAAGAGCTGAAGCTCTCAAGGAATAAGTGGACCGACTCCTCAATGTCGACCTCATTAAAGAATCTTTCTATCCCACGTGGCTGGCCAATCCAGTTCTCATCAAAAAGCCAAATGGGAAGTGGAGGACTTGCATAAACTTCCCTGATCTAAACAAGCATTGCCCTAAAGATAGCTTTCCTTTGTCGAGGACTGATCAACTAGTGGACGTTACTGCTGGTCACGCACTACTTAGCTTCATGGATGTTTATTCGGGATACAATCAAATTCCTATGTATGAGCTCGATCAGGAGCACACAGCCTTCATCACTGATATGGGCCTCTATTGCTATGTTGGAATGCCCTTCGACCTGCTCAACGCCGGATCCACCTATCAAAGGCTGGTCAATATGATGTTCGAGAAGCAAATTGGTAAAACCATAGAAGTGTACGTTGATGATATGTTTGTTAAGTCTAAGGAGGCCGCGGATCACATTGGCCACTTAACCGAGATGTTTGACATCTTGAGTAAGTACCAGATGAAGCTCAATCCCTAGAAATGTGTCTTTGGGGTAGAATCCGGAAAATTCCTAGGCTTCATTGTTAATCACCGGGGAATCGAGGCTAACCCCGCCAAAATCAAAGCCCTAATGGAGATGAGGTCACTCAGAAGTGTTAAGGAGGTGCATAACTTAACTGGTCGAATAAAGGCTCTAAATCGCTTTGTCTCTAAATCATCTGACAAGTGCCAAGAGTTCTTTAAATCATTCAAGAAGATATGAAAGAAATTTGAGTGGACTCCTGAGTGTGAAGAGGCCTTCCAAAAGATTAGGGAGCATCTAGGCAGCACGCCTCTCCTATCCAAGCCTCTGGCGAGGGAGACTTTAGTCATTTACCTCGCTGTCTCAGATTACTCGGTTAGTGATGTGCTGGTTAGAGAAGAAGGAGACACTCAGTTCCCCATGTACTATGTAAGCAAGAGAATGTTTGATGTAGAGACCCGGTACACTAACATGGAAAAACTGGTTTGTGCTCTCATCCTAGCATCAAGAAAGCTTCAACTTTACTTTCAAGATCATAAGATCGAAGTGAGGACCGCCTATCCACTAAGGCAGGTGATGCACAAGCCAGAAACATCTGGCAGGTTATTGAAGTGGGTAGTCGAGCTAGGCTAGTTTGATGTCTCTTACAATCCCCGCAATGCCATAAAGGGGCAGGCACTAGCTGACTTCATTCTAAAGTTTCCGCCTCATGACAAAGAGAGCTCACAAGCCCTTATTGAGGTCTCAAATGCCACTCGAGAGAAAATTAGTGAGAACAGCCCTCCATGGTAGACCTTATATGTTGATGGCTCTATAAATAATGAGGGAGCTGGTGCAGGAATAGAGCTCGTCACTCTAGAGAGACATCGACTCAATACAGCTATCCACTTCACTTTCCAGGCTACAAATAATGATACCGAATACGAATCTCTCATATCCTGCCTCAAACTAGCCTTGGAGATGAGGGTTGAGAATCTTAATATCTTCAATGACTTCATGCTGGTTGTCTACCAAATTAAAGGGGGTTCCAAACTAGGGGTCCCCATACTGAGCTATATCTCAATTTCTCCTAGTGACTCATCAGCCTCTTTAAAGAAGTCAAGATCGAAAAACTCCCACGGGATCAAAATGCCCGTGCATACGCTCTGGGAAAACTCGGCTCTCAGTGCAAGACCACTTTATTAGGGGTCACCCCCCTTAAAATTCAGAGGAGACCCAGTATCCCTGAAGTATTGGATGAGAAGAAGCCTTCATCACTTGAGCTAATGGAGATTGAAGTTGAAAATCCGGCCTCAACCTAGATGACTCTGATATGGGATCATATCAAAATGGGCTCATTACCTGAAAATAAGAATGAAGCCAAAAGAATCAAGTACAAGGCTGCACGTTATGCTATCTATGATGAGGTCCTCTGCATGAGAGGCTTCAACGTTCCACTTCTTATATGTGTTGATGGAACTGAATGCAACTACATAGTTCAAGAGGTGCATGAAGGCATTTATGGCAATCACATGGGTGTGGTTCTCTAGCCCACAAGATCCTCCGCCAAGGCTACTACTGGCCTACTCTCAAACACGATGCCTTTGAATTTGCCAAAGCCTGCGACAAATGTTTGAGGTATGCTAACTTCAGCAACATCCCTACCACTGCACTCACCTCTCTGGTGAGCCCATGGCCCTTCGCCATGTGGGGAATTGATCTCATAGGAGAACTCCTAAAAGCTAATAGAGGGGTCAAATATGTCGTTGTAGCCATTGATTATTTCACTAAGTGGGCCGAGGCTGAACCCTTAGCGACTATCAATGCCAAGAAGCTTAAAGACTTTGTGTATATAGAGTCATTGTGTGCCAGTTTAAGATTCCCTACAAGCTCATTTCAGACAATGGAAAGCAATTTGATTATAAGTAAATGCGAGAATTCTGTGATAACCTGGGCATCATGAAGGACTTTTCAGCAGTATGCCATCCTCAGTCAAATGGTCAGACAAAGGCAGTGAACAAGATAATTAAGCACACTCTGAAGGCCAAGATGGATGAAAACAAGGGCAACTGGGCCGAAGAGCTCCCTAGGGTCCCGTGGTCCTATAACACTACCCCGAGAAGTACTACAGATGAGACCCTATTTTCCCTAACATATGGGTGTGAAGCTATATTACTTGTGAAAGTTGGTTCCGGATCATTCCGTCGGGATCACTTTGACCCCGACAATAATGAGGTCAATCACCAACTCTACCTCGACATGGTTGAAGAGACCCGGGCAGACTCTTAAGTCCGTCTGGCATCATATCATCAGAGGAAAGCTAGGCACTATAACAGAAAAGTGAAGGCCCGCCCCATCCGAGTTGGAGATCTAGTCCTACGCCGGGTCATGCCAAATACTAAGATTCAAACACATGGAGTCTTCGGCGCTAACTGGGAAGTCCCCTACAAGGTCAAAACTGTTCTCTGGGAAGGAACCTACCATCTCACCGATCTCAATGACAAACTCATTCTGCGAGCATGGAATGCGGAATAGCTCAAGAAGTATTTACCTTAGCTGCCCATGTAACTGGCAATATTATTTATTTCTAGACTTCGTATGAATAAATCATCCTAAGTCCATTTGGTTCTAGTGCATGTGAACCGGCGCCCCATGCGAGGCCAAAATATTATGAAGCCATAATAATGAGATCGAAGAAGAGACCTGAGAATAGTTAACATTTGAGGAACAGAAATGGAAAAACAAATACAGCAAAGATACTAGCTAAGTGAAGCGAAGTCATAATTGGTTCGTCAAGGCGACCCTAGAATAGTTATAGACATAGGTATAAATGCAAGAAAGTAAGCATCATGGAGATATGTCATGCAATGCGAGCAGATTGTTAAGCATATACATGCAAAGTTATGTGAACTCAAAGGAGATTGAAAAAATTGAAAGCATTCATAATAGAGACATAGTTGGTACAAACGTGAGGCATAGTCGGTGCCCGCAACCCATTTAATCCAGCTCACATGCGAGTATAAAGTACTTGTTCAAATATGTGTTACAAATAAAGAAGATGGATTACGAAGCCCCATCTTGATCCTGTTGCTCCTAGGCTCGCTTCGCCTTGAGCTCCCTGAGCTAGCCCCAGTCAAAACCTGACAGCTTCTCCATGAAAGTCTTCATAAATTTGACTTGGTCAAGGGTCGAGGCAGAGGCCTCAGCAACAACTTCTTTCTTCTCAGCAGCGAACCCAACAAGGGCGGTCTCCTGAGTGGTGATCTGGGTCTGGAGCTCGCTGAGCTTTTCATCGAATGCTTGTTTGTCCGTGACCTTATCCTTCTCCAGCTCTTTGATTTTGTCCTTTGTGGACCGAAGATCCCTTTTTAGTTGACTAAGCACGTCCTTCAACTTCTTTAGCTCCTCAGCCATCTTCTTCTTTTCTAGCTCCAGCGAATCGACCTTAAAATTCAGAATTTGGTTTTGAGAGGTTAGGGCTCACATCTCCTTATGCCGACTCGCTTGTCTATAGAAGAGCTCAGCAGCGGCCTGAGTCAAAGCAGAATTGTTTTCCTCAAGTGAAGACTAAGCCCAGAGATTCAGGTCACTTTGAGGGACATGAGGAGGGACCGCGGCCACAGTCGTTTCTTTGTTCGGCCCAATTCGCTACTTCTTTAGGTCCACCTGCATGACCTCAACATCTGATGACCTCTTCTTTGGGTCATCTCGAGGAGGTTTATAACCCAAAGCTTTTAAATCCTTACCCGAGCTGAGCCCAACAGGCTTGGGAACTACCCAGATAATAGCGACCTCATCATCTTCAAGGGTGAAGGGAGGAGGCACAACATTAGACTTTGACATTTCTACACAAGAAACACGAATCGGTCATAGAATTGTTGTAAAAAAATGCAATAATACAAGCATGACATATATGAATATGATGTGAAATGATATGTATGAATGCGATGCAAAGTGACAAACGTGAATAACAGTGAATGTAATGTACCAGACTCAGTCTGGGCTCGCTTCGCAGATGGCTTCAGAGATGAGCTCGCTATAGCTTTTCCCTTTTTAGGAGTGAGCCTCACTCTTTCTTTCAAAAACCCGTGGGCGACCAAATTCACGGTCGTCACCAACTTCTTCACATTTCTCTCATCGGCAACGAGTTGTAAGATGTTGTCAGCTCGCTCTTTGCCTTCGCCAGTAAGAGGAGTGTGAGGAGGATCAACTTTGAAAAATAATGAATGAATCTAAAGTCAACTTCGAGGAAGACATAAAAGTGAACTAGAGGAAGAAATTAAGCGAAGACAAAGCACTCACCTGTTTATAATTGAATTGTGTTTGGACCTTGGCCACATCGAATACATAGATATATGGCTCCTTCCAATGGCCCACGTTGCTTGGGGCCCCATGTAGCAGGTTCTTCCCATTAAACTCCGGCCATACCGATAAGTTAAGGTACCTGAAGTCATTCTTCCCCGAGAACTTGAGATTCAAACAATATCCCAGTGTCTTCGCATTGAGGTCAGGGTACATTTTCTTCTTGTAAAGAAGAAATAATGCAATGGCTGATCTCCAACCATTTAGATTTACTTGGAGATGAGTGACGTGGAAATACTTGCAAGCGTCCTGGATGAAAGGGTGCATGGGCGATGTAATCCCGATTTTCAAGAGAGAAGTTGATAGAACCATCATGGGGATGCGACCACTATTTTCCCGGTGATTAAATCTATAACATCTTTGATGGGGTCGTGGCAAGACGATGTGACCCTCCAACCGATATTGCTCAACTACCTCTACTAAAGCCTGTGAGGCGAGATTGGTTGACAGATCCTTAGCAGCAAATTGCCGAGGCGAAGATGGCCTCGTTGTGGAGTTGTCTGCTTCATCAATTAATGGCTTCGCGCCCAAATAAATTGGCCCCTCCAGCTCGGGCTGGTTTGTGGGAGAATAGGCCTTGCCTTCCGACTCCTCGGGCACATACTCATAATTCTCTATATCGATCGACCTGATCACGACATCCTCCTCCTCATCATCTAAGGACTCAACCCAATGCGAGGTCGCCTCGTCCTCCAGATCCGGGTTGAATTCATCACGAGCCCGTTTGCCCTTCGGGTCGCGAACTTCATAATAAGCACTACCCAAGGAGCCGTTGCTCGAGTCACTGGGAAGATGGATGGGTTGTTGAGGATGAAGATGTTCTTCGTCTATCTGAATTTGGGCAGCTCGCTCTGCGACCCCACAAGTGATCTCTACCTCGGCCTCCTCTTTGATAAGGTGACTCGGCCCATGATTTAAAAAAGACAAATCGATGGGACTGGGCATCACATGCCTCTTCTTCTTCCAAGTCTCAGGATTTCCATTCCTTAGAGAATCTTCAATCGACCAGGTCGGGTCAAAGAATAAGTTAAATGATTCTAAACTAGACTACTCAACTCGAGCTAAAATGGTCGTGGCCTCTTCACTAATTTCTGTCTTAGTAACTATGGGATGGCTATGTATGCCCAACATCTCGTCTAATTCTCTTTGGAACTCAGTTGAGCCCCACAACTCCTTTAGGTAGTGGCTGAGAGGCGAGGACGTACTGGTCTCCAAATCGTTCGACATCTAAAATAGATGATGGATTTTGTTAAGGTGTGTGCACCTACTTAAAGAAGAAAAATAAGATGATAAGTGTCTTCATATCGCACACGAGCTGGTCCTAAACCTAAGGTCGAGATCGCGACGCGAGAAGAAGTGAATGTGTGTGGAGCGACACGACCCGGGGGTAGGGTCGCATCGCATGGCAGACATATGAATGAATTTCAATGGATATATCATATACAAACATAATATAACGAAAACCAAATAGCGAGTTCGGGTCATTACCATTCGTGTTGGAAGGAGAGCTAGAATCGCTGAAGGAGGATGGATTGGAACTCTATTCGTTTAAGATTCCGGTGAGGGTGGATGAACAAACCGGGTTCGCACCTGAATTCTGGGGATAAAAATCAATTAAAACTTTTGTTTGATCCTTGAGCTCTTGGATAAAATTTATCGAAAATGTTCTTTGAAATGATTGAAAATGATTGCTCAAGTCACCTATTTATAGGCAACATGAGAGAGAGAGAGTGACACGAACACGTGTCACGTCCTCATTGCACCAGCTCGAATCCGCTATGTGCGTCCACATGGTAATAATGTGCAGCCTATGGCCTAACGGCTATAATCCAGGCCGCTTCACAAATGGGACTCTTCATTTGTTTTGGAAGCCCAAAGGACTTGATGTTATTAGTTCGGAACGCATGGAAGTCAGGATCTTTGTTGTGACGTATGTCTCACAAATAAGTGTTACCAATCCACCGAGGCTTGGCAGGTCGCTTCGTACCATCATTAGAAGTCTTTGTTGGTCATTTCGCATGGAAGATTTTTGGCATCAATTATTATCTAATTCCACCTCGCATCACTAATGATGAGGAGGAATTGGGGGGTAGTTCTTATGCCCAATATTTGAACATGGGTCCTAGACAAGACCAATAACATAAATTGGCTGGCCCACCTCTCATATGATCTTATATGGTTTCAAAGCTCTCATCCGGCTCGTATCGCTTTAAGGATGACAAAATATTCTAAGGTCTTTGGCCTAGCGTGAGGTCGCATCGCTAGTTCACCGGCCTTAGACGTATTCAGCTTCAAGAAGTAAGTGAGAAGAGAACCTACCCTCATCCCGGTTCGCTTCTCATCACCTCCCAGGTCGCATAGACTTGGCAGAGAGACCCTTAGCCCGGCTCGCTTGGCTAGGCTCAATGCCTCCTGGTCGCTTCGCTAGCTCGGAGTACTTAGCATAGATTTCTCATAATTAGCTGAAAAACTCATAGTCTCATGGGCTCACCTCACTTGGTATGTTTACTAATCTGAAGACTATGGAAGGCCCCTGTGGGGAATATCTCAACATACTTATCTAGTTGAAGACAGCTAGACCTACGGGCTCTCATCAAGGGATCCGCTCATGGTCACCTCTACATATTGCTCCCGCGAGGCCACATCGCGTACAACTCCCTACAGGGACTCTTTGCTCTACAACTCCATGACAGCCCCCAAAGTCAAATGGAATTGGGTCATGGTAGTTACAGACATCTGGGAAACTTGCCATCTACATCCGCACAGACTGGGGTCAAATCCCTTCACGTCTGAGGATTTAGGCCTAATGGACCGGACCAATACCTAGCCCATATATGTAACTTGTCCTCTAAGAACTACGTGTAGTTTGAACCCCTATAAATAGGGTACGTAGGCATCTTGTTTCAGTTGAATCGACAGTTGGCAACAAGAGAACAAACATTTTCTCTAGCCTTCTAACGAATCAATAGCAATATCAGCTACCAAAATCCATCACTTTACTCCCGTGTTCTTCGTGTTCTTCATCAAGTTCATCAGCAAAATTGTCATATTTTGCTCCGTAATTCCAACAAACCTCCAAATTACTGTTATACATGTTTCTCCCTATAACAGGATGGTTATGATCGTTTCTATGATTCACCTAAAATTGGAGGGTTAAGATCTTTTCTATGGTTCACCTAAGTGTTTTAAAAAAAATTCTCTAGTTTGGTTATAATAATATAGTATAGATATAGATTTTGAAATATATAAAAAAATTAACATTTTCATATACTTGTATTGATCTATTTTGAGCTAAATTCTACTTTCTAGTGTTACAAATATTTATTATTATATCATTTTAATTAGAGATAATAAAAATCGGATATTTTATATATGATTTTTTAAATTGTTAAAATTATATTTTATTTCTAATTTCGATTTAACAAGAAATCCGAATATCTACTTAAATCAGATCGATAATTAGGATATAAATTTGATTTAAAGATTTTAATTTTATTTTAAATTATTCTATTTTAAATTAAAATTTTAAGATTTAGATAAAGTTTTCGCTAAATTTGAAATTAGTCTAATATTGAAGTGGAAGTCCTATTTTAATAGTAAAAAAAATAAATTAGTATCATATTATAGCAATAATTATAATCATTTTTATATTTAATATTAGATTTTCTTTAAAGGGAAATTCTATATGATATCATTCTAGTATTGACTTTTCTATTTGGTGTTATCACATTTTTAGCTCCTGAATACGGTACCCTTACACTGTGCTCCCGAGTTTGAAAAATGAGAGAAGAGAAAAGAAAATTTTAAAATTTTCTTCTCGAGTCGTGCTCCCGAGTTTTTTCAGAAGAGAAGAGAAAATTCTCACAAGTTTCTTCTTTAAATTTTCTTCCTAAAAATGGGATGATTGGGAGAGAAGTTCTCACACTTCTTTTTAAATAATACCCAACATATCCTTTTTTTTCAAAATTGTCTCTCCCTTACTACCATAAACTCGGGAGCACATTAAAGAAAAATTTTATGCTTCTTTTCTCTCACCTTCTCTTCTCTTCTCTTCTTTTCTTCAATAAAAAACTCTAGAGCACAGTGTTAAAGAATTGTCTTATCAATTATTATACGCACATGAAAAGCTATAATAAAGAATACAATCTGAATTTTAACACCAAATTTTACAACTTTAACCATAAATAAGATCAATAATATTAATATCATTCAAACTATATTGTATTGGACAACTATGTTTTCCTTAAATTTTTAAGTGTATTATATGTAGGAGTAAAAAATGTGGGCACCAAATAGAAAAGTCAATACTAAAATGGTACCATATGAAATTTCTTTTAATTTTGAAATAAGAAACTAACAGATTATAAAGTTTCCAACATCATTTCATGAAAGGAGAGTTAAAATAGATCGCAAACCAATTCTTCAAGGGTACTGTATGTAAAAGCCAAAAATGTGATGACACCAAATGGAAAAGCCAATAGTACAATGGTACCATATAGAATTTCTCTTCTTTAAATAATAAGAATTGAAATGATATATCAACGGTAAATTGTTTAATTTTTTTTCTTTATAGAGAGATTAACCGCACAAAATAAAAATTTGAAATGGAAATAAAGAAACCATTTCTGGAATTGTATTGAAATACAATATATTATATAAAATTTCATTGATTCAAGAAAGTTCATTGTCTAACAAAAAGATATCTATATGATGTTTTTCGGACACTTAAACGAGAAGAGATAAGAGAAGGAGAATAAATAAGATGTTAGATATAAGTTAAGTAGAAATTAAAAAATAAGAGAGCGAATAATTAATTGAAGATTAGTTAGGTTAATAAATTTTCAATACATTTATTATAATATTGTATATACAACATATAAAATTAAAGTGGAGGATAATTTTATATTATTAAATGTTTTTTAAAAATGTAAAAATTTAGAGGGATGTTTATAATTAGAAAATGTAATAAATTAGAGGAGGATGAGAATGAGAAAGTACATATATTATTGTTAAGTAAGATGAGTGTTGCAGAAGGGGGGGTTGAATGCAACTTAATTAATTATAACAACCTCTTGCTAACAACATACAAGAAATATAATTAACCAACTATGAGATGCAAACTAACGAAGCAGATATGTGAGACAGAGGTTTTAAACTTTCAAAAATAATTTTATAATTTTTGGTTTGCTACAACTGACTGAAATGTTAATTCCATCTACAAAGACACAAGAACAATGAATTTGCTAATGTTTCTAAGCTTAAGAGAAAAACTAGCTCAATTGCATAAAAGTACTTGTGAGATATGTGTATTTATACTGAAACACATATCCTAGTTACATGTGCACTTTTCCTTTGTCCTAGAATAAAACTTGAAATAAAAACTGTATTTTTCTTGTTCAACATTGTCTTCATTCCATTTGTAAATAAACATACTGTCAATATACATATGTAAATACATTTTACTTAGTTTATTAAACTAAGTAACTTCTAATTAATTACAATATTAACACCACAATCCCTAACAATTATAATGATGTATTTGAAAGTAATTTTGGGGCAGCAATTCAGTCGTAGCAGATAATAATATAGAATTTAGTGATGAATTAACATAATATTAGGTTTTATCGACGTGTTTTATATCAAAATGGCCACTAATTGCATTGAAATATCTCAACTAACCCACCATTCTTAAAATAGACTCGCTTAAATCACTTAAAACTTTATATATATCATTCCGTTAAATTTATATATGAAGAAACAAGCAAATAAATTAGCGAAATACTAATTCGATGATTTATTTGTCACGTGGGTATCTCGAAACATGTCAAATTTAAACAGGTACCTTGAAACAGACCAAATTCCATCCATTTTTTGGTTAAATTTTTCTTCAAAATTATTGATATATATATATATATATATATATATAGTGTTTTGACTGGTTTAAATGAGTCCATTTCAGGAAAGATGAGTCACATGAGATATTTTAATGAAATTAGTGGTCACTTTGATAAAAAAAAAAATTAAAACACCTTTATTTTAGGTTGGATTTCAATTCAGTAAAATTAAATTTCATATCAAAAAATTTCAATTTTATAAAATAAATTTAAATACAAAATTCTCTGATTTTTATAATATTATTTATTCCGCTGATAATTAATCCATCGAATAAGAACCGCTGCACGAACCAAGTGTAGTAGTAGTACTTTATACGTGTACATACAGGTCCATATATACACGTTATTATTTGATCCAACTAAATTGAAACATGTGTAATAACCTCATTCACATAACTGATTCTAACTGCCAATCCACTTGCCTATTTTTCACTGTCTTTAACTTGTTCACTTTCCTCTCTTTCAAATTTCACTCAGCATGTTCCCCTCTCTCTCTACAAACCCTAACCCTAAATCTCTCCAATGTCAAAACCCACCTCCCCATCTCATCCTTCCACAAATTTATCACTACCCACTTCCCATTTTACCCCTACAACTTTTCCAAATTTACATTTCTCAAAATTTCCCTCCAAAATCAAGAAAATACCAGTAAGGACAATACTCTGTTCTCAAACCCCAAGTCCTTCGAAACAGAGAGTGGATATCGTTTCGATACTTCTTTCGATACCCAATTGGGCTGATAAGAATCAAGAAAGGCGAATGAAGACGAAAAGATTGTTGTATAAGCCTGAAGATTGGGTGCAACATAGGAGTTCTTTAAGGCATGTTAGGCATTTGTTGTCGAGTTTGAATTCGAGGGTGGTTTTGTCGTTGGTACCGCCTGTGATTGCGTTTACGTCTGTTGCAATTGTGGTTGCTAGTTATAATTCTGCAGTTTTGTTGCATTGGTTGCCTGAGTTTTTTCCGGTTTTGAGGGCTTCTTCTTTGCCTTATCAGTTGACTGCACCTGCATTGGCGCTTTTGTTAGTGTTTAGGACTGAGGCTTCGTATTCGAGGTATGAAGAAGGGAGGAAAGCTTGGACTAAGGTGATTTCTGGGACGAATGATTTTGCTAGGCAAGTGATTTCTAGTGTTGATCTTTCGAGTGATGTGTTCGTGAAGAATGTTCTTTTGCAGTATATTATGGCATTTCCGGTTGCCCTTAAGGTATACATATTTTTCTTGGTCATTGCTGTTTTCCTTCTAGTTAGTTATAAATGTCTTTGGACTATGCTTCGAAAGTTAGATTCAAAATTTTGCTTTCTTAGAATATTTTTTATCATGTTTCTAGTTAATATTATATATTTTTCGAATTATTAGGTTGTAAATACGAGGGAGGGAGGGGGCCTTTACCGCTATGCCATCCTTCACAGTCCTTGTCATGTTTCTAGTTAGTGTCTAGTTATGCTTTTGCCTCTTTTAAGAGGGAATGGCTTAGGTAATTTTAAAGTTGCTTGGAGTGACTTTCTTTAACATTTCTAATTAGACCGTAAAAGGTCGAGTGTTATGCAAAAACTCATTTTACTCATTTGGCTTTCCAGACATACTTTAAAATTTTCTTACCAATTAATATGTATAGAATTAAAAGAATGAAGTACTTCTCTTATGTAAAGGCATCGTAGTGATAGCATATCTTAAATCATCCATGTTGCTATAAAGTTGTTGTTGAAGAACTTAAAGAAGTTATTGTCAAGTACAGAAGTCATCTAATCAGCAGAAGGTTAAGACTTTATGTTGTAATGCCACAGCAACCAAAAGCTATCATTTCTAAGGAACTGAATTCCTAGAAATTTAATGTCTTTACATGAAAATGAGTTTCTTTGTTTATTTTAAATACAAAATTAACTTAAAGCTTTTATTGCAGTGTCATGTGATTCATGGTTCAGACATTGCGCAAGACCTCCAAACTTTGATTGAGCCTGAAGATCTCTCTGTAATTGTCAGTTCAAAGCATCGTCCCCGTTGCATTATTGATTTTATCTCACAGAGCCTCCGAATGTTAAATTTGGAGGAGTCAAAGCTAAATGTGCTGGTAAAATCCGTTCTCTAAGTCTAATGTATTATGTGTTTGCCTAGCCAATCCAAACAAAGTTTAAACATGAAAACCCATCTGCACTTGACTTTCTTTGCAGACTTAAACAATTATGCCAACAAAATATTAGAAATTAACCTTGAAATTTTGAACTAATGTTAAGGTTGTTATAGGCATCTCCACATAATGGGGTAGTAATTTTGCGGAAATGTTATGCTAGTACTTACAATGGTACTATACAGTATTCTAGTAGGCATGCAAGTGGGAAATTGGAGGGAAATGAAAATAAAAACATCTATTTTAGAAAATTCAATGCTATACTTTATATTGTTGGTTGAAAAGTTGCTTAATTTTACATCTATTGATTCTATTCTGAAACCATACATTGGAGCATAAAATCTATTTTAACACCAAAATGTACTTTTTGATTTCATATTATAGCAATAGCTACATCTATTTTAACATTAGCATTGGACTTGCTCTTACTGCAACTTGTGCATCCTGGTCCAGGAATCAAAGATCTCTTGTTTCTATGAAGGAATTGGTATCTGTGAACAGCTTATTGGCGTTCCTATTCCTCTATCATACACTCGCTTGACCTCGAGGTTTTTGGTCCTTTGGCATTTTTCACTTCCCATTATACTCTGGGATGATTGCAACTGGATTGTGGTTCCCGCTACCTTTATAAGCGCTGCTTCTTTGTTCTGCATTGAGGAGGTATGTTTCTCTCTCGTATAAGAGTGTTTTTGTGCATCACATATTGTTTGCAGAAAGGATTTTCCATTGTCATGTGTAGAGTAAAACAATATAGCTTAGGGGTATGCCCCTTGGCCTGTCATGTATATTCCGTGTAAAGATAATAAGGCTTGGAATGGTTTCCGCGAGTTTGTTTCTCTGTCTGTCTTGTAGTCACAAAGCAATTCTCTTTCAATTACAAGATTGCCACCAGCGATTAACTTTCCAATGTAAAATGGATCTTTACAGGTTGGTGTTCTGATCGAGGAGCCTTTCCCGATGCTTCCTCTTGATGAGCTGTTGAAACTGTTACAGAACAACATCCAGGAAGCAATGGATAATGAAGTAATGATTCGACAACTTGTTACCAAAAGAAAGAACCACTCTAGAAAGCCTTCGCCAAATGGACAACCTACCACTTAGGTTTTTCATAAGAAAAACATCTCAGCAGTTCAGACTATGTAGAAGATTGGCTGCACATGGTGTGCATTGGAGCTGGACGTCATCTATATATAGTTTGACAAGAGCACATATAAAACTTGTAAAGATGAACTGCATTTCTGTAAAGGGTCTCCAGCTTGTTGTGACTAATGTATATATAACAAAATCTTGTATATTAGATAAAATGCATTAATATGTGCCCCATCTGTCAACCATTTTTCATAGTTGGGTTCGAACTGGATAATAAGTAGGCACTTGAGAGTTGAGACATGAGTATAACTTCCAATATTTGAACAATATAAGAAAAGTCAATTGGTCAATTTGACTGAAAATAGTTAAATCGGGACATGGAGTATATAAATCTATCATCATCTTCATTATATTTCACTTCGTAATTTCTCGGTTTCCTTGGTGATTTTGACATTGTTTTCTTGCACAAACTGCAAGCCAAGACCTAGAACTGAAATTTGAAATTTGAATTTATATTTTTATGAACTCAAATTTCTAATTAAATTTGAGCAGAACGTTACTTGAAAAAGAAAAAAGGAGGAGAAAAGAAACAAAACGACAAACGAAATGTCTAAGCCCAGGTTCGAACTTGGGACCTTTAGTGTGTGAGAATAACGTGATAATCTACTACAGTAGTGATATCAAGTTAAGAGAAGTCTTTACATGGCTGTAGTATATATGTTTGATGACAGAAGTTATATGGATTATTAAATGACAAATATACTACTATTAACAAAAGAGTTAGGAACACATTTACAAAAATTTAACTTAGGCCACTACAAATTTAAAATTCAAGTAAAATAAACTAGACAAAAGTATGAAAAACTGTACTTTGCTGTGCACTATGAAGGAGCTTCACTCCAAATGCATGTTTATGTCGACATCAGAGGAGTGAATTCATCAGTTGCTGTGCACTATGAAGGAGCTTCACTCCAAATGCATGTTTATGTCGACATCAGAGGAGTGAATTCATCAGTGGCATCTTCAATTGAACCCCAGCCAGCCATCAGCTAAATTTTTCTGTCAACACTTTAAATCCCAACGTTTGCCTTTTCGATCTGTCAGGTGAAAGGCTTTGACAACGCTTCCAATCCTTTCTTAACATGTTAAGTTCCAACACAGGAACTGAGATTTTCATACATATCTGATATCTTGACACAAGACATATATCCCTTTTCAATTATAGCCAATATCTTATTACGAATAATTCCGACAACTTCAGGAGAAAAAGAGGCATTTACCTATTACAGAGATGGTGCGAGTTGATTCTTTTTTATTGCTCTCAATCTTACGAGAAACTAAAAACTAAATAAAAAAATTTATAAAAAAAATCTATGCCAAGTCTCGGCTAGATTATGCTTCTAATGATAAGAATGTCAATGTCACTATTAACTATAGACCATTTCTCTCCATCTATTTGAAACACATTTGAGGTGTGCATGATACTACCTCAAAATCCTTGCTAGACACATAATGGCAATGTCATCAGGAAGGCCACATAATGTTGATGATCGCTTGTGATCTGTTCGATTATACCCTGATCCACTATATGCAAATTCCATGGTAGAGCTGCATAGCCAAACCAAAAATGAGAACCAAAAATGCATAATGCATTAAGCCGTTTTGCAGATTGATCGTGAATGTTTAAGAAGACAAGAGAAAAATGAACTAGTCATCCTAAAACACAAGCACTAGTGGTCCAGTGGTACACTATGACCTTGCCTTGTTAGACACCCGTGTTCGAAACCTGGCTGGTGCATGAAATACATATAGAGCGATGATGATAACTGCACCATTTGCAGTTGGAAGGGTCCGCTGCCTAGTCTGATTATTCAGATGAAACAGAGGTGTTGCTGAGCTCTTGGAGTTTTTTGGTTTGCATTTTAAAAATCAGAGGAGTTTCCATCCTTCATAACTCCCTCTTTTAAGCTAAAACTATACTTTGCATTATTTTTGGTCAAAAAGTGTAATTTCTGAACAACCCCACCCTAGAGTGCGGGAAAAATTCTACACGTCCCCACGAAATTTTTCTACCATTTAGGTATCATAGAACGAGAGGGAGGTTTTCATTCCTTGTCTACTCTATTTCTTTCAATATTTTACGTGCCACATCAATTAGGAATATAAAATCTATATCAAAGAAAGGTCTAACTGTTGTGTTGGAATATAATTTTATATAGTGCTATTTTACTCTTTTGGTTAGTAAGATTTGTGAATTAGATGGAACCTTGGTTACTTTGGTCAATAACAAGTGCTCTCACCAACTCGGTTACACGTCCGGATGCTACTTTGTATTATCTTTTTCATATATTTGGCAGAGTATTAAGCAGTTATGCCTTTTGAGCAAGATGATTCCAATGGCAGCTGGCATAAAAATTCTTTTTTGGCGTGTTAAGTGGCTTAACAATTTTTCCTTTATGGTCTGTTTCAAAATATGAATTTCATTTGAAATCTTGGATTTGATCAAATAACATGTTCAGGTAATTATAAGAATTTAGATTTGGATTTCATTTGAATTTCAAGACATTCAAATACTAATACAAATATGAGAATTTCAAATCCTGTCATTTGAAATATATTATTTGAAATGAAATCCAAGTTCTGAAACACAGTCTTAATTGAAAGTTGTTCTCGGGACTTAATTGTGTCAGATGTTGAATCTGCTGTACTCCACTATTGGATCGGAGGTCGAGGTTGGGGCTGGTCGCGCCTTGTAAATACTCTTCCCAGTATTCATCTTGTTAAATTGGCTAGCTTAATTACAAAAGAAATCCCGGATATATTCTTCTGGCACCATGATGCAATGGAAAATTTTCTTGCAAATCAGCCTACTGTGGGTTCATGGAGTGCAAAAACTCACAGTTTTTTACGAAGCTAAATGGAGCAAATTTTGGAAATGTAAAATCCAATATAGAAAATATATTTTTAAAACTAATGCAGGTAGTGCCAACTCAACTTTAACTTGGTCTACTGCCTTTGGTGATATTGTTCACTCCATTTGGCTTCTTAACAATGAGGTGATCCACACCACTGAAAGCATATTCATATAAGGATTGTAGGTGCAAATAACTCAACTCTCCCCGTTGATGAAATGAGATCAGTTGTTTCAATTAAGTGGGATGCTCTAGATTTAGGTTGGATAAAAATTAATGTCGATGGTGCTGTTAAGACTCCAGAATATGTATACAGGTGTAACTATAGATCACACGAGAATAAGAACACAATTTTATAACCTCGGCAACTGTAGAAGCTCAAGTCCCAGGAGGTTGCGAACAATCAATTGAGAATGCGCGTACAAAAGGCTATCGAATGCTCTGTCAATAATGTAAGCATTAGAAGGCCAAAGAAATGCTCGAGCTGAGTGTTGTTATTCAGAAGAGCCGACTAGACATCTATGATCTAACCCCCCAATTGCAGTTCTTGGGATACAAATAAGCTTAAGGTGTGAAATTTATTTCGTCCTGTTACGACTAACTTTGCCAATTTGGGTTTTTAAAAATAACATACTTGAAGAAATATATATCTCACGTAAGTAAGCTGCAACCCAGTGGCGTACAACTTCCTTCATATACCTATCTGCAATTCTGCAAGACTTCACAGCTTTGATACAATTGCATCTTCTGGGGTCCTTGTCCTTCTAATTACCCCTTCTTGTGTCACTGTTAAAACCAGCTAGAAATCAACATGCACACGCTCAGATGGAATATACTCAAATGATTATAGAAATAGTACAGAAAAAGAGTTGGACAAACAGTTCTCTTAAAATTATATACCTCTCCTCTCCTGTTGAACATCTGTCCTGAAACAAAGCCACGCGCATTGTATGCTGCAGGACTTTCTATCTGTTATGCATATGATGTTTCTTATATCAGCACCAAAATCAAAATACATTTCCCTCCAACTTTCCCAAATATACATTTCTCAAAATTTCCCTCCAAAATCAAGAAAATACCATTAAGGACAATACTCTGTTCTCGAACCCCAAGTCCTTCGAGACAGAAAGTGGATATCGTTTCGATACTTCTTGCTATACCGAATTGGGCTGATAAGAATCAAGAAAGGCGAATGAAGATGAAAAGATTGTTGTATAAGCCTGAAGAAGTGAAGATTGGGTGCAACATAGGAGTTCTTTAAGGCATGTTAGGCATTTGTTGTCGAGTTTGAATTTGAGGGTGGTTTTGTCGTTGGTTCCGCCTGTGATTGCGTTTACGTCTGTTGCAATTGTGGTTGCTAGTTATAATTCAGCAGTTTTGTTGCATTGGTTGCCTGAGTTTTTTCCGGTTTTGAGGGCTTCTTCTTTGCCTCATCAGTTGACTGCACCTGCATTGGCGCTTTTGTTAGTGTTTAGGACTGAGGCTTCGTATTCGAGGTATGAAGAAGGGAGGAAAGCTTGGACTAAGGTGATTTCAGGGACGAATGATTTTGCTAGGCAAGTGATTTCTAGCGTTGATGTTTCGAGTGATGTGTTCTTGAAGAATGCTCTTTTGCAGTATATCATGGCATTTCCGGTTGCCCTTAAGGTATATATACTGTTCTTGGTTATTGTTGTTCTGCTTCTAGTTATAACTGTCTTTAGACTATGACCTTGGAAAGTTAGATTCACAATTTTGCTTGCTTTTTTTTTTTGCTTGCTTAGATGATTTTTAGTCATGTTTCTACTTTCTAGATAATATTTTATATTTTTCGATTTATTAGGTTGTAAATGCAAGGGAGGGAGGGGGGTCTTTGCCACTAAGCTTTCCTTCAGTCCTTGTTATGTTCTAGTTAGTGTCTAGTTATGCTTAGGTAATTCTAAAGTTGCTTGGAGTGACTATCTTTAACATTTCTAGTTAGACCGTAAGAGGTTGAGTGTTATGCAAAAAACTCTTTTTTGTTTTCATTTGGCTTTCCAGACAGCCTTTAAAATGTTCTTACCATTTAATATGTATATGTTAAAGTATAATATAAGATCCATTTGGGGTCTTTCTCTAACACTTTAATATAGAATTAAAAGAATGAGGTACTATAATTTCAGAAGTCATCTAATCATCAGAAGGTTAAGACCTTATGTTGTAACACCGCAGCAACCAAAAACTATAATTTCTAAGGAACTGAATTCCTAAAAAATTAGTGTCTTTACATGAGGATGAGTTTCTTTGTTTATTATAAAATACTAAATTAACTTGAAGCTTTTATTGCAGTGTCACGTGATTCATGGTTCAGACATTGCGCAAGACCTCCAAACTTTGATTGAGCCTGAAGATCTCTCTGTAATTGTCAGTTCAAAGCATCGTCCCTGTTGCATTATCGATTTTATCCACAGAGCCTCCGAATGTTAAATTTGGAGGAGTCGAAGCTAAATGTGCTGGTAAAATCCGTTCTGTAATGTATTATGTGGTTGCCTATCCAATCCAAAAAACAATTATGCTAACAAAATATCAGAAATTTAGCCTTGAAAATTTAAATGTTAAGATTGTAATGAGCATCTGCACATACTCTGATAAAAAGTTTACCGAAATGTTATGTTAGTACTTGGACAATACACTATACAGCATTTTGGTACTGGCTTTCAGCTGTTATTCTTACTGTGGCTTGTGCATCCTGGTGCAGGAATCAAAGATCTCTTGTTTTTATGAAGGCATTGGTATATGCGAACAGCTTATTGGCATTCCTATTCCTCTATCATACACTCGCTTGACCTCGAGGTTTTTGGTCCTCTGGCATTTTTCACTTCCCATAATACTTTGGGATGATTGTAACTCTTCCATAGAAATTTCATACAAATCCCTGACTTCCCTTGTTGCTGTTGTTTTGTTATCCCATTCTTCGGAAAGGGCTCTTAAAAATTTGGTGTTTGTGTCCTCAGAGTCATACACTTTACCCAGTATAGCCATCTCATTTAGTAGTTTGGTGAACCTATCATACATCTCAGTAATAGTTTCTTCAAATTTTGCTTCAAAATATTCATACTTCTGAATGAGTAGAGACCTAACATTATTTTTGACATATTTAGTCACTTCACAGTGTACTTCAAGTTTTGTCCACATCTCCTTAGAAGTTTTGCATGATATAACACAGTTTGTAAGAACAGAGTCCAAACTGTTAAAGAGAATGTTTTTGACTTTTGTCTCATTAAGGACATTCTCCTTGTCCTCCTTTGACCACTCAGCCTTTGGTTTGTTAACAAAGTGATCTTCAATTATTTTACTTCTTCAGTGATTTGAGGAACAAGCCTTGAGGGCACATAGAGTCCATCATGAATCCTTTCAAGATAGTCAGGGTTTGTAGCCTCCAGATGGTGCAACATCTTAACCTTCCAGTGGGTGTATTCGTTTTTTTTAGCATAGGAATCTTAGAATTGTCATCTTTGTTTCCAGACATCTTCGATCGATTTTAAACTTTAGGCTCTGATACCAATTGTTTTCCCAATTACACAAGTAGAAGAGGGGAGGGTTGAATACTTGTGTACTCTTTTTGCCGGATTAAAATCAACTCAATATGAATTAAAGATTTGAATTAAGAACAAAGATCAAATACAAAAATATGAATAAATAATGTTTGTATTAATAATGATCAAATACAAACTCTCCCAGGGTATACACAAACCCTAGCAGTTTCTCTATGTTTCTCACAACAACTCTCTTTATCTCTATGCTCTCACAAAACTTCAACAAATAAATTAGGTTACATAGAGTATTTATATAGAGAGTTGCCTATCAACTAATAACAGAAAATTAAATTATAATAAGAATATAATTCTTAATTATCAGTTGACAGTTTTTTTATGAAATTCTTGTTAGGTCCAAAGTGTTGTAGAGGGGGGGTGAATACAACTGTTTAAAAAATAATGAGAGAATAAACAATATGCAGGTAATAAATGATGACACAGAATTTCAAGAATATATCATTATATTCATTGATGGATTTGCTACAACATTCATAAAAGCATCATGATCAGTTGAACAATAAATACAGCAATTAAAGCTAGATTCAACTGATCCTCTCTCTCACTTTTTGTTTTACAGTAAAATGCTCTCTCTTAAAAAAATTATCGTTGAAAATACAGAGATACAAGTTGCTTTTCTAAATAAAAACAAAGTGCTGCTTTTATAATGTCATGTAGTCTTGATCTTGTCCTTTTTGTGTACGTGGCCCAATCAGGATTTCGACAAAAAAAGTACTTTAACAACAACTCTGGATCAACCGTTCACAATAAGCCACTTGTCCCTTGAACATTAAATGTTACATTTCTACCCGCATCTCGATCTTCGCCTGGACCCATCTCGATCTCGATCTGTGAAAATCTCGATCTCGATCTGGGAGAATCTCGATCTCGATCTATGAAGATCTCGATCTCGATCTGGGAGAATCTCGATCTCGATCTATCGCCTGGATCGAGATTTGCCTTTGCAGTGTTTTACTTCACTTGCAAATCTCGACCCGCATCTCGATCTGCTGTGGATCGACATTTGCCTTAGCAAATATGCACACATCCAATGTTGACCTTCTTTAGTGACTAATTGAGAATTAACCTTTATGAGCAAGTTTCCTTAGCTTCTTCAATTTCTTTTCCTCACTCAATTCAAATGAGATCTTCTATTACTGACATGAACTTACCTCCAATGTCCTGACACTTGATGCAATGGTCTGGTTCATAAGTGACTAGTCTTGTAGGGGTTCTTGCTTCTGAATGTCAGTTCTCATTTGTTGATTAACCTTTACATTATCCAGATGTTGATATACATTACATGAAATCACTTTGGTCTTCTTGATACTTCTTTGACATTAATTTGATTCTCCATTAGATAAGTTAGGGCATGAGCAATACTCAGATTGAACTTCTTCTCACTTATGCATCCTTGATTAACCAAATTAGTTACTTGTAGTTACCAAGTATCATTGCCATTTCTTCAGTTGATCGATTCCATGTGCTTCTTCAGTTTCTCTTGTTTTGCTGTTGTTTTATCTTTTACTTAGTTGAGTTACATAGTAATTAAGTGTTACAAGTTAGTACACCTATGCCTTTCAATCTCCCCCTATTTGATTGTCTAACAATGACAACCAAATTCACAATGAGGATAACTCAACTAACCAGGGACTGAAAAAGATAAAATAACATTCATAAAAGATCATGTCAACTTGCATAATGCTTGGCTTGATTAATTAACTTCATGTCTATTACTGATACTTCAAGTGCCAAAATTGGACACCTGTTGGCTCGATTAAATGGCTTCATGCTCTTCTAGAGATTTTCTCTAAGTACTTTAAGAGCACGGTCCACTCAATCTTCAATTATCCTTCTGAAGTCCTTTTAGCAGTATTACCACCGCCGAACTTCGCGAAATAATTGACGCCTAATATAAACCAGTTTCAAGACACTTAGCTAACTAACTTCTACCTTACACTACACAAGAAAACAGATAATATTTTTACAATGCAGGAAAACAAGAAAACAAATTACAACGCAAAGAAACATTATAAGCATAATACATTAAAACTTTGATTTCTTGCGCTCCTCTTCCTCACGAGCTTTCTTCTTGGCTGCTTTTTCTTTCTTCATGAACTCAGGGTTGCAGACTTCATCCATTCTTTTCTTGAGAAGATTAAGTCCTTCTGCTTCCACATGATTTCTGATCTTGTAATTTCGAAACAACCTCAACCACCTTTCAACCATGTTGCGAGTGGTAAGCTTCGTGGGAATGTCTTCAAACCTCAGCTTTGTGACTTTGTCAGGGTACCCCTTTTCCCCTTTCTTCCTTATAACCAGCTGCTTAGGGTATCCAATGACAATAGCGGTGGTGCATTGTTGTAGCCTCTGAATATCAAGCTGTTGTCTTCTCTTACAGAAGTTATCAAACGTGACCCTCAGATAATCCTGATCAAACTCGTCAACATCATCCATCTCCTCAATCAATTCCCTTATAATACACAGTGTTTCATGACTGTGTTCTGCAAAGATGTCGTACTTGATTTCAATGATGGTTTCCACCTTATGCTTGTCTGTATAGATCAGCAGATCATTCTCATTCTCAGCTTTGCTCTTGACAAACTTGACATTTGCACCAGCCACTGCACCAGCTTCCTCCCTTATTTCCCCTTCTTCTGGAATGTCTATTCTTGGATCTCCGTATCTCTGCACATGCTCCCTTATTGCCTCGTCTTTCTGCTCGAATGCATAGTCTTCAGGTTCCTTCTTAACCACTGGTAGTGTAGCTTCAGGCAACTTGTATCCAGCATCTTGCCTTCTTATCAGCTTCTCCAAGTCCTTAGCCACCAGCTTCTTTTCCTTTGTTAGAAAACCCTTAGAGAGGACTAGCTTTGCAACTGCCTTCAGCACATTTCCGCTCGGAGTTAGTTTCGAGTCATGCAGATTTACGATCCTCAAGACCTTGTCATGGACATATCTGATCTGGTAGGGATTTAGAATAATGTCAACCCCTCTGTCTTCAGCCATCTTCAACAACTTCTCCTTAAACAGCACTCCAGTCTTGACAGAGGTGTCTACCTTGTGAGCGAATTCTACCAGTTCACTTGCACCCCTTTCTTGGAAGAAAGCTTCATCGACCATACACGGCCCGATTTTTGTTATGGGTGTCCAAGTGATCATCAGATTCCATGCCTTCTCCTTGAATATGACTTGTACGGAAGTGCATCCCTGTCTTATACAATTTAGATAATTCAGCAGCCCAGGGTTTAGATTTTCTAGCTTATGAAGAAGAAAATTCAATCTTTCTGAGTCATGAGCATAGGCTCTTGGTCCAGCTAAGGCTTCTCTAGCCTTGTCCCACTCGGGACCTTCCCTCCTTATGTCAGCCTGGACCTTAGGATCATTGATCTTTTTCATTTCAAACTCATGCTGAGTTTTCTGAGCCGCTCTCTTCTCCTTTGCCATTAGTTCTTTTTCAACTATCCCTTGTAGTACTTCTTCATTTACTCTTTCTCTGGCTTCCCTGAAAATCTCTCCTTGCATCTCCGCTTCATCAACTTCTTCTTCTGGGACATGCTCGTCAGCAACCGAGTGGTCTCCTGCATCACCTGCAACTCCTGCGCCAGATCCGCCAGGATTTAGACCTCTTTCTTGTTCCCATTCTCTTGCCCGTTGCTCGAGTCTCGACCTCCTTGCCACTAAGGCTTCTACATCCATCTCGTCATCATCAGAATCTTCAATAAAGTCTCCCATAAATGCATCGACAAGAGGTGTTTCTTTCTCAGCTTCTTCTTCAACTACCATCTTCTGCTTGCCTTTGTCCTTAAGAGCCGGTTGAGCCTCCTCCACCTTTTCACCAGATTTGTTTGAGGACTCGATCACCGGACCCTTACTAGTCAGCTTTTTCAGACCCTGATCCTCCTTCTCCCCCTTAGGTGTGTTATCCTCATCAGGAGCATCATCATCATTATTATCGTCACCACCACCACCGGTTGAAGGACCAGGTCCAGCCCTGTTACGGCCAAAGACAGCATCAAGTAGTTCATTCAGCTTCGTCCAAACTTGAGACATGCCATAAGTGACATCATCTACTGATCTTCCAACCTCCACCTGTGCCAATCCGAGATTGTTTATCTTGTCAATCATTTGATTTTGGACGGCAATGAGGTTCTCCATGAATTGAGCTCCAACCTCCAATCTTCCAGAGTGAGAAGAGACAGCAGCAGTAACACCAGCAACTCCAGCCTCCAAAGCCTCCACTTTCTTCACTAGATCCTGCAATTTGGGGGACGGTGTTTGGCTTGGGTTAAACTGTTTACTCTCGCCGGGTTCTGTTTCACTCAAGATCCCTAAAAAGAAGGGATCTACTCTCCCTGTCTCTCCCTCGTGTTTAGAGCCTAACAGTACTAGAGCCTCATCCACTAATCGCTGGGGACTAGCGGTGAGTTGGTCGGCGATATCGGTCAGTGAGACTGAGCCTTTAAGCGCTGTGTCTACGACAGGAGATGACGTTATGACCATGTCATCCCCTTGTTCACTTAGAACCTTTTCTGGTTCGCTGGGCTGTTCTGGAGGCGTAGACCCACCAGTCACCAGATGTCGTTGCTCTGCGAGCAACTTGTTTTCTGATTTAGATGAGGAAGCGTCATCCGCACTGGATTCGACAGACTCTTCCTCATTAAAACTTCCTGAGATACTAGTATCAGAAGTGCTAGTCTCAGTTTGTCATTCCCCTTCCGAGAAATTGCTCAAAGAGCCCTGAGCGGACAACTCAGGGGAGGTAGGGTCAGCTCCTATTGGCTGTTGAGCTGGACCCCCTCCTTGACTCTCACCAACATGCCTAGGCGAGTGCGAATGTGTTGAAATGATTTGGAGAGGAGAGCCACCAGCGTGAGGTGTGGTGGCTGTGAGAGGTGAACTAGCCTTAACAGGTTGTGCAGTTGCCACTGGGTTTGAATCCACCTTTTGCTTCTTTGGAGGTGGCAGAGCTGCTGAAGTGACTACTCTCTCAACTCCTACACTCCCTCCACTCGAATCACTCGGCTCAGATAAGCTTGCCTTCCTTTTATCACCAGTTTTAGGGCTGGCTGAACGTTTATGAACAGAAGGGCTTGCAGCCTGGGATAGAGCCTGGGGGTTTTCAGGCCCACGGCTGTAGAAAACAGGTTGAATTGATGATTGATCAAGATCAGCAAGAATAGGTACCTGACTAAGAAGATCGTCATCCTTGTCAGCTCCAGCTTCTGTAACATTTGCCTCGGCCATGTCAACATCCATTCCTGCTTGTTCCAAATTTCTAGGCACTTGATCTCCACCTTCAGCTTCGTTACCGCTACTCTCATCTTCTACTGCAGTAAACTGAGAAGCGTGCCTCCTAGCATACTCATCTTGCAGATCCTGGAAGTACGGAGTCAGGCGCAACTCAAAAAGTCTTGACTTTTGCTGGGTTTCCATGGTGGAGATACTCTTTAGAGTCATATCAAAACATGCCATCCTTTCAGAGCCTTGAAATACTCTTCTGTGTTCCTCTGAAAGGACGTCATCCAGAACCATCTGAAGAAATCTTGGCATCTAGCATTTGACTGGACCATCTTCCGGATTCCTTGATGCATTTTTCTCCAATGCCCACCTCTCATGCAACTGAATCAACAGATGTTTGCCCACATTCACTCTCCTGTTGTTTGCCACTCCATATAGTATTACCCGACAGCTGTTGTTCATTGGCCTGTAGTCTTTGTCCTTTGGGAACATGCAGCGCTGAATGGCCTGAACTACATAATCCCACTCAGCTGGTAGCATACCGGTGTTAACCTTTGTTACCTTGATAGGACCCGTGGGAGGGCGACAACCTATCTCCATGAATAATTGCAACATATCCTCCATAGTGGGTTCCGGAGCATAATCTTCTGTAGGAAGCCCGAGTAACTCATTGAACTTCCGCAGACTGACTTCATATTTGACACCACCAATAGTAAAGGATAGGCCTGCTGGATTGGCTTTTCCACCCTGAATCTCTAGTGTAGAGTAAGCAGCTTGAAGGGCTTCGACATTCAGGATGGGAGAGGCAGTTAAAGCATGACTTATGATTGATGTGTTGTTGAGGGATTCAATCCAGAACTGATAGTGAATAAATCTACCAGTTGCTCGATCAGCAGAGAGATTAACAAAGTTGGTCTTGGGAATTGTGAAATTTGGGTTTGCCATTTTAAATTAGTGTTTGAGAAAAGAAATGTTCTAAAATGGTTTTGCAATGGAATTTTTAGAGAACAAGTTCTAAATTTAAACAAAATAAAACGTACACGAACCCCACTAATTACCCCACGTAATTAGTGACACACATTAAAACAAATTAACTGCCCACCAATGACCACTTAACTTCCCACTAATGATTGACGGTTGAGTTTTCGAAAATTAAAGTGAACAGCCGTTACAAAATAAATTATTTTTCCAGAAAACCACAAACACGGCGGTAAAGTTGCACTTTAAGGATTAACCAGTAGTACTCACAACTATTTTGCTCAAGAACACAAAAGAACTTAAGAATAAGAAAGCACGAAACAAAAACAAACTCACTCGAATGAAAAAGAAAACTAAAGAACTAATTGCAAGAACAGTAATGACGTTAAAACAACACAAGAAGTTCAACAGTTTTAAACAAAATTTTAGCAGAGTTTCGTTTTAGTTATTGATGCTTTTAAGTAACAGTTAGTGATTTTTGTTTAAGAAAATCACAAGAAAACTTGATGTAATGTATGTATACGCGTGTGTATATGAAGAGCTTAAGCTTTTGGAGAGAAAGAAAGTTAATGTAAATAATGAACAGCCTTTTTAATGCTATAATATATACTTGCACGCCTAAGAAGAAGTTACTGAAAAGACAAGTCACATCTCGATCTCGAGATCCGCATCTCGATCCTCATCTAGATGTCGATCTTGATGCCGATCTCGATCCGCATCTCGATCTACATCTCGATGTCGATCTCGATCCGCATCTCGATCTACATCTCGATGTCGATCTCGATGTGGATAGATCGAGATGTACCTTGACAGTTTTAAGCAGTTTTCACAAGTCGTTCTTGATCTCGATCTCGATCCAGAACCAGATCGAGATTTGTCTTAAAAATTTTTTTTAATGAAATTATGTGAATTAAACATTTATATGTCAAATTCACAAGATTTCACCACAAATTTTCACACCCCTTTAAGAAACTTACAATTTTGAAACGACAGGGAATTTAGCAAATAAATCATGCATTACAAAATGAAATATAGCATTAAATCCTATCACATCATTAGACATTAATCATTTAGATACACAGATCAACACAAGATTAATTTCATGAAACTTTCTAACTTCCTTTTATGAGATGTAATACATACATTTATGAGGTTAAGTACACATTATTAATTATGAATATTCATGAACAACAATAATATGTACACAAACTGAATTATAACAGATAGGTAGCAAAACTAAAAAGTGTTAAGCATCCCTAATTCACCAACAAATCTAGAAAATGTTGATTCGTCTAGAGGTTTAGTGAATATATCTGCTATTTGACGTTCATTAGACACAAAATGCAACTCTATAGTTCCATTTTCTACATGCTCTCTAATAAAATGATACTTGATGTCAATGTGCTTGGTCCTGGAGTGATCCACAGGATTGTTGGTCATTGCAATAGCACTTGTGTTGTCACACATGATAGGAATCTTAGATACTTCCACACCGTAGTCCTTGAGTTGGTTCTTCATCCACAGTATCTGGGCCACACAGCTTCCAGCAGCAATATATTCTGCTTCAGCTGTCGAGGTAGATACTGTGTGTTGTTTCTTGCTTTGCCAAGACACCAACCTTCTTCCAAGGAACTGACAGCTTCCTGAAGTGCTCTTCCTATCTATTCTACAGCCTGCGTAATCTGAATCCGAATAGCCAACAAGATTAAACCCTGTATCTCTTGGGTACCAAATCCCGAGATTTGATGTTCCCTTGAGATACCTAAAAATACGCTTTACGGCTATGAGATGTGACTCTCTAGGATCCGCTTGGAACCTTGCACATAGGCACGTAGAGAACATAATATCAGGTCTGCTAGCAGTTAAATACAAAAGTGAGCCGATCATACCTCGATAGCTTGAGATGTCTACAGGTTTACCCGATTT
Organism: Oenanthe sinensis; assembly: GCA_028671895.1. Classification (NCBI taxonomy): domain Eukaryota; kingdom Viridiplantae; phylum Streptophyta; class Magnoliopsida; order Apiales; family Apiaceae; genus Oenanthe; species Oenanthe sinensis. The sequence continues at coordinate 10,509,998 of CM053798.1, read as the reverse complement.
GTCCTCATCAAGTTTCGTGGCTGTTGCCATATGAGTCTTAGCTTGTGATACATCTTGGAGACCATACTTCTTTAATAGATCATGAATGTACTTGGTCTGGCAGATAAATATCCCGTCCTTCTTCTGACTAACTTGAATGCCCAGAAAGAACGTCAGCTCTCCTATCATGCTCATTTCATACCTTGATTGCATTAACTTAGCGAATTTAGCACACAACTTCTCATTTGCAGACCCAAAGATAATGTCATCCACATATACCTGCACCATTATTAGATCATCTTTGCATTTCTTGTAGAAAAGCGTCTTGTCGATTACTCCTCTGGTGAAACCACTTTCTAGTAAGAAGTCTGACAGAGTTTCATACCATTTCCGCGGAGACTGCTTAAGGCCATATACTGATTTGAAGAGTCGATAAACATAATCACAATATTTGCTGTCAATAAACCCGGGAGGTTGCTCGACATACACCTCTTCATCCAGTTCACCGTTTAAGAATGCACTCTTGACATCCATTTGATAGACTTTAAAACCATGATGTGCTGCGAATGCCAAGAACATCCTTACTGCTTCTAGCCTTGCTACTGGTGCATAGGTTTCATCATAATCAATTCCTTCTCTTTGAGTATAACCCTTAGCAACCAGGCGAGCTTTATTTCGTGTTACAAGTCCGTCTTCATCCAGCTTGTTTCTGAATACCCATTTTGTCCCAACAACAGATCTATTCTTTGGTCTGGGTACTAGCTTCCACACCTTCTGCCTTTCAAACTGATTGAGTTCCTCTTGCATAGCAATCACCCAATCAGCGTCATCTAGAGCTTCTTCCACCACTTTAGGTTCCATCTGGGAAAGGAACACTGAGTATAGACATTCATTCTCAGTGGCAATTTCAGCTCTAGCTTTTCCTCTAGTAGTCACTCCGGCTTCTGGATCACCAATAATTAGCTCGAACGGATGGTCCTTGTTCCAAGTGTGATCCCTAGCAAATGTTCTTGATGATTCAGCTTGATCTTGTAAGTGAAGGTGACTTAGTCTAGAAGCACTTTCACTAGCTTCTCTTGAGCTAGTACTGGCTCCCCCTGAGTGAGCTGCTCCCCCTGAGTGCACACTGACTCCCCCTGAGTTAGTACCAGGTCTGACGGAAGGTGATCCCTCAGCCCTAGTGTTTTGAATTTGCGAAACACTAGACTCTTGATTAATTTCATTATTTATCATTGGATCACTACCCTGCACTACAGACTCAGGAACTGTATTCACTTCATCAATATCCATATTTTCAAATCTTAGGGAAGTGGGCTCACTATCTTCTTTTTGTATAGAAGGGAGCTTTGAGTCGTCGAATGTGACATTAAGGCTTTCAACCACCTTGCGATCATTAAGCACAAACACCCTGTACGCTGCTACTACTTCAAGAGAATATCCAATGAAAACCCCTTCATCTGCTTTGGCATCAAACTTTCCAAGTTGTGCATTGTCTCTTAACACAAAGCATTTGGCACCAAATACGTGAAAGTACTTGATAGATGGTTTTCGTTTATTCATCATGTAATACGGCGTCTCATTATGGTCCTTTATAATCAGGGTTCTGTTCTGTGTATAACAAGCCGTGCTAACTGCTTCAGCCCAAAAATATAAAGGAAGTTTTGACTCATACAGCATTGTCCTAGCTGCTTCAACCAGTGTCCTGTTCTTCCTTTCTACCACCCCGTTCTGCTGCGGTGTTCTCGGTGCTGAATACTGTCGTCTGATCCCTTTAGATATGCAGAAATCCATTAACACTGAGTTCTTGAATTCTGTCCCATTGTCGGATCGGATAGTCTTCACAGTCAGACTTGCTACATTTTCAATTTCCAGTACATGTCTAATGATCTCATGTGGCACTTCCTCTTTCGATGTCACAAACTTCACCCATGTGTATTTGGAAAAGTCATCGACGATTACCAGCGCATATCTTTTCCTTGACATTGACATAACGTTAACGGGTCTAAACAAATCCATGTGAAGAAGTTGTAGGGGCTCGGTAATGCTATTCACTTGTTTATCCTTATGCGAGGCTCTTTTTGATTTTCCCACTTCACATGCTTCGCAGAGTCCATCTGGGGTGAACTCCATCTGCGGCAGCCCTCTCACCAATTCTCTCCTTACGAGATTATTCATTGCTTTAAAGTTCAAGTGAGATAATCTTTTATGCCATAGCCAACTTTCATCAGCAGAAGCCTTGCTGTAGAAACACGTGACTTCAGACTGATCAGCAGAATTCATGTCAGCTATGAACAAATTTGACTTCCTTACTCCTTTGAGAGCAAGGCTTCCATCCTTTTTGCTTCGAATCGAACAATCATGCTTCCCAAAGTTAACGTCAAAACCCCTGTCGATGAACTGACTAACGCTGAGAAGATTATGTCGCAATCCTTCCATAAAAGACACGTCCTCAATGATAACATTTCCACAAACGATCTTGCCATATCCCCTGGTGTAACCTTTGCTGTTATCTCCAAAAGTAACCACGGAGCCGGCTCTCAACACCAAATCTGTTAGCAGGGACTTATTGCCGGTCATATGCCTCGATGCTCCACTGTCTAGCACCCATATGACTTTACTCTTTTCCTGTTCACTGCCCTGCAAATCCAGAAAGGTTAGGTGTTCTTCGGAACCCAATGATGTTTGGGCCCGGCATCAATAATTTCCTTTTTCTTTTCAGATACAGAAGGCTTTGCCTTGTTGCCATCAGGGGCATCCATCTTGACTTTGTCTTTTCCCTTGTCAACCTTGACTGATTTGTCAGGTTTAGGAGCAGACTGGTCACTCCTAACTTTAGGAGGACTTGAAGTCTTAGCCTTTGACCCCGCATGCTTTTTCTTACTACTACTAGTTGTATGTTGAACAGATGCGCTAGCAGTATTCATTAAATTAAAATAAGCATGCATGATGTTTACAGCACATGGCATGCAATTTAGATTATTGCATTTGGCATGATTTGCATGCATGTTAGGCAAAGCAGTAGTTGCAGGCATGGTATTACAACCAACAGATTTTTCTTCCTCTACATAGAACGGGCAATAGTAAGATAAATGATTAGTTTGATTACAGATATAGCATGTCTTTCTAGCTCGTGTAGATGTAGATACAGATGCAGGTTCAGTTTTAACTGCCTTTACAGGTGCTTTCATTTGGTCTGACCCTGCTACCCATTGTTTATATGACACCGTCTTAGCCTCCTTGGTTCCTACACCTCTCTTAGCATAAGCAATCTTACTAGCTCTCTTAGAAGTTGTAGGTTCTACCACTTTTTCTTCTGAATCTCTTTCAATTTTAATCTCATGTTCAATTTTAGTAGCAACAGGATCTATGGTCCTAGGCTCAAAATGCTTAAAGATAGGTTTTCTAACATCCATTAAAACCTCAGGCACATTTTCTTTGACTAACACTGGCTCTAACAACTCAGCAGCCCTATTTTTCTTTTTCTGTGTGTAGTCAAGTCCTATGTTTACTTTTTCATTTTTACTCTTGCCTGCCAGTTTCATGTACATGTCCCTTTCTACGAAAACTTTATTAGCGGCTTCTTCAAAAGATTGACATGTTATTTTAAGCTCAGCTAATTCATTTTTAAGTTCTTCGTTAAGGTCTTCCCTAATCTTAAGCTTGTGTTCTAAAACGTCTACCTGATTCATTAACTGCCTTTCTTTACTTTCTCCTGATTCTAATTCCTCTACCCTGGCCTCGAGAAGTCTATTCTGAAGGGAGAGTTTAGCATTTTCCTCATTAACAGCAATTAGATTTAGTTGGAGATTGTACATATCTTTAGTCATGGCAGCTAATTCATTTTGGTACTCAGGAATAGACATTTCATTTACGATTAGAATTGGTACCTCTGATTGTTCTGAAGATTTTGCCATTAAAGCGAAGTTGCATAGCTCCTGATCTTCATCTTCATCAGACTCGTCCCAACCCTTCCCTTCAGTCACAACATACGCCCGGCTTCCCTTCTGTTGCTTGCTAACCAAGGCATCATATTTCTTTTTCAGATCAGCATAGGATTCCTTGGGATGAACGTACTTGGGCTTCTTGCACTCTGTTGCGAAGTGCCCAATTCATTGCAGTTGTAGCATCTGAACTTGTTCTTGTCTACCAGGTTAGGTCTGTAGCCACTACCGGATGTGCTACCTCGGCCACTGTAACTTCCCCGACCACTTACACTACTGCCTCTGCCGCTACTGCTGCCTCTCCGGCTGAAAGAACTACCAAATCGTCCTTTACCACTTCTTTGCTTCCTGAAGCTGATATGAGCAAATTCTCGAGCAATACAAGCATATGACTTGTCTTCTAATTTGTCCAGCTCTTCAAGGGTATAGTATTCATCCTCACTTTCTTCGGATGGATCTTCAATGTCTAATACCACCCTTTCAGGATTAGCAGTTTTCAGTGAGACAGCTGCAAGTGCCTTTACAGCAGACTCTTCAGCTACAAGTCCAGACTCACTTACCGCTTTGTTTTCTCCACTATTGTAGGATCTTCTTCTGTCATTTTGTTCCTGCTCCAGCTCGTAGGTCTTCAAAACACCATACAGCTTTTCGAGAGAAGTATTTTTCAAGTCTCTTGACTCTCGAATGGCAGTGATCCTGTGTTCCAGATGTTTAGGCAAATTCAATAGAAACTTGATATTTGAATCTGCTAGTGGATAGACTTTATCTCTTACACTCAGCTCGATAAGCAATTTACTGTAACGTTTGTAAACATCCGCTACGCTTTCTCCTCGTTCGCATCTGAACGATTCATATTCAGATATCAGAATGCGTTTGTGATTATCTCTAACTTCCTCGGTCCCCTCCATCACCACAGCCAGTTTATCCCACATGGCTTTAGCTGTTTTTAATCCCTTTATTTGAACATAGTACTCTGAGTTTAGGGATTCAATTATGACGTTGCGTAACGACGCATCCATACCAACCAATTCTTTATCTGCGTCTGAAAACTCCATTTCCTCTTTAGGAACAGACCGGGATGGTATTAGTATCCCTCCTTCCATTCGCTCTGGCTCAATTCTCATGGGTATGTATGGACCGTTTTCCAATATTCTCAAGTATACCTTGTTTATTGATTCAAGGTAAGCTCTCATCCTTCCGGTCCATTCGTCATAATGTTGTGCATCAAACGGAGGTATCTTAAATCTGTGTGCGGCGGCCATTTTAATAAAGTTTAAAATTAAGATAATACACTTTTCAAATTACAATAAATTGTATTTACTTGAAAAATTAATTATCTCACTTTAAATATCCAACACTTAATATCCAACAGATTTTGCACTTAAGATTCAAGCAAGTTAGTTTTAATCACAAGAACAGTAGCAGGGTCCACAATTTTTAAAGTCCAAACAAAAAGGTGTCCACTTTCTAGTTGACAGAAGTTCGAAATTGTCCTTTTTGTTTAGTCAATCAGTTGATTCCAGTTTTGACCACAGAAAAATCCACAAAGCTCTAAAGTACAGTATTTTGGAATTTTGTACAAATATTCCTTACACCATGACTCAGAACTTTTTAGATCTACGACTTTTTCAAGAAGAAACAAATAAAAACTTTCGGCACAAACATCAAGAAAAAATTAGATCTGGGATTTTCAAGAACCAACTCAAACAACATAATAGGATCTCTGTTAGATGTGTTTAACAGGAGCTCTGATACCAATTGTTAGGTCCAAAGTGTTGTAGAGGGGGGGGGGGGTGAATACAACTGTTTAAAAAATAATGAGAGAATAAACAATATGCAGGTAATAAATGATGACACAGAATTTCAAGAATATATCATTATATTCATTGATGGATTTGCTACAACATTCATAAAAGCATCATGATCAGTTGAACAATAAATACAGCAATTAAAGCTAGATTCAACTGATCCTCTCTCTCACTTTTTGTTTTACAGTAAAATGCTCTCTCTTAAAAAAACTATCGTTGAAAATACAGAGATACAAGTTGTTTTTCTAAATAAAAACAAAGTGCTGCTTTTATAATGTCATGTAGTCTTGATCTTGTCCTTTTTGTGTACGTGGCCCAATCAGGATTTCGACAACAAAAAGTACTTTAACAACAACTCTGGATCAACCGTTCACAATAAGCCACTTGTCCCTTGAACATTAAATGTTACATTTCTACCCGCATCTCGATCTTCGCCTGGACCCATCTCGATCTCGATCTGTGAAAATCTCGATCTCGATCTGGGAGAATCTCGATCTCGATCTATGAAGATCTCGATCTCGATCTGGGAGAATCTCGATCTCGATCTATCGCCTGGATCGAGATTTGCCTTTACAGTGTTTTACTTCACTTGCAAATCTCGACCCGCATCTCGATCTGCTGTGGATCGACATTTGCCTTAACAAATATGCACACATCCAATGTTGACCTTCTTTAGTGACTAATTGAGAATTAACCTTTATGAGCAAGTTTCCTTAGCTTCTTCAATTTCTTTTCCTCACTCAATTCAAATGAGATCTTCTATTACTGACATGAACTTACCTCCAATGTCCTGACACTTGATGCAATGGTCTGGTTCATAAGTGACTAGTCTTGTAGGGGTTCTTGCTTCTGAATGTCAGTTCTCATTTGTTGATTAACCTTTACATTATCCAGATGTTGATATACATTACATGAAATCACTTTGGTCTTCTTGATACTTCTTTGACATTAATTTGATTCTCCATTAGATAAGTTAGGGCATGAGCAATACTCAGATTGAACTTCTTCTCACTTATGCATCCTTGATTAACCAAATTAGTTACTTGTAGTTACCAAGTATCATTGCCATTTCTTCAGTTGATCGATTCCATGTGCTTCTTCAGTTTCTCTTGTTTTGCTGTTGTTTTATCTTTTACTTAGTTGAGTTACATAGTAATTAAGTGTTACAAGTTAGTACACCTATGCCTTTCAATTCTCTTTCCTTCCCATAGCATATCTGCAATATAATTGTCTTTATCTTCGAAAACTTTCCATTCCTATGATCACCTTCCAAATTCAGCTTCAGCTTTACAGCCTCTGAAAACCTTCAGACTCTGATGATCTTCAGTATCTGACAGATTATAGACTCTGATCAACTTCCAGACTCCAACTTGCATTCAGACTCTGGGTTTTTTTTTCCTAAAAATCTTCCAAGTACAAAATGAATGTTGACTATCTAGACTCTGATTATAAAAATTCAGAGACTAGAAAGACTTATTACAAGCAAACTATGCTAGACCTTGTTCTAGTATTTTATACATCATCAAATGAATATATTTCTAACATGATACGTCACCATTAAGAAAGTGAAATACATAAAAGAGAATTTGATAATATGAGAAAATGACATGTACTAAATTAATATATCTGTTCTTGATATAGTAGAATTGATCTATGAAAGTTTATGTTCATTGAGTTGCGACTCATTAAAATCGCTCATTGTTTCAAGTTGAGTTATATGGTCGGCCAACTGATGCTCCAGAGTCCCTCCTTCTCAGTATTTGCACATATAGGGCGTGTTTGGATCCCTTATTTCTGAAAATAAGTTACTTATTTTTAGAAAAAATATGTATATATGTACTTTTTCTGAAAATAAGTAACTTATTTTTTATTTTGAAAATAAGATTTGATCTTAAAATTTTACACTATATGTTAATATTTTTAAAAAATATAAAAATACGTATTTAAAAAAAAACGTGTTACTTATTTTTTTAAGAAATTTCAAATGGGGTCATAGATATAGTTAAGTTTTGACTTCCGCTAGCAAATTTTATATTCAAGGTTTATTGTATAATTATGGGTTTAATAGAAAGTTTGAAATTCATTATACAGGTTTTTCTAAAGTTTCAGTCTCAGCATTTCAAAGTTTTTAAAAAAATCTATGTATATTCTTATGAGAAGAATATTTATAATTCAGGATTTATTTTATTTCTATATTATAGTACAAGGGGGTCACAAGGGTAGAGGTAGGAAATGTTTTACGGGGACCATATCTTGTAGTTGTAGTGTAGTTTAGTGTTTGTTATGTAAAAGTAGGGCCGTAATTCGAGCCGAGTCGAGCCGAGTTCGAGTTTTTTTTTGTCGAGCTCGAGCATTTTTTTGTCGAGTCGAGTCGAGTCGAGCCGAAAATTATTCGAGCCTAAAATATGTGTTCGAGCTCGACTCGGGTAGTATTCGAGTCGAGTTCGAGCCGCTCGTGAGTTTTCGAGCTTATCGAGTTTTTTTACGAGTTTTTGAGTTTAACGAGCTTTTAACGAGTTTTCGAGTTTAACGGACTTTTAACGAGTTTTTGAGCTCTCGAGCTTTAATCGAGCCTATCGAGCTTTCTTTCTTCTTTTTTTTGGAAAAAATAGCTTTATCCAAGTTAAGTGGATTATTTAATTTTTATTGTAAAATTGACTAAACTTTAACCGAATATTATATAATTAGACAAAATTAAAAAGTTATACTAATATATTACTAAAAAGTATATATAATTTACTTTAAAATTTTAATTTTCAAAATTGTAAAAAAAATTGTTAATTATTAGTCAATTTGGTTAATTTGAACATTAAATGTGAAATAATAATATGAAATTACATTAGATATTTAGGTACCTTGGCTATACTTATATGTTACTTATAACTTGCATAATTTTTTCAATTTTAAGTCATTTTATGATTTATTACACAAATAGACATTTTTTAACTCAAAATAAAAAATGACTTTAAACTGGGCTCTTAGTGTATATTAATTTTTTAAAAAATAAATAACTTATTTTTTATTTTAAAAATAAGACCTGGTCTCAAATTTCAAAATTAAATTTTAATCTTTAAAAAAGGTATAAAATTGCATATTTTTTTCAATTGTAAGTCATTTTATGATTTATTACACAAACGGACATTTTTAACTCAAAATGAAAAATGACTTTAAACTGGGCTCTTAGTGTATATTAATATTTTTAAAAATAAATAACTTACTTTTTATTTTAAAAATAAGATTTGGTCTCAAATTTCTAAATTAAATTTTAATCTTTAAAAAAGGTATAAAATTACATAATTTTTTCAATTTTAAGTCATTTTATGATTTATTACACAAGCAGACATTTTTTTAACTCAAAATGAAAAATGACTTTAAAAATAAGATTTGGTCTCAAATTTCTAAATTAAATTTTTAAAAAATAAATAACTTATTGGTGTTTCTCTAATAGATTATTTATTAAATAGTGAACTTGTAAATCAATAGTTTTTATGGAGTTATGGACTAATGGCATTAGTGACTGACTGGCTGTGATCATCTTTCTATTATGGTGGAATTACAATTGTCTTCTATTTTATATTTATGGATGATCTGCATTATGAGCTTTACAAGTGTAACAGAAGTATAGAACTAAAAAAAAAAATCGAGTTCGAGCTCGAGCCGAGTCGAGTTCGAGTTCGAGTCTTATCGAGTCGAGCCCGAGTCGAGCCTAAAAATACTCGACTCGACTCGAGGTTTTAATCGAACCCGGAAATCTGTTCGAGCTCGAGCTCGATAACGAGTTCGAGTCGAGTCGAGCCGAGTTAATCGAGTCGAGCTCAAAAAAATCCGACTCGAATTACAGCCCTATGTAAAAGTTTATGTTATGCACTACATTTGGTGTTACCTAAAAGTTTATGTTTTGTACTACATTTGTTTCATACTGCAATATGTTAGTCATGTATTCATAAAAAATGAAAAAGAAGAAATCATATTATTTAATTTTAAACCAATTTTTTATTAATCATATTTTCAATTTATAATTTAAAACCTATTTTTGTTAAAATCGTTTATAATATATAAACGTATATAAAATAGTTTATTATATATAACTTCAAATCGATTATTATATAACTTCAATATATTATATAAAATCGTTTATTATATGTAACTTCAAATCGATTATTACATATAAACGTATTTCTATTTTTAATTTAAAACCTATTTTTTATTTATAATTTAACACCTCTTTTGTATTTTTCCATGCATATTTAAAAAACCAGATTTTAGGACTAGTCGACAATTGTAATGGCTACTAGTACTATGATTTGTTGTGAAAATCATAGTGCTAAAAATAATATTAGGCCCCTAATAATAATAAAAAAGTATTTATATAATAATAAAATATACTTCTTAAACGATTTTAAATATAAAATTTGAATAAACTTTGAGTCACATTTATTAAAAAAAATGAACAATATTTAGAGTTAACAAAAAATATTCAATGTCATATAAAAGTACAATATTTAAGTAAACAAAAATGCAAATAGACATAATAAATTATATCTTTAATTGACTTTTTACATGCAATCTAATTTACATAAAATAAGAGTCATAAAATAAAATTTAATATGTGATTTTACATTTTTTTATATATTTTAATTTTCTAACACGTATTTATATATTTTTATATAAAAATTACTAAATCCTAAATTTTAGGGCCCCTAAAATTTTGAGACCCGTGCAGTAGGGCTCCTTGCACACCCTTTATAGCCGGCCCTGCTAGAAATTGCGGCACACACATGTTATTCCTTCCGTCCCAAATTACTTGTTCTCTTTGACTTTTACGTATAGTTTAAGGTGCATTGATCGCATAGTTATATAATTTTTTTAAAAAAAAATTCTTTTTGTGAATAAAAATTCAAATATTAAACTTTTATTTATAAAAGGAAAATTTTAAAAATAATTTATATAACTATGCGGTCAATGCATCTTAAATTATGCATAAAAGTCAAAGATGACACTAATTTGGGACGAAGGGAGTAAAATTGGAGGACTAGGAGGATGATGTTGCAGAGGATGCTTTATGCTTTGCTTGCAAAAAACTAGTTAAAATTTTGGACCTATTATCTTCAAATCAAGATAAGTAGGGCCTTCGCCCTTGTTGATTAGTCTATGTGGCCTGCGGAAAGAAAGAGTTATCATCGAGAGGATAAGCGCAATCTCATCACGTTCGTACCATTATTTGTTTATATTTGTCTTTTAGCTAATTATATTTGTCTGACTTGCTAGTTGATACTGGTTTATTTTTGTATGACTTGGTAGTTGCTACTCACTTGTAAAATTTACAAGTAAGAATACCATTTCTTCTATTATATCTCTTCCCTCACAAAAAATGAATTCAGCATTTGAGTTATTTAGTAGCAAATTGAGGCACACAGTTAAAATTGGAGGATGAGGATGGTGCAGAGGATGCTTTATGCTTTATGCTTTGCTTGCAAAAAAGGAGTTAAAGGCTTTCCTACATATGTTTGCATTGTTAGTCATGATGATCTTGATAGTCGAGATTTCTACCTGCACAAGTTGTGCAGAATTACTCTTTCTAGTTGATTATACCATAAGCACCCACTGAGATTTAAAAAAAGAGGAGGATATTATTGGTGAGGATGCTACATGCTATGTCTGCAATGTTAGGGAGTATACTGAACTATTCGTTTGAAGTATATGACATTGTCCTTTTTATTGAGAATCTTGAATGCGTATTTTAACACTGTTTGTATATTATATATTGTGGATAATCTAGTATCAAATGGGATAACAGAAGATTAGATTGTCAGTGTCTATATATAATATAATAAATGTTCACAGTTTAAGTGGAGTTAAACAAACCACTGGAATGACTGAAGTATTATTTGGAAATAATCTATCTTGATTATTGAATAATACTTGTATGCTTTGTGTATATTGAACGGGATTAAAATATTAAAATTGTTCTTCTATTCTGATAATAAAGAAGAACTAAGATTCTATAATATTATTATTGCTTAGGTTCTTAATCCGGATACAGTGATTGACACTTGTATGCAATGCACATGTTTTGATTCATATGTGATGTGATTTTTTGTTAATCACAATATTATGTTTTGGACAATGACATTGCATACAGAGTGGGATATTGACTATAAAAGGAAACCGTGTCCGAAAATATTCGGGTGATGATGTCCTCTTGAAAGCTCATAAAGATAATTATGCTTTAGTCCTGCAGGCAGATTTGTTCTTGCATAATTATAAGGTTGAGTGGATGATCAAGGATAAAAGATATTGATTAAATTAATTATCAGAAATTAATTTAATTAATGGACATTCGATATCTTAAACATGGGGAATTTAATAAGCAAATAATATTGGAGTCGAATTAAATAATTAAATTACGGCATTAGGAGAGGTAGTGCAAATATTAATTCTTTAGTGGATTGAATTAATATTTAATGACTTTGGGCTTGACCCAGAATGTCATTGGAAGGCCCGACCTAATTATCCAGGATCCCTACTGTAGCCTATATATTCATCTTATTCTCTTCTAGCTAAGGGTTGGAAAAAACTAGGGTTTTTGTGAGCAGCCGTTCAAGGAGGCAACCAAGAACTAGGGTTCCAAGATCTCAAAGTTAGAAGGGAGGCAACCTTGGGAGGATCGAAGGTCACACTTCGCTCAAGGTGAATACGGGAATACAGTAGAAGACGTGGATTTGAATCGCTTGCGCCGTAGCGATTAAGGTTAATTTTCTATTCAAACTCGTTCGTTTTGATGCAGGTTGTTATCCACTATTATGGCCATGGTTGTAATTGTGTTTTTGGATCCCACGTGGTTTATCGTGGTTGTAAATTAAATCATGAGGGTTGATCATGATTAGTTTTAAATTTTGATTTCTATTTTGATTGTAATCTTGTAATTCGAATTGTATTCAATTTAGATTATGATCTGATGTAATAGAATAGATTTTTCTGTTGTATTTGTCGTATGTAATTGTTTGATCAACGAAGATGCGAGAAACAGAGTTCTTCCGCTGCTATATGCTGTTTTCGTGGCTGCTTCGCTGTTCTGGCTACAGATTTTGCATACGATATCCGATTGGGGCGAATAATACCTTTTCGGAAATGGCAGAACGAGACCTACAGGCTAAGATGGAAACCATCTCCAGATTTTTCAAGCCATTCTGAGCTCGTTTAGGCAGTCAAACAGGCGGCTGAAGATTTTCGAAAATTTATCGATGGATGATTTTGAAGATTATTCTTCGGGGCCATAATAGTGGATGTATTTTATTATGTTTTACATAATGTTTGCTGATCTTGATTATTACTACTATGTGTTCCATGTTTGTTTGTTATGCCATGTGATACTAACCCTTCGCATGCTAGAACGACATGGACATAGGGCTGTTTTATTATGCTTTAATCATGATGAATATGCTGCTATGTTATGTGTTATATGTATTGTTATTATGATACATGTGGACTGCGAAAAAATAACATAGGACGATGCATCTAGATAAAATCCTCATAGTAAAATACTAAGTGGGAGAGGGAATTAATTTGGTATTAAATCCCATGGTCTCCATTATTGTTTGTATGTAATTTAACACTAAGTCGAATATAAATTATGTATACGTCACCCATCGTGGCATGTAATTTATGGTGTCTAGAGTGTTATGGAAATTACTAGAACAAACTTCTAAAATTAATTATGAATATTGGAAGGTACATATGTCACCCAACGTGGCGTACTAAGTTTCATAGAATTCAAATAATAAAAGGATACCCTATTTTTTGATAGCTTTCACGCTCAACTAGGAAGAGAATCTAAAATAACACATCTTTGAGTATTCTTGCGTTGGTGTCTAGGAAAGCGTGCAGCTTACCTGGTCATTTAGATTGGTGTCTAGAAAAGTGGTTAGCCTCTTGGCAATGCTTCCACCGGCCTGGCCAGTCAGTCTGAATACTCTTTAGATTTGTAATTTTAGTAGTATCTTATTGTTAGGAGCAAGAATTTATCATAGTCAAAAGACGCATCTGGTATTATTATTATTAATTTAAGATTTAATAATGGTATACACTTAGCTATGAAAAATAATATAGATCACCCTAACGTGACTAATTATTTAGTAGTAGGACCGAAGTAACATTTAAATAAATTTAGGTGGTATATAAGTCACCCAACGTGGCATACCGGAAACCTATGGTGTTTAAGTGTTGGTGTTTTAATTTAAATAATTGTTAGAGGAACCAATTTTTTTAAACACCCTCTAATTATGTGTTATATGTATGATTCTCAGGATATAATGGGCTTTAATCCACTTTTTACCATACTTAAGGATAACAAACTTACTGGACCTAACTATATTGAATGGAAACGTAATTTGGACATTGTGTTGACTGCTGAGGAGTACAAATTTTGCATTAATGAACCCAAGCCAGAGGAGCCTGCTGAGAATGCTTCTGAAGTTGAGAAGGAGTATTATAAGAAGTGGATTAAGGCTGATGAGATGTCGCGATGTTACATTCTGGCAGCAATGTCAGGTGTTTTGCAGCATCAGCATCAGGCTATGGCCACTGCTTCAGATATGCTCTTTAATCTCAAAGAACTTTTTGGAGATCAGAATAGGGCTGCAAGGCAAGTAGCAATGAAAGCTTTAATGAATACTCAGATGGCTGAAGGGACACCTGTAAGGGATCATGTTCTCAGGATGATGTCACATCTGAATGAGATGGAGATCCTTGGTGCTGAGGTTGATGGGGAAACCCAGATCGATATCATCCTTATGAGTTTACCCAAAAGTTTTGAGCAGTTCCGCTTGAATTACACCATGAACAAAAGGATGTATAGTCTTGCGGAACTTCTGACAGAACTTCAGGCAGCTGAAGGACTTTTTCAGCAGAGTGTTCAAGTCAATGTGGCTGAGAAACCTTCTTCTTCTAAGCCGAAAGCCAAGAAGAAGAAAAAGGCTCAGACACAGAAAGTTATGAAAGCTGTGGGAGTTCAAGGTGGTGCTGTGAAAAAGCCCAAGGGCAAGTGCTTCAGGTGCAAGCAGTCGGGTCACTGGAAACAGGATTGTCCTCTTCCTAAGAAGAAAAACAATACTGGTATGTCTCTTTCTCTAGTTACAGAAACATATATAGCGGCTATATCTACGAGCACTTGGTGTGTAGATACAGGAGCCACTGATCATGTTTGTAATTCTATGCAGGGGTTCCAGCAATCCAGAATGCTTAGAGATGGCGAGATATATGTGTTCATGGGAGATGCTACGAAAGTAGCAGTAGTTGCAGTGGGAGATGTTAATTTATCTTTTGGTGATGATAGGAATTTGGTTTTGAACAATTGTCTTTATGTACCTTCGTTTAGAAGGAATTTAATTTCGGTTTCTAAACTTGCTTTGAATGGTTATAATGTTTGTTTGGATCATAATGTTTCAATTATGAGGAATAAACTAGTTATATGTTCTGGTACATTGCAAGACAATTTATACATAATCACTCCTAATCAACCTGCACTGCAACTACAACAAAGGGTATTAAATAACACATCTTCTATCACTACTAAAAGAAAGGAACCTTCTTCTTTGAACCAAACATATCTTTGGCACTTAAGATTAGGTCATATTAACTTGAGGAGGATTCAAAGACTGGTAGTAGATGGGCCTTTAGGCTCATTGGCAGTAGAGCCATTTCCAGTCTGTGAATCCTGTTTGGAAGGTAAAATGACCACTAGGCCTTTTAAGGCAAAGGGGAATAGAGCCAAAGAAGTGTTAGAATTGGTTCATACTGATTTATGTGGACCCATGAATATTCAAGCAAGAGGTGGTTATGAATATTTTGTCACTTTTATTGATGATTATTCTAGATATGGATACATTTATTTGTTGCGCCGTAAATCAGAATGCTTTGACAAGTTCAAGGAGTACAAAACTGTAACGGAGAAGCGACATGGAAAATGTATCAAGTCACTACGATCAGATCGTGGTGGCGAATACTTGCTTGGAGAATTTAGGGATTACTTATCAAAGAATGGGATCATGTCTCAGTTGACTGCACCTGGAACACCCCAACAGAATGGTGTAGCGGAGAGAAGGAATCGTACTCTTTTGGAGAGTGTTAGATTGATGATGAGTTATTCAGAATTACCCAAGTCGTTTTGGGGACATGCTTTAGAAACAGCAGCTTATCTTTTGAATTTAGTTCCTTCTAAGTCAGTTCCTAAGACTCCAAAAGAATTGTGGACTGGTTCAAAACCTAGTCTAAGACATATTCGGATATGGGGTTGTCCAGCACATGTGTTGAACAAGAACGTGACTAAGTTAGAATCTCATACAGAAGTAAGGCTTTTTGTAGGCTATCCCATGGGAACGAAAGGATATTTATTTTATAGTCCTAAGGATCGGGATGTCATTGTTAGTACCAATGCTAGATTCCTGGAGGAGGACTATATGATGAACCATAAACCCATGAGCAGTGTCGTTTTAGAGGAACTAGTGGGAGAGACAAATAATGAACAAGTGCCAATAGTACAAGTAGAACAGCCACAAGAGAACACACAACCTATCACTAATACCACACCGGTGTCTCGTCGTAGTGGGGAGGGTTATTCGTAAACCCAGCAGATTCATGTTATTGGGAGAGTCTTCGGACTTGGTCTCTGAGGAACATGATGAGGATCCCATGACATACGAGGAAGCACTGCAAGACAAAGATGTAGATCTATGGCAAAAAGCAATGAAATCTGAGATGGAATCTATGTATTCAAATCAAGTCTGGGAGCTCGTGGAACCACCCAAAGGTGTAAAACCCATTGGATGTAAGTGGATCTACAAGAGAAAAAGAGGATCTGACAAAAAGGTAAAAGCTTGGAAAGCAAGACTTGTTGCGAAAGGGTATACTCAGAAAGAAGGGATCGATTATGAGGAAACCTTTTCGCCAGTAGTCATGCTAAAGTCGATCCGGATTCTTTTATCTATAGCAGCTCATCTCGATTATGAGATTTGGCAAATGGATGTCAAGACAGCTTTCCTAAATGGGAGTCTTGATGATGAGATCATCTATATGCAACAACCAGAAGGATTCATTAAGGAAGGCCAAGAGCATCTGGTATGTAAGCTTAAGAAGTCCATTTATGGACTTAAACAAGCTTCTAGGTATTGGAATATTCGCTTTGATCAGGTAATCCAGTCATACGGATTTGATCAATGTCCAAGCGAGTCGTGTGTGAACAAGAAATGTGAGGGTAGTTCAGTGACTTTTCTAGTGCTATACGTAGATGATATTTTACTCATTGGAAACAATGTAGGGATGTTATCAGCGGTAAAGGCATGGTTGTTCAAACAGTTCGAAATGAAGGACTTAGGTGAAGCGGCATACATCCTTGGGATCAAAGTTATAAGGGATCGCAAGAAAAGGATGTTGGCTTTATCCCAAGAGCCCTATATTGATGAGGTATTGGCTCGTTTTAACATGCAGGACTCCAAGAAGGGTAACCTACCTTATAAACATGGAGTTGCTCTATCAAAGAAACAGTGTCCTAAGACACCAGAGGCGATAGAGAGCATGAAAGCGGTTCCCTATGCTTCGGCATGCGGAAGCTTAATGTATGCAATGTTATGTACGAGACCTGATATTTGTTTTGCCGTGGGCATGGTTAGCAGATATCAGTCAAACCCAGGACAGGAACATTGGAGTGCAGTAAAGGCTATACTCAAGTACCTGAGAAGGACTAAGGAGTATATGCTAATTTACAAGGCCTCAGATTTGTTACCTCTAGGATATACCGATTCAGATTTCCAAGCAGATAGAGATAAGAGGAAATCAACCTCGTGATATGTGTTTACCTTAGGAGGTGAAGCTGTAATATGGAGGAGTGTAAAGCAGAAATGCGTTGCTGACTCTACCATGGAAGCCGAATATGTGGCAGCTTCGGAGGCAGCCAAAGAGGCAATATGGTTCAGAAACTTTCTTTTGGACATAGATGTGGTACCTAATTTGCCTAGGAGCTTGACAGTGTATTGTGATAACACTGGTGCTGTGGCAAATGCAAAGGAACCGCGAGACCATAAGGCAGCAAAACACATCGAGCGTAAGTATCACCTTATACGACAATTCGTTAAGCGAGGAGATATTATTGTGACTGATATAGCATCAAAGGACAACCGGGAAGATCCTTTCAGAAAGAGCTTACCAGCTAAGGCTTTTGAGCAGCACGTGGAGGTGATAAGAGTCAGATGTATGGTCACATAATAGTTATTTAATTGGTAGTGTATTGCTTGTAATAAAACACTGATATACTCAAAGAATAGCTTGAGTATAAGTGGGAGATTGTTAGGGAGTATACTGAACTATTCGTTTGAAGTATATGACATTGTCCTTTTTATTGAGAATCTTGAATGCGTATTTTAACACTGTTTGTATATTATATATTGTGGATAATCTAGTATCAAATGGGATAACAGAAGATTAGATTGTCAGTGTCTATATATAATATAATAAATGTTCACAGTTTAAGTGGAG
This sequence comes from Oenanthe sinensis, assembly GCA_028671895.1. NCBI lineage: Eukaryota > Viridiplantae > Streptophyta > Magnoliopsida > Apiales > Apiaceae > Oenanthe > Oenanthe sinensis. Next base: position 10,491,742 of record CM053798.1, on the reverse strand, counting down.
TTAAACAAACCACTGGAATGACTGAAGTATTATTTGGAAATAATCTATCTTGATTATTGAATAATACTTGTATGCTTTGTGTATATTGAACGGGATTAAAATATTAGAATTGTTCTTCTATTCTGATAATAAAGAAGAACTAAGATTCTATAATATTATTATTGCTTAGGTTCTTAATCCGGATACAGTGATTGACACTTGTATGCAATGCACATGTTTTGATTCATATGTGATGTGATTTTTTGTTAATCACAATATTATGTTTTGGACAATGACATTGCATACAGAGTGGGATATTGACTATAAAAGGAAACCGTGTCCGAAAATATTCGGGTGATGATGTCCTCTTGAAAGCTCATAAAGATAATTATGCTTTAGTCCTGCAGGCAGATTTGTTCTTGCATAATTATAAGGTTGAGTGGATGATCAAGGATAAAAGATATTGATTAAATTAATTATCAGAAATTAATTTAATTAATGGACATTCGATATCTTAAACATGGGGAATTTAATAAGCAAATAATATTGGAGTCGAATTAAATAATTAAATTACGGCATTAGGAGAGGTAGTGCAAATATTAATTCTTTAGTGGATTGAATTAATATTTAATGACTTTGGGCTTGACCCAGAATGTCATTGGAAGGCCCGACCTAATTATTCAGGATCCCTACTGTAGCCTATATATTCATCTTATTCTCTTCTAGCTAAGGGTTGGAAAAAACTAGGGTTTTTGTGAGCAGCCGTTCAAGGAGGCAACCAAGAACTAGGGTTCCAAGATCTCAAAGTTAGAAGGGAGGCAACCTTGGGAGGATCGAAGGTCACACTTCGCTCAAGGTGAATACGGGAATACAGTAGAAGACGTGGATTTGAATCGCTTGCGCCGTAGCGATTAAGGTTAATTTTCTATTCAAACTCGTTCGTTTTCATATCATAAAACGCAGCATCATGATTCGATTGTCCAACATGCGATTCACCAATTCTAGCAGGCTCTCTTACATATACTTGCATTAATCATGACAATGTTTGCAATTCACCAATTCTAGCGGGCTCTCTTACATATACTTGCATTAATCATGACAATACTGATTGTCGAAATTTCTACCTACATAAGAGTTGTGCACAACTACCCTCACATATAAACCACATTGAAATATCATCATTAAACATCTTTTTAATAATTACAGTATATATTTTGTTTTCACTTGCATTGATTCAAAAATTATTACTTAAATTTGCTTTAACTTAACTTATAAAAATGCTTTCCTTTTTCTTCTTATGTGTTTGTATATATACATTTAAGAGTTTTTGCTATTTTTTAGCATGTAACGGCCTATCATAATAATTCTGTTAATCTAATTATATATATGATATATATTAAAATTTATTAAAAATAAATCATTTATATAAGACTTTTTTCTATTTTTTAGCATATGACGACCACACTACATGATACTGACCACGACAAGTCCATTAGTCTAGCTATATATAAGATATAATTTTTAAACATGTAAGGGAGTATATATACATATATTAAAACATATGCTACAAATTTTTTGACCACCAAAATTAAATTTCATGTATGAATCGACCAAAATGGATATTAAATGTGCCGAGCTAGACAGCTAGTTGTGGTTCAGTATAGGAAACCTATACATAGGCAATTTTTGTTTCAGACTACTTTCAGTTATGCTAGGTGCTGTTTAGGTCCCCCTTGTCTTTCTAGATTTTTTTCTTATTAATAGATGAAAATTTATATTATCGCAAATCCTTTAAAAATATGTACTTAATATATTTAGATGAAACAGGCTAGCCAACTGCCTCTTTGTCGGACGAAACAAATATCCTATCAAAAGATTAGTACCAAGTACCAACAATCTTGATTGATGGACAAGATGAATCGGAGGATTGGAGTAATATTTTTGATTTTACCCCACAGTTAATTTTTCCAAGTCTATAAATAATATAAACCGATCGAAACACACTATTTCTTCTCATCATTAGCTCTTGCATTTCAGTGAGTTACAAAGAATACAAAGTTGAAAGCAATTTAATATGGGTTCCAAAATTTTCCTCCTGTCTATTGCATTTGCTCTTCTCATCAACTCAGAAATGGCGGCTAGAGATTTGGGTGAAACTACAAGCAAGTCAAGTCAGTAGTACTATATGTGTTTATTTGTTTTGATTAACTATATAATTGCAGTGCTTTGAGGTGATGGCGGCTAACCATTATTAAATTATATATATTATTGTAGGTGAGGGAGCTAGCTACAATGGAGGAGGTGGCCTTGACAACACTGAATGCATGTGTTTAAGAAGTGGTTTCTGTTGCCCCGATGAAGCACGAGCACTTGAAAACACTCAAGTTAAGCCTTAGAGGCCACTGGAGGCCACTACATGCATGTGTACAATATTATACTACTAGCTACTTCTTTAACATGTATAAGTGGTAGCATTGATTAGTAGTATGAGTAGTAACAAATAAAATGCATGTTCGATTTCCCTTTCCTTGTTAATTTGGACACAGAACCGTGCAGTGTACCGTGTAATTAATGTTTAATATAATCCATATTTTAACGATCTAGCATGTAGTGACTAAATCAAAAAGATGGAATTTCTCAAGGAGCATCACCATCCTATAGTGGAGATGCTCCGCCGGGCACAAGTTCTAGTACTAAATAAGGAGCTTAGCCGTTTTATTCCACCAGCCCTCAGCGACCTAATTAAGACAGCTTGAATCGTTGGACCTTTCACAAAACAAGTATCTTCATTGTATGTTAATACTTATAAATAAAATGCATGTTCGATCAAATTGATGGATGTCACCGTAGTAATGTCATTTTGATATTTAGTTGCCATGCTTCTACTTCCCTTTCCTTGTTTGGACTCGATCAGAACCGTGCAATGTGTACGTATTTTGACGTGTTTGAAGTTTTCAACTGATCATTAACTTGGTGTTTTAATCTACTCGATATTTAATTAAGGTTAAGAATCATCGTATATATGAATGGAAAAATGGGTTATATACTCACCACAGTAATATTGCTACATAATATATACATATAGCAAGATATAAATTTATTGGAGATTATAACACAAACATCGTGTGTGGATATCGGTTGGTTAGTTTTGATATACGACTATAAGTCATTATTATATATGTCTTATCAAATTGCTTGGAATTTACATGCATTTTAAGGAGAAACGGTTCGGTTTTGTGGAGTCTGACTTTTCACATTTGGACTAGAATTTGAGTTAGTCTAAATTTCATATTTGGACTATGATTTGATTTAGTCTACTCTTCAGATTAGGACTATGATTTGAGTTGGGCCCAATTTCTTCTCCTATAAATATTCTCATGTAATTGTAAAACCCCACCAAAACACAATTGTGAGAGATCAATAAAAATTAGTGCAGCTTGTGGAGTAGGAATTTTTGAATCACGTAAATCTTTGTCTTATGTGATTGTCGTTTATTTTCTTGTTCTTGTTTATTTGTTTTGGGTTTTGCTTTTGTTGTTCTATACTCAACAACTGGTATCAAGAGCCTAGGTTTTCAGGCGAGTGGGGGTGATGACAGAAGACGGGAAAGTAAAGATCAACAAATTTGATGGCAAAGATTTTGGTTTCCAGAAGATGTAGATTGAAGATTATTTATATTAGAAAAAATTACATGAACCGTTAGAAGAGAAGAAACCAGATTCAATGGATGAAAAAGAATGAAGGCTATTGGATAGGCAAGCTCTGGGTGTTGTCAGATTAAATTTGGCAAAGAACGTTACTTACAATATCGCCAAGGAGAAGACAACTCATGGATTGATCAAGGCGTTGTCAAATATGTACGTATGAGAAAGCATCTACTTCAAATAAGGTATATTTGATGTGTTTGTTATTTGCCACGAGAATGAATGAAGGTGATTGTGTTGCTGATCATGTGAACGAATTTAAGTCTATCCTATCAAGACTCGCGTCAATGGATATAAAATTCGATGATGAAGTACAAGGCTTGTTGTTGATATTCTCGTTGGCTGACAGTTGGTCTGGATTTGTCACTGCAATCAGTAATTCATCTTGGAGTAATTAATAAGATGACTTTTGATGGAGTTTGAGATTCGATTCTTGGAAAAGATATTCGTAAAAGAAACTCAGGAGGGTTGTCAGATTCCTTGTTGAGTACTAAAAGCAAAGGCATAAAATTTGAAAAGGGGCAGAATCAGGGGGTCACTTCAGACATCAGTTTGCAGCTCCCGCAACTCCTAAAGAAAAGAAGAAAGAAGATAATTCAACTAATATAGTTGAAGAAGGGGTGAATGATGATGCTTTGATTTATTGTGTTGAATGTTCAGTTGAATCATGGGTTATGGATTCTGGTGCATCATTCCATGCTACAATGCTACCCCTTGCAAGGATTTGATATTAAATTTTCAGACATGAAAATTTTGGTAAAGTCCATCTTGTTGATGATGAGACTTTGGATATTGTGGACATGAGAGATATTAATCTCAGAACCTCTTTGACAACTAGCTCGACATTGAAAGATGTAAGGTACATTTCTGGACTTAAGAAGATGTAAGAAATCAATATGCACCCACTCAAATGGAATATACTCAAATGATTATAGAAATAATAATATTTAAATAAAGTAATATTAATTTAAAAAATAAAATAAAAAAATCGTGCATTGCACAGCTATAAGCTAGTTATAATATAGTATAAATAAGCAAATTACAGGAGAAGATTGGTAGTTGGTACAAGCTACTGATCTTTATTTAACAATAATAATTAGGAGTAGTTGTTTTTTAATTTATCTACCTGCAGAAAGAGTTGACTATGGAATATGGATGCCAATCAAATTCTTAAAATATATAAATAATTAGATAATGATAATGCCAATTTTCATGGTTCATTACTAAATATATAATGCAGTTTAACATGGATAACAGAGATGATATAATTTACGCCTTGATCCTAAATTTACGTAAATATAATGAACAGAGTATTGATACCATTTTTTGTTTATATCTGTATGACTTGCTAGTTACTTGCTTATTTTTTTTTTGTATAACTTGCTAGTTGCTACTCTGTAAAATTTACAAGTATGAATACCATTTCTTCAGCATTTGAGTTCTGTAGTAGCCAATTGGGACACACATTAAAATTGGAGGATGATGATGATGTTGCAGAGGATGCTTTATGCATTGCTTGCGAAAAACGAGTTATAGGCTTTTCTATATATGTTTGCATTGTTAGTCATGATGATCTTGATAGTCGAGATTTCTACCTCCACAAAAGTTGTGCAGAATTACTCTTTCTAGTTGATTACCATGATCACCCATCGAGATTTACAAAAGAAGAGGATGAAGTTGTTGCAGAGGATGATGCTACATGCTATGTCTGCAATGCACCAATTCTAGCAGGCTCTCTTACATATACTTGCATTAATCATGACAATACTAATTGTCAAAGTTTCTACCTACATAAGAGTTGTGCACAACTACCCTCACATATAAACCACCATAAGCACAACAAGCACTCCCTTGCTCTCCTTCCAGCCCTTAAACATATTTGTGATGTTTGTTATCATGCTGTAAAGTTCACTTATAAATGTGATGATTGTGATTTTGATGTGTGTGTTTTGTGCTTTTGAACAAAGAGTGCTTAGTCATCCAGGTCACCAGGAGCACACACTAACATTGATGAAGAGGGAATCCTTGTTTAAATGTGATACTTGTTATATGGAAGCTAAAGATTCTTCCTATGTGTGCACTAACTGTGAATTTCGGATCCACAGGGGTTGTGCTTTATCACCGTCTACTATTCCAGCGCCTACTTATCACCATCACCCTCTCAATCTTATCTACTCTGTTCCTGACATGCATCGCTACTTCAAACGAATCTGCGGCATCTATGGCAAACTCGCTCATACAAATTGCTGGGTGTATTATTGTCACAAATGCACATATTTTGTGCACATTAAATGTTCTACATCCTCTGTATATATAGTGTCAGTGCCTTTATCCAAGTGTTTCATAATTTGTCACAAGCTTCAAGTCTTTACAATTATCATCTCTAACTAATATCACTATGCTTTTTTCAGAAATGAGACCGAAACAGATGATATTGATAATGAACCTGATTTGGTACATTTTCCTTTGCCCAGCAAGGAGTCAATATTTGATCTTATTATCACCCAGTATGACAAGTTCCAAGTTGACTTTCAAGGAGAAGGTGAAAACAATACTCGTATATTAGGAGTGCCTAATAATCCACATGTAATTGAAAAGCACTGGAGCCACCCGGACCATCCATTAGAACAGGTCCATTTTACTATTAGTGAGAATGACGAAGATGACAGTGATATTGATCCAGTAGTATTGATATGCGATGGGTGCATTCAACCCATAACTGTTTCTCATCCATCTTATTATGCTTGTTTCGAATATGGATTCTTTCTCCACTCCTTCTGTGCGATGAAGTTGCCACTAAAGTTGCCAACAGGAGCATCCCCATTTCACCCCCAACATCTGCTGCTCCTTCAGAAGAGGCACTCAGTCTTCAGCCTTATGAGATGTGAAGCATGCACCCATCTCACGAATGGTTTCTTCTATCACTGTGAGACTTGTGATATAAAAGTTGATGCCCGTTGTGCATTCTTGCCTACTAGGGTAAAACATATAGCTCACAAGCAGCACTCCCTTGTTCAGCGTCCTCGAGTCTCCGGATACAAGTGTAGGGCAACAGGGTTTGGAATTGACGGTGGCGTGGTATATGGGTGTGAAACCTGCAGTGACTTCCATATTAGTATATATTGTGCATTTTTGCCAAGTATGATAAAACACCGATTTGACACTGATCACCTCATAACCTTGAGACTTCCTCCATTCTTCTATGAGGGAGTATTCTACTGTGAAATATGTGAAGAACAAGTTAACAATCAGTGGGCACTCTATCACTGTGATGAATCTGATCATTCTTTTCACTACCTATGTCTCGAAATGCTTAGTAACATTAAATTTGGAAGGGCCATTGAACTTGATATTGACGATCAACCACACACATTTACATTTGGTTACAAGAGGCCTCAAAGAAAAGGTTTCAATTACAGGTGTCAACAATGTAAGTCCACCTTTCGTTATGGTTTCTGTTTCGAATGTTATGGTTGTGGACATCTTCTCTGTCACGATTGTATTAGACTGATAAATTTGAAATTAGGGCATAAGTTATTGTAGATCTTTTTTTATTGTACACTGTCTGTTAAGAGTACAAGTTTTCCTCGTTCTAGATCGGTTTTAGTAGTTTTACCGGCTAGTAGCAATCCTGTTTAAAGTTTTGTTAAAATAAAATGCTAGGCCCGCAAGGGTCGGTTTAGTCGGTTAAAGAAAGTAATATCATCCTCCTCAAATCTCACTGGGAGAAGAATCTGTGATTTTGCAGTCTGTCGCACTTGTGCGGTTTAGCTGGTTCACGTGATTTGCAGGCTCACGCAAGAGTCCCGTGAGTTTACTCGATACGCATTCAAAGGGTAATGGGTTCCCGCAGTAAAAAATAAAATAAAATGCTAGAAAGTCTAAAATAAATTCCCTTCTGAAATTAACTACTCCAATTTTTTGTAAAATAATAATATTAAATAGATATTATAATTTCACTTGTAATAGTACACCTAATTATATTATTCACTTCCTCTCGTAATTCTTATCATAATTAGACTTTTTCATGTATTTTAAGGTATTTAAAAAATATGTGCAATTACTATTTTTGAAAGTTTCGATTTTTGGTATAAAATTAAGATTCAATTTTTTTTTAAATAAAGAGTTTTTAAAAATATTATGTATGGGTTTATTTTAAAAAAATATTGATACAAGTACAAAATTTAATGTGATAAGAATTATGAGACATGAGTATATCATATCTTTTAAAAAGTTATATTAGTTTATTAATTTTTATTTAAAATAAATTTTTGAATCTAACATGCAATTATAAAATTTTATCAAAATCTGTTAATTTTATTTAAAAGCACATAATATCGAGTCTACGAGCAAAAGCACAATCTTTAAAATTCCTTTGATAACTCATACACTTACATGACCCAAAAAAATAACTTTATATCTACGAGCAAATGCACACACACCAATACACCATATTGTCAAAATGTGTTAATTCTGTTTTATTTAAATTCAACTTGTTTCTTGTAATTACTTTCCTTTCCCAGAGGAGCCATCCGCACTAGGTAATTTACATATGCTGTATCAAAACTGGTTTTAATGGCTAAAGGGCTACTTGATAAATCTGAATGATACTCTCTCAATGGTTAAGTATTTGAAGGGTGAATGAACATATGCAACTATAGATCAGACGAGTAATAAGAACACAATTTTACAACCTCGACGACAGCAGAAGCTCAAGTCCCAGGAGGTTGCGAACTATCAATTGAAAATGTGCGTACACAAGGCTATCAAATGCTCTCGGGTTTTTTAATAATAACGTACTTGAATAAATATATCTCATGTAAGCAAGCTGAAATCCAGCGGCGTACAACTTACTTCATAATTTCATATAGCTATATGCATTTCTGCATGACTTCACAGCTTTGATACAATTGCATCTTCTGGGGTCCTTGTCCTTCTAATTACCCCTTCTTGTGTTACTGTTACAACCAGCTAGAAATCAACATGCACATGCTCAGATGGAATATACTCAAATGATAATAGCAGTAATACAGAAAAAGGGTTCGACAAACAGTTCTCTTAAAATTATATACCTCTCCTCTCCTGTTGAACATCTGTCCTGAAACAAAGCCACGCGCATTGTACGCTGCAGGACTTTCTATCTGTTATGCAAATGATGTTTCTCACATCAGCACCAAAATCAATATAATAAAGTATGAGTGAACAAAAGAAGAAAAAATATATGATATATATCAGATTCAATTACCCTAGTCCTTACCACAAATAATGTCCAATCATCAGCTCTGAAAGGCCTGTGAAACCACATTCTGCATAAAACTATGTTGATTAAGCTACAAATACAAACTTGGAATACTTCGATTATAGAAAGCAAAGAGGATACTGCACCAGAATGTATGTGTATTTTTGAAAGAGAAACAAAACTCTGGAGTCACTGAACCTCAGACAGTATTAAACTTGTCAGCAATATTCTAGAGTGGAAACAACTGTGCGCGCAACTTAGAGGTTAAATATTTGTCATTTATAATGCTGTGAAAGAACTACTGCACTTACGCATGATCCAAACTAACAGATGATGTTTTCAAACCCTTGGTGCGATGAGGATTCAAACTAACTCCGAGAAATATCAGATCCGAAGTAAATGCCGCGATACATCTGCAATCAAATTGCATATCTTTTAGCTCTAGAATAACTTAAAACCAAATTGAATTTACGTCACCCCTTGGCTTATAATCTAAAAACAGAAAATTTAGATCACGGTGGAGCCGTGGAGGTATTTAAATTCCTGCAATCAACCATTTCCATATACACAATGTATTTATGTTAAAAACAATTATGATTCATTGACAGCTGGACCATTTCAGACAGAACTAAGATTCTATATACAGAGTAAGTTGGCATCACAATCCCTTGAACCTTGCAATGTTTAAGTTTCCTGGCTAAATCAACTTTTTAATATTGGATCAAATGCCCTTAATCACAACATTGGTTAACAAATACACTGGTGTTCTAGACTGCAATGGCATTATAATATATAAGATATTAGTAGTTAGAGTGTATACAAAATAAATACTTCCTCTGGAGTCTGGAACACTAATAAAAGTTCTACACGAGAACAAGTTACTAAAAGAAAGCTAAGATATGTATAATGTGCACCGATGCAGGTGAGAACGTGAGGATGGCAATGAGCAGACATCAAGTTTCCCTACTTTAAACAAATTTATAAATTGCACATTATATTGATAGAGTATATATTTATATATATTTTATAAGATTTTATTCTCATATTTCTAGTATTTTATACATAAATAGATAATTATTAATTAGAGTTTAATGTTTTATTGCAGGAAATAAAGAAATCCTAAACTTGGAAGAATCGGAGATTAAAGAGTCCAATTTGGAGATAAATTAGAATTAAATTCGGAATTGATGGGTTGCACACACACGGTTCACTATTTGGGTCATAACTTGAGTTCTAGAAGTCAGAATTGGGTGATTTTACAGCCCACGCAAAGATAATAGAAAAATCTATAATTCAGAGGTGCCCAATACACATATTTCAAGTGGAGCAGCCCAGAAACAGGTCTGGACAGCTGACTACGAATTTTGTATTACAATTCTATCTCAAGTGAGTCTTGTTTTCTTGGAAACCATTAAAAACACTTTTATATTAGGTTTTGTAAAATAATTAGAGGCGGCCGTGTATTACCTAGAGTGAGAATCGGAGAGAAAACTTGGAGAGAGAACTTGAGCAAGGATTGAAGGGATTCACTCCAAGTTCAAGAGATTTTGTCAAGTTGTATCTTCTTAACTCTATACTCTTGTAACCATGGTTTTCATTATTAATATATGTTTGTTTTCTTTCTTCGTTATGAGTAACTAATTCTCTAATCTGGGGATTAGGTAGTATTCATTGGTTTGAGATGTTTGTTTAATATTGTATTGTGATTTCTATGCTTTGCTGATCTTTCGTATAATGCTTAACACAATTATAGGAGTCATGAACCTTTAATTGTATCTGTAGGAGTTATTAATGAATCGGGAGAGGAGTTATAATTCTAGTTCATGATATGATAGACATAAATCAAATATTTAATTGTGAGATTAATATGTGATTTATGAGACTGAAAATCCTTGGGGCTTGATAGCTTATAGTTGTACTTTAATTGATCATGAGAGTGACGGTTAAGGGACAATTGTAAGTATTATATTGTATCTTGGGAGAGAACATTATAAACTTTAGAATGATTGTTTTTAGCAGAGTAAGAGACTTGTATGTCACAATTGATAGACATTCATCAATGCCAATGAAAAACCCTATTTCCTGGATTGCCTTTTATCATCGTTAATTTAACAATTTTATTTACTTATTAGTTTAATTTAGTTTATAAACAAAAACCCAAACTTATTCTTCTACACTTCTAGATTGTAAGAGATAATATACTTGAAATTGATATTGATAACAGTCCTTCCCTGCGAACGATACCCTAGAAAATACTCGACAACATATGTTGGGAAAAGGGGGCATGAGCATCGTTTTGGAGACGATGACATCTGTCACTTGGACCACAGGCGGAGCCTCTCAGCGCCGAGCATAGGCCACCACGTATTCTGACTTTTAATTGTCTTTTGAACTTTCTTCAAAGGGTGTTTCAGTAAGCAAGTTATAGACTAGGCTTTTACTCTAGTCAAACACATTTATAACTATTGGAACGCAAAAAATCCCTTGTTTAGGGTCTTCCCACTTGTACCTCCGTCTTCTACATAATTACAAGTATCCGGTGGTGCTCCCATTGCAAGTCAGAAACATCTGTAACATAACTACTGCTGAACAAGTGTGTGTGTTTATATTTGATACATGATAGCAGAATCCACTAGGGGATATTTATGGAGTATGGATTTTGACTCCCCCTGGACCAAATTCCTGGCTCCACCACTGACTAGGACCAAGCAGATAAGTGGGTGGTCCGGCCTTCCATTAATCTTCTTTTACACAATACTTTTTCCCATACTTTCCATCACCATTTCCAAAATTCATTAACCAGATATACAATTTCATAAGATGAAAATTGATTCTTACCTATGCAGAGCTTGGTCATCCGATACTTTTCCCTTCGCTCTAAACCAATACCGCTGGCTGCAATATAATATTAAGGATTGCTAGTGAGCCATGGCATCCCTATACAATTAAATAGTACAGAGTAGCAAAAAAATATTCTTATAAACTCTTGTTCCCAAAAGGAATGTCCTTAAACAAGGGGAAAAGCCAGCAATACCTCGGAGGAGACTTGGTCTGATTCGTCGAAGTACTAGGTTCACAGAACCTTAGGTCTATCGGATATGGAACAAACTTCCGACTGGCAATTTTATTTCGATATGTCCTGTCACAACTGATTGTTAGACCTCGCCCATATTACTATAAACTTTAAGGTGGAAAATACTTCACGTAATGAAACACTTCATATTTGATACTAAAGCATGTTTGAGTATACATTTTAAACATGCACATATTATGGGACAGATGGAATGCATGTCAATAAAACAGTACTATGTCACAATGCTTCCAATCCCATGTAAAAAATATGGTGTCTAGTGACAAAATATTTCCTATAGTTAAATGATCATTAGTAAAAGAGATATAAATCATTTAGCTATATATATATATATAAATCATTTACAAGTATATAATATTGTATGATATTTAAATATCAGTTTGAAATAAAAGTTGCAAAAGTTTATGCTATAGTTTCAGAAATGAGATTTAAACCTCTAACCTACACTCCCCCTAGATGCAAAGTTTTACTTTCAGAAACAAATACATGATTGTAGAAATGCAAAATATTGTATCTAGGGTGTGTAGAGACAGAACGCAACCAAACTATAGACTTGTATGCCATGTATCAAGAATAAGCATGAGTATTGCGACGTGTCTCCAATTCATAGTGGATTTAAATAATGTCTAGGTGCATTTATGTCTGCAGTGATCTGGAGTAAATCATATCCACTAGTGTATCCATACCTCATAAATCTGGAATTAGTAATTTATTTTAACTAATTATTTTATTAGATCACTATTGAAAAGAAACCACAACCATAGCAACATCATGTAAGCATTGGGTACCAACTGGTTCCAATACGTCTAAATTACATAACATACAATGTTCATTGAGTTCTGTTCAGAGCAAAAAAGTCTGAGATTAAAAAAAAAATTACACCGACACTGCTGCAAAAACACCTTGGAGTTAGCAGCTCATATAAAAAGATTAAAAGTACCTAAACATATTACGGAGTTAATTAATATATATTATTGGATTAAGATCTTCACCTGGAAAGACGAGGATCAGTTAGTCGTCTCTCCCGCAACTCTTCCATTGATAAAAGCTGCAGGGTTGTAGAGTCAGAATATACTAATAACAATAATACAGATGTCTAAGCATAGGTCATATATAGTTGAACAATAAACATAAGCGAAGTTTTGTTACCGTCTCTGGATCAGGCACAGAAGGCATTACTGCGTACTGGTGATCAAACCCTTCCTCTTCTTTCTGTGAAATTAGTTTATATTATTTGACACATACTTGACATTTCTAGTGCAACAGATGCCTGAGATCTGAATAACTCAAGACATTAAAAAACAAAAAAAAAGAACTTATCAAGTACAAAGTGTAACAGGAAGATGAATTGGTAATCAAGACCAATATACATTAAAACATTTATAAGGAGTGGAAGTAGGGCTCTATTGACCAAGCTTTATATAAAATGTTTATTTCTTTATTATTTCTATAGCTTCAAACTTAAAATTTCTATTTGTAAACATAACAATTTAACCGTTTCTAAATATTGACTTACAGGCAGTTACCTGTTTAGTAAAGAGAGCTTGTAAGTTCTGAAGATAAAGAAGAAAAGTGTAAAGAGAGTAATTTGGTTTATGGGTATATTGAAACAGCACAGCGAATGTGTGCGTGTGTGTAAAGTGAAGGACAACACGGTCATGTTAGAAAGTTCGACTTTTTCAGCTTCTAAATTATTTTAGAGAAGAAAACAAGTGAATTCAAAACATGGGAGAGCTGCTTACTTTTTACAAAAAGGCAAGCACTTAATGGTGTAAGGGATAACAGGTGAGAAGCTGACTCTTGGCTTAGCTTCAAAGTTCAATTCCAACCAAAAAGTTTAGGAGAGGTACTTCTATTTTACTTTCAAGCTCAGAAATAAGCATTTGTGTGCATAGACAAACAGGATATAGGCCGACTTTAGCAGGTAAGATGTCTTGTTTCAGAAAACTGCTGGGAAAAAACTGTCACTGCTAAAGGAATTGATATAGAGGACATAAGTTCTGCTCTACACTTTATCAACTGTCACCAAATACTAACCTATAACATTCTTACATGGCTAGAGAGAACACAAGATAGGTTAGCTTATAATTGGCATTTACAGCTTTCCCTAATAATTTTTTGTATTGCTATATAGTAAGTTTTTGTGTTTGATTTCACTATAATGTGCTCAATATTTCAATTGCATCAAATTATAAGGGCATATAGTTGCACCAATAAAAGACAGATGGGTAAATATCACACATCCTTATTTTCTATATCCTTGAAAAATACACTCACCATGCTCATGTACTAAGACCAAAAAACTGAAATGTGCATTAAATTCTTTTTGTCAAAAGGAGAGTTGTCACTTCAAACAAACTGTCAAACTTCAGCAGTTACTGACAGAACCAAGAGATGTTTAGAAATTTATTTACCATTTAATTACTTTGGAACTGATAACATCTATATAACATGTTTGAAATTTTTTAACTTGTTTAAAAAAGCATATGGACAAGTATTGACGGCACTCCGGTTCATTACTTGGCAACACCTCCACTGCAGTGAGACCAAAAATTGCTATAAGACTTTTTTTTATATGACAACTAAACTGCCTAACCAGTTCTTCGATTTTAAGGACTCCTCCTAACTGCTGCTATTCTTTCTGATAACTGAAAATAAGCTCATGTGTGTATATAAATAGTTTCGGCATCTGTTTGCTTGTTTCTCACTATCTCCAGGTAGAAAATCTACTATACAATTAAGTACATAGTGAATCTTAAGAAATGAATCACACAATTTCTCAAATGTAAATAGCACGTGGATATGCACATTTATTTTATGTTTGTTAACTATAGGGGACAGTTAAGATACCTGAAATGATGCAACTAATGAGAACACAACATTCCCCTTTTGTATTGCATCTACCTTTCGGGTAGCAAAACTTTTTCCATCACGTACACGATCAACATGATAAATGATTGGAACTGACAATTTGGAATAATTATTATCATTCGGAATCGTTATGCTAAAAGGTCATGTGCATCAAAATAATATCAATGGGGAACAGTGGTTCAAGAGTATTGGCATTTCAGTTCTATGAGGTTAAGTAAAATGACAGAAAAACATATATGACAGGACATTTCAGTGCCATAAGTTAATGTTTTTTACAGAAAAACAGATATGACAACTAAAATAAACTGTGCTCTTCTTATTGGAATCTGAAATCCTGTACTAGCAACAAACTTGAAGAAATATATTTGCATACAGTGCTATTTCCACCAAAGCTAATGACTAAACAGACCCTTCACTATCATCATAATTGAAAATAGAAAATAACTTTACAAATGTAACTTAGTTTCTAACAATTCCATTCATCATCAATACTCAGTGGGCAGGAAGAAGGGACCCAAAAAAGTAAGCGATTAATTACATTTAAGCTGTGAAACTTGATTAGCACCAGACAAAGACTGATAAACCTAGGTAGGACACTGCATTCTTGGCAGCAGTATGCCGTTCATGGCCCCATACACTCACAAAAAGTGGTTTAGAGTTGGTAATGGAGATATAGACCAGCTGTACACAGTTACTAGTGTGTGCGCCTGTTCAGTGCTCACACACTCAGACTCTGACACAAACTGCAAAATTTCCGCTATGCTATCTCATGTAATTGCAGGTTTATAAGGTTTATACTTTAAAACTCAAAGTAATCTCTCTAAATGAAAGTCGAAAACAGTTTGAACCCCTAATCTACCTCTTCCTTTCCATAAATCAACTGAGGCAGCTTGTTTGGAGATAATGTTCTACTTAGTATTTTGATGACCCAGAAAGTAGTGAAACACTTAGAAAATGAGAGGTGTCTTCAGCTAATTCATGATCCAGCTCATCCTAAATCCAAACTAGGCTTAGAGAAGTTGCCACAGAAACTATAAGCAACCAGTCTTGTCTTGTCATTTCTAAAATTTATAAAAAAAATAATATTTAAGATAACAAACTAAAAGTAAAATAAACGTTTAGAGATATATCATTGAAAATTATTTGTCCAATTCACTTGAGCAGATATCTTACTATCAAAATCCCCAACAAGCAAAAAGTAAGCATGCAGACTGTGAACGATCTTAAGGCAATCAACAGTTTTAGATGCTGCAGCCAGTGCCTGCCAAGTAAAGACACAATTACAATATGCATTGGAAGAACTTCATAAACTTCCATAATATGTGACTAATAAAAATTCGGCTACACACCCACACACACATTTAAAACAAATACAGCTTATCTCGTACCCTACAAGTTATAGCCGACTCAAACATCAAACGAATAAAAATTATATATTTATTAACTACACAGTCTACACTCTACTTAATTTATATGAGATGCTTTATCAGCAAGAAATAAGTCAACAGTAAGTACTGGCTCAGATAAATATTTATGCAAGACTTGTGTATAGGACGATCAAAGAAAAGGAAAATCTTCAGTAAATTATCAGCAAATTCGCCATCACGATCTAATGATGAACATTAAACGATAACAAAGTTAACATAATTGATAAGATTAGATTATTTGCTTCAAGTATTGGTGAAAATTGAATTTTGTAGATTAGCAATGACGTTAAAGCCTTCATTCCTTATTAGGTTTCCAATTCTAAGCAATTTGATTTTCAAACATGTTGTCATGCATCTAGATAAAAATACTTATGTCTGCATCAGAACTTATTGTATATATTTTATATCTTTTTCCTTTAAATTATCACCAGCAATATATAATTGAACTAAATCATACCTGCCCAATGAACTGACCTCCAAAAACTTTTCCAAACTTTGGAGCATCTGGCAAAGTGATACCCTGGAAGATGTTTACCTTAAACAAAAACAGAAGATATAAGCCAAAACCCAATATGCGGATATATATAATGTTTTGCAAAGATACCAATGAGTAGTTTTTTAAGTTTTAGCAAGAAGGCAGAAAAATATGGAGAAATTTAAAAAAGATACATGGCAAACAATAAAATCTAACAGAAATGCAATCCCTTTCCATTAAAACAAACTCAATAGGTCCATAATTCAGTTTGATCAAAAACAGGTTTAATAGGAGATATATAAGTGTGCACCATCTTATCATTGCCACGTCCCATCGTTAAAAAAATACAAGTGACACAGAAAAAAGACATTGTGCCTTATAATTATTTATCCCAAGATTATCAAGTAAGATACTTAACTATAAATAAATATAATAGATGATGGAAAGTGCATTTGAAAGTTAAAAATTAACTGTAAATCATTGATTTTACACCCAAGTTGATTTTAAATAATATATGTCGTGTTGATTCCAAAGAATATAGGTCAGTGAAAGCATGCACTAAGTACTGTCACAGTATTAAACCAAAATGTAACACCATACAAACATTTTCTGTACAAAGAGAAAATGGCAAATACATGCTACTTGATGGAAGAATAATCACCAAATTGTAACATGCAAAAACATACTTCAATAGGTTTCAAGTGAAGTATTTTCTCCACGAGTGCGCATGCCTCAGATGAGTATTCTGCATTCCAGATAGAATTTGGCTGAAGCAGATTAGAATGCTCGTGAGGCAGCACCAAGCAAATCAGCTATCAACACAGACAAAGTAGTACAAGCTTGTTAGATTTTCCATTAAGGCCTAGCCGAGGCGCGATATTATGAAACTCTTAGGTACCTTAGTTAATGCAACTACATCTGCATGTTGCACAGAAGCTTCCACACCTAAAAATATTATATAATATTTTTTGGAATTAGTTTCTCAGCAACATAAGAAGATTATTGCTTTATTATGCTAAGATTTATGAAGATCATTGAACAGCTCTAATGGACGCAGCAAAATGGAATCAACCTTTTGGAAGCTTCGGATCCATATTCCAAGTTTCTAAAAATTTGTTACAGGCCAAACTAAAACATTGATTGCAATATGGATTTTTCGGCTATATCGTTTAAGGATCACAAAAGTTCCTAGAATTATTAAGATTGTGCACCATAAGACACTACCTGTATTCTGTAAGACAGACAGTAATACATTGTCGTGTATTTTTGTGTAAATATATCTGCATTTTGCCATAAACAAAAGCATTGTAGGCCATTATACATGTGTTTTGTCTGTGTTATTCTATTTTTTCCTCAAAGACTGCAACTATTTGACATATACAGAGAGAACGGAGATAGATACGAAAAAAGATGTTACATAATTTGTGTGACACCTTCAAACATAACAAGTGTATCATAAGGTTCAGGCCTTCGAGCTATATAAACAAGCTTTACTTCTCAAACTCTCATCAGAAAGAGAGTTTTAAAAGAAGATCAATAATTTACAGAGTCGTCGTCTATATCAAGATATATTCAAAAACAAAAATATGTATAAATATGAAACACGGGAAAATTACATTAATAAGTTATATATGACATAACTAAATAAATACAAAATTGAGCTGCACGCACCTTCACCAAAATAATCATATTTTTTCAACTGGAACTCCGGATGACTTTCATCCTCATCATGGACTGAGGAAACTTCTGCCTATACAATAATCTAATAATATGTAAGTGAGTTCATACTAGAAATCACGTAAATGCTAAAACTCGGAGCTAACTTACTTCCCCTTCCCATATAAAGTAGGTTCCATCCACCGCATCTCCTTCTCGAACAATATAGTCTCCACGATCTTCAAAATGACAGACATAAATCAAATTATTAGTTGTTTAACATTTGACGATTCACACTTTGCAGAGCACATCAGCACACAACATTAATTGTTTCCAAAGGCCTATGCAAATAGATACATATGCCAATCATATAATAAATATAATAAGTTGTCAGTATCATGTACTCGATAATAACTCACATTCGTATGTACAAATATAAATTAGGCAATACGCAATATATTTACAGCTGCACCTTTGTTCGCACAATTCACAAACACTTAATAAATAATCCTACACAATGCTCTCTCGAAAACTATAAGGTCAACAATTTAATATAAGATTAGAATTTAGATTTATCTTCGATATGCGTTATAAAATTATTCTGACTACGACATTCCAAACCTCCAGCTTGTCGAATTCGTCTACATAACAATACATTATACCACTATTCCGCTACATTAAGGTCTCAAGTACCAAATTAGTTACAGTAATGTTATTTAAAAGCCAGCCGAGTTGCATATAGAAAGATTAAAGGCATAAACAAGAGTAATTTTCGACAAAACTCCGAAACAAAAATTAAGAAATGAAGGTTAAAAATATACCGAAATTCTTAACAGAAACGAGTTGAGCAATTTTGTGAAGAGAGGAGCCAGGAAGTCGTTGGAGCAACGGCACGTATCCCAAGAATTCAGTTACTGCCCAAACAAACAAACATATATATATATATATATATATATATATATATATATATATATATATATATATGTATATATGTATATATATGTATATATAATGATAAAATAAAGGTGCTAATTGTATTCAAACATGTATATATTTATAGAGATAGTAGGGTTGTGAAATATACCTGATTGAGTGTCCATGGAGGTACAGAAATGAGAAATTCAAAGTTGAAATCAACAGCCTATGATTGGATTGGATATGTGTGTGTATTGTGTGTGTATATATATATATTATTTTTAATATAAAATTTACTTTATTTAGTATAAAATAATCATAATAAATATGATAATTACGGAAAATTATTATACAATTAACATTTCTTAATATGCGTTATTTTTCTAAAACAGACTATAAACAAGTCAACATGAATATATTATTAAATTAATTACTTGTTTTATCCCAAAATAAATATGTATGGCTTTGACTTTTTATATATGGTTTAAAGTATAAAAAGATACTTACATATATTAGTTTTTAAATATTTTAATAATAATTGAAGTACTATATTTTATTGAAAAAATAAAATGTGTAAATATGTTTTTTTTTAAATCTCAAATTATGTATACAAAAACAAAACAACACATATTTTAGGATATTGAGAGTAATTAATTATAATCATTTGATTCTACACTCATTTTGAAATGATTTAATTTAATTAACAAAAAGAATATTACAACATTCTAAAAACATTTTGTTATGATAGAAAAGAATTTAAACCCGCGACCTCTTGAAAAGAGGAGATAGCCGCCGCTTTATTTTCCATAATTATTTAATTTTTCTTTTCTTAGTTTTAAAACCAGAATAAAAGTTAAAATTGTATTCAGTCAAAATTTACTTTATATAAATTTTTAGAGTAATTTAATTATCACTTTAACTTTTTATGTGTATTCTAACGAACATACAAAACATAATTTGATACTTTTTACGCGTATTTTAACCCGCATATATGAAACATAATTTGAGATGATTACTGTGTACATGAGAGCACATGATAATTAAAATTAGTCAAAAGCAATTCCATGAACGTCATGACCCTTTAACTTGTAGGTCCATTTCACATAACTTATTTTTCATAAATAAGTGCTTATTTTTTTCAAACAAAAATATGTAAATATAAACTTTTTTTAAAAAAAATAAACACTTATTTCCTTAAAATCAGGAAACCCAAACACCCCATAGTTAAATTAAAACCTGCCTCACTATTTCATTTCTAAGCACTTCACAATATATTTTTGGTGCTAAAATTAAATTAAAATACTTTTTGAATTTATTCTTCTTTTAAAATCAAAATATTACTGTACAATAAAAACACATATTCTCCAGTGGAGCTTATTATATACATTTATATAAGATCTGATTTATTTAACAATTATAAGTTGAAAATATATTTATGATAAGAGTTTGTTTGTCATCTTATCTCTGCCGATGCTAAAAAAGTAAATACATAAATGAAAATTTGGCAAATGCTCATGAAAAAGTTAATAAAGATTCATTGTTCTCCTTTCCATTAATGGCATCGAGATGCCTGGTATGCACACCACTCCTTTCTGTTGAGAGGGTGCCATCCGAGTTTTCTTTGGCCTATATCCTGCCAGCCAATATTGCTACTTTAAAACGTGTTTCGAATTCAGATATGGAATTTCCAAACTTCAAACTGGAAAAGTCCACACCCTAAAATATTTAGCAAAGAAAAAAGGTCCACATCCTTAAACATGGCCATAAACTCCACTAATCTGGAGGACTCAGTTTAGTTGGACAGGAATGGTAGATCCAGTAGTGAACATCTTAGCTAGTTAGATGTAACAGCAAGACCATCAGTTAGTACATGCACATAATCTTAAGCAGACATTCATGAAATGTCGAGGTAGCTTATATGGTCAGTTTTTAACGGCCAAACCGGACCAGACCACTAATAACAGTTTTTTCATATCTCAAACCTGAACCAGACCGTTTGGATATTGGACCAGACCGCAATTAAACGGTCCGATTCGGTCGGTTACGGGTTTAAACCAAACTATTTAATATGATAATTCTAGGCATAAAAATACCATTTTTGAATCATATCTAGCGTCCCAATACTATAAAAAAGTATGTCAATTTTAGTACATACATTACTAGTTTACTAGTTTTACTACATTACAAAAATACTAATATGTGCCCAAATGACCATATTAGTATTATGCAAAACAAAAAAAATGCATTCCAAGAAGAGACTGACAATCTTAATTCTAGAAAAAATATTATGCAAGACAAAATTATATTATATTATATATATATATATATATATTTTTCAGACAAATATAGGTAAATGCAAAACAAATTTATATTATATTATATTATATTATATATATAATATATTTATAGCGGTCTGGTTTGATTTTAATGGTCGGTTTAGAAATGAAAATCAGACCAGACCGAAAAATAACAGTTTATATTTAAATCAAACCTAAATCAAACCAAACCGCTTAAAAAATCGTAAAAAACGGTTTGGTCGGTCTAGTTCGGTCAGTTTAGTTATTTTTTGCTCAGCCCTGCTTAAAACAAACTAAATGGCTTTTGCCCATCTTATCTATATGTCACTACTAAATGCACTAATGATGTCCAACAAGAAAACATTAATACATCCATTATAGAAGGTTTATTACATCCTTACAGTTGGGGATTTGAGCTCGTGCATATTAATATCTTTAAAATTTCCTTTTCTTCCGATCTTTGCTTTGGCCAAATTTAGAAGCAAAGACCTTCACATGTACACATCTAACTAAGACAGAATTGAGAATACTCCTTAGGAAGAAATTACTAAACATTATCTACGCATCTAAGACAGAATACTCTTTTAGAAGAAATTACTAACATGAACCTACAGCAGGCACTCATTGGGGATATAAATCCTTACTTCCATGTCATTTTTAGGTAAGAGAATCAAAATACAACCACAGCATTGATAAAAACTACTAGATTTGACTTTCGCAACAGTTTCACAAAATTGATGTGCAAATAACAAGCTCACTTAAACTAGTATCAATTCCATTAAAAAGTTCAACAGCACCAACAGAATTACAAACTCAAGTAAAACTAGTCTTATCAAAAACTGCAAAGAAAGGATTCACTGCTGTGGTATTCACTTCTTCTTCTCGGTACCACCTCCAGCCCTGTTAAAAATAAGTATTAACTAAGGATTAGACACTAAAAGACCAAAAAGACAATGATGCAACACGAATGTAATTCGTAATAAAATTTATCACCTCATTTTACGGAGAACATTGGACATCTCCTCTCTCTTCTTCTTTGCCCTCTTGTGAGTGCCCAACTTTCTCTTGGCCACTTTCAGTGCACGCTTATCTTTCCCAACCTTCAAAAGCTCAGTAATTCGCTTCTCATAAGGAGCAAAACCAGCAACTTCTCTGATGAGGTTTCTTACAAAGTGGGTTCTTTTGCTGGTTTTCTGATTAAATTACAAATAAGCCTTGCGTTAAAATTTTCATAGCATAAATGCAGACCAAATAAAAAGAAAGCAGCATTAAAGGTACACAGTAGACAATGAAAAAAATTAACATACTCCTTTCCTATCAGATGGACGAGGAGCCAACTCCTTCTTTGTTACAATGTGTCCTTTGTTCAGACCGACAAAGAGTCCAGTATTTGGCTGTTTTGGAGCCATCGTCTAACAAAAACAGAATGTATAATTAGTCCAGTAAATACATAATCTACAACCACCAAATACTTTAAAATTCTACAAAACGTTGAAACAGAGGAATTCTATCTGATACATACAACACGATATGGCCCGACTATATCACTATATGACATTAATTTGTATTCTTGATTTAAATTTTAAGCAATAATTATACCAATTAAAATTTCCTTCCACTTAGAAACTAACAGACATTACGTACTACCAATCACAGGGTGACACAACCATTCATAACAAACATGCTTATTAAAAGAACAAATTCCTAGCAGTCAGAAACCAAGGGTACTTATAACATACCATTTCAGCTAAATGTAGCAGTTCAATACACACAAAACACAACTTTTTAAGTTTTATTTTACATTCCAGGTAATTGTATCAGTTTAATCCCTGATATCGAATACAATTCAATCATTAAAATTCCAAACCAACAACAGAAAAACAAACACTACACCTTTTTACGGACCATTTCGACAACTAAGAATTTAACAAACATCAGCATTTTAATCTCATAATGTAAATCTAAATTAAAAAACAAGCTACCGAGATCATAAAAAATCTAATTCATCTTAAATAAATAATTAACAATTTCACAGCTATAATAATTTCATAAAAAGTCAAATTATCAAGCACATAGCATACAGTACTAAATCAACATACATATACACAAACAGATATACAAATTATAACAAACAATACAAGTGATTTCCAGTTCTAATTCAATCAATAAATATGCACAAAATTGATATACAGATGTATAGATACATATATACATACATGAAATTAGGGTTTTGAGATGTGCGGCTACTGACCTGTTAGAGTAGAGAAATGAAAGAAAATTAGGGTTTTGTGTATGTGATGTATTTATATATGCTGAGCGATAGATACAGGGTTGGAGTCGTAAATAGTGGGGGTGTACGAGGAAACTTTTTTCCAGAATAAGTCAACTTATTTTAAAACAAAGTTAGAGATTATTAACCTTTTTCTGAAAAAAGTTAACTTTTTTTTGCAACTTATAGAATCTCAAATATACATTAAATACTTGTATAAAAAACATTTACCAAAATATGAAATTTTTACCCGAAAATAAGTCCAAAATGACTTATTTTAAGGCAAGCCAAACAGGCCAAGTGTGTGCCATTAAGGGTAATATAGACTTTTCATAGTGTTCCTTTTTCTAAAAATATAAAAATATAAACATATGTATTTTTTTAAAAAAATACTATAATTTTTTAGTATCAATTTACTTATCCTACTTACATAAAGAAGATGATTTTGGGATTTTTGGAACGTGAGAAACTGATTTTTTAGCTTGTTTGGGTAAGTTTTGAAGAAAAAATTATTTATGATTTGAAGTTAATTAAAATAAAATTTTAAATTTAAATTATGATTTATTTATATATAATAAATTGATATTTTATAACTTATAAATTAGTAAATATTAATTGATTTTAATGATCCTAAAGTTATTTTTAACTAACTATCTAAAGTTAATAATTATTATAATACAATATCAAAGTTATTTTTGCTAATAAAAGTGATAGATTCTGTTATTACAAAAATGTCATCCATTTTTTATACTCAAAATATTTGTAATTTTAGGTAAATCATGTGAAATGACTTTAACAACATGTTACTCATGTTATTAATTTATAAGTTGGATATATGAAAATATGAAATATAATCACTTATTTTGTTGTAGATAGAGTATATGTAAATAATCTTATATAATCATTTGCATATACTCGGTTTTCATAAAAATTAATAGTAATATCTAATTTCATAATTTTGATTAAAAAATAAAATACACAGTCATTTAAGTATTATTGATATACATTTAAAAATTGTCAATTATTTTTTAAACATGGATTAGGAATATAGTGATAATCCCTGATCTGTTTTTAAATACATCCATATGCAAGAGTGTTAGATTTTTGTAGCGATATTGTATTTTTTTTATATAATACAAATCAGACGTTATCCCGTAAACTATCCAATCGTGTTCTATATCGATATTGTTAAAATTTTTAAAACAGTACAAAAAATTATGATCAACAAGAATATGATAATTAAAGATTAATAAAAAAAGAATATGGAATTAAAGTCAAATTTCACCTTGTATTTTTGGAATTGATGATCAACATCAATCACACTCTACATTCCAATAATTCTCTAACTTTTAATGTAATAATAAAGTAATGTTTATCATTTTTTCGAGTCCCATTCATATAAATTATCTAGCACATAGCTGGAATCGGAGACAGAAAACTTTTTTGTATTAGTCATAAATAATTACATGTGTTTATTTGTGCTTTGTAAGAGAGTGAATTGATTTAAAATAATTGATATTCACATAAATTATGCCATAATAAAATGAGTAATTTTATACATTATGTTAGTTTCTTCTTTTTTCTGGACAGCTTACTTGCTAGATTAATAAGGAAAAATGCTAGAGTCCCAAAATTATTTCCCAAAAACATTCTCAAAAAACACTTGTATAATTTTAATTGGTTATCAAAACAATAAATGAGATGAATCCCATGTACATTCAAATTAATACACGAATTAAAACTTTCTATTCTGTCATGTCACTATTACCACGTCATTTTGAAAAAATATTTTGAAAATTTTATTTGATTCCATAGCATTACTCATTAATAAGTACAGAAATGTTCCTCTGGCTCTGCTAGGCAACATTATAAAATTTGAAACTCAGTTACCGACAGATTAAGACCCTGTTTGGCATAATGATTGTTCTGCCCCTAAATATATTACTACTACATTATGTATTGGCACTGGAAATCAAACATATCAAATAAAATAAAATTAAGTGAACTTGTTCGTGTACTTAATTTGACAAGAGATCAGAGATGATACAAGTAGAAAAGCAGCTAGCTAACACAAACAAGACCGACACACTTTCAAAGTTTAGCCTAAGCGGAACAATGCAAAGACATACTTCGATTTTACAAAATTAACTAATTAATATTACTATATATGATTTCATCACACATGTATTGGTTCGAATTCATTGACAAGAAAATCACAAATACTAAACCAAAAGGACCTTCGGAAGAGCTTATAGCCAAAGTATCTCTCTGCACATGAATAATAACCGACTTGCCTATATTAAAGATTGATTAATAGTAATTGTACCGAGAATCAAAGCGGCCGTGAAACCAGGGCCGGCCCTGAGGTTACCAGGGCCCTAGTCAAATTCAGCATTCGGGGTCTTGGTCAAATTCACAAGGAGATCTAGAAATTTTGGGGCCCTTAAGTTTGAGGGGCCCTAGACGCAAGTCTTGCTCGCCTGTAGCCGGGGCTACCCTTGCGTGAAACTCATTTGAAGCTGTTTCTCAGGCTCCTGATGCTCATTTGAAGCTGTTTCTCAGGCTCCTGATGCTCACGAGTCGTGACCAGTAGCAACAGGCATCAGGTCTTCAATATTCTTACATAACATACCATCCAGTGAACATCAAACACTATATTAAACCTACAACACAAATTGACAAGACATTGTAGAAACTCAATGATTTGTCCCTGTAGTTGTTTATGCAGTGAATGAAACTGAAGTCAAAATCTTCATGTACACCATGGGAGCTGTAAAAGGATGATTAGCCCACAATGGAAGCTATGGTGAGGATCCCCCAAACCATTTTGGGTGGAAGACAAGGGCTTATGGAGATGCTATTCACTATGTAATTGTCACGAGTTCAACTACAATGACAGCTTATAATAAATACTTCATCCACCACAGTAGATCGACTCCATTTATTTCAGAAAAGTATTCCAGAACTTTAAAGCCCAAATTTTAGAAATTCAGTGTCCTAACTAAGATAAAATTTCTAACTTTCGTCTCATTCAGACGTGTTTGATTGGTTTTGATAAAATTCGAACTCCGGATTATCAACTTACGTTTTAGTACTAGTATTTTTACCCCACCTTACAGTCTGCGCGACATTGTAAACAGATTTGAAATTGAATTCTACAATCCTTAGCATTTTAACTTGCATAGTTACTACTTTTATTGGTAACAAGAAATCGAGAGTTTACATAGAAAAGTTCGAAAATCATCAATTTTTTTAGAGTAGGAGTAAACGAAACGAATTGGGCCGATCCATACTAAATAAATTCCAACTCAAATAACTTATAAATCAAGTCAAATGGAGCCGGACTTAGTCGGTGAATGCACGGAACAGTAATAAATCGGGCATTAATTGGAATGATTAATTGGATTATCGGGAATTTAATCAGTTCATTGAGCTACCGAACATGGATTAATCATGATTAATCACCGACTTTTAGAATAATGCTCAAACTCATTAACAAACAGACCAAATTCGAGATTGTATGACAAATAACTTAAACTTGTCCAAACTCAAGTCAGAGTAGAGTTGTTCTCCTAACAAATATTCCATTATATTTGAAAAATACATATTTTAGATAATTGTATAGATATTAATATATCATCAAAATATTACTAATATTCAAATTTAAATCTAGATAATAAACGAATCGAGTTCGAATCTACGTAACAAACCAAGTTAAAAAAGAAGAAGTAGCTAACTGGATTTGTTTACCATCCAAATTTGAAGAAAATGTACTCAAGTATGCCGTGAGACAATAAATCAATTCAAATCTTAGTACTCTTATTACCATAACTCAGCTAGTCAAGTAAAAGTGTGATACACATTCATAACTAACACGCATGCAACACCTAATCAATACTTACAATTTCTTACACGGAGCTAAAGGAGATCCACACAAACAATCATTGTCCTTAAACGCTGATGCTGGAAACTTATTCGCAGGAAGAGCACCACACAAATGATTCACACTCACATTTAGCTTCTCCAATCCTGATATCTCCTTCGGAACCTTCCCGAATAATAAATTTTTCGACAAATCAAGCGATTTTAGCGTCTTCGGAATTTTTAAACTCGAAAAATCAAATTTCAGTAGGTTATTAGAAGCCGCAAATGACTTCAAATACTCGGTGGAATTAATCAAGTTCACTGCACTGCCTGAAATTAAATTATCCGATAAATCGATATAATCGTAATAATAAACTGTTTTCGGTTTCCAGTCCTGTAATTTGATTTTGATTCCGCATTTCGCTAATTTAAGTGAGGATATAATTGGCGATGAAGTGATCCAACTAGGAATTTGAACGAGATTGAATCGATTGTAGGACAGATCTATCGTATCGATTCCAATAACTTTGAGCTCAGGAAATGGATCGACTAATTGATTGTACGAAAGATCTAAATTAAATATTTTAGTCAAGTTCGCAAAAGTTTTTGGCACCGTTCCCGTGAGATAATTATGCGAGAGCGCCAGCGTGTCAAGTGCTCTAAAGTTTCCGAAAAATGTAGGTATTTGACCGGTCAACGCATTGTGACTCAAGTCTAGATAACCAACTCGTGATGCTAAATGAGCCAATGTTTGTGGAATGCTACCAGAAAATTTGTTGTGGGAGAGATTTAAAGAGCCTATTTTGGTTAAAGATGTGAAAATTTCGGGTATTTTACCTGAAAATTGATTTTGTTGGAGATGAAGTTGAGACAATTCAGTCAACTTAGAGAGTGAAGTAGGCAGAATGCCGGTGAATTGGTTGCCATTTAACCCGAGAGCAACGAGTTGGGTTAAATTTCCGATCCATTTCGTGATTTGACCCGAGAGTTTATTATTTTCGATATAAATAATTTGGAGATTCGGTATCCGAAACAAAAAACCCGGAAAAGGACCCGATATATTTCGAGTATCCACTAGACTAAACGAAGATAACGCTTTGAGTTTGCGAAGTTTAGGAGAAATGGTACCCGATAAATAATTTTTCGGGCTCCCGGGTTGTCCGTAGACGGACAAACTATTGACCCGATTATTTTGATCACAAGATATACCATCCCAAGTGCAACAATCAGTACCTTTTTTCCATGAAGAGAGAAGACCCGCCGGGTCGGATGTTATACCCGACTTGAAAGCTAAGAGTCCACTTTCATCGTCCACGTGGCAAGTAGAAGATGAGAAGGGGAGATATGTAAATGTGAAGAGGAAAAAAGAGAAGAGAAGTGGAGTGAGATAAGGCATTGTTTGTTTTGGTTGTGATATGAAATGGAGTGAGATGTGTGTGTTATTTATAGAGGGACGAGTGGATGAGGAGGGACCAAGGCTAGTTATTACATGAGGCTTTTGTGGGGCAAAGTCATATATGGGGGTTCACTAATTCAGATTTAGAGCAGCCGACAAGCTTCTTTTTTTTATAAAATTTTTGGTTTTCAATTCCCAAAGTGAAATCGGAAAACAAAAGCTCGAAAAACAAGCACTTGTTTTGATGCAATGATGCCCAGCCGTGAACGGCAAGAAGAGGTATGCTGAAATTGGCCCACATTATCGTAAACACCTGCTAGTGATACTTTTTTTCTAAAGGGAATATCATGTATTCATGTATAATATTATATATTATTTTTCCGTCATTTTAGAGCATTTTCAACCGAGGTTGCTAAGAGAGTTGCGACAAATCATTAAATATATTATTTTTTATTTTTTTTCTCACATCCATGTCACTCTTAACAACATTTATAAAATTTTATTCCAATAGTTAACAACTTCAAATGTTGGTCATGTGATCCTTTTATATTAATTTTATATTTAATTCAATATATAAATGTGTAGATCAATATATACTTTTAGATAGTTTATGTGAACTTTTACTAATTTGGTAAGTTGCTAAATTTTAGCAACCTTAGAGCAACTCCAATGGACCGATACATGTTAGTTATATCTTCCCTTTTAGCTAATGAGATAACATTCAATCACTCCAACCCTAGTCTGCAGCGAGTCTGTGGTTAGTTTTTATTTTACATAATCTCATCTGTTTTCTATATTTGTCAAACTCATACAGATCTGCAAGGGGTTCCACATCATCTCCCTCCTTTTCTCATCTTCCATCCTGCCATTTCTTCCCTCCAATTACAACCCCTAAATTATCTTTTCCCCAATTTTCCCTAATTCTATCTTTCTCTTATCCAAAAGCAAAAAAAAAACCTAGATTAATGGAAGCATCTTTTACAGATTTACTTAACAAGGGCGTGTATGATGTTGAAGAAATCTGTACTCAATCTACCCAACAACAAGATTCAGGCAAACAAAAAAAAGGTCGTCGATCAAAGAATTTCACAATGGAAGAAGATATGCTACTCATTTCCGATTGGTTAAATGTCAATTTAGATCTGGTGCAAGGTTCGAATCAAACGCAACAGACTTATTGGAGTAGGATCTGGAATTATTTTAATGAGCACAAAAATTTTACAAGTGATCGTACCCCTACTTCTTTGTGTAATCGGTGGTGTGTGATTCAAACATCCGTAAGCAAATTTATTGGATACTACAATCAAATCAACGGAAGGAATCAAAGTGGCATGACTGAACAAGATAAGGTATTATAAATTTTAATTTTGATTATTATTGTACAAGCTGCAAGGTTTGAGTATTACGTTTATATATATTTTTTGTCTTGATCATGGGAATTGATATATTTAGGTAGTTAAACTTCGTAAGATTTGAATCTTGATATGATTTGATGGTTGATATCGTAAGATAGAACACATGTTTGTTCTAGGTTGCATTGCTACTGATTGTGGTTACGTAGCAAATTGTGATCATCTACTTAACTTAGTCTTAATAATGAGATTATTCAGGGCCTTATTATTCCAAATTTCAAACAATGAGGATGTTTGTTATTTAATGAATTAAACGTCTTGAATGAGCGTACTAGGAATTTATTTGTTACAGACTATGTGCAAGTTTGCAAGTCCATACTACTCACTCCAGACTCCTCAGTAAAGTTATCTAAATTTGCAGAAAAATATCCTTGAATTTTCTTGTCTTATAGAAAGAAAAAAAGATATTTTGAATTAGGAAAAAAAAGATCGTTTGCTAATCACAATTGTTTGCATCATGTTAGCCGGACTTGCAAACAAATCAGGTTCAGCTCCAGAATAGAAATTGTTTGCAGGTTGAATTGCTGTTCTTTTAATTGACTCATACTCGCATCTTAGCTGGTCATACATTTCATCAAGCTTTCTTTTTTGCCTGGTAGAAAATGAAAAGATTGAGATCATATTTCAAATTTATATGATCTAGAAAAAAAATTGAAAAGAGCATTGACCTGGACTTTTTTGCCATTTTCTGATATGTAGTATGCACTTGCTCCAGTTTTTCTCTGAATTTTTCTTGCATTGCTAGTGTTCACCAGTGATCTCTTTACACAGGTTAAAAATTTTAAGAATATTTTTAAAGAGTTTGTTTATTTTTTTCTTTCATGAACATAAAATCAACACATAAAGATATTTCAAAAAATGCCAAATAAAATAAATAAATTTAAATTCTAATATTAAAATAATGAGAGAATAATTTTTTCCCACATATTTGGTCTAAAGATCAAATCCAAAAAAGTACAAACTTGAAAATTAATAATTTATAACAAAACTTAGAAAATTTAAATATAAATCTAAAAGAACAATTAACTTATTTAAAAATTACATCTTATAGCAAAATCTTGTACCATTTCAAAATCAACATGCATAATGTTAGGAATTATGAGATTTGATGATAACAAATTACTTAGAATTACAATAGGGATTTAAAATTCATTGTAACTAGTCGATGGATATATGACTTATAAATATCCATTAACTAGGAAACCAGTTATCAGTTAAAGCTTGTTAATCAACTAATAAATTAGATTATAACATTTGATTCATGTTTCTTTATCAATTGATTGTATTGTCTTGATGGATGCTGTGAAGTAGTCGACTGATGTTATTGACTTCAATTAATAGCTTCTCAATGGATGTGAAGAATGATTGATCAATTGTAAATATTCTAAGTCAGAATTATTACAAATGAAGCGATCAACAGATATTGGAGTCGATGAATAAAGACACTACTCGATGGATAAAAGATATCAACGAATAAAGGACCATCAATGGATAAGGAGTCGATGGATAACCCAATTATCCATCGATACATCAGTTGATCAATAGATAACCTATCCATCGATTGATAAGCAAATGAGTCGATAAAAAATAGAAAATAGAAGTGAACTACTATATATGTAGTAGTAGTTCATTGTAGCATTAAGTGTGTGAGAAAAATATCAAGAATTCAAGAAAGGCACAATAGAAAGATAGAAAATATTTGTAGTGCTTTTCTTAGTTCAAAATCACATTTTGTGTAAACAGCTTGGTATCTTTACCAAGATTAATTGAAAGCAAAAATACACTAGTGAAAAAACCAATCCACTAGTAATTTTAAAAGATTTGTTTTTGAGTTTCTTTTAATTCTTCTAGTTTTATCTTTTTTTGTTTAATCTGTCCAAACACTCAAACACTATTATTGAACAAACTTAAATCCGCAAGAATTTGAAATAATTCTTAAGTTTGTATTCAACCCCCCATTCTACAAACTTCGTGTACTTAAGGGTAAATAACAATTGGTATCAGAGCGAGGTTTCAACATACAGAAAGTTAAGATCTAAAGTACATCAAGTATGGGTCAAAAATACACAGGAGTGAAGATTCCAGTTCTAGAGAAAGATGAGTACTTTCCCTGGTAATTCAAAATGCACTTGCATTTGCTATCCATTGATCCTTCCTACATCAATTGCATAGAGAAAGGTCCACATGTGCCTATGAAGATAGTTACAAGTGTGAATGTAGATGATACTCAGGCACCAGATAAACTTATTCCAAAAACTGTGAATGAATATACAGATGAAGATGAAAAGGAAGTACACAAGGATAAAAAGACTATGAACATTTTGTTTAATGGTCTTGACAATGATATGTTTGACAATGTTATCAACTATACAACCTTCAAGGAAGTCTGGGATACTCTTCAAACTCTATGTGAGGGCACTGAGCAAGTAAGGAAGAACAAGATGCAACTCTTGATTCAGAAGTATGATGCCTTTCACTTCAAGAGTGGTGAAGCAATCAATGACACATATAGTAGGTTTCAAAAGCTGTTGAATGAGCTAAAACTATATGGAAGAGTATATGTTGTTGAAGATACCAACCTCAAATTCTTGAGGTCCTTACCCAAGGAATGGAAACCAATGACTGTTTCTATAAGACAATCTCCCGACTTTAAAGAATATACTCTTGACAAGTTGTATAGAATTTTGAAAACCTATGAGTTGGAACTACAACAAGATGAGGAAATTGAGAAAAGTCAGAAGAGAGAAAAGTCTGTTGCCTTGGTGGTCAATGTTATTTCCCAGAACAATGTCAATATTTGTAGAAGGGGGGGGGGCTTGAATACAAATTTTCAAAACTTTTGTTGTTTTAATATTTGTTCCTTAAGTTTGAGTGTTTAAGAGAATATGTATAAATAAGAATTGAAACTGAAAATACAATGAACAAAGATATTTAAAATTACTGATGGATTGTGTTTTCCATCAATATATATTTTTGCTCAATGTTTCTATGTTAATAAAACCTAGCTTCGTTTTACAAGGTTAGAAAATAAATCACTATTCTTACAAAGTGCTTTAAGGCTGAACAATTGATTCAAGAGATATTGTCTAACTTGTACATTTTTCTAACAATGCTACCACACTTGTTTATATACTACAAGTGTGTTTACAATACCTAGAAAGAGTATAAAAACAATTAATCTAAACTAGGATTGTTTCTGATATATCTTTCCTGTTTGCCTTTTTCCATTCTGGGAAAAGTCTTCAGACTTGGAAAGACAGCTTCAACTTGAGTCTTCACAGTCATCATAGACAGTCTTCCATAGGTGTGCTTTTGTCCTTCAACTTGTCAACTTGTGTTGTCTCACTCAATTGATAATTTGTTGTTAAACATATCAATTATTCCTTCCCTTTATCCATCAACTAATATTCTTCTTCGATTGATCTTTATATCCATCGATTGATAACTGATGACTTATCGATTGATAGATGTTATCAATCGATATATCAATCGATGGGTATATCAGTTGATGGTCTTCAATACTTGACTTGGCTTCTTCGATTGATACTCTATCCATCGATGCTTCAATATCAACTGACCATCCTTCACTTGTATAATTTTTTTGTCTTCAGATAATTATAATTTGACAGCCTAAATTACACATCAGTTGATGACCTATATCAATCGACTCTAACATCAATTGATGAGAATAATATCAATTGACTTACACCTTATTGATTGAAATATACTAAGTACACATATACTACAATCCAAATTATCAGTTGATTCACATAAATATTTTAACTGATAAATGGTTTCCTGATCAATTGATACTTATAATTTTCATATCAATTGATCAGTTACATCAATTAAAATTTCTATGATTCTAAGTTTAAATTTATCATCAAAATTACATGTAGATTCCTAACAATCTCCCCCTATTTGTGTTTGTGACATGAACAAACATAAAACTATTTGATGATAACAAAACCCTTAATTATTTTCATTCAGATAGAATCAAGAAATTTAAATAACACTTGAAATTTGTGAAAGTACCAGTTTGTTGAATAACTTCTGCAAGCAGCTTCATTGTCTTCATGATCTTCATAGTCCCATTACCTCTTCTTCTTTCTCTTCTCAGCATTTTTTTTAGTTGTCTCATAAAGGAACTCCTCAATATTGCCTCATCTTTGTCAGTCTCTCCAAGTTGCCTCATTAGGTAGTGAATTTCTTCATCTGTGATTTTGTCCAGATATTTGCAGATATTAAAGAACTTTGTGTTGCCCTTTACATCTGTAAAAATCATGGCATATTTTCGCTCCAACACCACTTTTTTGACTTGAGACTTCTATAGCTTAAGGGGTGAATCAGGTTCAGCTTCTGCCTTTGATCTCCTTAGTTTTGAGATTTGGTGTTGAATTTCCTGAGAAATTGTTGTATTGAGTTTGTACTTCTTGTTGAGTAGAGGTAGAATGGTCTTTAGAACACTGTAGTTTTGCTTCATTATCACTTTCATTGAGTAAGTGATTTTTGATCCATTTTCATATTCCAACCTCATTGATTCTTCTTGGTTAGAGGTTGCAGGGCGAGTCCTTACTCCTATTAACCTTTTTTCATTCACCACTGGTATCCCTTTCATGTCATAACCTTCAATTATTACCTCTTCCTTGATTTCTTCTTGTTGACTTTGAGGATTTTCCTGAACCACTATTTCTTGAGTAGAACTAGTCATTTTCTTGGCCATGGCTATTTTTCTCCTTTTCCTTAGTGGTTGTTCTTCTAATTGATCTTCCATATTCCATTGAATTTCTATTTGCCTTGCAATTTCTTCATTCTCCTTCTCTCTTCTTGCAGCATCTGAAATTCCTGAGGAAATGGCTCTTTGAAGAAACTTATGGCCAACTAGCTCCTTCTTTTTCTTTTCTTCTTCAATCATTATGGCTTTACCCTTTTTCTTCTCTTCAAGGGCTGTAAGATCAATTGTTAGAAAGGTTTCTGCATTTGAATTACTTTCTTTGTCAGCCTTCTTTGCATTTTCATTTACAATTCTTGTCTGAGCAATGAACTCATCCAAGTTTCCTTTTTCTGTTGCCTCTGTCACCAACTCAGTGTTCTTCCTTAGATCTTCAATTCTTTTCCTTTCCCTCTCAATCATTGATTGAGTTTCTCTTTCCCTAGAAATTCTTCTAGCTTCTAGTTCATCTTCAAACTTCTTCAAATCTTTCTTTTTCTGTTCTAGGTCATTTGTGGGTGACTTAGATGACTTTGAAGAATGTATATCCTTGTTACTTCTATTTTTGGCAACCTTCTTTGATGTAGCACCACCAATACCACTTGATTTACCAACATTAGAACCACCAACACCACCACTGCCTTTGCCATCACCATCACCATCCTTCTTAGCATTCGCCCCCTTTTTGTTATCATCAATTGGAGGAGGTGGTGGCATCCTGTCAAGAAATTTTTGAAGTATGGAAGCATGTAGACTCTGGCCTTTAATTATTTCATCCATATTCTTTTCTAGAGAGTCCACTCTAGTTTCCAAGGCTGCAAAGTTCTTGGATTCCTTGAGCAATTTGTCCTTTATTTGACCCATAGTATTTAGAGGAAGCTTCTCATCCAACCTTCTTTCCAGAGAATCCTTATTAGAAGTGATAGATCCTTAGATTATCTCCAATTCTCTCCTTACTCCTGTCACTGTGATCTTCTGAATTTTTAATGATTCCTTCATATAGTTGGCAATCCTCCTTTGAATGGGATCTTCAATTTCTGCCTCAACCATTGCCCTCCTATATTGAGAAAGAATCTCAGTTTCAGCAGCTTCTAAAGAACCATCAATGATGCTCATCCATAGCTTTTCATCAAAATCATCTTGTAATTCTTCAGGTGCCATATAACATGTGTCTGTTGTATTGGAAATGCTCTCCTTTAGATTTCTGATCCTCTGTTCAGTATGCTCAATTCCCAACAATTGTTCTGCATCCTTGTTACTTGAAGCAGCCAACCCTTGATATTGTGGATCAGGGTGAACAAAATTTTGTGGATCCAACTCATCAGCATCAACTTCATCTTCAAATTCCTTATTTATTCCACTCCAACTTGCTTCTATATTTGAAACTCCCCATATCTCCATTACTCATTCTTCTTGTGTCATCAATTCATTTTCCAACTCCTGT
Source organism: Oenanthe sinensis (assembly GCA_028671895.1). Lineage (NCBI taxonomy): Eukaryota > Viridiplantae > Streptophyta > Magnoliopsida > Apiales > Apiaceae > Oenanthe > Oenanthe sinensis. The sequence goes on along the minus strand of CM053798.1, from coordinate 10,454,992 downwards.
GCATATAAAAGAATTATTTTATCTCTCTCACTCATCTTTCTATTTTGCATCAGGATCTCATCCTGGAACCTCACCTCTCCCTCATTCATACCTTGTGTACCTTCTAAGGTGGGGCCCTAATGTGTTTCACTCATTTTCCTGGAAGAAATAGGAATGACCTCACTCACTCCCTTTCCTTTTGCCAGGATGCAATCCTGCCTCTCACTCAACTCACTCAATCCTAAGAGTGTTTGTGCAATATCAATTGATTGTTCATCAATTGATGTATTAAAAATATTAGTTTAGGTGTTTGGGATATCCATCGATTGATGCATACCCATTGATTGATCTTGAGTATCAATCGATGGCTTATCAGTCGATGGCTGAATATCAATTGATGAGGGAACATCAATTGATGAAGTAGAAATAGTTGAGGTTATTATTTGAGAAGTGATATTTGAGATATCATGAGAGATGGAATCCTAAATTTCCTGGGAATAAAATTCAGGAGAGAGTGTTGGCTTCTCCTTGAATACCAAAGAAGGAGAATTTGAAAATGCCTGATTATCTATCAGAACATTTTCTGAAGAAATTTGGTGAAGAGGGGAAAGAAGAATAGAAGGGATTGGAATTGAAAGTGAATGGGAGTGTATCTCATTATTTACATGAGATGCATCAAACTAACTTTGAGAAGGCTCCACCACAGTTTCCTGTGATTTTGCAGTGTGTGGTTCCCCATGTGCAAAGATGACTCTTCTTTCTCTCATTTCATATATTTTTATAGATTTGGCTTGTGTGTCCCCATCTTGGTTCTTTGCCCCTGGTTGTGGGCTATTTTCAATATTGTCATCCTTTTGAGAGGATGGCAATAGAGATGTGGTATTTTCCATATTAATATTCACAGTCTTTTGAGAGACTATGGAGTGTCTTGGCTTAGGTTGCACACCCTCACTCTTCTTATTCTTCTGGGTTATTTGATGTTCCCCAGTTCCCTCACCACCTACATCATCCTCTAATCTATCTACCACAATAGGTGTTTTTCTTTTCTTTGATTTTACAACAGGAGGTTTTTGGGAACCTGGTGAGGTTGGCTTGTTAGATTTGGGTTTTGAAATTGGATGTGTGGCTTGGGTAGGAGGGTTGGGGTCTTTGCTAACACCCTTCATAGCCATAGAAGACAAAGAAGATTGGGGATTGGAAGAAGTTAGGTTATAAATATATATCTTAACAAATTCAGGGTAGATTAATTCCACCCCATTATGGAGATTAATTCTCACCAGGTCCTTGAAAACTCTTTTGTTTTGAGTCCAACCCTCAAGAGTTTCAGTTTCCCTGTTTATTTCAATTTCTTTGACAAAGTGGTTAATAAAAATCATGATAAATCTAGCATATTATATGTGATTAGTCCTATCATGCTTCTTTCCTAACTTAGTAGCAATTTCAAATAACAATATAGAAGATATGTCATGATATTCATCAAACAAGACACTATATACTATTTGTTGCATGCTAGATGTTATGGCATTAAAATTACTAATTTTACCACTAAAGCATTTTATTATAACATCAAAGAAATAAGACCATTCTCTTCTAAGATGTTTTCTAACTACTTGTCCTAAATTAATGTCAGGATTTGCATAATTGACAGCCATAAGCATGTTCCTAATATCTGATTCACTCAGTACTTTATCAGTATTATTAACAGGCAAATCTAAACATTCATTTAAGATTAAAGAAGTAAGAATGTACTCTTGTCCTTTGCAGTTGAATTTGATGCTTGAGAAGTCATCGGCAACTTCTGCAGAGGTCCAAAACTCTTCCACCAGATTGCAGATTATTGTTGGTACTTCCTTCAATGCCTTTTATACCTTACAACTTCCCAGGAATTACATCAATGGATGAAATTCCCTCGGAGCCTCTTCAACCACAGTGCAGGCCACAAAATTATTCAACTCGTAAATGAAACTGACTTGCGAGAATTTCTTGGATGAAGATGCCATTTCTTTGAGTAGAAGATTAGTAGAACAAAATCTTTGAAGATATTAAGAAGATTGAGTTTACAGAGAGAAATTGGGTTAGAGATTGAGTTCGTAGATTGAGAGAGAAAAAGAGATAGAGAAATCATTAGTAAAATTGCAAGTAAGAATTAAAAGTTGTTTTAATCTCACTATTTATATTTACTGAATTCCCAATCAATTTCTTACTCAAAATAGAACTTAATCGACCGTTGGAAGAAAAATGAAAAGTAGAAATTACTAATTTTGGCAATCGACTGTTATACATACAGGAATGTATGTATTAATCAATTGATAAAATAAATAACCAACGACTAGATTTTGTACAGGTCGATTGATGACATGGACTCCTTAAATTCCAAGTCATCGATTGATAATTAACTTATCCATTGACATGTACTCTTATCCATCGATAAATAAATAGATCATCAATTGATATATTTATCTGTCGATAGCTGCAAATATCCATCGATAAGTAAATATATCATCAATTGATATATTTATCTGTCGATAACTGCAAATATCCATCGATAAGTAAATATATCATCAATTGATATATTTATCTATCGATAGCTGCAAATATCCATTGATATATAAAATGTTTATCAATTGATTATGGAAGAATCATTAGATTAACATAGTCAATGGCTACAATTTAAAAAATATCAATATAGATATTTATAACTTGTCAGACATTTAATAGATTAAACATAGTTAAGCATACCTAAATCATAGACCAATCTATTGAAAGTAGATTCATCTAATGGTTTGGTAAAAATGTCTGCAAGTTATCTTTCACTAGGGACAAAATATAATTCAACAGTACCATTTATTACATGTTCTCTAATGAAGTGATACCTTATGTCAATATGTTTGGTTCTAGAATATTGCACAGGATTTTCTGTTATTGCAATGGCACTTGTGTTGTCACAGAAAATAGGAATTTTGTTCATGTTGAACCCATAGTCAAATAGTTGATTCCTCATCCATAATATTTGTGCATAGCAACTTTCAGCTACAATGTATTCAGCTTCTGTAGTAGATGTAGACACTGAATTTTGATTCTTGCTAAACCATGATACAAGCTTATTTCCTAGAAATTGACAGTGCCTGTGGTACTTTTTCTGTCAATTCTGTAACTTGCATAGTCTACATCTGAATAACCAAGTAGATCAAATCCAGAATCTCTAGGGTATCAAATTCCAAGATTTTGAGTTCCTTTGAGATATCTGAATATTCTTTTTATTGCAATCAAATGAGATTCTCTAGGATCAGCCTGAAATCTAGCACAAAGACATGTAACAAACATTATGTCTGGCCTACTTGCAGTTAAATAAAGTAATGAGTCAACCATGCCTCTATAACTTGAAATGTTCACTTTAGCTTCCTTAGTATTCAATTCAAGTTTAGTTGCAGTGGCTATGAGAGTTTTTGCAGAAGAACATTCATTTAAATCAAATCTCTTTAATAAATCAGAAATATATTTGGTTTGATTTATGAAAATGCCATTTTTGACTTGCAAACCAAGAAAATAGGTAAGTTTTCCCATCATGCTCATTTCATATTTACTATGCATCAACTTAGCAAACTTTTGACAAAGTTTCTCATTAGTTGAGCCAAGAATAATGTTATCTACATAGATTTGAATAAGAATCATATAGCCACTAATATTTTTATGAAAGAGAGTTTTTATCAACAGTACCTCTTGTGAAGTGATTCTCAATCAAGAATTTAGATAATGTGTCATACCGGGCTCTAGGTGCTTGTTTCAATCTATATTGTTCTTTGAGAAGATAGTATATAAATCCAGGATGAACACGATCAATAAAACCAGGAGGTTGTTCTACATATACTTCTTCTTCTAGTTCTCCATTGAGAAAAGCACTTTTCACATCCATCTGATACACCTTGAAATTATCATGAACATCATATGTTAGAAAGACTCTGATTACTTCCAACCTTGCAACTGGTGCAAATGTTTCATCAAAATCTATGCCTTCTTCTTGTGAGTAGCCCTTTTCTACTAATCTTGTTTTATTCCTTGTCACTGTACTAGATTCATCCATTTTGTTTCTGAACACCCATTTTTTACCAATGACAAACTTGTTCTTTGGTTTGGGCACTAGCTTCCATACCTTGTTTCTTTCAAACTGATTCAACTCTTCTTGCATAGCAATTATCCAATCAGGATCATTGAAGGCTTCGTCAATCCTTTTTGGTTCTTCTTGAGATAAGAAGCTACTATACAAGAATTCATTTTGAGTTGCACTTCTAGTTTTGACACCATCATTTGCATCTCCAATGATCAATTCAAAGGGATAGATTCTTGTCCATTTCCTTTGTAGTGGTAAATTTGACCTTGAAGATGAAGTTTCATGATCATTGGAATTGTTATGATCATAGTGATGTGATTGATCATTTGAGAACCCTCCCCTTGAGATGGATACTCTACTTGAAGACTGTTGAGTAGAGTTGTTATTCATTGAGTGGTTATCAATTGATGTATTATCAGTTGATTGATGATTATGAACTGATAAGTTATCTGTTGATGCATTGACATCAATTGATGGGGTGTTTCTGGGTACTTGATCTCTTGAAATTTCTATATCATCATCACTTTCTTCACCATTGCCTGTTGATTCATTTTCAAAATGCAATAAGTCATGGTATCCTTCATCAAACAACCCTTGAATCTTCTTATCATCAAAGACTACATGCATATATTCTATAACAATGTGTAATCTAAGATTGTAGACTCTGTAAGCTTTAGGTGTTATGCCATATCCAATAAATATAGCTTCATCAGTCTTGGCTTCTAACTTTCCTAGATTTTCACCTTGATTTCTTAGTACAAAGCATTTGCAGCCAATTACATGAAGCAAATTAACTGTTGGCTTCTTGTCTTTCTTCATCAATTGATATGGTGTTTTGCCTTGTTGTTGATTGACCATGGAAATGTTTTGAATATAACAAGCAGTATTAATTGCTTCTACCCAGAAATATGTAAGAAGTTTTGCTTCTTCTAATATAGTTCTAGCAGCTTCAATCAAGGTCCTATTTTTCCTTTCAACTACTCCATTTTGTTGTGGAGTCCTTGGTGCAGAGAAATGATGAGTGATACCTTTTTCTTCACAGAATTCTTTCATTGTTGCATTCTTGAATTCAGTACCATTATCACTTCTTATTTTCTTGACCTTTCATTCAGTGCCATTGTCAACATTCTTCACATGATTGATAATGAATTTGTTTGCCTCATCCTTAGAGTGTAAGAAATATACCCATGTATATCTAGTGAAGTCATCCACTATTACTAAGGCATATTTCTTTTTGGCAATTGACATGATGTTGACTAGACCAAATAAGTCCATGTGTAATAATTCCAAAGGCTTATCAATTGATGATTCATACTTTGACTTGAATGATGCTTTCCTTTGTTTTCCCTTTTGACAGGCATCACATAGTCCATCCTTGGTGAATTCCATTTGTGGAAAGCCTCTAACCAATTGATTCATAGCTTTGAAATTCAAATGGGCTAGCTTCTTGTGCCAAATCTAACTTTCATCTGTATTGGCTTTGCTAAATAAACAAGTTATTAAATTTTCCTTTACAGAGTTAAAATCAGCAACATAGACATTTCCTTTTCTTTCACCAGTTAAGAGAATTTCACCAGATTCTTTGTTGACTATGATGCATGATCCAGTTGAGAATCACACACCATTTCCATTATCACACAGTTGACTAATACTGAGTAAGTTGTGCCTCAATCCATCAACTAGTGCTACATGTTCAATGATAACATTTTCTCTTGCAATTGAGCCATATCCCATAGTAAAATCTTTGTTGTTATCTCCAAAAGTAACTCCTGGGCCAGCCTTTTCCACAAACTTTGTGAGCAGGGACAAATCTCCAGTCATATGCCTAGAACATCCACTATCCAGATACCAAAGATTTTTCTTTCTGTTTCCTTGCATACACATAAAACAATCAAGTTGCTTTTGGTACCCAAGTTGCCTTGGGTCCTTTTTTATTAGTTGCAGCCTGTGCCTTGGTTGCCAACTCTGATTCCTTTTGTTTTGGTGGGTTTAAATCCACTTTAACTTTGGGAGTTGACTTTTGTGGCTCAAACATCTTGGAACTCATGGCAGATATATCATGCACATTCTCATACTTAACATTTTGACTTGCATGATTGTTATCAGGGATATGCATGTTCAATGGCATTCCAGGCATGTTCATATTGGCATATGCAAAGAAAGGATTGTACATGTATGGAACTTGTGCATAAGGCGTATGAACATTGGGTGCAACCAAATTAGAAGACAAGGCATTCATGAACATAGGATTGGTAAGCATGTCATTTGCAGACATGGCATGTGCATTTGAATCATTTGAAGATATGGAGTTCTTTTCTTTCTTGCATTGCATAGACAAATGATTTACACTACCACATTTAGCACACACCTTTCTAGGTGCATACATATCAGGAGTATAATTGTTGTGCTTATTTATGCCTACTTTACCATTCTTATTCTTTTTCTTTTTCTCAGAATTAGGTTGTATAATTTCTACAGGTGTTATCTCTTCTAATTTTTCTTTTAACTGCTTCTTAGATAAGCTACCAATATTAATATTTTCAACCTTAGCCTCAACTTAATTCTTGGTTTCCTTAACAAACTTGATAAGGGTGCTAAACTTGTTCTTCTTATTAGCCATTGATGATTTACTTGTCGATGGATGCTTATCAATTGATTCAACATCAATCGATTGATAATCCTTATCAGTTGATGAGAAATTAGCAGTCGATTGATCTTTATCCATTGAAGTATCAGCCAATGGCTTGCCTACTGATTTAGGGGATTCTCCTAGAGTATCTAAACCCTGAACATCAATAATTTGTTTGGCAGTTTTAGCATACCTATTTCATTTGTTAATGGTTTTAATTTCTCCAGTCAATTGTTCTTTTAGCAATTCTTCTCTTCTCAAACTGTTTACTAGTTCATCTCTAGCATCCTTACTTTCCTGCTTGAATCTATCTAAACAAATAAGTTCATTTTCAAGAAAAGTATTCCTCTCAGTTAAGGCATCAATGGTGTTCTTTAGCTTGAGGTTTTCTTTGTTTAGAGATTTTAGAGTGACATGTAAATTGTACAATTCATTAGACATTTCATTAATGGTACTATTGCATTCATCTTTTGTATGCTCAGAAAAGTTAGTAGCTAGTACCTGATTTGATGATGAACTAGCTTCTTCATCTTCATGGTTGGCCATTAGAGCTAGATTGATGAATTCTTCAGAATCACTGTCCTCAGCAGCCCAGTCTTTTTCTTCATAAACAAAAGCCTTTTCTTTTTGTTTAAGCAGGTCAAAGTATTTCTTTTTGTAGTCAATACCATCATATGACTTTGCCTTTTCTTATTTTGGCTTTCTACACTCATTTGAAAAATGACCAGCCAATCCACAGTTAAAGCATTTGAATTTTGATCTATCAACCAAATTTTTGTTTTGACTGTTACTTCTAAACTGGGATCCAGGCCTTTGAGCATTTGGATTCCTCTTGAATTTTAGCTTTGAAAATTTCCTTGACAAAAATGCAAGGTGCTCATCAATCTTGTTCAAATCATCCTGTGAGCATGCTTCATTTTCTTCACACTTTCTCTTTCCTTTTCTTTTGAATGATTCTTCAATAGCATCACCAGCCACCATGAAAGACTCTTCTACACATCCACTTTTCTTCTTCTCTTCATTTCCTTTGACCATCAAAGCCACAGTTTTCTCTTTTCTTTGATTCTTCTCAATCTCCTCATCTTGTTAGATTTCCAACTCATATGTCTTGAGAATACCATAAAGTTTCTCAAGAGTATAATCCTTGAAGTCTTGAGATTGTCTAATGCAGACAGTCATTGGTTTCCATTCCTTTAGAAGAGATCTAAGAAATTTTAGATTTGTATCCTCAGTTGCATAAACCCTACCATATAGCTTCAATCCATTTACCAACTTCTGGAATCTGCTATAGGTATCATTGACAGATTCTCCACTCTTGAAATGAAATGATTCATATTTTTAAATCAAGAGTTGCATCTTATTTTTCCTTACTTGCTCAATCCCTTCACACAGAGTTTGAAGAGTATCCTATACTTCTTTTGATGAAGTGCAGTTTATCACATTGTCAAACATATCTTTGTCTAGACCATTGAACAAAATGTTCATGGCCTTATTGTCTTTAAGCACTTCTTTTTCATCCTCTTCTGTGAACTCAGTGATGAGTTTTGAAACATGTTTGTCAAATGCAGGAGTTCCATCAGGGTTTACACCCGTGACTAGCTTCATGGGAACATGAGGACCTTTCTCTACGCAGTGAACATAGGAAGGGTCAAGAGAAAGTAGATGCAGATGCATTTTTACTTTCCATGCAAATTATTCATCTTTTTCTAACACTGGAATTTTCACACCTGAATCTTTTTGGCCCATATTGACTGTTCTTGATCTTTAAACTTTCTGTATGTTGAAAGCCTTCACTCTGATACCAATTGTTATTTCCCAAAATAATGTCAATATTTGTAGAAGGGGGGGTTGAATACAAATTATCAAAACTTTTGTTGTTTTAATATTTGTTCCTTAAGTTTGAGTGTTTAAGAGAATATGTATAAATAAGAATTGAAACTTATAATACAATGAACAAAGATATTTAAAATTACTGATGGATTGGGTTTTCCATCAATGTATATTTTTGCTCAATATTTCTAGGTTAATAAAACCTAGCTTCGTTTTACAAGGTTAGAAAATAAATCACTGTTCTTACAAAGTGCTATAAGGCTGAACAGTTGATTCAAGAGATATTGTCTAACCTGTACATTTTTCTAACAATGCTACCACACTTGTTTATATACTACAAATGTGTTTACAATACTTAGAAAGAGTATAAAAACAATTAATCTAAACTTGGATTGTTTTTGATCTATCATTCCTGTTTACCTTTTTTCATTTTGGGAAAAGTCTTCATACTTGGAAAGACAGCTTGAACTTGAGTCTTCACAGTCATCATAGACAGTCTTCCATAAGTGTGCTTTTGTCCTTCAACTTGTCAACTTGTGTTGTCTCACTCAATTGATAATTTGTTGTTAAGCATATCAATTGATCCTTCTCTTTATCCATCAACTGATATTCTTCTTCGATTGATCTTTATATCCATCGATTGATAAATGATGACTTATCGATTAATAAATGTTTTCAATTGATATATCAATCGATTGGTATATCAGTTGATGGTCTTCAATACTTGACTTGGCTTCTTCGATTGATACTCTATCCATCGATGCTTCAATATCAACTGATCATCCTTCACTTGTATAATTTTTCTATCTTCAGATAATTACAATTTGACTGCCTAAATTACACATCAGTTGATGACCTATATCAATCGACTCTAACATCAATTGATGAGAATAATATCAATTGACTTACACCTTATTGATTGAAATAGACTAAGTACACCTATGCTACAATCCAAATTATCAGTTGATTCACATAAACATTTCAACAGATAAATGGTTTCCTGATCAATTGATACTTATAATTTTCATATCAATTGATCAGTTACATCAATTAAAATTTCTATGATTCTAAGTTTATAGTTATCATCAAAATTACATGTAGATTCCTAATAGTCAAGGATAAGCAAGTTGTAGAATCCTGTGAAAATGTTGTTTTCAAAGAAGGGAAGAAGGAAAGTCATGGCAATAGTGCAAGTGCTGTTAAATATGATGAATCTTCAACTAGCAAAAGAAAAGAAATAGTTGAGGATGATGAATCATACAGCAAGGATGAAATGGATGAAATCGATGTGCATTTGACTTTTCTATCAAGGAAATTTTCAAAACTCAAATTCAAGAGGAATCCCATGCAAAGGCCTGGATCTCAGTTTAAGAGAGATAATCAACAAGGCAAAAATCTTGTTGACATGACTCAATTCAAATGCTTTAACTATGGATTGGTTGATCACTCAAATTCAAATGAACTGTATAATTTGTATGCCACTCTTAAGTCTTTAAACAAAGAGAACACTAGGCTCAAGAGTACCTTAGAATCTCTTACTGAAAGAAACACTTATCTAGAAGGTGAGCTAGTGCAAATGGACCGACTCAAGGTAGAAAACAGAGATTCTAGAAAAGAACTAGTTGAGTGTAAAAAGGAAATATAAAATTTGAAAGAAAAATTGGAAGAAGAACTAAGAACTATTGACAAATGGAACAGGTCAAGTAAAGCTAGTAAAAAGATGAATGACATTCATGGAACAAATTCTTTCACCATGATGTTTGAGACTCTTGAGAAATTAGCCATTGATGAAAATCAATCTTTGGAAAAGAAGCAATCGATTGCTAATCCTGAATCAACTGATAAGGATTATCCATCGATTGATAATGTTATCCCAACGGATAATCATCCATCGATTGAGGAATCATCAACTGCTAAACAAACTATTTTAAAAACCAAGCTTAACAGACCTGTTAAATTTATAAAAGAAGGAAGCTCCTCTGAATCTCAAATCAAAGTTGAAAAGGCTAATATAGGATTCTTATCTAAAGACCAATTGAAAGAAAAGTTAGAAAAGATAGAGCCTAATATTATGCAAAATGAAAAGAAGAAAAAGAACAGAAATGGTAAAGTAGGCAAAAATAAGCACAATAACTACACACCTGACAAGTATGCTCCTAGAAAGATATGTGCTAAGTGTGGTTGTAAGAATCACTTATTTGTGCAATGCAAGACCAATATGCCTGCAACAACCAATGTGTCTGTTATACCTAACATGCATTCTAATTCTGTTTATCCTTATTTAGTTGATCTTCATGCTATTCATGCTCAATATGCATCAATGCCTTATATGTTTAATCCATATCTTGCATTTGCCAATATGAATATGCCTGCTATGTCCTGGAATATGCACAAAAATTTTCATGCTCCAAATTTCTCTAATTCTGCAAGCATGAATGTTCCAAGTATTAGCACTGAGAATCCTAAGGGAAGGAAACCAACACCTAAGGTTGAAGTGGAAGTAAAACCACCTAAACCAAAGGTACAAAACTTGGAAACCAAACCAAAGGTAGCAACTAATAAGAAAGGACCCAAGGCAACTTGGGTACCAAAATCAACTTGATTGTTTTTGAATGTGTGCAGGGAAAAAGAAAAAATCTTTGGTACTTGGACAGTGGGTGTTCAAGACATATGACTGGAGATAAATCCCTGCTCACAAAGTTTGAGGAGAAAGCTGGCCCTAGAGTAACTTTTGGAGATGACAGTAAAGAATACACCATGGGATATAGCTTGATTTCAAAAGAGAATGTCATTATTGAACCTGTTGCATTAGTTGATGGCTTAAGACACAATTTGTTAAGCATAAGTCAACTATGTGACAATGGGAATAAAGTTTGTTTCACAACTGAAGCATGCATAATTTCCAAAAAGAAAGATGGAAGCCTAGTTATGACTGGGAATAAAAAAGGAAATGTGTACATAGCCGACTTCAACTTAACAAGTGCAGACTCAATGACTTGTCTTCTCTCTAAGGCAAGTACAAATGAAAGTTGGCTATGTCATAAGAAATTAGCTCACTTAAATTTCAAAGCCATGAATCAGTTGGTCAAGAAAAATCAAATGAAAGGTTTACCACACATGGAATTTGTCAAAGATGGACTATGTGATGCCTGTCAGAAAGGGAAACAAAGAAAGGCATCATTTAAGTCAAAATTTAAATCATCAATTGATAAACCACTTGAGTTATTACACATGGATTTGTTTGGTCATGTGAATATCATGTCTATTGCAAAGAAGAAGTATATTATAGTCATTGTGGATGACTTTTCAAGATTCTCTTGGACTTATTTTCTACATTCAAAAGATGAAGCTAGTGATCTCATTATCAAGCACATAAGAGAAGTTGAGAAAAATCTTGAGTTGGATGTAAAGAAAATAAGGAGTGACAATGGAACATAATTTAAGAATTCCACAATGAAGGAGTTCTGTGAATCTAAAGGAATCATACACACCTTCTCTGCACCAAGGACACCTTAACAAAATGGGGTAGTTGAGAGGAAAAATAGGACATTGATTGAAGCAGCTAGAACTATGTTGGAAGATGCTAAATTACCAACATACTTCTGGGCTGAGGTCATTAATACAACATGCTATATTCAAAACATCTCCATAGTGAATCAAACTCAAGGAAAGACACATTATCAATTGATCAAGAAAGACAAAAAGCCAAAAGTGGGATTTCTTCATGTCTTTGGCTGCAAATGCTATGTTCTAAAGAATCAAGGTGAAAACCTAGGAAAATTTGAAGCTAGGGCTGATGAAGCTATATTTGTTGGGTATGCACTATCAAGCATAGCTTATAGAGTCTATAATCTTAGACTACACATTGTTATGGAATATGTACATGTAGCATTTAATGATAAAAATATTCAAGGCTTGTTTGATGAAGGAAATCATGACACACTGCATTTTGAGAATGAATCAAATGGTGTAGATGATGATGAAGAAGTGGAAATCATAAATTCACAAATACTCAGAAACCCAATATCAGTTGATGTTTCAACATCAATGGATAATTTATCAGTTGACAGATATCCATCGACTGATAATGCATCAACTGATAATTCTTCAATGGATAATCAACACTCTACATCAAGGGTATCCAATTCAGGGGGGGGTTTCAAAATCAAACCACAAATTCAAATCAGTTTGAGTACAATACCAATGATCATGAAGCTTCATCATCAAGGCAAAATTTGCCTCCTCAAAGAAAATGGACATTTCAAGTTATAGAGGCATGGTAGACTCACTTTTATATTTAACTGTTAGTAGGCCAGACATAATATTCTCTACATGTTTGTGTGCTAGATTTCAGGCTGATCCTAGAGAATCTCATTTAGTGGCTATTAAGAGCATTTTTAGATATCTCAAGGGTACATCAAATTTAGGTATTTGGTATCCTAGAAATTCTGGTTTTAATCTAATAGGCTACTCAGATGCAGATTATGCAGGTTGCAAAATAGACAGGAAAAGTACTATAGGCACCTGTCAATTTCTAGGAAACAAACTTGTGTCATGGTTTAGTAAAAAGCAACACTCAGTATCAACTTCAACTACAGAAGCTGAGTAAATTGCTGCTGGAAGTTTCTGTGCACAAATATTATGGTTGAGGAATCAATTATTTGACTATGGGTTTAACATAAACAAGATTCCTATTTTCTGTGATAACACAAGTGCCATTGCAATAACAGAAAATCCTGTGCAACATTCCAGAACCAAACACATTGACATAAGGCATCATTTCATTAAGGAACATGTAATGAATGGTACAGTTGAATTACATTTTGTCCCTAGTGAACAACAACTTGCAGACATTTTTACCAAACCACTATATGAATCTACTGTTAATAGATTAGTCTGTGAGTTAGGTATGCTTAATTTTGCTCAAACCTAAATGACTGTTAAGTCACTTGTTTTCTATTTATAGTCATTGTTCACAATTATCTGTTGAAACAAGTAATCAACTAATAACTGTGTTAATTATCAATGGATATTCTTCAGCCATCGATGGATATATTGTAGTTCCATCAGAGTTTATATGTAAACTCTGACTAGCTCTTCAGAGTTTATCTATAAACTCTGACTAGACCATCAGAGTTTAGAAAATAATAAACTCTAATCCAACTCTTTGTAAACTCTGGTAAGCCGGTCTCAACTGATAAAATACCTATCGATGGATATTTATCTATCGATAGATAATTACCTTGGTAATTGTTCATCGATCGATAAATTAATTTTTGTTTTAAATCAATGGATGTAATTACCCATCGATGGTAATAGAATTTCTACAATTTTACACATCCATTGATCAAATTATAGCCGTTGATTCTTTACTTTATTTGTCAACAGATGAATATATCCATTGATTGCCATTTAGAGTAATTTGCTTTAATTCTTTTTATCTTTCAATAGTTATATTCTTAATTAATCTGACTATTCAAGTTATTTTAATCTCAAAAATATAAATAGCAAATTCATTTCTCATTTCAATCTTACTTGCTATTTTATTCTCTATCTCTTTCTCTCAAGAACTTTTAAGTCGAATTCACTCACTTGTTTTCAAGTTTTCTCTCTAATCTCTCTAAGAACAGCAATGGCACCTCAAAAGAAGATTGTTTCCTCAACCGGGTTCAACTATGAACAAAACAATTTTTCCGCATGCTTAACCGTGGATGATACCCCCGCAGACTTCCATCCATTGATGAAATTTCTGGGAGACTGCAAGGTATCCAAGGCTCTCAGTGAAGCACCAACAATAGTATGCTCATTTGTTGAAGAACTATGGAACACTGCAGAAGTCTCACAAGATGTGAAGGTAATTTCTTATACTTGCAAAGGTAAACCCTATACCATTACAAGTACTACTCTTTCTGAATGCTTATAATTGCCTGAAACTAATTGTGATAAGTCACCCACTGAATCTGACATTAGGGATATGTTAGAAACTGTTAATTATGCTAATTCTGAAACTGGATTAGGTGAAGTTGTTAGGAAAAATCTTAGAAAAGAATGAAGTTATTTCTTTGATGCTATTATTAAAGTATTTTTTAGAAAAATAAGTAATTTTGATGCAATTACCACAAGTATGCAAGAAATTGCTTATTCTATCCTATTTGATAAGTACTTTGATTTTAGCACATTGCTTCTACATGAGTTAACTGCCAAATTAGGAAATAAGACATCTAGAAAAAACAACATCTATTTTGCTAGATTTTTTATGTTGTTGATTAATGCTGTTATTGGAGAATATGAGATTACAACAGAGATGGAAACAATGGAGCCCTGGACACAAAACAAAATGGTCTTCAAGGACTTGGTGAGAATCAACTTACACTCTAAGTTGTACCTCATCTATCCTCCCTTTGTGCATGTATATCTCAAAAAACTTAATTTCTCTTTTACTTCCTCTGACATCCCAATTTCTTTGCCTTCTGCAACAATGGATGGAGTTTAAAATGCACCCATTCCTCCTACCCAAGTTGCACAACCTTCTAAAACCAAATCTAAACAAACCACCTCAGTAGTTTCTCAAAAGACTACTGTTGTAAAAACCAAGAAAAGAAAAACAACTGAGAGGAGTATGAAAGTGGTTGATAAGGGTGAGGGAACTAGCGAACATCAAGAAAGCCAGAAGAATAAGGAAGGAGAGAATGAGAGTGTCCATCCAGCCACCAGCCCAATCTCTCAAAAGATTGAGGCTGTGATAAAGGATTTAAACACATCCCTAGTTGCACCTTCTCAATAAGATGTAACTATTGAAAAGAGGTCTCAACCAGGACCAATTGATGGGGGTGAGGGACATAAAATAATTCAACCATACAAAAGGAGAAAGAAGGACAATAACATTGCACATGGAGCACACACACTTGCAAAGCCAAATGAAAATTTGGTAGAGCCTTCAGTTTCTTCTTTTGATGTGTCTCAGAATTTTCCTGAGGTACAACTCCATTCACTATCTATTCCATCTCCTCAATCTCTTTTACAATCTATTTTTTCAGAAACTTTGTTGATTGACAACTTTAATGTTTCAAATTCACACTCTTTGCAACTCACGGTAGAGCCAACACTCTCACATGTATCACCAAATAAGGTTAACACCTTGGTTGATCCGGAAAAGAATGATAATTCTCACAAGTCAATGGATACTACTCAATCAACTGATAACTTTCAACATCCATTGACTAGTTCACTTCCATCGATGGATATCCTTACATCTATCGACGAGCTCCAATCAACGGAGATTTATCAATCGATGGATATTCCTCATCCATCGATTGACACTTCTCTTCCAATTCATGAATCATCCATTGAAACTATACAGGTGGCCAATACTCTACTAGGATTGAATGGAGTGGGTGAGGTGTGTGAGAGGCAAGGTTTGCATACCTTGGCAAAATGAGAGTGTATGAAAGAGAGGCCCTCAATTTTTTCTGAGGTGGCAAAAGGAGAGGGTGTGAGCAAAGAGAGTTTCACCTTAGCAGGTGATGCAAAAGGAGAGAATGGTAAGGGAGATGTGAGAATCCATGATGAGATCCTGATTCAAAAATAGAGAGAAGAGAGTGAGAGAGAAAAGAATAGAGAGAAACCAATTTCACCATCTCATGAAGCATCAACTTCTAAAACTAAGCAGGTTGCAGCTGAACTCACCCAGGAGTTGGGGTTGGATTTAGGGGGAGATAGAGGAAATTGAGAATATGGAGTTCCTGCGGGAGTTGCAGATGCCCACATGGAGGTGGATGATAAGATTGAATTTAATCTTGATGCTACAACATTTCAACATGAAGATCCACACTACCAAGAATTGGCATCAACCTCTAATCAAGAGGTTGAGAATATGTTGGGATTATTGCAAATAGAAGAACAATTCAAGAGTGGCAAGAAGAGTTTTGCAAGACAGCCTGATGATATGTCTCACATAAATCCTGAAGATTTTGAAGATACTTCTGATGATGAGCTATTGGATCATGCAATAGCTAGTGATGAAACTAGTTTGGATGACACTGAAAGGGCAATCATTTCACACTACAAGAGATCTATGGCTGAAGTAAATGTAGAGGATCTTGTACACAGAAGAATTCTCAATTTCTACAGAGATAACTTAAAAATCCAAAAGATGCATGTCACAGGTTCCAAGTATGAACTTAAGAAGATCAGGGAAAAATTGATAGTTCAAGGACACATTTTGACTCCACTATTGACTCTAGACTCAGCCTCATCATGTTAACAAGAATCAAGCAAAGGCTTGATACTGAGTCTACAGCCAAGGACAAAGTGGTGGCATTGGAGAAAAGAGTGACTGCCATGGAAGTTAACATGGAGCAAATTTTGAAGAATCAAGTCACTCAAATCAAACTTTTGAACAGACTCTTGGATGCCCCTCTTATTTCTCAATCCTTAACTCAAGAGCATGTTGCTGATAACAAAAAGGAGGAGAAGGATGAGGAGGGAAACTGAAGTTGAAGCTGTGATCAAGAATACAGAGAATGTCATTCAAAAGAAAGATCCAAAGAAGGCATTGGCTCAACAAATTGTAAGGCAATTTGATTCAATTACCAGCAAAAATAAGGAGATTGATGCAAAAGAGCCAATTGCCTTAATGCCAGAAATAAGAGAAGATGAAGGTAGCTCACAAACTGGGGACAGAAAAGGGAAAGGCATTTTAATGGAAGAAGGAAAGAAAAAGATTTCTGCCATGAGTGGAGGTGAGAAACTATTAAGTAAAGCAATAGTTGTTGGTGTGAAAGAAAGGTAACAACAAGAGAAGTCACAAGAAGAACTAGTTATTCAACTGCAAAGGAAATTTGATGAAGAGGATAGACTAATTAGAGAAGCCAGGAGAAAAGAAGGTGAAAGGAGGCCAAGAATGAAATAAAGAGCAAATAAGCCTGTAGACAAACCTAAAACTTATGGAGTCAAAAGGAAACTTGTTGTTGATGAAAAGATAGCCATGGAGGAGAAACCAAAGGAGTTGAAGCTTGAGAGTCAAGCATCTGGAAGTGATCAATACAAGGAAATAGAAGTGTTCAAATCCAAAACTGAGAATTTTGTGCCAATCAAAATTGAAGGAATGACTGCAGTAAAAGGTCAAAGGAAAAGGGATATTGATCTACTTCACATTGATTATGAAGATGGATCACATTCAACTTTCACATTCAATCAAGTCATGAAACAAGGCCATGACATCTTAAGAAAAATCTATACCATGCTCAACAGGAAGTATTATCTAACTGAAGAGCTAGGTAAAGCCATCCTTGAGAAGATGAGGAAGATAAAGGAGGCACCTATTCAAGAAGAAAGGGATGACAGAATCAAGATTTGGAACCCTGAAGGAAGGAAGGTACTTCATGAACCATTCTACATGATGATCTACAAGGACATGGAAGACAGGAAAAAATGCATTGATATTTGTCAGGAGATAGACAAACTGCCCAATCTGGAATTGAATTATCTTGCAAGCCAACTAGACTACAGGGTTGAGGATGAGAAGATTTTGAAGGGATCCCTATACAGAAAGATGAAGGAAAATGAAGATAATATGAATGAGTCAAGGGGAAGAAGAGAAGATAGAAGATTCAGGCTCAACATTAAAATTATCAGAATTCATCTTTTACTGGTATTTGATCACTCTGTCTCAAAATTACTTTTATCAATATTGTAATTCTTGCTAGAATGAAAATTTATAGGAGTTTTGTTATCATCAACATAAAATTTATGCATATTTCACATATTCATAAATAGGGGGAGATTGTTAGGAATTATGAGATTTGATGATAACAAATTACTTAGAATTACAATAGGGATTTAAAATTCATTGTAACTAGTCGATGGATATATGACTTATAAATATCCATTGACTAGGAAACCAATTATCAGTTGAAGCTTGTTAATCAACTGATAAATTGGATTGTAACATTTGATTTATGTTTCTTTATCAATTGATTGTATTGTCTCGATGAATGCTGTGAAGTAGTCGATTGATGTTATTGACTTCAATTAATAGCTTCTCAACGAATGTGAAGAATGGATGATCAATTATAAATATTCTAAGTCAGAATTCTCACAAATGAAGTGATCAACAGATATTGGAGTCGATGGATAAAGACACTACTCGATGGATAAAAGCTATCAACGAATAAAGGACCATCAATGGATAAGGAGTCGATGGATAATCCAATTATCCATCGATACATCAATTGATCAATGGATAACCTATCCATCGATTGATAAGCAAAGGAGAATCAACTGATAAGCTTAACAACAATTATCAGTTGATCAAGGTTTCCCAATTTAGTTAAAAACAAAAGGAATGAGAACTTTGCAGAAACTGAATCAATGGAAGACAGTCCTGTCAGGACTGTGAAGACTTTCAAGGCAACACAGTCTTCAAGGAATGGATTAAGACAAAGATATTTCCAGGACTAGACATAGTCTAATGAAGACTGTGAAAGTAACTAATTTCTATTTTCATGTAAACATTGTAAAGTGTATTCTATAATGTTATCAGTCGATAGAAAATAGAAAATAGAAGTGAACTACTATATATGTAGTAGTAGTTCATTGTAGCATTAAGTGTGTGAGAAAAATATCAAGAACTCAAAAAAGGCACAATAGAAAGATAAAAAATATTTGTAGTGCTTTTCTTAGTTCAAAATCACATTTTGTATAAGCAGCTTGATATCTTTACCAAGATTAATTGAAAGCAAAAATACACTAGTGGAAAAACCAATCCACTAGTAATTTTAAAAGATTTGTTTTCGAGTTTCTTTTAATTCTTCTAGTTTTATCTTTTTTTATTTAATATGTCCAAACACTCAAACACTATTATTGAACAAACTTAAATCCGCAAGATTTTGAAATAATTCTTAAGTTTGTATTCAACCCCCCCCCCCTTCTACAAATTTCGTGTACTTAAGGGTAAATAACACATAATGTGAAACATCACTTCACTGAAGGAGCAAGTATTTTATCTAAAAGTTGTGTCTTATAGCAAAAAATTTTACTATTTTAAAATCAACCTCCACAATGTGAAACATGAATTTTTTTTACCACTCTTACTAGTATTCAAAGGATTTAATATAAACAATTAACAAAAATAACTATTATCTATTTGACATAAAAATTAAATAGTAATTAAGATATAATTATTATTTATCGTAAATGCTTATAACGTATGTTTACGAATTTCTTTCGAACTTGTTCACGAACATATGTTCTACTCAAATTCGGGTCATTTACGAACCAACTTAAAAATTAGTTTTTCATATTCAATTCATTTACAAACTAAACCGAACATAAACCAAACTTTTTTCGAACCGAACACCAAACTATTCGTAAGCGTATAAGTTGATTTACGGTCACAGTGAAAACTAGTTTTAATTTAACGAAATTAATGTTGAGTTAAACCCAATATGACAATATGAGTTTTAGGTGATGGAAGACAAATATGTGTAGTATAATAATTGTATTTAGATGATTATTATAGATAATAATAATTATAATTGGATAAGTATTATAGATCATATGTCTTTGTCACAAAGTTAGGTAAATGGATATCAAGAATGGAAAGACTCGTATGACAACTATGGGGAGACTTGTGTAATAAGTATAATAAGTCTTGGTAGCTAAGTTTGTGATGTCTATATGTACATAGTCACTATATGTTTGATGAATATACTTAAAAACGGAGGTTTATGTATTAGGGATGAGCAAAATCGAACCAAAAACCTAAACCGAACCAAAAACCTAAACCAAACCGAAAACTGCACGAAATCGCATAAAACCGAACCGAAAAATTTCAAACCGATTAAAAACCGAACCGAATAAAAACCTCATCGATATTTTGGTTACAGTTTGGTTTTTAAAATTTTACAAACCGAATAAAAACTGAACCGAACTGCAATAATATTTATAATAATATTAATTATATATAATAAAATATGTCATATAAATTATTTTTAATTTAAATATTTATATTTAGTTATGCACAATTACATGCTAATTATTTTTTTTTATAAAATCTTAGTTATTTTTCTTTGTTTTTTTAGATTTGAAGCATTTTACCCAACAATTGCTTATAACACTACAATTGATAGGCTACAATTTCGATTCAATCGTGTTTAACCAGAAGCATTACTTTATTAAAGATAAATATTACTAAAGCTTAAATGTTGATGGGTAAATATACACGGAACAAAATGGCAAATTACTTTGAAGAACACAAACTAACCTAAACCTAAGTATTAACTATTGTCAAGATGGCATTGTAAATTCAACAACTGTCTGATCCTTCTTCTTTATTTTCCTCGGCTGACAACTTGCTAATTTGCTATTAACTTGTAATCTATTGGCAACCTCCATTTTGAGTGAAGAGATGGTACCCTGGTATTTACTTCTACTAATTATTTGATTTATTCATTTACTACAACAAGTCCCATTAAATTCAATTTGCAATTTGAGGTATTTTTCCATTTTCTCTTACTTAACAGAACATGTATATGATAAGTTGGCACTCTATTTATTTGAATGAAGTATTTATTTTAAATATAATAAGTTCATGTAAAATATTATATTATATTTTTTTAATCTATAATTAATATAATAAAATAATATTGGTTTTAAAACCGAACCCGAACCATATAAAACTGAACTGCACTTTTTAAAACCGAACCGAACCAATTATTTTTTGTGCGGTTTTGGTTTCTAAATTTTAAAACCGTACTTAAGTGGTTTCGGTGCGGTTTCTGATCAAAACCGCACCACGCTCATTCCTATTATCTATCGTTTAAACTGTGAGATGAGATTGATTATGTTTTTAATAATTGGTCTGATTAGTAATACATGTTTGAAAACCCCATGAAGTGTAATTGATTTATTGTATTATTGATATTTTTTTGATTAATAATACAAGTTAAGACACAAATTTTCTATGTTATATAATTTTTATTGTGTGTGCTTTATATTGATGGATTATTTCATGTTTTACTTCCTAACAATTAAAGGATAGATATATGATTTTATAAGTTCTGCTTAAAAAGGGTTAGGCAAATGTTTATATTTCTTGACAATTTTGACATAAAATGCTCCAAATATTTTATAATTTAAAGAAATTTTTATCACATCATAGATAATGTTTTTTAAAATAAGAAGGTTATTTCCATTTATATTCAAGAAACTTAGAAAAAAATTTCTTATTTACTTTTTTTAAAAATATTTGTGATTTATTTTATTATTTTATTTACTGAATTAATAATATTAAGATGAACTTTTTTATATAGAGAGAGACCAATTACTCCCATGTGGGAGGCTGAAGATTCGTTTCATATAATTAATATATTTGCATGTATTGTCTTGTTTAACTATGTGATGTTCTATGTTTCTATCGAATAAATTATGTTATTTAATTATATACAGAATGGAGTGTGAAGATATATGCATTGCTGATTGTGGTACAACTCATATGATTCTACAAAACCCAAAATATTTTACATATCTAACTAAAACTGAAGCATAAGTTGGAACTATATGCGACGTATCTAATATAATTGAGGGTTTTGGCAAAGCTAGTTTTATCTTACCTAATGGTACACCCATTCGTATTCCAAATGCATTATTTTCTAGTAAGTTCACTAGGAATCTTCTTGGTTTTAAGGATATTCGGCTCAACGGTTTTCACATCGAGACTACTTCTGAAATTGGTAAAGAATATCTTCTCATCACTTCTTCTAATTCTAACAATAAGGAAATATTAGAAAAATTTCACTCACTGTCCTCAGGATTATATATGATGAAGATCAGAACCATTGAGTCACATAACAATATTGTTGCTCCCAAACTCACATATCCAAAATCATTTACACTTTGGCATGAAAGATTAGGCCACCCTGGTGTCTCTATGATGCGCCACATTATAGAAAATTATACTAGACATCCTCTTAAGGATTTTGAAGTTCTTTCGACAAATGACATTCCTTGTTCAACATGTTCTTTAGAAAAATTGATTACTCGACCATCTCCTACTAAAGTTCAGCTTGAAAATCCAGGTTTTCTAGAAAGAATCCAAGGCGACATATGTGGACCTATACATCCATCATCGGGTCCATTTAGGTATTTCATGGTCTTGATCGATGCCTCAACTAGATGGTCTCATGTTTGTCTTCTCTCAACTGGTAATGACGCTTTTGCAAAATTAATTGCTCAAATTATTAAATTACGAGCTCAGTTCCCAGATTATCCCATTAAGTCAATACGTTTAGATAATGCTGGCGAATTCACATCTGCAACTTTTAAAGACTATTAGTAGGAATCTCAGTCGAACACCCAGTTCCTTATGTACATACATAAAGTCACAAAATGGATTAGCCAAGTCATTTATCAAAAGACTTCAACTTATTGCAAGACCTCTATTGTTAAAAGCAAAATTACCTACATCTATTTGGGGTCATGCAATACTCCACACCGCTAATATTATTAGGATCAGACTAACTGCCTAAAATAAACAGTCTCCACTACAACTGGTACTTATCCTCCCTTTAGGGGAGATAAAACCTGGAATAAAACTAATCATGAGATAACATGGAATGCATCAGGATTACATTTTCTAGATCCGTGTACCAGTCAATGAGAATATGAAGTTAAAAGAATTATTCACATGCAAAATATCACAAATCAAATGCCATTCGCATTTAACGATTCTAGAAAAGTAATAAAATCTCATATACCTTCAGTAAATACTCCAGCTAGAATAGATATACCAATTCAAAAATTAAATTCTAAGGAATTGGTTACAGAATTAAACCCACGTTTGAAACGAGATAGACCGTTCGATGCAAAAGATATTGCACCACGAAAATGAAAAATAAAGAAAATTGCCCCATAAGTGGTCTCCAGAATTACCAATTATCCCTGAAGCGGTATTATCTCCTAAAGAGATTTTAGTTCCCGAAGACACGGGATTAAATAATCATGAAATTTCAATAAATTATGTTCATGATATGAAATTATGGGATTGAAGTAAAGTTGTAATCGATGATGTATTTGTGTACTCTGCAGCATTAGATTTCGACATAAATTTCGATCCTGAGCCATAGAGTGTGGATGAGTGCCGTCGAAGAAAAAACTGGCCTAAATGGAAAGATGCAATTCTAACAGAATTAAATTTGTTGCGTAAGAGAGAAGTATTTGGACCTGTAGTCCAAACACCAATTGGTGTGAATCCTGTTGGAAATAAATGGGTATTCATAAGAAAACAAAATGAAAGAAATGAAATCATGAGATATAAATCCCGACTTGTAGCTCAAGGGTTTTCTCAAAGGCCTGACATTGATTATCAAAAGATATACTCGCCAGTAATGGATAGAATTAAATTTCATTTTATACTAGGTATGACATCTAAAGAAAAATTAGAAACGCGTCTTATGGACGTCGTTACTGCATACCTATATGGTTCACTTGATAATGAAATTTATATGAAAATCCCTGAAGGATTGGAAATGGATGGGTTGAAGAAACCTCGTCATATATACTCAATTAAACTTCAACGATCATTGTATGGAATAAAACAATCTGGTTGCATGTGATATAACAGACTTAGTCGTTATTTACAAAAGAATGGATATATAAGCAATCAGGTTTGTCCATGTGTTTTTATTAAGAAATCACAAATTGGTTTTATGATTATTGTTGTATATGTGGATGATTTGAATTTAGTAGGAAAAACTACAGAAGTGGATGATGCTGTCATATATCTAAAGACAGAATTTGAAATGAAATATCTTGGAAGAACAAAATATTGTTTTGGTATACAAGTAGAGCACTTGTCATCGGGAATTTTCCTACACCAATCCACATATACTGAAAAGGTCTTGAACAGATTTTACATGGATAAATCTCATCATTTAACTACTCCAATGGTAGTTCGATCTCTGGAACCTGACAAAGATACATTCCGACCACAAGAAGATGGTGAAAATGTTCTTGGACATGAAATTCCATATCTTGGTGTAATTGGTGCACTCATGTACTTGACAAACAATACAAGGCCGGATATTGCATTTACCGTGAATTTATTGGCAAGGTTCAGCTCTGCACCAGTAGACAGACATTGGAACGGGATCAAACATATATTTCATTATCTTCTTGGAATGATTGATTTTGGGTTATTCTATCTAAATAACTCGACATCTCAATTGACCGGATATGCAGATGCAGGTACTTGTCAGATCCTCATTTTGGCAAGTCACAAACTGGATATGTATTCACCTATCGCGGTACAACCATTTCTTGGAAATCCACAAAGCAAACTACGGTGGCATCCTCATCAAATCACTCAGAACTAATTGTGATTCATGAAGCTAGCAGGGAATGTGTGTGGTTGCGGTCCATCATCAAGAATATTCAAGAATCACTTGGATTACCAGACATCACGAGAAATCTCACTGTTATGTTTGAAGACAACACTGCATGTATCGATCAATTCAAGGAAGGTTATATCAAAGGAGACAGAACGAAACACATTTCACCAAAATTCTTTTATACTCATGAACTCTAAGAGAAGGGTGAAGTTGATATCAAACAAATTAGGTCATGTGATAACCTTGCTGACTTGTTCACAAAATCATTACCAAATTCAACATTTGGAAAACTGAGACATAACATTGGAATGCGCCGACTCAAAGATATGTTTCAACAAAAATTCAATGAATGATTGGTTAATTCCAAGGGAAAATTGCACTCTTTTTCATTCGTCAAAGTTTTTATCCCACTGAATTTTTCTTTGACAATGTTTTAACGAGGCAATCTATGATCCGTATTATAATGACAATCAAAGGGGAGTGTTATAAATTGATTGTCATTTTTGACAAAGAGACACACAATATAGCTAGACATAGCAGTAAAAATCTTTGTCATGTATTTAATATCCATGCCTCTTACATTGCCTATAAATAGCATGATTTGGAAGAAGTAAAAACACACCAGAAGCAATCTTCTTTTCTGTTTCATTTTCTAGTCTCTCTGCTCTCTTTAAATATCAGCTAGTATTTTTAGTTTTAATCTCTAATAATATTATATTTATTTTTATATTATAACAAAACAGATATTAATGAGTGTCCTGAAGATTTTTTTTTTAAACTATCTACTATAACATTTATATAAGTGATTACAAATTTATTTATTTATTTTTAACATAAGCAAGAAATAATACCAATTAACACTTCATTAAATTTCTTCGGCTACTTAACCTTACTTACCGGCAAGATCCCGGCGAGCATATCAAATATATCCCTGACATTACACATTTAGTGTGTATTAAAACTTGAATTCGTGTTTATATGTATTCTATATTTCGAAATGCACACCACCTGTTCGACAAAAGTCCCCAACGACATTTTTTGAATATAAGTTCACTTTATGGCTTATACTATAGCACATTGTGGGGTAATTATGTAAATGTACATGACCCAGTTGGTGTTTTTGGTGAAAATGAAAATAATGTTATATCTTGGACTTCGAAAATATCGAGTTTGGTTAGGAGGAATAAGTCCCAAGAAGCCATTGAGTTGTTTAAAACAATGTTGATCAGTGGGCAGGAGGTGAATTATGTGACAATGTTGAGCTTGATAAGAGCTGCTGGGGTGTTAGTTTCGGAGAATATGATAAGGGTGATGCATGGTTTTGTTATTAAATTTGGGTTTGAGTTGGAGGTTTCGGTGGTGACTGCACTTCTTAGTGTTTATTCTGCATGGGATATGGACATTGTGTTGAAGTTGTTTGAGGGAACATGGAATAAGGATGTTGTTTTGTGGAGTGCGATGGTTTCTGCGTGTGTGAGGAGTGGGATGTATGTCGAAGCGTTTAATGGTTTTAGGGAAATGCAGTATTATGGTGTAAAGCCGAATCATGTAACTATTGTTACTATCTTACCAGCTTGTGCTGATCTTGGTGCTTTATGGTTTGGCAAAGAGATACATGGGTTTTCTTTGAAAGCAATGTTGAATTCTCATACAAACATTCAGAACTCGCTTGTACATATGTATGCTAAATGTAGGAAATTTGAGGCGTCTGCGAAAGTTTTTAGTGGAATCCAAGACAAGGATGTTATTTCTTGGAGGACTATGATTAGTGGATGTATGGAGAATGAACATCCAAGGAAAGCATTGATTGTATTCTTGAATATGCGATTTTGTAGTTATAGGCTTGATGAAAATAGCGTACAGGAAGCACTAACAGCGTCTATACAAGCTCGAGAACGTAATTTTGGATTTGCACTACATTCTCTCATACTGAAAAGTGGATATATGTCTTTTGTTTCCATCGTCACTGGGCTTCTTCATATGTATGCAAAATTTGGAAATGTAGAACATGCTAGAAGTTTGTTCTTTCAGCTCCAGCATAAGGATTTCATTGTTTACAGCGCAATGATATCCGCGTATGCTCGAAGTGAGTTCCCTTTTGATGCCTTCATTATATTTAAAGATATGCAATTGGCCAATCAGAAACCAAATGAGATAACATTTGTCAGTCTTTTACATGCTTGTACTACAATGGCTGATAAAGGAATGGGAGAAAGCATACAAGCTCACATAAAGAAAGCTGGTTACTCATCAAATACTTTTCTTGCATCTTCTTTAATTGATTTATATTGCAAATATGGAAGTATAAGACAAGCTAAGGCAATTTTTAATGAAATACCTGTCAAAGATCTTATATGCTGGAGTTCCATGATTAACGGGTATGGGATAAATGGATATGGCAGTGAAGCTCTTGACACATTTTCAGACATGTTGAATAATGGGATTATGCCCAATGATGCTGTTTTTGTATCAGTTTTATCTGCTTGTAGTCACTGTGGACTTGATGACGAAGGCTGGGACTGGTTCTATGCAATGGAAGAAAAATTTTGTGTTTCCCCAAAACTTTCCCACTACGCGTGCATGGTTGATATGCTAAGCCGTCGAGGATATGTAAAAGAAGCTCTTGAATTTGTGAACAAATTGCCAATTGAGCCTGATATTAGAATATGGGGAGCTCTTTTAGCTGGTTGTAGGAAAAACAGTGACTCAATTGAAGTTGCTGAAGTTGCAGTTCATCGGCTCATAAGTTTGGATCCAGAAAATACTAGCTACCACGTGTTTTTGTCGAATTTGTATGCGGAACAGAACAGGTGGGAAGATGTCAATAGACTGAGACATTTAGTGGAGGAGAAGGGATTAAAAAAGGATGCAGGATGCAGCATTGTTGCAACAAACTTATAGACTGCTCTGTGTTATAGTCAGGTACTTGAAAACGCTTTTCAGACTATTTCCTCCTCAATATAGTTGGTCTAAATGGTTCAAACAATGAACTATTGGCGCAAGTCAAATGACTTCTGGACCAAGGTTTGCATTCAGAATTTCATATCTGACTAATATGCTGCTATGCAATAAGTTATTTACCTGTGTGAGTCCAGTTTTCTTATTAGACCATCCGGTGCAGCAGAACTATGCCTCGGTTAATTTATTAAGGATCAAGGTCTGAGCGCATGATACAGTTGTGTCCACATTTTGTAATATATATTTCCCAAGCACCTTCTTTAGATATGGGTTGGGTACTTGTATAATGTCAAGGGGAAGGAATATAGATGAAAGAAATAAATTGGCTATACCAGACAACACCAATTTTCGAGTTTTAGGTGTGTCATTAGGATAGATTTTGAGACCATGTATTAACTAATAACAACAATACATGTTTTAACTAATAAAGATGTTGCTATGGAGCATTGTTGAGCACCAAAAATGGAGCTTTGTTGAGCACCAAGAATATAAGCTAGCCATGTATAGGATGTACAAAAGCTTGCTAATGTTGTGACTTAGTAAGGTAATTATAGTTGGTATATAAGCAATTACCAGGTTAGTTTACGTGATTTCGGATTTGAGTTTACAATTTTAGTGAAATTGTTATAATTGAACATTTGTTCAAATATGATGATTGTACACGGAGTAATTTTCACCGTTTAATATTGACCAAGTAGTGATAGGGTTATATCTAACAAACATACAATACAAATATCTATATATCTATATATTAATATTGTATAAATTGAAAATAAATATATTAAATTTAAAATAAGATTGAACATATGAAATATTACGAGTTATATTAATTAGGAATTAACATATATAAAATTAAATTAAAATATAATAAGATTAAAGTAAATATTAAATAATTTTTTTTTACCATATATGCAATATTCATACTATTATGTATTTTATTACAAATATTTTAATTATTTTAATCTATTCTAAATATCGGCTAATTGATCAAAACTCAAATACTGAACAACTGGCTACCAAAATCATAAAAGCAACTTAATTTTCCCATTCCAAACTACTGCACAACTTGGCAACAAGAAATTATTACATGACACCCTAAACTTGTGCATAGTTAGTAACATACTGATTCCGAACAGTCATCTCAGACAACATACATTGTTTTAACCTTTTCGTCTTGATCGAACACTATTCTTTTCGAGTTTTCTTATCAACTTCTGCTGCAGTCCTTCAACGTATCTCACAAACCACCAAGGCTTTCCGATTGTGAAAACAATGTACCCTATAGACAATCCACATAATAATCCAATTACATATCCCAGTAGGATTTCCCAATGTAATTCTACATCTGCACCATCTTTATCACCATTTTTGAGTTCTGGTGACAGTGTGTGAATGCATTTCTTTGTCAAAGGTAATCCACACAAGGCAGAGTTTGCTAGGTACGATGTATTAGTAAAAGTGCTGAATTGTCCGTTTTGGGGAATTTTTCCGCTAAGATGGTTTTCTGAGAGGTTCAAGGACTCGAGAAATGTCAAACGAGTCAATTGATGAGGAATAGCACCCGTCAACTTATTTGAAGACAAATCAAGAGATTGGAGAGCTCCCATATTTCCCAGCTGTGATGGAATAGGTCCGCGAAGACTATTATGAGAGAGATTGAGCAATGCAAGCCATCTAAGCTCTCCTGTAACTTGTGGAACTTCTCCTTCAAATTTGTTGCATGACAAATCGATGACCGTGTAAATATGAAGGATTTTTTTCACTTCATACTCGGCCCCTTTTACAGTTAATGATACATATGCTGGATAATAGTATACGAATTTCATTCGAGAAGCATATATATCATCGTAATTATCAATAGGTTTAATATTATTAAAATATCGAATTGGCAAGTAGCCGGTGAGTTCATTGTTGGAGAGATCCAAGATTCGCAAATTTGGGAACGGATGTGTTTTATTACTTCCACTTATGGTACCATGAAGACTATTTGATCTTAAGACAAGGACTTCTAGCTCACCATGAGTAATTAGCCATGACGGAAATGTACCACTTATGTTGTTGTTTCCAGTATCAAGAATTTTTAGTTGCTTACAGTTTGCCAAAGCTTGGGTCAATGGTCCTTCAAAGTGATTTCCATGCATGTTTAGAACTCTGAGCTGACAGATCTCGGTGAAATTTGTTGGTATCATTCCTCGAAATTGATTATAACCAAGATTTACGGATAATAGTTTATCCATAAGATTTCCTAAAAGTGGAAATGCACCGCTTAATCCATTATTTGACAAATCAAGAACCGAAAGGGATGTCGCGTTGCAAATTGTTATGGGCAACTCACCTGTTAAAATGAAGAAGCTTTGGTAAATTTGTAATAATTAAATTACTGGAATTAAAGTGAAGTTGCTTAAAAAGAAACGTATATATACGAGGCAGAATGTATACCTGTAAAACGGTTTCCACTTAAATTGAGGTAATCAAGAAACGGGTGAAGATTAAATTCCTTGGGAATGTTTCCGGACAAATTGTTATTTGAAAAATCAATATAATATAAGGATACAGAGTTTTTCCAGAAGTCACTCGGAATATTGCCTGTAAACCTATTATCATTGAGATCAATAAACATTAGATTACTGAGATTAGAAAGGGTCTCTGGAAGTGATCCAGTCAGCTGATTAGAATCAAGGACTATATATTTTAAAAGCTTCATGTTTCCAATGTCAGATGGAATCTTGCCACTTAGATTATTGAAATCAAGATATAATTTGCTGAGGTTAGTCAAGAGTCTGAACTCAGAAGGAATATTGCCCGTAAGATAATTAAAACTAAGATGTAACTCGTTCAGGCTAGTCAAGAGCCCCAGCTCAGAAGGAATACTTGAATTCAAATGATTATGTCCGAGGTCAACATGTTGAAGCTCCCCAAGCAGACCTATAGAAGATGGAATAGTTCCCTCAAATGAATTGTTATACAAACGAATTTCTTCAAGATCATGAAGCATCCTTATGTCATCAGAAATAGAACCTGAAAAATTATTCTGTGATAGGTCAAGAATTCTTAATTTAGGAAGCTTGGAAATGCTTGGTGGAAATGGGCCCTCAAAAGAATTGTAATCAAGATACAGGGCTTCAAGATTATGCAAATTGTAAAATATTGATTGAGGCACAAGATCACCTATTAACATGTCAAATGAAAGGTCAAGGTAAGTTAGGTTGTGACAATTAGATATAAATTCTGGGAATTTTGACGCAAGCCTATTACTGTTAAGATCGAGGCTAGTCAAGAAAGGCATGGGGGAAAATTGGGACCACTCTGGAGCTTCCAAGAGATTAGCTGAAAGGTCTAAGGTGCGCAATTTCTGAAGATGACTAACCTGGTATGGAATGGAACCATTGAGACGATTAAAGCTAAAATCAAGGTTCTGAAGCTCTGTCAATTTTTCAATATCGGGTGGTATTGGACCTGTAAAGTAGTTGTCTCTGATCATGAAACTGTTGAGATTTGGAAATGAAGTAAAACCGAAATTGGAAAGCGTTCCGTCGAGTTGTTTGTATGAAATGTCTATCTCAAATACTGAACCTGCAGAGTTGCACATAATGGCAGTCCAGTTACAAAGATTGTTGAGATTGGTGAGTGACCAAGAATCAAAAAAAGGAGAAGGGGATAGGTCATTCTTCCATTTGACTAGAGCTTCTCCTTCTGCCCTTCTTACTGTAGATGATGTTGTGAGGGTGGATGAAAGTACTAGGAGACTGAAAATACATAGAAGGTAACAAGGCTTTAGAAAGTGTGCCATGTTTCTCCTATATTTTCGATTTACTTCCAATACTACAATGCACACTTATATACATGCTAGATCTCCTTATGTCAAACTGTGTTGGCAGCACTTGGCTGGTAGCACTTTAGTTGGAGACTTGGAGTTAGTGGGTTGGTACTTTCATAGACTTGGTAGTGCTCAATTTTCTTTTCTTCCAAAGACTTGGAATGTGAAATCTTCGCGGAAGACTTGGAATTTGAAAGGGAAGACTTATCAAGATGACTTTGATGAAATATTTGAACTAGAATATATTTAAAATAATAATTATTTATGTACAATTACAAACTTCACGAACTTAGACTTTCACGAACTTCTTAATATCAAGTTTATACATTTCGCTAGCAGAATGAATGGAAGGAAAAATATTAAAACCGTACCTAGATTCTCAAACTAATATCGTACATGAAAAAAAACAGGTACTCCAGAATCCTGATTTGTGCAACTAAGATCCTTGTGAAATCTGTTTTGTTGCTTAAGCTTTTGAGAAACAATCAGTGCCTACACGAGTCTCCATATAAACCATAGTTTTCATGTCCTGAATATTTTCAATAGATATGTAGTGCTGATATGAGAATGCTCAACTTGCGTAGATAAAGTTTATTACATATTTACACGATATGAACCCCATATCATTTTATGGTCTTATACAAGAATATTACCTTTGTTTGTGCTTCTGCTTCAGCCTACAGGATAGCAGGGGCATTGTATATACTTTTTAGTATAGAGGAAGGGGTGTCTCTCCAAACTGCAGTCTTAGCTTCAGCCTCTTTGCCTACATTTTTTAAACTAAAATGAAAGTACCACTGATGCAGTTCACCAGTGGATACAAGCTAGACTTTGTTTACTGTCCTTTAGATAGGAAATTTATTAATAAGGTTTGCTAAGTCATGAGTGTCGACACACTAGTCTTCTTGTCGTCTTGATGATATGCAAGAGAAGACAGATAACTAAAATTAGAAATGGAAAATCACAAGTTCAACGGCATACAATTTTTTTTTTCTGAATCTCAACATTCATGGCCTACATTAGCTAAGATATCTCATTGGCGAAACTGTAACATGTACACTATAGATTCCGTGATAATGTATAAAGTTTCCCAACACCGACAAGTCCTATACACTGCCTTATATATATTTACTAGGCTCGTACCTTGCAGCCTTCAATCATCCATATTTCTTTGTCAATGAAGTTGCTCTATATTTATTTACCTAGTCGCGTTCTTATACATTACTACGTGATGCAGGTGAACAAATGGTTTTCTTCATCATAAATACGGTCGAATTCATTTAACTGCTTGTGACTTTCAAGCCATTTCACGTGCTACACTTAGCACTGAATTTTTTTTGTAGTACACTCTCTGCCCTGTCATATTATTTGACATGTTGA
Organism: Oenanthe sinensis; assembly: GCA_028671895.1. Lineage (NCBI taxonomy): Eukaryota > Viridiplantae > Streptophyta > Magnoliopsida > Apiales > Apiaceae > Oenanthe > Oenanthe sinensis. The sequence goes on along the minus strand of CM053798.1, from coordinate 10,421,903 downwards.
AGCAGCTCTTTATTTATTTACCTAGTCAGGTTCTTATACATTACTACATAATGCAGGTGATCGTATGGTTCTCTTCATCCATAATGATGAGGAAAAAATGTTCATAATGATGCTAATTATACGAAAACACTCTCTACTCAGTAGTTGTAACAAGATATACGTGCGTACGTCTTTGGTCTCTGTTTGAGGAAACGTTCCATTTTTTAAGGTACTCCCGGGAACAGATTTAATGGGGTGATTAATCTTTTTTCTTTTATGAATAATTTGGCTTATAGCCTTACAAATGAGTACTTGTTCTAAGAAATTTTCGAGGTGAGTTAGAGTCGAATCCAGAACCTGAGATATCAGAGGATAAACCATCGACCACTTGTGTTATCCAATCATGCTCGGGGTGATTAATCTTTAATCATTTGCTTTCGTCGGGATCAGGGATCTGGTGTAGGATCCGCCTTTTAAGTTCCATTATCATTAATATTTGATAACATGCCGAAGGAGCATTGTACATCATTAATGGCTCATTGCTAGTTCCCTCTACTAAAAGAGACTGCAATGTGTAAATAGAGATACTTAACAATTAGCATTGCAGTCACAAAAAAGAGCAAAGAATTAGAGGACACTACATGCAGTTTGGGGACCAACAAACCAAGCCATCAAGATGTGGAGTTGGCTTTTGTTATTGAAAAAGAAAAAGGTTATGTGTTATAAAAATTTAAAAGTAAACTATTAAAACTTAATAACTATAACTAAGATTAGAGAGAGGATGATGATTTTGTATATGTATATTCTTGATTGTTGGTGTACTTTCAAATGTACAGAAACTATTCTATTTATAGTACAATTACATTGACAACTCTGATTCATTGATTCTTAGCTGTAATTTTCCAACTCAATTTATTACTCCGTGTATTGAGTGTTATGTGAAGTCTAGAAACTTTGACAATCACATATATAACAATAAATATAAAAAGGGATATAACAATAAATATAAAAAGGATGAAGAAAAGCACAATTAAATCGCACAAGTGTCAAGAGCTTTTCCTCGGTTGTCTGAAATCTTGGAATTGATAATGTTGAGATGTTCTTAAAACATCCTAAAATTTATGGGTGATCGTGGTGTGGGCGGTGTGGTTTTTCTCTAAAACTGCAAATCAACCCACATATGCGGTTTGATTCAAATTTCAAACCGCGACCGCACCGCAAAACTCAAAAACCGCATAAATCACACCACATAAATGCGGTGTGGTACGGCGCGGTTTATGCGGTTTGCGCGGTCTAATAATATTAATGTAGAAATTAAAATAAATTCTAGATAATTAGTAGTTCAAATAAAGTTAGACATTTAAAACAAATGTAATTAATTTTGATTACCTATTAAAGATGTTCCAATCATATGGAAGATTAGAAACCTGACATAATATTTATATATCAACTATTATGTTACTAAATTAGTTTGTAAATATAATAATATATGCATAAAAATTCATATATTTTATATAAATATAAATATAATATATAAACTATATATTATAATGTTATATGCGATGCGGTACATAGTCAAATATAAAACCACAACCCGCACAAAATCTAACCCGCAGCCGCATGACGAAAATTAAAAATCGCGTTTTGTGATATGGTTTGTGCGGTCGGATAATCACCCCTACTAAAATTCATAAACTTCAACTCAACAAGTCATCTAAAATTCCTCTGACTTTAAAACAATTTTGTTTACAAATCACACATGCTTCGACAACCCAACGAACAGCCATTTCATGTAAAATGTCCTTTGAAATTGAAACCCATGCATGTCTTAACCCCCCATATGTTTCTTGGTCATCAACAGGTAATTTAACACATGGTGTTTTCTTTTATTTTCCCGGAAATTGTGTACTTCGGTATATCGTTCTATTTTTCTTTTAATTTACACTTTTAAGAAACTGTGTACTTCGGTATTATAATAACAGATGACGTGAATATAATTTTATAAGAACTATTTTTTTAAAGTTTTATTTTCTAGTTCTCACATGTATATGTATTTTGTTGATAATTAATTACAGTACTATTTTCTTATTCATACGCAATAAACTAATAATTAACTAGCTTATGTTTCAAAATACTTAATTTTAAAAAATTAAAAATACTCATTATTTTTAGTATATATGTTCTATAAGAGATATTTTTTTTAAATAATTTGATTTATATCTTTATAAATGAATATCTATTTTAATAAATTTTGGAGTAAGAATAAAATAAAACTTCTTTAAAAAAACGTAGAATAAAATTTAAAACGGGACAATAGAAGATAAACCACCATAAATATTAGGATGACTACCAGCAAGTTATGCACTTATTTCCACATGAATATCAGGATGATACGCCACTCTAATTCGACATCTCCGGCACTTCACACCTGGTGGAGTATCTTCTACTTCTAGTGGAGTATCACCGGTCAAGTATTATTCAGGTCATGTTGATGAAAATCAGTATTTTGAGCCCATTAATTCCGAAAATGAAATATTTTGATTATTTTTTCTAAAATCAACAAATAATTTTTATACTAAAGCCGAACCTCTAGTACAATCTATATATATAATATAAATTTGACATGCAATACAATCTATTAGAAAAATATTAACAATTACTCCATTATATTAATGTACTAGAGATACTCTAGCACCCATAAATTCATAATACTCCTCTGTCATACCTCATTGTTAATATTTGGTGAGAGTCAAAAAGGTAAAAAGAAGAAAGAAGAAAATAAACAAGTGTAAGGTGATGAGATTTATTAAATTTTATAAAAAAAATATATTATTTAAGAGAATGTTAAAGAATGAATGAATAAGAAATGGAGCATACAGAGAATATTTGGTTTAAAGTGTACAATTTTATGAGCTATGAGATCCTTTGCTTTAACTTTAGAGGTTCAAATGATAAATTTTGGGCAAGTGATTACGACAAAACAAGAACTACCTATTTCATTTGATTGTCTCCGAATCTCACTTTTCTCACTAGACTCATCAGTCATGGAAAGTCATGAGATTTTAATATTTTATTAAAAATTGTTGTGTTTAGAAATTTAAATTTTATTTTAAATGACATTATATTTGCAAAAGGTTCCGTACTAAAAGAATAAAAACACATAATTCTTACTAATACTCATGTTAAAAAAAGTGTTTATTTTTTGGATTTTAGTCCCCTAATAAACGTTTGTGCAGAACTATGATTTCTCGATTTTTTCCGTGGAACCTAAAAAACTATAAATTCGAGGTCCGGATTCACACAAAAAATCAAGAGTTAATATATTCTGCGAAAAAACCATCTGTCCCTTATTTCTTTTTGCACATTTGATTAGCATAATTGATAATTGATACTATGTAGTTTTACATAACAAGAGTGCAGAGTGCGGAGTGCATACATAATTATTTGATTAACATGTTAAAAAATAAACATAAAACTAAGTGTTAGAACTCAGAACATACAAATATTGTTCTGTTTTATTAAATTATTGGCATAAAAATGTTTATGATGGTTGACTAGCATCTAACAGCAGTTCATGCACATCTACAACTAATAGATACAAAAAGAATAATCACTGTACAACATGTGAGTCATACATTATTTCCTATATTATATGTTATAACGGTATTTTTGCAAGTAGAATTTTATACTGACGAGTAGCAGCATAACGGACGACCGGACAAGCAAGCCAACGAGTGAACGTTGTTTGGACGACCCACGAATTATTTGGCCATATTTATCTACATTATTCATTAATAATTCAATATCAGTTGAATTATTCATTTATAAATGGATAATTATCAATTATATTAATAATTATTGAGGGTCCTTTAAAATAAGGAATTAACAAGCTGACGAGTAGACTAGGTCTCGACGGATAAGGCTGAAACACCCGACGGACAGAAAATTAAGAAAAGGATAAGTTTCCTACTTTAACTACAATTCAAATACAAGGAAACAACCCCTTGATCTAAGGAACGTGATCAGAAGTCATGGCTGGAAGATAGGATCGGGAAAGGCAGGAAAAGGGGAATATAAATATAATCTTAGGGAGATGGAATTGGGAGAGAGACACAAATATATACAAATAATACATACAGCCGACGAGTATCATGTTCAACCGACGAGCAGTGGCAGAATAGTCGACGAGTATAAATTATATGTAGTTTTCTTCATTTCAAACACTTGTGATCGATCTTAAACAACTTTATAGTGAATGTTCTTGGCTGGGCACACCCCACCCGCGGTTTTTATCCTTTTACTAGGGTTTTCCGCGTCACCAAAATTGCCTCTCGTTTTTCTTTATTTTCAGTCGTCGAACAATATTTTCTTATTTCTTTTACCCGTCCAAGCACAAAATCACAGATTTCAAACATTTATACGATTAAAGAACTTAGTTATTAACCCTACAAAATTTGGCTAAAACAGTTTGGCGCCGTCTGTGGGAAACTAACTAAGAGTTCTATACAATTTCAACAACTATGGCTACAGATTCTGAGCAAAACGAGAACGTGGAACGGCCTACGAATGATGACATGCTTGCAATGATGAAGAAGCTATAAACTGATATGGAGACCCTACGTAGCGAAAATGAGAACCTCAAGGCTGCGTTGAGTACGGTCAAATCAAGTGCGACAGCAGCATCAAAACAAACAGTGGCAAGTGTAGTAAGAAGACTGCAATACGACGATGAGGATCATGATGAAGGTCGAAAGGAGGATGATGAAGTGCTCGTGTTGGGCACTAACAGGGCTGAGAATGGAACTAAGGGTAATAACGCTAACACAACATCTCAGCGGCAGAAGGAGGTAACGGTCAGGCATGACATCGAAGAAGAAAGATCGAATAGAAGATCGAGACACAGAAATTCACGATCGGAAAGTCACACAACAGATGCTATGAAGCTGGAGTTGAAAGAGATGAGAGAGATGATACAACGAATCCCAGGTGTGCCAAAACCGTTGGAAAAAGCCACGCCAACGAGCTATGCAGATTCACCTTTTTCTGATGACATTGCCTTGGTGGAGATTCCGAAACGATTTAACATACCACATATGAAGCTGTATGATGGTGAGGCTGACCCTCAAGAACACATTGCGCAGTATAAACAACGAATGTTTACAGTGCCAATTACCAAAGAGTTGAGGGAACCTTGTATGTGTAAGGGATTTGGTTCGACACTCACAGGACCTGCCCTTCAGTGGTTCGTCGGATTACCAAACGGAACCATATCCTCGTTTGCAGACCTCGTTGACGCCTTCAACCTACAGTTTGCTAGTAGCAGGCTATTTGAGAAGACGACAAGTGACTTATACAGAATTGTTCAGAGATATAGAGAGCCCTTGAGAGAATACCTGTCCAGATTCAACAAGGAGAAGGTGACAATAACGAATTGTGATATACCGACGGCTATTGAGGCCTTCCGTCGAGGACTAGTAAGGGATACACCGTTGTACGACGAGTTGACAAAATACCCGTGCAGGACCATGGACGACGTACAAGCCAAAGCTATGGCCCAAGTTAGGTTGGAAGAAGATAGGAAAGATGACGAGGACAACTATTATCGACCTAATAGAAAGATTATCATGACGAAGGCACGGGATCACAGGCCTTATTCAAGAACTAATCGTGAGGATGCACGCGTCAGTACTGTGCAAGGACGGACGGATTGGAGAAAAGACCCAAACCTTCCGCCAACATTTGACAATTATGGATTCAGTATCGGCCCGTCGGCTTTGGTGAGAGAATTCAACAAATTGGGAAATGCGGTCAATTGGCCGTCGAAATCAAACAAGCCTAAAGCGAACCCTGGGTCGAAGCTGTGGTGTGACTTCCATGGTGACTATGGTCATAGAGCGTATGATTGTGTGGCACTGAGAAGAGAAATTCAAGTACTCGTCAAGAAAGGTTACTTGACAGAATACATGACGGGAAAAGGTAGGGTGAGAGAATCATCGCCGCCAAGACAACCTCCGCCACCACCACATCACAAAGTTGTCAACTACATAGCCGGAGGATCGGAAGTATGTGGAGCTACATATTCACAGGCAAAAAGAGCTGCTAGAGAGCCCGGGATAAGAGTCATGCGGGCAGACATTGTGGAAAGAAAGTTACCCGCAATTCACTTCGACGAGTCAGACAGAGAGCACGTGACGGAGCCACAACACGACAGTTTAGTCATCTCACTGCCCGTCGGAAATTGTCTCGTCAAGAGAATCTTGGTAGACAATGGAAGTGCAGTGAATATTATGATGTTAGATGCATTACGAGAAATGGGATTGCAAGAACATGACATGACGAAGAAATGTACTGTACTCGTCGGGTTCAGTGGTGAGACTAAGAGGACGGTTGGCGAAATTTCATTACCCACGTATGCTCAAGGAGTGAATTTATTGCAGAAATTTCTCATTATTGATTGCCAATCGACTTACAACATAATCCTTGGAAGGCCGTGGATACACGACTTGAAAGCTATCCCGTCAACATATCACCAAGTAATAAAATTCCTTACACCTTGGGGAGTCCAACAGATTCGAGGAGATAAAGTTCAAGCAAAACAATGTTACAAGACATGCTTGAGACCAACTGTTCAAAATCAGGGAAGAGACATTCCTCAAGTTACGAGTATGGACACAGAAAAACTGACGGAAGTAAACTTGTCGACGGGAGAAAAGAAAGTGCTAGTCGGACAGGACGTACCTTCGGAAGTAGAAGCCAATTTAGTTGAGTTCTTGACAGAATGCTTAGATGCTTTTGCGTGGGAACATGACGACATAACAGGCATTAGTGATGAAGTCATCACCCACAAACTCAATGTCGACCCAAATTACGTGCCCGTCCAACAAAAGAGAAGAAAATTTGCACCCGACAGGAATCAGATTATCAATGACGAGGTCAGCAGACTCTTGAAGGCTGGCATGATTCGAGAAGTCGACTACCCAGAATGGTTGGCTAATGTAGTAATTGTTCAAAAAAAGAACGGGAAGTGGAGAGTATGTGTCGACTACACGGATTTAAATAAGGCATGTCCAAAGGACCCATATCCGTTGCCACACATAGATGCAATGGTCGACGCAACAGCTGGGCACGAATTGTTAACATTCTTGGACGCATCGAGTGGGTTTAATCAGATTAAAATGCACCCGTCGGATGCTGAGAAGACAGCCTTTGTGACTGACAGGGGGATATACTGCTATTTGGCAATGCCTTTTGGCCTAAGGAATGCCGGTGCAACCTTCCAACGCCTAGTAAACAAAATGTTCCAGGAACAAATAGGCAAGACGATGGAAGTATACATTGATGATATGGTGGTGAAGTCGAAGTGTGCGTCGGACCATGTAAGAGACTTAACGATAACCTTTGACATTCTGCGAGCTTATAACATGAAGCTCAATTCGTCAAAGTGCAACTTTGCGGTAACGTCAGGAAAGTTTTTAGGGCATATGGTGACAAGACGAGGGATAGAAGCCAGCCCGGAGTAAATAAAAGCAATATTCAAATTGACATCACCAACATCTATTAAGGAAGTGCAAAAACTGACAGGACGGGTAGCCGCATTAAACAGATTTATCTCAAGGTCGTCCGACAGGTGCAGACTATTTTATGACGTCCTGAGAAAAAACAAAGGATTCTGCTGGACGGACAAACACGAAGAAGCATTCGAGGAATTAAAACGATACCTGACGACAACCCCGCTGTTGTCAAAACCAGTATCTGGAGAAATGTTGTTTGTATATCTATCAGTCACGGAGCAAGCGGTCAGCGGAGTTTTAGCAAGAGAAGAGAACAATATGCAGTCTCCGATATACTACGTAAGAAAAAGTCTGGTCGACGCTGAGACAAGGTATTCGTCACTAGAGAAACTAGTGTTAGCTTTAGCCGTCACGTCAATCAAGCTACGACATTATTTTGAAGCTCATAAAATTTGCGTCAGGACAAATTATCCATTAAAGACTGTATTGAGGAGACCGGAACTGACGGGTAGAATGGCTAAATGGTCTGTCAGGCTAAACATGTATGACATAATCTACGAACCTCGAACATCTATCAAATCGCAAGCATTGGCTGATTTTGTGGCAAATTTCAGCCCAAGTCAGTTAACAACAGCCAACGACGAACTACAACTAATGATGTCAGAAACAAGCACTGAACCGTGGATACTATATACGGACGGGGCGTCGAATGTCAACGGCACCGGGCTGGGACTTGTGCTCAAATCACCATAGGGGGATATCATGGCACATTCAATATGTTGTGACTTCAAAGCCACTAATAACGAGGCTGAGTATGAAGCATTAATTATCGGTCTGGCGACGGCGAAAGAATTAAAGATAAGTCACATTGAGGTATGTTGTGATTCCCTGTTAATTGTTAATCACGTGAACGGGTCCTATGAAGCTAGGGACCACAAGATGGCGGCGTATCTAGGAATTGTCAAGGAGCTATAATCAGGTTTTGTGAAGTTCGACATTCGTCAAGTCCCAAGGGAAACAAATACACAAGCCGACGCCCTGGCAGGACTAGGTGCCGTGTTTCGACGAGAAAACTTGACGACCATACCCATTTTACACGTCCTGAAGCCAGCTACGGAAAGGCATGAGGAAATGAATGGTGTAATGACTCTAGGAGACGTGACTGACGGTCAGCCTGTCCGACCGATGAATTGGACTACTGAAATTATGGAATACCTGTCGAACGAGGCTCGACCAAGTAATGACAAGGAAGCAAAACAACTCAAGATGAGAGCGTCAAAATTTTTGCTAATAGATGGGGTTCTATTCAAAACTTCTGCTACGCGTCTACTACAGCGATGTTTGGAATACGAAGAAGCCCGACGGGTGTTGAAAGATATACACGAAGGAGATTGCGGAAATCATTCTGGAGGCAGAGGATTATCATACAAAGTACTACGTATGGGTTATTATTGGCCAACTATCAGACAAGATGCTATTGATTATGTCAAAAGGTGTGACGCCTGTCAAAGGCATGCTCCCGTCCTACACCAACCGTCAGAGTATTTGCACCCGTCGATTCCATCATGGCCATTTATGAAGTGGGGAATGGACATCGTGGGAAAGATGCCACCAGCACTAGGTCAGAAAGTTTTCATGTTAGTCATGACAGACTATTTCTCTAAATGGATAGAGGCAGAAGCATTCCGACAAGTTAAGTCAAAAGAGGTAATATCTTTTATCAAACGTAATATTCTGTGCAAGTTTGGAGTACCATCTAATATTGTTTGCGATAATGGCTCACAATTCATAAGTGAAAAGAAGGAATCCTTCTGTCGTCAATGGAACATAACGTTGATAAAGTCGACGCCGAGGTACCCACAAGCCAATGGTCAAGCCGAGTCAAGCAACAAGATCATTATTAACAATCTCAAAAAGAGACTTACTACTCACAAAGGACGATGGGCTGAAGAGTTACCATGGACCCTATGGGCTGATAGAACAACTCCTAAGACCTCGACGGGCCAAACACCATTTGCATTGGTATATGGGGCTGAATCAGTATTGCCAACAGAAATAATGAGTCCGACGGCTCGTTATGGACTTGCAACAGTTGAAAGAAACAAGAATGAACTCGTTCATGACTTGGACACGGTCGACGAACTCCGCGACATGGCTAAAATACTCATGGCTTCTTATCAACAAAGGATGGCGAACGCCTACAACAAAAACGTCCACATAAGGAAGTTTTAAGAGGGGGATCTTGTCCTTAGAAAGGTCTTCCAAAACACAATGGACGCTGACGCAGGCAAATTTGCTGACGCATGGGAAGGACCGTACCTGATAGATGCAGTCGTCGGACGAGGAACATATAGGCTGTCAACATTGGAAGGAGTGCAAATTCCGAGAAGCTGGAATGCTCATCATTTGAAGGCATATCATTTATAATTTTGTCTCAGGTCTTATTATCTCAGTTTGCTTTTTCATACAATAAGTCGCTAGGACATGTAGAATACTTGGACGACTAGTTTGCTTTGCTATTTGATTCCCGTTTTGAATTATTTCTTTGATCTTAACTATGCTTAAATGAAATTCATGATATGCCTTGCTTTCTATGGTATGCTCCATGATTGATGCTTATTGATAAATGATTGACAACCTCGTATGCGTAGATGCTTTAATTTATGCATTTCAATTTATGCTATAGAATATAGTATAAATGCTTGACTGCTTGTCAAGTACAAAAATTGCCATCATGATGTGCACACATTACGAAAACAAACATGGTAACTAGGGGCATAGTATCCCGACATTATCAATATTGGGCTGATCACCCGTGACAAATAAATCCTAGAGGCCCCGTCCTTTAAGCACAAAACCAACACATAGAGAAACAAAATAAATTACTTCTAAGTAATTATTTTCTGCATTCTCCACGTTAAAACTGAAAATTATGAATAAATAAGTTAGTTTCAAGAGGGGAGGGCCTCTTAGCTACTTAACGTCGTGCATGCACTTACGTAAGAAAAATAATACCAATGACCAACGTAACGAACCGACGAGTCGACAAAATCGACGAGTCAGCAAAATCGACGAGTAAACGGCCCTACGAGTATAAGATTTTATGATCACATATCCGAATAATTATGACAAAAGCATGTATGTGATATTTCAACAGAAATTATATGATTCATTCCTACTGTGTACGCATGGGTTTTATAGGATCCGTCCATAAACTCGACAACTGACCCGTCGGGCAAAACAGATACATAACAATCATGTGCCCATCAACGGGTTCCCTACGCCCATTCTACTTAACGAATACAACATTTGTAGAATTGTACCATCAAAACAAAATACTACAAAACTCATGCGTTATGAATGAACAATAGAAACTCATCAATGACGGTTTCAAAAATAAATAAATTCACGAGAGCATTATGGCATACGGAATGGCTATTAATAAACTTCTGGAATTACGAAAGGAAAATCCAACGATCCCCCGTCATGAAAGACGAGACAGGGACTAATATTCAAAACAGATAATATGAAAACCAACGTCAAAAGGGAAAGCCCAACAGAATTCAGAACTATAAGAACTAAATAAAATTAAAATAACGAAGCAAAACAGCCAACTACTCCTCCTCACTATCATTGTCATCTTGGACATGCCTTGCAATCACGGAAGAACCACCGACCGCTGCATTACCTCCATCGTCGCCAGGATTGACAGGATCATCCGGATATGCTTCGTTATAGATCCTCACAGCTTCATCGATGTCCTTGTCATCCCATTCTTCACGACGGAACTCCAGCATAGTTTCGACGCGAGACTTCATGATACCTTGGGTAAGCGTATCCTTAGTTTCCTGCAGAAATGTACCTTCAGTCTCTTCGACTTTGGCAGCAAAATAAGTGAGCTCACTGCGCATGTCATTCGTCTCCTTGTGAGCCATGAACACCTGCTCCTGCAGCACGCGAATCCTCTCCTGACAGCTAGAATGTTCCAATTTCAACTCAGCCATTTCGTCAGAGAATTTATGATAGGTAACACGTGACAGTAGGAGGGCTTGGAATACCTGTAACAAGAACAAAGCGTAAGACCACAGTATAATGTCATGAGCAAAGCAACAGAAAAATGAAGGCAAAATACGAGAATAGTATGATACTTACATGGAAGGAGTGTCCAACAGCTTCAATCATCACTTGTTCAACAGTTTTAGAGCCATGACCGCTGACTGTCTCAGGCAACAAAAGGGATGCCATCATACGATCCAAAGATCTAGGTTCGGCGGTGACACTGTACCTATGAAGGTCGGGCCATTTCCAGTCATCGATAACAATCTCTGGTGTGGCGTCCATTATAGCAGGAGGAGGAGGTGGAACTACCACCTTAGCTTTTTTCGATTGAGGGCTAGAAGGACTAGACATCTTGCGAGAACTCTTGGGAGTTTCACTCCCTGATTCACGTGCTCGTTTCTGAAACAATTCTTTCCCTGACATCTCTAGAGCACGAATGACTGGCCGCTTATACTCTGCGTCATGAATTGGAAAAAGAATCCTTATGATAAGAAGGAGGAGCAGTATTAATAACAACCGAAAAATACCTTTGATAAACTGGCGTCCAGAATTGGCCATCCTCTCGATGTCAGGAGTGCCACCTGAATCAGAGGAAATATCGTCAATGTGAGTATCCAAGGGAGTAATGACAATTCCTTTGCCTTTGTCCTTCATGATAGCAGTACTCCTGGTGGTCTTGGAATGTGATTCAGAACCACCAACGTCCTTTCCAGCAGCAGATTTGAGGAGCAATTTGCCGGCAAAAGATGCTGGGTCAACGGGAGCGGAATGACGAATGGGACGGTCCATGCAGTTCGGCCAAACCCTGTGACCCAATGGCAATGCCAAGATTTCATTAACAATATTGGCAGCCTTAACATCGTCCATGGCCAGATCAGCGCTGCAATCTAAGATAGTGAAAGTACAACTCAAATAACAGGTATCTCAACAACAACGAGAACAACAATTAATGAGAGACATTGGGTCCGCACACCCGACGAGTCATGACAATAATGTAGACGACAGAGATCAAATAAAAAAGAAAGTATGAACAATACGGAGTACGACGTGACCTTGATTCAGTAAAACGACAAGGAATGAACAACAGTGTATCAATACGGCTGTAAGGGGAAATACATCATACACATGGCATAATAACATGAATTAGAATCAAAACAAAACAAAAGTACAATATAAATCAACAGGGTAATGCTATTTACCTTCTCTGTTCCATTCCTCTCGGAGGTAAGCGGCATGACTACCGAGCGACGCCTTCTCGATATAAAAGAAATTGTTCTTCCAACCACGATCATGTACATAGTCCAGATTCAAAATTAAGGGTGTCCTCTTCTTACGACCAACCAACCCGTAAAGACCACCGTTGAATTTCTTTGCCTGGTAAGAATATGTGACCACAGAGAGATCGATCCCGAGTTTGTGTTTATCTTCAATAACATCCAAGGAGGCCAATATTCTCCATGCTGACGGCATCACTTGAGATGGGGAGATGTCCAAAGTCTTGATGAAATCAGTAACAAGCTTCGAGAATGGAAAGGACATACCGATCTCAAACGGGTAGTTGTAGAAACAAACCCAGCCGGGGGCATAAAAATCAGAGAAGACCCCTTCATCAGGAACGACCAGCACCATACTAGAGTCCGATTTGAACAGCAGGGTCGTATCCACAACGCTATCAGACGACATAGAGCTAGAATTGGTACTCTTGAGATCGAGGATACCAGTCGCCGTCCAATTGGGTCTCCCCGTCGCAGCGGCTTCCACAGGTTTGCTGCTACTTTTAGCACCTTTTTTCGCCATTGATTGATGAAGGATTTGGAGGAATTAAGAAATTGAACAGCGGGTATGTTGCTGGAAGCGTGATTGAAACCCTAACTTGTGGGGGACTTAAATAAGGGAATAAAGAAATGTTTGGATGATTAACAAATACATATGGGATATATATGTAAAGTTGTTTTACATGCAAAAAAAAAAAAAAAAAAGGTAGTGGAAGACAAATGCAATACCCAAGAACAATCTCATTGGGCAATCAGGACTCTTACCCCAATGAGATTGGGGACTATTGTTATAATCGTATTTTTGCAAGTGGAATTTTATACTGACGAGTAGCAGCATAACGGACGACCGGACAAGCAAGCCGACGAGTGAACGTTGTTTGGATGACCCACGAATTATTTGGCCATATTTATCTACATTATTCATTAATAATTCAATATCAGTTGAATTATTCATTTATAAATGGATAATTATCAATTATATTAATAATTATTGAGGGTCCTTTAAAATAGGGAATTAACAAGCTGACGAGTAGACTAGGTCTCGACAGATAAGGCTGAAACACCCGACGGGCAGAAAATTAAGGAAAGGATAAGTTTCCTACTTTAACTACAATTCAAATACAAGGAAACAACCCCTTGATCTAAGGAACGTGATCAGAAGTCATGGCTGGAAGATAGGATCGGGAAAGGCAGGAAAAGGGGAATATAAATATAATCTTAGGGAGATGGAATTGGGAGAGAGACACAAATATATACAAATAATACATACAGCCGACGGGTATCATGTTCAACCGACGAGCAGTGGCAGAATAGTCGACGAGTATAAATTATATGTATTTTTCTTCATTTCAAACACTTGTGATCGATCTTAAACAACTTTATAGTGAATGTTCTTGGCTGGGCACACCCCACCCACGGTTTTTATCCTTTTACTAGGGTTTTCCGCGTCACCAAAATTGCCTCTCGTTTTTCTTTATTTTCAGTCGTCGAACAGTATTTTCTTATTTCTTTTACCCGTCCAAGCACAAAATCACAGATTTCAAACATTTATACGATTAAAGAACTTAGTTATTTACCCTACAAAATTTGACTAAAACATTATACTCGTACCTTAATATAATGTCATCATATACTTCCATCACCCCACGTCCAAGTTACATACAAATGAATGCATATCCACATTTTTGTTTGCAACTTTCTTGAAATTGTGTTTAGTTTTTGGATGATTAAGAAACATAGAGTAATAATGTAATATCCATTTTCAGATAATTTTCGAGTGAAGGAGAATCGAAAAAAATAAGCCTTTACCACTAGACTATCCCTTTGTCAGTCCAGTCATATAATTTTACGTAATATAATACGGGCCTAACTATATACATATCTATATTTATTAAAATTTTACTTTTTAAACACAATTATATATTCATTATGACACATATCCAAATTATAACATATCTATACTATATTATTAAAACTGAAAGATTAAATTAAAGTTTGGTGGTCCTTGGTCAGTATTTGGGCCGGATGATTATTATTGTGCCTAATTTTTAAACATTACTCTCCTAATTAAAATATATCTTAAATTAATGTCATAAATAAAACACATCTCTAAATAAAACACTCAAACATTATCTTATTAAAATATAAATAAGAGAACATATAATATTAATATAAATTCTTAATATTATAAAATTTTATATTAAATATTAATAAAAATAAAAATAAAAAATTAATTTACTTAAATATTAGTTTTCCCGTGCGAATCTCGTGTTTCGTACGTGTTATATAACCTTCTATAAACTATAAAGTTGACAGCAGGAAAAGAAACATATCATACTCAGTGTTGTAAAAAACGGAAATCAGAACTAATCCCAGAGGCACCGAACATGGATTAATGGGATAATCGGGGATTAATCGGAGTGATTAATCGGATCATTTATCGGGATCTATTTAATATTATATATATATATATAATTATTTTGCATACATAATATAGATTTAAGTAACTGTATAATAAAATTTTAAAATAAGAGAGAACAAACTTACAAGTTAACTAATTGAAGTTATTATAAAATAATTTAAATATATATATATATATATATATATATATATATATTCTAAATTTTGATCGATTAATTCTGATTTTTGACCGATTAACCGATTTTTACAAAAAACGTTTTTTTAATCCAATTAGTGTAAAATCAGTACGTAAGGTCACTGAATAGCGATTAATCCCGATTAGTCGCCATCTTTTAGAACAAAAATCATACTAATCAATTGAGTTCACTTGATAGACTGATAAATCTGAATCACCGAAGATCCAACAATCAAGCATTTTACAAATAATTTTAAAAAGATGAATTAATCTTTTACTGCGCAACCAACTGGACTCACTGCAACACAAGGAAGCGCAAACCGTTCATCCCATGCATATCTAAACGTAAGGTAACTTTTGGCTGCCATGGGGCGGCTTCCATTGATGAGACAATGGCCATTATGATCAGGGATCATAAGTATCGGATCTATAGGTTCCACTGTGTTGAAATTCGGGCATGATAAAAGAATAGCTTGTGCAGCACAAGTGCAGTTGTTAACAACAAGCACTGTGTATTCGGGTTTCCCTTGTATTTGTCTTCCTGATAGTCCCACAACCACCTTTATATCATTTGTTGTGCACCCCTCGCATCCTGTAAAAACATAAATCGTATTGGTGAGAAATATCCCGATTGCGGTGAAACTATGCAAGGACTAGTGGGATCTTAAATCCCGACTAAAAAAATTAATTTATATAATTTTTAAACATTTAGCTGTCACGGATTTTATCTAAAAATTTCTGGCTCCGCTAAAGGTAAAATAAATTTATGTACATATTTATAGTGTAAAATGATAATTACCCGTGCTAACGATATAGAACAGGAGAATTGCGAGGAAAAGCTTGATCATATTTGTAATGTTGTTGATAGAAGTTTATTTTAACAAGATATTACACGAGGTACCTACTACGGTTGTACTCAAGTGTCCCTGACTATCACTATATATAGCGAAATGTGAATTGATAATGGGTAATTAATTAAGAATTTAAGATACTATTTAATTTTTGTCTAAAAAGAAGATACTATTTAATCTTTGTCTTAAAAAAAAGATACTATTTAATTTCTAAGCATATCTGCTTATTTATATTGTGTATCTGGATATCATTATTTCAATTGCTTGTATTTCATCAAAAGTCAAATGTTGGTTATTAGGTGAGGATATTTTTAGGTAGGTAATTGGTATACTAATTAAGATTATATTTGGGAATTTATTTTAATAATAAGTTTTTAAAATGATATGAATTAAATTGTTATTTATAATTTTAAATAATATTTAAATATTTTAAAATTTGAATTTAAATATTTTTAATTACGTAGACATATTATTTAAAAAAATTCATAATTTAGAAATGAAAATTAAATTTTCAAACAAACCATAAAGTAGTTCGCTCATATATATAATATATATTTTTTTGAAACAAAAATTTTTGAAAATGAATATCTTAAGTAGGCTGTCAACAGAACGAACTTGGATGAGATAACCTTAAACTCATATTTAAATTCATTTATTTTTTCAGATCAAATTGAATTATATCAAATGTTGGATATTTTAAATGTCAATCCATATCCCGCTCCATTCGGATAACGGGTAATCGAATCTCAAATTCAATCCAATCCCATCAAATTAAATATTTTACTAATTTTTTATAATTAGATTATTTGTGCGTGCTACACATATGATAATTATAATTTATATATTAATAAATATTATTATTATTATTATATAATGTAATGACTCTGATAAATATATAATATTATATTCCTTAATTTACTGACTTTGACTTTAATTTCTTATTTAAATATTTTATTAAATTCGATTTTTGTTAATTTTTTTTATTAAAATGCTTTTTGGATATTATATATTCTATTTATTAGAAATTTGATTAAAAAATTTATTTTTCTAGAAAATGAGTTTACAATTCTTTTTGAAATTGGGCCAACTTGTTAATTTTGGATCAAGATTTATTTATGAATTTTTTTGAAATTCTAAAAATAGTGTGGCCCAAAATTATTTCCCTCATATAAATAGAGACTATAATTTATTTATTAAAATCTTTTACCATTTTACTTGTTTCTTAAAAATAGAAAAAACAGATAGAATAGAGAGAATTTAGAGAGAGAGAGAGTGTGTTCTTGGCTGTTTTGATCATACATGCAATCGTATTTTTAGAATTGATGTTGGACCCTCATCGCAACGATACCAAATTCGAAGGAATTCGAGAAGAGAAAGTTTGGAAAGTTTGAGAAAAAGCCTTGATTTTTGGTGTTATAATTTCTAAGAGAGGTAAGATTGTTATTTTTGAGATTTTTGGATTACAAATTCATTTTTTGAAAATGAATTTTGGATTTTATTAATTTATAAAAATTAGGATTTTTATATTTTAATTTGGGAATTTTGGTTTTTGGTAATTGATTGATTTTTATAATATTTCTATATGTTATTGATTATTTAATTATGTGGTATGTCAATTTTTATATAAAATTTATTATATTATATCAATATTTGATACGAGCACTAGATACTAAATTAAGATTATGGATTTTATTCAAACCTACGTATGTTATGATATAATTTATATTAATGAACTTGCCTTAATATTTCAAAATTTGATATGAAATTTACCATAAATATTATATGTTACATTAATGATAATTATTAAAATGAGTCAAACTAGAGTATGGATCTTATTTCAAACTAAATATGTGGATATAAAATATTTATATTTTACAATATAATCATATACATATAATATATATAAATATAATTATATTTATTTAAATATAATATATTGTATATATATATATATATGATTATATTTATTCAGATTGGATTGTTACCGAATCATATCATATATAATCCATATTCATATTTATCGGATCGGACTGTTATCAGATCGGATTTTTAACGGATTGGATTAATTTTATATAAATCCATATCCGTTTATAAGGTTTCGGATCGGATCCGATCGGAGTTCCGATCCATTGACAGGCCTATCCCTATATTTTAACTCCCCTGTAATGAAATGCGTCCTGTAATGAAATGCGTGAACCCTAAAGGTAAGGAGAAGTTTTAGAGCTATGTTTATAAAGCCTTCTTGGGAATATTTCTATATTTCTGTTGATCTGCCTTATCTTGGTAGAATAGTCATGTTAAGACTTTATTATGTATTGTGAGATTGTCGTATGTTCGTGTAGTGGATTCTAGGAGGCGCTATGGTACAATGTTGCTGGGAGATTTAACTTGAGATTGTATAATTATTATTGTGCTCGCTGGTTGTATTGACTTATTAGCCTGTCATTTGGAATGGTTGTACTTTCCGTTCCACACTGGTACCGAATTTGCTAACCCCAGGTTTCAAGTCGTCATATATAACATAATAAATATAGAAATATTTATATTTAATGTTTAAAACTAAGAACATGACCCATCTCCACAAAACTGGTTGTGACATCCTTATACTTTATGCATGTATCTACAACTTCATACTCGATATATTTAATGTTAAGGAGGAGGGAGTTTGAAACACCAGCGGACCAACTTTTACTTTATGCATGTATCTACAACTTTAAAATCGATATTAAGTAAAAGTTTTAAAATATAGGATCACCTGAAAGATATTTGCAATGTTAGAAAATGGAAATTTTAAGCCATATTTTATATATGTTCTTGATGTAATTTCTGGAAACTAACTAATGGAAGTTATTCCTTGCTATGAGGACTTAAACTTTCATATTTGGATCTAAGACATTTTCTTAGTGAAATCCATAAAAAATTTGAGTTGAAGTTACTTGCTTGAAATGGGTTATGTGGGGTTTGTCCCACATTGATATTGTAAAGAAAAGATAATGAGTTTATATAGCATCTTGTGTTAGTGTTGTTTACAACTACTAGTGTAAGTGGAATGTTTATGTCACAGGGTGCTATTGAGTACTTTATATATTTTATTTACAAGTTTATTTGATTTATTTATATTGATTATTTAATTATTAATATGAAATATACTGAGTAAGGATTAACTTTATAATCAAACTCTGAATATATATCGCAATATTGATATTACTTAATCAGAATAATATAAGTAACAAATAGAACCCATTTCTAATATAAGTAACAAATAGAACTCATTTCTTTGTAAAACTTTATTTCTTTGAAAAACACTATATCCTACATCGAGTAGAATAGGAGAATAGCAACTCTCAATGTACTTGTAGATAGAAGTTTGTTCTATTGTGAAGACTGTATGTAAATAATAAGTTAAGAATAAAGAATGATAGAAGAGGCATCAAAATAATGAAGACTTCATCAAATAAGAATTACAGTGGAAAATGTTCTAAGGCAAGTATGCGGTCGAGAAGTCATCTTAGTAGAGAAGTCAGACATGTGAAACTAGTAGAGAAGTCTCAAGTGCTCAAGGAACTCAGTAATCAATCGAGAAGTGAGAAGTGATCAAGAAGTCAAAGTAACTGTAGCTATTCGAGAAGTGTTAAAATGTTAATCATTCGAGAATCGAGAAGTTAGCCAAATGAGCAATCGAGAAGTGATAGAGCTAAACCAATCGAGAAGTCTGAGTTTTAAGTATTCATTCGAGAAGTCTAGTCTAATCGAGAAGTCATCAAATGAAGTATGCAATCGAGAAGTCTAGTCATTCGAGAAGTAAGTCACTCAGGGACTAATCGAGAAGTCTCGGCATGTACTTAATCGAGAATTCAATCACCATGACTTCTCGAAGAAAACTCAACAGAGTATTCGACTACTTCAAAGAGCTAGTTTCAAGGAAAATTACAGAAGAACAAGACAAATAATCTGCAACTCTGTCATCACAGGATCAGTCAAACTTGTGGAGATAAAGACAAGTCTACAATGTAGCTTGGAAGAAGAACAAGACAAAAGGCAGAAGAGATAAGGGTGAAAACAAAAGACTTTCAACAGATCGTATTAGCTAGAAATAGATAGTAGTCAAATATAAATTATTTCTTGTTTATTTTTAGTTTTAGCTAAACTGTCTAGTAGGAGCATGTGCCAAAAGACATGTTGTCTATATAGCCTATGCACAACCCCATTAGTAAGTATCTTAGCAAATTGTCAAGTGTTTTTCAATACCTTGTAACTTCTAAGAACAAGAAGCTGAGATTCAACTCAAGAATCTCAAATTGTAGTAATTCAAGTCTAATAAAATATTAGATTGAAAGTGAACTGTGTTTCTATTTACATTCCGCAATCTTATAGAACACTGTAATCTTTCATAAGCTACATATCATGTTGGTTAAGTTCATCAAATACATATCATACAAGAAAAGAAAAGAAAAGAAAAAGAAACAAAAATACATTCACCCCCACCTCTGTATTACTTTTGAGAATCTCATATTTAACAAGTGGTATTAAAGCCAGGTTGTTAACATACATACATTTTGAAGATCAAAATGAGTTCTCAGAAGATGAAGAGTATAAAGCTTCCTCCTTTTGACAGAGAAAACTACAACATATGAAAAGAAATATGTTAATGTTCATAAGGGTTGCCAACTCCATGTATCCAGAAATCTTGAAGAATGGCCCATTTATGCCAGTAACATTGGTTCCTGAAATAACCAGTGGATCTGAAGTGATACCTGCAACATGGATACTCAAAGATCCATCTCAGTACACAGACACAGAGAAAGAAAAGGTGTCACTTGATAATAGTCTAGTGCTCATACTCATAGAATCTCTAGATATTGTTATGTACAACAACATTGTCAACTGCACCTCTGCAAAACACATATGGGAAACCATAAAAATTTTATGTGAAGGAACTGAAGAGGTGAAAGCCAACCAGAGGCAACTCCTTGTCTCACAGTATGAAGCTTTCATGTCAGAACAAAATGAAGGCATAACTAAGGTGTTTGAAAGATTTAACAAACTCATCAATAAACTTCAACTCCATGGAAAATACTATGAAACAAATGAGAAGAACATGAAGTTTTTGTTGACTCTTCCAGAACATTTGGAGCACAAAATCTCTGCAATTAGAGAAGGGAGAGATCTAACAAAACTTTCACTTGAAACCCTCTATGGAATTTTAAAAACATATTAACTGAATTTCTACCAAAAGAAGTTCATTTGAGCAAATAGAGGAAAAATGGCTAATGTTTAAAGTGCCTTGGTTACAAATGAACCATCAAGAGCTGAGAAGACTGGTACAAGTAAGAAAATGAAAATTGAAGAACTTGAAGAACATGAACAAGAAGAAAAAGACTCTGTCAAGAATGAATCAGGTGAAGTAGAGTTCTACACTATTAAAGAGCTTGAATGAATGGACAAAAAAACCATGACATTCATGGCAAAGAAATTTGGAAACTTAAGATTCAAGAAAAACAAAGGTTTCAAACCAAGACCAAATTTCAACTCTTCAAACAAAGGAAAAGCTCCAACAAGAACCAACACCAATGAAAGGTATAAAACTGGAACAATTGATAGATCTAAAATAAGATGCTATAACTGTAATGAGCTTGGACACTTTGCAACAGAGTGTAAAAAACCTAAAGCAATCAAGTGATAGTATTGGTGTCCTAGAGACAATACTTTTAATGTTTTATCGAAAACAATTAAGGATTATGTTTTATATGATTATTTAATTAATAATAAATGCCCTTGGAATATTAATACGTAATATATATCTTTAAGTATGTGACTTAAAAATGAGATTATATGAATAATATTTTATTCCTAAAATTTCCTAGTCGAGTATTATTATTAAATGACAACAATAATGCAATAAGACTAGTATGTTTGTTGACAGATGACTGCATCTCATTGATCATAAGTATGGTGATACTAAAGTCAAGAACATAAGTGTATGTATCAATACATGATACTGGAAAGACCCGTCGTGAAATTCTACATGTTAATAAGTGTCATAAGAAATCTCACAGTGATAATGATGTAATGATCCTCTGACTTGAAATCATTATATTTCTATACGAGAATTAATATACTTTGATTACACTCAAAGTTACCTTTAAATGGGTAATGATAAAGGTGGACGTTGGGTATGCTATGAATCGTATGAGAAATATGAATGATAGATATATGATTTAACCCTCCTATTTTAGGAGTGATATTATTGGCCTCTTGATTGAGTGAGACTATAAAATGCATGGCCATGCTCAAATGTTGATTTGATTAATAGTCTACTCATTGATCAAGGAAACCCGGATTAAACGTTGATGAGGATGACACAATATATGCCTTGAGTTTAATCTATAATATAAGGTTAAAGGGATTATATTACGTTGTACATTATTCACGAAAGGTTTAATTGAATCACACATTATTATTATTACTTGGGTAACAATGATGTATTACTAGATGCCGCTCATTGTTTATAATTTTATTAGAAAATAAAATTATTGCCAACGTAATAATAACCTAAAGGGTCACACACAAAGAACGTTTAAACGGAGCTTTATTTAAATTATGAATTAATTAAGTGGGACTTGATTAATTAAATTAATATTCAAATTAATAAATAAACCCAAAATTAGAATGGGTTTTTGAGAAACCTCATGGATTAGGGTTTGGCCCATTATCTCTAGCTCATATAAATACATTATGATGTGTTTACAGGCCTCATACTTGTGAATTCGTTTTATCAGATAAAACCCTAGCAGCTCAATACGAAGAGAGGCTAGCAAGTGAGAGAGATAGAAAAGAGATAATTCGTGGGTGTTCTTGGCTAGTACCATCTCCGCTGATTGTTAGACGAATCGACGTTCATGTTGATACCATTAGAGAGTAGTTCTTGAAGAAGGGGCTGCTGTGATTCACGCTTCTGGACCTCCATAATCATCCTAAGGAAAGTTTTAATAAGGTACACATCATCTTCTCCATAATCATCAGTCAATTATACACGGATCCTGCGTTTGGGATTCACGATTTTTTTTGTATTTACCGTTATTCCGCTGCGTTTTCATGCCCGAATCCCAACATCAAGAAGGACAAAGATTACTTGGAACTAGAAGCCAAGTATGAGGCTCTCCTCAAAAAGCAGACATGAAGGGATTACATAGCTGAAGGAAATGTTGGGATGACACAGATGAAGACGAGGAGGAATATGGAAATTTACCTCTCATGGCTAACTCACGTGATGGAGCATCATCCACAAATACTCAGGTACCTTCATTAGTCTCACTTGACATGTCAAACTCTCAGTATAAGAAAACTTTTGAAGAATTGGGCATTGAGATGTTTAATATTCATACTACTATGACTGCTGCATATGAGGACATTGCTAGATTGCTAAAGGCTAATAATGAACTGACTACTAAGAATGAGACCTAAGAATTGTCCTTGATAGTTCTGGAAAACTTGAAATAAGAGAATGAGTATCTCAAAAACAAAGGTATTTGCTCTGAGCAGATTGAAAAATTTCTTAAAGAATAAATTTCTGAGAATGAATTGAAAATAAGATCTTACCAAAACTCATCCATTGTTGTTCAAGAATTTCATGAGAAATAACAGGAAAATTCTAGAATTGGGATTGGCTTTGATTATGACACTCTCAAGAAAAAGAAATCTATTTCAATAGGGGGCAAGAAAACTGAAATTTTTAGAAATCCTCAGATTTTGAAAACTGTCAAGGCTCTTAATTTTAAAAAATTAACAGCTGAGTTTGATGAAACAAGTATGGTCATCAAACAACAGTTGAATGATGAGGATGCCAAAATAGCTGAAGATGATGTGCCTGATGTTATACCAGAGAAATCAACAATCAAAATTGAACCCACACCTCTTCAGGGTGAAACAGAACACAAAGCACAGAAAATTGAGACCATGCATGTTAAAAAGAAAAATCCAAACAGAAATGGTAAAATGGGCATAAACAAGCACAATAATTATGCACATGTTCACAATGCTCCTAGGAAGATTTGCAAAAACTGTGACACATTGAGATTTAAAAATGAAATGGAGCTTGAAACATTTGGAACTGAAAAGGTTATCAATAATCATGAAGACTTACAAGTAGACATCTCACATTGGACAATTGATGAAAGAGAAAATGATGATTTCAATCATATCCAGCTTGAGAATTCTCCACACAACCCTAGCATCCATTCAAGGGGAGCTTCTCAAGGATCTACAACAAATGGAAACAACTTCAATTAGGAGGAAACAAGTTCAAGTGATATAAATGTAGCTCATCAAACTAAATGGAATAGAGCTCATACATTTGATTAAATTATTGGAAATCCTGATGAAGGTGTGATGACAAGGAGAACAACCATAAATGAATGCTTGTATGCTTGCTTTCTGTCTCAAAATGAGCCAAAAAGAGTTGAAAAAGCCTTGTTGGATCCAGACTGGATAATTTCCATGCAAGAGGAATTGAATTAAATTGAGAGAAATAATGTTTGGGAATTAGTGCCACCTCCAAAGGATAGACCAGTAATTGGCACTAAGTGGGTCTACAAGAACAAAATGGATGGACATGGAATTGTGATAAGAAACAATGCAAGGTTGGTTACAAAAGACTACTCACAAGAAGAAGGCATTGATTTTGATGAGACTTTTGCCCCTGTTACAAGATTGGAAGCCATTAGAATCTTTCTAGCATTTGCAACACACTCATTTTTCAAGGTCTATCAAATGGATATTAAAAGTGTATTTCTTAATGGTAATTTAGAAGAAGAAGTTTATGTACAGCAACCACCTGGTTTTGAGAATTCTAATTTTCCTGATTTTGTCTACAGATTCATCAAGGCATTGTATGGACTTAAACAAGCCCCTAGAGCATGGTATGACACACTGTCAAAATATTTTCTAGAAGATCAATTCACTAGAGGAACAATTGACAAAAATCTTTTCTATAAGAAGCATGGTGAGGATATCATACTGGTTTAAATTTATGTGGATGATATCATTTTTTGTATCTACAAATAAAAAACTATGTCAAAGGTTCTCTAAGCTAATGCAAAGTGAATATGAAATGAGTATGATGAGAGAGCTCAATTATTTTCTAGGCCTTCAAATAAGTCAAAGAATATATGGTATTTTCATAAGTCAGACTAAATATATCAATGACTTACTCAAGAGGTTTGACATGCAAGATTGCTCAACTGCCAAAACTCCATTGTCTACAGCTACAAAACTTGATGAAGATAAGAAAAGAAAAAGTGTAGACATGAAGACCTACAGAGGAATGATTGGATCTCTACTCTATCTCACAGCTAGAAAACCTGACATTATGTTTACTACTTGTCTATGTGCAAGGTTTCAGGCAAATCCAAAGGATTTTCATCTCATTGCTGTCAAAAGGATTTTGAGATACCTCAATGGATCACCTTTCATGGGTTTATGGTATCCTAAAGAAATATGATTCAACTTAGTTGGATATTCAGATGATGATTTTACTGGATGCAGAGTGGATAGAAAAAATACCTGAGGAAGCTGTCAATTTCTTGGACAGACACTGGTTTCTTGGTTTAGTAAAAAACAACAATCAGTTTCTACTTCCACAGCTGAGACTAAATACATAGCTGCCGGAAGCTGTTGTGCTCAAGTACTTTGGATAAAAAATTAACTAAGGGACTATGGACTAGTGTTGGAAATAATTCTTATCATGTGTGACAACACTAGTGCCATCTCTATTATTGCCAATCCAGTCAAACATTCCGAGACAAAACACATTGATGTAAGGTATCATTTCATAAGGGAACATGCAAAAAATGGAATAATTGAGTTATTCTATGTTTCTACACAAAAACAGTTGGCTGGCATATTTACTAAACTACTAGATGAACCCACCTTTAACAGATTGGTAAGTGAGATTGGAATGTTAAATTCTTCAGACTAGGGGCTAAGTAAAAATATCTCACCAACTGTTGCAACAATTGTTTCATAGACATGATCCTTACATGACTTATCTAAGTGAAATAGACTAGTGTGTACTTATAAATGCATCAGTTATATTGTTGTACGTCTTGTTTTAAAAATAAAATGAAATAGCATCTTGGAATTATTTATTTGTTCTAAGCTAACCTGAAAAAAATTATTATACTTGTACATCTTTAAATAACAAGTGTGATATTCAATTATTCATGAATATTTTAGAAATACATTTTTAATTTCAGAATTAAATAGATTTTATTTCTAAAAAGTGTGTCTGAAAAATTGTGTTATTTTATTTTCCAAGTAAAAATAGAATAATCCTTCAAAAACCGGAGTTTGTGATTAAGTTGCCATTCTTTTCTGACTTCTCGATTGTGTTTCTATTTGTGAGTTCTCGAATAGTCTACTTTAGTGAGTTCTCAATCAAATATGTTTTCCAGAGTTCTCGATTCAGTGCTAATCTGAGTTCTTGAATCCTAGAGTTCTCGATTAATTCATATTGAGTTCTCGATTGTACCACTTCTCGAATAAATAGAGTTATCGATTAATACAATTATCGAATGCATATATCACTTGAGTTCTCGATCACATTCTGACAGTTCTCTACAAAAGTAACTTTATTCACTTTTTGAGTTTTCGAACATACAAAATCGATTACAATTCCAGTCGAGTTGTCTAAGTCATATAAATAGCAAGTAGATCTAACATTTCATTTCTACGCTTAATCGCAAACTCAAAGAAATTTTTGCTCTCTACAGTATCATTCAATTTCTCACAACTTTTCTCTGAAACTTCTTCGCTTTTTCACTTCTCCTTTCTATAAACTAAATCAAATGGCTTCTTCTAGCTCCACCCCTGCAACTGAAGTAAGTTTATATAATCCCAGAAACAAATTTCCTAGCCATTTCAAGAGACGCAAATGCAAAACCACAGTACAAATGTTTCACTAGGTTTATTAATGATTCTTACTTAAAGGAGGCTCTGTTAACAAATCCACCACTATATATGGACATCTTAGAGCAGTTCTGGAATATTGCTAACCGGGAGGAGGTTGCTTTAGAGGATGGGAGCTCCAAGATTCAAGTAACCTATAAAATTTAAAAGGTGGATATAATGTTTGATGAGAAGGATGTAAATGAAAGCCTGTTGTTACCAACCAAATAATTTAATGAAGAGCCAACTGAGAGTGATCTTCTAGATTTTCTAGAATTCATTAGGTATGCAGATGCAGTGGATGAAGGAGCTGATGACAAGAAGTATAGGCTTGGAAAAATCAACAAGAAGTACATGATAAAGGAGTGGTCATTCATGTTTGATACAATCATAAGAGTGTTCACTTGCAGGAAAACAGGGTTTGTCTAGATTAGCTTGATTGCCTTGAAGATGGCCTATTCATTGGCTTATAACCAGAAATTCAATGTTGGGAAGTTGATTCTTGGGGAGCTCATAACCAGGATTCCCAAGAGAGGTAATGAAATTTTCTTCCCTCATTTTATTCAATCAATTCTCAATTATAAAAATGAAAGTTTGATTGAACTACTTGGGATGAATAGACAAAGAATTGACAACTCCAAATCCATGTCAAAAATCATTTTTGCTACATTGGATAGGAGAACCACAGTGAATGTACCTCTTTAAATCACACATCATATGAGGAGTGTGTTTGAAGGGTATCCACTACTTCAGCCTACATATGGTTACTTGCATACAGTAGAGGATCCCAAGGTTACAGAAGTACTAATTGCACCTAACCCAGTGAACCTTAACCAAACTGAGCCTATCAGCTAGATGTTAATGAGCTAACCTCTACATCCTCTGAACAGGATGTAGTGGAAAAGAAGAAAAGGAAGAAACTAGATGCTAAAAAGAAATGAGAAGTAGTAGTAGAAGAACCTGAGTCACTTGTGGTATCTCTAAAGAGGAGGAAAAAAAATAAAGAGGCCACACAAAGCCACTCTTCACCCTCCCAAAAGGATGCAGAGATTAATAATGGAATAGACTTGTAACTAGATGCATTCTCTCAATAGAATGTATCTATTAAAATTGGGAGTTAGCCCACTCCACTCTGTAAAGAGTCTACACCATCACAAGAACACACTCCTGTTGATGATAGGTGTGAAGTTGAAAAGGAAACACAAGTACACATAGGATAAACTATTAAAACTTCCCCATTTTTTTAGGGGGAGTTTCCAACACTCAATTCTATACACTCTACTTCTCTCAATACTCAAATCTCTTCTCAACTAATTGTGTCTAGCCAAACACAAAAGGTTGTTGATCATCAGGAATTCTTTTCTCCTGGTGAGCCAATTTCAAATGACATAGTGAATGACACTGTGCTCACCACTCAGAACATATATCAAGATAATGAGGGAATGCAAGCTGAAGTATATCCTGATGACACCATCAAAACGACAGAGGTTCCTGGAGTTTTTACTTCAGACTCTGTGGTGACTGAGGAAACAATTCTATTTGGTCTAATTAATGAGCCATTGAAGCATCAGGTGTCTTCACAGACATTGGATAATCTAGGAAACCTCCATACCATGCAAATGGCATCCCCTAGACACTCCCCAATCATTCCAAGATTCTCTCTTAGGGAGAGATCACCTATCCATCCAGTATCAAAGGATTCATCTGAGCAATTAGATGATGAATTTGATGCTGAGGGGATCATTATAATAAGTGGCTCTAGCTCTCACTTTATGTCACAATGGCTGAAACCTGTGCAACATGACAGGGAATCAGGATCATCATATCATGGTGGGTCACTATCAGATGAATAATTAAGAGAAATTTATGGAGATTAATTGGATGGATGGTACCATATTGCTCAACAACTTCTCACATCTCATCTACCCAACAAAGACTATGCTGAAATAATGTTGGAGCATGCTAGAGACCAAAAGGAAATCAAAGATAAAAATGCTCATATGGTTGAAGATGAAGAGGTCAATGTAGATGCTTGGTTGGATAACAAAAACACTGTGAGCATGGAGGAGATGCTACAGTGGATGAGAGAAAAGTACTTAATTTCTCTAAGTTCAAGTTCCAAAATCTTTACTCCAAGTGCAATCTACGATTTCATTCATGAGGCTTCCAAGGTACAATTACAAGCAAATCACTATCTTGCTAAAGGTTTCCAGGATGAGCTTCATGATCATAAAACAAAAGTAGAAGGCACATTGAAAGCTATTGAAGACAAGATGAAACATGGAGGCATATATGCAAATGTGACCTCTAGATGTGACACCGGAAAATCCTTTATCCTTTATACAAAGATGGATGCAATGGAGAAGGCTTACAAAGACATGGTTCAAAGTAATGCAGTCATCCAAGAAAATTAGACCAAAATCAATAACATGGTGGAGGTTATATACAAAAACATGCATGCAGACAGACTACCTGAAGATGTTCTTCTGCATGACCTGGCCTCATTGCAAGTAGACATCTTCTATCAATCTAAAGCCAGGGCGGAAAAAGATAAAGATGTCACTTTGTCCAAACTCAAAGAAAAACTAGATACATTGACATATGCTCAATCTACTCTCCAACCACAGTTTCAGAAGTGATGGCTATTGTTGCTTCTCTCAAGAAAGAATTTGAAACCTCTAGCTCAACTCAAGGCACTACACTTCAATAAAGTCTCTACTCAACTTGCCTCAATTCAAACTTTGCTCTCAACAATGATTGTTCATGGTCAAGCACCTCAAATGCAAGTTCCCACTCAAATAAAGCCATCTCACTCTTCATTCCTACCTAAGCACCAAGATATCAACCCTAAGGGGGAGAAAGAAAGAAGGGATGAGATTGAACTTGAAAGGCAGGTAGCTGTTATGAGAAAATTAAGGTAAGAGGTGGCTAAGCCTAATGCAGACAAGGAATTCTTGTAGACCCTGAAGGCCATCAAGGCACAGGTGAAGGGACATCACTGGGAGTACAAGAAACTTCTTGATAAAGTCATCATCCAAGTTAGAGGGGTTAAATATGACATCAAAGATAAAAAGATGTGTAAAGAGCCTGTAGTGTAGTTGGAAACTGGCTACTTCAAATTGTCAATTGTTGTCTTCAATCAATTGTCTGCACTGAGCTAGAGTGTCTACACAAAGTAATAGAGACAATAACTCAGGAAGATGAAGAATTGAAAAAAACATCATAGGGCTTCTACTATCCAAGGCTCTTCTTGAGAAATTCTGTAGTCCTGGTGGAGTGATGTATATGTCAAAAGGAAACAAACTGGCTCATTTCATGATCCCTCAACATTTTAATCAAGGAAATAGAAGTCAAGTCATTACCTTATTGCTTTACTTAAAAGGAAGAAAGTCAAGCAATAAGATGACTTAATAATTCTGAAGAAGTTGAAGGAATTCATGAACAGTGAAATGACAAAGTTTGCTTCTCAAGAGTTGAAAAAGAAGAAAGATGATGAAGACAAGGATCAGGACAAGAATGATAAGAAGGCTGAGCCCAAGAGTGCTAAGGGAGGAAAGAGAGAAGAAAAGAAGAAGGAAGGTGGTGACAAGAAAAAAAGAGATGATTCTGTCAAAGAAAAGAAGTAAGAAAGGAAGAAATCATCCAAGCAGCAAGCTGTAGATATTCATACTAGCACACCTACCAAAATTCAGGGCGTTAGTGTGACTCCAATAGTTTCAGAAACTGTTATGATTTCAAAAGCCAAAGCTCCAAAAAGACTTCTAGTCAAGGTTACTGCAATTGGAGTTATAAGGAAGGAATTGAAGAAGAATCAAATCAAGAAGATGAAGCCTTGTCAACAACTAAAGGTCAATACTGCCACTAAAGTAAATTTCAAGAAGCCTACTAGTTCTCTACTAGTAAGATGTCCAAAATGGAAGAAGTGGCTTATTGTACCTAATAAAGGTCTACCTATTATACCTAATATAGCATCTTGTGTTAGTGTTATTTACAACTAATAGTGTAAGTTGAATGATTATGTCACAGGATGCTATTGAGTACTTTATATCTTTTATTTACAAGTTTATTTGATTTCTTTATATAAATTATTTAATTATTAATATGAAATATATTGATTAAGGATTATCTTCATAATCAGACTCTGAATATATATCGCAATACTAATATTACTTAATCAGAATAATATAAGTACCAAATAGAACTCATTTCTTTGTAAAACTTTATTTTTTTGAAAAACACTATATCCCACATCGAGTAGAATAGGAGAATATCAACTCAAGATGCTTATATAATGAGATGTACACATATAGTATAAGTGTGCTTCTTACTTGTACCTTACATACAATAAAAATTGTTGTTGGAACAAATCAAGCCTACTCTATGGAATTACTTGTCTTGATGTAACATATGTATTGCTTCAGTATTAGGATGTGTACTTAGAATATCTCAATGTACTTGTAGATAAAAGTTTGTTCTATTGTGAAGACTATGTGTAAATAATAAGTCAAGAATAAAGAATGATAGAAGATTCAAGTCTGAATCAGGCATCAAAACAATGAAAACTTCATCAAATAAGAATTATAGTGGAAAATGTTCTAAGCTAAGTATGTGGTAGAGAAGTCATCCTGGTAGAGAAGTCAGACATGTGAAGCTGATAGAGAAGTCTCATGTGCTCAAGTAACTCAGTAATCAATTGAGAAGTGAGAAGTGATCGAGAAGTCAAAGTAACTATAGTTATTCGAGAAGTGTTAAAATGTGAATCATTTGAGAAGTCCAGAAGAACAATACGAGAAGTTAGCGAAAGGAGCAATCGAGAAGTGATAGAGCTGAACCAATCGAGAAGTCTGAGTTTTAAGTATCCATTCGAGAAGTCTAGTCTAATCGAAAAGTCATCAAATGAAGTATGCAATCAAGAAGTCTATTCATTCGAGAAGTAAGCCACTCAGGGACTAACCGAGAAGTCTCAACATGTACCTAAACGAGAAGTCAATCATCATGACTTCTCGAAGAAAAATCAATAGAGTATTTGACTGCTTCAAAGAACTAGTTTCAAGGAAAATTGTTGTTGGAAATGACGAAGCTGTATAAATAGTAATTGTGATAACTCAACACTAGAACATGACAAGTAAATAATACTACGATTACACAGAAATCAGCAAGACATGAAGTCAAGGCAAATACAGTGAATCAAGACATTAGAAGAAGTTTTGAAGTCTACTACAGGTCACTGAAAGAAGTTCATTTATATGTTCATGCCTCAGTGAAGAATAATGTTTAAAGACTTTCAGGGTTTCAGAAGTGTTGAAGATTCAGTATAGCAGTGCCACTAAAAGATTTCAGTGTAACAGCATTGATTGAAGATAGACAGTGTTTGAAGCATAGGAATCTAGAAGAATTGAAGACATGGTAAAGACAAAGGTTAAAGAAGACAGCTACAGTCTTGAAGTTATACTCACTGACAATCAGTGAAGAACAGAGAATGAAGTATTCAAGATTGTAGTAGTAATGAAGACGTTGTCGAAGTACCAGAAAAGATTCTAGTGAAGTTACATTGTTTATTGACAGTTAATGTTCGAACCACTTATTGGGAAGCCACATTACCAATTGAACATGGTAATCTATTCAGAAGCAAGAACCCTATCAAGACTAGTCACTTATGAACCAGACCGTTGCATCAAGTGTCAGGACATTGATAACAAGTTTATGTCAGTAGTAGAGATCCATGTTCAAGAGCTTGTTGAAGAATATTGAAGAAGCTAGGGAAACTTGCTCATAAAGGTTAATCCACAATTAGTCACTAAAGAAGGTCAACATTGGATGAGTGCATATTTGCTAAGGCAAATGTCGATCCACAGCAGATCGAGATGCGGGTCGAGATTTACAATTGAAGTAAAACATTGCAAGGCAAATCTCTGTCCACGGCAGATCGAGATCGAGATCGAGATTCTCACAGATCGAGATCGAGATTCTCATAGATCGAGATCGAGATTTTCACAGATCGAGATCGAGATTTTCACAGATCGAGATCGAGATCGAGATTGTCAACCAAGATCGAGATCGAGATGGGTCCAGGCCCAGATCGAGATGCGGGTCGATATGTAGCATTTAATGTTCAAGGGACAAGTGGCTTATTGTGAACGGTTGATCCAGAGTGGTTGGAAAGTACTTTTTGTTGACGAGTCCTGATTGGGCCACGTACACAAAAAGGACAAGATCAAGACTACACGACATTATAAAAGCAGCACTTTGTTTTATTTGTAATTAGACTGGAAGTCCATCTCTGTATTGTAACCATATTTTTTAAAGAGAGAGCATTTACTGTAAAACAGTAGTGAGAGAGAGGATCAGTTGAATCAAGCTTCAATTGTTGTATTTATTGTTCAACTGATCCTGATACCTTTATGAATGTTGTAGCAAATCCTTCAATGAATATAAAGTTATATTCTTGAAATTCTGTGTCATCATTTACTACATGCATATTTGTATATTCTCTCATTACTTTGAAAAAGTTGTATTCACCCCCCCCCCTCTACAACACATTTGGACCTAACAATTGGTATCAAAGCCTAATGTATGACATACAAAACATAGATCCTTGTGTTTGGTAGAAGATTAGGGAGTTTTCAAGTCCAGATCTACTTTTTAAGATTTTTTTGAAAAGTGTACTTAAATTAATTAAACAGTGAAAACTCGTCCTAAAATTATTTAAATACTCCAGGTGTAATTATTTAGCTTGGGTGTATTTTAGATAATTGTTGTGAATTAAACTGGGTACTTTGGTTTGTGGTGTTCTTCACGTGTTCATCGCTGTTCTTGTAAAGAAGATAAATCCAGCAACTTTTTGATTACCTTTTCTAAAGACATAAAGTGAAAAGGGTGTTATTGGCTTTTGATTGGACAGACTCACTGCACAAAAAGTAATTATCAGAAGACTCTGTACCTAACACGTGGTTGTTAGGTGAGGTAGGTGAGAAAAGACACAAAAGTCAAAAAGTGTGAAAGTCAGGCAGCAAATTTCGACCAAGGACAAAAGTTCGACTTGAGAATATCTACTTTGAGAATTTTGACTTGGTGAAATTTCGACATAGGCAAAAGTTTTGTAGATCGAGATCGAGATCGACTTGCGAAAATGGCTTAAAATATGTTAAGGTAAATCTCGATCTGTCGACATCGAGATCGACCTCGAGATGTAGATCGAGATGTAGATCGAGATCGACATAGATTATCTACAGAGCCTAGTGTCGGGTACTTAGAATTATTTTTGGTGACCAGTTTTGGAACTTTGATTCATTTGGAGATAATTCAATTTTCTTTTAATTACTACTCAAGTAATAAGAAAAGTTTATTATCTCTATTCTAAATCTATATTAAGATGGCACCTTAAAATCAATTCAAGATTCCAGTGTTCGACCGAGATCAATGAAGAATGGGTTTTGATAATGAATTTGTTACGATGGTTGTTGTTCCTGAGCATATGGAAGGAGATGTGATTGTACCACATCGGTCTGAGCCAGAAAAGAGAATGGACTTTTCAGATGCTGATAAGGAGCAAATAGCTTTCGATACGTCAGTTCGATAAACCTAGAAATAGAGGTCGTCATGGAAGGTACCGCTGAGATCAACAAAACACTTTTACTCAAGATGGAGTATGACACCTACAAGATCAGAAAAGGAGCAAGCAAAAGATGAAGACACTATGTTGGGTTATAGCAGGAATCTCAAGCATTAGTGAGGATGCAGCAAGGGAAAGCATTTGTTGATGAAGTTAAATGCAAGGTTGATTCTATCAGTGACAGTGATGCACCAAATGGATATCTGGCATCAATGACCAACACTGTAGATGAATCACTAAGCACTTCACAGGTATACATTCTAACTAGTATACGTTTATCTAATTCAGAACTGTATATTTATTAAGTTTTGGAATGTATTATATTCATGATAGCATGCTAGCATCTTAGGACTTAAATGCTTAATTGATTGCTAAGAATAAGATTGCATGCTAGGATTCATGAGTTTAATCAGTACATTTCTTACTTGATTTTATATGCAGTAAAATGAAAATTTAGAATTAGATAGGGTGTTCTAGATGGTTAGGTGTATCCCTAAACATTTGCTGAAACTTGAGTTAAATTTGATGTGATTTAATACCTCTGCTAATGTTGTGAAATTGCTAATAGACAAACAGGTCATATATCATATTTTATTTGTTCTTAATGGCAAATGACTTGTTAATTGTTTATGTGCTTATTTTCATTTGATTTGCTTTTACTCACATAGTTGTACTTAAATGCTATATTAGATCATGTATTGCTTGTTAGGGATAATTGGTTAAAAGATGGTAGAATTATCTAAGAGTCAGTAAGTAATGTAGATTCGAAGCTTAATCTAAAACTGACTTAGGTAATTAGAGATAGTCAAAAACGTTAGACAACGACAGAATGGATTAGACAGAATTAGTAATTAATTTGTTAGTTCTTCTATCCATGTGCTTTTATGCAGTGAAGCTGAATATTTACCATGTGTTCTTATTTCCATGCTTGTTTAGTTAAATTTGAAAATGCATATCTTAGGACTTGCATAATCTTAGACAAAGCATGTATAAGAGTCACAATAGGGTAAAGACTGCTAGTTCACCTTAAGTTAGGTTGAAATCACTAGTCTCATAGCCTAAAGACTACTTTATCAAGGCTGCAGTATATGAGAAGTGATCAGTCAAAGATTAGCTTGTGCATATTAAGGTTGAAGCTGTTGTTACCTCTGAAAATATCTCTAACCCATCTGGACTCAATTGAAGTTGAGTACCAAGAAGCTTAATCTTTTGTGATCGCAGAGTATGTTATGAAAGCGAAAAATTATGTGACTTCGTAACATTTATTGTTCGAGGCATATGATTAAGATTAAAGCTCTTCTATCACAACTGGTTGAGAAGGCCTCCCCGACGGTAACCTTTGGAGATGACAGCAAAGGATGTACAAGGGATATGGCTATCATGAGTTAAGAACTGTCATCAGTGGAAGCATCTTTCTTGTGGAAGGACTTAAGCACTTTCTAAAGGGCACTAGGGAATTCTTTGTCAAAGGTTTTCTGGAGAAGTGTTTGATCTCAAACAAGAAGGTTGGATGCTCACTCAGCTGCGGTTGAGGAAGTTTGTTCGTAGCTGACATGGAATTTGGATGTAAAGATGAAATGAACTTTTCAGTAAAGCTTTATCAATGAAGAGTTAGCTATGGCAAAGGAAGCTCTCACACTTGTTAGTCTGCAAGGCAATAGATTCTCTGATAAAGATGAAATTGGTGAGAGGACTGCTTCATATGGAATTCTATCAAGAAGGACATTTTGAAGTATGTCACATAGGGAAGTAAATGGAAACATCACACTGAAGAAAAGTCATATGCTTAGTGGTGATTGAAATTGGTGATGTTCGTGCATTCAACAGACAAAATGTCACATATGGTGATTGATCACATCAGGAGATCAAGTTGGAAGCAAAGTAAGCTGTGAGAACTTTGAAGTCAGATAGTGGAACTGCATTTCGCGAGTGAAGTTCTAAATGAAGTCTGCACTGAAAAAGGTACTTTGAAGCTGAAGCAATTAACACAGCATGCTGCTTTAATCAACAAGATCGTGAAAAAGACATCATTTGAGTTAATGGCCAACAAGAAGCAAACACTGAAGCTCATTCATGTGTTTGGAGGAGATTGTTATTAATTGAAGATTTATTTGAGTATCTTGGCAAGTTAAGTTAAGACTCATGGAACAATTTTCCTCGGCTACTCATTGAAGTCAAAAGTCTTCAGGGCTTAAGTGATGTGAAAACAAAAGGTGATTAAAAGTCTGAAATTGTCGACCTACAACACCAAGCTCCCAAGCATTCAAATGAACGACTATTCTGAATCTTTGACAAATTCAGATACTGATGTAGAAGCTGAGGTTGCAGAAGGAATCAATGGCAATGATAATGATTCAGATCCTTAGTGGAAATCCACTGTAGAAGGTGAAGGATCTTCAACACATCCTAGCAGCAACTCAGGGGGAGCAAACAGAAGAAGGATCTACTAGTCATACTCAACAATGAAGATCAAAGGATTTCATTAAGAACATTTCTGTCAAGACAAAAGGTTTGAAATCAAATTCAAATCCTGGAGTCTCGTTCTTAGTGATCCGGATTCTTGAGTAAAGGCTAGAAGTGCTATGCAAAGTAAATAGTTACTCTTGGGAAAGAGCAATTGTCAAGAACTAACAATTAGTATCATTAACAATTGGTAGCCCAAAGAATATTAGAAAAGCACAGATTGATCCAGATTGAGTGATTGCAATGCAAGGTGATCTCAATCAGTTCGAAGGCAGAAACTACTGAAGCTGGAACCCAGACCACTAAAGTCGAAGCTGAATCTGGTACAGTAAGGGTTCTCAGAAACTGGATGACTTTTTGGCATTGCTATGAGGGGCAAAGCCAAACTAGTTGCTATAGGACTTTAAAGCAGAAGGTATCGACGATGATGGAAACAGAATCTTCGGGACTTTCAAGATCAAGCAGTAAGCACCAGTGACAAGACTTGATCCCTTGGAACTCATCAATGGGGACCTAACAATTTTCAGGGACTCAACGATTAGGACCTATCACATGTGGAGCATTTAAGCATGAAGATCTATCAGATGAATGTGAACAAGTGCACTACTGAATGATGAAGCTAGAAGATGAAGTTGTAGATCCATTACGATTTGTATATCATTCTCTTCGCAAGCTCTTCTATGACGGAGATAGGGATTCAAGCAAAACGTCAAGGACATAGTATGACACTCTGACTGTTAATTACTTTAATATGATTTTACAGTAGAGTAAGTTATACACATATATCTCTCCAGAATGCAAGGCACACACAATGTTATATATGTGCTAAGTATACCATGAGTATATTATATGTGGGTCTACTAACGAAAATTTGGCAAGATATATTTTTGCTAAGTTAATGCAGAGTAGGTACAAAATGAGCATGTTGGAAGAGTTGCAATTCTTTCTGGATTATAATTAATTCGAAAGAATGATGGCAATTAAAGGAAGTCAAGGATCTTTTGAAGATGCGCAATTTGGAAGATTCTAGACCTGCCAAGACTACTTTCCAACAGACCACTAAGCTTGATCAGGGTAAATCAGGTATATGAACTGAAGTGACAAGCTATAGAGATGATGCAGGTTGTACGAAAGATAGGGAAGTCATTCCTAGAAGCTGTCAATTTCCAGCAACTCTGTTGAACTCTTCATACCACTGAAGGAACAAGCTAATGGACATCAGGTATCATTTCTTTTGAGAGTTGTCCTTAGTAGAATAACTTGCAGATGTTTGCCAAATAACTTGATGAATTTATTTTATCTAAGTTGGTTAGTAAACTTGGGATATTATTAATATACATAGTTGTTGGAAATCCCATCTGCAAGGAATTCTTAAATAAGCTCACAAGTATTAAATGTTCAATATTCAAAGACTTGTGAATTTATTTGAAATCCAGTACCTCATATTTTTTTGCTATTAGTTTAATTATCTTGCTTGTAAAGTATTATGCATAAGTAATAGTTAAATTATTTAGCATAAGTATTCAATTTATTTTGATTTGTTTAAATCATGATGATATAAAACAATTCAGTGAAATATCTGTTCCATGATTTAAGTAAATTAAAATAAATTAGAGGCATAATTATTTATATATTAAATATTAGATAAGAATTAGTCAATGATATCTTGCTTAATTGCTTTGATATTTTGCTCTAAGAGTCTTAACATATTTTATTACAAGTAATTGTGATGCTTTTGATATTAGTGATGGTATTTAGAATTTCTGTTCTAAATAATTAATGCATATTTCAAAACTCACTAATATTGGAAGATGAAGTATTTTCCAAGTTATGTGTATAAAATTCTCAATGTTTTATATACTTAGAAAATATTTCTAAAATTGATTTTATTGCGAGGGGTTGTAAAAAGAATCACAAGTATTACTTTTTCCCTATTTAAAGGACTTGTGAATTTCTTTTCAACTATAACCTCGAGCTTACGTATATCAATTAGTAATTGTTATGAGTACGCTTACAATGTGCAAAGTGACAATTATTAGATATGGCGTAGGAAGTTAAATGCTAATATTCAATCTAATGAATATTTTAGTATTTAGCGAATTTATTTTATCTTATTGAAATTATGGATTGAAGCAATTCAATGGTTATTAGTTTCATAATTTTAATTTGATAAAATAACAGAAGCACAATTTCTTGCATCTTGAAATTATTGATAAATATCGAATAATTGGTATCAGCGTGCAATTAATTGTGATATGCTTATTGTTCTACTGAATAATTGCCATGTATAGTTTTTATAAATGCATGTGATTGGCAATTGCTTAGTACAGCATAAGTATTTAATTTATTTTGGTTTATTTAAATCATGATGATATAAAACAATTCAATGAAATATCTGTTCCATGATTTAAGTAAATTAAAATAAATTCGCAGCATAATTATTTGTAGTACAAGTATTATCTTTTGTTACTTTGTGATAACTGAATAATATTTTATTGCAAAATAATTGTGATATATTTAGTTTTCTTTCTTTGACTGGTTTATGATCCTGAATGTATTTAAAAGAAATTTTTTGTCTATTTCTTTTTCAAAATATTTTATTCAAAAATACATTCATTTTCTCTATCAGTTTTAATTAAGAAAACTTAAGAATTCTTTTTCAAAACCTCTCTTTTGAAAAACTTTCCTTAAGGATAATCTTTCTATTCTCTCGAAACTTTATTCCCTCCCAAAAGCTTGTTTTAAATGTTTTATCTTTAAAAGCTTTTTCTCTCTTTTAAAAAAAAAATTGTTTTAACTTCGAGGTACCAATCACTTGTAAAATGATTTGTTTTTAACTACTTGTTTCAGTATATGTTTCACATTGATTCATAGTACCAAAACAGTGATTGTTGCTTTGAAGACCTAGTACTGTAATGTTAAGCATACATTCAACCCCAATTGTCATGTTTTGATTTTAAGTCGGGGACATTATCAGGCAGACGAAAATGATGTAAATCATAATTGAATTATGAGTCGGAAAATCATTCTCTTCTATCTGATAAGGATGTTTTGCAAAACTGTTTTCAAAACATACAGTGCTTAGGTTTAATGGAAAAGAGTCATTTTATTGAGATACAATTTGCTAGAAGAGTTGAATTCCTTATTTGTTGTAAATTCCCGCATTTTATTATGGGAAGTTTGCCTTATAAGAAATTCATAGTGATAGAATTTTTCTCTGATACTCCCGCGTTTTATTATGGGATAAGTATCTTAAAGAAATTTTTTATTAGTGTCATGCTCTTAAATGATTAATTTTTTTTTCGATCTGACAAAACTCTTTTATTAAAAGTGCTTAATTTAATGCAATCCCTTTACCATTCCTCTTTATATTTTTATTTTTATTTTCTCATTGAGATGAAAAATATATTTTGGAATGTTAAAGTGATTATCTTTTTATCTTATTTAAATTGATTTTATCTGTTTAGCCCCCAGTGGCTATAGTAGCTAGCCAAGAGGTTGAAAACCCATCAATCTCTGACCCAGGCCTTAATACCAAACACTCATTTCATCCACTTTCATATATTAACCCTTGGAGTTATAACGAACATATGTTTGTTAGAGGTTGATAAGGGAGAAATAAGGATGAAGTCGGAAGTGCACCCACAGCTCTACCTCCAGTGAAGTAAAGAAGTATATAAACTGAGGTATCTGTAAGCTCATCTATATTTTCTCAAAAAGATGCAGAGCTGAAAAGGCAATAAAACTGTCTCTGGAATCATTCTCTCAACAGGGTGAGTCCATTGAAATTCGCTCGTCAGCCAGAGCATCTTGTAATGAGTCAAGCACACCACTGGCATTCACGCTGATGGTAAGCCTAAACAGATATATTTTAGGGACACATTGCAAGACGTGCACAGTGTGAGGTATATGCATGTTAACAAAACACCCGTCATTGGGTTACGACGGAAACGTAGACTCTAAATTGCCATTCATTACATTGTCTACTACGTTGACCCTCCTGGAAGGAACATTTCCAGATCCTGAAAAGGAATGTCCACCTCCCGTTTACGGAGAAGGTGTGAGGCAACTCCTTGATAGAACAAGGCAGGATTCCCAAAAAGATTTTAAAATCTTGGGATAACCCATCTCAAAGAGGTGAGGCTCCACTAGACAGTGATTTAGCAATTGCTATTGAGTCTGGTGTGGGACAGTGCTTATGCATGAAAGATCAAAAACACCTCTACGAGGCAATTCTCCACTCGATAGTGATTCAGTTTATATTGATGAATCAGGCGATGAGAATATGAATGAATTGACGGATTTCACTTGCAGGTACAGAAGGCTATATCTTGGAATGCAGAGTGAAAGTGAGAGAGAGAAACACTTAAGTGAAAGTGAGGGAGAGATACACTTGAGTGAGAGATAGGGAGAGAAAGAGTGAAACACTTCTAAGTGCTCGACACTTAAGTGTAAACACCAACAGAACGAAGTATAAGTGAGGAAACCATAAGCCAAACACTTACCCTTGCTACTTGCTACTTCTGGAAGAAAAGTTACTATTTTTTCCCGATCAACGACAGACGAGAACCTTCTTTGGGAGACAAACCATCTAAAAGAGGACCTAACAATTGGTATTAACAATTGGTATCTTCTAAAGTGGGCCATTGGAGGATTCCTCAACTAAGGGGGATAATTTATAGTGTTATAGTTATAACAAGAAAAAGGATAAAGAGGGAGAAGTTATAATGTTATAGCTATAACAAGAAAAAGAAGAAGTTAATAAGTCTTATCTTCGTATCCTTCGGAAGAGTTAATATCCTTAGGTGTCGTATCCTGAATCCTGGAGATCCTTGGAAAAAGGGGTTCGTATCCTTGGGAGCAGTTAATATCCTTAGGGGGAGATTTTCGACACGAAAAAGAAAATCTTATCTTCTGATCCTGAGGGGAAACAACATATATATGGGAGAATCAAGAAGCTGTATTCTATTCTTGGAAGAACGGAAATGACTATTCCATTGATTTTCTAAAGGGAGAAGAATAATAAGAAGGAGAATCACATTCGTAGGGGGAGAACATTGTTTGAGCTATGTTCAGTATTGGTTGAAGACATACCCAGGAATTGATTCTTATGAAGCTCTGTTCATGATAAGTTCCTTAAGTTCAAACTGAAGGATTTTGAAACGGAGAAAGCTCAAACAGACAGAAATGAAGATGATACAATTTGAATATCAGTTCAGCGTCAGAGGAACAAGCATCTTTCGTTTCAGTCACCAGTAGCATTATTTATAAGTCTCGGACATTCTTTTTCTAGTTGTTAGTTGAGTTATCCTCCCTAGGTTATTTGTTTGCTAAAAGTTTAACAATCAAATAGGGGGAGATTGTTGGAAATGACGAAGCTGTATAAATAGTAATTGTGATAACTCAACACTAGAACAGGACAAGTAAATAATACTACGATTACACAGAAATCAGCAAGACATGAAGTCAAGGCAAATACAGTGAATCAAGACATTAGAAGAAGTTTTGAAGTCTACTACAGGTCACTGAAAGAAGTTCATTTATATGTTCATGCCTCAGTGAAGAATAATGTTTAAAGACTTTCAGGGTTTCAGAAGTGTTGAAGATTCAGTATAGCAGTGCCACTAAAAGATTTCAGTGTAACAGCATTGATTGAAGATAGACAGTGTTTGAAGCATAGGAATCTAGAAGAATTGAAGACATGGTAAAGACAAAGGTTAAAGAAGACAGCAACAGTCTTGAAGTTATACTCACTGACAATCAGTGAAGAACAGAGAATGAAGTATTCAAGATTGTAGTAGTAATGAAGACGTTGTCGAAGTACCAGAAAAGATTCTAGTGAAGTTACATTGTTTATTGACAGTTAATGTTCGAACCACTTATTGGGAAGCCACATTACCAATTGAACATGGTAATCTATTCAGAAGCAAGAACCCTATCAAGACTAGTCACTTATGAACCAGACCGTTGCATCAAGTGTCAGGACATTGATAGCAAGTTTATGT
Organism: Oenanthe sinensis; assembly: GCA_028671895.1. Classification (NCBI taxonomy): domain Eukaryota; kingdom Viridiplantae; phylum Streptophyta; class Magnoliopsida; order Apiales; family Apiaceae; genus Oenanthe; species Oenanthe sinensis. The sequence continues at coordinate 10,378,609 of CM053798.1, read as the reverse complement.
CAGTAGTAGAGATCCATGTTCAAGAGCTTGTTGAAGAATATTGAAGAAGCTAGGGAAACTTGCTCATAAAGGTTAATCCACAATTAGTCACTAAAGAAGGTCAACATTGGATGAGTGCATATTTGCTAAGGCAAATGTCGATCCACAGCAGATCGAGATGCGGGTCGAGATTTACAATTGAAGTAAAACATTGCAAGGCAAATCTCTGTCCACGGCAGATCGAGATCGAGATCGAGATCGAGATTTTCACAGATCGAGATCGAGATTTTCACAGATCGAGATGGGTCCAGGCCCAGATCGAGATGCGGGTCGATATGTAGCATTTAATGTTCAAGGGACAAGTGGCTTATTGTGAACGGTTGATCCAGAGTGGTTGGAAAGTACTTTTTGTTGACGAGTCCTGATTGGGCCACGTACACAAAAAGGACAAGATCAAGACTACACGACATTATAAAAGCAGCACTTTGTTTTATTTGTAATTAGACTGGAAGTCCATCTCTGTATTGTAACGATATTTTTTAAAGAGAGAGCATTTACTGTAAAACAGTAGTGAGAGAGAGGATCAGTTGAATCAAGCTTCAATTGTTGTATTTATTGTTCAACTGATCCTGATACCTTTATGAATGTTGTAGCAAATCCTTCAATGAATATAAAGTTATATTCTTGAAATTCTGTGTCATCATTTACTACATGCATATTTGTATATTCTCTCATTACTTTGAAAAAGTTGTATTCACCCCCCCTCTACAACACATTTGGACCTAACAATTGTAGAATAACAAGACAAATAATCTGCAGCTATGTCATCACAGGTCAGTCAAACCTATGGAGATAGAGAAAAGTCTACAATGTAGCTTAGAAGAAGAACAAGACAAAAGGCAGAAGAGATAAGGCTGAAACCAAATGACTGTCAACAGATTGTGTTAGCTAGAAATAGATAGTAGTCAAATGTAAAGTATTTCATGTCTATTTCTAGTTTTAGCTAAACTGTCTAGTGAGAGCATGTGCCAAAAGACATGTTATCTATATAGCCTATGCATAGCTTCATTAGGAAGTATCTTAGTAAATTGTCAAGTATTTTTCAATACCTTATAACTTCTAAGAACAAGAAGCTGAGATTCAACTCAAGAATCTTAGATTGTAGTCATTCAAGTTTAATAAAATATTAGATTGAAAGTTAAATGTATTTCTATTTAAATTCCGTAATATTATAGAACACTGTAATATTTCATAAGCTACATATGTTGTTGGTTAAGTTCATCAAATACATATCATACATGAAAAGAAAAGCAAAAGAAACAAAAACACATTCACCCCCCTCTATGTTAGTTTTGAAAATTTCATATCTAACAATTCATAGGTTGTCGGGCAAATTGAGGCGTACCTCTTTCTCCTACCTCAGATACCTAAAAAGTTACATAAGTTTTTGGGTGAACTGAGGTGCTAGTCGCTATTGATCCTTGCCATTTCTGTGGGCGGATTGATCCGTGATGTTTTATCCTGGATGCGATATTGCTACAACCCATCACAACGTAAGTGGGGCAATAGTCTCTTCAAGAGTAATCAAGTCTTCTTGAAGGGTTGCGACTCAGCTGTGTTCAATATTCTGTTATTTGTTAAAGCGCCAGTGATAACTAAGTACTTCTTCTTTTCTCATTTAATTACAGTATCTGATTATATATATATATATATATATATATATATATATATGTATATATATATATATATATATATATATATATATCTTATTTCGACTTTCATGCTTTATTTTGTTAATTGGTTTAATCTACATGTTTTTGTTAATTGTTTATATAACTGCCCTATTGTTGCTGTGTAGTATAATTATACCCAATAATATTCAAGAGATTATCTGCTATATATTGTAATTATTAAGATGGTTAACGAAACTGAAACCCCTGTTATTGGTGATACTGGTTCTAGGGTTGCTGCATCCCACATACCGTTTCCCACAACCCATTGATTTATCGGGGATGCCTGTTAAAATCAGTATGGGTGTTGGTTTTTCTTGTTAGAAGAAAAAAGATGAAATTGTGGCTAACGGTAAAGGGTCTATGGCCGGTGGTGTAGTATGCTTCACCAGTTGTTGATCAAGATAAGGCTGACTCTACTAAGGCTTATACTGTGGGAAGAAAAGGATGGAGTGGCTATGGCTGTAATCTTGCCAGCTTTAACAAACACTCTGTTCGATGTTTACTCATCGGATTCCTACACTGCTAAATTCTCATGGGAAAAACTAGACCAGACACATAATACTGACTCACAAGGTCTGGAAAAGTATTATGTGGCTTGGTTCCTTGATTTCAAACTGGTGGATACTAAATCCATGATGGAGAAAGTGCATGAGTTTGAGATGTTAGTACATTCTTTGAAGGAGTCCAGAATGGACCTTCCTGAGAAGTTTCAGGTTATGTCGATGATTGAAAAGTTCTCAAAGACTTGGGAAGAGTTTGCTCTCTCCCTAAAAATACAGAAATGAGATATCACCTAGACTAACCTGATGTTCGACATCTTTGTGCATGAGCAACACAAGTCCAAACAAGGACATGTAATGCCTGCTGAACATGGGAGTTCGAAGGTGAATGTAGTGACTGTTAGATAGAAAAAAAATTGTCACTAAGAAGGAGAACACTAAGCCTAAAAATGACAAGAACAAGGCTAAGAAATCAAAGGCAAACAAGCCATGTTGGTCTTGTGGACATGTTGGTCACTGGAGCAAGGACTGTCCCACAAAGAAAGTGAAGAAATCTGATGTGGTAGCACAAGCTAATATTGTGCTTGGAACCACTGGTGGGTCTATGGTTAACATGGTTGTTGGTGAGGCTGTTGCTTCTGAAACTAATTACGGGTATGTTACCTACAACCCTACACTATTTTCCACTTATTTGTCAAATAAATGGTTGATTGATACTTGAGCTAATGTACATATTTGTATTGATATTACTCTATTTGTATCTTATCAACAGATTCAAGGCATGACAGTGACGACGAGGAATGCTAGTGCTGCTCAAGTACTTGGAGTAGGAAACGTGGACCTAAAGTTTAGTTCTGGACGTGTTCTATCCCTTACTAGAGTGCATAATGTTTCTAACATTCATAGATATATAATAAGTGGAAGTTGTTCAATTAGAAATGGTTTCGAACTTTCTTTGAAGTGTAATAAAGTAGTCATTACACATACTAGTGTATTTTTTGGTAAAGGTTACTTTTTTGATGGATTATTTTTAATAAATGTGGAGCCTTTTTGGGCAGTTTTATTAATGATAATGTTGTTCCTTCTGTTAATTATATTGAATCATCCGATTTATGGCACTCATGTCTTGGTCATCTAAATTTTGGTGCTCTAAAGAATACGATGAATTTAGAGTTGATTCCAAAGTATGCCATTGAAAAGAAAGCTAAATATCAAGTATGTGTGACTGCTAAACAAACTAGGAAACCCTTTCATAATGTTGTTAGGGATTCAGAAGTATTAGAATTAGTACACACAAATATATATATGAATTTAGTGGTATTATGACTAAGGATAATAAAAGATATTTCATTACCTTTATGAAGGGTTTCGTGACACAAACGCAGCGGAATAAACGCGAAAAATAAATCAAAATAGCGAAACCCTCCGCAGGATCCATGCGAAAACAAAAGATTTAATTCGGAGATAAAGAATAAATACCTTTAGAAGCTTTAACAGTTCATTAATGGAAGATTAATGGAGGTCCAAAGCTTGTTTAATCACCACGTATCCCGCTCTCGCGATCTACGCTCTACGGTATCCACACGAACACTTTTCATGAAGGATTGATGTGTACTAGCACCCGAAAACTTCTTCTCTCTCTATCTTCCTCCTCTCTCAGAGCGGCTAGGGTTTTTGTAAAATCTCTATCTTATTAAATCAGCCCATAAAGAGATTATATAGAGAGAGGAATAAGTTTTCTAATTATAATCCAATTATAATTAATACTAATCCAAAATTCTAAATTATTTAATTAAGTCTCACTTAATTAATTAATTATTAATTTTGGAATTAGTTTAAGTAATTCATTTATTCTATTTATATAATTAATTAAGTCATACTTAATTAATATCATAAATAAAATAAATTACTTATTTAATTTAAATTCATAATTTAAATTATTTCTCCTTCAAGCGTTCTTTGTGTGTGACCCTGTAGGTTATTATTACGTTGGCAACAATTTTAATATCTAATTAAAATTGTAAACAATGAGCGGCATCTAGTAATACATCATTGCTACCCAAGTAATAATAATAAATCGGTGATTCGATTAAGCCTTTCGTGAATAATGTTCCATGTAATATAATCCCTTTAATCTTGATATTATAGATTAAACTCAAGGCATGTCTCGTGTCATCCTCTTCATAATTTAATCTTTATTTTCTTGATCGATGAGTAGACTATTAAAATCAAATCAACATTTGAGCACGGCCGTGCATTTCATAGTCTCACTCAAACAAGAGGCCAATAATATCACTCCTAAAATTAGGAGGATTAAATCCCCTCTAGATCATTCATATTTCTCATACGATTCATAATATACCCAATGTCCACTTTTATCATCACCCGGTCAAAGGTAACTTTTAATGTAATCAAAGTATATTAATTCTCGTATAGAAATATAATGATTTTAGGTCTAAGGATCATTACACCATTATCACAGTGGGAATTACTTATGACACTTACTTAACATGTAGAATCTCACGGCGGGTCATTCCAGTGCCATGCATTGATACATGCACTTATGTTCTTGACTTTAGTATCCCCATACCTATGACCAATGAGATGTGGTCATCTGTCAAGAAACATACTAGTCTTTGTGCATTATTATTGTCCTTAAATAATAATACTCGACTAGGGAATTTTAGGAATAAGATACTATTCATATAATCTCATTTTTAAGTCACATACTTAAAGATATATAATACGTATCAAAATTCCAAGGACATTTATTATGCTTTCAATTTATTACGCAGTAAATAAAACATAATAAATAAATAATAATCAATAAAACATAATCCTTAATAATAAATATTTTCCTTAAAATATAAAAAGTATTGTCTCTAGAGCACAATTACTAACACTTTATAGACGATTGTAGTAGATATTGCTATGTTTATTTATTTAAACATAAAGATGAAACACCAGAAAAATTCATAATATTCAAAACTGAAACTGAAACACAAACTGACAAAGTACTTAAACGTTTGAGATCTGATAGAGGTGGAGAGTATAAGGGCACCTCATTTAATGAATTTTACAAACGCAATGGTATAGTTCATGGGATGAATCCATCATACACTCCTAAGTCTAATGGGGTGGCAGAATGAAGGAACAGAACCTTTAAAGATATGATTAACATTATGCTGATTAATTTTGGGTTGCCTAAGTACATGTGGGGAGAGGCTCTGAATATGGCTTTCCATATTCTAAATAGAGTCCCTCTGAAACATAGGGACAAGACACCTAATGAATTATGAAAAGACAAAAAGACTAGTTTAAAGTATCTTCATGTGTAGGGGATGCCTTGGAAAGGTACTTGTCCCTGAACACAAGAGAAAAAAACTGGGGCAAAAAATTATTGATTGCATTTTTCTGGGCTATATTGAAACTACTACCGCTATGAGATTTTTAGTGTTAAAATCTGATATAGATGGTATAGTGGCAAACACTATAGTTGAGTTTCGTGATGCAACACTCTTTGAGAATGTGATCCCTATGAAGACTGGCATACCTCAAGGTATTTCTGATGATGATCTCACTCGCACATCGAGTTCTATTTCTAATCATGTAGAAAGGATGACAAATGTGGGGGAAGATCCTGCTAGTAGATCTACTCATAATGAAGTAGAGTAACCTAGAAGGTGTAAGCGTGCAGAGGTGGTCAAGGACTTTGGAAGTAATTTTTTCACTTACAATGTCGAGAATGAACCTTTGACTTTCCGGTAGGCCATGGACTCTTCAGAGTCAAGGCATTGGAAAGACCTTCTAAAGAGTGAGATCGACTCTATTATTTCTAACAGAACATGGGAGGCGGTTGATCTTCCACCTAGGTGTACTACTATAGGATGTAAGTGGATCTTTAAAACAAAAATGATCTCGAATGGCTCAATAGATAAGTATAAGGCTAGAATGATAGCTAAGGGTTTTAGGCAAAAAGAAGATATTGGCTATTTTGATACATACTCTTCTGTTGCAAGAATGATAAAAATCCAAATACTTATAGCATTGGCTTTCGTACATGGTCTTATCATCCATCAGATGGATGTAAAGACAGTTTTTCTTCATGGTGACCTTGAAGAAGAGATTTGTATGGATCATCTTAAGGGATTTGTTGCTTCTGGCAATGAGAGGAAATTTTATATGTTAGTCAAGTCTATCTATGTCTTAAAAAAAGCTCCTAGAGACTAGCACAAAAAGTTTGATGAAACTATTTTGACTTTCAATTTTATGGTTAATGAAAGTGACAAGTGTGTTTACTATAAGGTTAGAGGAAATAAAAAAGTGATTTTGTGTTTGTATGTGGATGACGTATTTTTGTTTGGAACCAATATTGAGATTATTAATGAGACAAAAAGGTTCTTGAAAATGCATTTTGAAATGAAAGATATGGGTGAGGTTAACGTGATTCTTGGTGTCAAGCTAACTCAGTCAGCTGATGGAATAACCTTGTCACAATCTCATTATATAGAGAAATCTATAATTGAGAAGTATGGTTATTCAAATTACTAGACCAGATATTACATTCTATGAGTCTAAGTTAGCTAGATATACAAGTTATCCAAATAAGACTCATTGAGATGCTCTTGATAGAGTACTTAGATATCTAAAAGGCATCATTTACCTTGGTTTGTACTACAGGAGGTTTCCTGGAGTGCTAGAGGGATATATTCATGCAAGTTGGATAGCTACCAAATCTGGTTCCAATGGAGTGACTGGATACGTGTTTACCCTTGCGGGTGGAGTAATATCCTGGAAGTCTGCTAAACAGACTGTTATAACTCAGTCTACTTTTGAGACTGAGTTGTGTGTATTAGATGCCACGAGGACGGAGGCTAAATGGTTACATGGACTTATATATGTGATTCCTATAGTAAGTCAACCGCTTCCTGCTCTTGTTGTTCATTGTGATAGTCGTACAACTATCGACAAGATAAGCAGTAAGAAGTATAATGTGAAAATAAAGAGACACATTCAAGTTATACTAAAGTCTATAAGGGGTTTAAAATTCATATCAGATCATTTGTCCAAGCGGAAGATTATGAAAAACAAGTCATTCACAACCACTGATGAAGGATTCCAACCTAGGTGATCATTTGACTAAGGGACTTGAGCATGCTGTTGTCCGTAAGTCGAGGTTGGGGATGGGACTGATAGCCCATCATGATTCATCTTTAGTAGGAACCCAATACACTTGAGATGAGATTTCTCGAAGTATATTTAATGTGGTAATAACATATTGTAAGGATGAATCGGTAGTACCTTTACTATACTCTAATATATTCACGTATCTGAGTCTATCCCCAGTAAACCTAAAAGGTACTATTACTGTTGTATAGTAAGAGTTATCTGAACTCTGAATGGGGTCAAGTCTTATGATGAGATGATTGCAATACATCTTTGGAGATGCCCAGTTAAGCGAATGTAATGGTGAAGTCAAAATTAGAGGAAAGAGTTATTCCTTGAAACATTCAACGAACATGATCGAGACATGATCATTAACATCTCAAAGCCGTAGATCAACACCATAACCTTTGATTTGTCATCGTCTATGGGGTGTGATTACACCAAACGGATAAACATTCAAGATGAAACATTCCATCGATATCCGGTAGCCATCGAAATAGGGGACTTAGGAGGATTCAAACCTGGAAGGGTACCGACTCTGAAAAACAAGTCATGATGAGAACTGATATACATTTCTGTATGGATTTATGGAGGAATGTTAGAAAATGGAAAGTTTAAGGCATATTTTATATATGTTCTTGATGTAATTTCCGGAAACTAACTTATGGAAGTTTTCCTTGCTATGAGAATTTAAAATTTCATATTTGGATCTAAGACATTTTCTTAGTGGAATCCATAAAGAAATTGAGTTGAAGTTACTTGCTTGAAATGGGTTATGTGGGGTTTGTCCCACATTGATATTGTAAAGGAAAGATAATGAATTTATATAGAATATTGTGTTAATGTTGTTTACAACTACTAGTGTAAGTGGAATGCTTATGTTACAGGGTGCTATTGAGTACTTTATATCTTTTATTTACGAATTTATTTGATTTATTTATATTGATTTTTTAATTATTAATATTAAATATATTGAGTAAGGATTATCTTCATAATCAGACTCTGAATATATATTTCAATATTAATATTATTTAATCAGAATAATATAAGTAACAAATAGAACCTATTTCTTTGTAAAACTTTATTTCTTTAAGAAACATTATATCTCACATCGAGTAGAATATAAGAATAGAAACTCAAATGCCTATATATTGAGACGTGCATATCTAGTTGAAGTGTGCATCTTACTTGGACCTTGCATACAATAAAAATTGCATAGGTTATCGGGAAAATTGATGTGTGCCTCTTTCTCCTACCTCGCATACATAAAAAGTTGTGAATACAGGTATACTAAAGTAACAACGCCTTTATTTAATCCCACTATGTATGCATCCATATATAACATGCTAAATAAATTTAAGTAACAAGTCCTATAAATATAACCAATATACAACCAGCACAATATAACAAGTATACAGCCAACACAATTATATTTGGATATAACTAACATATATATATATATATATATATATATATATATATATATATATATATAAACCGTATATACCCAACAAGTAATACTTAATTTCAAATCAATAATCTTAATATAATTAATATAAAAAAATTTAACATATAAAAATCTCAAATTTATACTCACCTTATCTTGTTCAATTACCTTCACTCGAATTCCTTATACACCTTTCACCTAAAATTTTAATCATAACTTATAATAGTAAAATTCAAAAATTCTATTTTACTCTAATTAAACAAGATTTTTCTTACACCCTTAATAATCTACCTAGCTACCTATCTTACATAATACCACAGCATCAACTTTTGAGGGAACGATTTTTTCATTTGTTAAATTATTAAAATATCCTCATAAGATATATATAATTGTAAATTTAATCAAATTTAAATTATTACCTCTAAACTCTTCGTAATAAATATATGTTAATTCAACTTCTCATTATTCACTAAAATACTACATTTATTAATATATACTAATTATTTTCTAATTAATATATATTTATTTATATATATTAATCAATCTATCTATTCTATTATATATTATCGCAACATCATATTGATGTGAATTATTTAATTCAATACATTATTATTATTATATCTTAACATATATACGTTTAATTAGATTTACCCGATGGTATTTAGATACACATACATATCCTTACGAGTCTGTAAACGAACCGAGTTGTTTATTAAACTTTTTCGAGTTCGCTCGTGTTCAAGTTCGATAAACTCGGTTCGACATGTTATCGCACTCGAATTCGAATAATATTTTTTGTTTAATAACCTTTGACGAACTGAACTGAACTTTATACATGTTCGACTGGAGTTCGCTCCAGTTCGGTTCGAGTTTGTTAAGCTTGAATTCGTTTGACAATAAATAATAATAAATAAAAATTAATATTATATTTATAATCTACCCCTATCATTTTATAAGTTATCACCAAATATAATTTGAAATAAAATGATATATCTATTGATTATGAGTGATTATTGATTGTAAAATAAAAATAAAAAATCTTGATAATTGAAACTAAAACGAACCGAACTATTCGTTAAGCTCGCTCAAGTTCGTTCATGTTCGATATGTTGGCGAACAACTCGTGTTCGGTTCGATTATTACCGAACTTGAGTTCAGACAAAGAAATTTCTTTGATAATATTACCAACCATTGTTCAGTCGATAATGTTTTACTCATGTTCGTTAAGAGTTCATCCAATTTTGATTTATTTACGACTCTACCAATCAGTCTACCATTTCTCATTTTCAAAAGTATCTCAAAAAAATACAATTAATAAAAATTTTTATAATTCTTTTATGATTAATCTGGAACATATAATTAATTCGGGAAGTTCACGCACACTAAAAGGATAAATTTTCTAAAAAATTAGCATGTCTGTTGAATATTTTTTTAAATCATAAATCGTAGTACTTCATTAATTTTTTAAAAATAATACATTTAAAAAATATATAAAATATATTTTGATTTTCGGAAATTTCTCGTACCTTGCACGAGTGTAAGAGCTAGTTTTTGATAATTGTACAAAAACACATATTTAATGTGGGTACCTATATATTTAACTCTAGTTTTAATTTATCTGAAATGTGATATTAACAATTAACACATTAATTTTTTTATTATTGACAAAAATATATGCAAATTAAAATGCATATTAATTTTAAATGCACATTTAAAATGTATGCTCGTGTGTATTTTTCGGGGACAGAGTTGTGATACTGATATCCATGTTTTGGTCATAAAAGATATCTAATGGAAAGTTTTTTTATATATCATTAGATTTCGATCGGTGTTTAACCATGAAATTGTTTGATTTATTAACCTAAGCCCGTTTTATGGGCGAATTGTCAAATAGTCAAATTGGCATCAGATTTATACGATATTATGGGTGAATTTAGGGATGACAATCGGGTCGGGTTTGACAAAATTCAAATCTAAACCCAAAATTTTTATCCAAATCCGAACCCGACCCAGACCCGAAAAAACCCTGAAATTTAAAATCTGAACCCAATCCGATGGATTTCAGATCGGATTCGGATATACCTGAAACCCAAAATTCAAATGTAAAATCTGAAATTCGAAAACCCGAACTTGAATCCGAAATTTAAACCCGAAAACTAAGTAAAAAATATATTTTATATAAATATATGATAATATTATATTATAATATCTTATAAATAATATAATATATATAATATTACATAAATTTATATTATATTATATATATGAGAATAAGGATCATAAGGTAGATCTTAGGAAAATTTCCCAAATTAATGAATGATTTGAGTGTATTGTATTTACACCCTAATTACTTACTTTCCTAATTTATGAATATACTAAAATAAATTGTAAGTACATATTTTAACAATAAATGACTAGATGTATTTGTTTAGAGTAATGCTAGAGAACCCTAATTTTTATCCCAAATTTGTTTCCCAAATGACGTGGCAGATATTTAGTTTGTTTTAATTCGTGTGCGCATATGTATGCACACGGGGTCTCATTTTATTATAGGAAACTTACCAATTATACAATGACAACTCATTATTTTTTGGGGTCTCTATCATTTTTCATTTGTTTATATACATTTGTTGTGATCTTATGAAAATTATCCTAAGGTTAACCTTGTGGTTAGTCCTGTCAACGGATCGGATTACCTTAATTCCATATTCAAATTCATTTATTTTTTCGGATCGGATTAAGTGTCAGATATTTTAAAGGTAAATTCATATCCGCTCTGTTTAGATCACGGGTAATAGGATTGGATATCAAATCCAATTAAATTTTTTACTAATTTTTTATAATTAAATTATTTGTCCATGCGTGTTGCACGATGTATTATAATTTATGTATTAATAAATATTGTTATTATAATATAACATAATAAATATAAAAATATTTATATATAACTATTTTATGTTTAAAACTTTCACATAATAAGTTTAAATTATTTTAATTATTTCCTAAATTTATTTAAATATCTTAATTTCCCCTTTATTATTATTTGTAATATTTTATATGTGTTCATTTTTGTTTAATATTTGCTCTTACAATAATATTTTATAAGTTTTAATTCATATGTAATCTTTATTTTTAATTCTTTGTATCTTAAATTTTATTCAAGATTTTTTTCAAACTACTTATAATATTTTGTATATGTTAATTTTTAATAATTTACTCATATTATAATATTTGTATATGTTATTCATTATTTAATTATATGGGTCAATTTTCATATAAAATTTATTATATTATACCAATATTTGATACGGGTATTGGATACCGAATTAAGATTATGAATTTTATCCAAAACTACATATGTTATGATATAATTTATATTAATGAACTTACCTTAATATTTCAAATTTGATATGAAATTTACCATAAATATTATATATTATGTTAATAATAATTATTAAAATAAGTCAAATTAGAGTATGAATTTGTCTGAATCTATATATATGGATATAAAATCTGAAAATGAATTATCTAATGAGTTCAATTAAAGTTATAAATTATACATCTGAACCTAAATATGGATACCGAATATCATTAGTGGATTATCCAAAAATTTATAATATATATATATATATATATGCATGTGCTCAAATGAGAACCTAACTTAAAATCAGAACTTAGAACCAAACAGCCCAGTCCAATAAAACAGCCCAGCCCAATATAAAATTATAATCCGTCAACTCATCTCTCCCTCTCTATTATTGTAACTCTATATCAAGCCCTAGTTTCACCCTTTCTTATCTCCACTGTTCCATCACCTCTCTCACACTCCTCACTATTCTCAATCCACCTCCACTCCAACAAGAGCTCGCTTTCGCTGCCACTATTATTCATTTCCTTTCCAATTTGACTACTGCAACTCCTCTGCTCAACTTAGACGACAACTATTTGTTAACAAGGCGCTTAACGATGCTAACGGTCGAGATTTGTCGAAGTCTCTGGTACATTTTGATTGTGTTGTTATGCCTCATGTTTTGTACCCTTGTCGAGTTGTTGGTTCGTGTAATGTGATTATTTGTTTATCTTATTTGAATTCTGATGATGTTTATTTGTGGAATTCGGCGATTAGGGAGTTTAAGAAACTTCTTGAGTCTTCGTTGTTGTTAGTTGGTTTCTAAGGAATTTTGGGTTTGGTTATGATGCTATTTCGGGTGATTACAAGGTCATTATGTCGTATACTGATATACTGATAGTGAAGTGGTATTCAACTAATGATGATTCTTTGTCGGAAATTTGTTATGATGTTGATATAAACTGTGGGAAATACTCGGGAACTAATGTTGTTATGGACGATGTTCTTTATTTTGATACTTTGAATTAGTTTGTGTCGTTTGATTTGCATAATAAGATTTTTAGACTAGTTTCATTTCCCAGACCATCAAGGGAAAGGTTCTGATGTATTGGATTTTGAAGGTTCCGTTGCAATGGTATTTCTATCAGATTCAGGAATTGATCTATGGACATTGAATGATGTTTGCAGCGGTGGTGAAATTTCTTGGACTAAAAAGTTTAGAACTTAGCTGAATGATAATGAAGAAGGGGGATATGGCTAAAGTCGTGTTTGGGTGCAGGACAGTTTTATAGAGATAAATCAGTCGATGGTGGAGAAATCTTTTTGTATAACGTCTTGTATGACTATCAGAAGAGAGAGGCCAAATATTGTGGACTAGGAGAAGAGCACAAAGTTCTTGCAGCTCTCAAATACAATGAGGCATTTGTTTCACTAGATTGCTTTGAAAAAACACCCAGCTAAATCAGTATCATGAAAGAATCCGTCTAGAGGGTAACTTATTATAACTTTCATTTCTATTATTGTATGTATACCTTTTATAACTTATTATAACTTTCATTTCTATAGACAAATTCTACTAGTTAACATTTTGGTTAATAAAATAATCTTTGCCCACCATGGACTGGGGTGTAAAGATTTTGGATACCGTTAGGTCTCTCAATTATCATATTACTGCACAGCACACATGTTTCATTTGTCTATATCGCCCCCTTTACCAGTCATATATTTATTCTTGTGATGACAGTGGTATGACAAAGAAAGCGCACATAGAAGAAATGATGAGACCACAACCAATTGAACAAATTACTATATGTGCTCCAAATCAATGTAAAAATAAGGGATCTGGTTTAAAGAGATTCATCAACCATAGAGAGAAATCAATAAAGGAAGGACACAAGCGACCTAGAAAGTGCAAATTGTGTTCTTCGGTTTTCCATGATGCAAGAACATGTCCAAGTAAAAAAAGAAGTTTTAATTGTAGATGCCTCCATGGTGGATTCAGAAGATTGATTGTATTTAAATGATTAGGTGATATTTTTTAATAAATAATGTAAGAAATTTTAATTGTGGCTGCGTCTATGGTTGATTCAGATGATTAAGTAGACTTAAATGATAAGGTGATATTTTTTGTAATAACAATGTTTCAGCCGCCTCTATCATATATGAATACATTTTGAGTATATTTCTAGTGAATTTTTTATTGATTCTCTTTCATATTTTAGTGATTATGTATATATTTTGGTGATTTATTTAAGTTCTTTAGTGATTCACACTTTTTAGTGGCATATCATGTATATATTTATTTTTAATATATATCGTGTATATACACTTTTTAAATTTTATGATTCAACCCAAAATTTAGTGATTTAACCTTTTTTAGTGATGCACTATATTTTTTTAATGATTCACTATATTTTTTAGTGATTCACTACATATAGAATTTAGGGTTTAGGTTTTATGGTTTAGGGTTTGAGATTTAGTTTAGGGTTGTAGGGTTTAAGATTTAGGTTTAGGGTTTGAGGTTTGGGTTTAAGATTCAGGGTTTGGGTTTAGGGTTTGGGTTTAGGGTTTGGGATTTTATATTTTAGTGATTCAATATAAAAATTAGTGATTTTATCAGATTTTGAGTGAGATGTTGAATTTGTAATGATTTGTTATATATTTTTTAGTGATTCACTATGTCTTTTTGGATTTTGTTATAAATTTTTACTCACTATGTAGCTTTTTTAAACTAACATGGTTTGTATCATGTATTCTTTTTATTATTGGTTTAGTTTAGAAAATTTATTTTATGAAAAAAGGGAAAGATAATTGCCATAAATGTAGATAATTGTCTTTGCGAGATACCAAACTTTGTTTGTATCATTGGCCGATGAAAATGTTCTATTCCCCAACTTTTTTTAAATAATTACTAATGTATACATTTCATATAGTGTTTCATCTATTAAAGTTTACCTCTTGATAAATTTTGTAAGTAGTGAGAGTGTATGTATATAATATGAAGTAATCAAAGTTATATAATAGTGAAAATGAGTACCCAAAAAGAGTAAGAAATCACATATTGATATTAATAATGTCTAAATTAGGAATCAACCTAAATAATAACGAAATGAAAATTGTTATAAAATGATCGATTTCATCAAATTTATATAATTATGGATGACTAACCGATCCGAGTAACAAATCACATATCCGTACTAATAGCGTCTAAAGTAGGATTTAATCACAATGTAAAGACTAAATGATGAATTAATAGCAATCTATCTAATGATTAATCAGTTTCGGTAACATGTACATTGTCTTCTTTAGGAATAGAACAGTGCCAGGAGATGTTCGTCTCTTCTTCTTCTTTGAGCTTGCTGCGATCACTATACTCATTAAATCTCACTTTGCTATCTTGTTGTAGAGTTTCTTTGCTTGGTTGATAACAAAATCCCTCTTTTCATTTAAATGTGATGTGAGAATAGCATTATCGTACTTTGTTCTCATTCGATCAAGCTGGGGTTTCTGTCCTTCCTGTATAAAAAATTATTAGAAGGATGTGTACAAACAACCAAGGACATTGTGTTAGTTTCACTTAGTTTAAAAATATTCTACGGCAAGTGTCAAAGACCATAGTAAATTTCAAAATTAAATTAATAATACTACATAACTAAGAGTCTCAATAAATTCTCATACAAAATAAATGCTTGTCAAATTACAGAAAAGTGGTTGGGTAGCACCGACAAATAAATTATAGAAAATTACAGAAAACTGAATTTTGGTGATCTAGTTAATAAGTAAAAGTGGTGATCCAGTTAATAAATGAGAATAGATATTAAATTGGTAATTCAAGTTAGAATTTTGGTAATCCAGTAAATAAGTGGGTAATTTATGTTCTATTTTATTAGTGATTATTGTGTGAATTATTTTTAAGTGTTTAAATATGCATTAAGTAATTACCTCATTTGGGGATTGAGGCACTTGATCTTCATTCGATAAACCTTGATCATTCTCATGTCTTTCCTGCAGAGATTAATTTTGGTGATTCAAGTCAGATATTTAGTGATCCATTTAATAAGTGGGTAAATTTATGTTCTATTTTATTAGTGATTGTTGTGTGAATTATATTTTTAAGTGTTTACATATGCATACAATAATTACCTCATTTGGGGATTGAGGCACTTGATCTTCATTTGGCAAAGCTTGATCATTCCACTGTGTTTCCTGCAGAGATTAATTTTGGTGATTCAAGTTACAACCTTTATATCAGGAAAAATAACACTTTAACACACTATATTACATAATGCCCCTTTTAGCAATAACAGATGATCTAAACACATCAAGATACTATATTACATAATGCTCATTGGATCCCAAAATGTAAATATATGACATATACACAACACAGCCTAAATTAACACTCTTTGTCTAAAGTAAGCTAATTGCTTATCCTCGATATCTCATATTACTATAATTGTTCCCCTCTGCAGGATCACTTCAAAACATTATCGACTACTATACTTCTTGGTTCAAGAATGAGAAACTCATTACTATACTGAACATGTGAATGACAAGCAACAATAGTTGCCATATGTTGCAAAAAAAGTCTAAATATTATATTGATTGACTATTAAATCAATTACCCCATCCTCATAAATTAGAAAACTTTAGATGTTGTGATGATGACCTCTCAATATAATATAAAAAAATTGAACAAGGGGAATGAGAGAGATATCAACAGGCAACACCGACACAATCAACATGCTTGAATATACCATAAAATTTTTAACATCTAATTCAACGACTTGAGTCTAGACTAGAGTATTCCAAAAACTAAATTAATTTATTCAAGTGTGCATAAAATCATATTTTCTACTCCATAATAGCCAAATATATGTATAAATTAGGAAATTGGAGTCCATATAAGAGCATTGCATAATAAATGAAATCAGTTTTTCAATTAAAGTGATCTGAGTGTTAACAAGAGCATAGAACCCTCATTTCAGCAATTCGAGTCTAAATTAAAAGATTTTAAGCATAAAACCAGTGATTTGAGTCTAAGCAAGAGTATTGCAAACAACAAATCAGTTTTTCAAGTGTCCTGTAACATAGAATCTTAATTTCTACTGCATAACAGTCAACTATATGTATAATTTTAGCGATTCTAATCTAAGAATAGATCTATTTAACAAACCAGGCCATAGACAAAAAATCTCTCCCAATTTCGATATCTCCTTCCACCCAGTCCTCTAATCTCATACAAAAATTCTGGAAAGACCAGACATGAATTGTAGTCTCTCATGACACATAATGAGCTATCAAATTATTACACAAGAATAAGAACAAAACTATAACACACCCCAAATTGACTGAGTGATAAAAGAATCAGTCCCAATCATTACCACTGGGACTATATAACTAGACTCTGCAATCACCAAAATAAGTTTCAAGTAAATTAAGACAGACACCACACCTATTTCTAAGTTTGAAAATGATCTTACCAACAAAAGTCTTTCTAGCGAGAGAGATAAAAAAACTGGCACAAAAAAATGAGGAAACTAAAGATCAATTGTAAAATATATGTTTAAATTAAGCGATTCGAGTCTGAACAAGACTATTTCAAATATCAATTTAACAATTCAAGTCTAAACAAGATCATTCCAAACAACTAATCAGTCTTTCAATTGTGCAATAACAAGGAATCATAATTGTTACTGCACATGTACAAATTACTATTTTGAATCTAAGCCTCATCATTTCTAGTTAAACATCTGTATCCAGACTTGACTGAATAAAAACCATTCATTTCTAAAGTCCAGACTCACTTGTCTGCTTCTACATAATGAGATAAATGAATGTTGAGAATAAGTTTAGGATCACGAGGAGAAATATCATGAACTATATCTTCATTCTAGTTTCTAGAGTCAACTTTCATAAGAGGATCAATCATGCAATTAGAGAGAGCAGTAGTAGTAATTGTTTCAATAAAAGGGTTATTATGATCCAGAATGATATGAAACACACACAAAGTTAGGTTAATTATGTCCTCTTATCCATGTATGTTGTTTATCTGTACAAAATGAATTCATTCAAGCTCTTTTTTCCAAAGCAATGACAGCTTGGTATGACGGTCAAGATTGGTTCAACTCATTATACAAGCTTGTGATGTAGCAAGACTGGTCTTAGAACAGACCAGCTCTTGACTACCTGGAGCTTTACCATGCAGCTCGAAAGTTGTAGGAACCAGTTAGGAACAGTTGGGTCAATGAGGGGCAAGTAAATCTTCTCTTACAACTGTACAGTTTAATTATAATTCATTGTTTGTTGTCATCCTTCCTATCTAAATATAAATACAGCTACATATAATATATTTTATTACGATCAGGTATAGAGAAGAAGAGATAGTGCTAGTAAAAGTGTAATTTGTGCTACACACATTTTTGTTTAGCATATGTTTAAAGTTTAGTATCCAAATGTGGCACATTAGTAGAGTGAATATTATTGTCAACTTGTAACTCCTATGACAAAAATTAATGATAAGAGGAAGCCAAAGATAATCATGTAGCTAGGGATATCTTTACATATTTCTTATTGTTCTATTTTAGGTGGTGAAATGGCTACTATATATATAAGGCCTACATGGCATTGGTTTAGCCATATTTCTTCTGATAGTTGAGTAAATAGTTGCAAGTGCGTCAAGGGTTCGCCTCTTGAGGAAACATGATCGTGTTGTCGCCTTAAGTTATCCAATTGTATCTCAATCTCTCAGCCTGGGCATATGTTACTATTTCAAAACAACTAATCAGTCTTTCAATTGTGCAATAACAAGGAATCATAATTGTTACTGCACATGTACAAATTAGCGAATCGAGTCTAACCTAGAGCATTCCAAAAACAAAATTAGTTTTTTCAATTGTCCACTAGCATAAAATCATGTTTTCTACTCCATAATAGCCAAATATATGGTTAAATTAAACAATTGGAGTCTAAATAAGAGCATAGGATAGTAAATGAAATCAGTTTTTTAAGTAAAGGGATTCGAGTCTAAACAAGACATTGCATATATGTAATCAATTTTTCAACTATCCAACAGCATAGAACCCTAGTTTCTACTCCACAACTGCAAAATATATGTTTAAATTAAGCGATTCGAGTCTAAACAAGACTATTTCAAACTTCAATTCAAAAATTCAAGTCTAAACAAGATCATTCCAAACAACTAATCAGTCTTTCAATTGTGCAACAATAGGGAATCATAATTGTTACTGCACAATAGCCAAATCAGCGAATCAAGTCAAAACTAGAGGATTTCAAACATCAAATCAACAATTCGAGACCAAACTAGAGGATTTCAAACATCAAATCAACAATTCGAGTCTAAATTAAAAGATGACAAACATAAAACCAGTGATTCTAGTTTCGATTAGCATGCAATCAGATATTATAATCGGTAATAGCAAATACATTCATAAATATGTTGATTCGAGTCTAAATTAGAGGATACAAAACATCAAATCAGTGTTTCCATGTTTATAATTACATAAAAACAACGAATTACATCAAATTTACAAAATAGTAATTCATACCTGATTCGTCGAAATTTATAAGAGTTCTACACTGAATCGAACTATGTAAATCAATGATTTTGTGTTATTTCTGCTGTGTGAGTCAATTTTGAGCGAAGAAGATGGGTGTGGATTTGATGAAAGAACGAAGAAGGGAGTTAATGCTTGTGATTGTTTTTTCCTATTTCTATTAAATTAGTCTTTTTAAAAATTTGTTTGGGCTGGGCTGTACTGTTTTATTGGACTGAGCTTGTTTGTTTTTAAGTTCTAATTTTAACTAATTCTCACTAGAGGAGCTCCATATATATAGGGAGCTCCTCTAGTGAGAACTTGTTAAAATTAGAACTAAGAACCAAATAAGTCGAGCCTAATAAAAAAAGTCCAGTCCAACCAATATTAGTATCACAATTTTAAAAAAAGAAATACTAATAGAGAAAAATGGTCACAAACAGCTCCCGATTCAATTCACTATTTTCATCAAACTCACTCCCCCCTTCTTCACTCAAAACCGACTCAGACAAAGCAACAACTCACAAAATTATTGATTTACATTGTTCAATTCCATGGACAACTCTTATAAAATAGGTATGATTCAAATTTTTCACTATTATGAAAATTTGACCCAAATCGATGTTTTTATGAGATTATAAATATGGAAACACTGATGTGATCTTTGTATCCTCTAATTTAGACTCGAATCACTAGTTTTGTGTTTGTAATCTTCTAATTTTGACTTGAATGAATGAGCTTATGCATATATTTGTTATTCCCGACTACAAATCTCTGATTTATTACAAATCTCTGATTGCATGTTATGATTCTATATTGTTTCACAATTAAAAAACATACTAGGTGTTTGGAATGATCTTGTTCTTACTCGAATTGTTGATTTGATGCTTGAAATCCTCTTGTTTAGACTCGAATTGCTTAATTTAAACATATATTTTGCAATTGTGCAGTAGAAATTACTCATAAATGGCAGATTAATTTGTATGGTCCCATAGTAGATTTTCGAGAGTTCAAAATTGTGAAGTGGTTGTTTAGTTTGAAGACCCTGTTTTATTATTGGTATTTTGGCTGTTTGCGGAGGATTTCTCAGCATAAGAATTATGTATGCATAGTCCTACACACAAGGTGTATGGAGGTTTTAATTGATGTGAGGCATTATGCTGCTTTAGATTCGATTGATGTCTACAGTAAATTATCTGCAGATTATACATGTTTCAGTTATTGGTTGCCGGCTACGGAGAGTTTCTTTAAGGTGCTTCAGTGCTGTAATTTATCTGGTGGCTTGGTTAAATGTCTACGGAAAATTTTCGAGAGCATGATCTGTCATGGTTTCAATCTGTTAGGCCCTGTAGTAGATCTGCAGAATTGGAAGTGGAGTCAGAATTGCAGTGGTAGGGATATTGCAGCAGTCCAGATTCTTGATGTTAATTTGCAGGTGCATTATTGGGATTCTCAATACAAATTTACAGGTCTGCTAGAGTTTAGCAATAGGTATTTCTTTGGAGGGGGGGATAGGAATGCAGGTCTCCCCTACCTATGGTGTAGATTCAGAAAATAATTGTCTTGGTCTTGGTATAGACAGCAGGGGATATCACAGGTCTAGCTGCGCGAGTGTAGTGTTGGTGTTTTTTGGATATTTTTTTATTAGTATGTGTAGTGACACAGATCTAGTAGTATTCAATGTGAGGGCTGGAAGGAGTTTGGATTTGGCTCTGTTGGTTTTCAGACTTGCAGACAGGTTGAGGTGTTTTCTGGGTTTAGATACTATGCAGGGTCTCAAGCAAATTCAAAGATACAGTCCCTGGTTTTGCAGGGGTTTCTATGGTAGATGCATGGGATGCCAGGAGAGATTGTTTGTGGGTGAATTTAGAGATGAAAATTAAAAATTGTGGGGTCTATAAGGAGATGGAACGAGATATGATAAACAAGCTTTATTTCTCTAGTTATTTGCTAGATTCATACGGTAATAATGTATGTGGGTTGCCGGGAATGCAGAGCAGCTATGCTTTATGCTACAAATTCATAATTGTCAGGTGTACAATATGAGGTCTTGAACTGCAGAATCAGAAGCTTTCTGCTCAGTCATGGAGACGTGCAGAAAGTTTCAATGGGGCCAGAATTGTAGAGGGCCTGCAAATCGTGCAAAAAATATGCAGATGCATAGTAAGTATCTACCTCAGGTAGGGAGATTGTGATGATAGATGGTTGTTGTATATGAAAATTAGCCCAGGTGCTATAAAGTATGGTCTGCAGATCATTTTTTTTGCGGCCAGACTTGCAAGTGAGATATATGCAGATCCAGCTGAAGTATCGAGCTAGTTCAGTTGTAATGGTGGTCTCTTCTAGTGCAGGAGCCTATGCTGCTGGTGTTATTTTGGAGTTTGATTTTGTTGATATAAGAACTGAAATTGTTGTGCTGGGTGTGGTTGATTTAAATCAAGTGCTGACTTGGTCATGGTTTTTCCGTTTGTTGTTTTAGAAGTAATTCTTTTATGTCGATCTAGTGTTGTATTTTCTTGTTTTTGTTGGGTTTAGTCTTTCTCGTGGAGTTTGTTCCATGAGATTTTTGTCTCTTTGAAAAGAGTCATCTCTAACTATTGTGTACATATTTTTTATTTAATATATTTTGACCAAAAAAACCCTAAAACCCTACAACCCTAAACCTAAACTCCAAAACAAAAACTCTAAATACCAAACCCTAAGTTTTACGTAAAAACTAAAAAAAGATAGTGAATCACTAAAAAATATGTTAAATCACTTACTTTTGGGTTGAATCACAAAAAACATAAAATATTAAACCCCAAACCTAAACCCTAAATCCTAAACCATAAACCCTAAAACCAAAACCATAAATCCTAAACCAAAAAACCTAAACCCTAAATCCTAAACTTAAAACCCTACAACGTAAACCTAACCCCTAAACCTAAACCATAAAATATAAACCCTAAATCCTAAACCCTTAGTTCTACGTATATTAAATCACTAAAAAAAGATAGAAAATCATTAAAAAATAATCTAAATCATTTAATTTTGGGTTGAATTATAAAAATATAAATTACTAAACCCCAAACCTAAACACCCTAAACCTAAAACCCTATAACCCTAAACCTAAAACCCAAAACCTAAACATAAACCATAAAACTTAAACCCTAAATCTCAAACCCTAAGTTCTACATATATTAAATCACTAAAAAACATATAGTGAATCACTAAAAAATAGGCTAAATCACTTAATTTTAGGTTGAATCACAAAAATATAAACCCTAAACCTAAAACGCTAAATCCTAAACCTAAAACCCTACAACCCTGAACCTAAACCCCAAAACCAAAACCATAAAACATAAAACCTAAATCCCAAACCCTAAGTTCTACTTATATTAAATCACTAAAAAAAGATAGTGAATCACTAAAAAATAGACTAAATCACTTAATTTTGGGTTGGATCACAAAAAATATAAAATACTAAACCCTAAACCTAAACCTAAAACCCTAAAATCCTACAACCCTAAACCCCAAAACCTAAACCTAAACCATAAAACTTAAACCCTAAATCCCAAACCCTAAGTTCTACGTATATTAAATCACTAAAAAAATATAGTGAATCAATAAAAAATAGGCTGAATCACTAAATTTTGGGTTAGAATAACTAAAATATAAATCCTAAACCTAAAATCCTAAATCTGAAACCCTAAGTTCTATGTATATTAAATCATTAAAAAAATATAGTGAATCACTAAAAATTAGGTTAAACCGCTTAATTTTGAGTTGAATCACAAAAAAGATTTAAAAAAATAAATGTATACACCATATGCCACTAAAAAATGTGAATCGCTAAAGATCTCAAATAAATTATCAAAATATATACAGAATCACTAAAATATCAAAGAGAATCACTAAAAAATTCAATATAAATATACCCAAAATGTATTCATATATCATAGAGGCGGGTAAATTATTGTTATTACAAAATATTACCTAATCATTTTAGTCTATTCAATCATCTGAATCAACCATAGACGCATCCACAATTAAAATTTCCTAAATTATTTATTACAAAATATCACCTAATCATTTATGTATACTCAATCATTTGAATCCACCATAGAGGAATCCATAATTAAAACTTCTTTTTTACTAGCTTGGACATGTTCTTGCATCATGGATAACCGAATAACACAATTTGCACTTTATAGGTCGCTTGTGTCCTTCCTTTATTCATTTCTCTCTGTGGTTGATCGATGAATCTCTTTAAACTAAATCCCTTATTTTTACATTGATTTGGAACATGTATAGTAATTTATTCAATTGGTTGGGGTCCCATCATTTCTTTTATAAGCACTTTCTTTGTCATACCAATGTCATCACCAAGGTCAGAACTCAACTGTTTTACTATTTTCTCAACATAAGATAATTTTTCAAGATCAACTCCAGCCTTATTCTTTTTTTTTTGGTAAATGTGGGCGGCACCTCGTCAAAATATATTAAAAAATATATGTACAAAGGAGTTTGAGAGGACTCCTCTCAAGAAGACAAAAATAAGATTCCCATAGAGCAAGCTCCATGAGAAAAGTCAAAGTAAAAAATAATAGAACGACTACTAAAAACTAAATGAAAAACCAATGCCTTCTTAGCAACCGAAAATCCCATGACCACCACTGCAGTTTTAGTATCTCTACACACCCCAATGCAAAATCTAGCCGCAAAGACACCACAACAATGTAACACAATCCACAAAAAAATGGCGGACTTGGAACCCCTAACACCTGCATGCAATTCAACTACAGTTTTGGCCGCAAACATGAGCTGCAGACCATATTGAAGCAGTACCTGGGCTAATTTAAAACTTCAAAACATTTTTGCCAGCAACCATCTTTAGCGTCAATTCTGACCCAATTCTGCCATTACACTTAGCCTATGAGATTTTCCTGCACGTATAGACATAGCCAGCAACCACCAATATTTCAAGAAAACTATGGTGGTGTAACAACCATATAAAATCAGACATATGCCAAACCATTCTGCAGACAAGTATCATAACAAAGAATTGCAGGGCCTGAGATAATCTGCACTCGGATAACAAATACTCCCTCCGTCCCGTTGAGTTGTTATCATTTCAAAATGGGGTGTCTGGCACGCATTTTAAGGTGAATTTTAAGGATAGTTCCATAATTTATTTTTGAAATTTTCATTTTTTGTATAAAAATAGAACAATCCTATTTTTATACAAAAAAAGAAATTTTTAAAAATAAGTTATGGAACTATCCTTAAAATCCACCTTAAAATGCGTGCCAGAAAGTGAAAAAAAAGTGATAACAATTGGGTGGGACGGAGGGAGTAGTTCAATAAAAAAAATTTTGTCAGCGATCATTATTTCATCACCACTATACTCCAGCTGCATATCACCAGAAAATGTCACCTTGAAATAATTCCAGGCTAGTGATATCCACCTACAAACCAGATATCAGCCATTCCCACTAATAGCCTTAGCCACTTTGATTAAAACTTCACCCTGACTTCTGCAAAATGCTAACAGACCTATGTGCTGCTTTAGAGTTCTACAAACAACTGAGAATCTAGAACAAACATAGCAGACAAGAGAATGAATAACATAAATATCCAAGGTCTGGGCTAACCTGCAAACATAGAACATATAATTAGAGAAAACTAACTTTGTTTGCACTGTTTGCTTCATTTAATCTTTGCACAAGTTAAAAAATGCACAAAGATCGCAGCCATTGAAACTTCCATCTGCATACTTATTGCAAAATCCCATCTGCATAAAAAATTGCAGCCCTCCACACACCAGTTCTTACAGATTTACAAATTTCTGTACCACCAAATGCTAGATTTAGGAAAACTCTTGCACCCCTGCAATGTTGAAACCCTAGATACCTCTTCAAACTTATTCTCCATTTTTTCATACTCCAATGCCCATATGCAAATCTATTACATCTCTTTTTACAAATCTAACCCCAAAAATAAATTTTACAAGTCTGTGACAAAGCTACAGACCCACCAGAATTGCAAAGCCCAAAAACCAGATCAATGGCACTGAAAAAATCAGCTACAGAACTTCTAACAAAGACCATATTATCTCCATTTTACAGCACTATTAAACTAGAACTGCATCTTGTGCATCTTGTACTAGAGAAGATCCAAACTGAAATTTTTGGCCCCAAGTATGAAAATAACAAGTCTGACATATGAATTCAAATTAGAACAATTTGTAAATGACAAAACTCGGATCACTAATAAAAAAACTGATGATTCAAATTAATGATTTAATTGAAATCAGATACAGAGTCGAAATTAAAATAACCTAACAATCGTTGTGTCGAAAAAACGTAGCTTTTTTCATTATAATAAATCAATATATCTAACAACCACACACAAAATTATAAAAACTTAAAGAACAAATTACCTTGATTACAACTAATTCTCAACAAATCATCCGTAATCATAGTGAAATTATTAAGAGCAACAGCTAACAATGAACATCCAAATGCAAAAAATCCAAATCTAGCTTAAATTAAAGCTAAAAACAGTCCTGATTGAAGCAAATATATATCAACGATCTAATTAATATCACGTTACTAAAGCGAAATAGAGAGATAGATTAGATGACGTACAAAAGATACATAGAGATGGAGGATGATGAGAGATACAGAGAGATGGAGAGAGATGAGAGAAAACAATCACGATGAGAGAGACCGCGCACGGTGAAAGAGAAATTTAATTAATTAAACAGTATATATGTCAAATACGGGAGTTATAAAACAACAATGAGGATTAAATGAAAGTTTTAGTAATGGACGGCAGTGATTGAATCTAAGTTCTAATTTTAAAGTGGGTTCTCATTTGAGCATATGTCTATATATATATATATATATATATATATATATATATATATATATAGTTCGGACATGAAATTTGACCAATAAATTTTATAACAAATTAAGATAACTATTCACACCAAAACTAAAATACTTGGATTTTATATATTTATATAAATATAATATCTATAAATATAATTATATTCATTTAAATATACTATATATAATTATATTTACTCGGATTGGGTTGTTAGCGGATCAGATCATATATAATCCATATATATGTTTATCGGATCGGACTTTTATCGGATCGGATTTTTAGCGGATCAGATTGATTTTATATAAATTTATATCCACATATAAGGTTTCGGATCGGATCGGAACTCCGATCCATTGACAGACCTACTTGTGGTCCTTATTCTTTCTCTCTCTCTCTATATATATATATTAATAAAATAATATGTATATATTTATAAATAATTTATATATTATAATAATATATATTATTTATATTATAAAATAATATATATATATATATATATATATATATTATTCGGGGGGTTTCGGGGTTTCGGGTTCAGATCAGATTTCGGATCGGTATAACTCAAATCCAAATCCGAAAATTTTTGGGTCTAAAAATCCAAATCCAAAAAATTGTGTCCGGTAAATCCGAAATTTCGGGTTTCGAATCGGGTATCCATCAGATCGGATTTTTTTTTTATCGTCAATAACCAGAATTTTTTTCCCTGAACACTTTTTCTAACATTGTGTTTTGGAGCTGAGGAAAGAAAAAAAAAAGAAAATGAATTATTTTTTTCCAAACTTTTCCAAAAATGAAAAAAAAAATCTTTAGATATCTTTCCCTTCGGACCAAAAAATTACGAACAAATTAAAAAATAATAATTTTTCTCTTTCTTTCAAAAACAAATATCTGGAATATCGTATAAATTTATGGAACACGTAAAACTAGACCACGATGTTATTGAAAAATGAAGACCATGGAATCTAAATCTCAGCCAGCATAGGATTTAAAAAGAATAGATATATTCAATGAATTTTTTATTCCACGGATACTCTTTTCTCTTCCCACGATATTTTTATTGCTTTGGCATTCTCCCTCTCCATAGGTTATCATCAGTTCATCACCACTCACAACCGCTGTAAAACATATTTCTACGGGTCTATATATCACACTACTATAATTTCATTTTGCGGATTTATATTTTCTCTCATAAAAGTCGAAAATTATGATTTTAAAGGTTTCAATCGATTAAATTAAAAGATTTATTGGTTCATCTTTCGTTTATTTTTTAAAGTTTATTTTAATTAATTTTTTAAGATACTCATTACTCACTAGTATTTGTTCAATATATATTGATATAGGAGAAAATTGAAACCAAGACCTTGGAACAACAAAGGGACGAAGATGAATGCATGGTTTTAGAATCCAATTTAATAAATAATAATACAAAATCGAACAACTAAACGCTTCAGAAATTCAAAAATACTAGAAAAACACTAATGTTCAAATTTGCAATCAGGATTGCAGTCCTGAGCAGGAAGATGAAACTCTTTATCCCATGCATACGAGAATCCAATAAAAGTTCCCGGCGGTATGGTGCGGCCTCCATTGATGAGGCACCGGCCATCAGCAGATCTCAAGAAGAGAGCTGGATCTATGGGTTCAACTGTTTCGAATTCGGGGCACGACAACACAATGCCACCCACCGGACAATTACATGTGTTGTAGACAAGCACTGCATATTCGGGCTTCCCTTGCACTTGCTTTCCTGATAGCCCTACATCCACTTTGATATCAGCTGTTGAGCACCCCCAGCACCCTGCAAAATGTATTTATACGTCAAAGTCACGTGTCAGTGGCGGAACCAGAATTTTAAAAATTAAAAAAAAACAAAAATTTACATCAAACCTCGAATTATAGTAAAAAATCGAAATTATAGAAAGTTTAAGTAATATATATATACATTTAACTACCTTTTGTGAGAAAAATGAAGAGGAAAATCGCGAGAAAAAAGTATTTCGCCATAGTTGCACAACTATAATCGATGATTTCAATTTTGTCTCGAACAAAATGTGGCACGTCGGGGTAGATAAACATGCTCGAAGTCCTACGATTTATATAGAATGAATGATTAATTGAAATTAAATAATACTCATTTCTTTTCTTTTTTAGAGATATTCAATTCTTTTCTAGATTAATTTAGCGACAAGGAAAGGAATCAGAAGTTCGGATACTTGCTGTGTTGTTTGGTATATATTAATCATTATATTTGAAATACACATTTTTTTTATTTTCAGGATGCGGTTGTTTAATTTTAAATCATAAATACTTTTTTAATTATTATAGGATCATTATTTCATTTATTTTAAACTTAATATAAATAATTTTTTTAAAAAGTTTTTTATTAATATACAAATTTTAAATATAAGTGTGTATGTGTATTGTTCCTATATAAATAATAAATTAAATCGAATAAATGAAAGCTATCTAGTAAATCTCGCTTTTATAACAGGGTATGAGAAGTATAATACATGCGTATACTTTATTTCCGTCTGAGAAGTGGAAGAGTCTATTTTCAAAAGGACATTTGATTGGGAACAATCGATTGTTGATAATAATTTATTCGTACTTTTTTTGTGGATAAAAAAATCTTAAAAGTATTGCAAAAAGTGTGAACATATAACGTGACTCCTGTAAATTCAAAAAAATTCTAATATTATCAGTAAAAAATTATAACAAATAAATAACTGTAACAATACTTATCAGGAGCCCAAACCCTTCCAAAACACCTCTAACTCGAGAGATAAATAAAATAACTGATATATACGTGGGGTTAAATGGCTAAAATGACTTTGAACTTGACTTGAGGTTCAGGACTCGATTTTCTTTGGATTATAGCAGACCATTTCAATGTTATAAAGTGCTTGAGATCCTGTCTAGTTTATTTGTTAAGCGATTAACGAATTTAGCAGTTCATACAATTCAATAGCCGGAGAAGTTAATTTCATGTCTGGTCGTAAATAGTGATTTATCACGTCTTCCTTTTTTATCTATATGCTTTCTTTTTTATCGATAAACTTGATCAAGATCGATTTAAATAAATAAATTATGTTACGTTTTGTTTAAAAAAAATATAAACTTTAATTTACCGTATATAAGGTAAATTATTAGTACACCAATAATAATCATGAATTTTGTTATTTGTTGTGATTTATGGATTATCTGGTTATTGAATTTGGACTTATCAAATTTATTATAACATTTTTGGTGGAATTTGTGATATAAAAAAAATCTGAATTTGACCCTAATTGTCACCATTTTTAACGGATGCCTATTATTCAAACATTTGTTCACTACATAAATCAAGTTGAAACAAATATTAGATATTGGAAAACTGATGATATCGAATAAAATTAATTAATTAATATATCAATTTGTAAATAACAAAACATGTTATAGCTAGTTTAACATCTCCATGCATGGATGGGAAGAAAAGCCATTGACATTTAATGGAAAAGAGTGATCCCAAGCATAGGCAAATCTGACATAACCTTTAGGTTGGAGTTCTCTATACTGATTGAGCACGCAGTGAATATCATCATATTTGAACAAAACCCTGGGATCAATGGGTTCAACCGTTTGAAATCCTAGGCAATTTAGACTAACTATACTCACAGGACAATTGCAACTGTTCCACACACACACTGTGTATTCGGGTTTTCCTGCTATTGTTCTCCCTGATGGACCTTGAACAATCTTAATATCTGTAGAAATGCAGCTCCCAGTACAATAACCTGCAATTAACAGATACATACATAATTAGCATATATGTTGTTCTAATTTACACGGGATCGGCCCTTAAATAAGGCGATTATGACGTTAGGACACCGTCAGGACCAGGGGCATCAAAAAAATTATATACATATATATGTTTTAAAAATAAATATAAATATTACAAGTTAAATGTTAATAACCTCCGCTAATGAAACTGAAGAGGAGGATTGTGAGGAAAATCTTGATCATAGTTGGTAATATTGTTGCACAAGTATAAAAAGAAAAATTGTGATGAAAAGGTATTAGATTAATCTAATACGATGCTACTATAGAAAGTAATTGTAATGATAATGATAATCAAGTGCCCATGACTGTCAATATTATATAGTAAATGACTAATGGGTAGTAATTAAGATATCCAACTGTTAGATGCATGACATTTTTAGGTGGCGGTGTATATTATACATTACTATTTTTTTTTTAATAGGGAATTAAATCCAGGATCTTGGAGACAAAATTGAAATGATAAGATTTGGGCGAGTAGTTTGGTATAATTTATATCATAATTGTTATACTTTTTATATGTAGAATATAATTTGTCAAAAATATATTAAAATTAAAAATAAATATTATTAGTTTTAAAAACACATATAAAATATTTTATTATATTATAATTATAATTATAATTTATAATTTATTATTACAATTTTTTTTAAATTATATATAATTATTATAACACACACATATATAAAATAAAATTATAAAACATTAAATAACAATTATGATTAAAAGGTTGTACATGGTAAATGACTAATGGGTGATAATTAATTAGGATACAAAACTGTTAAATATAAGGACATTTTAAACTTCAAAGGTGGTTGTTATAAGTATATCCTATATACGGAGTATAATTAGTTAATATATTTATGTTTGGTTGGTTTCAATGAAATTTGAGGGAATGAAATAAAATTTAAAGGGTAGTGATACATGCACATCCTAAAGTTATTTATATACACCATAATTCTCTTTTGGACTAAATTACTCATTATCTTTCATTTGGTCTATATTTAATGTTTCATTGATTTGCTTTTTTGTCTTTTTTCATTTTAATATTTAATATCTTGTTTATATTTTAATATGACCATCATAATATGGGATAAAACCTTTCCTAGG
The DNA here is from genome assembly GCA_028671895.1 of Oenanthe sinensis. Taxonomy (NCBI): domain Eukaryota; kingdom Viridiplantae; phylum Streptophyta; class Magnoliopsida; order Apiales; family Apiaceae; genus Oenanthe; species Oenanthe sinensis. The sequence goes on along the minus strand of CM053798.1, from coordinate 10,347,077 downwards.
AATCCAATTAAGAACGCGAGAAAATAAAATTCAAAATATAAAAAAGATATTAAATTATCTAAATTTGGTTGTATCATCTAAATTTAATAAATAAATTATAACAAGTTAACAAATAAATCTCATGTATATAAGTGGAGTGTGAATTGATTCGGGGTGATTTTTGGATAAAACTGAAATCGAATCTATATATTCCCATTTTTTTAAATTTAAAAACCGAAAGCATAGGTCTAGTTTCGGTTTGAAAAACTCCATCAGTTACCGTCATTTCGGTTTAAAAAATGTACAATAAAAATCTCGATAAATTATAGCCTCGGGACCGATAAATTTTATTAATTTATCGAGATTATTAAATTATCGAGATAATATTTACATTAACTATATTATGTTGGGATCAAATTTTTTTATTAATTAATCGAGATTATTAATTTATTAAAATTTTACTATATTACATAAAATTTATTAGGGTTGTAAACGAACCGAGTTGATCGTTAGGCTCGACTCGACTCGACTCATTTAGTAATCGAGCTCGAACTCGAACAAAAAAAATTCTCGTTAACCTTAATGAGTCGAACTCGACTCGAATTCGATCCGACTCGAAAAGTTTGTGAACAACTCGAACTCGACTCGGTTCTTAACGAACTCGTGTTCGAACAACAAAATCTGATCATTAAGATAATCGAGTTCGGCTCGATTCGTTAAGAAAAAACTCGAACTCGAACTCGTTAAGAAAAAACTTGACTCGACTCGGTTCGTTTACAATCCTAAAATTTATAAAACAAAGAAAGATTTAAATTCAACTTTGAATTCTAGTCATGCACGGTAAACTTGGCCATATGCAGCTAGTAGCTTTAATACCATCTAAAGAATGGTAGTAACATTAACATTTAACATGGAATAAAAAGAAGATATAATCTCGCATCCCGAACTCACATCCCTTTGTAAACCAGAAAAAGTAAATCAAAACAACGAATAACTATGCGCATCATGTTTATACATTTTATTTTAAAAAAATTATATAACTTATATAAATATATTTATTTATTTATTTTATTAATCAGATTTTCTGCTTTTTTGGTTCGGTTTAAGCCGCAAATGTGGTTATTAATTTTTTGATTTCAGTTTTCGGTTCGTATTTAGATGGATTGGTTTTCATCGATTTTTAGCGATTTAGTTTTTAAATTCGGATTTTTTTGATTTTTTGTTCAAATCACTAAAATATAAACAATATATATAATAAATGTTATTTACTAAAAATATAATTTTTTAAAGTTATTTTTACGATTTTACCTTTTTCTAAAAATATTTACGAAAATATCATTCAACCAGAATTAACCAGTATATAACTAAAATTCGAGGTTGATTTTGGTTGAATTCGAGTTTGCATGTAGTTACATAAAATCGTTGAGTTTGCATGTAGTTGCATGTAATATAAAAAAAGGTATTTTTGCAAATTATTTTTGAAAAAAATGTATTTTTACAAATTAAAAGGTATTTTTACAAGTTTCTTTTAAAAAATGATGATATTTTTGCAAAAATATTTTTTAACCTAGACATTTATGAAAAAAGACTTAAAAACCAATTCTATGAAAATTTAAATGGGCAAGAGAAAACATGAGTAATTTAGTCCAAAACAAAGTTAGGATGTGCATAAATCACCACCCAATTTAAATTATAATGAATAAACTTTTTAAAATTTCATGGCTACCTCCATTTGATTACTAATAACATTAATTATTAGATATCAAACACCAATTAAATCACTACTATAAATAAATATATCCAAAAAAAACACTAATAATAATCTTCTAATTAAATGAGTGGTTTCTTAATTAAAGTTATCTCATTTCATTGAAAAAATGTCTCTTATAATTGAAGAAAAAAACACCACTTTATTTAACTAAATGATTATTTATATAAAATAACCTATTTTTTTGTTTCTTGTGATAGAAAAAAAGTGACGTCCTTACTAAAATAAATGGTCTAGTAATTATATAGTTATCGTATCTAAAATTATGTTTTGTATTTGTATTAAATGTTATTGGACCCTACTAGTTGGATCGATACGTTTATTTTTTTGTATTATATAGCTCATTATTTACAATTTTCAGATTTAATATAAGAGGAAGTCGGACAATTTCAAATTTGGTGACCTTACTAGTTGGATCAATATGTTTATTTGTTGAGTTGTATAGCTCATCACTTATAATTTTCATTTTCAGATTTGGTGTAATAACAAGTTAGACAATTTTTAAATTTGGTGTAAGAGTAAGTTTTTTTTGATGGAATAGTATAAGAGCAAGTTAGAGTATACTGAATTTCGAGAATCTTTGATTTGAGTTAGATTAACACTTGATATTCGAAATATTTGTATTTTAGATTTAGTCGATTGTTAATTGTTCTGAATTATATTTGTTCAATTATATTTGAGATTTTGTGTTAAAAATGCATAAGATATATGTCATGGTGTCACGCTTTCACTGGTACTTATCATTATTAATTTCAGAATTAAATAAGATAACGGTCAGAAAAATACGGACTATCAGAGTCTACCTCAGGCTGGGTTCATGTTGCGAAATTCAAGCTGGGCCTCCGCCCTGAGTGCAAGTAATACAAATTATCGCATGAGGTATCCATCATTTAGGGACAATTTTTTTTTAAAAATCTAGGAAATAACTTAAAAATGAAAGGAAAAATTATTTTTTATAAAGCATGATTTTGTTTCTGATGAGAATGTTATACGTTAAACTTTTTGAGTAGTATAGAAGGTTGTTATCTCACGACAACAATTGCTTAGAGCATCTTCAAGGTGAAAGTCTGTTAACTAAATTAGCTGAATTATTTATGTGATGCATATGTGACATATATGTGTCACTCTTTAAAAGTATCTAAAAATCGATGCACTTCAACCTTCTTTCCGTTAGTAAAAAATTATACATAATCACATTTTATCTTCTATATTTTTCGAACCAATAAACCTCTTATGTATAATTTTACATGATTATTATTATATATAATATCATTGGAGTGAATATCCTTCCATTTAGCTAAAATTTTACATAATAATTATAAAAAATCATTTTAGTTAACAATTTTACATATCACACTTGGAGATGTTCTTATAGAATATTATTAACTATTCCGGTTGTAGTGGTTTCTGGACAACAAAGTTTTCAAAATTAAACTTGATTAAATCACACATGTGTTCTATTATTTCACGAGAACTGTGGAATGGTTGGCTATGTTATTAATCGACAAATAAATGCTAGCAAATTTTAAGTTTAAAAGATTGATTAATGATTTTTCTAGCAAAAATGCAAGAAAAATAAATTTGAAGTCATAATTAGAGCGTAGTATGTAATAGTTAGAACGGATTTTTCAAGGGGTAAATTTTTTTGAAGTGGTATAAGATATCTTAAAACTCAGACTCCGTCCTGAATTCAAGTATTAGGTCCTTATTGTAAAATTTAAGACCATAAAATTCTTTAACATTATAAAAAATAGGGTTTCATTTTTAATTTGGAAACCCCATATTCATCCCCCGATCGATAACTAACATGTGCAGTCCAAGGCAACCTAGCTAGATTGCATGAAAAAACTCCGAAAGGGGTTTTATAATTTGGATAATGACGGGTATTACCCAGCGTAAGCTTCTTCCAACAGACTTTTCTATACTCTTATCGGTGAGGAGGCGGATTCTGAAAGCCTTTTAACTCTCTTTTTTTTTTGCCAAGGCCTTTTAATTTCTTTTGTTTCGCTACAAAGGCCTTGATAAGTGATAACTCTGGATTTGAGTATTTTACAAAACAAATACAGTATTAACTACCTTAAAGGCCATGATATATATATATATATATATATATAGTACGGGTTTATTCTATAAACACGTTTATATATGTAATGAAAGTAGCTAGGGATAAGTGAGAAATCACATTTTTATTTTATAATAATTTGATTAATGAAAAAATATGTAATGTTTGTGTGATGATTGTTATCTTTTTTTATTAATATCTTTTTATTAAATATAAAAAAACTTATAAAATACAATTAAAAATAAATATATAAATATTATATAGTGTTTCGTAACTTTATAATTTTGTGTTATATATATTTTTTATGTTCTGTAGTTATTTATTTGTTTTATAATTATTTTTAATATTCTATAAAAAAAATTATGTTCAATAGTTTCTTCATGTATTTTATAATTATATAAATATATTTACATTTTTTACCAAGTAAATATATAGTCGAACACGCATTTTTGTCAAAAAAAATGGTTTGTACCATCAACCGACCGTCAAAAGATTAAGGCCAAAAACACTTTGATTCGAATACCATGTATCTGTAATATGTATACACTAGGTATGTGGTAATCATGAGTAAAGAGACATATTTTATTCTTAGTTATTCTTATTTGAAGATTCATATATATGAGATAACAAAAAATTTAGAATTATTCTATGAAAATGCACACCTAGAGGGGGGTGAATACGTGTTATGGCTAATAATGACCGATTTTAATTTTACCGAATTATTAAATCTGTCAGCTAGCTAAGATTGATTAACAGACACTGTCAGCTAGCTGCTATATGCAATGCAGTACAGAAAAAGTAAATAACACCAGATCTTTTAGCCAGGTTCGACCCCTAATCTCATATGGTCTACGTCCTGGTCCCCTACCAACTGGTAAAAGAGATTATTATTAATCAAATCAAACCACGATTACGGATTACAATAATATTCCCCACCCTTTATCCCTTGCAGCTGATCCTAGCTTGCTGAAACGCCTGTTCCACTGAACTATTCTGCCCTCTAAGCACTATACTACCCTAGCATAGCCTTCTCTAGCCTCTAGTTCCCTTGAACCCTGTTTCACATGCCTAGCAATCCAGCCACAACTTGATTACAATCAAACGAATACAATTGAATGAAAGTTACAACTCAAACTATAAGCTCTCACGTATATATATAACTTTATAGAATAATAGAGCTCAAAGATATTTGCTAATAACGTTTTTGTTTGAGAAGAAGTGTGTATATGTTTTGCAAATCAGTATATCTTCACTTGGTTCTCTTAGAAAAGATATATACACACATGTATTTATATGAATACTTATATTCGGATTAACAAACTCAAACTAACGTTGGAATTACAACGTTCAATTTGATTAGACTAATTCAAATACCTAGTATTCAAAACTTACGTATATTGAGGATTTGTTGAAGATAACATATACGTTTAAAACCTGCCTCAATATAAGTTTAAACATTAGATAAGAGTTGGTTAGATAAAAGATAAAGTTTAGTCAAAACCCAACTCCTATTAAATAGGAAAACTGATTTGAATAATAAAATATATTTAGATAATATAAAAACTGAGTTCTAATATAATATATAACCATATATATATTAGATAAACTCGTACAAGTAAAGATCCTATAAATTTTCCATGAAATTCGGACTTCCTTGCTTATCCAAACAGTTTCTACGCTCCAGTGCCAACTTGCTGATACAACCTGTTACCATGCTGTCAGCTTGCTGAAACACTCTGTTTTCCTGCTTTCAGCTTGCTGTCAATGTACTTAAACATATTATACTGATAAAACATGTCAGTAAGCTAATACCTGCAAAACCATGTTAGTACATGTATAACAGCTTGCTATTTTATATCATATACAAGCTTTCAGCTTGCTAACAGTGTGATCATCAAAATCTAAAGGGTTTCAATCTCCCCCTTTTTGATGATTATCACCAAAATAATTTAGGAGAATAATTACTCCCCCTAAATACCTGCAACCCTGTAAACACAGATATAAAATTGCAAATAAAATACACTAGGCATTTAACAGATAAGATTTAAAACCAAATTCATAGCATATCATGATAATACATGCATACTAGCATGCAACCAGCAAAATTATCCAAAATAACCAAGTACCAAAAACCAGCAAATATTCAAGTACCACAAATACCAGCAAAAATTAACAAGTCTATCATGCTTGAAATTAAAACTTAAAACTAACCTCAACCCATCCTAATTCTCCTAAAATACTCCCCCTTAATCATTAAAAAGGAATATTCAAGAATCTTCTGGGCTCACAGCATCCTCTAGATCTGCAAACTTGTCATCTTCAGCATCTGTCTCTAACACTTTGTCATCTGGAATAGTTGATCCACCAGCTTTTCCACTTTTCTCAGCACTACTTACTGCAGCATTTGCCAGACCAGCCAAGTTACACTCTGTAACATTGCCATCATTTGATATTTTGAGCTCCTTTTTATAAGCAGTCAACAGCTTACTTACCACAAATTCTCTAAAAAACTTAACCTCATCAGTTAAACTTTCAATTTTTTAAGCCAAGTGAGCAATGTCAAGAGTCATAGTGGCATTATCATTCTTCATCTCTTTAGCAAGAACTTCAAACTTTTTCTCAAAATATCCAGTAGATTGTTCACCAACAGCAGTACTTGGAGTTTGAACTTCAACTTGCACCAAACTCCCATCCTTTTCCACTTTGAGATGAGACTGAGCTAAGCTTTTGTTGTCCAAGAACTCCTTAGCCACAGACTTGTCAACATCCCTCAGTTTGACACCATACCAATCAAAAATTCTAGTCAATAAACAACCATATGGTAACCCTGTACTCTGGTTTCCCTCAAAAACAGCCAACATGTTCTTCAAAATCAAATCAGCTAAATCAAACTTCTTACCAGCTAGTAACATACCAACAACACACACATCCTGATAGTTAAAATTTGACCTACTTCCAACCCTAGGACAGATATTTGCCAAACAAATCTTAAACAGAACATGAGCTATTGGAGTAACATTCGATGTAGTAGGGCAATTGAACTCCAAAATACCATGCAAACCTCTAACTGTATTCAGTTGAACTAAAGGGCTAAAATCATCCAACAACACATGACCCTTTTTAGTGAACACAGATAGTTTAGATGGGTTTTCAATCCTCAAGACAGAGTTCAAAACAGCATTGTTCAGAGTAATTTTGGTGTCTCTAACCATAGATATAAAGTTACCAAACTGATCAGGCACCAAATTTGCATAAAACTCTTGAACATAATCCACATAACAATCCTTAGGCATGTCAACCAAAAATGACTCAAAACCTAAATCAGTGAAATACTTTACTGCGCCACAAGTAAAGAAAACCTTACCAGCAATAGGGTGGCCGAAAATAACTTTACGATTGAGCAAATCAAGAGACAATGACCTTGCTTCCAAATCAACCGAGACGAACTGCAAACTTTGCTTAACTTTTTTCGATTCTGAACCCTCGCGATCTGATCGATTAACTTCTGACACATCATCTCCACTATCAATGTTCAATGGTTCAATAAAATCATCATCCTCATCGATAAGCTTGCGCTTCAATTTGTTCTCTTTAACACTTGCAGATGCCTTCATTTTCCTTGTCTGCCTCATGACTTTGACAATTGAGATTGATAAAGTAAGAGATATAGTGTATTTGTTAAAAAGAAACCCTAGAGCTCGTATCCGCAGATTTGGCCGATAATATAGGGAGCCAAAGAGTCTTGAGTGAATAAGCTCAACTAATCCTATTTTAATTGATTTAAAAGGAGTATTTTTCGGAGAAATACTAGAAATTATCCCACCCTTTAAAATACTAAACATTTTATTTAAAATAAACACTACACAATGATTAAACAGATAATTAATCATGTTAACAGATAAGCATGTCATATATATAACATAATCAAGAAACGGCAAATAATTTGAAATTTGAAATTATCACTAATTATTAGCCTAGAAACACGAATAGACATACACGGATAACAAGATAATGGAATCTGCCAAACTTAGCACGGAACACATATCACATAAAAAGATTAAATCAAATAAGTTCAATCTAAATCAATAAAATTATGCATGCACTTATTCAATCAGTAAGCTGAGATTTAAAAAAAAACCTGGTGTCAGCTTGCTGACTAGATGTTACACATGCCAAGTTCCTTTCTAATAATAGAAAATCTTTCTTCTGCCAGTGGCTTTGTAAAGATATCAGCTAGCTGATACTCTATAGGCACAAAAATCAGCTTAATCTTCCCTTTTGCCACATTGTCTCTCAAGAAATGATGTCTCACATCGATATGCTTTGTTCTTGAGTGATTGACAGGATTTTCTGAAATGTTGATAGCACTTGTATTGTCACAATATATTGGAATTCTTCCGCATTTGATTCCAAAATCTCTAAGTGTTTGTATCATCCACAACATTTGAGAGCAACAGCTGCCAGCTGCCAAATACTCCCCCTCAGCTGTTGATAAAGCTATAGAGTTTTGTTTCTTGCATTGCCAAGTCACCAAACTCTGGCCTAAAAATGCACAAACACCACTTGTACTCTTTCGATCAGTGTGACAACCTGCATAATCTGCATCACTATACCCAACAAGATCAAATGCATTTGTGATAGGATAAAATAAAGCCAAATTAATAGTACCATTTAAATACTTAAAGATTCTCTTAACAGCATTATAATGAGACTCTTTAGGCTTGCATTGAAATCTAGCACATACACAAACTGCATACATTATATCAGGTCTAGAAGCAGTAAGATACAGTAAACTACCAATCATACCTCTATACTTACGAATATCAACATCTACACCTTTTTCATCTATTGTTAGCTTGCTAGCTTGACTCATTGGTGTTGATTTCGCCTTGACATTTTCAAATCCAAATCTCTTGAGTAGATTCTTGATGTATTTAGATTGATGCACAAAGATTCCATCTTTTGTTTGTTTGACTTGAAGCCCCAAAAAGTAATTGAGTTCACCCATCATGCTCATGTCAAACTCACTGTGTGCATACACTTGGAAAACCACTTACACATGGCATCGTTAGTAGATCCAAATATGATATCATCCACATAAATTTGAACAACAAGTATATCCTTACCATCAAAATTAAGGAATAAAGTTGGATCAATTTTACCTCGAATAAAACCATTTTTAAGTAGAAATTCACTTAACCTTTCATACCAAGACCTGGGTGCTTGTCTTAGTCCATACAATGCCTTCTTTAGTTTGTAGACATGATTTGGATACTTTTCATGCTCGAAGCCCGGAGGTTGCTTGACATAAACTTCCTCTTTGAGATAACCATTAAGAAATGCACTTTTGACATCCATTTGATGAAGCTTGAATTTCTTGTAGCATGCAAATGAAAGTAGCATTCTTATAGACTCCAGTCTTGCAACAGGTGCATAGGTTTGATCGAAATCAATCCCTTCTTGTTGATTGTAGCCTTGTGCAACCAGCCTTGCCTTGTTCCTTGTAACTGTACCAAATTCATCAACTTTGTTCTTGAAGACCCATTTAGTACCAATGATTGAGACATCTTTAGGCTTTTCCACAAGTTCCCACACATCACATCTTTTGAATTGATTCAGCTCCTCTTGCATTGCCATGATCCAATTTTCATCTTCTAAAGCATCTTGAACATTTTTGGGTTCCTCTTGAGCTAGGAAAGCTGCAAAAGCACAGAAGTTTGTTTTCCCTCTTCTAGTCTTGACACCCTCAGAAGCATCACCAATGATTTGTGTTGGTGGATGATTCTTCACAGTTCTTGTAGCTTTGGGAAGAGAATGTTGGGATATCTCTTCATGAACAGCTCTAGTAGACGTTGTTGTCCTTGCTATAGGAGTTTGTGACCCTCCTAGATTGAGTTTAGACATCTGTTCAATTGTATCATCTACTGAGATTGCATTGTCAGCTGGCTGATTAGAAGTTCCAGCTTGATGACTGTCTGTCTGTTGAGCAGTAGATGTTGTAGCAGCTTGCTCCTTTGTCTTGTCAACTTGCTGACTACCTGATGTTTCAGTAGCTTTAGTGCTTCCAACAGTAACTTTATTGCTTCCATTATCATCACCTGCATCATCTTCCTCATCTCTTGACAGATCATTGTTAGGTTCATGAAATATAACATCAATAGACTCCTCAACAATGCATTTCTTTAAATTAAAGACTCTATATGCTCTACTAGTTAAAGAATAACCAAGAAAAATTACCTCATAAGATTTAGCATCGAATTTATCATCCCTGTCAATTTTCTTGAGGACAAAACATTTTGAGCCAAACACCTTGAAGTGGCTGATGTTAGGCTTTTTGTTCTTCAATAGCTCATATGGAGTTTTCTCAAGAATAGGCCTGATCACCACTCTGTTAAGAACATAGCAGGCTGTGTTCACTGCTTCTGCCCAAAAGCTTCATGGTAGCTTGCTTTCCTGCAATAAAGTTCTAGCAGTTTCCTCCAAAGACCTATTCTTTCTTTCCATTACTCTATTCTGTTGTGGAGTTCTAGGTGTAGAGAATGCATGAGTGATGCCCCTTGCTTCACAATAAGTGACAAAATCTTTCTTGAATTCACCACCTCGGTCACTTCTTATACCTACAAGTCTTGTATTCAGCTTGTTCTCAAGTACCTTAATTAGCTTCTCAAATTCTTCAAAAGCAGAATCTTTAGTTCGAAGAAATAAAACCCAAGTAAAGCGTGTATAATCATCAATAATAACAAAACCATATTGTTTACCTCCAATATTTTTATAAAATTCTGGACCAAACAAATCTAGATGCAATAATTTTAAGGGTTTTGTAGTAGATACAACCTTTTTGGCCTTGTGAGAACTTTGAATCTGTTTGCCTAATTGACATGCATCACAAACTTGTGTCTTGACATACTTCAATTTTGGCAAACCTCTCACTAACTTCTTGCTAGATAATCTGTTGAGCAAGTCCATGTGAGCATGAGCTAATCTTCTATGCCAGATTGTTGGATCATTGTCAATAGCAGCTAAACAGCAAGCTGTTTCCTGCAATTCAAAGTCTAACACATACACATTGCCTTCCCTTCTAGCAACTAGAGGAATCTGGTTAGTAGCAACAGTAATAACACATTTATCTTTATCAAAAACAACTGAATGACCATCATCATGCAACTGACTTACACTAAGCAAATTATATTTTAAGCCCTTAACATAACGAACATTATCAATAAAAGTTGTGTCATTACCTACTTTACCTTTACCTAGAATAGGAAGAGTCTTACTATCACCAATTGTGACACCTCCACCTTTCTTGAATTTGAGATTAATAAATTGATCTTTGTCTCCACACATATGTCTTGTACATCCACTATCAATGATCCATGATTTCGATTTGATCTTAGCAGCAAGACATATCTACAAAACAAACAAAAACAACACTTAACCTTTTGGTACCCATATTGGTTTGGGTCCTGATTGGTTAGTAGAAAGTATATAAAGAACATTTAATTCAGATTTCTTGATCCACATTTGGACCACTTTGGGAGAGGAATTATGTGTTCTTTGCTTCCTGCCAGAACCATTTCGGCTAGCTGTCTGTTTGTTCCAGTAAGCTGGCTTCCTGTCAGCTTCTTTCTGATAAATTCTGGTAGCTCGCTGAGATCTGCAATTTTGAGCTAAATGACCTTTACCACCACATTTCTTGCAGCTTGTCCAGGGCATAACATATTTGTATGGCTTTCCTTGTCGACCTTCATACTTTAGTGCAGTAGCCCTCTTGTTGAAATTCAACCCAACTCCTTCTTTGTCCAAACGTACCTTGATGCTTTTCATCATTGATTTGAGACCTTCTTCTCCTTGAACAAAAGTACCCATTCCTTTTCTGAGCTTAATGACTTCATTTTCCAAGGAAATAATTCTTTTTGCTTGATTTGATGAAGTGGCAGCAGGCTGAGATGTACTGTCAGCACGCTGAGATGATGTTTCAGTAGGCTGAGATGTTTCTTTCTTGGAAGATTCTCTCAGTTTAAATGTTTCAAGACATGCATCTCTTACCTCTATATCAGCCTTTAGATCAGAAATCTCATCAGCTAGAGCATTGTTCCTTTTCAACAGAATCTTGTTGAAATCTTCTAGATCTTCAATTTTTTATTCAAGCTCTTTGATTTTGACTTCATTTGTAGCTTGAACAGGTTCCTTAGTTTCAATTAACGATTCCACCTTTGCCATTAAATCTTGAACCATCTGTCTAAGGTAAGCATTCTTTTCTGACAGCTTGTTGTTTTCTGTCCTTACTGAGTTATATTCCTCTACAGGAATACTATCATGATCCTGCATGGTAAGTTCATCTAGAATAATATTATCAGAAGAAATATCAAATCTAAATGAGTTTACCTCACTTTTATCATCATCAGAATCACTTTCAGCAATGATCTCCTCAGTTAAGCCTCGAACAATGTCATCCTCCATTCCAACTAATGCAAGGTTGACCATATCATCATTGTTGTCACTGTCACTTGGTGAGATGTCTTCTTCATCATCACTCCAGGTTAGCAAAGCTTTAGATTTCTTCTTGTCTTTGTATCCAGCTTGCTGCTTCCCTTTCAGCTTGTAACAGTCCTTCTTGAAATGGCCTGGTTTGCCACATTCAAAACATGTTGAATCTCCTTTGGAATCTTTGGAGAACTTCTTGGTTTTAGAGAAGCTTGAACTCCTCATTTCTCTGTTCATCTTGTTTTTCTGTTCGATCATCTTTCTGATTTTTCTGGACATGAGAGCTATTTCCTCATCTGATTCATCATCAGATTCCATCTTGCTGTCATCACCATGAAGTGCCAAATTCTTCATCTTTGATGTGAGATCAGAAGTAGAATTTGCATGGCTTGCATTTATCTTGCCTTCAAACTGCTCCAATTCAGCAAAAACACTTAGAGTGTCCATTGTATCAATTGTTGGAGAAGATTCTAAGGCAGTAACCTTTGGTTCATAGATCCACGGAACAGCACTAATGATTTTCATGTTATTCTCTTCTTGTGGAATTTTCTTGCCAAGTAAAGTGAGACCATTCATAGTGACTTGGAACCTAGCTTGAGCATCCTTAATAGATTCACCTTCATTGAGCTTGAAATTTCCATACTCGTTCATCAGCTTGCTGAGTTTAACCTTCTTTAAGGCTTTCGAACCTTCATGACACAATTCAAGAGTGTCCCACATCTCCTTTGCAGAAATACATGAAGAAACTTTGTCACTCTCTTCAGGACATAAACCAGTCATGATAGTGTTGATAGCTCGGTTGTTGTAAGCAAGCTTGATCAGCTCATCAGCAGTGAGTTCATCTATGTCTTTTTCTTTACCATCTGTAGTGAGAAACTTGAAAGGACCTTTTTCTGTAACTCTCCACTCCATGGGTTCTCTGGCCAGGTGCTGCTTCATTCTACCTTTCCACCAGTTGTAGTTTTTTGTGCCAAGTAGAAGAGGTGCCCTCGAGCCTGAGCTTCCCATTGGATATTTGTCAGCCATTTGTTCAATACTTTCCTGTTACAGAAGATATTAGTATAGCCTGCTCTGATACCAAATGAAAATGCACACCTAGAGGGGGGTGAATAGGTGTTATGGCTAACAATGACCGATTTTAATTTTACCGAATTATTAAACCTGTCAGCTAGCTAAGATTGATTAACAGACACTGTCAGCTAGCTGCTATATGCAATGCAGTACAGAAAAAGTAAATAACACCAGATCTTTTAGCCAGGTTCGACCCCTAATCTCCTATGGTCTACGTCCTGGTCCCCTACCAACTGGTAAGAGAGAATATTATTAATCGAATCAAACCACGATTACAGATTACAATAATATTCCACCCTTTATCCCTTGCAGCTGATCCTAGCTTGCTGAAACGCTTGTTCCACTGAACTATTCTTCCCTCTAAGCACTATACTACCCTAGCATAGCCTTCTCTAGCCTCTAGTTCCCTTGAACCCTGTTTCACAAGCCTAACAATTCAGCCACAACTTGATTACAATCAAACGAATACAATTGAATGAAAGTTACAACTCAAACTATAAGCTCTCACGTATATATATAACTATATAGAATAATAGAGCTCAAAGATATTTGCTAATAACGTTTTTGTTTGAGAAGAAGTGTGTATATGTTTTGCAAATCAGTATATCTTCACTTGGTTCTCTTAGAAAAGATATATACACACATGTATTTATATGAATACTTATATTCGGATTAATAAACTCAAACTAACGTTGGAATTACAACGTTCAATTTGATTAGACTAATTCAAATACCTAGTATTCAAAACTTACGTATATTGAGGGTTTGTTTAAGATAACATATACGTTTAAAACCTGCCTCAATATAAGTTTAAACATTATATAAGAGTTGGTTAGATAAAAGATAAAATTTAGTCAAAACCCAACTCCTATTAAATAGGAAAACTGGTTTGAATAATAAAATATATTTAGATAATATAAAAACTGAGCTCTAATATAATATATAACCATATATATATTAGATAAACTCGTACAAGTAAAGATCCTATAAATTCTCTATGAAATTCGGACTTCCTTGCTTATCCAAACAGTTTCTGCGCTCTAGTGCCAGCTTGCTGATACAACCTGTTACCATGCTGTCAGCTTGCTGAAACACTCTGTTTTCCTGCTTTCAGCTTGCTGTCAATGTACTTAAACATATTATACTGATAAAACATGTCAGTAAGCTAATACCTGCAAAACCATGATAGTACATGTATAACAGCTTGCTATTTTATATCATATACAAGCTTTCAGCTTGCTAACAGTGTGATCATCAAAATCTAAAGGGTTTCATTCTATACAAAAGCATCTAATCTAACCTAATAATATATTGATATATTACGCGCATAAAAAGCATAGTTCGACAAATTTTTTTTAAAATTTTTTTTAAATAAAAATTTATTATTTGAATTTTTATTTAAAAAAAGAAAATTTGAAAAATAGTTTGTCGAACTATGTTTTTTATGTACGTGCAAAAAGATAAAACGACAACTAATTAGGGATCGAGTGAGTAATTGTGTATTAATTTATATATCAGACATATGGTCAGAGGAATAGCATCAAGTTGATCATAACTTGGTATCAAGTAACAACCAAACAATCAGTGTGATTTGTGAACTAATGATAGTTATATCATACTTTATAAGTATACACATTACTTAATGATTTGCTTTCATACATATTGTCTCTTCTAACTTATTAAACTAATTTAAGCTAATTGTGTGACATTTGTAGGGTTTGGTATGTTAATAAAGTTGTAATCTTGCTAATACACATTATTTATTACAAGAGGAGAGGGCTATTTCGACTTAAATATAATTACAAATCTATCGCAAATATTATTTACCAATCATGACTAAAATCAATATAATTATTTTTTCGTAAATTATTTTAAAAGAATTTATTATATAAGATACATGTGATGTCTTTCCAAATCAATTTTTATAGATTATCTATTAAAATAAAGTAATTAAATAGAGTTAACAAACATTAGGCCTCTTGTATTATTCGATTAACAAAAGTTATCAAAGGAGTCGGTGATAAAGTTAAAGTTGAAGCATTGGACCACAAGCAAGGAGGCTAACAGAAGTGCTTAAACAACCCCAACAAAATTATCTTGAATGAAGTGGTTAGGGAGTTTTATGGATTTGGTTTAGCATAATTTTTTGGTTAGAGACAAAATTAGGCTAGTTGAAAAAAATGTGGGTGGTTGAGTTGGAGATATTTCACCTTTTTGTTTCTTAATTTTATTATTATTCATTCGATCTCTTTATACATAAGAAAGGTCTTTTATATTATTACTTTATTAATTGTATAAAATTTGGTTATTTTGCATATTTAATCTATAGAACTTAATGTTAGAAAATTTATGGTTAGAGTGACGAATAAGTAATGTACCTTCTTCTTCTAACCAAAGATTAAACACATATATATAAATCAAAATATTAAACACATACATATATAATGTATTCACCAACAACAGATATTAAAAATAAAAATCATATGACTACTGAATTTTGCTTTATTTAAGAAACTGATGAGTATAATTGGATAGTACAACTAATAATAAAAGGTCTCATATTTTGGTTTCGACTCGACTCATTACGAAATTTGAAGCATATTTATTTTAATACTATAAAGTGTTTTGAATGATTTAATTGGCGTTTTGTGGAGTGGTTGCGGTGGTCCTCTGATCCAAACTTCTCTCCATCTTAATATATTCTGCACTCCGCTTTACTTGCTATATTCGCTCAATCATTCACTTCTTTCTTTTCTGCAACTAAAAACAAATATAGGGTAAATAATTATTAGAGTAATTCATTACTTTAATGTGTATGTATCCAATAGTTACCGACTTTAGACCAATGTGTTCGAACGTTGACATCGATTACGTTACACCTTTGATTTTAATTGCCTGTATGTTAAATAATTAAAGTTTGGTAACAGTAAATTTTGGACCAAAAAGAATTAGTAAATTATTGTGCAATAAAATAAATTAAGCCACATAATAAGTGTATTTACAAGTTAAAATGTACTTATTTTTAAATAATATAAAAACTAATTCCATCAAGGTCTCATAGTAGGTTTATTTCTTGTGTCTTATATTTTGAGTTGGTTCTCACTTATTTTAAGATTTATCATAAAATGAACATTATTCAATAAATTTATAAATATACTCAAAAAAAATAATAGCAATAAAAACTAATTTATAATTTTGTATAATTTAATAAACATTAGTAATTGAAAGATATATATTTAATATAATTAACTCTATTTTTGATTCAATAATGAAAAATCATATTGTATCTACAAAAATATTCGCGTCAAACAAATATAAAACATAAATACTAGCTTATTAATCCATTTTTTTTAAATACAATCACGTCGTTTGTTGAAAATGATATATTTACATGTATCTGCTTCATCGGAGCTAGAGCTAATTCAGTTTGATTTATCGACTGCAATCTCCAACAAACTTTTATCATTAAATCAAAAATCATATTCTCATAAACAATACAAATAAAGGAGAGACACCAAAACTGTGGCCAAAGAGTGACTCTATTTTTAAATAAACAAACATAGAGACACTTGCTGTAAATTATTATCAAAGTCAAGATGAATTAATATCGTTACCGACATCAAGACGAGAATATTAAAAGCTTATAATTTTTAAATATAAAAAAGTCTTCGTTTGTGAAATTCAAATAGTGTAGCTAACTTTAGTGTTACGTGTAGAATTATATTTTCGAAAGCAAAAAATAATTGGAAGAGAGGGGACGACAATAATAATTCGTAATTAGGTAGTCAATCTCCATCACCTCTAAGAAATTTACCTAAATTGGTGTAATTTTTGTAGTATCGGCTAAATCCTCTTTATGGTAGCAAAAAATAATTGCAAGAGGGGGGACTTTATTATTCAACTAATTAAAAAAAATATTATCGAGTATTCTATATGGATTCCGTAGTCCTATGTATTCACTATGACATGATAATTCTAGGATACTTCGAACGATATTTGTAATGCTAGTTTATAGATATAGAAATTTTTTATATATATTTAGAATATGACAGAAATATAATAAATCATAATTATTTAATATAATGTATTATTATAATATTGAAAAATAGTATATATTAGCAAAATTAGACAACAATTTCATTTTTTTCGTACACAAATTTTTGTTACATGACCACACAAGCATTTACGTGACAACCTTTACGGACTCAATATAAATAATAAATTTTTATTTTATTTTTCCTACATTTACCAACTTTTAACTTTAGTTATTAATATTTTATATAAAATGTCAAAATATTATAACATAGATATTATTTATTATGTATTTTATATAATTTTAATATTTTGATGATCACACATTTAAGCAGATTAATTTCTTGAAATGTTTTACTTTACTTTAATATAGCCCGTTGTTTTATCATGTATTATTATATTTAATCGAAATTTTAAATAACTGAAAGTGATATATTTTTTGATGAACAGATAGCACTTTTCATTAAATAGAATATAACACAGTCGAGACAAACTCCAACTGACAATGTAAGCCATGTTAAAAAACAAATAACATACTAAAAATAGTTAGCTGATTTGTTAAAACACTAATTCAACATAAGTTTTTCAAAATTTTCAACAGTACTACAATTTTATCTCTTGATCTTGAAAAATTTTATACGTATTCTTTAAACGAGTTTGGTTATATATTTTATTCGTATTATCTAAAAAATATAGTCTAAATTATAAATTTTCTTTATACATTATTTTGTTCGATTATATTTAGTATTTGCTGAAATTGGTGAGGAGTTTTAGATTAGAACAAGTGAGTTAAAAGGTTTATATATTTATTGATTCTAGGACTAGTTATAAAAAGTGGAAATCGGAATTAGACGATCAATGCACGAAACAAGAATTAATCGGTGATTAATTATTATTAAGTAACCTATTATATTAATAGTAAGTCATTTTACTTGATGAAGCAAACTATTTTCATTTCAACCAACTACTATATTTGATAATTATTAAAATTGAACATAATCATTCCTAATACCATGGCTGTAAAAATTGGGAATCGGAACTTATCGATTAAGGTCCCGATTTGGGATTAATCGACTAATCGGGGATTAATTGGAAGGATTAATCGGAGAAATAATCGGATTTATTATATTATTATAATAAAATTTAATATATTTATCTAATTTACTATAAAATATATTATTTAAAAATATTTTATAAACATAAATTGGATTTTATAAATCATATCAGGAATTTATCGGCAATTTTTGAAAAATCAGCCGATTTCTATAACCATGCATAATACACATATTCACTCTCTTTTAAATGCATTTAATACTATTTAAATTCATACATGATATATATTTTTTAAATTAAATTATTCTAAAGACAGCTGTATTTTTTACGAACGATCAAATCACTAGTCTTTTCATTATAATTTAGAAAGAAAATCTCTCTCAAATGATTTCCATGAATTCTTCAAAAAAAAAAAATGATTTTCGTGAAATTTAAATTTAAATTATTAATCCTTTACGTTATTTTTTCCATATATAACCATGATTTATAAATAAAAAAAATCACAATTTTTATGTATTTACACATTGACCCTTTGATGAGCCATGCATTTTCACTTGTACCCTTTTGTTCAGTCTGCCCAAAAAGCTCACACGTACATGTATTATGTATAACGCTCCCTGCTTTCCCTGTCTCCTGTCGCCTCTGTCACACACATGCACTATGTGTTTAACTGTTTCTACACTATATACTTACACATATACACACAGAGTACATATATCTCCACTATATGTCCATTTAGAGTTGGTTGTTGAATGGTGAGATTGATGAATGATGATGAAGATTATTAAATGTGGAACCTGCTAAACATTTCTTCAATAAAAAGCTTTGGATATGGCCCACCATTAAAAGTATTCTTCTAATCTCATTGCCTAAATTCCCACTAACTCTAGATTTTCTTTTGTACTTGCACTTTTTTTTATCAGTCTTTAATGGCTGCCTGTCATGCACTTTGTTTATCAATCCCAATATACAATTTTTAGTGTTTTATCTATATGGGTGTCTCTTTATTTTGTAGTTGAATGTTAGTATGTTGAAAAAGATCTTGATGGTAGATTTTGTTTGTTCTTGATTTATGGTGGAAGTGCCTAGGATATGTGTATATAAAATCTTGTGTGTGTAGTTTTAAGTATAATTTTATTAACTTTTTTGTCACAAATTTGCTAGGAATTGATTAGGGTGTTTCAGTTTTGCAGAAAAGTTTAGGCCTTTTATGTTGATTTCTGTATTGTTGGCAAGAATTTTGGGTATTTGATCTTTTGTGTCAGCAGAATTTATTTATTTTTCTATAGATTGGTGTTTTTAATCTAGTTTAAGGTTTTTCTACTTTGAGAAAAAGCGACAAGTTTGTTTAAGAGTGAAAGGGATCAGAAATTGATAGTTTGGTATTGTTGGAAAATGATGGTCTTGACTTGTGTAAGAGGTATTAACTTCTGGGCTTCTACTTGAGTGAATTGTGTTTGTTGTACTTGAAGGCAAGACTGACTGTGTTGTAAGATTTTGGGACATCCTTTGAAGTGATTCTGAAATTTTGTATAAGGTGTTATATTAGGGTCTTGTTAAGATAAGAGTGTATTAGCATTACATAAATTGCATTTGTGGCGAAGAATATGGAGGACTTGTCGATAGCTTTGGGGCTTGTGGCTGTAAAGGAAAAAGGAGAGAGTTTTGATTCCTTACCACTCACAATAAGCTACAGTTTCTTGAGCTTTACTTCATGGTAAAACTTGAAGTTGTAAATTGGAATTCTTGATTTGCTTGAAAGTAGATTTTTCTGCAGTTTGTTCTTGACGATTCTTTAAACTTGGACTCCAATTTTGAGGTAACTAGTGTCCAGTATCTACTTCTCAAGTATATTCAGTTTTTGGTTGAGAGTTTGTTGAGTTTCATACTTCTCTTAATTCATTCCCGAATCCCAGTAAACTTCTTTTCTTGAAATCTAGATAAATTTACCTTGATTCACAAAATATGTTACTTTATTATTAGCTTTATGAGAGTTAAGTTACATACCTATGGTGGATACTTTGGGTTTAGATGATTTGAAATAATAATCACTGTGGTCATGTGGTGTCTGCAGAGTGCAGATCTTTACCACGACTATATTCAGATTCTTTGAAAGTTCAATAACCTACCAATTAAGCTTATTAAAAGTCCATAGCCAGCATAGTTTCTACATATGAAAACCATTGTATGTAGAATTTCTTTTATAATAATGTTCACCCAGTGGAAATTGTTGTATTGGTAAAGTTGGAATAATGAATATTGGGTTGGGATAAATTATATTTCACTCTCCTTGAATGTGATTTCATTATATTTTGATCAGGTGATTACGACTGTATTACCAAAGATACTTGGATAGATTTCAGAAGGTGTTAAAGCCATATATAGTCACCTACTCGCTATGGGGAAACAACGATCAAGAAATGCTCCGCAAATGGAAAAGGATGAAACAGGATGTATGGGGGGTCTAATTAGAATGTTTGACATTCGCGATGGTAGATTTACTAGAAAGCTTCTTATAGATAGGAAGCGTGGCAGCAGGAATCCTTCTGGTAAATACTCTATCTCACATTAATATATCTGATACTCCATACGCAGAGGGAAAAGGCATAGCTTCATTGAATCCAGTATTACTAATAAGGAATAGCTGCTCCCTGTTAGAGAGCTTTGTAACTTTATATATATATAATCTTTCCATTTATGTACTTTATAAAGAGGTAATCAAGTATGCATAGTTGATCCTACATCCTGAAACTAAAAGAAATGCGTTTATTTTTTAACATCTGGAAAATTATCTTCTCTGAGTTTTATACTTTTTTAGAATTAGGAAATATGGAACTGTTTTGCTTCACAACTCCCATTTCAAAGATGAAACTTCCAAGCTTTCTTCTTGGCTATAGTCACAACTTGCAAATTTTATTTTGCTCTTTTCTCAGTCAAAACAGTGTTTAAAGCTAATACTTTGTGCAGGTGCTGATACCAAACAGAAGTTGCTGACCTATAAAGACGAGAAAGGGCCAACTATAGAGGTAAGCTTTAAAAAAGGAATTCCTATACGATCGTATTAGAGATGCCTACTTCTTCCTGTATATGATTTATGGTTTTGGAGGATTTGCCTTGTCTATGAAACCAAGACACATAGTAAGATAGTTATGAGGCTTACATGTTAATTTCTATCACTGTAAATTGCTTCAGGATATTGAAGAAATGATAACTGATAATTTGAAGACTAGCGTAAAGAAAGTAATTGAAGAAGAGATGTTTGATGAGAAAGGTTTGAAGAAGAATACGAACATTGCTGGTGCTCAAGCATACGGAATAAATTCGGAAAATGGTCGGCATGTTGGAGATCAACCTAAACAGTCAAAAAGAAATCACAGTAAATCTTGTGATATGCACACCATTGATTTAGAAGTAGCTGAGCATTCTTCACATCAACTTTCAAACCAAGAAACACTATATAACCTTGATCTAGAAGTTATGTTAGAAGAGCTCTGCCACTTAAATCAGAACGGCGATTCTTGTGAGCATGATTGGCATGCCAGCAGGTCAAATCAGGTGTATTCTCTTGTTCAAGAAGAATTAGGTGCTGCAATTAAGGTATTTATTAGTCAGAGGTTTGGTGATAATGGTCATTTTGGGGAAGATGGTAATATCCTCTATTCCAAAGAATTTATAGATGCACTTGAGATTTTGGGGGCAAATAAGGAATTATTTTCTGAACATTTACATGATCCAAACTCGTTGCTAGCAAAGCACATACAACGCATCGAGAATAGTTATTTGACTAAAGACCAACACACCAACCCATTATTTGAATCCAACTTATTAGATCAAGAGCCAAATAAACCAAGTTCGGAGAATCTTACTGACCGCAAGCATCACAGTTTCTTTAGAAGAAGAAGAAGCAAGTCAGAGAATAGTAGCAAGTTACAGAATAGTAATTCTTTAAAAGACAATGACAAATGTCAACCTTCAAGTACAACAGTAGTTCTCAAGCCTGGGTCAACAGCTCTGCAAAACTCTGGGACTAAAACCCTTTTTGGCACTTCATCAGAATCTCAACGGACCATGATTGATAGATCAAAAAATGAGAAGAATAGTTCCCAATTTTCGTTGAGTGAAATTAAAAAGAAGCTAAAGCATGTCATGAGCAAAGAATGGCATGGCGTATCTCGCAGTGGTAAATCTGCCCGTGAGTTAAAAGATTTAAAGAACCATGACAAAGGTGTTGTTGAGGGAAATAGTGGATGGAGTTCTCCTAATCGAAACCATTTCTTTACAGAAATATTTGCCAAATCTCTCCTTGGCGTGAAGAAGGATGACAAGATTAACAGACCAGGGGAATCTGAAACAACTGCAATGGATGAACTCGAGGGTAACTCCAAGCCAGGGGTTCCTAAAAAAATATACAATGAAGCCAAGAAGCATCTTTCAGAGATTCTAAACAATGGGGAGGAAAAGGAAGTGTCAGTGAGCAAGCAGTTACCTAAAACGTTGGGGAAGATTCTTTCTCTACCTGAGTACAGCTCTACTCCTAGTGCCAGTCCAAGAAATAACAGCAACCACATTTTTGTAGCTGTGCAGGTAGAATTATGTCCTCCTGGAGAATTTGACATTGCCCAAGAGACCATGCCATTCATCCTTCAAGATAACCATGCCAGCGAGCAAATTCACCCAAAACAATGCTTAGGGAGTGACTCGTGTGTTTCTGTTAAAGAACCGGATGACAAAGTATTATCAGGCATCTTCACTCCACATATATTAGGTGAACATTGTTATGATGAAAGAGTTGAAGGGGCCACGTCTTCCACCCAAGACGATGAAATTTGTGAAGGTAGCCTTATTCCTTACTCAGAAAGAAGTTCCAATGTAATTATTCATTTGTTTGATCCCAATGTATATGAATAAAGCAGTTGATTTTTTTTTTTGCAGAATTGCTTGAGATTGTAACAACCAAGTCAGATTTGCAGGAAGATATTCAAGTAGAGGAAGTCACTTCCAATTCAAGCTTACATTCGATCAAAGAGATCGAAATTCTTGATGCAGTTGAAATACCTGACGAAGAAAAGTCTGCCATAATTCTGACATTGGTAAATTTCTGTTCATCAGAATTTTTATTATATCTTTTCCCTTTGGGAGGGGAACTGGGGATAATAACTGTGATATAAACATTACTGCAGTAGATTCTTATGCCAGTTCAGTGTTCACATTTCATAACCAACCTTATGTTGGATTTTTGTTTCTTCAGAACCCAGTCATTGATGACGTGCTTGTAAGTTCTCCACCAGTATCCC
This sequence comes from Oenanthe sinensis, assembly GCA_028671895.1. Lineage (NCBI taxonomy): Eukaryota > Viridiplantae > Streptophyta > Magnoliopsida > Apiales > Apiaceae > Oenanthe > Oenanthe sinensis. The sequence goes on along the minus strand of CM053798.1, from coordinate 10,323,334 downwards.
CAACAAGCCCTACTGCCACTGTGAAAATTGAAAGCTTTAACAGTTACATTGATAGGGAAGACAGACCAAGTCCCGTATCTATTCTTGAACCATTAGATTCTGATGATGACATTAGCCCTGCAAACAGTAGACTTTTACCTGGTATGCTTTAATAACTATATTTTCCCGGATGTTTTCTTGTACTTTGTAGTTTTTCTTTCTTGTGCTAAAGTATTATACTTGAAACCTTTCAGTTAAAGAAGTAATTCAACCATTGCACATCTGTTTTGATGAATGGGATTCTTCTGATGTTAATCAAACATTAAGTATAAGAACTTGCATGGAAGACGAGGAATCTGCATTTGAATATGTAGAAGCTGTGTTGCTAGGCTCAGGATTGAACTGGGATGAGTATCTCTTAAGGTGGCTTTTGTCAGACCAAATTCTTGACCCGTCATTGTTTGACGAAGTAGAGTTATTTTCTAGCAGGTCTCATGACCGAAGGCTACTCTTTGACTGCACAGACAAAGTTCTGAAGGAGACATGTGAACGCTATTTCACCCGCTCATTTGTCAAACAGGGTATTCATCCAGTCCCAAATGGGATGAAGCTTATCAATGAGGTATGGGAAGGAGTTGAAATGAAAATTCTCCAGCATCCAGCTTCACATTCTCTTGAGCAGCTGGTCAGAAAAGACATGCCCAAACTTGAAAAATGGATGGACCTCTATTTCGAAACTGATAACATTGTTATTGAGTTGGAAAAGTTCATAATTGACGAAATGGTGGAAGAACTAATTATGATCTCTGCTGATCATACTAAGGAGGATTGGAGTTCTGTGATTTTACATGCATCGACCAAGGATCAAGAGACCGTTATTGCTCTGTGAGACATCATCTTCTCTCAAACCTGCTACATCTTGAACCGCTTTGTGTGACACAATCTTGCATCTCCTTATGTATCATGTGGATTAGTATACTTAGCACATAGTTAGTTTAGACTAAATCTAATTCTCTCTTGCAAATTTCCTTTAAAATTTTGGCGAGTTTTTCTGCTTGATGGGTGCACAGTCAGCTTCCGGGTAAGATATAGTCATATAGTGGGTGTTTTCGGTTTGATTTGGTTTGGATTGGTTTGGTGTAGACAACATACCATACAGTTTTTCTTGGCGGATGATGTAATTAGACATGATCCTTAGTACTCGCGCAAAAGCAATGATGGGCAATAGTACTCGCGCAAAAGCAATGATGGGCAATTTGAACAATGAAGCATCGAAGTGTTTGTTTGAGATCATATAGTTAGATTGATCTAGAAGTTGTCTTGTTTCAGTTTCAATTTTTTTAACTATACCTTTTTAGTCCGAGTCTGGTGAGGGGTATGATGAGTGCGCATTGTAATCTTCTGTTTAGAAAGTTTTTTGTTTTGCTTCATCCCATCCCAATGTTTCTTACTTGAATAGTCTGAGAACTTTGTGAATTCAAAAACTTGTAACGAACTATAGTGTGTAAATAAAAGAAAAAAGATAAAGATTTCTTGCTAGAGATTTAGTTCATGACATTCAACTTCTTTGATGTGTTTAGGCTATGGTAGACTTGCAGCAAATCGCCAATGGCTTCCGTTCTCGCATCTGCGTTTGCATCAATTCTTTCGTCATTATTCTTCTTAAAATCACCTATTTTCATCAAGAGCAGTAGATATATTTGTCGAACTGTGTGTTAAAATCGCCTATTTTCATCAAGAGCAGAAGATATATTGGTTGAATCTTGTGTTATGGTGCATAGTATTGTTGGTTTCTCTTTCAAATAATATGATATACTTACTCGGTGAACTGGACTGCAACATTTAGTTTATAACGCAGTGCAAGAATAATGGATGTAATATCCCGTCCCGAGTGCTTATCCTTGTTTAGTTGAAACATATATAATTTAAAGTCTAAGATTTTTATGTAAACAAAGGACTGGATTGTTAGTAGATGTTTGATCATTGCCCTAAGCACGACCCTGTATAAGCTAGTCAAGCCAAGATGCAGCGGTGGCAACACTAAAAATAATGATAATAAAAATAATAAATTACATACATAAAGGGAATCCCCAAGTTGCAACTTTTGATGCAAATATTGTAGCGGAAGGAACACAACTTCAATCTCATAAGATAAATTGCCAATCAGCTACAAATGAAAGTGAATACCGAGAACATAGGATATAGCAACCTGTCTACTGGTTAGACTAGAGAGGCACTAACCAATAGATACTTAACATTCAGATCAGTATTATCAACACATTACGGTGACATGCATCAGTACAAATATACGTATCATACAATACACCAACATGTTCTCCGAGTAAGCTTATAATAAAAATTTAGGTACCTCGTAATATCCTAAAAAAATGAGGATGAAGGATATACTTAATATCATTGTTTTCCTTAAGAACAGAGCTTAAAGGGATGCAATCGGACCGATAATATTTTTTTTAGGCAACTGATAAAAATCAAACGAAACAAATTACATATACCAACGGCACCCCCAAAGTAGTTCAAATATCAAAGCAGCACAAGCACCTTTTCAACCCCATAATATAACAAACTCAAAATTGGCTGGAAATCAGCACAAGCACCTTTTCAACCCCATAATATAACAAACTCAAAATTGGCTGGAAATCCATTAACAGAGCATACAACAACATTTCTACTAGATACTAGTTTTACTAGGGGTATTAATATAGTCTGGAAATCCAGCCAAAAATCAGCCTGAGCCTTCTGTTAAAAATTTTTATTTTACCGGACCAGATGATAGATGGATTCATGCAAAACGGGAATCAACATGATTAAGCCTACGCTAATGTGCACTTGGATATGGCCGACTAGAGTCCTGGGAGGAGTTGCACTGCAGCAGAAATATCATTTTAAAGATTCACGCAACATGGCAACTGATACCTCAGGTACTAACCTATATGTAAAACTTAATCTTCTACACACAAATATCACCCTCAAGGGGACATCACATTAGTGTTCAAATTAGTTTGGCACAACATTGAGGTAACATTTTAAAAAAGTAGGAACCTAAGCTTTATTTATCCCAAAGCTAATTCACTTCTGCCTTTTTCTTGCCTGTAAAGATGAAGTAACAGTCGCTGGCCTCTTGACAATTGCTTTGCTCCTGCTCTCTAACTCGTCTTCACTATCTTCGTCAACATTATCATCTTTCGCACATGGCACTGATTCCAAGGCATCTTTGGCAGCTTTCCTTTTTGCAGCATCCAAATTTCCACGTAATTTTCTTTCGATTGGGTCACTTGAAGGCGCAAAATGGGATTGGCGCGGAACCGCTGCACCTATTCCAAGCCTAAAGATATCTCAAAATAATTAATTAAAAAATAATAATTTACTAATGTTTTATAATTACATTTATATAGCACAAAGTTCAAGTTCTCTTATTAGGTAAAAGCGGAAAACTAATTCATAATTTAACGTTTGGACTTGATGGTTAAGTCGAACTCAGGAAGAGCTGGACTTGTGTATTAACATTTTCACAATTCTCAATTTAACATTTCCACAATTAATATTTCCAACAAAATATGACTTAACCTTAATTATCATAAATAAGATACAAACTCGAATTAGGATTCTTAACTTATTTAGGAATTCGGGGCGGACCCCAATAATAACTGTTTAAAACAATGGGGATGGTACAGCAGTGACTGACCTAGGGGGCCGAGCGTTTAATAATACTTTGCTAGATTGGTCCTCTGAAGATTTGCTCATATTTTTAACCCATTGCTCAGCCTGCATAAAATATAAAAACAAAATAAAAACGCTTGAGGGCACAAGATTTATAGGTTCATTAACAATCGCAAACTGCAATATTTCAATTACCAAAATGCACTAGAAACATACACCTGATATAGATTACCTAAAATAATATATTTATAGAAGAGAATAAAAAATTGAGGAACTAATTCAGATTAAAATTGGGGAACTAATTCCATGTGGACTTAAAATCTATAACAATCCATGGATTATTTATAATTCATTAAAATCGAGATTAAATACACCCTGTTAATGTTTTCTTTTAGGTGAAAGTGTGAACTGTATGAATATTTATGTCATAGTGCTCTTGTTTGTTTATCTCAATTATTGTGTTTCCTGTGTTCAATTGTCAATTTGTCATTGTGTATTTGTATGTCCCAGTCATGGAAAATATTTCAAGAAACTTAGGCCATGTGTTACGTAACCTACTACCTTTACACGAACAACTACTATTCTTCAAGTTATTCATCATTGAAGCTAATATATCTAACATTAAAGCTCATCCGGGGTTGAGAAAAACATTTCAATAGAATTGCTCCAAATGAAGATAGAATTTAGAGAACATACTTGTTGAGAGAGCCTTTCCAACCACTTCACCATGAATTTCCTTCTATAAAATTTGGAAATGAAAATCGTAGGTTTAGAGTTTCTTAGGTTAAAGATTATGCTATTTGGTAAGATATAGCATAAGTAGGGGACGTTTCGTTTTTCTTGTGTTGTTACTTAATCAAAGAGGAGTGTGGTGGTCGAGGAAATAATGAGTCATTCATTAACCAGGGATTTAGAAATTGGAAGAAGCTAGATATAATAGAAAGATTCGGAACACATTGGGGATCATAATACGAAATAATGAGTCATTCGTCAATGAGGGATTTAGAAATTGGAAGAAGCTAGAAATATTAGAAAGATTTGGAACACACACTGCAGAATGCAGATCATAATAGCATTGATTATCAATGCAAATAAGCTTGTAAAGATCTTATGAACTACAGAACCGGAAACAAGACAATCGATATCACTATAGTAAATCAATTACACGCTGCCATCGATACATATTAAATTTCTTTTAGTTCCAGGGTTGGCTTTCCAATAGTAAATCAATTTCATACTGCCATTGATTGTTATCAAATTTCTTTTGGTTCTGGGGCTGGCTTTCCGAGGAAATGATGAATCTGAAACATAAAAAAAACAGAGGAAGCCTTCTTGAACCACTGAGTTCTCTTCTAAATCACAATGACACGATAAAGAAGTGTTCAAGAATGCTCTTGAGAATAAGAAACTAATAGAACCTTTAATTCAGAAGGATATTCCAAATGCTTGTGCAGTGATTACAAAAATGCTAAAAGTATTTTCAGTACTAGTTGATGAGGCCTGTGATGTATCAAAGAAAGAATAAATGGTCGTGGTTCTACGTTGCGTGGATAAAAAAAGGTTGTGTGCTAGAAAGATTTACTATTACTATACATGCGGCCCCTGAAAGTTGCAATTGAGTCGTCATTGGCAACAAATGGCTTGATCATAACAAGGATACGGGGTCAAGGTTATTACAGAGCAACTAATATGTTGCGAGAGTTCAATGGGCTAAAAACTTTTATATTGACATGTTGTTTCAAGGATCTTGTAAATGTAGAAATATTCTTTGAGATAATCAGTTCAAAAAAGTAGTTGATCAACCACTATTGTTACGTCGACGACTAGTCGACAAGTCGGTATTCTGGAACTAGTCGAGTCTCGACTGGTGAGTTTGGCGTCCATGGATTTTACCCGGATCCGACCTGGATCCGACCCGGAACCCAGCCCGAAACCCAATCTATGAACCGGCCCAAATTAAAAAAATAGGGTTTTTTTAGGTAAAATATACCCATTTGTTAATCAAGACTTCAACCATCAAACACCGATAAAGTGGCGACGTCTCATCTTCAACGATCTCACAGCAGCAGCGGCCCATCTCCGATCACCTATTCCGGTGACGGCAGCCCATCTCCGGTCAGCTATTCCGGCGACGGCGGCACATCTCCGGTAAGTTTTCCCCTTCTCCTCTTATTTCTTCTTCTCACCTTCTCTTTTCTGATTTCTTCTCACCTTCTGTTCTTCTCATCTTCTCTTTTTGTTTTGATTTCTAGTCAGTCAACAAACACCCCGTTCCCCGTGTCTGATTTGTATGTATATATAATACATACACACAGTTTTTTACTTTTTATTTTAAATGTTTAAATTTAATTTTATTTCTTTTAATCATATACTTATATATACAATAAACGTTTTTTCACACATTTTTTTATTTCTTTTAATTTTTAAATTATTCTTTTGCACAAAACATTTTTTTACTCATTATTTTTCATTTGTTTTTATTTTTTAATTATTATTTTGCACTTAAAACGTTGTTTTACCCATTTTTTTCATTTATTTTTATTTTTAAATAATTCTTTTACACAAAAAACATTTTTCACATATAATTCTTTTGTTTTACAAACTTTGTAATCAATCAGCCTTTAGTCTTCACTGCAACTCTACACCACTGTTGCTTGTTGCACCTTGCTTGCTGCACCATTGCCATTGCTTCACCTACAATACTATTGCACTTGTACATACTTCTGCACATGTACACATTACTGCACTACTCACTGTTGTATAAAATCTACTTCTGATTTTAACACACTACTTTTGATTTTCTGCAGAAAAAATGGAGATTGAAACGGAAAGTACTCAAGGATGATTATGGTGTACCACCCAAGGAGAATACTCAAGGAGGAGGATATGATTTGCTTAGACCTTGGAGATGCTTAATTTTAAGTATTACTTATTATCTATTAATATTCATTTGAACTATGAAATTGATGCGTGTTAAGTGTTAACCTATTTTATATATTATAATTACTAAATATATATGTATATCGACTACTTGTCGACTTTTACAACTAGTTGGGTGACTTGTCGACTAGTCAATTTCAAGGTACTCGAATGCCGAGTCTCGACTTGTCGACTTAACAACCATGCAACGTAACAGTGGTGAACTTACCACCGGGCAAGGTCTAAATCAAGATTTCACTTAAACGAGCTGTTGATACACGTTACGTTGAGATCGCACTATGGCATTAAAGCTTATAAGTTGAGGTAGCAAGCTTATTTGCAAAATATATTCGAGCTACACCTAAGATTTGATGAACGGAATTTCCTCATACATTTTCAGCATTGATCTTATTTATCATATTGAGGCAAGATGATCTTTTTGTGGATGACAACACAATTAAGCTTTATCAATTTTCCATTCGTTCGAATCTTAATCTCAATTAAAGTAGCTTGGTTACATCGAACTGGTTTGAAGCATATCCTCTAGTTCTTAACCCCTTGGCCCCGTCAATAAATTTAAATAATTGATAGAAGGCCATTCAAGTGCAAGTGCTAAATTAAGGCTTAAATCCACATTTAGGTCATACTGAGAATATGCAGCATGCTACATGTAATATTCTTAAGAAAAGTATTCCCCGTTTTTTCCCTAACAGTATGCCTATTAATCCACTTTACCAATAATCCTCATTTCAGTCCTGGTAGGCGCCGGCAGCCGAGGCTGCTTTTTAGAACAACTGACCATAAATGACGAGTTCATCACATAAAATCATTGGTAACCTCCACGGTTCAACCCAACTCAAACATCACCAAAATAAGTGCAAACACACTTCTGAAACAGATGATTCCTAATTGCTAGATAACTACAGCAGAGTTCAGATCCTTTCACCCTTTTGACAGAAGAACTATCTCAGAATATGTAAACCTAGTACATACAACGAGGAAAGCTCTGCATAAACGACAACACTGAGCCACAGATACTAATATATTTGGACTGTGTTTATTGCTCCATCTAATATGTCCTGCCCATTGTCAAAGATAACTTAATTTACTTTTTATTGTATACTATTTCCCTTGTATATACTATTACCAAATAAACTCATGTCTGTGATAGTAATATACATTTCATTTTGCCTGATTGATAGTTTATAGTTTGGAAGATGCCTTACGTTGACACGTGAGACTTCTATAAGGGTTTTTCGGGATGCTGAAATAATATCATTGCTGGAAATAAAATTCAGGTAATTATACAAGCCTGCAAACATAATAATCGGAGAACTTAAATGAGTAGCTTATTACCAATTTAAAAGCCCTATCAAGCTTGACCACCTGAGGCTTGGAGTCTTTCTTGGGAATCTCATCTTTTCTGTTCATTGTTAATTTTTCGCCTGCTAAGCATCAGAATAATATTTTTCTTAAAACCACTATTTTGACTAAACAGTGCTGGATTTAAAAATATATTCATATAATTATACATATATATCTCTATTACAAACCTTAAAGTACTTTAAATAGGTCAAAAGGACAAGTAAAAATCGATGGAGGGACTGCACTTTATTTATATCTATAAGCATAAATAAGTGAATGTAGAGAAAAAAAATGTAAACAAAGTAAATTTATATAATGCAGTATGCACATACTCGAATCCCTAACAGGATTACAGAAATAATTTTAAAAAAAACAAATATGAGGCATGGGTAGGTGTTGATAAGCTCAGGTTCAAATGAGAACCAGAAAACCCTGAAAACCACTATAACTATATTCCATTCTGCAATTTCTTAAATATACAGAAAATCATTTTTAATAGTGCAAAACATTGTTTATCACTGTTCTCCCGTTACACTCCTCATCTCTCCCATCCATAACATTCACCGCATAATTAAGAAAAACTAATGCGCATTACTTTGAATACCCAGTCACCCATAATTAACTAAAACAACTACATAGCTCTAAGGGGAATTTCATCAAACACTTTGTAGGCATCATTCAAACACTCATTTTAAAGTAACAAACTACAAAAACATTCAATACCCAATTACTAAATAAACAAAATCAACACAACGAAATTATTAAACACAAACAATCACATAAAATATATGTCTGTTTATTCTCCTACCTTAATTATATATATACATCTAATCAAACTAAGATATGAAAAAAGTGAAGTAAACGGGCATTACCTGAGGGGCAATCGGGTCGGATCGGCCGGAGACGGAGTATATACGTACAAGCCCTGTATGTATATATTTACCGGGTGTTTAAAGTAAAACAGATTTTTAAGCTGGTAGTAGTCGTCGACGGTCGACACCTATAGATCTTTTTTATTTTGATTAGGTTTTAATAAATATTTTATAATTTAATTGTTAAATATGTAGTAGATTATAATCGTGCAAAGCAGATATTAATAAATTATATATTAATTATTTTATATAATTAAAATATTTAATTTAATATGTTAATTTATTTTATTATTAATTTATTTTTATATTTTCCTATATAATATTATTTATATATTAATATTCATAAATTTTAATTATAAGTCATAATTTTAAATAAATAAAAGAGTGTGAATTGTGATGAAATTGAGTTGAAAAAAAGTTCTCTCGTTTGGTTATAATAATATAGTATTAAATAAAAATTATAGAATAAGTAGAATTCTTAAAATAGAATATATAAAATATAGTTTAAATATAATATAATATTATCTGTGAGCAGTTGTATAAAAAAGGACTATCAGTGATAGAGTTGTATATATGATATATCTTTTTTTTAATAAGATTTTTTTTTAATTAGATGGTTAGGATCTTTTCTACGAATCACCTAAAATTGGACGATTATGATTTTTTCTATGTTCACCTTGGAAATGATATTTATATATTAATATTCATAAAATTTAATGATATATTAAATAAAAATTATAGAATAAGTAGGATTCTTAAAACAGAAAATACATAATATAATTTAAATATAATATAATATTATCCATGAGGAGTTGTATAAAAGGAGGACCATCGGGATATAGTTATATATATGATATATATTCTTTTGAATTTATTAAAATTGGATGGTTAAAATATTTTCAAGGGTTCACCTAAAATTGGACGGTATAAAATTTAATAATATATTAAATAAAAATTATAGAATAAGTAGAATTCTTAAAATAGAAAATATAGAATATAATTTAAATATAATATAATATTATCCATGAAGCCCCAGCAAAATCAAAATCAAAAACCCCTCTCACTATGTCTGGAACAACTTTTCTTCCAGATGGATCTAGTTTTGATGATGAGGAAGAAGAACAACAATCTCTGATAAGAAATAAAAGATCTAATCTTCTATGGACCAAAACTCAAACTCTGGCTCTCAATGCCAGACTTGGAAAAGGCAAAGGTAGTATTGGTGATTCACATGCCAAAGTCTACAAGGGTGAGACAAATATCTTCAGAGATCCTTTTTCATTAAAAGATAATCCCGAGGAAGAGTTGTCACAAAAACATCTGGACAAATTGATATTTGTCAACATAGTGAAAGACATTTTTGATGGAGCTCAAGCAAAGGAGAAACTTCTATATTTCTTAGAAGATGGGAGAGTTTTGAAGATTGCTGAAGAAGATCTAATTCAAAAAGCATCTAAAGAACTTGAACATGTTCTCTATCTACTCAATGATGAGAATGAAGCAACTTCCAGGTGGGTGAAAACTCTTGAAAGAGTGATAGCTGAAAGGAAAAAAAATGAGAGGCTGTTGATGATAAACTCTGAAGAATATGAACCTGGATATATTCTTGAAGATGGAACAGAGAGAGCTATGAGAAAAGGAGATACAAAAATCAAGATGGTGTTAGGGATTCCTACACTAATTTTAAATCCCGATGGTATGAAGGCATGTTGCATTGCTTTGGATGAAAGAATGAATAGGTCATCTATCTATGCTTTAAGGGCTGCTATATGTCAAATTTATTATTCTTCTGAGCAGATGAAAGATTTGAAGGAGAAGTTTGCTGATTTATTGAAGAATGCTGAAGAAAAGCTTCTGAATCAGTTTCTGAAAGAAGACTTCTTATACAGAAGAAACCAAGGAAAAACAAACTCTGATGCATTTGTCTTATATTTCTGATCTCATAAGTGGAATTTATGTTTTAATTCATAAAGCATAAATTGGGGGAGATTGTTAGGAATACAAACACTGATGATTGTCAGAGAATACCAATCAGAGTTTATGCTGACGTCATCAGAGAATGAAGGAACGGTCGGTCAGAGTTTACTCTATCAAAGGATACTCAATCAGAGTTTACTCTAACAGAGAATACTCCAATCAGAGAATATTCAACCGACAGAGTTTATTATAAGGGTTTGTCAAGGAAACAATCAAATCAGAGTATGATTATGATAGTGAGAAGAAATCTGAATGCAAGTCTATTTCCTTATTAAAGTTGTTCTTTTCTTAATCTGATTTTAATTGAATTGTAACTGTGTCAATATAAACACAGACATAGGTTAACATTATGTATCTTTTACAAGTCATATCTTTCATAACCTAACAGCTCTTAAGAACAAAGAATTTCTTGAGAGAGTTTTGTATTCTATTCATTATCTTTAATACAAAACAGTGTTCATCTTTTACATATGTGTGTTCTTGATTGATTAATTGGTATTATTACATTCAACCCCCTTTCTGTAATAGATTATATTTCTGGGCAAACAATCTTTAAATTATAGTTTAAGTTTTAAATATTTATGTTAAACTTTTTATTTATAATATAATTTTATATAACATATTTGTACCAAGTACAATTTACTTACACATCTTAATTTCGTCACTCAAATTTTTTAATTCATTCAAGATTTTAATTCATTAATTAAATTTTATGAAATTTGTTATTTCATAATTCTTTCATCTTTATTGGTTTCTAAAAAATCTTTTATCATATTAATTTTTATTTTAAAATTCTATTAACATTTAAAGTTTTTTATATTTTTTATGAATTATGAATAATATTTATATGTATTAAATAAAATTAAAATACTTATTGAAATTATATAAAAATATTATTGAAACATAATTATTACTCCCTCCGTCCCAAATTAATTGTCTTATTTGACTTTTTTGTGGTCAATTTGACTCAACTTTGACTGAGAATTAAAAATTATTCTTTTATAATTTTGAAAATCTAAAAGATACATTTTAAAATAAATTAGATATATTTTTAATAATTTTTTTGAATTATATATTATATGTAATTTTCAGTCAAAATGTGATCAATTTGATCACAGAAAAGTCAAACAATACAGTTAATTTGGGACGGAGAGAGTAAAATTTAAAAGACTCCAAGCATGAGACCATAATACCCTCACTTATAATCAAATATGATAGATTGATTTGGTGTGGTTAAATCTTAGTGTCACCTAAACAAAACCAAACATTTCTTCACCTAAACTTAACCAAAGAGTGTTTTGAGAACCAAATTATTTATCAACTCCAATGTAAGCACTAAAACAGAAACGGGTACCTACCAAGATGTAACATCTTCAACCAATCAATTTACCAACGTTTCGTCACTTGATAGAGATGATATATACATATTAATATATGCGTCTAGTGAATCATCTTTTCAAAATGAATTTAAGTTTCTTATCGACCTTTAGATATGTGACACTTTTACAACCACCATTACTCGATTGACATGTGTGTGCAAGATAGAACTTATCTATTCGCGCTAATATGTCACAAGTTACGCGACTTTGCTTATTTTCATAAAAATATTTATTTTCTTTCCCCTCATCTAAACATCAAAAGATATCTGACAAAAAAACATCAAAAGATAAAAATAATTATAATAAATATAATTTCAAATAAATTTTGAAAATTAAATACTTATTTTTTAAAATTAAATTAAATATCCTCTATAATCTTATTGGTTTCACTTAATTTTACATATATAAGTTTTTTGTGAAAGAAAAAATTAGATAATACTATTTTAATAAAATTGTAGATAATTAAGGAAAATTATTAATTTTTACATAGGGTTCAAGACAAAAGAGATATTATTCCATTTATTATTTCAGTAAAAGAGTTTACAATTGTCAAAACTTCAGTAAATCATTAACTCTTTAAAATTTAGAAATTATATTTTGAGGTCAAACTAAAACTAACTATTACCACTATAATATATAATTTGTCTCTACTTATTGTGTTAAAATATTAGTTTTAAAGTATGTTATATACATCATCACTTCAGTACCAAAATATCTTTATATATGTACAATCTCTAGGTAACTTGACATGTTCACAAATATTGGGAGTCTTTTATGTATTGTTGTGTTTAAACATCATAAAAATTCGAACTGTCAAACTATTTAACTTTTGAAATCTTTGCAAGTTAATACGATATCAAATCAAATTATTAAGATAATAACTTAAACTTATAGGAGGGTATCAAAATTCGAATATGTCAATAATTTTAAATATTTCTCTTATATCACTTTTTTTATACTTTTATTCTCTTCCCTCGTTAAAAATTCCTTAGATCAGTATGTACTAACACAAAACATCAACAGTTGTTATGAAATCATAAACATAAAAGGGATCAGTTTTCTGAGATGATGAAACTAGTAGCAGGGGAAACATGTTCACAATTTTGTGTGTGTCTGTGTTCACATAGATATTCATCAATAATATCAAACAACCAAAAATTTGATTTCTTTATATGTGTGTATATATACATGCCTTCAAGAAGAGGCAATTAACATCAAGAAAATAAAAGCCTAGACTAGTACTGTTCTATGTATACAAAGATACATATTTTAGTACAAAGCAATTAAGCAAAGAAATAACATAAAGTATGAGATAAATTTAGAACAATAATTTTCTCGAAAGTGGAGGGATGATCCTGATAACAAGGCCAGGATAAACATCAGAATCTTGAACAATCTGAGGGTTATGTTCGACAATAAAAGGATCTTGGCACTTGTCACTTATGCTATGCAAAGTTTCTCCTTCTCCTACTACATAAATTTCTTCACATCTTCCACTTAGCTGATTAGACCATCCTAACTGCACCATCATCATCATCACTAACACCATAATAAACCATGATGCACCACCTTTGAAAGCCATGAATACGGTTTACGAACTTGTTGGACCGCGCAACACCCGTTATGGTATCGAAATTTGTTTCGATATGAGATTTTTTTTGGTTTTAAGGAAAAAACAGATGGAGAAACAGAGAGAGGAGGAAGGGAAATATATAGGAGTAGGATTGGGTGACATGGTTTGGTTGCGGGAGGTTTATATGTTCTTAATGGGCCACGATATTATTAATTACGTGAGGTACCTTCTTTTGTGTAGACTAAAATTCTCAACTGCCAAATAAGACTTTACTAGTAGCTTGATTGAGTTTTTGAAACTTTCTTGTTTATACATTTGACTCCGATTTTTCCATGCATTAATGCCTCGAAAGGAAAAGGGAGAAACAAAAGGTTGTTTGATTGTTTCTTGGGAAATTTCTATTTAGCCACCTTAGAGAAAAAAAAGAAAAAGTTCGAAGAATTTTTTGATTAAAGATGGCCCTGATATAGCAACTTAAAAAAAAAATCACATTTAATATAATTACGATGAATTTGACCCCTGTTCAAAATTTTGCTAAGCAAACACAATTATGGGGAATTTTAGGGATTAATAAGCTAATGAAAAAATTAATCTCATGAATCAATGGAAACATTATTTGGAACTGATTTAAAATATGAAAATTCCAAATATATAATATTTTGTATATACTATCTGTATTTTGTTGGAATTTAAGAAAATATTAAAATATAAATTATCAAACTTAATGTATTTTGGATTAATCCTCTAAATTATATTAGATTATGTTTTACTTTTGGAAATTGGAATGTATAATGAATTTTAAATGAAAGAAACTAAGTTGTTACTCGTATTTTAAATTCTTACACATATTTGCGCATGTATTTATCTTGAAATTCAAATTAAATCTAAATTCAGATTATTGTTTATATATGTTATTTGACTAAATTCGGAATCAGATAAATTTGAAGTTTTATTTAAATTTTTATAATTATTCACATTGAAGAAAGTTTTCTGAACTGGCCGTACAATAGTTTGGTTCAAACTTCACCCACTATAATATTTAAGCCCAATATCACATTCTTTAGCTTTGTTGATTGCTTCCATCCGAAAAGTCTCTTCTTGTTTATTTCTACTTTACATTCACTTGCATCACTAAATACAACTTGAAAACTACAAAAGTATGACTGACTAACAACCCGCAACTGTTAAAGTTAAAGCTGCAGAGCCCTTTCTACATTCTTAGAATGCAGCTCCTTACAAATAGAAAAATATATTACAAAAAACTACTGCACTTATTTTTCATTAAGTTTCCATACAACTAGCTGTCCCGTAGCATCCCCGGTGAAAAAGAGACCTCCGGTGCCTATTTGTAGCGTTCTTACTTCCGCCTTGGCATATATCCTACCCCTTTCAGTAAATGATGGCAAGTCATATAGACGCACAGAGTTGTCATTGCAAGAACACAGCAAAATTGGCTTGGCATCTGCATCAGTTATCCCAGAAAATCCTAGAATACCCTGAATAGTTGCACCATAAGTTTGTTAAATCATTTAATCCAAGAGATACAAATATTGATGAACATTGTCAAAGCGCACACATAAAATGACACATCATAGAAAGAATTTAGTAATTAAAGTCACTCACATATCCTTCATCACATTGATGGACAACTTCCAACTTCCCACTTTCATTGGAGGCCCAAACTTTGATTTGGCCATCCAAGGAGCCAGATAAAAGAAAGCTGTCCCAGCAAAGTACTGACGTCACAACATCGGAATGCCCATGTAACGTCTGCACACACTTCAAAGTCTCGAGATCCCACACCTAATAAATTTATAGCTATAATTAGAGCATTCCCCACACTAAATATACACATCAACAAACAGGATATTTAAAAGAAGAACATTCAATAATCAAGGATTCACTGTAGGTTTATTAACCACGCCAGGTTTCAATGATGTGCTAAGTTACGTATGATAATTTCATCATGTACTTTCTAGAGAATCTCAAATTTTTGGAACCCAAAGCAAGGTAAATATATAATGCAACTAGCTAAATTCTTAATATCAACACTAAGTTCAAGTACATAAAAAAAACAGATGCAAGGATCACAAAGATAAAACAGAGTCCAAACAGTTCAATCAAATTTGATGCAACCATCTAAATGTGAGTAATATTAACGTCATAACATTCCCTCAAGTATGTACAGGACGACACTACAACTCTCACTCTAAATTGGCACACAACAAAACTGTAAAGTGTAAAAAAGGTTTGCATTTGGAACAAAAGAATAAGATGAACGAACAGTACCCTTGTCTCAGATTCAGAATCATATAGTATTTCGATTTATAAAATAAACACGTAGTACAGTAACAAGAGATAGTTTATTAAGTAATTACGCACCTTTATTGTTTTATCAATGGACCCTGAATAGAGTCGGTTGGCTCCAACAATGAGTGATAACACGGCACCACTGTGACCCTTGAGGGTTGCTGCCACTTCAGAGGAACAAGTTTTCCACACCAATATGTTTCCATCCTGTAACCAGAAATACCATTAAATAAATGAAAGCTCGAAGGGCAACTCAGAAACAACTAAAATCTATAATAGTACAATGCCATCACCTCAAACTTATGGCTAATATAATAAACTCAATGTTGCGAGAGAAATTACCTGGGTACCAGCAAAAAACATATTGTTTCCCACCTCCATCGCATAAACTTGACCAACTACTGGTCCATTAAGAGCGACTTCAGCATGACACTCGAGATTCCATACCTGCAACACAAACAATTAATGAGATGTAAAGGAAACAGTATTTACCCAAGCAAATAAGGACCTACTTCACGCATCATGTGAAGTATATATATACAAGATAAATGAGTTACCTTTACAGCATTTGGCAAACCAACAAACATACATGGACCTTCACACATCAAACTTCCGCATTCATCACTAAAGTTGACAACTTCACCACACTGCATTACACAGACAAAATATTTAATAAACAAACCATGCATCAATACCTCTAAGAATACAACATATGCGACCCACAAATTTAAAGTAAAAAAAAGACTCACTTGTCCAGTATGGCAGTTCCAAACCCGCATAGACTTGTCCTTGCTTACCGAATAAAGCTTGTCAGAACCAGATGGGAGAGCAATCCCTGTAACAGCCTACCAAAGACCATGAATAGATGAGCAAATTCACATATATCAAAAGAAAACAACAACAAATGAGACAAACCCAATTTAATACCTTAGCATGCCCTTCTAGCTTAGCCAGCATGGTAAACCCATCACCATAGAACCACAAATGCATGTTCTTGCATTCATCACCATGAACACAGTTTCCTGTGACCCAGTACTTGCATAACTGTTTTTTTGGCTCTTTATTATGTGTCTTTGTCACATCTTTCCTTTCACTCAGATCACTTTTTGTATCATTGTAAGGCTTTTCAACACTCTTAACCACAAACTCAGAACTCCGTCTCCTCGGAACATCCTTCTGTCCAATCTGACAAGTCTTAGGAACATGGTAATTCGGATTTTTCCATGACTTCTGACTGCCAGGGGCTTTTATCTCCGGATGTAAGAACCTACAATCACTTCGGTTACAACACCCCGCCATCCAATATCTGCAAACTCCATTCTTAGCTGAACTGCCTCCAAATTTCACCCGATCAAACTCCGATGATTTTCCCGGTAATCTCCTAGCTGCTGCTTTGATTTCCATATTACTAAACACGAATCAGATTTACATAATGACATCCAGTTAGACAATCTGCACCACCATTGTAATAAACCAATACCAAACCCTAATTTAAACTCAGATTCCATCATCTTCCTCATTGTAGCGAAGATCCCCACAAATAAAACAAATCAAACAGAATCCAAAAAACCTAAAATCTAAAAAATCAAAATCCTAAATTCCTAACTATACCACCTTAACAATTCAAGCTGCCCCATATCAAAAATTACACCAATTGCAAACTCTAAAATCTAAAACCTAAAAAATAAATAATTAAATAAAAATCCTAACTTTGTAATTATACCACAATCACAGCAACCATCATCACAAATCAAGCTGCCCCACATCAAATCCATACCAATTAAAAACCCTAACACCTAAATCCAAAAATCTAAAAAACCCCTAAAAAATCAATACCCTAATTTTCTGATCAAATCAGATCACTATGCTCCGAAAAATTGCACGAATCAGAAGCCCAAATTCAACATATCAAAGCCATAATCTTCAATTTGACGTAGAATCACAGTAATCAAAACCCCTAATTTGACAATTATAAAATGACAAATGTAAACAAACCCTAATAATCTAAAATTGGGACCTGAAGTTGATAAATCGATGTACCTGAAGATCAATCGAACAGTTCTCTGCAGAAAATCTTCGCGAGGAGATGATTTTTTTTCGAATTTTTCTAGGGTTAGTTTGATAAATAATGGGAACGAGGTGAAAATATGTAGTATCAAAGCGTATATATACGTATAATATTGCGTGCAGTACAAGCACAAAAATTCTAATTAAAATTCAAATTGATAATAAAAGGGTAAAAATAAACAAATTATCACAAAATTTGTATGAGCCGGGTATTTTTGTATTACAAAATATTTGTTTATTAAAATAGTTATCTCTAGCGGATCATGGATGCATCTGGTCCAGATCTATACTAATTAAAATAAAATATATTTTATTTTTAGGAAATTTTTATTTTTATTTTTATTTTTGGAATCTATTTTTTTAGCCCACGCTATAAAATAAGAGAACTAAAGTTCTTGAGGTAACGGCAATAAAATTATCTAAGGTGCTAGTATTTACTAGGGTAATTATTTTTATAATTGTATATAATTTTATATAATTACAATAATACGCTCGTATATTTATATGAGATTTTTTTTAATCTCATAAAATTACGTGAGTAAATCTAGGAACATTAATCTTATAAAATAATATTATTAATATTTTCCAGAGTAATTCGGGTGAAAACTTACTTATCATAAAAACCTACAATATTTAGTGGACATTAAATTTGTTTAAGTTTCTTCAAACAAATATACACTATATTATTAAAGCTCAAAAATTAAATATTTTGGTCGATTGATTGATCGGTACCGGGTCACGGGCCTAAAAATTATATATGCATTAGATACAATTTTATTTATTATAATGTAAGTCATAACTATATACATATTTATATTAATCTAAATTTTATTTTTAGACCCAAACTATATATTTATTATAACATGGGTACAAATTATAATATATTTATATTAAATAGAATAATATTTATTGTACTTAACATAAATTTATATAAAATAAGAAAATGTATTAACATAAATTCTTAATATTATAAAATTTTACATTAAATATCAATAAAAAATAAATTTACTTAAATATTAGTTATCCCATGCTACACACGGGTTATAAACTTATTAATACTTAAATAAATTTTTGTAATAATTCACAGTCCCATTTATTTCCATTTTTTATTATGATTTTAGAAAGTTTAATGAAAATTTTATTAATTTTTACTATAAAAAAGTTCTCAACCGAAGGCTAGTCATTTTTTTTAATATTATTTAGAACTTTATTTTGTTTGCAAGTGAAAATTCATCGTGGATGTGTTAATTGGGCAATTATTTCAATAATATTTACTTTACGTTTTAAAGTTTTTGAAGAGCGGTGAAGCTTTAATGACGACTCTTTAGATAATCATCTCATACGTCTTTAACCACCCATACTTTTGTTTCGTTCGTTAATTAATTCATGTCTAATCAGGATTGATCTAGTGGAATAAAGGAATTATAGGGAAATAAAGTATTTCAAAAAAAAATTAATCAAAAGGAGAAAAGAGAACTAAACTCATTTCATAACAAGTCCATGTGTTAAAATCTGATTTTTTTGAATGGACAGCAGCATTTTACTATTCAAGTGTCGTAGCACTACAATAAACAGTCTTGTAACCAACCACCAATGATCAACAGTTAGATAGTTTGGAGCACAACATGTCCAAAACCAATCAAAATATGCACTACTTTCTAAATATCTCTTTTTCTCAGAAGTTGAGTTTTTTTGACTGCTTAGAGTAGAATTCATGCTTGATAAGATTTGCTCTCAGCAACATAGCCTTAACATCTCGATCAAATTCGCTACCAGTCTGCAGCACGCGCTGGAATGTGGCATTCCTTTGATCAGCATGTCTGGCATACAAGATTTTGTTGTGCGAATCTATACGAGCCTGCAAGAGTGATTGATGGAAGCATGTAAGAGTAACTAATAAAAGCATTTTATGATGTTTCGTGTTCACCAGATCAAACGACCACCTAATATGGATGAGATCAAGAAAAACTGTATGACCAACGTTCATTATAAAGTTTCTAATCAATGTCAGTGCAATCCTAGATTTATTGTAATCTATACTATCTTTTACCGACCTAACAAGTTATATAAACCAAAAAAATAAAGGAAACCTGAGGGGTATACTGTCCAAAACAAACCTGTATTTGGTTTTCTGTTATCAGAGCTTCAACTTCTTTCTCTAACCCTGCCACACTGGTTTTAAAAGCATTGGCCATCATGCGCATATCAACAGAGACAAATGGATGAGTATACTGTATCAGAGCTTTGCTACGAATTTGGTCATATAGTGTATTGACATGATCATGCAGATGTATGTCAAGCAACAGATTAGCTTTCAAGCTCCCAAGGTAGTCCAGGCATGAAGCATAATGACTGTAACCAGGTAAAAAGATTTCAGGTTAGACGACGACTCGGTGCTTCTAACTGAATGGTAAGTGGTAATAAATCCTGAACAATTTTCAACCTAAAATTCAAATAAATTCATTCTAAAACAAACAATGATACACTAGTATGAGATTTATTATATCTGACCAATAACAATCATTTGACAACCAAGACAAAATTAAGTTCACTGAGAGTCTGAAGCTCTGATATTTACACAAATAAACACACACACACAAATATATATAAAAGTCTCGCAATTTAATAAAAAATAACTTCTGGCAAAGCAAGATAGCTTCTTGCAAAATTTAAGGTTTCCAGATTTAAGCATAAGTTTATGTACTCTAATATGAGATGAGATAGAAAATCAAGAAATTGAAACATGCCTGCCATTGCAGGCACTTCTAAGTTCTAAGTGTGAAGATTTACCTTGAATAAAAATCATGAATAAGTTCTCTAACTTCAGGTACCAACTCTAAAAAGTTCCGAAAGTTAATGTTGTCAATGACTTTAGCCTGCAAAAGCGAACACCAGGTTAAAAATTAATGACCTACAAACACTACTAAATTATAATTAATGGTAAACATGTTGTAATTGCCTTCAGCTCAGCTCTGTCAAAACTTGCAAGTGCACAAAGACCACCATATGTTGCAACATCTTGAGCAGCTATGACTTCAGAATAGTTATTTCCCAATTCGGGATGTGTTTCCAAGAACTGCAATTACAGAATGCAAGTATCATACAACATTCAACAGTAAAAAAATATAATATACCTATTCCATTCTGTGGCCCCTTAAGCGCTAAAGGAATGATGATAACCACTATTAAAACCGGATAAAGGTTTAAACTCAGAATACAACATCATACGCAAGTGCAAAGAGTGGCGGACCCAGCTTAAGAAGGCAGGGGGGACAAAATAAACAAAACCAATGTAACAGCCGGGTTTCAATCATCAGACTGTAGGACACATGGGACTTGGGCAAACTAGGCTTCTGATGCACTACTTTAATTTGTTTAAGTTTTATATATGCACGTCATATCACTGAAATATATTAGGATGAGACAAATATCTGCTTATATCAAAAATTGAACCCCTGATGGCTGGAATAAAATTGTATCACAAACGACCAGTGCAAGGGTGCAACTAGACCTGGCAATTCATTCGTATCGTGTACTAAAATGTCAAACCCAAAACCAACCCATTTAGAGTTCGTGTACTTTCGTGTTTGTGTACCTTCGTGTCGTGTTTTCGTGTAATATCAAATAAAAATTAATATATAAATAAATAGATAAATATATTAGAATATTATATTATTAAGTATATTTCTACTAATATATACTCCCTCCGTCCCGGCCAAATGTTTACATTTGGTCCGGGCACGGAGACCAAGGATAGTGGGTGTAATAGTGATTTTATTGTTAAAATAAATGAAGTAGTGGGTGTAATAGTGTAAAGTGTTGAAAAAGTGGAGTGAAGTAGTGGATGTAATAATATATTTATTGTTAAAAGTTACTATTTTTAGTAATGTAAAGAATTGGATGGGACGTCCCAAAAAGGAAAGTGTAAAGAATTGGTTGGGACGGAGGGAGTATTAAATATATATTTGCATCATATTTACATATAAAATTATAAAATTAAGTATAATTATATAAATAAATATACATATACCTATAAGAAAAATAATAAATCTATATATAAAATATTTATTTATTTTATTTCGTGTACTTCGTGTCATGTCGTGTACCCAAAAAGTAAACACAAAACCAACACTAAATCTCAGTAGTGTACTTTCGTGTCGTGTACTCAAAATGCAAACACAAACACAAACACAAACACTAAATTTACATGTCGTATTGTCGTGTGGTAAATTTCCGGGTCTAGGTGCAACAAGGAATAAGTGTTCAAACTTTATTGCATATCTAATGGGTTCATCACTCCATGCACACTCACATAAATGTATAGAGTAAAATGTTCTTAAGTCCTACCATTATCATGGTTTCCCTGAAGATAGCAAACCACATTACGGATTTTTATATCAAGGAGTATTAATATTATAACCATAACCAAAACTATGAAGTTTCAGCTTCAAAACAAACAATTCAGTAAAATAACACATATGCATAGAACAAATTTGATTGTTTTCCCCACTTAACCACATGTCTATATGTTTCCTCCTGCAGAAAAGAAATGCTCAACACTTTCCATTTTAGGCACTGATATACCGAAAAGTCTGCATTACTATAACAAGAACTTCTTACCAAGGAGACATCAAAGATTAAAAAAAAAACATAAAATTTGTTGATGTATCTTTGGCTTTAGAATGAAACTACTGTATAGAGGCAGAGTTTTTTGTTTTTTTGGGGAGGGAGGGACAAGACAATGATTAGCCCATGCTTTGCTGTGAAAAGGGGAAGATCTATTACTGTCTTTTATTATTAGCATGCCATGGAAGAGAAGAAAACCAAAACTGGCAGCAAATCAATCTGTATAGCATTTTGACAAGGGCAAGCTAACAGCCTTTAAAATTTCAGTTCAACTGAAATAAAGTAACACCAAAAGTATCAAGTTCATTTAAATAGACGAGTAGCCTATAAGCAGACAGACAGACTACTATTCTTCTAATATAAGAAAAGTCAACCTACTATTCAGAAATTAATCATTTTAAAATAGATAAAGGATAACGAGTATAAACAAATAACATGTCATACCATACGAGCAGCAAGCTTGTACTTCTTGGATTCCAGATGAGCCAATCCAGCAGCACATCGAAGTTTAGCAGCTACTATAGGTTCCACGGCTTCTTGACTTTGCTCTGCTTTGCTGACATAGCTTGTAACATGAGTGAACTGACCCATTTCAATACTGACTAGAATTGCATTTAAACACATGTGAATAATATGCTTTGATGTCGTGCAATAGTCACGAGTCCGGACATAATTCTTAAATGCATCCCCCAGTGCTCCGTGAGCATAGTAAAAATCTCCAAAATCATTGTATCCCATCCTTATGCTTTCTTTAATCAAATTTGTCTTCATAAAACAAAAACACAAGTTAATTACTATAAATTTACAAATCACCATACCCTATTTAGGGAATACACCAAATTTTTTGACCAAACAAAGTACTAGTAAATCATTAAACCAATACAACTCTAATCTCAATTCACTCATATTTACTATAAAATAGCAAAAAAAACAAACACCCAAATAATCAACTTCAGAAAACACTACAATAATAAAACCCAAAAAAATCTTCTTCACAAAACCCTACAATATAAGAAATCCCAATAATCATAAAAAACGAATCAAAAAACTCTAATTTAAAGATTTGAAATAACCCAACTAGATTACTAACCAGTTTCAAAAAACTTAACAGTACTAAACCCCAAAATATATCAAAGTCAAAATAACAATACTGAAATTCCCACACAACATAACAACCCATACTGAAATTCCCACACAACATAACAACCCCCACACCACATATTATATAATATATACACAACGCGGAAATCTCTAATCAATAGAAATCCGTAAACCCCCGATTTGAAATTTATGAAATTCAGACACACATGTAAGCAATCAATTGAAAACCTAGAATCAACACTCAAAAGCACATATATACATATCATATATACCAATAATCATCAAGCTCATTACATTTTCATCAAATTCACAACCTAAAATTAACATACCTGACCGACCAACTACCAAATACATAATAGTAGTTAGGTTATAACAGTATAGTATAAATATGTACCCTATAAGCCTCAAGTTCCATTACACATTAATCAAATTCAAAATCCTGAGATTAATTTACCCGACCGACGTAATAACAGTTCAGTTTTAATAGTAATAAAATTCCGGTTTCAATAGTTTTGTATAAATATATAACCAACAAGCATCAACTTCAATACATATTAACCAAATCAGAAACCTAAGATTAATATAACCAACCACGAAAGACGTAATAACAGTTCAATTATAACAGTATAGTACAAATATATACCCGATAAGCATCGAGTTCGATACATATTAACCAAATTTAGAAACCTAAGATTAATACCATCAAATTCAGAAACCTAAGATTAATATAACCACTATGAAAGGCGTAATAGTAACAGTTCAATTTTAACAGTATAGTATAGATATATACCCGATAAGCATCAAGTTCAACACAAATTAATCAAATTTAGAAACCTAAGATTAAAACACTATCAGAAACCTAAGATTAATATAATCAACCGACTCCGAAAGACTTAATAACAGTTCAATTTTATAGTATAGTACATAAATATACCCGATAAGCATCAAATTCAACACATATTTACCAAATTTAGAAACCTAAGATTAATATGCCATCAAATTGAGAAACCTAAGATTAATATAACAAACTAACTGAATAATCCGATACGATAGATACCCGATACGCATTAAGTTCATTCTCGAGTTTATCCTTCCTAGCATCAGCCTTTCTGTCAACAACATCAGTCCAATCCGGGTCGGGTCCATACCCATCACCCAACCTGCCATCAATCTTACTGACAACTTCTCGAAACAACTGGGTGTTCTCGCCTTTCTTGACTTCATCATAGGCCATTCTCAGGGCCTCTAATTGCATCGAAACGACGCCGCATCGGTCAGCGATGAACAACAAGCGGGTGATCTTGGTGCGCCCGGTGTAGAGAGACGAGTAGGACTCCACGTCGAGGAGGTCGGGGTTGGTGATTGGTCTGTGAGGAGTGGGTGTGTCACCGTTGGTGGAGATTAGCGTTTCCGGTTCGGGTTCCATGGTGAGGTTTTTTTGGGGGTTTGGTGATCAAGTTGTGTTAGTGTGTAGGTGTGTTGTGGGATTTTCAAGAGGGGGATGTGGGTTGGGCTTTGGGGGATTGGATTCAGTGGGCTGGCCCAATATATTTTATAATGATTATTATTTAATAAATTATTTTATTATTTTATATTTATATTTATATTTATATTTTTTAATACAGTAATTCTTTGCAAACTAATATTAGTTTTGGATTCTTGATAAGTAAATTATAATGTTATGCTCGGTTGGAAGGATAAGAATGAATTGAGATGAGAATGAACGAAAGGATTGGAATGAGTTGGGATAAGAATATTCATTTCATTCTTTTGTTCATTTAGTAATATTAATTTTATTGGGAATATAATAATCATTTTTATTAATTTATTTGTTTAATATATAGATAAAATGAATTCTAAAAAAAATTATTCAATAATAAATTTATTCAATAATATAGAAAATATAAGGCAAAATTAATTTATATAAGAAATAAGATTATATTTATAATTTAAATTTAAAAAAAATTAACAATTAAAAAATTTAAATAGCTAAACAAGTTTTTTTTATTAAATATATTGAATTACAAACATATTATATTCCACGACAAAAATAAAGATAAAAAATCATTATTAGTAAGAATAAAAATGGTTATCTCATGTGGGAGGGTGATATACAAAATTGACTTATTAGGAAAGATATGAATGACATGAGGATGAGTGATTTCATTCCGAAGTACTCAACCGAACAACTCTTTTTTCATTCTCGACGGAATGATCATTCCATTTACACGAAAATTCATTTATATCATCCAACCAAACACACCGTAAGTATAAAGTGTTTAACAATCACGAGCCGTCTCTCTCCTCGTTTATCAACGTAGTCGATGGGGTTTTCATTGATTTTTCTGGTGGAAACCCCAGATCCTTTAATTTGTTTTGTTTGATTTCTACTCATTTGATTTTTTTTGGTTTATTTTTTTAGATTTAAATTATCATAACTTTGGGTTTTCTTTCGCCTTTAATTCAAGTGGAATTTATTGGATACGAGAGTGGACCGATTATCTCTTATTATGATTTTATTTTTCATATCTAAGTTTTTATTTGCAATTTCAGTTTGTTTGCTCTCCTTGGTGAAAGAGTGCTTGTTCTCTCCTTTATTGTGAGTGTTGATTCTAATTTAGAGATGAAAATTTGTATTGGATTGTATTTATCGTCAATACCTCAAACGGGTTGTGACGAAGCGGGTACATGTAAATATATCATATTCAACATATCGTTTGATTGTCACCGTATGAAAACGGACGATTTAATCTATTTTATGTTTGTTCGACTCGATCATTTTTGTAGATACTGTATGCCTTTTCATTATTGAATTAAATCCTTTTTTCTTCAAAAAAAAGTACAAGTCGAATATATATATATTTTTCAGTTTATAAATTATTTATCAAGAAACCCAAATAGGTACTGTGTTATTAATAAATATTATTTTTTATTTAAAAATAACTAATGGATATCATGGATTAAATATAAATTAAATGATGTAATGGCTGAATTAATATATAAAAGTATAGAATTGGCAAAAAAATAGGAAATATGACATTTTATAGAGGAAAAAAATTTAGAAATTACTTTTGATAGAATATATAATATAGGAATATAATTCATCACTTTGAGATCAAAAATTGAACTCGGTATTAAAAGCTGCATAAGTAATACTCTCTTTATTTCAAATACATACGTATTTTAAAATGTATAAAAAATATAACTTAATATATTATTTTTAAATTTTCTTTTTTTGAATAAATATTTCAATATTAAATTTTTATTTTAAAAATAAAATTTTTAAAATAAATTATATAACTATATTTTTTATACACCTTAAAAATACGTAGAAAAATTCAAAATAAACCAATATTTTGAAACAGAGAAAGTATCTCATTAAATTTTATTCATGTAATTATGACTATGAACTTAAAATTTTATCCACGTAAAAATTAATATACTCAACCCTGACAAAATAGTTCATGATTAAATGGTGATAATATTTTTGTAAATATATGGACTATAGAATTTGTTTTTTTTACATATTTTATTTTTCTTTTTCAAAGCAGAATCTTTCATTGCTTTAACATGCATGTTTTATAAATATTTTTTTAAATAGTAGGAGGAAAAATCAATAAATTCTAAAACTAAGTGAAAGAAAAAAATTAAAAAATATATATTAATAAGAACTTTATTTTTAATAAATATAAAATATTAAAGGCTATCTTAAAATGCTAGCTAATTTCCTTTAATTTAAACTTCGATATGATATAGTAGGCTGTAGGCATCATAAATCAAATTACTTTATATAGGATTTAGCACTCACTAGTTATCACTTACACATCTAATTGTAAATTTGGAGTTTTACTTATTTATTATATGCACGTC
Source organism: Oenanthe sinensis (assembly GCA_028671895.1). NCBI lineage: Eukaryota > Viridiplantae > Streptophyta > Magnoliopsida > Apiales > Apiaceae > Oenanthe > Oenanthe sinensis. Next base: position 10,295,618 of record CM053798.1, on the reverse strand, counting down.
AATAAATATAGGTGATTCGGTAAAATATACTCTTCAATTTCTTAATTCGTTTTTATCTTCCCTTTACGAAAGTTATTTGTGTAAAATATTCTAATATATGATTGCCATATTTATGTGTTTTTTAACCATTTATGTATATTTTTATTATTCTATTTTACAATATTTATTTTACATATTTAACGGGTGTAAGATTTATATTCTTCCAATTTTATTGGGGACGTTGGAGACCACAACTGCTTGCAGAACATTGCAAAATATATTATTCTGCAAAATATGTTCCGCAAGCATTATATATATAGTTTCTGACATCTCCAACAAAAATGCGGTCTACATATAACTTTTCCCTAAATTTTATATATGTGGTCTCCGGGCGTGTAACTGAGTTGGTGAGAGCACTGGTTAATGGTTATTGATCAATACAACCAAGATTGGTGAATTTTTCACACACTCTAGGTTGAAGGGCCACCAGTGTGGTCTTACCGCTCAGTTAATCCGATTTACATGTCACGTGTTGGGCTTGAGGCGATCTGGCGTGATACCGATTAAGGTGTCCGAAAATTACACATTTTGACCAAATTTATATATGTCAATTCGAATTAAATTTTAAATTCTTTTCGAAATCGGGGTTAAATTTTAAATCTGTATCATGAATAAGTAGGCTCAAATGTAACAATTTAAGTAATCCACAAACACATCATATGCTTTCAAAATATCATGATTTATTAGTGTATTTAATAATAATAATTCACCTTATAACTAAACTAAAGTCATCACATATTAGACTGGGGTGTTACAGACTGTTCCACTAAATTTATGACGTCCTTCAATCGAACAGATAACTCATTGATTCACCTTTAAAGCATAATTAAGCATAATTAATTTTGGTTGAATTCGTGTCATCACCTCTAGACTTCTATCCATTGTATAATAATATTGGTAGCCTTTTTGTATCATCACGCCTCTTGTAATTTGACAAATCAAACTGTCGAGAGTCGACTCTAATACCATATGTTTAACATCATATGTGACAATCCAAGTTAAATTCCGATTTTTTTAGAAATTGTAGTAAGTCCTGAATTAATATTACAAATAAATCCAGAGTACACTGGTCCAAATATAATAATTTGGATAATAATATTGCATCTAAAATATTAAACTAAAGTTTTTATATATTTCGATATGGGAATGAGGTCTTACAATAAATTATATCGATTTTCTTTTAATTTATAAAAGTTATAATTTAGATGTTTAGAAATCCACTAAAATCTATATTTATTTAACAAAGATTTTTTTATATATATAAAGAATTTGATGATATAAATCAAGATTTTAAGAATGTTATGGGTATTAATTTAGATTTTAATTAATTTTTTGAAATATATTTAATATTGATATATATAGGTAGTGTGAATCAGAAATAAAAGTTATTTAAATATGTATATAGTTTGAACTGATATTATAATATTTATATACATAATATATATGTATATAGTTTAGACTCGTGATCTAAATAACCAACCAAAATTTTAGATATTTTAATATTAATAATATTGTATAGATATATGATATAATTGATGTATTTTTTTATATTTATAGTGTTCTGTTTTTTTTCTTTTTGAAATCTGACATAATCTAATAGATTTTATATGATTAAAACTCAGCTCTCTATAAATTCTATCAACCCCGTAGAATCTTGAATCAATAAGAATCTTTTAACATACATATATTATATAAAATTTATTTATATAATTTTTTAAAATTTGAATTGGATTTTCCTTGCTGACTTGCTCCAATAAAAAGGCATGAGAATTTCTTTTTAGTAGGAAAAAAGGCATGAGACTTGTATATCCTTGTTCTAATATTTTATTTATAGCAACCTAGCGTGTGATATGATCATAATAATCCCGTATTTTAAATATTTGGAATATCCTGACAAATAAATAATTTGTGATTTCATTTTATTACTTTTTATTTTAAAATCCGATACAATATATATACACAGACATGTGCGTGCATGTTTCTCATAAGGTTTCTTTTCCCTACTTTTCGCTTTGGAGGGACGATCAATATGGCTAAGCTCTCAACTAAAATTCTTTCGGCTCTTCTTATTTTAGGTACTCGTTCTACTTCTCTATTGTCAGTGTTTTTGATTAATTTTTCAGTAATATGCATTGGCCGCAGTTAATAAATAAGTTAAGATTTTCGACGTGTTATCGTATTTGTAACAAATTATATCAATACTTTTGTTCATGGTATTAGAGTTTATATAATTCATATATGAGACATGAAGGATCATCCGAATACAATTGAGGCGGAAAATACATATTCTAATAATTTTAGCTTACTAATTGTGAAACGTGAAATTGAGCTACCGGACATCTTGTTTGGGCTACAAGATTTATATTCTTAATTTCCCGACGTGGCTATCAGAAAAATTGTTGATTAAATAAGAGTCTGAAAAAATAAAGTTCGATATTTTATAATATCGGAACTTTTAATAACATTATTGTTTATGATGCGGATGCAGTTGAAATAGCAATGGTTGCGACATTGGTTGCTGGAAAAACATGCGAGAGTCCAATATTAACAGTACCGGTTCCGTTTTGTCCGAAGAACGAACAGGCTGACCAAAATTGCTGGCTTAATTGTGTGGTTCGATATGGTGCTCTGGTAACAGCTTACTGCAGAGCTCCAGTTGGTCCCTATAATGATCCTCTTTGTTGGTGTCAATTTCCGTGTTAACTCATGTAAGCATAATACATTGCTAATTATTACTCTTAAATAAGGCTATTTACCATCTGATTTAATTTTTCGGATACAAGATTAATACCCATCATGTTTGGGAGAGAGGAAATTGAAGGTTTTGTAGATTCAGTTAAAATTAATTAATTACTGCAGATGTTATGAACAATATTAGTTAATACACATCATAGAATGCAGAGGAAAAAAAATAAAGACTTGTATGATGTTCATGTATAACTTGAATCATAGTTTATTGCGGTTTTGCACTGCATATTGCGATTTTTCGATGAATCTTAGGTGTGCAGGAGAGATGCTAGATGTGCAGGCACTCACAAGCATACATATGTTATGAGAAGAATAGCTAGACTTTGTAAATCTTCAAACTTAAAGGCATGATATATGCATATTATGGTTTCTACTATCACATTAAAGTTCTGCAATAGTTGGTATTACTCTGTAATGCATGTAACTCATAATTTCCAAAATTCACAACATTGTATAGATTGTATCTATGCATCAAATGAATAGATTGTCTACTCGAAAAAATGGAGTCTGTTGTCTAAGCTCTGTGTACTCATTTGCATAGATTGTTTTTACTTGCTAGCTTAAACCACATGCGATGCATGCGTTTTTTTTTTTTTAATAATATTTTTATAATTAAAATTTTAAATTTTTGAAAATTTATATTTATTCAATTTTATTATAGTTTCTTCTAAAATAATATTAAGATAATTATTGATATCGGTTGATAATCAAACTTTAATCATTTTATTAACTAATAAATCGAAGAATATTATTAAGTTACTTTTTGTACTCGCGAGGAATCGAACTTGAATTAATTAATTAATTGCGGCAATTTTTTTTAATTAATTAATAGTATTTAGAAATTTACATCCTTACACCTGACGACCATACCATACCACACTATCTCCCTTATTCCAATTACATATAGGATATAATTCTTGTTGTCCTTAGCCTGAAGTCGTTAAAATTTATAGTTACAATTTTTTTCCCGAATACCATGTTTATAATTACTTTAAATTTATGATCCCTTTTACCAAAATTGTAATAACTTTTTTGTATTCATCGGTCCCCATTTTGATCGAATCAAAAAAGTTCAAATTTTTCAATCAAGACCCATTAATTTATTACTCGCTCCATCTCAAAATAATAGTCGCTTTGATTTTTTGAACGTGATTGAAGGTTTAAAAAAAGATGTATGTATTATTTTTACGATTTTCTTTTTCTGAATAATAATTTAAGTATGAGTTTGGGGCTCTATGGAGAACTCCTCTATTGGAGAATTTTGGAGATCACTTTTTATTTTGTAAAAATCATCACACTTTTTGTTTAAAATACATGTGTTCTGTAAATACAAACACAATTATATGAGAAGATTCTTTGAATTCTTAAAAAATAATAAAAATGTTTACAAAACACATGCATGTGATTTACAGAACATACTAGTACTACGTTTCTCATTTCGTTAAAAATATCACATTTTTAATAAGAATACATGTGTTCTTTAAATAAAAACACAACTAAAAGTCTAAATTATGTATTTGGAGAAAAAATAGTGAAAAAATGTTTACAGATAACACGTGTTATGGAAATACAGAATATACTAATTTTTCGGAGAACTAGTTCTTATTTGAATCTAGCCCTATATTTTATTTAAAAAAAGAAAATTGAAAAAAATTATATAAACAAGTAGTGTTTTTTTATAAATCAAATTACGTACAAAAAATCAAAGCCAATATATTATTTTGGGACAGAGAGAGAGTATATAAAAGAATGATCTATATAATAATCGAGAACCAGAAAAATTGGAATTTTTTGATCAAAGCAGACGATCGATTATATAAATGAATGATCTATATAATGATACAGAACTCTAACTTCACATGATACCTTATGTTTTTAACCAACTTATTCATGTTTTTAAACGTGGAGGAGCCGAATGGTTAATTCCCATGAACCATAGCAACTGGAATGATTAGTTTAACTATAATAATAAACTAGAATTCTTTTTCCGCTTTGCCTGGGTATTAAAATTATGTTTTATTATTTTATATAAATTTTAATATTATCTATATTATTATAGAAGAAAGATTAAAAAATTTGGTCCAACGTTAATCATAGAAAAGATCATAATCGTCCAATCTTAGATGAAACATAGAAACAATATTAACCATTCAATTTTAATGAAATCTAATTTTAAAAAGAATATATATCACACATACAACTATAACCCCCGATAGTCTTTTTTTTATACAACTCATCACAGATAATATTATATTATAACTAAATTATATTTTTTATTTTTTATTTTAAGAATCCTACTTATCCTATATTTTTATTTAATATAACATTTAAATTTATGAATATTAATATATAAATATCATTATATAATAACATTAACTCTATCCCCCGATAATCCTCCTTCTACACAACTCATCACAAATAATGTTATATTATATTAACATAAATTCTCAACGTTGTAAAATTTTATAATAAATATTAATAAAATATAATATAAAAAATAAATTTACATAAATATTAGTAATTCATCTCGTGTTTTGCACGGGTTATAAGCTTGTGTATATATATATTTATTTTGTTTTGCACGGGATATAAAATAGAATTGCAAACCTATATTTATTTTGTGAGTGTTTAGTCAGTTATTAAACACGCAGTATACCATTATATTAATCTGAAATTGAGTTTAAATCATTTTCAATAAAAATTATTTAAAAACCGGTTTAATCAAATAAAAAATAAGTTAATTAATCAGAATAGATCTTATTAAAACTTTCATAAATCATATTAAATCATTAAAAATATTTCTTTTTTTGTTAAATCAACCCACATGTTGAAGAATTAGATTTTTTTAATAAAATATGATTACAAATTTACAATCTTTACCAAACTTTCAAATATTTCTGATACATATATATATTAATTGTATAAGTATATGAAACCATTTAGATTTTGATGACCACACTGACAACAAGATGAAAGCTTGTAAACGATATAAAATAGCAAGCTGTTATACGTATACTAACATGGTGTTGCGGGTATTAGCTTACTGATATGAAATATCAGTATAATGTGAGTTTAGTACATTGATAGCAAGCTGAAAGTAGGAAAATAGGGTGTTCCAGCAAGCTGACATCATGGAAACAGGTTGTATCAGCGAGCTGACACTGGGAGCGCAGAAACTGTTTGGATATGCAAGGAAGTCTGAAATTCATGGAGATTTTGTAGGATCTTACTTGTACGAGTCTATCTAATATATATATGATTATATATTATATTAGAACTCAGTTTTATATTATCCAAACATATATTTTAGTATTCAAATTTGGTTTCCTATTAGGAGTTGGGTTTTGACTAAACCTTATCTTTTATCTAACCAACTCTTATCTAGTATTTAAACTTATATTGAGGCTTTCTTTAAACGTATATTTTATCTTTAACAAACCTCAATATTCGTAGTTTTGAATATTGGTCAATTGAATTAGCCTAATCAAGTTGAAAGTTGTAATTCCTGGATTTGTTAATTCGAATGTAAGTATTCATATAAATACATGTGTGTATATAACTTTTCTCTTAATCAAGTGAAGAAATACTGATTTACAAAATATATACACACATCTTCTCAAACTCAAATCGTTCTTAGCAAACATATTTGATCTCTAGTATTCTATATATTTATATATATACGTGAGGAGCTTATAGTTTGAGTTGTAACTTTATTTTACTTGTAATCATTTAGTTGTAATCAAGTTGTGGCTGGATTACTAGGTTTGTGAAACAGGGTTCAAGGGAACTGGAGGCTAGAGAAGGCTGTACTAGGGTAGTATAGTGCTTAGAGGGCAGATTAGTTCAGTGGAACAGGGGTTTCAGCAAGCTAGGATCAGCTGCAAGGGATGAAGAGAAGAATATTGTTGTAATCTTGTAATCGGTTGTTCATTGAGTTTGTCCAAATGCTTTTGAGATAAGTCTTCCTCAGACTTGTCTTTTAATGAAAAAGGATCTCTGAAGATATTTGCTTCTCCCCTGTAGACCTTAACATGTAAATCACCAATACCACCTTTGTCTTTTCCAAGCCTGGCATTGAGAGTCAGATTTTGAGTCTTTGTCCACAGAAGATCAGATCTTTTCTTTCTTATCAGAAATTGTTGATGTTCTTCTTCCTCATCATCAAAACTTGAGCCACCTGGAAGAAAAGTTGTTCCAGACATAGTGAGAGGAATCTTTGGCTTAGCTGAAGCTTTTTGTTGAATTCTAGAAGATGATCTTGTTTGAATTTCTGAAACTGGCTTTGATTGAACAACTATCTTGGAAGTTTCAACAGATTTGATTTGAATAATCTTAGATTCTGGTTTTTTCTGTTAAGCAGGTACCTTTTTCTGAATTGAAACTTTCTTTACATATGTTCTCTGTTTCTGGACTTGAGCACTGTTATTACCAAACTTCTTCAATTTAGCTTCCACAACAACTGGATCTAATCCTGGATTTTCCTCTTCAAATAGCTTCCTTGCCAGTTCTGCATCCTTTAAATTTCATTCCTCAATTTTTTCAGGCTTCTCTTCTTCTTCAAGCCTTTTTGCTAGTGCCAAATCAGCTTCTATCAGAGTTTGCTGTTTATTAGAGATTAGTTGTTTGTCAGAGTTTGCTGTCATCAGAGTTTGAGTGGTTGAAGTTTGACCAATTAGAGTTTGCTACTTCAGAGTTTGTTGCTTAAGAGTTTGTTTCCCCTCCTTATGACTTCCTTGATCTTCATCATTAGGTTTATCAAGTTGGTGTGCAGCATCCTCCTTGAATTTGTCTAAACCCTTATCCCCCTTTCTGAAAGCATTCCCTTGCTTGACAGTAAGAAGTTCAACTATTGTATGTAACATTCCCTGCATAGATCCGATAGAAACTTCCAATTCATCCTGCTTTGCTGAGACAATTTTGAGTTTTAGCTCCATAGAGTGTTGTGATGTTGTAACAACAGATTGAACAAAAACAGAGTTTTTAGTGATAGAATCCTTGAGTTCACCAATTTCATTATGAAGTCCTTTGGATAACACAGTAGTAGCTTTCAAAATTGACTTCATTTCTTCAGAGTGTATTTCCTTATCAGCTTTACTTATCAACTCTGAACATGTGGCCAATAGATGACTTCATTTGAGTATTTTCAAGAACTATCCCAAACTTTTTGTTTGAGAGAATCTATCAAAAAATCTTGAGAAGGTTCTGCTTTAGAAGTGAAATCTCTTTTTATTCCTTCTGCATTAAGAGCAGCCTTTGAGTTGCTCCATCACCAGATAATCAGGATACTCCCTCTCAGTCTTTCATGGCATCATGAGAATTTACTGGCCACTTTTTGGTATTGTACCTTTATGTGTAGGGGATTGACAAATCTGAAACTTCTTCATCAACAAAAATAAGCTCATCAGAGTCTGTGTTTTCCCCATCAGAGTTTATGGCTTTCTCAGAGTTAACCAAAGGATCAGATTTTGCAACAAATAAACTCTGAGTACCTGCAGAATATATGGAACATCCTAAGTCACTCTTATTTTTTTAAAATAATCTCATTACTTCTCACATCACACATATTATAACTCTTAAGAGTTAGATTTTCCTCACTAGAAGTAGCTAACTTCTTTCTCAATTCTACCTCACCTTTTGTCAGATCCTGTGTCTGCCTCTCATTAATTCTGTTTTCCACACATTTTACCTCAGACTCAGTAGAAAGGATCAACACACAATGTCCTATAGAAATAAGAGGTGGCTGAGAAAGGTTGACTGTAGTTACATGATTAGGGGTACCCTTTTCAGGACTATTCATGATCATTCTAGCAGTTAAAATAGGAAAGGTAAAATCTGAACTTAAACTATCAGACAATGCATATTCTGAAGAAAAGTCAGAGTTTATACCTTGAGTTGTGGATGTGGATGCTATCTCCATTGGTTGTGCAGAGATTGGTAGTACCATAAGAGCATTAAAGATTGTCAGTGGAGCTTCATCAGAGTTTGTCTGTCCAATATTAGAGTCTTGGTTTGCAATTATAAAGTGGATGATTGGTTCTTGTGGAATCTGAGTCATATCTTCAGCTACTTCACCACTTTGAGGTGAAGTGTTATTCCCTAGAACAATGTCAATATTTGTAGAATGAGGGGTTGAATACAAATATTAAAACTTTTTGCTTGTTCTAATATTTGTTCTTAATGTTTGAGAATTAGAGAGAATATGTTCAAACAAATTTTGACTAAAAAATAAACTAAACAAATAGATTTAAAATTACTGATGGATTGATTTTTCCATCAGTATATATTTTTGCTCAATGATCCTAGGTTAAAAGAAACCTAGATGCTCTTTTACAAGATTAGAAAACAAATCAACTATTCTTACAAATATGCTATCAAACTGGAACAGTTGATTAAGAAATATTGTCTAACTTGTCTGTTTTCTAATAATGCTGCTACACTTGTTTATATACCATAAATGTGCTTTTACAATTCCTATTCTAGGATTGTTTCTACCTACATTCCTTTTACCTTTTTCTATTTTAGAATAAAGGTTTGAAAGACAGCTTCTGATTGAGTCTTCACAGCCATCATAGACTGTCTTCCATAGGTGTTCTTTTGCCTTTTCGGATTTCTTACAGATTGCCTTTTTGTCACAGTCAATTGATAATTTGTTGTTAAGCATATCAATTGACTCTTCCTTAATTCATCAAATGATAATGTTCTTCGATTGATCTTGATATCCATCGATTGATAAATAAGTTGCCTTATTGATTGATAAATGATATCAATCGATATATCAATCGATGGGTCTTCACATCAGTTGATGGTCTTCAACTCTTGACTTGGTTTCTTCGATTGATCTCTCATCCATCGATGCTTCAATATCAATTGATCATCCTTCACTTGTGTAATTTCCTGTCTTCACATAATTACAATTTGACTGTTTAATTTACACATCAATTGATGATCTATATCAATCGACTCTAACATCAATTGATGAATAAAATATCAATTGATTTACACCTTATCGATTGAAACAGACTTAGTACACCTATGCTACTATCTAAATTATCAGTTGATTCAGATAAACATTTCAACTGATAAATGGTTTCCTGATCAATTGATATTTATAACTTTCATATCAATTGATCAGATACATCAAATAAAATTTCTATGATTCTAAGATTAATGTTATCATCAAATTGCATGTAGATTCCTAACAATCTCCCCTATTTGTGTCTGTGATATGAACAGGCATAAATCTACTTGATGATAACAAAACCCTTAAATATAATCATTCAAATAGAATCAAGAAATTTTCATAGCACTTTTAGGAAATACCAGTTGATGATTATTCTTTACAGACTGTTCCAGTGTCTTCAATTCTTCATGATCTTCAATCTTCAATTACTTCTTCTTCTTCTTTTCAACATTTTCTTTTAATTGCCTCATAAAGGTGATCCTCAATATTGCTTCATCTTCGTCAGTTTCCCCAAGTTGCCTCATAAGATAGTGGATTTCCTCATCTATGATTTTGTCCAGATACTTGCAGATATCAAAGAATTTTGTATTGCCTTCCACATCTGTAAAAATCATGGCATACTTTGGTTCCAACACCACCTTCTTGACTTGAGATTTTCATAGCTTCAAAGGAGAATCAGGTTCAGCTTCAGCTTTTGCTCTCCTCATCTTTGAGATTTGTTGTTGGATTTCCTGTGAAATAGTCACATGAATTTGTACCTTTTGTTTAGAAGAGGTAGAATTGTCTTCAACACATTGTAGCCCTGCTTCATAATCACCTTCATTGAGTTAGTGAGTTTAGAACCATTTTCATACTCCAACCTCATGGATTCCTCTTGATTTGAAGTTGCAGGATGGGTTCTAACTCCAATTAATCCTTTCTCACTTACAACTGGAGTTCCTTTTAATTGGTATCCTTCAAATGTCACTTCCTCCTTGGTTTCTCCTTAAGTGACTTGAGGATTCTCCTGAACCACCATTTTCTGAGATGAATCTGCCCTTTTCTGGGCCATTGCTATTTTTCTCCTTTTTCTCAATGGTTGCTCTGCCTGTAGCTCTTCCACATGCCATTGCATTTCCATCTGTCTAGCAATCTCTTCATTCTCTTTTTCTCTCCTTGAGACATCTGAGATTCCTGTCATGATGACTCCTTGAAGTAGCTTTTGGCCTACTGGTTCAGTTTTCTTCTTCTTCTCTTCTTCAATCACTATTGCTTTCCCTTTCTTCTTTTCTTTAAGTGCTTCAACATCCAATTGAAGAAAAGCTTCTGTATTTGAGTTGCTTTCCTGAGTGGCCCCCTTTGCACTTTCATTTACTGCTCTGATTTGAGCAATAAATTCATCTAAATTTCCTGACTCTGCAGCCTTTGCAACCAACTCAGTGTTCCTTTTTAGGGTTTTAAGTCTTTGACTTTCCCTCTCAATCATTAGTTGAGTTTCCTTTTCTCTAGAATTTCTTCTAGCTTCCAAATCATCTTCAAATTTCTTAGCATCTCTCTTTTTGTGTTCCATGTCATCTTTGGAATATTTTGAAGATTGACCCTTATAGCTTCCACTGCCACTTGCACCACTTTTTGAGGTCCTGCTATGACCACCCAAATTAACTCTAGGATTATCACTCCTAGCTCCTCCAATACCACCATCACCATCTTTATCATTCTTCTTCTGTGTATTCTTCCCCTTTTTGTTATCATCACAATTAGGAGGTGGTGGCATTCTGTCAAGAAACTTCTGAAGAATTTCAGCATGTAGAGTTTGTCCTCTAATTATAGCTTCCATCTTAGTTTCTATGGACTCTACTCTCCTTTCCAAGGCTGAAAAATTCTTTGACTCCTTAAACAATTTATCCTTAATTTGCACCAGAGTGTTCATTGGCAGTTTCTCATCCAATCTTCTTTCCAATACATCCTTGTTTGTTGAGATTGAATCTTTGATGCTGTCCAATTCCCTTCTTATGCCAGTGACTGTCATTTTCTGCAATTTTAACTGATCCTTCATGCAGGTGGCAATTCTCCTGTGAGTTAAGTCTTCAATGTTCACCTCCATCATTTCCCTTCTGTATTGTGACAGGATCTCTGTTTCTGCATCTTCAAGAGAACCATCAATGGTACGTATCAATGGCTCCTCATCTGAATCACTTTCTAGATCACCAAGAGTCATATGACAGACATCTGTGACATTGACTAAACTTTCCTTCAAGTTTCTAGTTCTCTGTTCAGTATGATCAATGCCTAAGAGTTGTTCAGCATCCCTGATGCTTGATGTGGCTAGTCCTTGGTACCTTGGATCAGGATGGACAAAGTTGCTTGGATCCAAGTCACCTGCATCAACTTCCATATCTTCAATAGCTACTTCCTCCAATAATCCAGCTTCTTTCTCTACACCACTTCCTCCTGCTTCATTTGCATTAGGGACTCCCCCTAACTCCTTTACTCCCTCCTCTTCAGACATCAATTCAATTTCCAACTCTTGAGCATATTCAAGAATTTTTCTGTCACTCTCACTCATTTCTCTATTTTTCATCAGGATCTCATCCTGGAACCTCACCTCTCCCTCACTCATTATTTGTGCACCTTCTAAGGTGGGGCCCTCAAGTGTTTCACTCTCATTCCTGAAAGAAATAGGAATGACCTCACTCACTCCCTCTCCTTTTTCCAGGCTGCAATCCTGCCTCTCACTCAACTCACGCAATCCTATAAGTGTTTGTGCAACATCAATTTATTGGGTATCAATTGATGTTATGAAAATATCAGTTGATGAGGTGTTTAGGATATCCATCGATTGATGCATACCCATCGATTGATCTTGAGTATCGATCGATGGCTTATCAGTCGATGACTGAATATCAATTGATGTCTCAACATCAATTGATGGAGTAGAAACATTTGATGTAATTATTTGAGAAGTTACATTTGATATGATTTGAGAAATGGAATCCTGAACTTTCTGGGAAAGAATTTCAGAATGGAGTGTTGGCTTCTCCTTGATTAACAAAGAAGAAGAATCTGAAAATGCTTGATTGTTTATCAAAACATTTTTTGAAGAAATTTGATGTGGAGGAGAGAAAGGAATGGAAATAGATAAAGAATGAGACTACAACTCCACATTTATCGGAGATGCATCAAACTGAATTTGAGAAGGCTCCACCACAGTTTCCTGTGATTTTATAGTGTGTGAATCTCCTTGTGCAAAGGTTACTTTCTTCTTTCTCCTTTAATAGGATTTGGGGGTTTTGGCTTGAGTGTCCCCATCTTTGTTCCGTGCCCCTGGCTGTGGGCTCTTTTCAATATTGACATCTTTTTGGGAAGATGCCAACAGAGATGTGGTATTATCCTTGTTAACATCCACAGTCTTTTGGGAGACTGTGGAGTGGATAGGTTTGGGTTGCACACCCTCTCTCTCCTTATTCTTCTGGGTTCTTTGATTTTCCCCAGTTTCCTCACCAGAACCTTCTTCATCTAATCTATCACCACCTGGAGTTTTTCTTTTCTTTGATTTTACAACAACAGATTTTTGGGAACCTGTTTAGGTTGGTTTCTTAGATTTGATTGAGGAAATATGTAGTGTGGCTTGTATAGGAGGGTTGGGGTTACTGCTAGCACTCTCCATTGCCACAAAAGGCAAAGAAACTTGAGTTTCAGAAGAAGTAAGGGAAGAAATAAATACCTGAAAAAAAGGTGGATAGATCAATTCCACATTGCTGTGAAGATTGATCCTAACCAAGTCTTTGAAGACCCTTTTGTTTTGGACACAGCAGTCCAAAGTTTCCATCTCTCTTGTTATTTCAATATCCTTCACAAAATGGTTAATAAATAGCATAATAAATCTAGCATAATATATATGATTTGATCTATTAGCCTTATTACCCAATTTTGCTGCAATTTCATTTAGTATGATGGAAGATAGATTGAAAAATTTATCAAACAAAATACTATATGCTACCTCCTGCATACTAGTTGTTATTGCATCAAAATTGCTAATTTTACCACTAAAGCATTTAATTATGACATCAAAGAAATAAAACCATTCTTTCCTAAGATGTTTTCTAACCACATGACCTAGTCCTATTTCTGGTTCAGCATAATTAACAGATTTTAGCATTAACCTAATTTCTTTATCTGTTGGGCTTTTATCAGTACTATTAGCAGGTAATTCTAAGCATTCATTAATAACAACATTAGTAATAGTGTACTTATCTCCTTTACAAATGAATGTAATTGCAGAGTTGTCACTTGTGATTTCAGCACTTGCCCAAAATTCTTCCACCAAGTTGCAGACGATCTTTGGAGCATCTTTGAGTGCCTTCTTTACCTTGCAACTTTCCAGAAATTTCATCAGAGGATGGAACTCCTTGGGTGCCTCTTCCACTAGTGTACATGCTACGAAATTTGTGAGTTCGTAGATGTAACCACTCTGTGAAACTTTCTTTGATGAAGAGGCCATTGCTTTGACTTTTGACTAGAAATCACTTTCTTGACAAGGATTAAGTATTTAAGAGAGATTGAAAATTGAGAGATTAGTTACCGAGTTCACAGATTGAGAGAGATAGAGAGAAATTTGTAAACAGAATGCAGGTAAGAATAAAGAAAAACTTTAATCTCACTATTTATATTTACTAATTTCTCAATCGATTTCTTACTCAAAATAGAACTTAATTGACCATTGAAAAAAAATGAATAAGTGAATTACTTATTTTGGCAATCGACTGTTATACATACAGGAATGTATGTATTTATCAATTGATAAGACAAGTAATCAACGGCTAGATTTTGTACAGGTCGATTGATGACATGGACACTAAAACTTCCATGACATCGATTGGTAACTAATTTATCCATCGATAGTTAGTACTATCCATCGATAGACAAATACATCATCGATTGATGTAGTTATCAGTCAGCAGATCAATATATCCATTGATATGTAAAATGCTTATCAATTGATTAATGAAAAATCAACAGATAGTATTATCAACGGCTACCTACTAGAGCTAAAACTAATAACTAACTTATCAGACATTTCAAATGTTAATTAAAATTAAGCATACCTAAATCACAGACCAATCTATTAAAGGTAGATTCATCTAATGGTTTGGTGAAAATGTCTGCAAGTTGTCTTTCACTAGGGACAAAATGTAATTCAACAGTACCATTCATTACATGTTCCCTAATGAAGTGATACCTAATGTCAATGTGCTTGGTTCTAGAATGTTGCACATGATTTTCTGTTATTGCAATGACACTTGTATTATCACAGAAAATAGGAATCTTGTTCAATTTGAACCCATAGTCAAGTAGTTGATTCCTCATCCATAATATTTGAGCACAGCAACTTCCAGCTGCAATGTATTCAGCCTCTGCAGTAGATGTAGACACTGAATTCTGCTTCTTGCTAAACCATGAAACAAGCTTATTTCCTAGAAATTGACAGGAGCCTGTTGTACTTTTTCTGTCAATTCTGTAACCTGCATAGTCTGCATCTGAATAACCAATTAGATCAAATTCAGAATCTCTAGGATACCAAATTCCAAGATTTGGAGTTCCTTTGAGATATCTGAATATTCTTTTTATTGCAATTAAATGAGATTCTCTAGGATCAGCCTGAAACCTAGCACAAAGACATGTAGCAAATATTATGTCTGGCCTACTTGCAGTTAAGTAAAGTAATGAGCCAACCATGCCTCTATAACTTGAAATGTCCACTTTAGCTTCCTTAGTGTTTAATTCAAGTTTAGTTGCAGTGGTCATGAGAGTTTTTGCAGAAGAACATTCACTTAAATCAAACCTCTTTAATAAATCAGAAATATATTTGGTTTGATTTATGAAAATGCCATTTTTGACTTGTTTGACTTGCAAACCTAGAAAATAGGTAAGTTCTCCCATCAAGCTCATTTCATATTTACTCTGCATCAACTTAGCAAACTTTTGACAAAGTTTTTCATTAGTTGAGCCAAAAATAATGTCATCTACATAGATTTGAACAAGAATCATAGAGCCATTTATGTTTCTATGAAAGAGAGTTTTATCAATAGTACCTCTTGTGAAGTGATTCTCAATCAAGAATTTAGACAAAGTGTCATACCAGGCTCTAGGTGCTTGTTTCAATCCATAAAGTGCCTTGAGAAGATAGTATACAAATCCAGGATGAACATGATCAATAAAACCAGGAGGTTGTTCTACATATACTTCTTCTTCTAGTTCTCCATTGAGAAAAACACTTTTCACATCCATCTGATACACCTTGAAGTTAGCATGAGCAGCATATGCTAGAAAGATTCTGATTGCTTCCAATCTTGCAACTGGTGCAAAAGTTTCATCAAAATCTATGCCTTCTTCTTGTGAATAGCCTTTTGCCACTAGTCTTGCTTTATTCCTTGTGACTATACCAGATTCATCCATTTTATTTCTGAACACCCATTTTGTTCCAATGATAGACTTGTTCTTTGGCTTGGGTACCAGCTTCCATACCTTGTTTCTTTCAAACTGATTCAACTCTTCTTGCATAGCTATTGTCCAATCAGGATCATCCAAGGCTTCTTCAATCCTTTTTGGTTCTTCTTGAGACAGAGAGCCACTATACAAGCATTCGTTTTGAGTTGCTCTTCTAGTTTTGACACCATCATTTGCATCTCCAATAATTAATTCAAAGGGATGGCTTTTTGTCCATTTCCTTTGAGATGGTAAATTTGTCCTTGAAGATGATGCTTCATGATCATTGGAAGTGTTATGATCATTGTGATGTGATTGACTATTTGAGAACCCTCTCCCTGAGATGGACACTCTACTTGAAGATTGTTGAGCAGAGTTGTTATCCATCGAATGATTATCAATTGATGTATTATCAGTCGATTGATGATTGCCAACTGATAAGTTATCTGTTGATGCATTGACATCAATTGATGGGAGGATTCTGGGAACTTGAATTCTTGAGACTTCCACATCATCATCACTATCTTCAATATTGCTTGATGATTCATTTTCAAAATGCAACAGATCATGGAATCCTTCATCAACCAACCCTTAAATTTTCTTGTCATCAAAGACTATATGCATAGATTCCATAACAATGTGTAATATAAGATTATAGACTCTGTATGCTTTGGTTGTTATTCCATATCCAACAAATATAGCTTCATCAGCCTTGGCTTTAAATTTTCCTTGATTTTCACCTTGATTTCTCAGTACAAAGCATTTGCATCCAAAGATATGAAGAAAATTTACTGTTGGCTTCTTGTCCTTCTTCATCAACTGATATGGAGTTTTACCTTGAATTTGATTGACCATGGAGATATTCTGAATGTAGCAAGCAGTATTAATTGCTTCTGCCCAGAAGTATGTAGGAAGTTTTGCTTCTTCTAACATAGTTTTAGCAGCTTCAATCAAGGTCCTATTTTTCCTTTCAACTACTCCATTTTGCTGTGGAGTTCTTGGTGCAGAGAAATGATGAGTGATACCTTTTTCTTCACAGAATTCTTTCATTGTTGTATTCTTGAATTCAGTACCATTATCACTTCTAAATTTCTTAACCTTCCATTCAGTTCCATTTTCAACATTCTTCACATGATTGATAATTAATTTACTTGCCTCATCCTTAGAATGCAAGAAGTATACCCAAGAGTATCTTATGAAATTATCCACAATGACTAATGCATATTTCTTTTTGGCAATTGAGATGATGTTGACTGGACCAAATAAGTCCATGTGCAATAATTCCAGAGGCTTATCAATTGATGATTCAGACTTAGACTTGAATGATGCTTTTCTTTGTTTTCCCTTTTGACAGGCATCACATAGTCCATCCTTGGTGAATTCCATCTATGGAATGCCTCTAACCATATTCTTTCTAACCAATTGATTCATGGCCTTGAAATTCAAATGGGCTAGCTTCTTGTGCCAAATCCAACTTTCATCTGTATTGGTTTTGCTAAGTAGACATGTCATAGAATTTGACTTCACAGAGTGAGAATCAGCCACATAAACATTTCCTTTTCTTTCTCCAGTCAAAAGAACATCACCAGTTTCTTTGTTGGCTATAATGCATGATCCAGTTGAAAACCATACACTATTTCCATTATCACACAGTTGACTAATACTTAACAGATTATGCTTTAGTCCATCAACTAGTGCTACAGGTTCAATGCCAACATTTTCACTTGCAATTGAGCCATATCCCAGAGTATAACCTTTGCTGTTGTCTCCAAATGTAACTCCTGGGCCAGCCTTTTCCACAAACATTGTGAGCAGGGACAAATCTCCAGTCATGTGCCTAGAACAACCACTATCTAGATACCAGAGACTCTTCTTCCTGTTTCCCTGCACACAATAAAAACAATCAAGTTGTTTTTGGTACCCAAGCTGCCTTGGGTCCTCTTTTATTAGTTGCAGCCTTAGCCTTGGTTGTTAACTTTGGCTCCTTTTGTTTTTGGTGAGTTTAATTCCACTTTAACTTTGGGAGTTGGCTTTTGAGGCTTAGACACCTTGGAACTCATGACAAAATTTCCATGCACTTCATTATCTATATTAGGCATGTTCTATGGCATACTAGGCATGTTCATATTTGCATATGCAAAGAAGGGATTATACATGTATGGAACTTGAGCATAAGGCATATGAACATTAGGTGCAACCAAATTAGAAGACATGGCATTTATGAGCATAGGATTGGTAAGCATGGCATTTGAAGTTATGGCATGTACATTTAAATCATTTGAAGACATATTTTTCTTTTCATTCTTGCATTCAATAGACAAATGATTTACACTACCACACTTAGCACATACCTTTCTAGGTGCATACATATCAGGAGTGTAGTTGTTGTGCTTATTTATGCCTACTTTACCATTCCTATTCTTTTTCTTTTTCTCAGACTTAGGTTGAGTAATTTTCACAGGTGCTATCTTTTCTAATTTTTTTTTTAATTTTTTCTTGGATAAGCTACCTATGTTGATTTTCTCAGCCTTAGCCTCAACTTGATTTTTGGTTTCCTTAACAAACTTGATAGGAGTGCTAAATTTGTTCTTTTTATTAGCCATCGATGATTTACTTGTCGATGGATGCTTATCGATTGATTCAGCATCAATCGATTGATAATCCTTATCGATCGATGAAGGATTAGCAGTCGATTGATCTTTATCCCTTGAAGCATTATCCAATGGCTTTCCAGTTGAACTGGGGGATTCTCCTAGAGTATCTAAACCCTGAACATCAATGATTTGTTTGGCAGTTTTAGTAGACGTATTCCATCTGTTAATGGTTTCTATTTCTTTAGCTAATTTTTCTTTCAACAATTATTCTCTTCTCAAACTGTTTACTAGTTCATCTCTAGCATCTTTACTTTCCTGCTTAAATCTATGTAAACAAACAAGTTCATTTTCAAGAAAAATATTCCTCTCAGTCAAGAGGTCAATAGTGTTCTTTAACTTGAGGTTTTCTTTGTTTAGAGATTTTAGAGTGACATGCAAATTGTACAATTCATTGGACATTTCATTAATAGTACTATTGCATTCATCAGCAGTTAGTTCAGAAAAGTTGGTGGCTAATACCTGATTAGATGCTGAACTAGCTTCTTCATCTTCATGGTTGGCCATTAGAGCTAGATTGATATATTCTTCAGAATCACTATCCTCAGCAGCCCAGTCCTTTTCCTCATTAACAAAAGCCTTTTCTTTCTGTTTCAAAAGGTCAAAGTATTTCCTTTTATAATCAATACCCTCATATGACTTTTCCTTTTCTTGTTTTGGCTTCCTGCACTTATTTGAGAAATGACCAGCCAATCCACAGCTAAAACATCTGAATTTAGATCTATCAACCAAATTTTTATTTTGATTGTTGTTTCTAAACTGGGATCCATGCCTTTGAGAATTTGGATTCTTTTTGAATTTTAGCTTTGAAAACTTCCTTGACAAAAATGCAAGGTGCTCATCAATCTCATCCAAATCATCCTGAGAGCAGGTTTCATTTTCTTCACATTTGCTCTTTCCTTTTCTCTTGAATGATTCTTCAACAGCATCACCAGCCATCATGACAGACTCTTCTACACAACCAGTTTCTTTATTCTCTTTCTTGTCTTCATTCCCTTTGACCATCAAAGACACAGTTTTCTCCTTTCTTTGATTCTTCTCAATCTCTTCATCTTGTTGAATCTCCAGTTCATATGTCTTGAGAATACCATAAAGTTTCTCTAGAGTATAATCCTTGAAGTCCCGAGATTGTCTAATGGAAACAGTCATTGGTTTCCATTCTTTTGAAGAGATCTAAGAAATTTTAAATATGTATCCTCAGTTGAATATACCCTACCATATAGCTTCAGTCCATTTAACAACTTCTGAAATCTGTTATAAGTGTCATTGATAGATTCTCCACTCTTGAAATGAAATGATTCATATTTTTGAATCAAGAGTTGCATCTTATTTTTCCTTACTTGCTCAGTTCCTTCACACAGAGTTTGAAGAGTGTCCCATACTTCTTTTGATGAAGTACAGTTTATCACATTGTCAAACATATCTTTATCTAGACCATTAAACAGAATGTTCATGGTCTTTTTGTCTTTAAGTACTTCTTTTTCATCCTCTTCTGTGAACTCAGAGATGAGTTTTGAAACATGTCTATCAACTGTAGGAGTTCCATCAGGGTTTACACCTGTAACTAGCTTCATGGGAATATGAGGACCTTTCTCTATGCAGTGAATATAGGAAGGGTCAAGAGAAAGAAGATGCAGATGCATTTTAACCTTCCATGGAAAATATTCATCTTTCTCTAAAACTAGAATTTTCACACCTGAATCTTTCTGGCCCATATTGACTGTTCTTGATCTTTAAACTTTCTGTATGTTGAAAGCTTGCTCTGATACCAATTGTTATTCCCTAGAACAATGTCAATATTTGTAGAAGGGGGGTTGAATACAAATATTAAAACTTTTTGCTTGTTCTAATATTTGTTCTTAATGTTTGAGAATTAGAGAGAATATGTTCAAATAAATTTCGACTGAAAAATACACTGAACAAACAGATTTAAAATTACTGATGGATTGATTTTTCCATCAATGTATATTTTTGCTCAATGATCCTAGGTTAAAAGAAACCTAGCTGCTCTTTTACAAGATTAGAAAACAAATCAACTGTTCTTACAAATATGCTATCAAACTAGAACAGTTGATTAATAAATATTGTCTAACTTGTCTATTTTCTAATAACGCTGCTATACTTGTTTATATACCACAAGTGTGCTTTTACAATTCCTATTCTAGGATTGTTTCTACCTACCTTCCTTTTACTTTTTTCTATTTTAGAATAAAGGTTTGAAAGACAGCTTCTGATTGAGTCTTCACAGCCATCATAGACTGTCTTCTATAGGTGTTCTTTTGCCTTTTTGGATTTCTGACAGATTGCCTTTTTGTCACAGTCAATTGATAATTTGCTGTTAAGCATATCAATTGACTCTTCCTTAATTCATCAACTGATAATGTTCTTCGATTGATCTTGATATCCATCGATTGATAAGTAAGTTGCCTTATTGATTGATAAATGATATCAATCGATGGGTCTTCACATCAGTTGATGGTCTTCAACTCTTGACTTTGTTTCTTCGATTGATCTCTCATCCATTGATGCTTCAATATCAATTGATCATCCTTCACTTGTGTAATTTCCTGTCTTCACATAATTACAAATTGACAGCTTAATTTACACATCAATTGATGATCTATATCAATCGACTCTAACATCAATTGATGAATAAAATATCAATTGATTTATACCTTATCGATTGAAACAGACTTAGTACACCTATGCTACTATTCAAATTATCAGTTGATTCAGATAAACATTTCAACTGATAAATGGTTTCCTGATCAATTGATATTTATAACTTTCATATCAATTGATCAGTTACATCAAATAAAATTTCTATGATTCTAAGATTAATGTTATCATCAAATTACATGTAGATTCCTAACATGAAGGTTCTTGTGGGCTTCACTCTGCCATAGATTGGCCTTTATCATCAACAACAGTAAGGTCTTCTAGAATAGGTAGATTGCCTGCATCCAAACTTTGATTGGATGGTTCTTGTGGTGCTGGGGCCTTAACAACTTCTTCAAGTTCTTGTGGGTTGTACCCCTGATCCAAGATGGCTTCATCTGCTGGAACTGTGGCTGCTGTTGAACTTTGATCAACAGGTTCTTGTGTGCCTGGCCATGTAGAGATTACTATCTCACTTTGAGAGATAGGTTCTTGTGGATCCTGGCCAAAAGTGACAGACTTCCTCTTTTTCCTTGAAAACTGTTTAGAACTTGGAAAGGCAGATGATTTAGACTTTTTATCTTCCATTTCTTTTCTTACTTGTTCTACCAACTCCCTAACCCTTTCATAAGATATCTCCTTGATAATATGCTTGGGTGAATTTGTAGGAGAATCAGATATTGGTACTAGAATAGCTTCACCAACTTCAACATTACCAACAGTTGGATTATTACTAGCCAATATAGGTTGCACCATCTCATCAGAATTTAACACAGCAACAGAGTTTAAAATTTCATCAGTAAATATGGGTTCAGAGTTTAAAGCTGAAGGTTGATCAGAGATTATTGGTTCAGAGATTAATGCCTCATAGTTTATTTCTTCAGAGTTTAAACCGTTAGAGTTTGTAGCCTTTATTAATCTTCTTCTCCTTTTCTTTTTGACTTCAGGCATTGTGTTGACATTGAATGATTTCGTGTATGGAGCAGGAGAAATTTCAGATCCCTTCTTAACAACCTTCTTTACTGGAAAAACAAGTCCATCATAACTATCATCAGAATCAGTCTTCTCATCAATCAGTTTCCTCTTCTTTTCAGATTTACCTTTCTTTGACTTGCTTGAACCTTGTTCAGATGATTGTTTTAGAACTACAGCCTTTGGGGAGACTGTAGAGGTTGGCAATTTAAGTGCATGGACACCAGGTATCATTTCTTTCGAGATTGTCCTTAGTAGAATCACTTGTAGATCTTTGTTAAATAACTTGATGAATTCATTTTATCTAAGTTGGTTAGTGAACTTGATATATTATTTATATGCATATTTGTTGGAAATCTCATCTACAATGAATTCTAAAAGGAGTTCACAAGTATTAAATTTTCCAGATTTAAAGGACTTGTGAATTTATTTTTAAATCCAGTACCTCGTACTTTTTGCTACTATTTTAATTATCATGCTTACAATGTTATATGCATATGTGGTAGTTAAATTTTCTAGCATAAGTTAGCAACATAATTATTTGTATGTTAAATATTTGACGAGTATTAGTCAATGATATCTTGCTTAATTGCTCTGATATTTTTAAATATTTTATTATAAATAATTATGATACTTTTGATATTAGTGACAATATTTAGAATTTATGTTCTATGTAAACAATGTATATTTTAAAAATCACTAATATTAAAAGCTGAAGTATTTTCTAAGTTATGTATATAAAATTTTAAATATTTTATATACTTAGAAAATATTTCTTAAATTTGATTTTGAATGCGAGGAGTTGTAAATAAGATCACAAGTATTAAATGTCAATATTTAAAGGACTTATGAATTTCTATTCAATTATTTTCTCGAGTTTACGTATATCATTAATAATTATTCTGAGTATAATTATAATATGCTAGAGTGACGATTATTAGATATAGCGTATGAAGTTAGATGCTAATATTCAATTTTATGAATATTTTAGTATCTAGCGAAATTATATTATCTTATTAAAATTATGGATTGAAGCAATTCAATGTTTATTAGTTTCATAATTTTGATTTGATAAAATAATAGAGGTATAATTTCTTACATTTTGAAATTATTGATAAATATCAAGTAATGATATTTTGTTAATATTTCCGTGCAATTAGTTGTGATATTTTTAATATTAGTGATAATACATATTGTTTATCTAAAATCACTAATAACAAAAATATGTCTCAATGCTTATTGTTCTACTGAATGACTGTCATGTCTATTTGATTTATATATATGCATGTTATTGGTAATTGTTCAGTACAATATAAGTATTTATTTTAATTTAATTTATTTAAATTATGATGATATAAAACAATTCAGTGATATATTGGTTCCATGATTTAAGTAAATTAAAATAAATTTGCAGCATGATTATTTGTAGTATAAATATTCTCTTTTATTACTTTGTGATAATTGATTAATATTGTATTATAAAATAATTGTGATATATTGATACTAATGGATTTGCTTAGTCTTTATTCTAAGTAAAAATTTATTTTTAAAAAAGCAGTTATTATTAGTATATTTAGTTTTCTTTCTTTGACTGGATTTTAAACTTGAATGTATTAAAAAGAAACTCTTGTATGTTTCTTTTTCAAAATATTTTATTCAAAGATACATTCATCTTTCTATCAGTTTTAGAGAAGAAAACTTCAAAATTCTTTTTCAAAATTTCTCTTTTGATTTTTTTTTAATTTACAGCCCTACTTTGATTTCTAAATCCTAGGGTGTGAATCAATTTTTCTTGAGGATAATTTTTCTCCAATCTCAAAATCTTTTATCCTCTCTCAAAAGCTAGTTTTAAAAGTTTTATCATACAAAACTTTTTCTCTCTTAATTTTTCTCTTTAAAGTGGCAAAAATTTTGTGACTGCTATTTTATTTGGAGAAATTGTTTTTACTTTGAGGTACCAATCACTTGTAAAATTATTTGTTTTCAAACACTTGTTTCAATGTATGTTTCACATTGATTCATAGTACCTAAATAGTGGTTGTTGCTTTGAAGGCCTTGTACTATATTGTTAAGCATACATCCACCCTTATTGTCATGTATTTTCATTTTAAGACGGGGATACTATCAGATGGATGAAAATGATGAAAATCATAATTGCATAATGAGTCGGAAAATCATAGTCATCTATCTGATAAGGATGTTTTGTAAAATTGTTTTCAAAATATACAGTATTAAGGTTTAAAGGAAAAGAGTCATTTTATCGATATATAATTTGGTAAGAGAGTTGAATTTCTTCTTTGGTATAAATTCCCGCGTTTTATTATGAGAAGTTTGCCTTATAAGAACTACATAAGGGATAGAAACTTCCTTCTCTGATACACTTTCCCACATTTTATTATGGGATAAGTATCTTAAAGAAAATTTCGTATCATGCTCTTAAATGATAAATCTTTAAATCCGACAAAAATCTTTTACTAAAAAGAGCTTTAATGCAATTCATTACCATTCCTTCTTATATTTTTCCTTCTCTTTGAGATGAAAAATATATTTTGGAATGTTAAGGTGATTATATTTTTATCTTGATTGATTCTATTCTTTTAGCCTCCAGTGGCTTTAGAAGCTGACCAAGAGGTTGAAAACCCATCAATCTCTTACCCAGGCCATAGTACCAAATACTATTTCATCAACTTCTATATATTAACCCCTGGAGATATAAGGAACTCATGTAAAGTAGAGGTTGATAAGGGAGACTCTGCATTTGATGCAACAAATAAGGATGAAGTCGAAAGTGCACCCACAGCTCTACCTCCAGAGAAGCAAAGTAGTATATAACTGAGGTAACTGTAAGCTCATCTGCATCTTCTCAAAAGAATGAAGAGCTGAAAAGGAAATAAAACTATCTCTGGAATCATTCTCTCAATAGGGTGAGTCCATTGAGATTCGCTCATCAGCCAGAGCATCTTGTAATGAGTCAAACACACCACCGGCATTCAAGCTGATGGTAAGCCTAAATAGATAAATTCTAGGAACACATTGCAAGGTGTGCACAGTGAGAGGTATAGGCATTCAGAGGAGATACGAACTCTAATTAGCCATCTATTACATTGTCTAAGGTATCTACCTCAAACGGAAATTAATCTTCTGTATCCCGAAATGGAGATCTCTTGTTCAGATTTATTTGGGTTTGAGAGGCAACTGCTTGGCAAGAATTCTTCGGCTGAGTCAAGTAGGATATTTTATACAAAATTTCCGTCACCGGGTTACGAGGGAAACGTAGGCTCTAAATTGCCATTCATTACATTGCCTACTACGTTGCCCCTCCTGGAAGGAACATTTCCAGATCTTGAAAATGAATGTCCACCTCCCGTTTACGAAGAAGGTGTGAGGAAACTCCTTGGGATAACTCATATCAAAGAGGTGAGGCTCCACTAGACAGTGATTTAGTAAAAGTTATTGAGTCTGGTACTGAGACGGTGCTTATGCATGATAGATCAAGAACACCTCTAAGAGGCAATTCTCCACTTGATAGTGCTTTAGTTCATTCTAATGAATCAGGTGATGAGAATATAAATGAATTGAAGGATTTCACTTGAAGGTACAGAAGTCTATATTTGGAATGTCGAGTGGAAGTGAGAGAGAGAAATACTTGAGTGAAAGTGAGAGAGAGATACACTTGAGTGAGAGATAGGGAGAGAAAGAGTGAAATACTTCAAAGTGCTCGACACTTTAGTGTAAACACCAACAGAATGTAGTAGAAGTGAGGAAACCATAGACCAAACACTTACCCTTCCTACTTGCTACTTCTAAAAGAAAAGCTACTATGTTTTCCCAATCAATGACAGACGAGAACCTTCTTTAGAAAACAAGCCATTTAAAAGATCATGGGTCATTGGAGGATTTCTCAACTAAGGGGGATAATTTAGTATACAAGAAAAAACAGAAAAAGGAGAAGGTCTTATATTTGTATCCTTATGAGAGAAGTTAATATTCTTAGGGGGAGAATTTAGACAAGAAAAAGATGAAAATCTTATTTTCTGATCCTCATGAGAAACAACAGAATATGGGAGAATAAAGAAATTGTATCATATACTTGAAAGGAGTTTCCAGTAGAGGATTACTCATCTAAGTGTGATGTATAGAAAAGAATTGAAACTCCCATTGTTCATCTAAAGGGAGAAGAAGAAAAAGAAGAAGAATCACATTCTCAGGGGAGAACATTACTTGAGCTATGTTCTATGTTCTATTGAAAATGTTCCCAGGAATATTGATTCTTATGAAGCTCTGTTCATGATAAGTTCTTTTAGTTCAAACTATGAAGGATTTTGAAGCAGAGAGAGCTCAAACAGAGAGAAATGAAGATGATACTACATGAATATCAGTTCAGTGCTAGAGGAATAAACATCTTTCATTTCAGTTATACAAGAATTCTGGAAATGTAGAATCTGATCCAGAAAAATCAGTAGCATTATTTACATGTCCCGAACTATTACTTTTTCTAGTTGTTAGTTGAGTTATCCTCTCTATGAGATTTATTTGCTAAGTTTAACAATCAAATAGGGGGAGATTGTTGGTGAGATTACGAAGCTGTATGAATAGTAATCGTGCTAACTCAACACTAGAACAAGACAAATAAATAATACTACGCCTACACAGAAATCAGGAAGAAATAAAGACAAAGCAGATACAGTGAATCAAGACATTAAAAGAAGTTTTGAAGTCTACTATAGGTCACTGAGAGAAGTTCATTAATATGTTCAAGCCTCGGTGAAGAATAATATGTAAAGACTTTCAGTGTTTCAGAAGTGTTGAAGATTCAGTATAAAATGCCACTAGAAGATTTCAGTGTACCAGCATTGATTGAAAATAGACAGTGTTCGAATCATAGGAATCTAGAAGAATTGAAGACATGGTAAAGACAAAGGATTAAGAAGATAGCTGCAGTCTTGGAGTTATACTCATTAAAAGAAGTTCATTTGTATGTTCAAGCGTTAGTGAAGAACAAAATAATGTATTCAAGATTGTGGTAATAATGGAGATGTTGTCTAAGTACCAGAAAAGATTCAAGTGAAGTTACAGTGTTTATTGACAGTCAGTGTTAGAAGCAATGAAGTTGCTACAAACTTAACAATATACGTAAAGCTATAATATGAAGACCTGGATCAAAGTTAGTCGTCTGTGAATCAGACCAGTTGCACTAGCCGTCAGCAGTTTGTGAAAGGAATTTGAGTATTAACTATAGAAGATTTGTTAAGTTGAAGAATGTACTTGGAAAGAATGATTATTTATTGAGGTACGAAGAGTGATTTGTAGAGGCTACATCTAAATAGCTCAAAGGGTGCAAGGTGCAAAGTGTCCCAACTTTGGTACGAAAAGTGAAAGTTTCCAAACTATATTCGAAGAATGGAAATAACACAGGGTACAAGGTGTAATGTGACAAGACTTTGGTACAAGAAATGGAAGTTGGTGAACTTTAGACAAAGAATAAATAGAGGGTCAAAGTGCAGTGACCAAACTACACTTTGACCATGGTAATGAAATTCTGGCGCAAGGAAATGAAGAAGCGTAACAAAATATTCAAGCGCCCACTACAAAGCAAGTCCAGTAGTAGGCGCAACAAAGCAAGCATGCGCAATAAAATTGTTGAAGTAGAGTCACTTGACTTGGTTAAATTTATATTCCATTTTTATGTTGCGCCTCCCCTGTGCATTACATGTATAGGACGCAACAAAAATACATTGGCACAACAAAACAATCCAAGCACCACATAGCCCTTAGCCAATCAAATTACAACAGCTTATTTTATTGATTTAAAAGACTACACAGACAAGAAAAAAAAGTAGGCCACTCATTTTTTAAGGAATCGTCTTCTTCAACACAAAATATGTAGAGAGCTACTGTCATGGTCGGAGCAAGAGATATAATTTATACACACCCATACCTTACTCCCGGTCAGATATTAGGACCCGGTTCTTTAATAAAAAATACTCAAGACTCCTAGATATCACTCCCTACAGACTCAGTTTTTCCTTTTACTAATTTAGATATATTTGTATATGAACTGAGCCTTATATTTTTATGTTTATAACAAAGAACTAATTTGTTACCAGTTATATTTTTAACTAGGTGTAGCACCCCTCTGAGTTTATATACGAAAGATATATTTTCCAAAACTTGTCTCATTAAATTACTTGCAAATTTTTTAGAACATTAATGATTATTCATAAATACAGAAAATTAGTAAGCCAGCCTCCTAAACACTATTCACCTCATAAATTCGTACCCACTAACCGAACTTTAAATTATTTATCCGCAAAAGATTCGAAAGAATTTTTTAATTTAGTGAGTATCGTATTCAACCCCCCTTCTATGATACTTCCGGGACCCAATAGAAAACCATATTTGATAGAAAATTTAGGGTACTAATCTCAGCCATTGATTTATGTAATTAATATTGCTATTAAATACTAATTATAAATGGAAAGTATATTATTTACCACAAGCATACCAAAATTAGTAAAACACATATGTAAATTTAATTTAGATGATAAGTATGATAATAATTAAAAAAATGTATTTTTGTAGAACCCATAGAATCTTAAATAGTTTTTATATCAATTCGTAGAATACTAGTTGACATATTATTTATTATTTAACAATGTAAACAAGATTAAAAATATGAGATTTTTTTGATTTTAAAAATATTTTATTAAATATTTCAAACTAAGATTTAATATATTTTATAAATTAAGATTCCACTACATGTTCTACTAACTATTTTATTAAGTATTCTACTAAATATGTCACATCACCAATGTTTTTAAAAAATATTCTATTAAGTATTCTACTAAATATTTGACTATTTATTTTATAATAATATTAAGATTCAAATAAATATTTTATTAAATATTCCAAGTTAAAATTTAATATATATATTTTTTAATAAAGATTTCACTAAGTGTTCTACTAAATATTTTATTAAGCGTTCTACTAAATATGTTACTTCACCAATGTTTTTAAAAAGATTCTAATAAGTATTCTAATAATATTTCAATATTTATTTTAGAATAATATTAAGATTCTACTAATTTTTTTATTAAATATTTCAAGTTAACATTTAATATATTTTTTTAATAAATATTCCAATAAATGTTCTACTAAGTATTTCGTTTAGTGTTTTTACTAAATATGTCACATGACCAATATTTTAAAAAAGATTATATTAAATGTTCTTCTAAATATTTTTCTATTTATTTTAAAATAATATCAAGATTCTATTAAATATTTCAAGTTAAACTTTAATGTATTGTTTTAATTAAGATTTTACTAAATGTTCTAATAACAATTTTATTAAGTAAGCTACTAAATATGATACCTAACCAATATTTAAAATATTATTACAATTCTATTAAGTGATGCACTAAGTATTCTAAAAAATTTCTTTAAAAAAAAACTATTCTACAAAATATTAATACTAAAATCTATTTATTCTACTGACTGTTTTCATTTTGATTCTATTAATACCTAGTGGAATCTTAATAAATTTAATATATTCTTATATAATTTCAAAATTAAATAATTAGTATAATATCTATTGTAATACTTAGTATGTCTTAACACCTAATATAATCTAAAAATATTAATAGTTCTTAAAAAATAATTAGTACAATATTTAGTGAAATCTATATAATTTTTAAAAAAATAGTAGTATTCTAATAATAATAAATTTATATGTAAAATATACATAATGCAACAACAGTTAGTGAAATTTCAATAATTTTAATATATTACAATATTAATATTTATTTTATATGAGATCTTAATAAAGATATGACATGAGATATGTGTTATGATATATATATGAGATCTTGTAGTTACTTGATTTAAGTAATTTATATATGTTAAGTGTATTCTAATTAATGATCAGGAAATTAAAAATTTATATGCATTTATTATTTATTTCAGGTCAATAATCGAAGAAGATTCCATCAATATCAACTATTAGATTACTTACAAATCAATGACCGAAAAAAGTACCTCAGTTTTTTTTAAAACTTGAGTTTTCTTTTGAGCCCTCATATATATATATAATATTTATTTGTCTAAAATTTTATTATTAATAGAAAATTGAATTAATTGCTTGAATTAGCCAATTACTTTAATACCCATAATAAATTAGAGAAAGTTATTGAATTGAGGATATAATTGAAAAAATAAGTGTAGGATTAGTAGGAATTATAATATTAATAGATTTGAATTAATTGTCTGAATAAATATTTTCTGCACTTTTATTTTGAAAGAAAACAAATGCATTTAAATTATTAATAAAATTTTGATATTGACAAATAAAAAATCCAAGTTAAAGAAAATATAAAAATTTGTGAAAGATATCTTTTGCACTTTAATTTTGAAAGAAAACAAATGCATTTAAATTAATAATAAAGTTTTGATATTGACAAAAAAAATCAAGATAAATAAAATAAAAAGGATTGATTTAGAAAATTATTATTTCATTTCTTAAAATAGTTTATATTAAATTTGAATATCAAATATAAGCATAATTAGTTAATATTCAAATTATAATTAATTAGATAGTGGATTCCGATTATTAAAGAGTGAGATATGGTAATACAATTGGATTAATTGCATGATTTAGTAAATTACCTAAATATCCTTAATAAAGTAGATGAAGTTATTGAATTGCAGATATAATTGAAAAATGAAATACATGATTAGTAGAAATTATAATATTAATAGATAATAGATAATAGATTATTCTATTATACGACTATGGTGAATGGTGATAATTATTTTACAATGAGACCATTATCCAAGTTCTTGCCAAGTGGTGTTTGCTCAAAACTTGCCATTCTGTGCAAAGACTTTTAAAACTTAACAACCGCTAGTCAGTGTCGCGTGAACTCATGGCGTTTGAATGTGAACTTGATTTGTTTATAAAAACTATCGGAGACTCTTATCCAGTGGACCATAGTACGATTCGTCTATTCCCGTTGGTTAATGTTTATACTTTATATGCTCCGGTTTGAGATTTCTTATAAGTTATTTATTAGTTGAAAAATGTATGTATTTTTCGATTGATAAGTAGCTTATAAAAGTTTGCAAACAGTGCCAATCCAACCGGTCGAGTCAATTATGTGAACCTCAATTAAAAAACAGGAGAAAATAATCTTATCACACAATTGAGACAAATTGTCTTGAAACACGTGTCACACTGTGACAGAGTTACTAGAATTTTCAAATGTTGAATTATCATTATATTATTAGTTTCAACATCATTATATTATTAGTTTCAACATCATTAATTAAATGCATCCTCCTATATACACATAAATAATATTAATTAAATTATATCATAAGTTATTTGAGAACAATTTTGAAATACATTTTAGGATTACTAACATTGTTAATGATGTGATCTCATTGATCGAGACTTGATTAATTTAAACATTAATCTGAGTTAGATTTGTAAATTCGAGTAATAAATTGTTGCGAAAAAGTAGTAATATAGAAAAAATAATAACATATACGCTATTTTTTTTCAATTCATCCAAGTAATTTAATTTTCCCTTCTTCTATTAAAGGTAAATACACTAATTCAAGCATGCAACCTAGCAATGTGATCAAAAGACGAGAGAAATATCGAAAATCGAAAATCGAAACTAGAGTTTAGTTCACGTCTTCACAAGAGCGTGACTACATCTACATTATAACCTTCTCATTCCATGTACACTTTAGATAGAGCCAGCATGCCACCTTCTAACTATAGCTGCACCAATACAAGAATTAGTAGAGTTCTCAACGTTACAATCTCTGTGTGCGTGAATATTTAAAATTTTCGAAATCTCGATCCCTTATTGTAAGAAAAAGAAACTCGTCACTTCCTTTAATTAATGGGTGCAAGCTCTTCATTTCTCTCGAGTTCAGATGATTCCAGTGGCTCTCTGATGAAGTTGAAGCTTGAGGACATACCCGAAAGTTGTCTAGCCATGGTTCTTTCGTATTTAGACCCACCGGAGATTTGTCATTTGGCACGCGTAAATCGAGCTTTTGGTGCAGCTTCATCCTCTGATATTATATGGCATGCTAAGCTGCCTAGAAACTATAAGTATCTTGTTGATAGGTTTCTTAATGATGTCTCTCTTGATTTGGTAAAGAAAGATATTTTTGCTCGGCTTAGTAAACCTATTACTTTTGATGGTGGTACCAAGGTTTGATTCTTACATAATTTTGTTTCGATATATGTATTTGTGTGTATGATTTATAATTAACTTATAAGGGTGTAAGTTTGAAGAGTTTACTTATAAGTTATCTTTATTTTTTGTGGAAATTCTACAAATACTCGAAATATAATTTCTGCAAAAATATAATGTGTTTTTTTCTAGGAACAATGAATATATTTTCACTAGTGCATTACTGGATCTAATAATAATATAGTTTTGAAATTTGTTTTTACTGTATTGAAGTGTTTGAATTAATTTTTCAGCAAATATGGGTGGACAAGAGCACAGGAGGTGTTTGCTTGTCGATATCTGCAAAGGCCCTGTCGATTACTGGGATAGATGATCGGAGATACTGGAATCACATTCCAACTGAGGAATCCAGGTAAATATTTTTATTTTGAGAGCAAATAGTGCTAGTTCTTTTTCTACTTGTTCTCGATTATAACTTATGAGTATTATTCGTTCTGAAACAGAAAAACTGCTCTGTAAATAACATTTCTCTTGATGCATATTGTGTTGCTATTGCATATGATTTCAGTTCAGTTATATGTCTAAAGTAATGTAATGGATTCAATTTGATGGCATGATCCACATATAAGTTAGTCTGGTTGAGGACAGATGGAGAAGCCCGTAGGGTCATACAAATTATTTTGTGTATCACATCTTACTCTCTAATCTGGCAAAAATAATTTGTAGTGCACACAAGTTGATACAAATGATAACATTAGGGTAGTGTCAATAAATTGTAGGGTCGTGTATATATTTTTAATGATATATATTTATTTTGAAGTCGGAATATTTAAGAAAAACAATTTTTTGCAATAAAATTAAGGTCTGCAATCATTTCAGTTACCTACTGGGATGGATATGGTTTAGTAGGAGACAACTGATGTTACTATTTTGGTATATATGGACAAGTTTCTATTATAATTAAGTGTATCTGAGAGACGTGTGATGCGTATAAGCTATTCATGACCTCCCTGTATCAGGACTAGGGAATTTAGGCATCTTGTTAGCATCTCCAGTATTTTTTTTAGCAAATTTGACTGATCCTTGGCGATAGCTGTACAAATTCTAAAACCTTTGCAGTGAATTTTGTCGGTATGCCTCTGTATAAATTAGTGTTGCGACTTACTGGAACAATATTTTGACTCTGTTTTTTTTAAAGATTTCATAGAATTGCGTATCTTCAACAAATATGGTGGCTTGAAGTAGATGGTGAGTTTGCCTTCCAATTTCCCACAGGATCTTACAGCCTTTTGTTTAGACTTCAGCTTGGGTGGGTTACAAAGAGATTGGGACGTAGGATATGTAATTCTGAAAACATACACGGTTGGGACATAAAACCTGTTCAGTTTCAGCTAACAACGTCAGATGGACAACATGCTGTATCACAATATTTCTTGGATAATTTAGGGAGATGGGAGTACTATCATGCAGGAGACTTCGTTGTTGAGAGGCTTAATGCAGAGACAAATATTAAGTTCTCATTGATGCAGATTGACTGCACTCATACTAAATGTGGTTTATGTGTCGATAATGTTCTGATATGTCCGAGTAGCCTAAGGAAAAATTACAGATCAACATCCTAAGTTGTCAGACTGGAAGATATATAAATTCTTGTTGTAACTTGTAAGGAAGCGCCTGATGACTTCGTCAAGCAAACATGATAGTAGCTCTGTAGTCAACGAATTTATTGCAGCTTGGTTTTGGGAACAATTGTAGTTTTCTTCTCTTGTTCTTGCAATGGATGTTGCATGTCTTTTTCTTTTTCTTTCAGGATGTTCTCATATTTATCTTGTGAGATAAGTCTTGTGCATATAACGCCAAAGGTACATGTTTGTTGTGTCATATATATATTTTTATTGATTGATATTGTATATATGTTTTCTTTATTCTCTGGCTCTGTCTTGCTTGCAATTATTCATTGTACCTTGTCAAGTGCTTTGGCTATTTTGCTATCTAATGAAGTCACGGTTAGGGATGCTGTGCCCTGGTGTAGTAGTGTACATCAGGACTTGAGCAAAGATGTCAAGGACTACTTCAAAAGAAAAACTTATTTGTGAATGTCGGGTGCATAACTGATCAAGTGCTTTTGCTGTATCCGAAGTTATGTTTAGGGATGCCGTGCCCTGATGTAGTCGCTTGGTACGTAATTTTTGCCTTCCTACATTGTTACTCTACAAGTGCTGCTAGTTGGTTCAAAGGTATTAAAGTATATCTGTAGACTACCGTTTCTGCATTCCAATTTCGAAGCACTGGACAATGTTACTAATACTTTATAAATCTTAGAATTGCAAGTCCATTAATCAATATATACACAGAGAGAAAGATTCATCATAATTCAACTATTAGACTAAAAACAAGGTGAATCAAATCTGTAATTTAAGTTAATTTTGTAATGCAATCTTTACACAGAATCGACAGAAACATAATTATTCGCTCTAACAATTCAGCTGAAACTTAAAACTCAGATAAAAAATTACCAAGCATAGATTTCCCAAGAAATTTTTGTTGGAAAATGTGGGTAGAAGCCCACATTGTCAAGTCAATTTGAGCATTACTTTGAGTGTTTTTTCGGTGCGTGCGCACAACAAGTTATGGTTGGTCTCCTCCGTGAGAGTTTTTCAACGCATATTTAAGTATTCAAAATGATTAAGGGATGAATGAAATATGATGATCTTGGTTACTTGAAAGTGAAAAATTTGGGTCGAATAAATTCGGACTAGTTTTGTTAAAATATTAATTTCCACTGGGCTTTATAATTCGTTATTTAATTTAATTATGAATTATTATTATTAATTTGGTTTTGATTGATTATGAATTGATTTGACAACCTCCTTCCTTAATTAATTAACGCGTGGTTAATAAGGAAATTGTGTAGCGCACAAGTAAGGAAATTGTGTAGCGCACAAGTTTCCTCAAGTCTATATATACATCTTATAGGTCTTAGGGTTTCAAATCATCTCATAAACCAAACACAGTCGTCCTCAATATACAACCCAAACACAATCGTCCTCAAAACAACCCTCTCTTCTGGTGATAGTTCTCTTGCTCTGTTCTAGCTCGTTGAAGGTGTTGTTCTTCTTGACATCATCGTCTTCTCGTTTTATCCTGTAAGGCTGTCGACTCAAGCATACGGTGAGAAGCAAAATAGCTCTAAGGAGACAGTTTCGCACTAGACTCGAGACATCTTCCGTTTCATATCCTTTCTCTTTAACATTTTTGTTTATAGTCATACACAATTCTGTTGCTTGCACACACAATCACTCGTATTATATTATTGTGTTTTTTGCAGATTGATTCACAATTTTTATTATTATCAAGTGCATAATTTAAAGATTTACAGGAAAAGCAGAGAAGAGAGCGACCTTATAAATGAAAGGAATGGAAAAAAAATATCAAAGATGCAATGCTTAAAAAACTGAACTGAACCAATTTAAACTAGCACTACTTTTGATCTAGTAGCACTAGCTACTGCTTAAAAAACTAAACTAAATCAAACTACTGCAGTGTATCCCTGCTTGTAGCATATGTTACATGGCCATTTACACAACTAAAAACAAGTAACACCACCATAGCCAGTCGTCATGCCAGTGTAATCAATAGTGTACTGGTAATTGCAATTACCACAGTCTTAACTTGTCAAATATCAATTAGGGATCTGAACCATTTGAATTTTTTCGCACCTTGGATCTTTAGGATTCGGCATTGAATATAAACCGTCGCCACCATTAGCACCACCGCTATTACCATGTCCAGAGCTCCTTCCACCAGGCCTCTTACCAGTACCCTTGCAACCATCATCACCATTACAACCGCAACCATAAATATCAGGTGATCCAGGTGTTCGTCCAGGAAATTCACCAGCACCCCTAGCACCTCCTCTCGACCCCCCTCCACTGCCACCACGAGCTCCCCTTCTGGGTTGTCCAGGTGTTCCTCCGGGATATCCACCTGCACCTCCTCCCTTTCCCCCTCCATTGCCTCCACAACCACCCTAACCAGGTTGTCCAGGTGTTCTGCCAGGATATCCTCCTGCATCAACAGGATATCCACTATTCCCTCCACAACCTGCTGTACCAAGTGCACCACTGCCTCCCCAAATATACCAACCACCAGGGCGACCCAAATAATATCCACCTCCACACCATCTCGGTTTGATCCTACCACATTATCTTTTTTATAATCCCCATCTGCCAACCCTCCATTAACTAACAATAATACGAAGATCAAGCAATAGTAAACAACAGTCAACCTCTTCATCTCGTACGTGAGAACTATTGCTTTGTAACAAGAATAATAATTAAAGTCCAGGGATGTCTATGTATTTATAGTGTCAGGTTACATGTTATATCAAGCAGGCATCTACCTATTCCTAGTTTTACTCGTATTCGTTAAGCATGTCTTACCCTATCTAATTCCCGAGTCCTAGACATGTTAGAAAACAAGTAACCGCGCGACAATTTTAATTTCAATCGTAGCTGTTTGGCTTATCTAGTAAATAATTTTAACTTACCACTATAAGTAACTTATACAAGCTTAAGAGCACCATCGGATAGTCAAGTAGTTAGTTCTTATCCTTTATCGTCCGGCTCCTTGTTCGAGAATTTCTTAGAACATAGCCAAATTTGTCCCAAAAAAAGAGCTTATAACCCGTGTGAAACATGAGATAACTAATATATAACATAAAATTTTATGTTAATATATATTGAGTGATACTAAATTAATCAAAAATAATAATTAAAAATTATGTAAATAAATAGATTTTTATTTAACATATATTTTTTATTTTTGGGCTTATAAAAATTAAGTATAATAAATATTATTATATTTAATATTAATATATTATAATTTGAACTTAGGTAACCGGTTCTTGATCAGTATTTGAGTCATGTAGTTATTTAATTATTGGATTAAATTTTTAAAGATTAATTTATTAACTAAAATACTTCTCTAAACAAAATAAACGTATATTATTCTTTTAAAATATAAATAAAATATATAAAGAATTATATAATAATATAAATACATATAATATTGAA
This sequence comes from Oenanthe sinensis, assembly GCA_028671895.1. Classification (NCBI taxonomy): domain Eukaryota; kingdom Viridiplantae; phylum Streptophyta; class Magnoliopsida; order Apiales; family Apiaceae; genus Oenanthe; species Oenanthe sinensis. The sequence continues at coordinate 10,257,841 of CM053798.1, read as the reverse complement.
TAAAGTTTTAATTATTATTTTAGAAATAAAAATAAATTTAAATTATATAAAGAAAGTATTAAAATAAAAATAATAAAATACTAAAAGATTCATCCGTGCACGGGATATATGCTAGTAATATAATGTATATAGTAAATAGTATAAAACTGATTCAGATCATGTACTATAGCTACATCAGTGGCGGAGCCGGCCATCGAATCGAGGATGGGCTAAATTAACTTTGTTAAAAAAATTCCTTAAAAATTAAAAATTTTAGGATATATTTAACATTACATTAATAATATTTATAATGTAATAATTTATTAAATATATTAAATATATGTGTCATGCCTGTTATATTATATATTTATAATATATTTGTGTGAAAGTAAAAATAAGACTTATTGATATTTTTTTAACTAAGATTATATTGTTGGATTAAAATTATAAAATTACATACAGTACCATAAATATTTATATCACGTTTTTACTATTAAAAAGCTTATTATGTGTTAAAAGCCTATATAATTTATAGTTTAAAACTAAAAATGATAAATAATACTCCATCTGTCCCAACCAATTCTTTACACTTTTTTTTGGGACGTCCCACCCAATTCTTTACATTACTAAAAATAGTAACTTTTAACAATAAAATATATTATTACATCAACTACTTCACTCCACTTTTTCAATACTTTACACTATTACACCCATTACTTCATTTACTTTAACAATAAAATCACTATTACACCCACTACTTCATTTATTTTAACAATATTACACTCACTATCCTTCATTTTCGTGTCCGGACCAAATGTAAACATTTGGCCGAGACGGAGGGAGTACAAAATTTTGAACTTTTTTTAGCCTAAGAAACATAGCTCCAAACTACAATAGACACATTGTTTAGGATTTGAGGGGGTCCCACGGCCTACTCTGGCCTTGGCGTGGCTCCGCCCTGAGCTAAATTATAAGCTAAACTGCAATAGGATGAAAATACAAGGGAGCAACTGATAACAATGTTGAGTTAAACCCAATATGGTAGTATGAACTTTGGTGATCCAAGACAAATATGGATAGTATAATAATTGTATTTGGATAATTATTACGGATGATAATAATTATAATTGGACAATTATTATAGATGGTATGTATTGATCAAAAAAGTAAGTAATTAGATATCAAGTATGATTAGACTTGGGTATGAATTAGAATTCAAGCATAATTAGACTTGTATGACAAGTATGGTAAGACCTGATGCCTAAGTTTGTGGTGGCTATATATACATAGTTATAATTGGTCTAATGGGTATGCTTAAACATGAAGGTTTATGTATTGTTTAGTACTCCCTCCGTCCCACCCAATTGTTATCCTTTCGGAGAGAAGGTCCGGCACGCATTTTAAGGTGCATATAAAGTATAGTTCCATAACTTATTTTTTAAATTTTTTTTTGCTGAATAAAAATTTAAATTAAATTTTTATTCAGCAAAATTTTTTTTAAAAAATAAGTTATGGAACTATACTTTATATACACCTTAAAATGCGTGCCGGACCTTCTCTCCGAAAGGATAACAATTGGTTGGGACGGAGGGAGTACTTGGTTGTTCCACGTATAATGGAAACACCGTGAGGTGTGTGAGGAAATGGATGATAATAATTATTATGGATGATAATAATTATGTGTGCTTTGCATTGTTTAGTTATCTCGAGTTTTGCTCCCTAACAGGTGGTATCAGAGTCAGGTTCGTGATGGATATGGGTGGAGGAAAATTCGAGATCGAATTGTTGCAAATCATGATGAAGGAGTTACGTGTTGCATGGACTATACGGTTGGGGCTTGCACTGAAAATCATTTTCGAGTTCGAGTTCGAGATGAAAGAAGATGGAGGAGTTCACCAGAATTCTTTCAATGGCTTGATGAACCAATGGAGAAATTTAGATGAGACTAGTGTTCTTTTTCAAGAGACCGAAAGATTGATGAATCAAGGATCGGGTGACTCATCTAATGGAAGGGCGCTCGTGGTTGATGCACGTGATTTCGATATGAGATGCACTGTTATGATGAAGAATAGTGGTTTGGAGGTCACTAAAGCGAATTTAGCGACACTCAAAGATTGGAAGGACAAGCCGCAGAGATTCTTGTTCGAGGGGAGGCATTGGTGAATGGACGTCGATGTGTTGATGGTGACCATTAAATCGATGATGAAACTATATTGGGTTTAAGGGGATGATTATTGGGTTAAACACAATATAATAGTATGGGTTTTGGTGATCCAAGACAAATATGAGTAGTATAATAATTGTATTTGGATAATTATTATGGATGATAATAATTATAATTGGACAATTATTATAGATGGTATGTTTTGGTCACAAAGGTAAGTAATTAGATACCAAGTATGATTAGACTTGTATGACAAGTACGGTAAAACTTGGTGCCTGAGTTTGTGGTGGCTATATATATATATAGTTATAATGGGTCTGATGGGCATGCTTAAACATGAAGGTTTAGGTATCGTTTGGTACGTGGTTGTTCCACGTATAATGGAAACACCGTGAGGTGTGGGAGGGAATGGATGATAATAATTATTATGGATGATAATAATTATGTGTGTTTTGCATTGTTTGGTTATGTCGAGTTTTGCTCCCTAACAAACAAGAGATTAGGGAGCTAGTAAATCTGAAGGCTTGTGTGTCACACAGACTGATTTTCTTAGGTGCAGTGTAACTAACAATTGGAACAACCCAGCTGCCAGCCTGCCACCACTACATTTTGCATTTACGTAAGCAAAAACTATGATAATCAACACATCTTTAGAGTTAAGCTAGAAAAGACTTCTTCCACTAGCATGATGATTTCTTCGCTGTTGCAGAAAGACTTTCAATCTCCCCGAACTGAACTGAAAGGCAGAGATAGTATGATTCAAAACTTTCTGGTTAGCAATGCAATTTTGCTAAATAACTTTTGGAACCTTTAAAATACGAAACTAGCATCCAACATATAGCCAGAAATTCACATACAGATATGAATGGAACAAACCTCAACCAAGGTAGTACAAATAGAAATCTTCAGCTGCTTACTAATTCAGCAAAGCAGTTCATTGCTTTTCAGTTCAGAAAAGCTATGAACAAGTAAGAGGCTCTAGCGTTCTCGTTTGGCTTCAATTTTATGTTGTTTCTATTTGAATCTTCATAGACCTCAGATATTTTTATGAACAGCTTCATGCTTGTTAAGCTATAAAATTACTAAATTATTTGCAACCCTTTGAACAAAAAGTAGACAACAATTTTAATGTCTATTCCATTTATTCTGTTTGCTGGCTCACATCCGTGTGGCTAGATAACTCATTGCTATAGCTTTTCCACAGGTCACATCTGTGTCAAGATAGATCACTCTGTATTGCTTTGTTTTTTTCTCTCTTCGAAGATCAATATTATTCAGCCGGGATCTTCTGCCAGAGATTCATGGCTTCGGGTGATGGCAGATCTTGAGTATCAGTTCAATCACACTAAGACGGGAGATTGTTCTAGTGTCAATTCTTATTGTCAACAAAAGTTGTTGCCTGATCAACTAAAAGATGATGACACGGTGAGTGATCAGTGCCTCGTCTCCAGCTGGCGAATGGACTCTCTTCAACCTATGATGCTATAGGTAGTTGTATCAGCAACATGAATCCCCTGCCTTTATTCTTAAATGCTCAGAGTATGCTTGTGGGAGAGGAGTCACGACGTCAATGCAACTCTGGGATTACTGAATTTGTTGCATGTATCCTACTGCCAACAGCCCTTCTCCAACGCTTCATAGCAAATTTAATCATACTATCCTAGTGTATACTTCACAGTATACTTTTCTAGTTCTTCTACATCAAACTAAATTAAACCAACCAAGCGTATCACGTTTGTAGAGTATGTTATACGACTGCTTGTAGAGTATGGCACCATAGTCGGTCGTCATACCACTGTGCTGGTAATTAAGGGTGAGCATTTCGGTTCGGTTAACCGATAACCTAACCGATTAACCCAAAAAAATTCGTTCGGTTAACCTTTTTATAAAATTCGGTTCGGTAGAGTTTTTTTCGAATTTCGGTAATTCGGTTATTAACCGCGGTTAACCGAATAACCGAATTTACTAACCGATTTAATATTATATTATATTATGTATAATATACATATATTAATATATATGTATATATTTCTAAAATAAAATTACTAATTTAAATATATATATATAATATATATTTATATATTAACATTCCCCTTTCGGCATTTTCAGGAAGAGTAGGCGGCACAACACTAGATTACTATAATTTAAATAATTCTTTGTAGTATAAATTTGAATACAGGTTTTTGAAGTTACCTTGAATGTTTGATCATTCAGAAAGATAATAAGACAAGCCCTCAGTATACCCCAACTTTGACATCACAATTATATCATTTACAATTATACAATTGTTCTATCATTTTGTACTAGAAAAAATATATGTTTTACGGATAAATCTGAAAATTATAATTTATGTCCGATTGTTGGTGTATAATTTCGGTTCATAAATTCAATTTTCGGTAATAACCGAAATAATAATTTCGGTTTCGGTTATAAACCGAATTAATTTTGGTTCGATTTTCGGTAGCATTTTTTTGACATTCGGTTTCGATTAACCAAAAAAGATTTTGATTTCGGTTAACCGAATGCTCACCCCTGGTAATTGCAGTTGCAACAACCATGGCTTATCAATTATCCATGTAGAACCTCAACTATTTGATTATTTCCTCACCTTGGATCATTAGGATCTGACATTAAATATAAATTGCTGCCATCTTGGTACTACAAGAAAAATAATTTCAGACAAAACCTATCAGACAACGGTTACTAGAAAAAGTGTTGGCCGAAATAAACAGACAAGCGTGTATTTTCATCACTGAAACAATGTTGTGTGAACTGGATTCATTACAACAGTTTAACGAACATTTACAAAACCATTGTCTTGTAAATGATATCAGACAAGTCTTTTTGATTGTTATGTTGTGCAAATGATTAGCTTTAGACAACCGTTTGTAACTATACTTGTTTTATTATATTTGACATAACGGATCATAAAACCGTTGTTTGACTTAAACAAGTGTTTTCAATATTGTACAATTAATCATACTTCAAAAAACGTAACATTAAAACCATTATCTGAAGCACATAATTTTGTATACTAATAGGACACGTGTTACTTCATTAATGTGCCACGTGGCACAAAAGATATATATTTTTTAGAGTATTACTTAACAATTAATTATACAACTGTTTCCTCCCCATAGTGTTGTTTACACCATTTACATAGAACGGGTTTTTCCCCAAAGCCTTGTGTGAGCCTATTTCAGACAATAGATTCTCTTAAATCGATATTACATGTATAACTATTGTTCTATTTTCACTCATACAACACACATGTGTTTAAAAACCGTTATCTGTTAGACACTACAAGACAAAAATTATCTTTTTACTATAAGACAAAATTTATAATCTTCACTAGTTTTCTTAAAATAACATACAAAATAAACATATATTTTTTTAATTTTTTTATACATAATTAAAATGGATAGATCTTAACATCCGTATGGTTGGATCGTCGAAAAAAATAATTTTAAATTAATACCGAGCTAATGATATAGATTACAAAAATTCTAGTCTAATCAACTCTCTCTCTCACAGTTTCAAATAGATTGTTCTCAAAATTCTAGTCTAATCAAATCTAAAGATTCAATTAGTAAGTGAGTTTTCAGTTACTTTAATTTGATTATTTATTTGTTTCAATTAGTAATTTTTGGGTTTTCATTGTTTGTTCGTTTTTGTTAGTCTAATGGGTGATTTTGCATATGTAAGAATATCCCATAGAAAAGTCTAAAGATGATATTTTCTCAAATGTTCATGGCAATGGGTTGGAGTTTGTCATTTCCTGGCCTTGAATTTAAATTTGATGGTATTGTTATTGATTTGGGTGGTAATTTAGCATTTTAAATCTCCCTATTCATCTGATTACTTGGGAGTTAACTTATGAAATTAATTTCTTTGCATTATATGTATTTGTATTATCTCTGTTCTAGTTATTTTGGGACTCCTATACTCACTGAAATATCATGTGTGCTATTTGTACTCAAAATATTCTGAGTTTGTATATGTATTGTCAATTCATTTGTGTGTTATTATTTTAATTGATAGTATTTTTAGTTTCATAATAAGTGAATTGTAGAAGCCTGGAGTTCTTACATCATCAACTTTATAGTTGTTGGGTATTAGATATTTAGCCCGTTTACAATTGAAATTGATTACTTATTCTTGCTCAATAGATTGTGTTTTGGATATTTGACACAACTTCTACATTTGGTTTAATGGTTGTTTATAATAGGTTTTACTAGTAAATGAATAAGAAAACTACATATATGGAATGCCTGCCTTTCCATTATTAGAGCTTGGTATGATGGAATATTCAGAAAAAGCACCAAGAAAAGGGCCTGAGATCAACAAGGAAGATCCATGGGTGTATCATGTTGTAAGTTAAAAATCCTCTGTATTTATTCTGTATAGTACGCTTAATCATATTCAAATTATTGTGTTTACTTATTATGGTGTTTTGCAGTCTACCTTCAATAGTACTTGCACTTAACATGATATCTCATAACTTCAGTTCGAGTATTGCTTCAAAGAAGTAGCGGATTTCATGAAAGATCACTCACATTAGTGGAATGCTAGCATGTGTCACATTTTTATATTTCACTTGTAATCTGATTTAGTTTCAATTTTTATCTTTTTTGCATTGTGATTTTATAATTTAGTGTTTATATATCTATGACATGTGTTCCAGAATCACAAGTTGTTTACCACATGGACCCGCTGAAGTGCAGGATTGCTAGTGAAGAATGGTTAGAAGTGGTTGACAAGTTAGTACATCACGAAACTTTATATTTGATTTGGAATCAGTTTAACAATTTCTAAGAAAAAATCTGTTAATGTTGATTCATATTATATTGTGTTAGTGGCATCAAAACTTACAAGGATAAAGAGAAGAAGATTTCAAAGAAGAAAATACCGTGGGAGAATATGGTGGTATGAATTGTTTAATTGTATTTCTTTTATCCATTTTCTCTGATTTATGCAAGTGTAATATGTACTGTACATGTAATATATTTTTACGTATCTTTCAGGGTGTTCCTCTCCAGCATGGGAGCACTGATTATGGTGTATTTGTGATGCGTTATATGAAAGAAATATGCAAAGATAAGGATTAAATTTTGCTGCAAAGGTAAAAATTATAATTTTTTATATTTTTGTCGATGCCCTATTGTTTTCTGGTAAAATATGTGGTTTACGCTAATATTGTCTGATTTTCAGTGGATACGGAGAAGCAACATGGCTTATAACATCAGCGATATGGATGAAATCAAGACTGACTGGGCAAAGTATTTCATGAAGCACCACGCTTGTTAGGTGCTTCAAAATCAGTAACTTAATTGGTAGTATTTTTGGATATTTTTGGTTGAACATATCAAACTTTTGGGAGTTTTATGTGGTAACTTGCATGCAGTCTCTTTTGTGGATATGTTCATCCCCAAATATTATTCTCCTTTGTTAGGAATGATCTATGTTTCTTATCTTTTTTGTGGATTTATATCTTTTACTTAGTCGGTTGTAATGGTGAATATTTGTTAGTGAATATTGGTTGTGGTGAATGGTGGTGTTGGTGGTCTTTTGGTTATGAGGGTGAACTTAGTTTTAATGATGTATGGTGAATGATGGAATTTTGTATTGGTAATTTTCTGGCATGTCGATTGCATAAATAAACCATTGTCTAATGTGTTCTTAGCCAATCCTGCAGCTTTAATATGAATTATTATGAATCAAATCAATTGCTAGAGAAAGCATTGTGCCTATAAAACTGAAACAATTGCTATTTTAAAAACACCATTGTCTACTCCTTTTACAGACAATGGAAGGATCTCACATAACCGTTGTCAAATAGAAACAGAAATAATATAGTTGAAGAACATAACCATTGTGCAAAAGATTTCATACAATGTCATTGCTAGAGAAAGCATTGTGCCTATAAAACTGAAACAATTGCTATTTCAAAAACACAATTGTCTACACCTTTTAGAGACAATGGAAGGATCTCAAATAACCGTTGTCAAATAGAAACAGAAACAATATAGTAAAATCCCAAACTGTTGTTTAAATAGATTACCAACAATGCTTTACAAACAAAAATTGAGTAAAGGGAACTAGTACAAGACATTTATGATAAATAGAGTTGTGTAAACACCAAACAAACGAATTTTTAAGTTATATAATCAAATAAAAATATTATCGTAATGCCTTTCTTACAACACGAAGAAACTGATAAACACTTGTTATATACCACTTATGACAATAGGTTTTTTTAATAGCGTCGTTTTTTCTAGCTCTTGGACAATGCAGTTAAACGCGTCTGTGTTGTCTGACTTTGTTTTGCACAATAATTGTGTATCGTTGTCTGGGATACATTTCAGATGGCATCTCAAAAGACAACGGGATTTGTGGTCTTTAGACAACGGGGAAAAACCCTTGTATGAAGCCTTTTTTCTTGTAGTGTGGCCACCATGCCCATCATTACCATCAGTTCCATTCCCACTGCAACTTGCTCAAGTTAGGTGCACCACTGCCTCCTCCAGGGTCACCCCAATAATATCCAGTACACGAGGACTTGATGTACTAGATTTCGAGAACTACTCCAGAAGAAAAAAAATACTTCATAAATTCTGGGTACGTAATTTTTTCCATCCCATTATTCCGGCAAGATTGATGCTTCATTGTTATTTACAGTGCTTGGCCAAATGTATAAAAGTAAATCTGTAGACTGACTATGGTTTCTGCATTCAAAGTACTGGACCGTTTTGGTAGAAGTTCATAAATCCTAGAATTCCAAGTCCATTAATCTTTACGTTGAGAGAGATTCATTAAAATACAACTAATTTGGACTAAAAACAAGGTGAATTACATTTGTAATTTAAATAAATTTGGTAGTGCAACCTTACTAAATCGACAGAAACTTAAATATTTGCACTATTTAGAGGAAAAACAAAGAAGGAAGTGACCTTATAAATGAAAGGAATGGAAAAAACATTACATAAATCACATTCTCTTCTTTGATACACAGAACTACCAAAGATAGAATGCTTAAAAAACTGAACTTAACTATTAAACCAATTTAAACTAGAACTACTATTCTACTTGATCTAATATCACTACTGCTTAAAAACAGTAAACTAGATCAAACAACCACAGTGTATCCTGCTCGTAGAGTATGTTACACAGGTGAATCACATTTGTAATTCAAATAAATTTTGTAATTCAACCTTACTAAATCGACAGAAACTTAAATATCTGCACTACCAATTCAGCTGAAACTTGAAACTTAGATAAAAACTTATTACCAAGCATAGATTGCCCAAGAAATTTCCATTATTATGTGCATAATTCGAAGATTTAGAGGAAAAGCAGAGAAGGCAACGACCTTATAAATGAAAGGAATGGAAAAAACAAACACTACATAAATCTCATTCTATTCTTTGATACACAGAACTACCAAAGACACAATGCTTAAAAAACTGACTTAACTACTAAACCAATTTAAACTGGCACTACTATTCTACTTGATCTAATATCACTACTGCTTAGAAAAAAAGTAAACTAGATCAAACTACCGCAGTGTATCCCGGTCGTAGAGTATGTTACCCGACCACTTAAACAACTAAAAACAAGTAACACCACCATAGCCGGTCGTCATGCCAGTGTAATCAATAGTGTACTGGTAATTGCAATTACCACAATCATAACTTATCAAGTATCCATTAGGCATCTGAACCATTTGAATATTTCCGCAGCTTGCATCATTAGGATTTGGCATTGAATATCCGTTACCACCTTGGCCACCATTCGCACCACCGCCATTACCATGTCCTGAACTCTTTCCAGCATTACGGTTTCCAGGCCTCTTACCATTACCACGGCAACCGCGAGCACCACCTCCAAGGCCACCACCATTACCACCGCAACCATTATTGCTACCTGGTGATCCAGGTGTTCCTCCAGGATATCCACCTGCACCCCCGGCGCCTCCTCCGTTGCCACCACGAGCACCCCTTCCAGGCTGTCCAGGTGTTCCTCCGGGATATCCACCTGCACCTCCTCCTGCTCCCCCTCCATTGCCTCCAGGAGCACCCCAACCAGGTTGTCCAGGTCTTCCGCCAGGATATCCACCTGCACCCCCAACACCTCCTCCTACTCCCCCTCCATTGCCTCCATTACCACCCCAACCAGGTGTTCCTCCAGGATATCCACCTGCACCACCAGGGCTTCCACTGTTGCCCCCACAACCACCGGCACCACCACCAGGGCCTCCACCATTCCCACCACAACCAGCACTACCAGGTGCACCACTGCCTCCTCCAAGATACCAACCACCAGGGCGACCCCAATAAAATCCACCTCCAAACCATCTTGGTTTCGAACTCTCCACTTCAGCCCCCGTGGCCTTAACATCTTTCTTCGATCCTACCACATTATCTTTCTTATCCCCATGTGCCAAACCTCCATTGACCAACAAGAACACGAAGATCAAGCAACAGTAAACAGCAGTAAACTTCTTCATCTCGTACGTGAAAACTATTGCTTTGCAAGAAGTATAATAATAATGAGCAGGGATGTCTATGTATTTATAGTGTGAGGTTACATATGTATCTAGGCATCTACCTATTCCTAGTTCTATTCGTATTCGTTAAGTTTTTGTTTATGCGTTATGTATCACCCTATCCTAAGTCCTAGGCATGTCAGAAAACAAATAACCGACTTGTTAAATTTATTTGGAATAATCGTTTGGCTTATCTAATAATAAATTTATTTAATATAATTTTAATCGTAGGATTCTAATAATAATTTTAATTTACCCGTAAGTAACTTATTATATTCTATTTATACTATATTATTATAACGAAAAATTAAAAGTTTTGGTCATCGGTATGGTACTGAGTGAACCATAGAAAAGATCTTAATCGTTCAATTTTATGTAAATTATAGAAACAATCTTAATCATTGAATTTTAATAAAATATAATTTAAAAAAATATATAATCATACATACAACTCTAACCTCAGTAGTCCTCCTTTATACAAGATAGGATAATAAGATAGGATAATATTATATTATATTTAAATTATATTCTATATTTCTTTTACGAATCTTACTTATCCTATAATTTTTATTTGATATATCATTAAAGTTTATCCTATAATTTTATTTAATATATCATTAAAATTTAGGGAATTTGCCTGAAATACTATTTTCCCATTCTTTTTTCTATGTTTACCACCATATTACTTTTGTTTTAAAGTTATACTTTTTAATTTACATATATACGTCTTAAATATATTATAATTTTTAAAAATACGCTCCATTATTATACTGATAGTTAGTTGGGGGTTGAGTTGTACTTTAATTATATCTCCTTTCTTTCTATACAAATTCAAGTCTAGTCTACAACGATACCTCATCTTCTTCCATTTGTTTCGTGCTTCCGATCAGGTGAGTTAAGCTTCACTTTGTAAATTTGTGTATATGAGATATCCTATTTCAAGTGCTCAGCCGATCAGTCAACCAAAATAACCCTGAATTGTAACTAAAAACAACCAAAATCAACAATTAGACCAGCTCGAAATTAAAACTAAATTGAATTAGGATGATGATCAATCAATCAGAATAAAATTAATTGCAACTCAAAGTAACTAATTCATCATTAACACCTGCTAAGGTCTTGTAATCTCAAAAATCAAAATTATAAACCAAAACCACAACCTAAAACAATCAAATTCATATATATCATTCAACTTCAATTGCAACTCAAAACTACATATTCAAATTTATATCATAGGTTTCATATCAATAACAATATCAAACTGACATCATAGTTTAAAAAATTTCATTCAACCTCAATTGCAACTAAAAACTACGTAATCAAATTGAAAATAAAAATCTAGATCATACCTTGTCAGAGAACTTAAATTTTGGCAGGATATGATGCTAGTTGATAATGACGGAGTGTTGGAGTATGGAAGAATGGTGTTTGAATTGAAAAAGTATGACGTGTAAGGTTACGATTTTGTAAAACGAGAATCAGCGTATATTTGGAAATAGAAAAAGAAGGAACCGTATTTTTGTAAATATGAATTGTTGCAATAGTATTTAACGAATATATATATATATATATATATATATATATACAATATTTGTATATATAAAAATTGCCCTAAATTTTATGATAAACAATATGCATTTTTTTAATTTCCATCTATTTCTCTGTTTGTTTTAATCGCATAACACAAATTATTTATCAAAACACAAGCTTTACTCAAATTAGAAGAATTTTGGTCAAACTAGAACAACCAGTTCTCATCTATAGTCATATGTTCAAATTAGAAGACCGACATCAACAAGCTGTATACAACTCTAACCCCCGATAGTCCTCCTTTTATACAACTCATCACATATAGAATAATATTATATTATATTTAAATTATATAATATCAATATTAAAATTTATAAATATTAAAATAATAATATTATTTTATTAACATTAATTAAATTTTATCACTATGTTATATCTATATTATCTATACTTTTATATTATATTATTTTAAAAAAACTTCTATTTTAATTAGAATATATAGTTGTACTCACAAATCACAATCTACTAACATGTTTCAATTTTCCTCATCGCTCAAACACTTTAATTTATTTAAAATTAAAATTTTATAATTAAAATTTTTTAATATTAAAATTATATTATATTTTACCTACATTAAAATATACTCTTTTATTTAAATTTTAATTAAGATATTTCTAATATATTTGTAACTCTAATATACAACTTTTTTAATCATCCATAAGTTTTCTTTTTATATGACTTTTTTATGCAATTATGATATAATTATAATTTAATTTTAAAATATATATATTTTACATATAACTCTATCATCGGTGAGTCATTTTTTGTACAACAATCTAATAACATATCTCACTTCACTTCTACTTGAAACTACAACTTATTAATTTAATCTCATGAATATTAAAACTTATTAATTAAATCTCATGAATATTAAAATAATATTATTTTATCTATAAATAATTTTTATTATATATTATATTATCATAGCCAATATAATAATAAAAAAATTATATATTTAAATCATATAAAATAATTAATATATAATTTATTAATCTCTCTCGTGCTTTACACGGGTTATAAGCTAGTATATATAATAAGAGTAAAAGGATCTTATCCAAATATTAGAAAGGTCAACAATATGGCTATCAAAAAAATTCTAAAAATCCGATATAGTCTGTTAGGAATATAATAATTTGATGATGTACAAAATACTAGAACAGGATTTAGCACAGTCTATCTGCAAGAATCAATCAACGGATATCTATCTGCAAGAAGCAATCGACTGATAAATATCGATCGATAAGTCATCAACTGATAAAGCCAATCGAGAAGTCATCGATCGAGAACTCAAGTCATCAACTGATATTTATCAATCGAGAACTCAAGTCATCAACTGATATTTATCAATCGAGAACTCAAGTCATCAACTGATATTTATCAATCGAGAACTCGACAACATATATTTCCTGATCGAGAACTCATCAAACGGATATATAGTCATCAACGGATATTTATTGATCGAGAAGTCATCAACGGATATTTACCAATCGAGAAGTCTCACAAGTACTCGATTGATTAGCTCACAGCCTGACTTCTCGAAGCTTAAAGGAGATGAGTATTCGGTTGATTCAAACAGCTAGTTTAAAGGAAAGTCTTCGAAGATCAAAACAAATTTATTGCAGATATGCTATGGGAAGGAAAGGGAAAATTAAGGAAGTTGTCGGTCAGAGTTTACTCTATCAGAGAATACTCGATCAGAGTTTACTCTAACAGAGAATGCTCTATCAGAGAATACTCGATCAGAGTTTACTCTAACAAAGAATGCTCTATCAGAGATTATCAACCGACAGAGTTTATCAGAAAAGGAAACAGACAAATCAGAGTCTGATTTGGATAGTAAGAAGGAATTCAAGTGCAAGTCTAATTACCTTATTAAATCTATTCTTATCATAATCTGTTTTGTAATTGTATTTGTAGTTGTGTCTATATAAACACAGAGATAGGTTATAATTCAATGTCGAATGATATCGAATTAAGAATTCATAAAAGCAATATCTTGTAACCTAGCAGCTCTTAAGAACTTTATATCTTGAGAGAGTTTTGTATTCAAGTTCATTATTAATACAAAACAGTATTCCATTCAACATACTTGTGTTCATAATCGATTTACAGGCACTATTACATTCAACCCCCCTTCTGTAATAGATTGATTATTCTGGGAAACAATTGGTATCAGAGCAGGCAGTAAATTTCAACTCAAAAGATCAAATAATCATGTCTGGAAGCAAGTATGAGAGCATCAGAATTCCAATATTGAAGAAGGCTGAATACCCTACATGGAGGGTGAAGATGATGATGTTCTTAGAAGCAACTGATCCTGATTACTTAGATAGAATTCATACAGGTCAGTACCTACCAACCAAACTGGTGCCTTCTACAATTGTGGAAGGAAGACAAATCCCTGAGTATTACACCCTGAAGGACAAGAAAGAATGGACTAATGAAGAAAAACAGGAAGTCTTGAAAGATGCAAAGGTAAGAAATATTCTGCATAACAGTCTTGACTCTGTAATGTCTAACAGGGTAATAGCTTGCAAAACTGCCAAAGAAATCTGGGATGCACTGGAGGTTCAATGTCAAGGAACCAAGGAGATAAAGAAAAATAGAAGATCTGTTCTAATCCAAGAGTATGAATACTTTGAGGCTAAGCAGAATGAGTCCCTCACAGATATCTATGACAGATTTCTAACTCTGTTGAACAACTTGGCTTTGGTGGATAAAGTATATGACAATGAAGATTCAAACACTAAATTTCTGAGGGCTCTTCCAGAAGAATGGGATCTGCAGACATCCTTGATTAGAGACAGGGCTGATTTGGATGAGATGTCCTTAGATGAAGTTTATGGCAAATTGAAAACTCATGATCTGGAGTTACAGCAAAGAAGAAACAGAAAGAGTAACAAGGCAAGACCTATTGCTTTGAATGTTGAAGCAAAAATTGAAGAACCAAAGGAAAAGGTGCTTAAGGCTTCAACAAGGAAAGGGAAAGAAGTAGTACTCCAAGATAGCAGTGAATCAGAGTTTGAGGCAAACTCTGATGTAAACTCTGATAATTCTTCAGACTTTGACATGATGGAGATGTTTGCTATGTTTGTCAAAAGCTTCAAGAAATACAGAAAATTTAGGAAGCAAGGAAACTATCAGAAGAAGCATAGTGAGTCAGACAAGAAAGACAGATTCAGAAGAAGAGAAGATAGAGATGGAAAATCAAAAACTCTTGATAAATCAAAAGTCAAGTGTTACAAGTGCAACAAGATGGGACATTTTGCTACTGAGTGCAGAAGCAAGGAATCTGGGAAAGCTCTCATCACATCAAAGAAAGATTGGATGGACTTCTCAGACTCTGAAGAAGAAACTAATTATGCTCTCATGGCAAACTCTGATTCTCCCATCTTAAACTCTGACAAGGGAAACAGAAAGAACATTCTAGTGATTGATAGTGGATGTTCTGCACATATGACTGGAAATAAATCCCTGCTTTCAGAGTTTGAGGAGAAGGCTGGCCCATCAGTATCTTATGGAGATGGCAACATAGGAAGAACACTGGGATATGGCAACATTGTGATTGGAAATGTCATCATTGAGAAAGTAGCTCTGGTTGAAGGACTCAAACATAATCTGCTCAGTGTGAGTCAAATGACAGACATAGGTTTCTCTATGGAATTTCATGGAACTCATTGTGAAGTGAAAAGCAAGAAGAATGGAAAAGTAGTTCTTATTGGCCACAGACATAATAACCTATTTGAAGCTAGCTTGGATGTTAATTCTAATGGTCCCTTAACCTGTCTACTTGGAAAGGCATCACCAATGGAAAGCTGGAATTGGCAAAAAAAAAGTTGTGTCACTTGAACTTTGGAAACATTAATGAGTTAGTGAAGAAGGACCTAGTTAGAGGTCTTCCAAAAGTTCAATTTCATCCTGATGGACTCTGTGATTCATGTCAAAAGGCCAAACAAAGGAAGACATCTTTCAAGAGCAAAACTGAAAACTCTATTGATCAACCTTTTCATCTATTGCATCTTGACTTATTTGGTCCAGTTAACATCATGTCCATTGGAAAGAAGAAATACACTCTGGTAATAGTTGATGATTTCACTAGATTTACTTGGGTGTACTTTTTGCACAAGAAGGATGAAACTGCAGAAACAATCATTGATCATATTGCAATGATTGAAAATGGATCAACTCACAAAGTAAAGAATTTAAGGAGTGACAATGGAACAGAGTTTAAGAACTCAACAATGGAGGAATTCTGCTCAACAAAAGGTATTACTCAACAATTCTCAGCACCTGGCACACCTCAACAAAATGGTGTAGTTGAAAGAAAGAACAGAACTTTAATAGAAGCTGCCAGAACAATGCTAGAAGGAGCAAAACTACCTACTTATTTTTGGGCAGAAGCTGTGAACACTGCATGCATCACTCAGAATTGTTCTTTAATAAACAAACATGGAATGACTCCATATGAATCTTTGAAAGGAAGAAAGCCAAATGTCAAGTACTTTCACATCTTTGGATGCAAGTGTTTTATTCTCAAAACACATCCTGAACAATTGAAGAAGTTTGAACTTAAAGCAGATGAAGGAATTTTTATTGGATATGCAACAACTTCTAAAACCTCTTCAAGGGCATTCAAAGTATTCAACTTAAGGACAAGGACAGTCATGGAATCAATTAATGTCTCCTTTGATGAAGGGAAGATAGATGGGTTACATGATAAAGATGCACAGGAAACTCTGAGATTTGAGAATGAACTGCAGAAAATAAACTCTAACAAGATAAACACTGATCAACCAAATCCTGGAGAAGCAAACTCTGATTCTTTAAACTCTGATTCAGAAATGATTGAAATAGAAATTGAAGAAACTGCACATGTTGAGGGGGAGCAACATCAATCAAATACTGACATTGGAGATTCAACTATTGAAATATCAGAGTCTGACCAAACTCTGAACAACACAAACTCTGAAACCCTAAACTCTGATCATTCAAACTCTGAGACCACAAACACTGATACCTCAATCTCTGATAATTCAAACTCTGAGTACATAAACTCTGAGACATCAAATACTGATGGAAACACATCTTCAGGGGGAGGATCATCATTTACAGAAGGATCATTCTATGAAGGCACAGATCATGGGGGAGCATCTAGTTCAAGGAACTTTCCACATCCAAGGAAATGGACCAAAGATCACACACCTGATTTAATTATAGGTGATTTGGAAAGTGGAATAAAAACAAGAAAAGCTACTCAAAATGAATGTCTATTTCATAGTTTTCTTTCACAAACAGAACCAAAGAAGGTTGAAGATGCTTTGAAAGATGCAGATTGGATTACTGCAATGCAAGAAGAATTGAATGAGTTTGAAAGGAATGAAGTTTGGACCCTAGTCCCAAGGCCAAAGAACAGATCTATTGTTGGCACAAAATGGGTATTCAGGAACAAGACAGACTCTGATGGAATAATTACAAGAAACAAGGCAAGACTGGTAGCCAAAGGTTATTCTCAACAGGAGGGGATTGATTATGATGAAACCTATGCACCTGTAGCTAGACTTGAGGCAATCAGAATTTTTCTTGCTTATGCTGCTCATAAGAAATTCAAGGTCTACCAGATGGATGTTAAAAGTGCATTTTTAAATGGTGAACTTGAAGAAGAAGAGTCTACCTGCCATGACATATCAACAGGTAATTCAGGTAAAACTCTCCACCTACAAACCTTCTATCTACAATGCTTCATTTTTTTTTGGTGAAATGGTGCAGGAACAAGTTTTGGAGAATCCCCCTGCACCTACCCAAGTAGCCAAATCACCTTCCACTAAACAATCTAAGAAATCACTATCTAGAAAACCAACCTCTGGTGTCTCTCAAAAGGCACCAGTTGCAAAAAGAAGGAGATTGGTACAAACTAGGCTTATAGATGAGCAAAGTGATGAGAAGCTCAACCCTCTAGAGAGACAGGTTATTGAAGGACTTTCTTTGTTAAAGGAAAGTAATGATGCACCTGAATCTAACTTTCAAGCCAAGTCTGTAGACTCTCAAAAGGCTACAGACTCTGAAAAACCTAGGGAAGCACCTCAGGATTCTCATATTGAGTCTCCTGAGAAATCTTTTGCTAAGAAGTACAGAAGGTTAAGGAAGGCTTATTCTGCACACACACACAAGCCTGTTATTATTACTAACCCTGTTTTGCAGGAAACAGATGCTCCCAAAGCTCCTGCAGAGCCAGACTCTGAAATCAAGAAAATACCTGAACCAGAGTCTAATGTTGAGTCAGAGTCTAGACTGCCTTTAGACTCTGATCATGACACATTTCGGGAAGGAATGCCATTGGATGCAGCCTCAAGTCTAATTGATGAGATCATTATTCCAAGTGATGAGGTACTGCTATTCCTATATCCTTTGGTGGAATCAGTTGAAGATCCAGGGCAATATCAGACTAAATCTCAAGTCTTGGATTTTCTTACAACCTATGAAGCCCTAAGGAAGAGAATGGAACAGGAGCTACAAATGTCTGCACAGGATGTGGTCAAAAATCTATACAGCTACCTATTCAACTCTTCATTACAAGTACAAGCAGCTGGGCTCATAGAAGGCAAGACAAATGAAGTTCTCAAAGCACTAGGTGTGCTAGACTCTGAACAGCAAATTTCAAAGAAGCCTAAAAGGCTTAAGGTCCACATAAGGAGGGAATCAGAGTATGTTGCCGAGTTGGAAACTGAGATTGAGCAACCAGTTTTTGACTATGAAGCAATTTGGGATAATGAAATTACCTACAGGACAGCCATTTAATGGATTTATCATGTTCAACCTCTGTCAAGACAGGTGGTTGACTTTCTAGTTCACATTGTAGGAAAGGTGGCCAACGAATACATCTATACAACCTATGAAGGTAGATTGGATCAACTCAAGGGCTCATATTATTAGAAGATTGCAAGGGACCTGCAGGACTCCTTTAACATGACTCTTTCCCAGGCCATTAATGTCATCCATGCAAGGACTTTTCTAAATAAACACTTGGATGCATTGACTATGGAAGAACCACAAGAGGTAGCAGGTAGTGCAAGGTAGTTGGAGGATGGGACTAGTGCACCAGTGGTGACTAGTGATAAAGATGCTCAGTCTGCCTCACCCACACAAGAACCACCTAGTCAGAGGTTGGGTGATAGTGGGGCAGGGGAGTATGCTGTTAGGCCCTCCTTGACAACTCACCAAAAAGCTGATGAGAACCCCAATGATATGGGAGGACAAACTCTGATTGATGCTCATGAAGAAATTTTCAAATCTATTCTATCAGAGTCTATCCACCTTGAGGGGGAGTCTCATGCACCAACAGTCAAAGATGGTGACACTCAGACTCTGGTTTCTAATGAAGTCATACTGAAGCAGTCAAAGTCTAGAGTAGACCCTGAGACTGGAATACTGGAGCCAACAGACTCTGAAAAGAAAGAAGATGATTGTAAGGGTTCAGACTCTGTTGCTGCTCACCCCTTGGTGGAAACCCCTAGCCTTCAGACATTTGAAGGGTTTCCCCTCCATCAAGGAGGTTCAGGTATTGTAGCACATAATTCTTCTCTCAACCCCTCTTCTGTAGGATTTTTGAGTGCACCTTCCAAATTGAGTGAAAAAAAAAATAATAATAATAATAATTGAGAGGCTGGCACTGGTCCAGGCAAAAGGAGAGGTAGATACGGCTGTAGAGAGCCTGAGTGAGAATGAGAGAGTGGGTGCCCAACCCCACTGTGAGGATGAGAGATTAGGGTATCCTGAACCTAGCTTTACTTATTGGGATCAAGATTTTCCATAGAGTTGGTCCAATGAGTTGAAGCAGGGGATGGATGAAAATTCATTTTTGTTGTTTGAAAGAATTCACTCCCTTCACTTATTCACAGAAGTAGCTTTCAAGGATGCTATTGCTGATATTACTACCACTCAAGCTTCTCTCCAAACAACAGTCTCTGACTTAACCACAAAGGTTGATTCAGTAGTTGCAGCACAGACCACTTTCTCCACAGTCTTAGCACAGATTCTTTTGGTTGTCACAGGTGGTGATGATGTCAAAAAGGGGGAGAAGAAAAGTGATTCAAGAAAGGTGATTCCTCCAGGAGAAACAAATAAGAAATGATTATTTTATACTGTTCTAGATTAATTATTTCATTTTTTAGTTTTGACATCATCAAATCTTGATTTATGCTTCATTGTTTATAAAGCATAAATAGGGGGAGATTGTTATGAATATAATAATTTGATGATGTACAAAATACTAGAACAAGATTTAGCACAGTCTATCTGCAAGAATCAATCAACGGATATCTATCTGCAAGAAGCAATCGACTGATAAATATCGATCGATAAGTCATCAACTGATAATAAGCCATCGACTGATAAAGCCAATCGAGAAGTCATCGATCGAGAACTCAAGTCATCAACTGATATTTATCAATCGAGAACTCAAGTCATCAACTGATATTTATCAATCGAGAACTCGACAACATATATTTCCTGATCGAGAACTCATCAAACGGATATATAGTCATCAACGGATATTTATTGATCGAGAAGTCATCAACGGATATTTACCAATCGAGAAGTCTCACAAGTACTCGATTGATTAGCTCACAGCCTGACTTCTCGAAGCTTAAAGGAGATGAGTATTCGGTTGATTCAAACAGCTAGTTTAAAGGAAAGTCTTCGAAGATCAAAACAAATTTATTGCAGATATGCTATGGGAAGGAAAGGGAAAATTAAGGAAGCTGTCGGTCAGAGTTTACTCTATCAGAGAATACTCGATCAGAGTTTACTCTAACAGAGAATGCTCTATCAGAGAATACTCGATCAGAGTTTACTCTAACAAAGAATGCTCTATCAGAGATTATCAACCGACAGAGTTTATCAGAAAAGGAAACAGACAAATCAGAGTCTGATTTGGATAGTAAGAAGGAATTCAAGTGCAAGTCTAATTACCTTATTAAATCTATTCTTATCATAATCTGTTTTGTAATTGTATTTGTAGCTGTGTCTATATAAACACAGAGATAGGTTATAATTCAATGTCGAATGATATCGAATTAAGAATTCATAAAAGCAATATCTTGTAACCTAGCAGCTCTTAAGAACTTTATATCTTGAGAGAGTTTTGTATTCAAGTTCATTATTAATACAAAACAGTATTCCATTCAACATACTTGTGTTCATAATCGATTTACAGGCACTATTACATTCAACCCCCCTTCTGTAATAGATTGATTATTCTGGGAAACATAGTCCTAGATATTTGTATTCGTATCCGGAAAAAAGCGGATATTATCCGTATCAGGAAGAAACCGGATATTATCCATATCTGAATCCGAAGATTCCGGATACGGATAAGAATATAGATACATCCGTATCCGAAAATATTCATATCCGAAATTAATTATATATAATATATATAAATATATTTTTTAATATATATAATATATAATTGTATATATTTAAACCTATTTATAGTTATAAGCCTATTTATATATTTTCATACATACACATATAGTTATAAACCCATTTAATTTGATTCAATTATATTTTTTAATTAGCTTAACTCTAATGTCTATATATTCATTAAATAATATATTTATACAAATTTTATATAATTTTAAAAATATTATAGACATATATAAAAATATCATTTGAGTTTAATATTATTAAGATAACAAAATTAGATTGAAAAGATAAATAAAAATTAATTTTAAAAAAAAATAGGCTTAAATCCCTTTAACTCTTAACTCAGTTAAAAAAAATTAAATTAAATTTTTAATTTTTTTTTTTGCAATTTTCTTTGAATTTTTAATATAAATTTAAAAAACTTATTAAAAATCATATTCGGATCCGGATATTATCCGTATTCGGATCCGAATTCGGATATTAACTTTTAAAAAATTTCGGATTCGGATACGGATACAGATACGGATTTTCGGATTCGGATACGGATATTGACAAATCCGTATCCGAATTATCCGATTTACAACCCTAGTCAACAATTCGATACTCATTAATAACATATATAAATCAAATATTTATAACTCTCAATATATTAATATAAATCTCAATACATTAATATAAATATAAAATTCAAATAATATCAAAAAAATTATAAAATTTTATACTTATCTTATTATTCTTAACGACCTTAATAAAGATTTAAGATCTTATTTCAAAAAAAAAAAGATTTAAGATCTAAATTATACTCAATCTTATTTTCAAATAAATAAAAATCTATTAACACTATATATAGATACCCGCAGCCTATCTGTTTCACGTTGATGAACGGTATTCCGATTTCCGAACATGGAGAAACAGTACGTTGCACAAATAAACACAGCATCTTTCCTCGATTCATTTTTAAAAAAATGCAAGATTAGAAAGCAATAACATTTTCATTAACTATTAGACTAGAATTTTAATATTCTATCATAAAAAAAGGATTATATTTTCAAATTTTGTAAAAGAAAAAGAGTTTTATTTGCATTCTAATTTATGAAATTAAAACTATAATGATATAATTACACATAATATTAAATAAAAATAAAAATATTTATTGAAAAAATAAAAATAAATCATAAATAAAACCATACAATCCAAAAAATATAATACCAAAAGTAATCAATTTTATCACTTGCAAGGCACGAGTTTTGAATATCAAAAATAAAAAATATGTTCTAATATTAAATATTTAATATTTTCTAAAAATATATAATTATTTATTTTAAATAAAAACTAATATTCAATATAACACTAATAACATATTTATTCTAATAATATAATTCTAAAGATGTTAATAATTTTTTAATATATATGAATTAAATTGGACCAACAAACCAAAGCATTTATAAAAGTTCAAGCAGAAAATGTGCATAGTTTTGAGAGAGCCATAAAATTCAGGGAGAATGCATCATAAACATACACAAGTTCATCAACCAAATGATAAAATGGAAACATAGGAAACAAGCTACGGAAGCAGATCCACAAGGGAACAGATCAGTTTTTTGTCCCACTTTGCCCGGTGCTTGCTTAGAGGCTGAAGTTAGCCTTGGAGACTGCTCCCATTCACAATGATTTCCCGCTCCAGCTGTTTGATTAGTAAACAAGATCAGAAAGACATGTGGCTAAATATAATGTACATGTGAGATATGTCATATATCAAATGAACAAAGATTTATTAAATTATCCCATATTATTTGGGAAATGCATCCGTTAGATTCAAATTATCGCAAACTTAATTACTTGAAAAGTTAAGATGAGTCAGATTTACTGCTATTAACATTCTAGTGACAGTAACCATTACTGTGAATGATGCAAGAAACAAATTGCCTTCTTCTTTTTTATTGAGAAACATATTAAGTATCATCAGTAATCATTGTGAGATTCCTCATGTTCTACACACATTTGGCAAAATCAAATTTTATATGGAAGGGACATACAAATAGGTGGTATTTCTGAGATTTATATTTCTTTCCAATTTTCTAATTACATTCTTCCCATTCAGATGATAAACCTAATATTATGTGCAGTACGTAGATGGCTACTAAGTGCCAACGGTAAGACTCGATAGTAGATGGGAAATCGCATGAACCTTAATTACACCATTAATAGCAATAGAAAATGTATCCTTTTAGTGTGTCGTTCACTAAACGAGGAACTGTACATCTTAAGAGATTGGTTAGTCTAAATTAATTAAACCTTATTTCCATGGATGTTAAATTGTCATAGCTAAATGACTATTTGGTCATTCAGCTCACACCCAGCTAGCTTGCAATTGGGTAATTGAACTTAAAAACCTAAACTGAATGTTAATATAATTACCATATTAGTTAACAATCTAAAGATACTAATAATCAGTTTTCCTTCTCTTTAATATAGTCAACTAATAATTAGAATATTGTGTATCGAAGAGAAGATTAATCAAGGTAATTATATATTAATTTTAGCGGCTACTGAACTACATCCTATGTCAGCCCTGTGAGCTAATTAAGCAACCTCTTTGACTTTGGTGTTCAAGTCCACCTAGCATTTGTTAAAAGGATAACAGTAGTCCATCTAAAAGTAGTTCATTCAACATATACAAAGTTAAACTTAGAACGATGACCCACTATGATGGCATGACTTCCATCATCATAGAATATTTATGAAAGCATATCTAAGCTATAACATTACTACTTAAAAAATGCAACAAGTTTAGAATGTACATTTACATAAAACCTGTAAGAATAAATATTTGTTTCACCTCGATAATAGCCTCCAGATGAGGTTTAACAACCGCATACTCCCTTTTTGCAGCAATGAACGCATGGAGACACCTAAAAACATAAAAATTAGAACAAGAATAAAACAGTGCATGTACAAGTACTACACGAGTTTTTTTAAGTATTAATACACATAAATCATTACATTATAGTTTAGTTTTTGTCATTTTGAAGGTTTTTGTTAAGCTATTCTTAGATCCATAAACCTGATAATATGTCTCTTCTTCACCTATATTCTATTCTATCCTGCATCACCACATCTGTCGGATAGTATTCTCTCTTTCCCCATGTTATCATATCATATCACAGGATAACCATCTAGATTTTCTAGATTCCAATTTTTAAATATGGCGTGGCCCAAACATTAGCCGTGACCATTACAAGAAATATTCCTACAGATCCGTGTGTTCCTAAACAAAATTACTAGGCTGATTGGTGTTAGTACTAACCCTAGCTTGTCCTTTTAAAATTTTAGATAACATTGTAAAGATACACGTCAACTGTGAGAAAAACTAAAGTCAATGTTGGGCTAGGTTAAAGACAGGAGACCATAGGAGATCGAAGACTGACTTGCTTTTTATTTCTCTCCCAACTTTGGACTTCCAAGTTCCAACCCTAAATCTTTACTCCATCAGTTGCTTACTTCGCGAGATAAGCTGTCAGGAATAGTATTAATACATAAGCCATAAATGTGTCTTCAAGAATCTCAGTTGTCGGTTCGAATTGGACAGGTTTCTTGTAAGTTTTCTTTTATTAATTAAGCACTCCTCCCTCTCTCTTTTACATGAATATTCCTTTTAAAGAAATGGAAAATCTTGTACTTAATCAACATAATTCAAGATTCTACTATTCTCGATATCTATTTATCTTAGACAAGAAATTGAACATTATTTTAATGTAAATAATAACAAAGACTATATATGATTCAAGGTCAGAAAATATCAGAGATAATTTTGGCAAAAAAATAATAATTTATGTTCAGGTTGCTTCAAGGAAAAACATATACTCACTCATCTTTAGAGCATTTTTCGGCGGCTAGCTGCACATTACAACATTCCCTCTTCAAGCGCAATGCGCCGATGCTACCATTAATGTCAAAAGTCTAAATGTTACTTACAGGGTAAATGAAAATTATACTGTTTTCTTACGTAATTTTAAGAGAAATAAACAAGTAAAACAACAATGTATGCTGCTGCCGAGTTCACAAATACTGTAATAGTAAATTTTTAAAAATTTATGTAGGCATCACATTATTCTACTATATAGAATGCAATCAAGTAAAGCAACCATGCGTGTTTTTGTCACCTCTGTAATCTTTATAATTTACACTTTACAGGACTATAATTCATTTTGTAAGTATTCCCATAAAACTTGAAACAGTTACTTCCAACTACAGAATTATGGGCAAGCTCTGCTCGTACAGTAAGAAATATATCTAGATTCACAATGCTGCACGCTCAACCAAAAAGGGATTAAACACAGACACTGATCTAAGCATGCACATACAAACACTTGTATAGTTCTACTTCTGCCAACGTATGACTATGTGAAGCAACACATCAGATGATTGTAGCTTTAAGTACTTGACTCAAGTCAATCAAATAAATAGATATAATAAAAATGTAGTTGTGCTTGCATAAAGTATTACACTAATAAGTAGAGCCAGAAACCGACTCTAATGTGGCTATTTTAGTGGGGAAACACAATGAAATAAAATTCAATCAGATAGGGTAGGTACTAGGTAGGAAGCTAGACTTGTGTCTACAGACTTTTGTGGTGATTTATGTTTTCGGCAGTTGGGTGTATTTAAAAATGCTAAGCAGCAGAACAAGGGTGAGACTGATTCTTCACCCACAGAATTTGGTGCCCCAAGTCCTTGGCCGGATGGAGTAGCCTGCTGGAGGATTTTTGGGAAAACTTGTTTACAAATTTTTATGGTGATTTATATCGGCAGTTGGGTGTATTTTAAAATGCTAACCAGCAGAACAAGGCTGAGACTGATTCTTCACCCACAGTCTTTGGCGCCCCGGGTCTTTGGAAGGAGTAGCCTGCTGGAGGTAGCGAATCGAATTGAGATGGAAATTATTAGGGGATGAAAACACAAGAGAAGTATTGAAGAATGCATAGATTAATGAAGCGCAAGCAGGAATGGATCTCTAGTGCAGTTCTTCTCTTGAGGGCATGGCCCCAATTCTTGCTATAAGGAATCTCCTTTCAGCGATTTGAAAGATTGCAGAATCTTTTGACTTAATAAGGCAGGCAATAAAAAATGCAAATTCTATTGCTTCATGGGAAAAGATTTAGAAATGAAATATTCATGACATAAATTTAAACTATTTGAGCATTGCTTTTTTGATTTAGCTATTAATTAATAAAAAAATTGGCGTCTCAAACTTTGAAGATAGGAGAATGTGTTCGGACACATCATTTGTCTGGATAATTTACATAAATATATATTATATACATCATTTTCCTGCATGTAAAATCTGGTTCTAAGTTCTAACAAAGATTATGCTCATGTGAAAACCTTATAGATACATTACCTCGCAGAGCTATCGTGAAGCTTCCTAGAATCTGCAGTCAATTCTGCGAAGTCGATTATGTTTCCTCTCCTGGAAGCATTAAGAATAAAATTAGATAAACAAGACCCCTGACTATGTGCTGAATGAACATCAACAGAAATAATGCATCACACTTGGAAACTAATTAATACATACAGATTCACATTCATCTTCTCCATTGAGGCACGAGCATCTTTCAGAAACCCGAGAAGCATATTAAGAAAGCATTCCAGCTCGGCATGCTGGTATTCTTTTAATGAGTACAGATATCTTAGAGAAGCATCTGCCGCACCCTATATGCAAGAAAGGCAATGACATTAATAAAATTATATTCAATTAAATAAAGAAGTAAAACTATACGATCATAAGTGCATATAGTCATATAGATATACAAAGGAGAAATCACATAAATTAAAGGATATATATACACGAATTAACTAAAGCAAAGATAATTAACATGCACAAATAAAATTATAACAAGTAAATAAATAAAAAATAACACAATCAATAAAAATTAAAAACATGCACATTAAAAGACCATGTAGAAAGAGAGAGAGTCAAGTTAATTACCCCACTCTCGAAATCTTCAAGTTCAGCAAGCAATTGTTGAGAAGAAGCCATTAGAAAACCCTAAAAGTTCAAGGTGTAAACAAATATAATTAAACAAGATCACACATCAAACCCTAGAAATTAATTCAAGGTGTAATTAAACTAACACAAACAAGAATTACATATCAAACCCTACGAAATTAAGATGTAAATTAAACAGCCATAAACATGATTAATTACATAAAAAATAAACGTAATTCATGTTAAAAAAAACTCACTTAATTGAAATTCTTGGGGGGGAAAAGGAAGCTAATGGATGAGAGATGAGGGAGGGTTTGATATAAAATGGAGATATATATAAGAGTAGTGTATACATAATACATGCAGGTGGTTGTATGTAATGACAAAAGGTAATTGAGTACAGTAGCTGTAATTTCCGCATGGTGACAACTTAGTTTGATGCAGGTAGTTGGTATGGGTTTGATCTAAGTAGCGGACTTCACGATGCATGTTTCGTCAGTCCTTTTGGCTTCCAATATGTTAAAATATATTTTTTTTTTGAAAATAAATATTTATTTTTAAAAAATAAATTTAATTTTTAGTTTATTTTTCAGAATAAATGTTTTTTTTTAGAAATAAAGTATAAAAATATATACTTTTTTAGAAATAAGTATTTATTTTTCAGAAATAAATTTACCCTAAATACACCCTAAATATGTGTTTTTCATAAGGGATAAGTAAAAGTAAACGGAGAGAGTATTATTTAATTTTTTGATTAATTAGTTTGGTGCCTTATATTATAATTTTTTTATATTTTATTGAGTAAATTTTAATATTTAATATATTAGTGATTAATTAAAAATGTTATTAAAAATTTAAATATAAATTAGTCACATACAAATTTTAACAATTTTATTATACTTTATATATATATATATATATATATATATATATATATATATATATATATATATATATATATATATATATATATATATTACATATGTATTTAGTATTTACATATCCTTTATGATTAATTTCAAATTGAATTGTAAAATTTATATTATAAAATTTTTAATTTCATTTTTTTAAGTTTAATTATAATATTTATATTATATTATTAAAATCGAAACATTAAAAATTTGGTAGTCGATCAAAAGTTTGGTAGTCGGTCGGTAAGTCCATTTTTTGTATAACTCTTTTTATGCAACCATATAATTATCATCTAATTTTGAATATATATATATATATATATATATATATATATATATATTAAATACAACTCTATCTTCGGTCAGTCCACTTTTTGTAAACCTTTAAACTAATATATTTCACTTCTATCACTATCATGTCTCATTTCTTTCATCACTCAAACTCTTTAATTTATTTAAATTATAAAATAGCCATTAAATCTCATAAATATTAAGATAATATTATTATTTATCTATACTAAATTAAATAACATTGTTCGATCTCTTTAATTTATTTAAATTACAACTTATTAATTAAATCTTATGAATATTAAAATAACATTATTATTTTATCTATATTAAATAATTTTTATTATTATATTATTATAAATGACATATTAGAAAATTTTAAATTAAATATTTAAATCATATAAAATAATTAATATATATTTTATTAAAATCATCCGTACTTTGCACGGATTAAAAGCTAGTACTATATTATTATATACTATAGGTTTAGTTTGGTTGGTTCAACGCCTTCTAAAAAATTAGACACCTTTCAAAAATAGCCTAAATACATTATAAGATTATATATCTAACACAACTACACTAGTTTGATTACCACTCAACCTCTTTAAATATTATTTATAATTTAGTATATGATTATATATCTAACACAACTACATCAGTTTCATTACCACTCAACTTCTTTAAATACTATTTAAATTATACATTTATAAATTATTATATGTTATAAAATGAAACAAAAAAATTAAAACATATAAACTCAAATTATATAAATTATAAACAAACATTTTAGCTAATTTTAAGCAAACCTTTTAACCTAATTTGAGATTTTTATAAAAATATCAAATAAAATAATGTTTAATTACAAATAAAATACAAATCGATAATAATCATATAAATAAGATTAAAAAAATAAGAATTAAATATAATAGTTAGCCCGTGCATCGCACAGATTACAAGCTAGTATACATTATATACAAAATACAATACAATCATTAAAATTTGTAATTTATTTTTCAATTTATACTTAATTCCGTTTATATTTTAACGAAATTTCAACAAAGACCTTTACGTACTTAAAAAATATACATGGTTACCAATATATTGATTATTAAAAATTAGTCAATAAAATGTTAAAAAAATTATAGTACAAGCCATCAAATTGGAATCAAATTTCACTGAAACCTTTTTGATTTTGATGATCACAATGTTAGCAAGCTGAAAGACTTGAATTAATGTGTTATAGCATGTTTGTACTAATTCTGTGTTGCAGGACTTAGCTTACCGATACATTATCGGTATATGATCTTAGCAAGCTAACAACATGGAAACAGAGTATCTCAGCAAACAAGTACTGAGAACAGTTTTGTGGAGATTAATTTCTGGAGTTCAAGTTCAATAAATTTTATTAGGATATTAATTTGTTTGAACTTATCTAATATAAATATATGTATATATTTTATTAGAGCTCGGAATATTATTTAAAACATATTTTATCTATGCAAAACGTTTTTCCTATTTTATAGGGATTTGTTACTTATCCTTAAAACTTTATCTCTTTAACAAATCTTTATATGATTCAAACTTATATTGAGGTTCAAAATTCAAACGTTTTATCTTTATTTATCCTCAATATTCGTGGCTTTTAACGAGTCTTATTTGAATTATCTTATCTAATTTTTAAACATTGCTTGAGAGGAACGTTGCTAAGATTAAGGTTGTTAATTCAAGTATACTTGTTATATATACTAGAGTGTGTATACTTTTCTATTAACCAAGTGAAGAACACTGATCTATACACGCGTTTTTCAACTCAAAGCTTTCATAACTATATCTATTTGAGCTTTAGTATTATATATCTTATATCTATACGTGAAGAGTTCTTAGTTTGAGTTGTAATTTTTTGTCACTTGTAATCGTTTGGTTGTAATCAAGTTGTGGCTGGATTGCTAGGCTTGTGAAACAGGGTTCAAGGGAACTAGAGGCTAGAGAAGGTTGTACTAGGGTAGTATATTTCTTATAGAGCAGTTTAGTTCAGTGGAACAAGGGTTTCAGCAAAGTAGGATCAGCTGCAAGGGATGAAGGGTGGAATATTATTGTAATCTGTAATCGTGGTTTGATTTGATTAATAATATTCTATCTTACCAGTTAGTAAGGAACTGGAACGTAGACTATAGGGGATTAGGAGTCGAACCTGACTAAAAGATCTTGTGTTATTTATTTTTTCTGTACTGTATTGCATATAACAGCTAGCTGGCAGTATCTGTTAATCCAACTTAGATAGCTGACAGGTTAATCAACTCGGTAAAATTAAAATCGGTCATCGTTAGCCATAACACCTATTCACCCCCCCCCCCCACTCTAGGTGTGCATTTTCATTCACCGTAACTCATATTGAATTTTGAAAAATTAGAAGATGCATGTAACATTAATTCAGTCTCATATCGAGTAAATTATGATAATTTATTTAGTATATAAGTAAGAGTATTACTATTAAGTGTACTTGAGAATTTCTTAGAACGCATACTCATTTGTAAGGTTATAAGTCAAATTATTAAAAAAATAGTACACTAATAAATCATGATTTTTTAGAGACTTCTGATGAACTTGTTGATTACCCAAGTTATTTTGATCAGCTTATTTTGGATTTGGGAGAGGGGACTTAAATCAATTTTCAAAAAAAATATGTGATTTGACCGCGGATTAGTCACATATGATATTAGAGTCAACTCTCAAAAGTTTAATTTGTCATGTTAATAGAGGTATGGGGACACAAAGATTGGTGGTAGTATCCTATAATATACTGAGGTTCGGAGGTGAGAATACGAAATCAGGCGGTATTATTCCCAATGAATAAAGAGGTACGATCCGAAATTATGTGCTATCTTTTCAGTCTCACGAGAACGTCAAGAATTTAAGTGGGAGAGTTGTCTAACACTCCAATCATACATCGAGTAAGTAAGAGCATTACTATTAAGTGTATTAATAGATCATAGAGCTTGATGGCTTGTGTATTATCCAGATTGTTGCATTTCGACCAATTTATTTTTATTTATTTTAAATTTGGAAGTCGGGACTTCACCGGATTGTCAATGTATTTATTTAATTTTAGTTATTTTGCTTTAGTGAAATAAAATTGAAGTGGTCAATTTTTTATTTTATTTGGTTTTGTACGTATTAATTTGGATTGAATGATTGATTTTAGG
Source organism: Oenanthe sinensis (assembly GCA_028671895.1). Classification (NCBI taxonomy): domain Eukaryota; kingdom Viridiplantae; phylum Streptophyta; class Magnoliopsida; order Apiales; family Apiaceae; genus Oenanthe; species Oenanthe sinensis. Next base: position 10,225,749 of record CM053798.1, on the reverse strand, counting down.
GTATTTTTACTTATCATTTTGATTAATAGAAATACAAAACAATGTTAACTAAAAAAATATTAAAATTTTGGTTATGAGTATTTCTATATAGTATTTGTTTCACCAATTAGAGGAAAGCGACTTATTGCACTTTTTTAAGAAGAGTTGTTAAGTTGTCTTTCTTCTCATCACAAATGACACACCAACATATAAAAAGAATGAAAATCATAATCTACTCCTATAGAGTTTTCTCATTTATTTTTCCCTCTTATATAAATTATCATCGTATGATCTAAGTTGTTAGATTTATATTTGTCTTTTATTATAAATATTTGTTTTTACAAAATGTGTACAAAAAGAAAAATAAAAAAAATAGCAAGTCAGTCGTTAATGTCACTATGTGAGAGTGAAATCAATGAAATATTCATTTCCCGTGGATGTAACCGTTAGTATTGGTGTCCTAGAAACAATACTTTTAATGTTTTCTTTAAAATAATTAAAGATTATGTTTTATGTGATTATTTAATTAATATTTATTATGTCTTTATTTATTGCGTCATAAATTGAAAGAATAATAAATGTCCTTGGAATATTAATACGTAATATATATCTTTAAGTATGTGACTTAAAAATGAGATTATATGAATAGTATTTTATTCTTAAAATTCCCTAGTCAAGTATTATTATTTAAGGACAATAATAATGCAGTAAGACTAGTATATTTGTTGACAGATGACCACATCTCATTGGTCATAGGCATGGTGATACTAAAATCAAGAACATAAGTTTATGTATCAATACATGACATTGGAAAGACCCGTCATGAGATTCTACATGTTAATAAGTGTCATAAGAAATCTCACTATGATAATGATGTAATAATCCTCTGACTTGAAATCATTATATTTCTATACGAGAATTAATATACTTTGATTACACTCAAAGTTACCTTTAATCGAGTAACGATAAAGGTGGACATTGGGTATGCTACGAATCGTATGAAGAATATGAATGATAGATATAGGATTTAACCCTCCGATTTTAGGAGTGATATTATTGGCATCTTGATTGAGTGAGACTATGAAATGTATGGCCATACTCAAATATTGATTTGTTCAAAATGGAGATTTATTTAAATTACGAATTTAGATATTTTATTATTATTATTTTGAATTTAATTAATGAATTAATTAAGTGGGACTTGATTAATTATATTAGAATTCAGATTTAATAATAATGATAACCCAAAATCATAATGGGATTTGGAAATCACATGGATTAGGGTTATGCCCAAAATCTCTATTTCCCCTATATATACATAATGATGTATAGTTTAGGGTTAACAGAATTCAGAATTCGTTTTTCATATAAACCCTAGTTGTTCAACAGTTCGAGAGGCTAAAAAAAAGAAAAAGAGGCAAGCTATTCGGCTAGTACCGACTCCGATGATCGTTAGACGATCGGGCGTTCGTGTGGACTTCTTTGGAGAGCAGATCTTTGCAACAAAGGGCTGCTGTGATTCATCTTTTCTAGACCTCCATTAAACAGCATACGGAAAGTCTCACTCAACCGCAAAGCGTGTTAATGTCACTATAGTGTGTGTGTGTGTGTATATATATATATATATATATATATATATATATATATATATATATATATATATATATATATATACACTATATTATTAAAGTCGCAAGAGCAAATATTTGGTCTGTCGTCAGTCTGATCTTTTTGTGTCTCACTCAACTTCAAATACATGTGTTTGTCTCCTATTCAATTTCAAACACATTCTTTTAATCAATATACTACATGTTTTAATTTCCTCATTAGTCAACCTCTTTAATTTTAATATCAGAATTTTTTAATTAAATTTTATGAATATTAAAATAATATTATTATTTTATTTATATTAATTGAATTTTATTATTATGCTCTGTCTATATTATATATACTTTTATATTATATTATTCTAAACGAATTTCTTTTTTAATTAGAATATAGAGTTGTACTCACAATCTAATAGCATGTTTCAATTTTCTCATCACTCAAACACTTTAATTTATTTTAAATTACAACTTTATAATAAAAAAAATTGAATATTAAAATTATATTAATATTTTATCTATATTAAAACATACTTTTTTATTTAAATTTTAATTAAAATATTTCTAATATATTCGAAACTCTTTTTATTGATAAAAATTTTTAATGCTTTGCACGGGTTATTAATCTATGTTAATTAATATAAATATATAACAATATATTAATGAGACTTTAAACACATAATATAAATATGATGCAAAACTAATTTATCTCATTTACAACATTACATAAAAAATATTAATAGCATAAATAATTAAATTAAATATTTAATTCATTTAAAATATATAATATATTATTTATTACTCTGCTTCCGTGCTTTGCACGGGTTGTAGGCTAATATATATATATATATTATACAAGTGAAGGATGATCAGTTGATATTGAAGTATCGATGGACAGAAGATCAATTGAAGAAGCCAAGTCAAGTATTAAAGACCATATACTGATATGAACATTCATCGATTGATAACATCTATCAATCGATCAGTCATCATTTATGAATCGATGGATATAAAGATCAATGGAAGAAGAACATCAGTTGATGGATAAAAAGAAGGATCAATTGATATGGTTAATAACAAATTATCAATTGATTGAGACAACACAAAAAGACTATTTGTCAAAGATCCAAAGGACAAAACCACACATATGAAAGACAGTCTATGATGACTGTGAAGACTCAAACAGAAGCTGTCTTTCCAACATTTTCCCAAAATAGGAGAAGCCAAATGGAAAGATAGAATTGAAACAATCCTAGAATAGGTATTGTAAAACACACTTGTGGTATATAAACTAGTGTGGTAGCATTGTTTAAAAAAAAACAAGTTAGACAATATTTCTTGAATCAATTGTTCAGCCTTAGAGCACTTTGTAACAATAGTTGATTTATTTTATAACCTTGTAAAAATGAAGTTAGATTTTATTAACCTAGAAAAATTGAGCAAATATACACCGGTGGAAACACCCATCCATCAGTAATTTTAAAACATATTTATTCAATTTATTTTTCAGTTTTATTTGTACACACATATTCTCTTAAATACTCAAACCTTAAGAAAAATTATTAAAACAAGAAAGAGTTTTGAAAATTTGTATCCAACCCCCTCTTCTACAAATCTTATTGACATTGTTCTGGAAAATAACAATCCATACACTAATTTAACTCATTTTAATAATTATCATTAATGTAATATATAAAATTTATGTTAAACTTCGTATCAAATTTTAAAATATTAAGGTAAGTTCATTAATATAAATTATATCATAACATATATAGATTTGGCTAAAATCCATAATCTTAGTTTGGTATCTAGTGCTTATATAATAAATTTTATATGAAAATTGACATACCACATAATTAAATAATAAATAACATATAAAAATATTATAACATGAGTAAATTATTAAAAAATAACATATACAAAATAATATGAATTAATAAATACTAATACATTTTTTAAATTTAATTAATTTATATATGAGAAAATTATATAGAATTAATTTTTTATAACTGAGTACTACTGTTAAATATTTTAATAATTTAAAGTCATTTATATATATTTCTAAAAGAATGTTATTACACATGTTGAATTGTCATAACACATGTTACGTATTAATATGGAGTAATATGTTTGGTTGAATAAATAACTTGTCATATATTAGTATGAAAAACTGGGATGTAAAATTATTATGATGTTAATTGTTATGTATCGTTTTATTTTTTAATGTTAATTTAAAGTTTAAATCTCATTAGCAATGTAGTAACATCTATTATTTATTGATGAAAGGTTTAACTTATATATATTATATAATTATTTATAAATTGCAATTAATGTTATACTACTGAAAATTTAATAACATAAAAAAACTTATTCAAATTAATAATTTTATTATCATATTATTAGCACATGCATATATATATTATATCTCATATACCATAGTATTTATTAAGTTTATATAAAATAAATATAATAGAGATTTTATCAAATATATATATATATATGTATATATATATATATATTAAAAAATCATGTTCATAGTATTTCGAATCACAAAATTTTACATATTTAATATATAAATATGTAAAATTTTGTATATATATTTTATTTATAAATCAAGTTATAGGAATGCCAAACGGTTAAGTTCACAAATACGAAGCAACTAACATCCAACATATAGCCAGAACTTCACGTATAGATATGAATGGAACAAACCTCAACCAAGGTAGAACACTGACCTTATAAATGAAAGGAATGGAAAAAACATTACATAAATCACATTCTCTTCTTTGATACACAGAACTACCAAAGATAGAATGCTTAAAAAACTGAACTTAACTATTAAACCAATTTAAACTAGAACTACTATTCTACTTGATCTAATATCACTACTGCTTAAAAACAGTAAACTAGATCAAACAACCAAAGTGTATCCTGCTCGTAGAGTATGTTACACAGGTGAATCACATTTGTAATTCAAATAAATTTTGTAATTCAACCTTACTAAATCGACAGAAACTTAAATATCTGCACTACCAATTCAGCTGAAACTTGAAACTTAGATAAAAACTTATTACCAAGCATAGATTGCCCAAGAAATTTCCATTATTATGTGCATAATTCGAAGATTTAGAGGAAAAGCAGAGAAGGCAACGACCTTATAAATGAAAGGAATGGAAAAAACAAACACTACATAAATCTCATTCTATTCTTTGATACACAGAACTACCAAAGACACAATGCTTAAAAAACTGACTTAACTACTAAACCAATTTAAACTGGCACTACTATTCTACTTGATCTAATATCACTACTGCTTAGAAAAAAAGTAAACTAGATCAAACTACCGCAGTGTATCCCGGTCGTAGAGTATGTTACCCGACCACTTAAACAACTAAAAACAAGTAACACCACCATAGCCGGTCGTCATGCCAGTGTAATCAATAGTGTACTGGTAATTGCAATTACCACAATCATAACTTATCAAGTATCCATTAGGCAACTGAACCATTTGAATATTTCCGCACCTTGGATCATTAGGATTTGGCATTGAATATCCGTCGCCACCTTGGCCACCATTAGCACCAGTGTCACTACCATGTCCCGAACTCCTTCCCCCATTACCGTTTCCAGGCCTCTTACCATTACCAGGGCAACCACCAGCACCACCTCCAGGGCCCCCACCATTACCACCGCAACCATTATTGCTACCTGGTGATCCAGGTGTTCCTCCAGGATATCCACCTGCACCCCCGGCACCTCCTCTCGACCCCCCTCCGTTGCCACCACGAGCTCCCCTTCCAGGTTGTCCTGGTGTTCCTCCGGGATATCCACCTACACCTCCTCCCTCTTCCCCTCCATTGCCTCCACGACCACCCCAACCAGGTTGTCCAGGTGTTCCGCCAGGATATCCACCTGCACCCCCAGTACCTCCTCCTACTCCCCCTCCATTGCCTCCATTACCACCCCAACCAGGTTGTCCAGGAAATCCACCTGCACCTCCGGGACTTCCACCATTGCCCCCACAACCACCCGCACCACCACCAGGACCTCCACCATTCCCCCCACAACCTGCACTACCAGGTGCACCACTGCCTCCTCCAAGATACCACCCACCAGGGCGACCCCAATAAAATCCACCTCCAAACCATCTCGGTTTCGAACTCTCAACTTGAGCCCCCGTGGCCTTAACATCTTTCTTCGATCCTACCGCATTATCTTTCTTAACCCCATCTGCCAAACCTCCATTAACCAACAAGAAAACGAAGATCAAGCAACAGTAAACAACAGCAAATCTCTTCATCTCTACGTGAGAACTATCGTTTTGCAAAAAGAATAATAATGAGCTCTCCTTAGCAGGGATGTCTATGTATTTATACTGTCAAGTTACATGTACGTAGCTTATCCTAATCCTACTCGTATTAGTAGGCCTAGTCATGCTAGGAAACGAATAACCGACTTGTTATTAACTTGACTTCTACGTATATACTACATTACTACTATAGTAGCATATCTATTATATATATATATTCACGTTTTTTTTTGTTTTCGAAAATTTTATTTGATGTTTATTCAAATATTTATGTATCATCAGTAAAACACACATATTTTTTTTAAATAATTTGAGAATACATTCTAGTTTCAAAAGAAAATAGAATCTTAAAACTGTACCCGGGTAATTATTAGGGCACATTTGAGATTTGCGTTCAGCAACAAAAACATGGAACTGCATAGGGTTCAAATATAAAGAACGAACAAGATGACAAGAGAACCGATTTCGATCAAGTACTGGCTAAATTATAAGCTAAACTGCAATATAATACTGCAAGAATGCAAACCCACAGATATTTGTTGTCAAGGGATGCAACATATGTATTATTTATTACTAATGTAAATAACCGAAGGCCAAGTTACAGAGAGTTGATACATAAATCTACTTATCCATAAATTCCACAAAAGTAAAAACCCGAGACAAATGTATATCATTTGCAAGCCTGGATTATTACAATTTGATGTTGGCACCTTTGGGCAGAACAGCAACAACCCTTCAACCGGTTTTTGACTTTGACGGTGAAGGAAGCAACTGCACAACAAAATAAAGTATATCAGTTAAGAATGCAAGTTTAGAGACCCCTGCACATCGTTGTTTCAGCTTGTGTCATTGCTAAAAGTTATTTTTAATATTTGCCCTTCCCTTGCTATTGCCACAGGACAAGGTACATTGGCAATCTTTATCTTACTAGAGTACCATTTCTCTCCTAAATCTGTCATCTTGTAATAAGTCTTATAGAACCAGTTTAATAAACAATAAAACAGTGACTATCCTAGCATTGTAGCCTAGTGGATACCCCTCAGTTCCTCACCCTAGGTAACAAGAGGTTGATGGTTTAAATTTGTTTTTGAATATTTAAATATCTTGACTCAAGTCACTCAATTAGTGGTAGATGATGCACCTGATAACAAGAGATCAGGGAGCTAGTAAATCCGAAGGCTCCAGTGACACGCGGAGTGATTTTCTTAGGTGACAATTGTAAAAGCCCAGCTGCCACCACAATATCTATGGCTGCTTTGATCAAGGATAGCATCCTCTCATTGGACTTCTGCAGTTTAGCACGGTATTCTTCATTCTGCATTAACATAAGCAAAAACTAAGATATCAACACATCTTTATGGTTGAGCTAGAAAAGACTGCTACCAGCATGATCAAACCTTATCCTTGTCTAATTTCTTCATTGATGCAGAAAGCCTTCCAATCTCCCCAACCTGAACCCAAAAGCAGAGATAGTATGATTCAAAACTTTCTGATAGTGAGGCAATTTTGCTAAATAACTTTGGAACCTTTAAGATATGAAGCAACATACAACATATAGCCGGATCCTCACAAATAGATATGAAATGAACAAACCTCAACCAAGGTAGTACAAACTGATGAGCCCATCCAAGAGTAAAGAGAAATTTTGGCAATGAGTTGTGTACGCTCTGCGTTCTGTATGACAGAATATAACATGTAAATCAGTAGAAAATCTCAATGAATTTAATTAGAAAACTATGATTTGTAGGTTAACTTGTGTACCTTGTAGATGCCACTCCTACCTAGCCAAACAATTTGGTCCAGAAACAAGAAAGTTGATAGTAATGCGTTTTTGGACTGAAAGAAGCGCAGACATCAAGGAGTTAGATAAAATAACATACAAGATTAGTAGAAAGAACTGAGTGTAAAATTCATCTTATACCTTTCCAAGCAAGATAAGAGGAAGAGGAGTTCCTTTAACTGGAGGACTAATAAGTCCATGTAGATCGTTAATAAACTGTCAAAAGAATAAAAAAAATAAAACATCAGCAATAGAAGGAGCACCAAGAGAACCATTAACAAAACAGAGATAAGTTACATTCTATATCCTCTAAAAACATTTTAATTTTATTTACGTACTTTTAGCCCTCAACTAGATTAGTGCTCAATTAAAAAGTCACAGTTCATTAAGTAAAGAGTAAAGACAATTAAGATCTTTCAATGCCATTAAGCTCACATTTTCCTTCTTTTCCCCACCATATGGATTTTTTTTTTAAATTTTTGCCAATTCACTACATTAATTTTGCTTACAAGTAACAAGAGTTTGGAGAATTTATACTGATGGAAGAAGATCAATGTTTATGTTTCTTGGTCTTGATTGTAGGAGCAGAATGAAGTGAAGAACAATGAAAGACAAGAATACTTCTAAAACCAAATGTTCAATAAGAACTCCAAAATATGAATCAAATGACTGCTTTTCTTAATTTATATATACTTTCAAATGGAGATGGGCAAAGGAGATGTATCTAGCACATTGCACATGGATTTTAATCTTGGTTCTTGGCCAATGCCAATTAATGGTAAGGGCAAAAACTACAGAGTAAAAGATTATAATTAAGTAAGAAGATGCAAAGTATAATTTACAATAGAAGGAAAAAATAAGTATAACAAACCATTGATGCTATTAAAAACATATTGAACCTAACCTTGAAAAGACGAAAAACTTTCCTTGCCAAGCTAGTTGATTTTTCAACATTTTGGGCAGTGCCAGGCTCACCATTACTCACAAACTTTGAACCATATTGTATGGCCCTGCATATCTTGTCCCTGGCTTCGGCTTTGTTCAAATACAGTACTGCAAGAGCAAGTTCAGCTCGAGCTACATCCAGTGTACTCATTTTCTTTTACCTGAATGAAACTGTGACTTAAGGTTGCTGAAAACTTAAAGAAAATATAATTTCACATGTATGCTAATTGCGATAAAAAGTTATTAATAAACAAAGAAATAATAGGGAAAAAACTGCACTAGCATTGAGATTAGAACTTCAAAATTAGCTGATTCGTATTAACTTTATTAAAAATTAGTTTATCCAGTTCTTTACAAAAAAGATAGAATGTCATGATGATTTCTTACTGGGTTTTACTTTTTGATATAACCTATAAATTTTCAGGAGAGCATTAAAATGTCCAGGCTTAACTTGTCTAAGATGACTGAAAATTAATTCCAATCCCCTTCACTAAAATTTCCACTCTGGTTGCATGGTGATGAAAGTTTATTTTGGCTACATCTATAATGCTTTATAATTAATCTAGTGTGTGTGTCTATAATACTATTTTAATACAAGTAAACTGCCAATGATTAATTTAGTGTCCACAGAGAGCAAAAAGTTAAAAATATATACAAGCGACAGTGTACGTCTCATGTTCTATTACACTATCCTTTGAATTTTTTCCATTCAATTTATGACCTAAATAAGTTCTATATCTCAGACGACACGTGTGAATAAAATATGACTCGTCACAGGGTCAACAAACATGCATTTTCCCACGTAAAGATTATCATACATCTCCAAACCATATATGTTCATGTAACACAATTTTTACCTACTAAATATGTTACCTATAAAAATTCAAAACACTGCACTTAATTGTTAGCAACTAGTTGCAGTTTTAACACTCAAAATCGGAACATCTAGGTTCGGCCAAGATATCATCGAGAATCCCAATGCACTCTTGTTCAAGTCAAAAGAACAATCTTTAAAAAAAAATATTCATTTAGCTATAAAAGTACTGAGAACTATTAATATAAAAAACAAAGAACTACAAAATGTAAGCAGCCTTCATGGCATCAAACCTAACATTAACATCCCAAAAAATGATGAGGCAGAACCCTACATATGAGATATGCATACTATTACAGTTACAGGCATAGAAAATTTTCGTAAGATGAGTTACATGCCAAAAATTAATCTCCACAAATACAGTTACAAAATAATATTTTCATTTAACTGAAAATATGGACCTTTGACTTCACATTTTTGCCAAACATACATCCATTTACAAGACATACAATGGCTTTACTAGGGTATCATACTTCAGTTAACTCACTTAATTAACCATTCTTTCAGATTATATATATACATATAGGTTCTCACAACGCCCACAAATCACATGTCTGTAGAAAACAGAAAGATACATTAATAATTTCAACGATACTCCATTACGATTTCAATAAACTTGCCAATAACAGTATCGCCTAATACAAAATACAACTCAATAAACACATTACCAAATGCATAAAAAGTATACTAAATTCCCAATGCTCATATTACTTGTTAACATATTCTTGGTTTGTATATATAACTCGATAAACTCCATCAAAATCATCATCTGCTAAAATTTAACAGTTATTCAATCTAAATTTTCAATCTTTATCACCTATATTAAAATTTCATCATCATGTGTCAACTCATATACACACAAAAACACAAATATTAACATGTCCAAAGATAAAAATTCAATCTTTTTTTCCCACGTATAGAATAACAACAAAATCAAAGCCAAATAAACACAACCCATCAAAATTTAACACCAAAATCAATAACCCATGATATAAAATCAGCTCAAATACATAAAAAAAATCAAGAAAAAATTAAAAACATGTACCTTGATAATACAAAGAAACCCAATTCAAAACAAGCACAAACACCTTTCAAGAACTATAAAAAAACACACAACAACATATATATACATACTGATACATACCTAGTGTGTGTGTATATGTAACTTACAAAGGATGGGAGAGAGCAGAAACGGGTTAGTCTTGGAAAGTGTGCCAATGATGAAATACTCGAAATTTAACAAATTTTAAGAGGTTTTGATAAGGGCTTGTTTGGTTACGTACATATACAAACAAATTAATATTTTATTTATTATTTTATTATTTTATGAATCTCTGATAATTAAATCCTCAGTTTGTGGAGTGGATTAAGCTGCCATCGCCCACCATTTGATTAGCATCGGACGGTCACGGTTTGTTTGGGACCCACTTATTTATATAGTTTTGACCCGAAACGTCCAAAATATTTAATCTGCACCGTTGATTTTTTAGGATTTATAATATGATATTACTTTTTAATTTATGTTTTAAAAGCGAATATAAAATTTAATATGATACTTATTCTATATTATTCCTTCTTTTATATTTTTAGTTTTAATAATTTAAAAGATATATAAAGTATAAAAAGAATATAATATTCTAATTTAGGTTAAAAAGTTATTATATAAAGAAATACATGTAATAATTTTTCGATATTTAGTTTTGTTGGGTTAAAAAATTAAAATGATGTGATTTGATATGTAGACAGTCATGTAATTATGATTTAACTATAGTTGTCTTTACAGCCTTAATTAATTAATTTAATTTGATCCTTAATTTTATTTTGAAGAATATTTGGTAACTGTTTTTCTTTTTCTTTTATAATATTATAATAATTATTACTATTATCTTAATTATAATGAAGATATACTTACAATTTCTATCTTCTTTTCATCTACTCAAGAGTAACGTACTTGAATAGTTATGTCTGCTTCAAAGTTGATAGATATCGTCGGTTACCAACGTGTTTGAAAATATAATTTATTTTAAAATAATAATGAATTAAATTCTTATTTTAAATTTATAATAATATTTAAATCTTTTTTATTTTAAATAAAATTTTCATTCAAATTCTTTTCATTATTTAAACATGACACATTGAGAATTTTAAATGAAAAGACCGCAAAAGAATATTAAAAAAATTGTCTCAAAGTTAACAGGCATATCTAATTTTTTTGCGGTGAAATTTATTAAATTTGAACAAAAAATTAAAACTTAATTCTTATTAATTTAGAAAAACTAGAAATTACATCTTAAATATATTTTTTAATAATAAAGTTCTTAAATAATTTTTAAATATATAATAATATAATTTTTAATTAAATTTTAATCAACTTAACACCGTAAAATTTAAACATAATAATTAATTTGGAAGGCAAAGAGTGTTTTCTAATTTTCATACTCTTTTAGTGATTAGTTAACAAATTTTAAATATTAATATACGATACGATCGTATGAGTAATATTTTTGTCAAAGAGTATCTATTAATAGAATATAAAATATTAAAAGTCAAATGATAATCTCGAATGGATAAATATTAGTACTATTAGGATATAAATAAATACTCCATATAATAGTCTGCTCTCAGCTGGCCTGGTTATCTTTAAACGACTGCTACTTTTGTTAATAATGACATGTCATATATCGTCCACGTCATTTGAGAAAGAAATTGTGATTAATTCTATGTATATAACAGTACTCTTCTAGAAAAACATTACTCAACATTTAATTTATAACATTCAAATTAACAGATCTAGCAATTAAACTTCAAAGATTAAAATGTATAACTATCAAATTTACCTATAGATGTTTCAGCTAGGACGGTTGTTACAAAACAATCTTTTTTATGTTTAAACTTAATTGTTAGAATAGGGATCAAATGGTGGTTCTTATGTTTTTATCATTTGAATCTTGCCGGAAGCACGTTTTTTATTACATCCGCAAATAATAAGTAAAGATTTAATCATGGTAACAAATATAAAATGACTTTAGTTGAATGATTATGTTTAAGTTTTTGAGTTTTGATCTAGTCGGTAACAAATAAACACATGATTATCACGTTAACTATAAATTTCAGTAGAAAAACATACTTTCACATCCAGATTAAGGTAGACAAGGGCAATTATGCAACACTAATCATTTAAGCTCTTTAGACATCAACAACATTGAAAAATATGTAATAGATTGTGATTAAAGTTCATTATGTAAGAAAATAAGTGTTTAACTGATGATGAAATGATGTTATTCCAATTGATTATAGTAATGTAACTAACCAAGAAATATGCACATATTGCTCTAACCATTCATTTAAAATGTGCATTTTTATGGTAACAGCAAGGAAAAAATAACAGGGAGAAGATAGAGAACTATGTATAAATTATATGTATATTGATGGCAATGAGAACAGGTCTGATAGACTTGCCTGCAGCTTGATTATTTTGTGTGTGGAACCAGTTTTATATCTACAATGATATGAAAAACAGATAAACATATATGCTTCTACTGTCTGACAACTCCTTAGTCCTACTTTCTGCTGAACAAACTTCTTAACTTTCCTCTTTCTAATCGTTCGAGTAGCTTTTTTGCACCTGGGATGTCCATCTCGCAAAGCTTCTTGAGGTAACCAATGGCACCATATGAAATCATCAGTTTCTTACACTTTTGGCTTGAGGAAATTGAGACGAGGCATGAAATTGCATACTTCTTAGCAGTGTTTTGTGGGCTTGGGTCAAGCAATTGCACTAAATTTGGCACACTCTTTCTATCTCGCTTAACTTCTTTGCAATTCTGTGGAAGAGTCATCAAGCTTGAGATAGCTTGTGCTGCTAACTCTTTCGAACTATCCGATTTAGCTTCCAGCATCTTGACTAACAGAGAAATGCATCCGGCCTCACCAATCATCTTCTTCATTTCTGTGGATCTGCAAACTCGACATATCACTGAAGCACCAGCCTTCTGTGCATCTAGTGACCCAGACTTTAGCACGTGAACTAATCTTGGAAGGAAGTCAGTTGAAACCAAAATATCAACAGAAGCTGAACCAACCAAATTCCTCAATGCTCCAACCCCCGGTTCTCCAGGGGATGGAACATCCAGATAGGCCAATAAACTAGGTATTCCACCTTCTGAAATAACACACTTTCGAAGATTATCATTAGTTGAGGTGAGATTTTGCAAGCACTGGGCTGCAGATTCTCTACATCCCAATAGAATTCCACAATCAAGGAGATTGATCATGACTTTAATAATTCCTTTTTCAGCCAAACATTGCCGTACTTCTGGCACAGCAGATATGTTTTTCAAAGTACAAGCAGCGGCAGCCTGTGATACAGAATCACCTATCTGACAAATTTTAATCAAAGGTGGCACTCCACCATATTCAACAATCAAACGAGCTGTTTCTACAGAAATCGATAATCTTTGAAGAGAAATCGTAGCTTTCTCTTTACCTACTGCACTACCAGACTCAACAAGCCTTATAAGAGGTGGAAGAACACCTTCTTCTACCAGCCAATCATCAAAACTTCCACATTCCGCAAGGTTGCAGATTAAGGTGACAGTCTTTTCCCTAATACGCTGAGAAGATGCAGTGAGCAACTGAACTAAAGCAGAAACATTGCTCCGTTTAAGAACATCCAAAATATTATTTTCATCCTCTTGCATAATCTCAACGACTCTATCAAGAGCTTTATTTTTCGCCTCTAAGTGCCCAATCTGAAGCCTGGCAAGTAGTTCAGTTATACAGCCTTCAGATTCTATTGTAGAATTCATGGCAACCTCTCCAAGAACCCCAGTTTTAATCAGAAGCCCACAATCTCTCAGATTCAAATCCAGTTTCCCCGACAAGGCATCAAGATCACTCTGCATCTGAAGCTTCCCTCTGTTATTTCCTTTTCCACAAATATCTGCCAACTCAATTACTTCATTTAGTGTCTTTGACACTGCTTCTAACTGTTCATTACACAGCGTATTCTTTGAGAAACATGGGTGGCTTGACAAATCAGATAATCGTGACGGGACAAACTCCAGTTTAGATATGATGGTATTCCACCTACTCAGAAACACCTTAAGTTCCCTTGCTTTCTCAAGTGCAACAGGTACAAGATTTTGAACACTTGATAACAATTCTTCTGCCGACTGATTATCGACCAAAGCATCAGTTTCACCTTCTTCTACCATGATCAATTATATAGCTAATCCGAGCATAAAAAAACTGAGATACGAAAGTAGCCTTTAAAACACAAACTAGATTAAAAGATTTCACATATATCATTAACTATCCTGTGACATAAGAAAATTTTCAATAATGAAAGCTTCTATCATAGAGATTTAGATTGTGGGGTAGGGCAGTTGCAACTGTTAACCTAAGCCTATAACAACTAAGTGAATTAAAAAGAGGGTCAAAATTAGTAGCTTCAAGGTAAGGGTAAGATCACATAAATGGTATTGACAGAAATGAATAGCATATTTGCAATTAACAAAGCTTGCATGATTACACTCAAAAGTTTTGCCAAACTATATAGAAATGCAGATGCTTATAAAAAGATATGCATATAATTTTACATGGTAAAAGTTGCAGATAAAAATTTAACAGTTCTGCATGTGAAATACATAGCTTTCAAAGGCTACATTCACAGCCGGCCAATCATGGCTGAAGATACTAGTACCAAAATGCCCACTTACATGTCAATTTAATGCATCAAAATCACATGATCTCTAGTGATAATACACAAATGTATAGGACAGTTTAGGGGAAAAAATGAAATGGTATCACATTTTACTTTCTAACAACTAAATAGGATAGTCATGAAATACCAACTACCATCAAGAGTATGTATGATCCAAGGGCAAGGAATCGTACAACTGGCAACACATGTGAAACTTCATTGCAGACATACAAAACTGCATACATAAATATATACGGTGGGTCACATTCTACTTCAAACTATCTTAAACTGTCGACCCTAAAATCCGACCATAAAATATTGTTTATTATACACAAACTTAAAATACGAATGCGATTTTTCAAAATTTGTAGGCTAAATTAGTTTGTACTCGAATTAGTACATATTCATACATGATACAAAAAAATACATAGCTGGTGATACCTTCATATAAAAGATAAACTTCACTTTCAGGAGAGGTTGGGTAGTCTATTTTTACACCTACACACAGTTTACTTGCAATCTTGCATGAAGAGTGTGTATAAAAATCTTGCAATGGAGGCAGTACAAAATTCACATACACATACACACACAAACACATAGATACAATTTATAATAATCAAAATTGGCCCACCAAAAAATATACACCCAATTACCTTAAAATGCCCTGCAGACAATCATACCAAAAGGTCCAACATTGAACTGTAAGGCTTCATTACCTGTGATCACAAAAACAAAATTAACTGCAGTAAATCAACCATAAAGACCATAAAAACACAAATTAAAAGCACTTTTATGAAAATCATACAACTAAAGGCAGAAAAAACAAAGAATAAGAAAGGGGGTGTTTAAAGACTGTACCTTTATGACAGAAAGAAGATACCAATCTCTTTTGTGTACCACTCACTACTAACAACTTGACTTAAAAATCACTACATGTATGTTTAATATAAACCCCACAAATACCTTCACCAAACAAGACACTGACTTAATATACAATCATCAATTACTATATGTCACATTAAAAGAAAGATATGTCAAGAAATTAAACCTCTTTTAAAGATATGATTCTCTTAAATGGGAGGATTAAAAATCATCAAAAAAAATTTATAACAAGACTCTTGAATTAAAAAGTAAGATTGTTCACCCCGAAAAGTATTAGTATCCAATTATATATTAGAATGGATACGAAAAAAAGAAGCTTACAAAGGGTTTATAAAACAAACCCAAACTAGAAAAATTATTTAAGGGGTTTCTGAGTTTCTCTTACAAAAGCAAACAAATTTTATTTATACACATCCCCCATATACATCATTGTCCCTGTATAGTGCATAGCATACTGGGCTGCTTATTTCTTATGTACTAATTAAGAGAGTAAATTATGGGATTAGTGATTGAACAAAGAATCTTTAGGAGTAATATCTGCATGCAGACTAGATAATGACTAGATGATTGAGTTTAGATAAGATTTTTTTTATTTTCTCTTAAATAATTTGGTTTATAATCTTATAGATAAGTATCTGTTCTAACAAAGATCCGGACTGGGAATGACAGAGTACAGGCACTTCATAGTAATTCATAGTTTTAACGGCTTGTATCATCAGTTCACCATTTTTCAAGAGTGCGAAAATAGTAATAAAAAAAACATAACAAAACTATTTATAACATTGGGATAAACTAGTAGTTTGGATTACGGAAGACTCGATTTTATTTTGATATATATGTGTTAAATTTTGATTTATTTATTTTTGTAGATACTGATAACTAATAAATTGTTTAATTTTTTTTTAAAAGCTTTCAGAATTGAGATAAATTTGTTAAATATTCTTTTTCCCACGTCCAATGCACCAAAAAGGGGGGAAACGAATCAAAATGGATCTAAACTGATAACTAAGCTGAAATGTTTAAGATTATAGGGTATCCCAATTTTTTTGGTTTTTTTGTGGTGTCCAATAATTAATTAAATTGACTGATATCCGATACCCAATTAAATCGAACAAAAAATGAATCATGATTTATGCTTGGTGAAAAAACAGATATGTGGAGTAAATCTTGGCGTACATACATATACACTACAGACTCACTACCTATAAATTAGAAACAGGTTATGGCTCAATTGACGGCTTTCTTTTATTTTTTGTTTTATCTTTGAAGGTACAAGTCAACTATTAAAATTCTATATATTTTTAAAACTTTCTTAGATAAATATCTATCTATGTCATCTTTAAAAATATTATTTTATAAATTATAGTAATTTATTTCTATAAGATTAAAAAATTATGGTTATGTAAATGTGTTAAAATATTTACAAGTTATTATATTTAATTTTTTTGTTGAACACAATTATGTTTAAAAAGCATGTTATACAAAAATCTCAATATACTACCATTTTGCATTGCAATTTATTTTTTGTACTAATAAAAATGGAGCTTATTTCACATTAAATGTCAAAATAAAAGTATATCCTCTTAAAAAAGATCTCAAAATTTTATTTTTATAAAAAACCATAATTTTTTAACTTTATAGAAATATACTATAATTTATAAAATAATATTTTTAAACATGACATAGATGATAGATCTCAAATTTTAAAAATATATAGAATTTTAATAGCAGCCTTGTTACTTTCAAACAAAAAATAAAAAATAAAAGACAGTTTAAAATATACCTGAAATGAACCCTAGTGAGTTTTTAGTTTATATGTATGTATGTACTCAAAGATTTACTCTATCAATATTTCATGCGACCGTATTTAGAAACCAAACCAGATATCCGGCCTTGCGGGGTCACTAAAGAACGTGTAGCACAAAGCATAATGAAGAAATCATAGTTGGAATGAGATGATGAGTGTCGAAAGAAATAGAGTGTGTAACAGCATTGCATCACACAGCCTAAAGGAGGTGGTGAATGTCACCCTACAGAGATAGGCAGATAGACACCACAGCATATGCTGTACAACACACTTATGGACTGTGTACTGCCATTCTTAAATTATAACCATTAGGTCACACAGCATATTTTTGGGTGAATCAATTACTCTGTCAATATGGGCAATGGACACCAAATGAAATCCAATCGCAATTTCGATATTTACAGTACTGATTAGATCCGAACAGCCCAGTGATACTATGCATATTCCAGGCATGTAAAGGAGGAGGGTATGGCAGATTTTGCAATGCTATTCAAAGTTGATAAGATAACAAAATGTCAAATTCAGTAACAGTAAATTAAAAATAAAGTAAAATACAGATCCGATACCCAGTTCAGCTACCTACGCACTGTGAAGCAAGTTGAAGTTTTATTTGGGTTCAGAGAAAGAACACTGAGCAACTACAAACAGTACATAACATAATCAAACCAACAAAGGCCCCATTGTTGCTTGCATGGAACTCTCCGCTTTTCTTATGAACGAGACCTTTCTCGTGGTGGTGGAGAACGTGAGCGACTGCATTAATACATATAGCTATTTATTATAACTTTGAATCATTACTATACACAATCTCCTGGGGGAAAGGTTTTAAAATTAAAAGTAACAAGTTGCATCTGCATGATATTTGATGATTCTCTAACAGAAAGAAAAAAAAAAAAAAAAAACATACAACTGGCAAACATGACCATAAAAAGTCGAATCAACACCTATCACCTTTTTGCCTTCTGCCAACTACATTCTATACTGTCTTTGGATAAATCTGTTTCAAACTACAAACCATAGTCTCATTTTACCTTGACAAAATTAACGTTCATCTTTCTTTCATTTTCAATAGCAATAACATCACAATGTAATCAGCTAATCAACTAAGAAGTTACTCTTCACATTCCTACTTGACATACTTCAAAAATACATGAAAGAGATTACTATTACCTTTGGTATCTCTCATCGGCTGGGCTTTCTGCTCTGCCATAACCTGGACTTCTCCTAGATTCAACTCTGGAGTTTGTCTTGGATCCATGCCTTTAAGTAGCAATGACATCAAAATTTAATCGAATAAGTCGCCAAGAAGTTAATCTTAACATATAAATTCTTAAAAACGTGAGAGAGATTACTGTTACCCTTGGTATCTCTCTGCGGCTGGGCTTTCGGCTCTGCCATAGTCTGGGCTTCTCCTAGATTCAAGTCTCGAGTTTGGCTTGGATCCATGCCCATAGTCAGGGCTATCTCTATCCCTGCGATATGGACTCGGTGATCGCCCACGGCCATATCCTCTTTTATCAGGTGAAAAATCATGGCCTCTTCTTTCAGGGCTATGCCCATTTCTCCTTTCATCATCATCTCTGATAGCGTATTCCACTGAGATAACACGATCCATAAATTTGCTGAAATCAAAGTCAATGAGTTAATGTAAATCAGGATACAATAAAAAGGTCCAATAAATGAAACAAAGATGAAGTAAACATTAACTACAACTAAATGATGATTGAAAAGAAAGTACCGGCTACTTGCAACTATATTGTTGTATAAATGAATTCTGTACTTCAACTTTAGGAGACCACTTCTAGTGGACCCGTGCTACAAGGAGAACTGGGTTCACAAATTTTCGACATGCAATCATCACAGCAGCAGGTCCAATTTTAGATTAATTTTCTCATAATGTACACAAACACACAAAAGAGAGTCGCTGTTAATTTCTGTTTAATTGCAACAATGTTTGTGTAATTCTGAAAATCATCATGACGGGAAGGCAGAAGTTCAATACAATTGTATTATTTATTTTTACAGTAAAATTTTAGCATATTATTGCTAATTAGTTCCACTACTCCAATACATGTTTGTTGATGGTCTGAAGATGATCTGATTTTTAAAAATTAAAATAAAATTATGCTAGATAAGAGTACCTGAGTACCTCTGTGCAACACATATATTCGCATGTATATTTTGATTAAGTATTAGTTTGTAACGTTGTCTTACATATTGGTCGGAGCATATAATATATAAAAAGGACTAAAGGAGTCCCCCATTTTACTAATGACCTAAGATCTTTAATGCCCAACAGAAAAGAAATGCATTCACCTTGACCAAAAACAACAAAGTCCAAAAACAAATGGTAAGGGACTTGTGGACTAAAGAACTTAATCTTAGCTTCACCTCGACCAGTTCAATTATTATATTTGAAACATATAAACTAGATATTTTTTTGATTTCAGTATGCTCCAAAAATATTCGAGTGGGTCTAAAACCCACAACCTTTCACAAGGCAAGGAACTTTCTACGTAGCTTCTTAAACCTGTGTGGCTAAATGAAGTCTTGTTTCCTATGATTTATGTAAAGACTTTATTCTGAAAATTCATGGTACTCCAAAGACACCACTGGTTATACTTGGTAGCTCCGAAACTGCATGACATCACAGAGTGAGCGAACAATCGTAACATAAAATGAAGTGTCGGAGATTCTTTAGACCCACTTTATGGTAAATCTTTCAAGAAACCTTGATCAAAGTGATAAAGAATGCAGGCTTATGACTTAATATAATGGAGTTTGCATAGTTAATCATTACACTTGGGGAAACTTCTAAGTATTTAACAAGTGAAAAATAGATCATAACAGGAACGAACCTCATGTTGGTTGCCTCCAGTGCTCTAGTGGCTTCTTCCTCTGATTCAAACTGTATAAATGCAAAATTTCTTCTGATCCTAATATTTAAAATTTTGCCATGCAAATCAAAGTGCCTCTCCAAATCCCTTGTCCTGGTATGTACAGGATCAAAGTTAATGACAAACAAAGTTTTTGTGGGTTTTGTATTGACTGGTCTTTTGGAGATGTCGGTCCTTCTGTCTCCACGTTCTTGCTGCAAAAACAACAAAAAAAGAGTTCAGTTTGTCACGTGATATCTGATTATGTAGAACTAAATGGAAAGCTTTTGCTACCATGTCTTTTAAAGAAAAATTTGTATGATTCAAAGTAGACCACTTCATCAAGAAAAAACAATATGATGAACACAGTTCAGTCATCGACTGAAAGCCCTAAAACTCATGACCGACAATACCTTGGTCCATTCAACACGGAGTCGGCGCCCCTTCCTTCCAAACTCTGTGTGGTCAAGTCTTCGAATAGCATCCTCAGCATCTCGTTCATCTTCCATGTAGACAAAAGCAAATCCTGTAAAATTGAAGCTTTAGGAAACTGAACAATATAAATTCATATATTATATATACAACAGATATATACATTCTAGAAACCTCCTTTAAAATCACTTAGGAAAGCAAAAAGATGTCGAGTATCCCAACTAATTATAAATCCACACCACCTAGAGAGTTGGAGGAATATAACATAACACAGAAATATGAATTTCATGGGACATAAGCATAAAACCTGCTAGTGGCTTCTGTGATGATTATGATTTCTATGGCAACATATGTCAGAAATTGAAGACTGAGCAAAAGTCATGATGATTTTAAAAAGCAATGGTAGTCAGGGAAATGTAGGATGTTGATGCCATGACAGGTCAGAAAATTCTTCTTGAAAAACAATAGAAGATGCCAGAAAGGCACCATCCAGAAAAGGAAATATGATGGCCCATCCATCCAGGAAGATTATGGAAACCTCAAGTAATCCTGCGTCAAAAAAATTGTTGAGTACAGGGGATTGCAGCTACAATATTTCACTAAAAGGAAAATGGTACATACACCACATAATCATAACAGTTTCAAAGACATTTTGAAACTTTCTAATTTCAGGTCAATTTTTAAATTTGTTGCATTATACCTGCTTGAGGTCAGGCTTGGATCTCTTGTCAGATTATTGCGGGGAAGCATTTTTAGAAGAAATTACCACCCCCGAATATAAATTAGATTTACCAAATATCTTCTCTCTTGTAAAAGTATTCAGTAATATCAAGGGATACAAATACATAACATGGTAAAAAATCAATTACAGTTTGCACAAGTTCCTGATATAATATTCTATATACACGTACGTAAATACAGATATCTTCCAAGTAAAGAAAGTGAAAGTCCCAAGAAAATTCCACCACCAATGGGCAATGGTTAATATTGTTTTGCGCCTTATGCAAGAAAGAAAGCATTACAGCCCCATATCAGCAGCTATACTAACAAAGAAGATTAAACAAGTTTTAAAAAACTACTAAAGGGGCTCAACTAATGTACTTGTTTACATATAGCAATGTAGATTCCCAAGCGAACAATAGCTCTGTTAAAATGAATATGCAACTTTAACTATTGTCGCTAGAAATACATGCAAAACCTTTCAACCTAAATATTGTAGATACCTGACTTCACATCTACTCTTTCAACCTTCCCATATCTTTTAAATAGGCGCTCGAGCTCTGATGGACGTGCATCATATTCTAGGTTTCCGCAAAATATTGGCTTCATCTTCTCTCAAACTGGTCTTTGTCAAACCTACAGGTAACATGGCGATCAGACTTGGTATGGATAAAAGGTAAATAATAATCATTAAACTATTTAGTATTTTAGCAGATACTCCTTGTAAACATGTCATGAAAAACCATGACAATGTCTAGGCAAGTTACTTCTTTAGGATCTGACACATGAAAAGACATACAAGAATATAAAAGTGAATCCAGTCAATTTTTCAGTTAAATCAATCATCCAAATATAGATACCCTTGATGTGCCTGACATATGTGTGCATGGGGGGGGGGGGGGGGGTTTAGCTTGGTATGCATTGTTGAAGCCTCTCTTCAATAGCTTAAAATTTTAAAATATGAGAGACCTTTTATTTAGCTAGGTCAAGTATTTCAAGTTCGAGCTACCAGTCCTACTCTGTGGGAATCAACTACTACTACAAGTCTAAATCATGTAATGAGATTTTTAGAAAGATATGAAGAACCAAAGTTAACCAAGATTATATCTCATTCTTATATTTCAAGGAAAATCAATGTATATATGATATAGTAACCACCACTGCTCAACCGTTTGTATGGATTGGCAATCATCACTACAATTAGATTACTGCACGTTTGGATTTATCCTAGCACTACAAGACCAGGTAAAGGTGTGTAGTGATGGAAAACTGGAAAGCTATTCGCTGCACACTCATAACAGCTCTTGTTCTGGCAACACTGGCTTCCACCATCTTTGTACTCTTCTTCATCTACCTTTAATGTGTTATACTCTATATCCAAAGAAAACATGTATAGATCTTTGAGAGCTTTTGTGTGTTAAAAAAAAGGGTAATAATGTCAGAGTTGGAAAAAAATGATTGTCTGAACTAAACAAGAAGAAACTAATTTCAGGTTACAGTTGAGAGCTGTGATTCGTTTCCTGATAATAAATTTATTAAATAGTGGCCAAAACAAAATAATTTGATCTTGTCTCATCTTCACTCAATCATAAATATTCTCAGAAGTTCTTTTATAACACATTATACCCCAGCAATGTTTCCACAATTATCTAAACGCAAGAAGTAAGGACTGATTTATTAAACGAATTCTTCTGTAATTAATATTAATGCTTTACAAGAAACTTCTGAGTTGTGAATGAGCGTTAAAAGCCAGTTTACCATTATTTTGCTGGCCAGTTTTCGTGAAAAGACACCCTTACCATAAAACTCTCGAACAGTTGAGCAATCAATGTTAGGAAAATATGCACCATAACCATAATTTATTAAAGCTTAATTTTATTATAAGATCATTTGAAAGTACAGGGACATACCCAGTTATTGAACCCACAACACAGAACCACTAGCCAACTCAACTCGTATTTCTTCCCTAATTTATTATTAATAACTTATAATTACTATAATTCTCATTCGTAAACATGAATTAAAATATAACAGCTTATGAACTAGCTAAATCATTCAAAAGAATGCAATTACTTTCATTAAATTTTTGTTTATCATAAAAAAAATCCCAACGACAAAATGATAATATCAAGAGATCTGAAACAAATATCAAATATATATGCACACATATATAAACAAATATCATATATATACATATAATTACCTTTACTTTTAAGGCAGATCAAACAAGTAGGAACTTCAAAGAGAGAAGGTGAGTGAGTATATAATGAAACAAAACGGAGGAGCAGGCTTCTTACCAAAACCCTAGACTTTAGGCAGATCCGGACTTCAACTATGTTTGAAACGGTATATTTAAAATTTGTGTATTAAGTCCCGATCGAATGGACCGAATTATATATTATTTATTTTTATTATATATATAATAAATTTTTATTAATATATATTTATATAATATATGTTTGGCAAATATAATTTTGAATTAATTGATGTATTATTGATTTATTGTTTGACTTAAATATGAATTTACTTAATTTTATTTATGTATTTTTATTCATGTTCTCTTAAAATTTTATTTTATTTAATTTTTAATTTTTTCTTTTAAATAAATATGGACCGAATCGAATGGACTGAAATAATTCGGTTTGGTAATAAAGATATTGACTATTCGGTTCTCGGTCGGTCTTGACCGAATTCTCAGCCTACAAGCTTATGACATGCTTAAATAACTAAATTTATTTTTAATTTTTCAATTTTAATAATATAATATAGATATATGAAATCTATTTTCTTAAATATTAAAATTTATTTTTACATAAAAAATTCAATACCATCTATAATACTATATCTATCTATTTTACTATTTTATTATTATAACCAAAAATTTCAAATCTTTTATGATTGTTTAATTACTTCGATTTTTTTGTTATCACAATTCACATTTAAATTTTATATATTTATGTTAAAAAAATTATTTTTAATATAATATAATTGTATTGAATATATTTTACTTACACATCTTAACTTTATCATAACTTAAACTATTCAATTCAATTAAAGTTACAACTTATTCATTAAATTTCATTAAAAATATAATATTATAACTTTTCTATATTAAATATTATTAAAATTAAAAATATTATATAATTTTGATAAATAAAAATTATTTAATAATAAAATTATTTTACATTTTCAATATTTAAACATGTGCTTCACATGGATTTTAATCTATATTATATTAGTATAGTATTATATTGTTTTTGGGCAAGACAAGAAAGGAACTCGCCCTTATCCAAAAAGGAAGAAGAGCTGATTGCTCGCGATGACTTGGTATGTTCATGGATTAACGAAAATGTGCAAAAGCTCTATTTGTCTCTGCCATTCTATGAGTCTCTTCCTTTTTGCGTATGGCATCGCCAGAAGTCTAGTTTGTATTATGGATAGGCTAACAACTAATTTAACCTTTTGAATATCATTAGCCTGAAACAAACGAAGAACTGCTTAAATAGCATCTAACAATCTTGCTTTAGCTCTCGACGAGTGAGCGGAATTTCTTCCTTACTGGCAGGCTCCCCTTACTTGGAGCGACAAACTGGGATATCATTCCCTCGTCACGAGGCATCAGGAACGGTTTACCTGTAACTATTCAATATCCCTACGAAAAATTGATTACATCGGAGCGTTTCCGCGGACGAATACACTTTAAATTTGATACCTCCAATACAAGACATCCATCATACCCGATTCTCCGAAAAAGAGTGTAAATTCGCCCGACTTGAACCAGAGACCTCGCCCGTGAAGTAAATCGTAGCACCTACGGTCCAACCAATTGGGAGAGAAGGTTAACTAATTGACGGGCTCCGGGAATAGTCGGAGCCATACCCAATCGAAAAAGGATGTTATCCAAGCACATTTCAAGTAATTGGAGTAAAACCTGGCCTGTTGACCCCTTGGCTTTGCCGGCGATACGAACGTATTTAAGTAATTGTCGTTCTGTAAGACCATAATGAAAACGCAACTTTTGTTTTTCTTCTAGACGAATACGATATTGAGATTTTTTAACGGAATGTGATTGGTTTCCAAGATCACTTCCGGTTCTAGGCCTTTTATTAGTTAGTCCCGGTAAAACTCTCAGGCGGCGTATTTTTTTGAAACGAGGTCCCCGGTAACGCGACATAAAGACTCCTTATTCTTATTTTATATTGAATTCTTATTCTTATTGATGAAATTTCATTTTACAGAATAAACCTAAACTAAAACTGAACTAAATGATAAATGAAGCGAAGTTTACGGAAGTAGTGTACTTGTTATCCAGGATGTGTGACGTATATGCCATTCCGAAGTGATCTATTAATCTACTAATAAGTCGTTTCATGGCAGTTCCGTCTATCACTTTATTGTGAAAGACCAGATTGGCCCGTTCTGCCATAAGTACCTCCATATTCCGCTGAGTAGAATTTGACAATGAGTTTGAACATAAGTACTTCTATATTCCGCCGAGTAGGATTTGACAATGGGTTTGAGTCAGTGATTGGAAAACTTCCTTTTCTCGATCTTAATTCGTGTATAAATTCCGGAATTCCCGTCCTAGTTGAATCAGAGAGACATAAATTATAACTGGTATCATAGAATTACTTAGCTTACGGATCATATCAACAGGCCTGACAAAACCCCTGTATAGCTTCTTCGATTTCTCGATAAATCGAAATATGACCAATAGTAGTTCGAATATATATAGAAAGAATTTCTTTTTTTTATACTTCTTACTATTAGATATTGCCCATAAATATCATAATAGGTACCCAAAGCTTCATAGTGAACTTCGAGAGGAACTTCTCTTATAGCAATAACGCGTTGATCTAGCCGCCACCGGAGCCACAAAGGACTATCTAAATTGATTCGTTTCTGCTGATAAGCCCCAATTGCATCATAAGAATTACAAAAAAAAGGTTCTTTTTCTTTCGTATACTTATAGTTATTTTATAAATTCTTTTATTTTGATAGTTTCTGTGATTAGATGGATTATACTTATTTACACAAATACCTCGACGATTCCCGCTCGTTAAGACATAGAGTCCAATAAACATATCTTGAGTTGGTACGGAAATAGGATCCCCAATCGCCGGAGATAAAAGATTAATATGAGAAAACATAAGTAAATGTGCTTCCGCTTGAGCCTCAAAAGATAAAGGCACATGAACAGCCATTTGATCCCCGTCAAAGTCTGCATTGAATCCTTTACGAACTAATGGATGTAAACAAATAGCACGACCCTCCACTAAAACAGGCTGGAATGCCTGTATGCCTAATCTATGCAGAGTAGGTGCTCTATTTAACAATACAGGATGTCCCCGCATAACTTCTCGAAGTATTTCCCATACAATCGGTTTTTTTTCCCGAATTTTACTCTTAGCAACTCCTATATTCGAAGCAAGATGTTGTCTAATTAGACTACGAATTACAAATGTCTGGAAAAGCTCTATTGCTATTTCGCGGGGCAATCCGCATTGATGTAATGAAAGTGAGGGGCCCACGACAATGACGGAACGCCCTGAATAATCAACTCATTTGCCAAGCAAAGTCTCGCGAAATCTTCCCTCTTTGCCTTCAATTACATCTGAAAATGACTTGTAAACTTTATTATGGCCGTCCCTCATCGGTTGTCCACAGATTCCATTATCAAGAAGTGTGTCCACGACTTCTTGTACCAATTTCTCCTGACACATTACTAATTCTCCTGGCGTAGATCTACTTGTTGTTAATAGGTCGGTAAGAGTATTGTTCCGATAAATAACCCTTCTATAGAGTTCATTAATATCCGAGCTCATTAGATTACCCCCGTCTATCTGAACGATCGGTCTTAACTCAGGAGGAAGTACAGGTAATAGACACAAAACCATCCATTTTGGGTCTATATTTGTTCGAATAAAATGCTTAGCTAATTCCATACGTCTGACCAAAAAATCCTTTCGTCTTCCAACTTTTCGATCTTCCCACTCATTCCCTGTGGGACCGTCTTCCCCCAACTCTTTCCATTCTACCAATGAAGAATCTATAATAATCCGTAAATCTATATCGGCTAATTGTTCTCGAATAGCACCTGCTCCAGTAGAGATCTCTCTATTTCGAAATGTATCAAAGCCTTGGGTAGTAAAAAAAAGTGGGATGCTGTATTTCCAAGATTGGATTTCATATTCGAACAAACCTCGTAATCGTAAGAAAGTGGGTTTTTTAGCTATGGGCCTAGCAAAAGAAAAATTGGGATAGGATCCTCTATAGGATATCCCCCCCTTCAAAACCGGACGTGAAAGTTTCCTTTCATCCGGCTCAAGTAGGTACA